>CM034308.1:49639223-52054799 GCA_019925795.1 Dendrobium chrysotoxum
TACGAAGTTATGTGACCCAAGTTTTTGGTTGAAGCAACAAGTCTTGGATTTAGGTTTACCTATGGGCATAATTTTCTATTCTGTGTGATAATGCTAGTGCCATATGCAATTCTAGAATCCAATCCAACATTCTAGAACTAAACACATTGATATAAGGCATCACTTCATTAGGGACCATGTTATAAAAGGGGACATTGAGCTATATCATGTAGCAACTAAAAATTAGATGGCTGACATATTTACTAACCACTGACCTTTGACTCATTCAGCATTTGAGGACCAGATTAGGTGTGATTAACATAAATGCTTGATTCTGATGACTACTGATTTTTTATTTGCCTATTTTTTCATTATGTTTCTGTTAGTTAGTTGTTTGATTTGATTATCTATTTTTCTGTTGATTTTTATTTTTCTGCTGATTTTTATTTTAATCTTGTTGTTAGTTTGATTCGAATACTTATTTTAATGCTATTTCCTACTTGGTTTTTACTTACTATTTTATGCTTTTCAAAATCTGATCACTACTCACTACTGCTAATAAACTGGATTTGTGACTGAAAATTTTGCCTTGTTTTTTGGTTTGGAAGCTTGTAAGTAGTGATTGATTCCACTAGATCTATTAAAGGGAAGAAATATTGATGATTGTTTTGAAAGTTCGATAGGGATATTAAGCCCTAGTGAACTAGTCCCGAGGCTTACCAAGAGGGGGGTGAATTGGTTATTTAAAAATTTCACGAGGAACAGAAAAAATCTTTTCAATACTTTACAGCGGAAATAAGTAAACAAGAACGAAAAGATCAATCACAGATATTCACCCAAGCAGTTAATATCAGAAATATAAAGTGCAGAACAGAATCAGAAAAGCAAACCAGATTTTATAGTGGTTCGGTCAACTTGACCTATGTCCACTCCCCGGAGCCTCCCCTCTGGGTATTGCACTAAAACAAAAAGTGACTCTCCTTTTCCTCCCACAGCAAGGCGGAGAAGCCTGTACAAAAAAACCTCCTTTCCATAACCCAGTGAGGCAGAGAACCTAACCTCCTTTTGCTTCCTCCTGAAGTAGGTAGAGAACCTTCGGACTCCTTTTGCTTCCACCTGAAGCGGGCAGAGAACCCCAGATCTTCTTGTCGACGATCCTCCCACAACGAACACCAACTAGATGAAAGACGACGAGCGGAGAAGATGACTCTTATCTGTGCTTGGAGCAACCTTAGTGAATCCCTCACTAACTCCCCCTCACAAGATCCTCTCTCTCTCTCCCAAACTCTCACTCTCTCTAGGGTTTCTCTTGAAAGGAAAGTGGCAAAAGATTTTTCTTGTTGAAAAAAAAAATCTTTTATAGGAGGGCTTAAAATTTGCCCTAAATCTCAACTGGTCGCCCAAGATCGTCCAGGACGATCGATCGTCCTGTACGATTAATTCAAAATCAGCTGAATCAGCCTGGATGATCTGACTCTTCTGGACGATCAGTAGAAAAAGTTGTTCATATCGTCCTGTATGATTTTGCGATCGTCCGGGACGATTAGTGTAAATCGAGGAATATCGTCCAGAAGACAGTTCGGGTCGTCCAGAGCAGACTGTGCTGGACGACCAAAAAATGACTTGATCGTCCAGGATGATACGGGTATCGTCCTGTACGATTAGTTCAAAAAGTGCCAAAATCATCCTAAGCACAGTTCGGGTCGTACAGCTGAAATGCACTTAGACGATCATGATCATCTAGGACGATCCTGCGATCGTCCAGGATGATATGATCGTATCAATTAAGTATTAATTTCTTTCCTTAATTGCCAGACTAATTTAGGCATGATTGTACTGGATCATCCAGGATGATACATGTATCGTCCGGGATGATCAGACCAAATATCTTAAAATAAACACTTGCTTAACCTGATCTGGCGGCTAAAATTTTTATTTTGAGCATATCGTCCCGTACGATGAAACTATCGTCCAGGATGATCTGCTTAATCAGACGCACTTAACTTGGTCTCCCTAATTAGGGTTTCTTTTGTCCAGGATGATGTGAATATCGTAAGGACGATCTGAACAAAAAATGAATAGAAACTCTAATTCACTCAAGCTCTCCCCCAGAGTGTGTGTGTGCAAGGTTACTTAGCTGGGGGAACAGTTACATTACAATTGACTCAAGAAAAGGAAAAACAGTACATTGGACATATTTGGACCCGATCTTGAGTTGGCTTGAGTTGCTCGTGATCTTTTGTGCCTGAAATGGGTTAGCCAAGCAAAACACACTGGAAACATGTTTGTCATCATCAAAACAAGATTTGCAACATGTTTCTCTTCCTCTAACTCCTTTAATGGTGTATTATTATTTTTGGATAAAAATCTTCTTCAAAATTAAGAAGTTAGATTTTAAAATAGATACCTATTCTATCTTCCTACAGTAATCTACCTCATATGAATAGTATTTTCAAAGTTTTGAGTCATTGTTATGATTTTCTGAACCAAGTAATTGCACTTATCATACGATGTATGATTTTTATTTTTGAATTACTATTCCTTATTATAGAGAGTGAGCTTTGTCGTCTCTTATGTCTGAAAGGTAATTTTACAGCTGAGATTATTTAACAATTTTGAGAGGGAGAAAGCCTACAAAAGATGCGCAAAGAGTGCCAAAATGAAAAGAGGAACAAAATTAGCCCAAACTAAAAAGATATGCAATGCCGCCAAAAATGAAAAGAATACACAAAGTGTATCAAAAATTAAAAGATGCGCAAAGCGCCAAACAAATTGAAAAAGGGGCACAAAATTAGCCCACAAAGAAATAGGCCTTCTTTCCTTTCAGATCTTTAAATGTCTTAGAAAAATCTATGTACCCTTAATATTTTCAAAAGCTTGAGATGAAAAATCATAATTTTTGATTTCTTACTTTGTAATACTATTATATCAGATATTTTTCTGGAATGAGGATTGAAAGGATCTCTTTTCAAATCTAATTTCTTTCTACTAAATTGGATTTTTATTTTGAAAGGGAATTTGCATCTATAAGGTGTCCGAGGTGGGAGTTACGAAAGTTGATTTTCTAACTTTTCTGGATTTCAGCGTTGTCGATCATCTTCTTATTGGTGTTTGGATTCAAAATCAAGGAAAAATTCTGATTTATTGGAGCTGATCGATTAAAAAAAACTTCATTGTTTTGTGTTTTTTTATCGTTTCTAATTTTATTTTTCCTATTTTTTATTTTTATTTTGTTGTATATATTTTTGGGATCCCTTATCTTTCATATCCATCCTCCATCTTTTCACTATTTCTTCACATCGTCTTGGATGATCCCAAAATCGTCCTAGATGATCATCTTCATCCTGGATGATCCATACATCATCCTAGATGATTCATTCAAATCATCCCCACTCGACCAAACGGCTGAAATATAATAATTATTGGTGATCGTCCTGGACGATCCTTACATCGTCCTGGATGATATGATCCATATTTTCTGATCCTGATCAAACGGTTGAGAATGCGCCAATTATTGTTCATCATCCTGGATGATCCATCTCATCGTCCTGGATGATCCATGTGTTAGTAGTTAGACGATTCAAATTTCGGCCCGTCCTATGCATTTATTGCATATCGTCCCGGATGATCCATCTCATCATCTGGGATGATAATTTTCACCAATAGTCATCCGATTGGACTCCTCAGGACGATCGCCTATCTCTAATCATCCTGGATGATCTCTCATCAACTTGATGATCTGACCGCCTTTTTGACCAATCGCCCTGCCATCATAATTACTCATATCATCTTGGATGATCCTGTGATCATATGGGACAATCTAGCCGACTTCTACTTAAACAGCAAGTTTTATTCACCCCTCTTCCTTCCATACCTCCTCTCTTGTGATTCTAATGGCTGGTGGAAAGAGATCTAGGCATCAAGGTGCAAGCTCCTCCCGGGGAAATGTCGATCCCTGCTTTCCAAATACAGCCGATCAGGCTGCCTTCCGATGATATCTTGAAGTTGGAATCACACAATCCAAGATCGTCAACCCCCACACTCTTACCTACCCTATCCTGGATCTGCTTGTGCATACCTCCCTCACCTTCATCCTCACCCTGGCCTTCCTATTTAGCCATGAACTTCTCCGAGTCTTTTTCATAAATCTTTGCATCGCCGCTGACTACTCCACCCTTCACTCCTTTGTTAATCAGCAGCCTGTAGAACTCACCACCCAGGATTTTTACCGTATCCTTCAACTCTCTGTCACTGGCGATAAACTCCACACCCTTGTTTCTGATCCTGATTATGATTAGAGTGTCGCCACTTCCTTGAAATATAAATGCCCCTACCATGACAACGCTTGCACTTCCCTCCTTAAGGATGCCCGTACCATTCAACATGTTCTTCATTCCTCCATCATCCCAAAGGCTGCGACCGTATTCACATCTCCCCTTTACTTTCTTTGACCACTTATTACATCATTGCCCACTGGGAATTCAATGCTACCGATCTCCTTTTCTGCTATATCGAGCATCTCACTACCATTAGAGATCCAGGCCATAGACAACGCCCAAATCAACTCTAGGGACACATCATTGTATATACTTTGGAGACCTAATACGATCTGTAATATCCAGTCCCTGCCATGTCCCTCCTTCCTACTTAACAAACAATTCCTTCCATGTATTCCACAGTACCCGACTATATCTGAAGCCCTCCCCGATGTTGAGGAGGAAGAGGAAGAAGTTGTTCATGTCTTGCTGCACCTGATGTACCTGCTCCCCTTCGTATTGCATCCCCTTTTGATCATCTGGTGCAGCAGTTCGACCAGTGGGAGGCCCGATTTGATTCTTATGTTGCTGCCCAGGAGCAGCAGCATACTGAGGATCTAAAGCACTTCAATGACTACGTTGCTCAGCAGCAATAGCAGCACGACCAGCACATTTCTTGGTTTGGAGCACACTTCGCTGCCATTCACAGTTATTTTCAGCCACCACCACCTTCTCCTTCTGATCAGGATCCGCCTCCTTTTTACTTTGTGTTTTGTGCTATTTCTGCTTATATTATTGTGTCTGTTCCTCCTCCTTTTTGTGATGTCAAAAGGGGGAGTTAGTATTTTGAGTGACTAGTAGTTTCGTATAATATTCTAGTTGTTTCTTATATTGCTCTTATTTTTGTAGTTATTCTTCTTATTGTATTTTCTATTTAGTGAATTTTGAAATAAAATTTGTCTTTCGTACGTGCATTGGTTACTCCTATCTATTTGATTTGAAACTACTAAAAAAATAATTTCCATTATAAAAAAGGGGGAGATTGTTGCAAATCTGGTTTTAAAGATTATGATTTTGATGATAGCAAATATTTCTGTCTCTGGTATCTTGTTTAATCTTTCAGGTATGCAGGTTTAATTACAAGTTCAAGCCAGTCCAAGCTCGAGTCAGTCTATTTTGAAATCTAATATACTTTTTCATCTTTATTGAGTCAAATGCTATATAACTGATCCCCTAGCTAAGTAACCTTATACACACACACTCAGGGGGAGAGCTTGAGTGAATTAGAGTTTCTATTCAATTTTTGTTCAGATCATCCTGGATGATATTCTCATCGTTCTAGATGATCCAGTGTAAATAGAAACCCTAATTAGGATGATCATGTTAAGTCGGTTTGATTTAGCTGATCATCCTGGATGATGTTAATATTGTACTAGACGATAGGCTAAAATAAAAAATTCTCAGCCGCTAGATCAAGTTAGCCAAGCTTTTAGTTTTGGTGATCATCCCGGCCGATACGTGTATCATCTTGGACGATCCAATATTATCATGCCTAAATTAGTCTAGTGATTAAGGAAAGTAATTAACATTTAATTGATACAATCATATCGTCCAGGACGATCGCAAGATCGCCCGTGATAATCATGACTGTCCAGCACATTTCACCTATACGTCTAGAGCGGTGATCAGGACGATTTTGGTTGTATTTGAAGTAATCATATGGGATGATATAAATATCATCCCAGATGATCAGGTCATTTTGAGGTCATCCTGCATGGTTAACCTGTACGTCTAGAGCGTTGCTCAGGATAATTTTAGCACTTTTTGAACTAATCATACAGGATGATAGACATATCATCCTGGACGATCAAGTCATTTTGAGACCGTCCAGCACAAGTTCCCCTGGATGACCAGAGCGATCTTCTCGATGAAATTTTTAATTTACACTAATCGTCCTGGACGATCGCAGAATCGTACGGGACGATCCGAACAACTTTTTTCTACTAATCATCCAGAAGAGTCAGATCATCCAGGCTGAAACATGTGATTTTAAACTGATCATAAAGGATGATCTATCGATCATCCTGGATGATATTGGCCGATCAATTGAGATTTAGGGTAAATTTTAAGCCCTCCTATAAAAGATCTTTTTCTTCCAACAAGAAAAATCTTTTGCCACTTTCCTTTCCAGGAAAATCTTGAGAGAGAGAGAGAGAGCTTGGGAGAGAGAGAGGATCTTGTGAGGGGGAGTTTGTATGGGATTCACAAAGGTTGCTCCAAGTAAGGATCAGAGTCATCTTCTCTATTTGTCGTCTCTTATCTTGTCGGTGTTTTCTCTAGGAGGATCGTTCGCAAGAAGATATGGGTTCTCTGCCCGCTTTGGGAGGAAGCGAAAGGAGTTAAGGTTCTCTACCTGCTTCAAGAGGAAGCAAAAGGAGTCTGGGTTCTCTGCCTGCTTCAGGAGGAAGTATAAGGAGTTCAGGTTCTCTGCCTCACTGGGTTAGTGAAAAAGAGTTTTGTACAGGCTTCTCCACCTTGCTGTGGGAGCAGAAGGAGAGTCACTTTTGTGTTAGTACAAGGGCTCCGGGAGTGGATATAGGTCAAGTTGACCGAAACACTATAAAATCTGGTGTGCTCTTTCTAATTATTTTCTGCACTTTATTTTTCTGTTATTATCTGCTTGGTGAAATCTGTGATTGATCTTTTCGTTTCTGTATTTACTTGTTTCCGCTGCAAATTATCAAAAGATTTTTCTTGTTGCTCATGAATTTTTTAAATAACCAATTCACCCCCCCTCTTGGTTAGCCTCGGGGCTAGTTCATCAGGGCTTAACATCCTATCGAACTTTCAGAAATATATAAAATATTTAATGAAAAAAGTAATAATTCAATTAATAATATTTGTCATCATTAAAATCACAGACTAGAGATAATAAATTGCAATAATTTTCTCCTTTCTGATGACATCAAAAAGTGTTGGTTGATAGATAAGATAAAAATGCTTTTCTCCTAAGCTCCTTATCACTAGGTGATAGTTTTACAAACTTGGGGGACACAAATTTTATTTTTATTATAATTTTTTAAATTTTAATGAAATTTTATAAAATAAAATTTAAAGAAATAGTAAAAAATAAAGTAACACAAACACATGATTCTATTAAGCTGAAACATACAACTAAAACTTATATTTTCTCCCCCTTTTGAAATCACAAAAAAGAGGAGGAACAACAAATAAAGTGAACATTTCAAGAAATAAAGGTAGTAAAAAAATAATAAACTAAATACTAAAGGTAAGGCAAATCCTTATCAGATGGTGGTGGCGGCGGTTGAATGTATTAATGGATGGAGATAAATTAATTTTCAATCAAGGAAAACATTTCTCCAAACCATCTCATGTCTTCCTCGTGCTGTTGTTGTTATTATTGAATGTAATAATTGAGCCTGGTTTCTAACCACTCGAGCCACTAAATTCTGTCATAGTGAGGCTATGCAGGGTAGGTAGGTGCAGGTGGTGGGATTGGTGGCGGTGTAGGGTCCACCTACAGGAGTAGCTTCCCCTTCTTCAGTAAACTTTGGCTCATCGTGCTCATGACCCCAATGAAAAAAATAACGTAGTGAGGCATCCATATAAAAAATGGGAACATTATCAGGTTGAGTTGGTGTGGACCTCCAAAAGGACATTATTCAGCAGGGGACAGAGTGCAAAAGGGATACGACTGCACCACCCAAAAGGATAAGATGATTGCAGGCCTCTGCGCTCTTTATAAGCAAGCTAATGGGAGGGTAGATTAGAACATACATATGATTAACCATTGAGGATAACGGCTCTCACCTATGCACATCAATGGGCAATAATATGTATAATCTAATCAGAGTCATGGGTTTCCCCCACCCAATACATCAGCTCGAGTGGGGTTTATTTGATGGTGGAATTTATTTTCCCATGGGTGCAAGCCCCCGTGGTTAATTACATCTCAAGCTGAGGCCTGAGAAGACTCTCAATTAAGGATTTTACATTATACTCTCAGATGGGATTGGCACATAGGGAGGAGACTAGGAAGTTCCTACCCAAAGGAAAGGAAAAGTTTAACTTAGCTTGGTCAACACATATGGCTCACATCAGCATTCAGAAGAACTAGGGTGATGAGAAGAAATTAGAGGAAAAAGAAAATCATACACTCAGAACATACATGAGAGAAGGATGGAGGTGACATCATCTGTGTGACATGGATAGGCAGGATTTATAGCCTCTGAAGGTAGGGAACTTACCCACCAATGAGGCATACTATGAGACACTGATAGTAGTAGCCTTGAACCATAAATCTATTGGGTTTAGTGTTCTACAACACTAACACATGTGTCCTAGCTAATACAATGTAGAACCTGGACTTACCACAGCATGTATTGGGGAGCCAGCTAACCACCTTGTCTATTTAAAACCTTGAGTTCAGTCATTTATGAAAGATGGAAGGGTGGCTTATTTTTTGGAATTTAAGGCCCAAATCTAGAGAAGTTCCTATGTGGCCTCGCACTTATATAAGGTGAACATGCTAAAGCAAATGCAATTAAAGTTTTAGAGACTTTTAAATTAGTTTCTAATACAATGCATACTGATCGACTCAATTAAATGCTTGAAATGTATATGAAGAAGTTTTAAAAAGGCTTAAAAAAATAAGTTTTATCCTAGAGTGCACAGGCTCCCCTTGATAAATCTCCACCTCATAGGCCAAGTGGTCTGCCAGAACCCACAGGCGGGGAGTGACCTAACAAATGGAAGGAAAATGCAATAATTATGCTATGAGAACTCTCAGCGGTCCAGGGCTTACTTCTCAAAAGCGTTAAAGTTTCTATGTTATCATAAAATTATTATTTTTAATTTAAGTTGAAGAATTTTTGGCGTACCCTGATGAGCCTCTGATCGAATCCAGGCTAAAACAAAAGAACGACATGTAATCGACAAGAAACTAAAAAAAGTAGGCAAGATCTAATCACAATCAATTTAAATAAAATACATTAAATATCACATTAATTAAATAAATATCTATAGGCCAACTACCCTTTATTATAAACTAGGGTCTACAGAAAAGTAAAGTGGTCAGGCACCACTATAAATAACCCAGATTCTAATCCTACTGAATGACACAAGTCTTAAAAGCAAGGCATTTCATCTTCAAATTCTTCATCTTCAGATCTTCTATGGATCACCTCCCTTCAATCTTTGTAGGGTTCATCTTCCAGAAGGATACCCAAATGAATAAGAAATTCTCTATAAAGGGCATTTCTTTTTCTCTTTGGGTACCTAGTATTTGAAAATCCCCACTTTTGAAGACTTTTCACAACTCGATAATTTTACAAACGAATTACATTAATATAAAAATGAAAATTCTAAACTCTCCTACAAGGTTATCCTAAACAGTTAAATAAAGTAACACATCCCAAGCAGTTACACATATGGAAATAAAATGCTCATGCCAGCCACACTTGGCCATGCTCTTATTTATCTGAGGGCTAGGCATATGGATCACCTGTAGCAATTATATTTATAATTTATTCTAGCCCTCATCTATTCTAGGGGGTTAAGCGGCTGAAGCACCTATAGCAAGCATTTAAATAATTTATTTATGAGTTTTAACCCCCCCCCCCCCCCCCCATTTTAGCACTGCATGACCATGGACACATACAGAAGATATTGTTAGTATCAAAAATTGATCCTAATTTATGGATAGTCTATCACCCATCACATTAAGTCATAAAGTATAGTAAAAATAAACAAACACATCAATCAGCTTTTAATCACAATATGCAATGAAATCCCATAAATCTTATCACACAGTAGAAAAAGTAAACATCAGTCTAACCTAGGTCTAGAAGTGGTGCCCTAGTAAACCATCTAAGTGTGTATAGAATTCGGTGTGGTTAGGGTAGATCCTAAGCTGGGCAGTTGATTGAAGTTATTTTTAGTGTTCGAGTTTATTGAAGGCTTAAGGGAGAGTTTAGGTTAGAGTTTAAATATTAATGTTTTAAAGATTGAGATATATATATGTTAATGGTTAGGTAATTACTACCTTTATTTCTCACCGAGGCCATGAAGTTTATTTCACCTTCCTTGGGGCCAAGTTAATAGCCTCGCAGGCCTAGGTTATCCAGTATTAATCAGGGTTGATTAAATTAATTTAGTTGGTTAAAAATTAAAGAAGGAGGTGTGTTAAATGATTTATTATTAGGTTAGGAGGTTAACTTAAAGCTTAGAGTGATGTTATCTGAATTTTAAGTTGAGTTAATAAATTTAAGAAGATAAATTAAAATCCTACCCGCTAAGTCAAAGGGGGGGCCAAACGTTAACATTTTAATTAAGAGTGATTCATGAATAGTTACAATTTTTATAAAATAATAGACCTTAACTCAATCAGTTAGACTATAAGTATGCTCAATTTGGATTTTTCTATATTAAGTTATGAATTTTTGAAGTTTTGACCTAATTTTCAACTTAAGTTTGACCGGATTGTTGACATTTTTATTTAAGTTGGTTTCTAGAATCCAATTTTTTTTAATAAATACTATATTTTAATATGAGTTGAATGTCTTTTAGTTTGCCCAATTTAGAATTTTTTAGAATTAGTTATGAATTTTCGAAGTTTGGGCATTTAATGAATTATTAAAATTATTTAATTAAGGGCTCTTTTAGGGGTTCTGATCCAAATCAGCTCCAAACCTTTTGGAATCACCCCCAAAGGTCAGGAATAACCTAAGGAGATGTTACCAAGTGTCTGGGGAAAATTTGGAATTTTTTAATAATTTTTAATTATTTGATTTAATTAAAAAGGTTATTTTTAATCAAAATTAAATTAAGGTTTAATTTGAGGTCCAATTAAGAGGCTTTCAGTTTTATGAGATTAAGGGATGAATTATGAAGAGTTTGATATATTATGGGTAATTTTTTGATTTAATTTGATTAATTAGAATTTTTTTAAGTTGTCGGGTCTTATTTAAAGGGTAGATTCGGGTTTGTTAATTAAGGGGTTTAAAAGGCTCTAAAAATTCCTAGAAAATTCCAGTGGATTTATGAGGTCACTAAGTTCATATGGTTCAAGTTTCAAGTCAATCAGAGATCTATCATAGCTCTTAGAATTTTTTTAAGTTTTCTAGATGAGTCCTTAATTATTGTCCTTAAGGTGTCACTACGTTAAGCAGGTTTTAAATTAATGTTTGAAACGAACCCTTAAGGTAACATAAAAAAAATGCAATACAAACATAAGCACACCAAGTCCTTAGATCTAGGAGAGCCTAAGCTAAGTGCTCGTGCATCATATACATGCAAAAGATACCTAAACAACAACTAAGTTTGATTATCAATGTGATTAGTGGATGATTGGAGCCCAATCATCCACTAATCCTTCCCACATGAATGCTATCCACATATGTAGCTTATGTTTAAAATTTCACAAAATGGATCTCCCAAGATTAAGAGATTTATAGTATATGTAATTTTAAAATAATTTTAATACATATAAATATATGTAATTTTTAGAAAAAATAATGTAATTAAAAAATAATTCAATTTAAATAAATACATAAGTGAGAGATCCACTGGTCATCTAAAGGAGGCTTCAAAAGGAATAAAAATAATTTTATAATCTCAAAATAATTAGTATATATTAATTACTTAAATATTATTTAAATAGCCAGATAATTAGATAATACAGAAATTAGTCAGAAAAATAAATTTTGGTTTCTAGAAATAATTTTAAAATAAAATTCATAATTTTTTGAAAATTTTGAGGTATTATACGTAAAAATCCAATTTAAAACGAATTAGATATAAATTTTTGAAATTTAATGTATTTGAATAAGATTTTTTTAAATAATTTAAAATTATTATTATTTAAAAATAAACATTAAATTAAAATAAATTAATTATGAAAGTTTCTGAACTTAAAATGTTTTAAAATAACTTTACTTAAATAAAACTATTTAACTTTAATTTACTTAAATATTAATTTAACTATTTAAATATATATAATTAATAAGAAGAAGAAAATATTTAAAATTTTAACATATTTAAATTATTATATTTACTTAAAATTAAATAATAAAATAAAAATAAGTTTTCCAAATTTCATAATAATTAAACATAATAATAGTAATAATAATAATAATAATAATAATAATAATCATAATATAATAATAATAATAATAATAATAATAATAATAATAATAATAATAATAATAATATAATAATAATAATAATAATAATAATAATAATAATAATAATAATAATAATAAGATTGATAAGAATGATAATAATAATAAAACTAATAATAATAATAATAAAAATAATTAAATATAAAAAAGAATATTTAAATAATTATAAAATATACAATATATTTTAAACTAATTTTATTTTTAAGTTAAAGATAATATTTTTCTAAAAATAATGATATATTATATTAAATTTTTAGATTTAAAATAATTTATAGTAATTATTTAAAGAAAACTAGGTTTAAAAAGGAATTAAAACTAAATTAAAGCTTAATTTAATTAAATTGGTGGCGGTAGGCGACGTGGT
Source organism: Dendrobium chrysotoxum (assembly GCA_019925795.1). Classification (NCBI taxonomy): domain Eukaryota; kingdom Viridiplantae; phylum Streptophyta; class Magnoliopsida; order Asparagales; family Orchidaceae; genus Dendrobium; species Dendrobium chrysotoxum. The sequence goes on from CM034308.1 coordinate 49,652,024, forward strand.
GAGCTCCGGTTGGTTTCGCGGTCGCGGGCAATCATTACCAATGATTGTGTAGCGGCATAATCATTGGCAATGAATGCATCGAAACATGTGCGGCACTTATTTGCTTCAGCAAAGTGGCAGAACAGTTAGATCTCTCACTATTTGGATCAACGGCTCTGATTGAGCCGGACAAAACGAATGACTGCGGGATTGATCCCACGATTCAGATGAAATCAAAAAATGGTGGGATCTATGATCAACGGTGGAGATCTTGTACACCGAGACCTAGGGCAAAATAGAAGCCCGAATAAGTTTTTCATCTCATCCTCGCAAATGACACGATCAAATAGGATGAAATTTTAGACATAGTATCTAGGAGTGAAGAGCATTCATGTGGGATACATTGTGCGGTCTAAAATGAGATTTTTGAGAAGCTATTTAACCCTAGGTGTTTCTAGCTAGGGTTTGCTATTTTACCTAATCCATACAGTGGATTTGGGAGATCTTGGGCTTGTTGAGCTTGTACATTGTCCACGCTTATTTCTTGTTTAGAAATCACAGTCTGGGAAGCCGTGGATCGATGGGAAAATGCCTTGGAAGGTTTCAAGCCTCAGTTCACCAAAGATCTTAACACCGGCAAGCTTTAACTGGTGGGGCTGGCTTGGGAAAGGTGGGGGGAACTTAGGAGAGCTGTCACACAAGAGTTCTCAGGCTTAGGGAGGCTAGGGAAAAAGTTAAGAGCAAGATCTCTCTAAAGGAGCCCTAATAGCCCTATTTTTAGCCTTAGACCCTATATGGACAGGTAGGATCAACCCTAGAGCTAATTAGGAGGGAGAGGGTCCTCCTTATCCATGGACTTGGGTCTAGGGTAGGCTAGGACGGATCTGGATGCTAAGGGGATCAAAAATTTAACCTAAATAGGAGAAATTGACCTAAGTAGACTTGGGTTGACCAAGTCAAAGATTGACTTAGTCAACTAAGTCAATTAGGTCAAGGGGGAAAGGGGTTTGAGCTAAGGAATGGGTTTGGAATTAAATTGAGATCAATTGGGTTAGTCATGTCAACCTGGGTTGACCTAGTCAACCAGGTTGACCCAGGGCATGGGTATGGGTCCCACAGAGTAGGTTTGACTCCTGGAACCCAAGGGAGGTGGAAATCAAGGTCAATAGTAGGATAATTATTTTGGTATTTTTTATCTAAGATATATCCTATGATGTGTCCTAGTGTGACATTTTGCTTTCTTCGAGTATTTGGATGTCGAATATGAGTTATATTTTGGATATAATCAAGAATCATTTGGGCTTCATCAAATTGGGTATTCGATATGATTAGGTAAGTGGCTACAGAAAGAAGTGGGGTTATATTAACCCGATCCCTAGCTTTGGGTATAATTGAGGTTCTAAGGACATGCTGGATAACTTGGGCATTCTAATTTAAGGTGTGGACTAATAGTTAATGTTGTTTTATGGCCACATTCCTAATAGTCAAGTTTACAGAGCTCCGGTCAAAGTCAGTTTTAGAGATAAGGGATTGCAGACGAGGTTCTTCGATAGAAAGATCGATATGTTCCTATAAATCAGCCTTAGTGATTTCTATGGGTTGTCGGCAAATATATGAAGTCATGGTAGAGGTTTCCAAATTTAGCCTAAGGTTGGCTAAGAATTCATAAAGTAGTTCAGAGTTGAAGGAAAAAAGCTAGTGTGAGTAAAAATTGAAGAGTGGTGGAGGCAATGAGGCTCATCACCTCAAAGTTAAGAGCTGGTTGATTTAACATTCTAGATATAGTGATTTTAGCATCCTTGAACCTGTAGTAGGCATCTTCATCAGTTGCAGATAGAAAATAATCGCTAAAGCATCAAGAGGAGGAGGAGCTCCTTTGGGTCATTCTTCCGCGTTTGCTTCCACTGACCATTGGCAGTTAGGTTTCAAAGGGTATGAGATTTAGGGAGTCTAGTGAATTAAAATGTAAAAATCCATCCAATTTATTTAGATTTTAGGGCAAATCATACAGTACGATCTAGGTTCGTACAATATAATCAAAGAAGTTAATTTATCGTGATGACTTGTTAGAAAAAGTGGTCAAATCATACAGTACAATCGGTATCATACTGGACGAGCTTAAGGAATTGCATTCATCTCGAGGAGTCATCGATATGGCGTTTGATAGAAAGTATTATATTGTATGAACATATGTTCATACAATATGAAATATAATTATTATCATACCTGTTGAATTAAATTCATCCCAATCTAGTTTAATATGTGTATCATACAGTACGAAGAGAGGTATCATACTGTATGATTTACAATAATTTCATACCAAATGAATTGAATTCCTCAACAATTAGTTACATATAGATTGCACAGTACGAGTAAATATTCATATAGTATGATGTACATATCATTGATCTAATCTGGACCATTGATTAAACTAAGGGTTGTGTTCTGTGTATTTATGTATATCATGTAGTACAAACGTGGATTATACAGTATGATAAAAATAAAATTTGAATGATTTTGTGAGTCAGTGAGGTGAGTGTGTAATGATCAAGAAATATCTTAAAACAATTTTTTTAAAAAAATATAAAAAAACAAACAACAACACATAAATAAGCATTAGGACAAACACACACAATTTAAAACATGTGAATGAAAGATTTCAAAAAAAAATTTTGATTTATCTTGAATTAAACATAAATGTCTATAACACATATGTTTATCCTCAAGGTGCTAATGGTATCATGGGCTAGGGGTTTTGTGAAGATATCTGCCAATTAATCTCCTAACTATATGATGCAATTCTATATCTCCCTTGGCTACATGGTCTCTTATAAAGTGATGCCTAATGTCTATATACTTTTTGCAGGAGTGTTGAATTAAATTTTTGGATATGCAAATTGCACTAGTATTATAACACATAATTAGAATGGTTTGTACAGGTAGTCTAAGATCTAAGAGTTATTACTTTAGTGACAAGACTTGAGAAATATATTACCCTACTACTATATATTCTACCTCAGCTGTAGAAAGGGCTAACAAATTGGTTTAGCTCTTCTTGTTTTGCTAGGATCTAGAAATCATCAGTTATGTCTTGATCTATATTGGTGGGTTCTATCATAGAGATAAAAGCTGAATAACTAACTTTCTTCCTAAGTCCATGCCTAATTCCAACACCTTCAGATGGGTCTCCTAAAATAAGTTCTTTTAGATGACTATAAGAATATCTCCATTCTCTAGGCAATTTTTCTCGAGGTTCTACTCTGTCTCTTATAGCAATTGCTTCTACCCCTTGAATGACCTCCACTTCTTCTTCTTCAGGTTTAGATTCAGAGGCCCTATTTGATTCATCAAATATCATATGGGTAGACTCTTCTATTACCAGGGTCCTCTTATTGAAGATTATATAGGTCTTACCTGCATATGAGAAACCTTAGAAGACACCTTCATCAGACTTGGGATCAAATTTTCCTAAGGGTGATTATCCATATATTAAGATGAAGCATTTACAGCCAAAGACATACAAGTGAGAAAGGTTGGGTATCCTATCCTTAAGGAGTTCATAGGGTGTCTTATTAAGCTTGGATCTAATATTCAACCTATTTAAAACATAACAAGCAGTATTTCACTACTTCTGCCCAAAAATACCTAGGAAGTGAATACTCAGCTAGCATTGCCCTAACAGCTTCCACCAAGGTTCTATTTTTCCTTTTAGCTATTCCATTTTGCTTAGGGGGGGATGGGGGGTCTTAGGGGCAGAAAAATTATGTTCTATTCCTATCTCTTAATAGAAGGATTCAAACTTATCATTTTTAAACTCTCCACCATGATCACTATGACTTATTGAGATTTTACATCCAAGGTTACTTTAAATCCGGGTGGAAAAAGTTCAAATTCCAAATGAATCACTCTTATGTGCTAGGAATCTAACCCAAGTAAATCTAGAGTATTACCCACTATTACAAATCCATTTATCTTCCCTCATAGGCTGGCTATACTAATAGGTCCAAATAGGTCCATGTGAAGGATTTCTAGTGGCCTAGAGATGTTAATGTCTTTGATTGAATGAAATGAAAACCTTACTTATTTTCCTAGTTGGTAGGCATCACATAGGTAGTCCTTAGTGAAGTATAATTTAGGTATGCCTCTAAATAGGTTTTTCTTGGTGATATTCCTAAGAGTCTTCATGCTTGTATGACATAGTCTCCTATGCCATAGCCAAGATTCATCAATTATAGTTTTTAAGCACAAGGAATTTGAATAATTAAAGTAATTCAAGTCTAACATGTAAACATTATTCATCCGTTTTCCTTCTAACACAAATTTTCAATTTAAACTAATCATGTATTTGTTAGAAAGAAATTTCATATCAATGATTTTGCCATACAATTGACTAATACTTAATAAATTATGTATAAAACCATCAACTAATAAAACATTTTCAATCATAAAGTTTTTAAAGTTGTCAATTATACTTGAGTCCACCACTTTTTTAGTGGTGTTATCCCCTAATGTCATCTTTCCTTTTGACCTGGCCTCCAATTTGATGAGCTTCTTCACATCACCAGTCATGTGCCTCGAGCATTCACTGTCTAGGTACCACATGCTCTCACTAGGCCTTTTATGAGAGCAGCCCTACATAATCATTCAAAGGTTAGATTTAGGAACCCAAGTGAGTTTGGGTTCCACCTTATGCTTAATTGAATGAGATGAATGCATGCTATTCTGTAATGAATGCACTTTAACCCTCCACACTAGATGTGTCCTATGATGAATTGTGCAAGTGCATCCTATGTGACCTAACATGCCACAAGAGTAACATCTAACACCAGGAAATAGATTTATTAACCTACGTGGGTCATGGTTCTTTCTCCTAGGTTTATGCGATGTATGCTATATTACAGGCTTATGAAATTATTCTAAGGTAGGTGGTGGTTTGTTATTCTTAAGTACATTTAGTTTTTCTTTCAAAAATTTGTTTGCAGTTTTAAGAATGGATACTTCAATTTTTAATGCATGCTCCCTACCATCTATTTCCAATTTAGGTGCTTATAATACTTTGTATGCTTTCTCTAATTCAATATGCGATGTTTTTAAAGAATTATGTGCATTAGAGAGGTCAGTATGCTTCTTATTTAATGCATCAAATTCATCTAATAAATTCATATGCTCACTATCTAAAGTAGAGTGCTCGGTAGTTAAATTAGTATGCTCCTTTTATAAATTAAAGAATTCAGTATTGAGACTAGCTTGCATCTTTTTCAGCTTCCTATATGAATCTTTAATATTTTTAGAAATAATGAGTAATTCATCATAAGAAAGTTGACATACCTCATCTTGATCTGATTGATCAAGATTATTATTAGCCATAAGGCACAGGTTTGTTAACTTCTCTTCTGCTTCTGCTTCTGATGATTCTGAAGTGGAGTTAGCCAAAAAAGCTTTTTGCATCTTTTGCTTACCCCTCTTAAACTTTGGCTTGTCTTCACCCTTCTTCTTGATTATGTGAGTCTTCAGGTTGGGGCAGTCAGCTCAAAGGTAGACTGGTTTCCTGCACTCGAAGTAAATTATGTCAGAAGAATGTTTAATATTTTTGTTGCTTTTACCTTTGCTCCAATTATGCTGATGATGTCACTATTTTCTTTTCAGAAACCTCTTAAACTTTCATGTCATTAAGGTGATGTCATCATCTTCCTCTGCTGTAGAATGATCACTATCCAAATTATTTGCTTTTAGTGCTACAGTTCTCTCCTTCTTCTTCTCTTCTGTATCACTTTGGCTTTGACTCACTCCTAACTCGTAGGCAATAAGTGAGCCAAGAAAATTTTCAATGGAATAAACATTAAAGTCTTTAGATTTAGTAATTATAGTTTTCTTGGCATCATAAGAATTAGGTAAAAAACTATAACTTATTAACTTTTTCAGAGTTTGATAGTTCTCTACCTAGTGCATGCAAGGATGACCCTATTTGTGTGAATCTAGTGTACATTTCAAACACAGTATCACTAGGTTTATGCAAAAGAGTTCATAATCATGTAGTAGAATATTTAGCTTAGATTATTTACACCAGTAGTTCCCTTATAAGTGATACATAATCTATCCCAAATCTCCTTTCTCGTAGTGCATGTAAAAACTCATATTTAGTCTTTGAATTTTAAAGAACAAAAGAAATAATTCAAACATTTAGCATTTAATTATATGAATACCCTATCCTCGTAATTCCATTTAGTAAAAGGAATATCAATTTTGACACCATTAACTACATGCGATGGAAGTGAATAGCTAGTTTGAATTATATGACAAATTCTATAGTCAATGGATTGTAAAAAAGTAGACATGCATATTTTTCAGAAATCAAAAGGAATATTATTAAACAGTGCTGGGCAGGTTATCAAATAACCCTCCACAGTATTTTGATTACCAAAATGAATCATTGATCGTTCTTCAAAAGTTTTTTAAAATCTTATTTTTGAAATCTGCTCTGAAAGTTTATAAAGGTTGTTAAACCTGAAGGAACTAGCTTGAGGCTCACTAATAGAGGGGGTGAATTGGTTTATTTTAAAAAAAATTTCAACTTCAAAATAAAGATGATAATATTTTTGAAATTTTTTCAAAAATTAAAGATACCAAATTCTAATTGATTGTAGAAGCGAATGAGTTTATCAAAAATATTGATTTAGTTGTGATGATATTTTGATTTATGAAACAAAGTGATAATCACCTATTTTCCCAAGCAGTTATAGCATAAATAAAATTTGGGACATATAAAAGTGTGAAAAGGAAAAAAATACACTAGAGATTTTTATAGTAGTTCGATCAACCTTTACCAACATCCATTCCCCGAAGTCCTCTGCTCTGAGAATTGCACTAACACTAAGTGACTCTTATTTTACTCCCATAGCAAGGTAGAGAAGCCCTTACAGACTCACTTTCACCAAACTTGATGGATAGAGTGATGGACACTATGCCACCCTCTTAGTGATGGCAGCGGACCTTGACTCGTTTTTCTCCCTCTTAAAGAAGGCAGAGAACCTCTGCTCCTTTTTCTCCCTCCTAGAGAAGGAAGAGTACCTCATGGACTTGACCTAGAAGCCTCTCTCCCTAGAAAGCTTCCAAATACTCACCAAGGCCACAGGAGGATCAAGGGTGTAGCTAGCCCGGAGCAACTGTGTGATTCCCTCACACTCCTTCTCCCTCACGTTCAATCTTACCTTTTCCTTCCTCTCAAACCTTAGATTTCTTAAAAGCTTCACTCTCAGAGTACCTTCAATAGTCATGCAATCCTCTCACTATTACAAAGAAAATCTCCAAAACTTGCTTAAGTATTAGACTTCATGAAATCCTAAAAAATCAAGATAGCCATCACTATTTGTATAGTACGATTTGAGTTTGTACAGTACAATATGTTCAAAACATGTCCTGTCCAGTATGATATAAATAGTTATTCAAATAAACTATTCACATAATTCAAAGACATCATACAGTATGATCTAGATATCATTCGGTATGATCTGTTTGATTTCCTCTATTCGTACAGGATGATTCTTGGGACAACAAATTTCATCTCTATAAATCATCCTGTACTGCTCTCATCATACAATATGGTTAGTTGATCTCAATTAGGTCATCCAGTATGATATGAATATCATACTATACGATTAGTTCAAAAATTATGATTTTGTTTGGAACAATCTTTGGGATGACCAAATTTTATCTCTGTTAATCGTTTAGTATAATCAATATCATACAATATGATGGGCTATCATTCATTAAACCATGATTTGATCTACTAATTATGGGGTAATTTAAGTAAGATTTCAAATTATCATATAATATGAATCAGATCATATAGAATGATTAGTTCAAAAGTCAATTTTCAAATATCTTACTTAATTTATCTAGTAGCTAGAGTTTTCAAATTGTAACGAATCATACAGTACGATCCAGATCATACAATATGACTAGTTCATAGAACCTAATTGTTCAATTAGCTATTAAGCCCGTTCTTTTTATACTGATGGTATAGTATGATTGTAAGTCGTATAGTATGATTATTACAAAAATTTTAACCTTTAAAATTTATCTCACTCCCTTTGTATGTGTGTGTACGGTCACCCAATTACAAATACTCTTATGTGGCCAGACTCAAGAAATAGAATATTAAAAAAATTACAAACTTTATTTAATTAACATTTCTATTCTACCCATTCTTGAGCTTTTAATAGCCTTAACCAGTGTATGTCTTACCTGTAATGTTAGTGCTCACAGATAGAATAAATATCTAAAATGTTTAATGAGAAAAGTAACAATTCAATTAATAATATTTGCATCATCAAAATCACAGACTAAGGATCTTGGATTACAGCAATTTCAGTACTGGAGGGTCCCTTCTTAAATACAATGTTAACTTCAGTATCAACTGTGAATTTTAACTTCTCTTCCTCCCTCAGTAGAGGAGTGGTAGACATAGGGGCGACAACAGCCCTCTTTTCTGAGACAGGGGCATCAGACCCTGATCCTAGGACCAACTCCAACACAGGGGTGTCCATCTTGGCAGCATCTAAGTCAACTAACCTATCCCCTTTCATTAAGAGCTCAATGGTTTGAAAGCCTAAAACAAACTGGATCATTTTTCTGTAGTTAATTTCTTCACAGGTGAGATCCGTGTCGAGGTTAAAGATCAACTTGCCAGCCATTACAAAGAATTTAGTTTTTTAGAATTTGAAAAGGGAAGGTTTGAATTGGAATTTTGAATTTAAATTTTAAAAGAAACTTATATTTTAACATGTATACCAAATTATAAGAACTATAAATCGACATGCAATGATAAAAATATAAAGGTTGATTTTGATTTGAAGAAAATTTGAATTTCCATTATATATGCTTGACTACAAGAGAATGTTGTGGTTAAACATATAGCAATGATAATCTGGATTTGATTTGAATGGATTTTGAAGAATGGTTTGAATTTTTGAAAGTTGAAAGTTTTCCTTGAATTTTGAATATCAACACATTGAATTTACATTCAACATAATGGTTTATAAATTGAAAGGAAAATTTAAGAGATTTTGGCTCGACTCTTTTACCCCTGTGATTGATTCAGGGGTAAGATGTCAGAGCCTGGTTTAGATTTGAAATAATATTGTATATATTAAGCCATAAGAGAATGTTGTAGGAAACATATAGCAATGACGATCAAAGTTTATTTGAGTGATTTTTTAAAAGGATTTTAGAGGTTTGAAATTTTGATAAAGTTTTCTCAAATCCTTGAAACACAATATATTGAATTTACATTCAACATAAGGGTTTAAAAATTTACTAAGAAAACTTAAAAAGGTTGGCTCGACTCTTTCTCCCCGATGAATAGTTTGGGAGTGAAATATCAAAGACCAATTTGATTAGAGAAAATAGAATTTTGATTTTAAAATTGAAGGGTCTTCTATAAATTATGCAACTTAACATGCTTAGGATTGATTTGAGAATAAAGGTTTACAACATTTATATGAGAATTTTAAAGGATTTGGATTGACTCTTTTGCTCTACCAATGGACTTAGAGGTAAAATATCAAAGTCCGACTTTGATAGAGATTTCTGTTGCAGCTTAGTTTTCAAACTATATTTTTATATCATGTCAGTTTTTGATAATACAAAAAAATTATTATGTCGTTTACTATTTCTCCTAACATTTATTTGATATATTTTGTTTGTATTATTTATGTGTACTAACATTTCAGGGAAATCATACTCTAGACTGCCAAAGACTTAAAGACAGATTAGATTAGGGTTCTTATAATTAAAGTCTGTACTCTTTCTATTTTTCTTCAGTCTAAGAGAGTGTGATTATAATTGGGTAATCGTGCACACACACATTGGGGGAGTGAGACAAAACCTTTATTTTTTAAACTAATTATACTATATGATTATGGAATTGTACTGGACGATTTGACTGTTCCTCCAAAATAGGGTTGATAGAACTGGGACTTGGAAATTTTTTTAAACTGATCATATTATATGAAGTTGGTTCGTCACGGATGCTGATCAGAGAACAAAATTAGGTTCATACCCATTCATCCCATACAAATTCAATAATTTTGAACTGATCATACTGTACAAAGTTGGTTCATATAAATGCTGATCAGAGTATGAATTAAGGTTCGTACCAGTTTGTCCCGTACAAAATCAACAATTTTAAACTGATCGTATTGTATAAAGTTGGCTCATTTCAAACATAAATTAGAGTACGAAATCAGGTTCATACCCGTTCGTCCCGTACAAACTCAATAATTTTAAATGGATCATATTGTACGATGTTGGTTCATACTGACATCAATCAAAGATTAAATTAGATTACAACATCATACATCACTTTTGTACTGATCATACGTATAAAGTACGATCGTATTGTACAATCCAAGTTCTTTCAACTTAAAATTTTTAGTTTTTAAAATAGTTTTTCTTATCCTTTGTATATAAGGGTCCTAAAAACTGACTCTCAATACTCTTGCTATGAATTTGTCTTGAGTGTGTCTTAAGAGTGTATTTGGGAGAATGTCTTGAGATTGAAAATTATGAGAGGGATTTGTGAGAGGATTTACAAAGGTGCCCAACGGAAAGGATCTCTTATTTTTTCTTCATAGTTCTTCCCAACTTCCTTGAAGGCACTTGAGAGAGGATTTTTAAAGGAGATTCGGTACTCTACCATCACCAGGAGGGTGAAAAAGGACACCAATACTCTGCCATCACCAGGACGGTAAAAAAGGATGTCGATACTCTGCCATCACCAGAAGGGTGAGAAAAGATGTTGGATACTCTGCCTTCACCAAGTGGGTGAAAAAGGATGTTGGGTTCTCTTCCTTCACCAGGAGGGTGAAAAATGATGAGTTGGTATGCTTCCATCACTTGAAAGGTGTAAGAGGCATCGGTTCTCTGCCACCCCGGGTTGGTGGAAGAGAGTTTGTAAAGGCTTCTCCACCTTATTGTGGGGGAAAAAGGAGAGACACTATTGAGTAGTGCAATACCTGGAGAAGGAGTCTCCATGGAGTGGACGTAGGTCTTGTTGGACCGAACCACTATTCTATGCATTTACTTTTTACTACATTTTTATTTTTTTGCATTTTTAATTTTTATGGTTAAAAAATATCTTCATGAAAATTTATTGTTGTGCTCAAAATATTTAATCAATTTTCTAAGTAACCAAGAAATTTTTAAAATCACCAATTTACCCCCCTCCCTCTTGGTTAGCCTTGGGACTGTTGTAGTAGGTCTAATAACCTGCATGTACTTTCAGTTTCCTCGCTCAACTCTCTTTTGGCATGTTTTATTGATGTTGGCCACACTCACCCAAGGAAGAAATAGATAGAGGGACCAACAAAAGAAAGGGTAGTCAAAACTACCGATGCAATAAAATTTCTACCTTTATTAAAGATGGAAAGAGATATTTATCCCCAGTGGAGTCGCCATTTTTTGGTTTGATTAAAAAGTGTTGGAGTTTCGAAAAGTTATCTTTTGGGAGAATTTAATTTCTAAAATTTTGGTTTTGAAATCGAACACTTCATTATAAATAATATATCACCTTGGGAGGCAAAAATATTATTCCCTAATAGGTTCAGATTATAAAACCTTAAATTTATTCTGATTATTATAGTCAACTCAAGAAATGACATCATATGACCCGGAGGGTCAAAATGATGTTTGATCGAGTGCTTGACTATGCTAATTTGGATAAGGGATCATTAATTTTATAATCAGAGTCATGAGAATATAATGATATATCTTCCCAGAGAAAGAAGATATCATTTACTATCAATCATTTGAATATGACGATAATGAAAAATTAATTTTGATTTTCTCAAAGATAATTAATTGAGGATTTTAAAAAAGATTGATTTTTGAAAATTTAATATGGGTTTCTAAATCTTTTATGAGTGTAAGCCCTCACAGTTAATTACATCATAGGAAACTTAAGTTTCCTACAAATACTCTCAATTAAAATAAGGGTAGAAATTTTATTTTTGATTTTTAAAGATTGATGTCAAAGGAGTGATGATTGGAAATTCAATTGGGATTGGATCTGAAAGTTCGAAAGGGATGTTAAGCCCTAGTGAACTAGTCCCGAGGCTAACCAAGAGGGGGGGTGAATTGGTTATTTAAAAATTTTATGATAACTACAAAAATCTTTTCGATACTTAGCAGCGGAAACAAGTAAACAATAACGAAAAGATCAACCAATGATATTCACCCAAGCAGTTTATATTGAAAAGTAAAGTGCAAAACTGAATCAGAAAAGCAAACCAGATTTTATAGTGGTTCGGTCAACTTGACCTACGTCCACTCCCCGGAGCCTCCCCTCCGGGTATTGCACTAAACGAAAGTGACTCTCCTTTTGCTCCCACAGCAAGGCGGAGAAGCCTGTACAAAACACCTCCTTTTCACCACACGGTGAGGCAGAGAACCTGACCTCCTTTCGCTTCCTCCTGAAGCAGGCAGAGAACCTTCGAACTCCTTTTGCTTCCACCTGAAGCGGGCAGAGAACCCCGGATCTTCTTGCGAACGATCCTCCCACGAGGAACACTGACTAGACGACAGACGACGAGCGGAGAAGACGACTCTGATCCGTGCTTGGAGCAACCTTAGTGAATCCCTCACTAACTCCCCCTCACAAGATCTTCTCTCTCTCTCCCAACTCTCTCTCTCTCTAGGGTTTCTCAGGGAAGGAAGGCAGCAAAAGATTTTTCTTAATTTTAGAAAAAGTTCTTTTATAGGAGGGCTTAAAATTTGCCCTAATTCTCAACTAGTCGGCCAAGATCGTCCAGGACGATCGGTAGATCGTCCTGTACGATCAGTTCAAAATCAGCTGATTCAGTCTAGACGATTAGGCTCTTCTGGACGATCAGTAGAAAAAGTTGTTCATATCGTCCCGTACGATACTGCGATCGTCCGGGACGATTAGTACAAATTGAGGAAAATCATCCAGAAGACAGTTCGGGTCGTCCAGAGAAATCTGTGCTGGACGACCAAAAAATGACTTGATCGTCCAGGACGATTGGTACATCGTCCTGTACGATTAGTTCAAAAAGGCCCAAAATCGTCCGGTACACAGTTTGGGTCGTACAGCTGAAATACACAAGACGATCACGATCGTCCGGGACGATCCTGCGATCGTCCAGGACGATGTGATCGTATCAATTAAACATTAATTGCTTTCCTTAATTACCAGACTAATTTAGGCATGATTGTAGTGAATCGTCCAGGACGATACACGTATCGTCCGGGACGATCAGACCAAAATACTTAAAATAAAACTTGCCTAACTTAATCTTGCGGCTGGGAATTTCTGATTTGAGAATATCGTCCCGTACGATCCAAATATCATCCAGGATGATTTGCTTAATCAGACCCTCTTAACTTAGTCGCCCTAATTAGGGTTTCTGTTTTAACTGGATCGTCCAAGATGATGTGGATATCGTCCAGGACGATCTGAACAAATTTTTAACAGAAACTCTAATTCACTCAATCTCTCTCCCTGAGTGTGTGTGTGCAAGGTTACTTAGCTAGGGAATCAGTTACATTACAATTGACTCAATAAAAAGAAAAATCATACATTTGACACACTTGGACCCGATCTTGAGTTAGCTTGAGTGGCTCGCGGTCTTTTGTGCCTGAAACAGATTAGCCAAGCAAAACACACTGGAAATATGTTTGTCATCATCAAAACCAGATTTGCAACAATCTCCCCCTTTTAGATGATGGCAAACATTTGTAAAGTAGTCTGAAAATAAAAGTAAACTAGGAGATCCAACAAACAAATATTTTTTTAAATTTTCATTTAACAGCTAAAATAATACATGAAGCATGACTCAGAAAACAGAAACAGACACGACTACAACTGACTCCCCCTTTTGACATCACAAAAAGGAGGAGGGTAAAATAGAACACTGAAATAAAACATAAAATAGAACAACTACAAAAGCAAGAAACTAAAACAGAGGTGGATCCTGATCGGAAGGAGGAGGTGGTGGTGGAGGATTGAGGTAATGGTGAATGGCTTGAAATTGAGCTCCGAACCAGGCCATGTCCTGGTCATGCTGCTGTTGCTGCTGCGCAGCATAGTCCACGAAGCGTTGGAGGTCCTCGTTGTGTCGCTGCTCCTGGGCATATGTTGGACGGGCCGAATTTGAATCGTCCAGTGGCTTGACAGGTGGATCGTCCGGGACGATAAGGGGATCGTCCAGGATGATGGGTAATAATTGGTGCAATCTCAGCTGTTTGATCAGATCAGCAAGATACGGATCATATCGTCCAGGACGATGTGAGTATCGTCCCGGACGATCACCAATAATTAGAATTTTTTAGCAGCAGGAGCAGTGGGGGGACGATTCTGAATGAATCGTCCGGGATGATGTTTGGATCGTCCAGGACGGAGTGGATCGTCCCAGACGATAGTGGTATCGTCCAGGATGATGTGAAGAAAACAGAAAAAAAAGTGAAGGATGAAAAAGATCGATCAGGATCTAAAAAAAACACACACATGAAATCAAAAATAACACAAAACCGAATAAAACTGACTTCAAAAACACATAAAAGAACCTTTTTTTTTTATCAAGCAGCTCGAGAAAATCAGAATTTTTTTTTTCAGATTTTAGATTCAAAAACCAGTAACAGGACGATTGACAGCGCTGAAATCCAGAAAAGGTTGGAAAGAATCAACTTTCGTAACTCCGACCCCGGGCACCTTATCGATGCAAACCTCTTTCAAAACAAAAATCTGATCAAAAGAAAGGACATTAGATTTGAAAAGAGATCCTTTCAAGCCTCGTTCCAGAAAAATATCTGATATAATAGTGTTACAAAGTAAAAAATCAGAAATCAGGATTTTCAAACACAAGCTTTTGAAAATATTAAGTGACGCACGGATTTTTCTAAGACATTTAACGATCTGAAAGGAAAGAAAGCTTGTTTTGGGCTCATTTTGTGCCTCTTTTTCAAATTGGTTGGCGCTTTGCGCATCTTTTGATTTTTGATACACTTTGTGTATCCAATTTGGCACTTTCGCATCTTTTCAGTTTTGGGCTCATTTTATGCCTCTTTTTCAAATTATCTGGCGCACTGCGCATCTTTTTTAAGTTTTCTCCTTTTCATAATCATTAAAGAGTCTCAGCTGTGAGATTATCTTCCAGACATAGGAGATGACTCTCCGCAGTAAGGAAGAATGATTCACAAAATAAAATCCATACAACATATGATAAATGCAATCACTTGGTTTAGAAAATCAAACTAATGACTCAAGACTTTGAAAAACACTATTGATATGAGGCAGATTACTGTAGGAAGAGAAAATAATCTCTATTTCAAAAACTAACATTTTAATTTTGAAAAGGATTTTTATTCAAAAGAAACTACACACCAGTAAAGGAGTTAGAGGAAGAGAAACAATTATCAATGTTTCTTCCCTTTAATAGATTCAGCGAAGTCAATCACTGCTTATCAGCTTCCAAACCAAAACAAGGTAAAAACTCCCAGTCAAAAATTTAGATCACCAGAAGTAGTGAGCGGTGATCAGATCTTGAAAAGCATAAAACAGTAAGTGCAAGATATGAACCCGTAAATAAATAAAAATAGGTAGAAAATCATAGCAAAATAAATACTCAAATCAAACTAACAAAAAGGGTAACACAGAAATCAGCAGAAGAAATAAAATCAACTGAAAACAAATAATCAAACCAAAACTAACTAACAGAAATCAGAAATCAGAATATAAAAACTAACTAACAGAAATCAAAAAACAGAATACAAAAAACTAACTAATAGAAATCAGAATACCAATCATAACAATCATAAATCAGCAGTCATCAGAATCAAGCATTTATATCAATCACTCCTAATCTGGTTCTCAAAATGCTGAATGAGTCAAAGGCTAGTGGTTTAGTGAATATGTCAGCCAGCTGATTTTCAGTTGCTACATGATGTAGCTCAATGTCCCCTTTTGTAACATGGTCCCTAATGAAGTGATGCCTAATGTCAGTGTGTTTGGTCCTAGAATGTTGGATTGGATTCTTAGAGATACAGATGGCACTGGTATTATCACACAGAACAGAAATTGTGCCAACGGGTACTCCTAAATCCAAGACTTGTTGTTTCAACCAAAGAACTTGGGCCACACAACTTCCTAAGGCAATGTACTCAGCTTCAGCAGTGGAAAGTGCAACTGAGTTCTATTTTCTACTGGACCAGGAGACTAACGACTGTCCTATAAATTGACAAGTCCCAGAGGTACTTTTCCTATCCACCCTACACCCCGCAAAATCAGAATCAGAATATCCAATGATTTCAAAAGAGGTGCTGTGCCTAGGGTACCAAATTCCTAGGTTTGGGGTTCCTAAAAGATATCTAAGAATTCTCTTAACAGCAGTCAGGTGGGACTCTTTAGGATCAGCCTGAAACCTAGCACAAAGACAGACACTAAACATGATATCTGGTCGGCTAGCAGTCAGGTAAAGCAGTGACCCTATTATCCCTCTATACTTCTTCTGATCAACAGATTTTCCATTTGAATCCATATCTAACTGAACTGAGGAGGGCATGGGAGTATTGATTGGCTTGGTTTTGTCCATTTCATATTTCTTCAAAATGTCCTTAGTGTATTTTGATTGATTGAGAAAGGTTCCATCATCCGTTTGCCTTATACTAAACCCCAAAAAGTAAGACAATTCTCCCATCATACTCATCTCAAACTCCTTACTCATTGTTTTGGAAAACTCATCACATAAATATTTATCAGAAGATCCAAAAATTATATCATCAACATAAATCTGGACAATGAGTAAGTCATCTCCTATTCTCCTCAGAAAAAGGGTGGTGTCTACGCTCCCCTGAACAAACTCTCTTTCTAACAGGAATGTGCTAAGCCTCTCATACCAAGCTCTGGGTGCCTGTTTCAATCCATATAAGGCCTTTTTTAATTTATAGACATGACTTGGATATTGGAAACTCTCAAAACCTGGGGGTTGTTCTACAAATACATCTTCTTTAATTACCCCATTTAAAAAGGCACTCTTGACATCCATTTGAAATAGCTTAAATCCCTTGTAACAGGCAAAGGCTAGTAGCACTCTAATGGCTTCCAATCTAGCTACAGGGGCAAAAGTTTCCTCAAAATCTATCTCTTCTATCTGATTATACCTCTTAGCCCCCAATCTTGCCTTATTTCTCACCACCACACCAGAATCATTCATCTTATTCTTAAAGACCCACTTGGTTCCCACAATACTTTGGTTTCTAGGTCTTTCTACTAACTCCCAAACATCATTCCTTACAAATTGATTCAATTCTTCCTGCATAGCTAAAATCCAACTCATCCGACAAGGCTTGATTGATGTTGGTGGGTTCAGTCATTGAGATAAAGGCAGAATGGTTTACTTCCTTCCTAAGTCCATGCCTAGTCCTAACACCTTCAGAAGGGTCTCCTAAGATCAGTTCTTTAGGATGACTCGAAGAATATCTCCAATCTCTAGGCAATGGGGTTTGAGGTTCTACCCTTTCCTCCAAATTTGTATTTCCAACTCCTTGGGTAATCTCAACAATCTCTTCATCTTCTACTTCAGATCTAGACTCCTTAGGATCAGATTCATCAAACACTACATGGGTTGTTTCTTCCACCACCAAAGTCCTCCTATTGAACACCCTAAAGTATTTCCCCACACTAACACTCCTTCATCAGATTTGGGGTCAAATTTTCCTAAGGGTGACTTCCCGTTGTTCAGAATGAAAACCTTACAGCCAAAGACATGGAGGTGGGACAGATTTGGTGTTCTACCCTTAATGATCTCATAAGGTGTCTTGTTCAGTTTGACTCTCACATTCACCCTATTCAGCACATAACAGGCAGTGTTCACCGCTTCAGCCCAAAAGTATTTTGGAAGTGAATACTCGACAAGCATGGCTCTAGCGGCTTCCACTAAGGTCTTGTTCTTCCTTTCAGCTACACCATTCTGCTGAGGGGTCCTAGGAGCTGAAAAATTGTGACTAATCCCATGATTCTCACAAAAACTTCCAAATCTTTCATTTTCAAACTCCCCTCCGTGATCACTATGGATGGTAATAATCTCACATCCTAACTTCTTCTGAATCCAAGTAGAGAAGGATCTAAACTCATCAAATGACTCAGATTTATGTGACAAAAACTTAACCCAAGTGAACCTCGAATAATCATCTACAATCACAAAACCATAAACTCTCCCCCCTAAGCTGGCAGTGCTAATGGGTCCAAAGATGTCCATGTGAAGAACTTCTAAAGGTCTAGAGGTGCTAATGTCCTTAACAGAGTGAAAAGAGGACTGGACTTGCTTCCCCAACTGACAGGCATCACACAGGTGATCCTTAGTGAACTTAAGCTTGGGCACACCTCTAACTAAGTCCTTTTGGGTGACTCTCCTAAGGGTTTTCATACTGGCATGACACAATCTCCTATGCTATAACCAAGACTCATCAGCAGCAGTTTTTAAGCAAATTGAATTATCAGATTTAATGCTACTTACATCCAGCTTGTAGACGTTGTTGATCCTTTGCCCCTACAAAACAACTTTATCATTTAAGCTTAAAATGCAGCCAGTGGGCAAGAATTTGATGCTGTATCCCTTGTCACAGAGTTGACTGATGCTCAGCAGGTTGTGTTTCAGTCCATCTACAAGCAAAACATTATCAATCATAAAGTTCTTTGAATCACCAATTATACCTGTGCCTACCACCTTCCTGGTGGTGTTATCTCCAACTGTAACCTTGCCTCCAGCTCTGGCCTCCAGCGAAATGAACTGATTTGCATCTCCAGTCATATGTCTAGAACATCCGTTGTCTAGGTACCACATGCTCTCACGAGGTCTTGTGTGAGAGCACCCCTACAAAATCATTAAATGTCAGTCTTAGGAACCCAAACAGGTTTGGATTCCTTCTTATGAAAAGAAGAATGCGATGCATGCGTGCTGTGTTGTGAAACAGGCAGTTTGGGTCTCCACACCCAATGTGTACTATGGTGAACAGTACAAGTGTGTGATATGTGTCCTAACATGCCACATGAAAAACATCTAACACTAGGAAAAGGATTAACTAAACGTCGTGAGTGATAGTGCCTCTTCCTAGTAGTGTATGAAACATGCTTTGATGAACTTGCAACAGAATTTTTAAAAGGTGGCGGTGCATAAAACTGTTCAAAGGTAGGCGGTGTTTTGTTCTTTTCAAAAGCACTGATTTTTACTTCCAAAAAATTATTCTCTTTCTTTAAACTTGCAATTTCAAATTTTAAAGCGCCATTGTTACTTTCTACTTCACATGCCATTGTATCTAACTCTTTAAAAGCTTTTTCTAAATCAACATGCATGGTTTTCAAAGAATCATGCTCAGAAACTAAATCAGAATATTTTTTGTTCAATTCATCAAACTCATCAAGCAGAGACATGTGATTGGAATCAAGTGTGGAATAATCTTTAACTACAGAATCATGCTCTTTTTGTAAAGTCAAATAATCTAATTTCAAACTAGCATGGGTTTTCTTAAGCTTCCTATACGATGTATGAATCTTTTCAGAAACTTCAAATAACTGATCATAAGTAAGCTCACATACCTCTTCCTGGTCCGACTGACCAGGGTGATCATCCGCCATCAGACACAAGTTTGTTTCCTCCTCTTCAGCTTCAGTCTCAGAAGAGTCGGATGCAGAGTCTGCCCAGAACGCCTTCTGAATCCGCTTCTTGTTCTTTCTGAACTTTGGTTTCTCCTCACCCTTCTCCTTGCTTGGGTGAGCTTTAAGTGTTGGACAATCAGCCTTAATGTGTCCAGGCTTCCTGCATTCAAAACAAACCGATTCAGATGAACCCTTAAAGTTTTTATTGAACTTACCCTTGTTCCACTTCTGATAGTTCTTATGTTTCTTCCTTAGAAAGCTTTTGAATTGCCTTGTGATTAAGGCAACTTCATCGCTATCAGACCCGAAAGTGCTAGCATCTGAATCTTTGGCCTTTAGTGCCACGGTCTTCTCTTTCTTGCGTTCACCTGCATCAAGTTGCCTTTGGTTCACCCCTTGCTCATAAGCAATGAGTGATCCAAGTAAGCTGTCAATAGAGTAAGTATTTAAATCTTTGGATTCAGTAATAGCAGTAATCTTAGCATCATAAGAAGCAGGCAAACATCTAAGAATCTTGTTCACTCTTTCGTAGTTGGTAAGTTCTCTACCTAAAGCATGCAAAGAGGTAACAATCTGAGTGAACCTTGTGTACATTTCTGAAATAGTCTCACTAGGTTTCATGCGAAAAAGTTCGTAATCATGTAACAAGATGTTTAACCTAGATTGTTTGACTTCAGTTGTACCTTCGTATGTTATACATAACCTATCCCAGATTTCCTTTCCCGTTGTACAAGTAGAAACACGCATATAGTCTTCAGATTTCAAAGCACAAAAGAAACAGTTCAAACATTTTGCATTCAACTGTGCTAAATCACGATCATCAAACATCCAATCAGCAAACGGCAATTCAGTTTTCATATTGTTAATCATTCGAAAAGGTGGTTCGTATCCGTCCTTAACTAACATCCACATGCGATAATCAATAGATTGCAGAAAAGTAGACATGCGTGTTTTCCAAAAATCAAAAGGAATATTGTCAAACAACGGTGGTCTGGTAATAGAATAACCTTCAGCAGTATTACGATTGTTACAGTTAGCCATTGGATCAAATTCAAAAGTTTTTAAACAGAAATTTTGAATCCCGCTCTGATACCACTTGAAAGTTCGAAAGGGATGTTAAGCCCTAGTGAACTAGTCCCGAGGCTAACCAAGAGGGGGGGGTGAATTGGTTATTTAAAAATTTCACGATAACTACAAAAATCTTTTCGATACTTAGCAGCGGAAACAAGTAAACAATAACGAAAAGATCAACCAACGATATTCACCCAAGCAGTTTATATTGAAAAGTAAAGTGCAAAACTGAATCAGAAAAGCAAACCAGATTTTATAGTGGTTCGGTCAACTTGACCTACGTCCACTCCCCGGAGCCTCCCCTCCGGGTATTGCACTAAATGAAAGTGACTCTCCTTTTGCTCCCACAGCAAGGCGGAGAAGCCTGTACAAAACACCTCCTTTTCACCACACGGTGAGGCAGAGAACCTGACCTCCTTTCGCTTCCTCCTGAAGCAGGCAGAGAACCTTCGAACTCCTTTTGCTTCCACCTAAAGCGGGCAGAGAACCCCGGATCTTCTTGCGAACGATCCTCCCACGAAGAACACCGACTAGACGACAGACGACGAGCGGAGAAGATGACTCTGATCCGTGCTTGGAGCAACCTTAGTGAATCCCTCACTAACTCCCCCTCACAAGATCTTCTCTCTCTCTCCCAACTCTCTCTCTCTCTAGGGTTTCTCAGGGAAGGAAGGCAGCAAAAGATTTTTCTTAATTTTAGAAAAAGTTCTTTTATAGGAGGGCTTAAAATTTGCCCTAATTCTCAACTGGTCGGCCAAGATCGTCCAGGACGATCGGTAAATCGTCCTGTACGATCAGTTCAAAATCAGCTGATTCAGTCTGGACGATTAGGCTCTTCTGGATGATCAGTAGAAAAAATTGTTCATATCGTCCCGTACGATACTGCGATCGTCCGGGACGATTAGTACAAATTGAGGAAAATCGTCCAGAAGACAGTTCGGGTCGTCTAGAGAAATCTGTGCTGGACGACCAAAAAATGACTTGATCGTCCAGAACGATTGGTACATCGTCCTGTACGATTAGTTCAAAAAGGCCCAAAATCGTCCGGTACACAGTTTGGGTCGTACAGCTGAAATACACAAGACGATCACGATCGTCCGGGACGATCCTGCGATCGTCCAGGACGATGTGATCATATCAATTAAACATTAATTGCTTTCCTTAATTACCAGACTAATTTAGGCATGATTGTAGTGAATCGTCCAGGATGATACACGTATCGTCCGGGACGATCAGACCAAAATACTTAAAATAAAACTTGCCTAACTTAATCTGGCAGCTGGGAATTTCTGATTTGAGAATATCATCCCGTACGATCCAAATATCGTCCAGGACGATCTGCTTAATCAGACCCTCTTAACTTAGTCGCCCTAATTAGGGTTTCTGTTTTAACTGGATCGTCCAGGACGATGTGGATATCGTCCAGGACGATCTGAACAAATTTTTAACAGAAACTCTAATTCACTCAATCTCTCTCCCTGAGTGTGTGTGTGCAAGGTTACTTAGCTAGGGAATCAGTTACATTACAATTGACTCAATAAAAAGAAAAATTATACATTTGACACATTTGGACCCGATCTTGAGTTGGCTTGAGTGGCTCGCGGTCTTTTGTGCCTGAAACAGATTAGCCAAGCAAAACACACTGGAAACATGTTTGTCATCATCAAAACTAGATTTGCAACAGGATCAATGTTGAGCACTTATTTCTAGAGGTCAAAAGAGGAATGGTAGGATGCACTTTGGGATTCTAAAATACTTTAGGAGCACCCCAGCCTATCTTATATATTGGGCTTGAGTTCTAGATTGAAGAGATTTAATTTGAATTATCAATTTTATTAAAAGGTTGGGATTAAATTTCTAGAAGGTTGAGATCTTATAGTTTGAACCTGGGTACTAAAAATCAGTGGCCTAAACCTAGCTAATGTAGTGCAAATCTGGACTTACCCCGGCCTAGATTGGGGAGCCAGTTAACCACCTAGGTGCTTAAAAATCATGAGTCAGATCACTTATGAAAGAGTGGTAGGGATGTTGTTTAATTAAGTTTGAGAAATCAGGGCTGTCATCTAGAGAAGATCCTAATTAGCCCCTTGACAAATATTGGGTAGTATGAAGGTTAAAGTAAATGTAATTAAATTTTTAGACACTTTTACGTTTGTATCTTATGTGATGCATACTAGTTGGCTTGATGAATGCTTGAATCAAATATGAAGTAGTTTTAAAAAGGCATAAAAATACATTTTATCCTAAAGATTGCATAATATACGCTTGATAGGACAACACTCTAATAGGTCGGGTGGCCTATCAGAACCCATAGGCGAAGAGGTGCTTAGCAAGATAGAGAAAGTAATAATATAAATGTATGAGACTCTCGGTGATCTAAGCTTACTTCTTAAAGTTGTTAGAGTTTCAATGTTATCTTAAAATTTTTAATTTCATTAAAGTAGAAAAATTTTGAATCGTACCCTCACGAGCCTTCGATCAGGTTCCAAGCTAATTCAAAATAGGCATGCAATTAAAAAAATTAGAAAATACATGTAATTTCTACTGCGCAATCAATATAAATCAGTCAATTAAACTAAATATTCAAATTGAATGTCTATTTGGTAAGTGCCACTTAATATTACAACCTAGGGTCTATAGGAAAGGTAAAGTGGCCTGGTACCACTGACAACAACTCAGATTTTACTCCTAAGACTCAAGTGACTTTGAGAATGGGATTCTTCTCGGTCTTTACTTCTTCATTTTTCTGTGGGCTCCTTCGATCTGTTGGGTTCAAATATCCAAATGAAAAGAAAATAGCCCTCAAAAGGGGTGTTATCTTTTTCCTTTGGATATTCTAAATCATCCAAATATGGTTCTCCAAATAGAAAGGAACTCTCGCCTAAGGGATGTTCCTTTCTCTTTGGATTCCAAATTGAATATATAACATCCCATCTTAAAATACTTTGCAAGTCTTAATTATAACTCAATTACATCAAATTACATTTGAATGAAAATTAAAATCTATACTCAAAATAACCTGCAGTGTTATCCCAAATAATCAACATTTAAATCAATATCCCTAGCAGTTATATATTTAAAATTAAAAGTACTCAAACCAATCACACTTGGCCATGCTCTTTTAATTTAAAAGTAAGACTTAGCATTCTAAAGCACCTACAGAAAACTTATCAGTTTTTAAAGCTTAATTTTATCCCCCTTTTATTTTAATATCCCTATATGAGCATGGCCACCTACATAAAGATTGTGTTTGTATTTAAATTATCCCTAACCTAAGGTTAAATCTAATTCCCATCACATTAATACATAGATTACAAAAATTAAATAAATAATCACATCAATTTATAGTAGCAACCAACATGCAGTGAAAACTAGAAAAGCCCGACACACAGTAGAAAAGTAAACACCAACCTAACCTAATACTAGAGTTGGTTATCCTAGCAAACCATCTAAAGTATATGAGGTAGGCTATGTGGTTTGGATATTTTATATGTAGAATAGTTAATTAAAGTTGTTCTGATGTTTTAGTTGGTCGAAAAAGCTTATAGGAGAATTTAATTAAAGTTTAAGTACTAATGATTTAAAATTTATTTTAAGACTTATTTTAAATGTTGGATGGCTACCACCTTTATTGCTCACGGGGGCTGTGAAGTTTATTTCACCTTCCATGAGACTAAGTTAATAGCCTCGTAGGCTCGGGTTACCTAGTGGTAACCGGTATAGTTAAGTGAATTGAATTGATAAAGGTTTGAAGGTTAATAAATTTTTATTAGGATTGATTGGTTGCTGGTTTTTAAAGTTAGATTAAGATTTTCTAGATTTTTAAATTAAATATTGAATTTCTTGAATTATTTGAATTATTTAAATGCCTTAATTAAAGGGGTCAAAATTTAACATTTTGATTAAGGTTAATTTCTAAAAAGTTGGTATTTTTCTTAAATAATAGATCTTAAGATGAGTAATTAAACTGTGAGTTTGCTGGAATCGGATTTTTCTACATTTAGTTATGAATTTTGAAGTTTTTACTTAATTTTGACTTAAAGTTGACCAAAATGTTAACTTTTTGAATTTAAATTCTAGATAGTTTTGAAGTCTGGACTTGATTTTAATCTGGATTAATCTAAGATCTGGATTGATCCTAAGTTTTGGATTGATCTAAGGTCTGGATAGATCTACAGTCTAGATAGATCTTAGGGCCTAGATAAATCTAGGGTCTAGATAGATCCTAGGGTCTAGATTGATCCTAGTGACCTCATATAAAAGTGTGGTCAATAGTGAATTACTTAAAAGTTACACCAATATGACAAAACTGTGAGGCTTTTAGGCTAAAGTGAATAATATCTCGATAGTTAAGAGTTTGGGCTGTTACAAATTGTATCAGAGTAATACACCAGTCGAAAGATGGGAACTAAGTGACATATAAGATAAAGTACTATGCCATAGGAACCACCACTCGAACCCTTTCTAAGATAAAGTGCTACATGATAGAAGCCACCACTTGACCTTGTAGGGGCCACCTTCAAAATCTTATCTTCCTATAGATAATTCTGGGATAAAGATGCTAATGAAGAGGTCAATTACTTAAGTGAGGGATATTATGCAACCCCTTAAGTAAAAGAAGCTAAACTTTTAAACATCGAGACCCTTTTGATGTAATTATTAAAATTTTATTAAGAAACTCCACAATTAATCTCAGAGTAATTCTGGGTTGGGTGACATACTGGGAAGTTGCACCAATAGGATAAAATCATGAGCCTCTTAGGTAAAAGAAGATAATATCTCAATAGTTAAGAGTTTGGGCTATTACACAGAAGATCATAGTCAATAGATGACGGAGGTAAAAAAGATCGTAGTTGATGATGGTGGTCGAAATGTTGGGCAATGGAGGTCAAAAAGACCATATTCAATGATGGTGATTGAAAGGACCATAATTGGCAGGATAGGGAGGTCGTAAAAACCAAAGTGGGCTAACGAGGGTTGGAAGTGTCGCGACTCAAGCTCATGAGTTTATATTTTCGATGATAACAAATATTATGGCTCATATCTTTATATCTCCTAGTATTTTCATTCTATACTTGTTTGTGTGTATACTAACATTTTAGGAACACCATGCAACATCCAACAAAGATTCAAGGCTCAAGATTGGGTATAATAGGTTATACTGTAAAGATCTTTGTAATATTCATTGATATATTTTTGATTTCTTGAGTTAAGTTCTGTAAGGGTGTATGCTAGCTTGGTGACCATGCACACACACACTCAGGGGAGTGAGATTGAGTCAAAACTGAAGTTTTATTTTTGAGCTAATCATATTGGATGATTTTTATCATCCAGGATGATCATCTTTTTGAACTAATCGTACTGGATAATTTATATCATCCAGGATGATCCTTTACGATCTTGAAAAATACCCGCCAATGATAATTTAGGCAAAGATTTAAGATTCAAACTTTGTTCTAATTATCCTAGACGATCTAAATCGTCCTGGATGATCTATGAAAATTATACCTAAATTAATCATGTGATTAGTCAATCAAATCTACTGAATTTGATATTCTGATAGTACTGGATGATTTGTGCAAATTTGAATAAATCGTCCAGGGGATCTTCCAAGTGATCGTCCTAGACTATCAGGTCAAATTTTGCACATCATCTTGGACGATCTTTGGCAGCAGAATTGAGTTTTTAGGGTTTTCTGAAGCCCTCTTTTTAAACACATCATCCTGGATGATCCGGAGATCGTCTTGGATGATCTTTAGAGGTAGAATTGAGTTTTAGGGTTTTCGGAAGCCCTCTTTATGAGCACATCATTCTGGACGATCCTGCGATCGTCATGGATGATCTTTGCTGCCAGAACTGATTTGGAAGGGTTTTTAAAGTCCTTTATTTAAGGCTTGTTAAAGACTTTAAAAGTGTCTTTGGCAGCCATTGGGTCTTCATTTCTTTTGAAGAAAACTTGAAGAGAGAGATTGAAAGGGTGAGTGGAAAGGGTGGAGTTTGAGAGAGAGAAGAGCTTTGGAAGGGGGATTTTCGAAGGAGTGAGAGGAGGTTCAAATGGTTACATCGGCAAGCCTACACCTAAGTACCATCAGATTCAAGGGTCATCTTGAGGGAAGTTTTGGGAAGAAGAAGATTTCTTTGGTGTCAAAGGACCCGGTGACTCCGCCACACCGGAAAAGGTGGAAGTGATTTTGTAAGGCCTTCTCCGCATAGCAGTGGGGGCTAAAGGAGAATCACTAAAGGTTTAGTTCAAAACTTGAAGGGTGCGTCCAGGGAGTGGACGTAGGTCAGGTTGGACCGAACCACTATAAATTTGGTGTATTCTTTTAATTATTTTCTATATTTTATTTTACTGCGATTAACTACTTGGATGAAATCTGTGATTGATCTTTTTATTATTGATTTAATTCATTTTTGCTGCAAGATATAAAAAGATGTCTTTTTATAAAAGAAGTTTTTTAAATATCCAACTCACCCCCCCCCCCTCTTAGTTAGCTTCGGGACTAGTTCATAAGGGCTTAACAACCCTCAGGAACTTTCAGGAAGGATTGTAGTCAAAGAGCGACGGCGGTCAAAAAGACCTGGTGGTCGAAAGGAAAGCTGATGATACTTAGTGGCTAGGCGTAAGTCTGACGATAGTTGGTAGCCAGGTGGAAGGGCGACCAAAGTCCAGTAATGCTCAATGGCCGGGGAGTGGTTGAGGAGGAGCTTGGTGGCAAGAGAGGTATCATATTTCTCTTTCTTCTTCCTCTTCTTTCCCTTACTTCCTTACTCCTTGCTTTGTCCTGCTTTTATTAAAAATGGGCGGGGGGGGGGGTGGCTATCTATAGTTTTCTGTGAATGGCATGGCTAGTAAATAGGGAGAAGAAAAATGGAATGTTGAGAATCATTCGAATGGACGACCGATATCGATTCTGTTGATCATGGATCATTTATCAAGTATTTGAGTGCCATATTGATGGCAGAATTCGACGATCTTAGGCTTATTTGATTCATCTCATTGAGTCACTCGATTCAATGATAATATTATCATAATTGGATATCATTTGATCATCCAATTTATATTTTGAACATTCTAAATATGCTTCGGGCCCTTAATTTGGACCCCTTTGGTCTCAAATTGGGTTGAATTTAGTGTCGTTGGGTTTGGCTTTTTTGAGAAATTCAATTTGATTATAAGTTTACTAAAATTGGGGCATAGATGGTCCCAAATTTAATTTTGGAAGTTTTTAATGAGAATTGACCTCGAGATTTGTGCCTAATAAGTGTAAATAATGTATTATTTTATATGTTATATTTTATGTAAAAATATGTTATTTTAGTTATATTATGCAGGAAAATCAAGAAAGGCCATAAAAATTCTAAGTTAAATAGAGCCATGGTGTTGGAACAAACAAAGCTGCAGCTCAATCAAAGACACCGTTAGAGCACAAAAAATTAATACTACAATGTTAACTTCTCTGTCTGATAGCACTACGGTAGTTAAATACCAACTTTACATCGCTGTGTGTTATGTTGTCTAGCGCCATAGTGTCACAATCATTAACGCCTCGGCACCCAAATTGCCCTTTCGATACCACAACATCCGTAAATCAGTGTTGACCTCATTTTTGTATGAGGTCACCAGGGCCAATCCAGTCTCCAGACCTATCCAAGACTTAGGATCTATCTAGACACTAGGTTCCTTTTAAAATCTAGACCCAAGGATCTATTTAGGTCCTAGGATTCTTCTAAACCTCAGACCCTAGGATTTCTTAGACTCTAAAATCCTTCTAGATTTTAGACCCTGTGATTCTTTCAGTCCAATCCAGACCCTAGGATCTATCTAGGTCTTAGGATTCTTCTAGACCTCAGACCTTAGGAATTCTTAGACTCTAGAATCCTCTTAGACTCTAGACCCTAAGATCTACCTAGCCTCCTATCAAACTCTAGCCTTACCTAATCATATACAATTATGTAAATGATTATAAAAGATTTAGATAATCCAAAATCAAGCAATCAAACCCAGAATCTAGATTAAATCCAAAAATTCAAATCAAAATCCAAGGTTCAAAGGCCTTGTCCTAAAAGCCTTTTTCAATGATTTTTTAAACATTTTAAAACCCATTCAAATGACCTATGATTCAGAGTCTATCAATTGTATATTAATAGAACATATCTCTAAAGGTAACCCTACAAATTTAAGCTCAATCTAAGACCTCTAACCCCAGAAATTGGATTGAAATCCAAAGGCTATAAAACCTTCAAATATTTATAGCCTATGCCACTGGACCTGCCACCTAGTGAAGTTTAACCTTGGAACCCTCTCCAAAGCCTTTGATTACTTCTAGACCTTTGGTTATGTCTTATTAAGCATTAAACTGTACTTTGGTGGACCTATTTTGACCCCTAGTTGACTAGGGGTCAAAATGACCAAAATGCCCCTAAAGAGCAATTTTGGAGTTTTCTATACTTCAATATAGCCTTTTCAAATCAAACTTCAAAATCTCTTCCTATGCATCTTAATCACCATTAGGAGTGCAATAGACTTGCCCATACCCTGGTCAAGCTTGGTTGACCAGGTCGACCTTTTGACCAAAATGTCCCTTTAGGGGTTGAATAGCCATTTTCAACTCAAATGACTTTCTCAACCCTTGAAACCAACCCCAATCAACTCAAATCATCAAACCAAACCTGTTAGACCTAATCCCAGACCCTAGGTTAACCTGGTTGATCAGGTCAACCCAGGTTGATTAGATAAGCCCTTAAGGGACCAAATAATCAATTTGGTGGAAATGATCTCCCCAAACCTTGGGACCACTTCTAATAGACTCAAAACATCATTCCAGACCTGTTGAGCCCAGACCCAGCCCTTGGTCAACCTAGTTGACTAAGTCAACCTAGGTTGACCCAATGGCCCTTTAAGAGCCCAAATGGTCATTTTGACCATTTAGATCACTTTAACCCTTGAAATTGCCTCCACCAAACTCCAGTTATCCAATCAAATCTATTGAGCCCAAACCCAGACCCTGCGTCAACCTGGTTGACCAAGTTAACCTAGGTTGACCAAATCAACCCTTAAGCTCTCCCACTTTGAATTAGACCCCAAATCAATATCAAACTCACTCAAACTCCTCTAGGCACATCCCTTAAAGATTTAGACTTGACTGGACCCTTGATCCCGTCAACAGTTGACTTGGTCAACTGAGCCTGAACTTAGTCAACTTTGACCTATATAAGTCATTTCACTACATTCATTCAAGCCAACCTATTTTAATCCTACTACATTATTCAAACATATATTTTGAACATCCCCAATCTCTTATGAGTCAAAACATATCTGATTTAACTTGGTCAACTCATAAAACTTAGTCAAATCTCCCTTCACTCATGAGCTCATATTAAAGCCTCAACCCCCAAGCCTAAAATCACTTCCAAGTTCATTCAAAAAGCTCCATTTTATTTTCTAAAGTCCACCACATCAGCCATGCAAGCTAGTTGACTGGTCAACCCAGTCAATAAGTCTCCAAATGGCTTTAAATGGTTAAATCTTCCACTTTAACCTAATCCATTAATTATCAAACCATTCCATCCATGTAAATATTCTCTAGAACTTTCCTAGAGTTATCTTTAGTAATCAGATCGAAATCAGACGACCCTAAGTATCCCCACATACTTATATGAGGAATAGGGTACCTTTCCACCGAGATTGTCCTTGTGTCCTTTTGATGCTCTACTCCTAACAACTTTTGGGATAGCTGGCATGCATCAGGGGAGTCTTCAAATCGATCAGGGTAGTCCATATAGACCTGGAGCTTTTGAATAGGGGAAACACCTAAAATAAGCTCATTCTTCATCCCACATTATCTCTTTAGTTAGAGCTCCTCAAGCCCAGCCTCAAGTCTCTTGGAGCTTCTTAGACATCCCTCGACCTTCCCAAGTCAAATCTAGCCATTAGAAGTCACTAGTGATGAGCTTTTCGGTGAGCTCAAGCTAGAATAACCCATTTTCTCATTAATGCACAACTACTCAGACTATGGTTTCTAAAGAAGGATTAAGCCTAGATAGTCAATAAGCTCAGAGAATCAAAGAAATCTCGAATCCATTCATTGGATTAGGAAAAATCTTGAACCCTAAGTTAGAACACATAGGGTAATTTAACTTTTCAAAAAGCTCATTTTAATTCACAATTTTAATCCCACATCAATGCTCTTCATGTTTATAGTCTATGTTTAAAATTTCAAGTCATTTGGCTAACCAGATTGAGAAAACGAGTTCAAAACCAATCTTAGGGCGTTTTCATAGCCTCATTCAGGTGTACAAAATTTCAGCCGTTAATCTTCTGATCAACGGCTAAAATCCCATCATACTGCCTTCTTATTAAATAGTATACTGCTCTCTGTCGGATAGAAGTATCGTTCTACTCAATCGGAGCCACTCATTCCAAAATCGTGCAGAATCAACGACAGAGATCATCATCCGACGTGGATAAGTCATACAGTGGCTCGCAGTATTAATTACCCAATAATTATCGGCGGGCAATCATTATGCCACTAGATAATCATTGCCCATGGTTTGAACTCGCCAATCCCGTTGCGCCGTGTGTCTAGCCTACCACTGGTGCCACCGATTTAAGCTTTCATTGATTTTTAATTATTATTAAATAGATTTGAATTAACAAAATACTTAAAATATTATTATAAATTAATAGTAAATCAGAAAAATACAAATTATATATCAAATTGCTCATATTTTAAATTTCTTTAATTCAAAAATAAATTTAAAAATATTAATTACTTTTAGTTAATATTTAATAAAAAAATCCAAATATTTAAAAAATAATAATATTTGAGAAATTTACTTTAAATTGCTCTTTGATTTTCATATAATACTTTAAAATTACTTTTTAAAATTATCTTCAACATTAAATACTTTTAATTATTTTAAATACCTGTAATTACTATAATTTCCCAAAAATTCTCAAAAATTCAAATTTAATCCAAAATTAAGTGTTATGTATCAAATTGTTCATAATTTAATACCCTCTAATTTAAAATTAGAATTATTTTAAGATTATTTTATATATTTTAAATAATTTTAAATATTTTAATATTTGATATTTAATTAATATTTAATTAAATATAATCTCAAATATTTTCAAATTTTGACCATAATTATTTTGATACATCCCTGACCTATTTAGATTTTTCTAAAATTGATTGAATTATATTTAATATTATTTTGAATTATTAAATTCAAACTTAAGTATTAATTAAGAATTTTAGAAAATTCATTTTAAAATTATATACTTTAAATCCTTTGAGTGCCATGAATTTTGACTTGAAATTTTAAACAGGGATTGATTATATTTGAATGGAATTGATGGGGAATTGATTAATGGTTAATTAAGTTTTAATCATTCATTTTCCAAACTTTCTTATTATCTAATTTAGCTCTTGATCTGCATGTGTAGGTTGCATACACAAACACTTAGCTTTAGGCCCTCCAAGATCTAGGAATTGATTGTGATGATTGTGTAATGCTTCATATGTGTATGTCAAGGGTTAGAGAGATAAGTGATTCAAGCCTAGAAAACTTATTGTCACTTTAAGGATAATAATTAAAGACTTTTGTTTAGGGAACTTAGAAAATATTTAAAAATTAAAACACATGTCTATTAAGGATGAAACTTTGGATACTTAAACACAATGACATTTTCTGCCCTAGGAAATTTCTCACTGTTTTTAAAAGTCATTAAACCCCTCAATTGATTTACTTAAGATTAAATACTTAATTAAGCATTAAAAAACTTCCAAAAATTCTAATAAATCAAAATTAAATTTAAAAAATACAAATAATAACTCAAATTGACCAGATTTCAATCCCTAATCAAAGAAAAATAAAATCCCCTTGACTGGAATTTGATTTCAACCTTAATTTAAATTTAATTAAAATTTAATAATTAATAAATTTAATTAATTAAAAAATAATTAAAAATTCAAAAAATTCCAAACACCTAGGAATCTCTCCTTAGATCATTCATGACCTTTGGAGATGATTTCAAAGAGTTGGGAGTTCTTTTGGAGTAAAATTAATAAAACTCCTTTAATTAAACAATTTTAATAATTCCAATAAATACACAAAATTTTGAAAAATCATAACTAATTCTAAAAAATACCAAATTGAGTAAACTCAAAGGCATCAGACTCTACTTAGGGTCTAATATGTATTAAAAATATTAAACCACCAGAAACAATTCAAATTTAAAAAGTCAACAATCTGATCAACCTTGAGTCAAAATTTAAGCCAAAACTTCAAATTTTCATAACTAATTATAGAAAAATCTAAATCCATCAAACTTAAAGCTTAATTACTCATTAAAAGGACTAATATTTAACAAAAATATCAAAATTTGAGAAATTTAATTAAATCTAAAAGTCCATTTTGACCCCTTAATTAATACAATAAAATAATCCAAAAAATTCTAAAATTTAAAAATCAATCTTAAATTCAAGAAATTATCAATCAACTGTAAGATTAATCAACCAACCCTCTAATACATAATAAACACTTGAAAGATGAAGTTTTTAGGATGGACTACTCCAGGCTGCATATCTAAATGTCCTTAGGAGACCTAGTTCATCGAGGCTAGTGGCACAATGCTATGAACAGAATTAATGGAGTGTTAAAACCTTAAAATAAATTAATTATTAATGATTCAATCAAACTTAAAATCCTTAATCTAACTACATTAAATAGATTTTTAGGCTAGACTATCTCGTGCTGTGGGGCTACATGTCATAAGGAGGCTTGATTCCTCGAGCCTGTGAAACAACGCCACCAACTAGTTGATGGAAAATTTAATTAATTTAAACCTTAAAAATTAACAACCAATCAACTTTAATTAAAATTAATTAACCTCCAAAAATTAATTAATTTAATTCACTTGATTATATTGGTTACCACTGGGTAACCCAAACCTATGAGGCTATTAAGTTAGCCGCAATGAAGGTGAAATAAACTTCATCGCCTCGGTGAGCATCAAAGGTGGTAACCATTTAAATTTAAATTAATATATTTTAAAATTAATTTTAAATCATAAATATTTAAACTTTAATTAAATTCTTCATTAATCCTTTCAACCAACCAGAATATTAAGCAACTTTAATTAGATATTTTATATTAGACATATCCAAGCCACACAGCCTACCCCAGATACTTTAGATGTTTTGCTAGCAACCAACTCTAGTCTTAAGCTAGGCCGGTATTTTACTTTTCTAATATTATGTGCCAATTTTTTTGAGCTTTCACTACATGCTAATTATTAGTAGTATAATTGATTGATTGTTTATTTAATTTTTATATTTTTTGATTTAATTGTATGTTAGATTTACCCCTAGGTTAGGGCTGATTTAAATGCTAATATAATCTTATACAGGTGGCCATGCTCATATAGAGCAATCAAATTAAAGGGGGCATAATAAAATCAAGCTTTAAAATTAATGATATTTTCTCTAAGTGCTTCAGAAATGTTAAGACCCCCTTTAAATCAAAAGACCATGGCCAAGCGTGGCTATTATTTGAGTATTTTAATTTCAAATATAACTGCTTCAGATATTAATTTTAAATGTTGATTACTTAGGATAACCCTACAGGTGTTCCTTAGTCTTATGATTTTTTAGGTATTCAATGTATTTGATTTAAATTTGAGTTGTAAATGTTTAAGTACTTTGAGATAGGATGTCAAACATCTAATTTGGAACCCAAACAAGCAGGGACATCTCTTAGGGGTGAGTTCCTATCCATTTGGAGATCCAAATTTCGATGACTTTTAAGTATCTAAAGAGAAAAGATAACACCCCTTTCGAGTGGGAGTTTCTTTTCATTTGGATTTTTAGATCTAATGAATCCAGAAGGATGAAGAAGTGGAGAACGATAAGATTCCCAATTCTCTAAGTCACTTGAGTCTTAGGAGTAAAATATGGGTTACTGTTAATGGTACCTGGCCACTTTTAAATCTACAGACCCCGGGTTATAATATTAAAAGGCAATTGCCTATAAAAATTTTATTTATTTAATTAATTTAATTATTCAGTTAATTATTTGATGATTGATTGTGATATATGATTGCATGCTTCAAGTAGTTTTTTGGTGCTTTCACATGTCGATCTTTGATTTATCCTGGAACCAGATCGGAGGCTCGTGACAGTACTCTTAAAAATATTTTCTACATGAATTTTAAATTTAAAATACTTTAAGCTCACACAAAAATCTAACATTTTAAGAAGTAAGCCCGGGACCACCGAGAATTTGTATAGCATTTTGTTACACCTTCTTTTCTTTATTAGGCACCACCCCGCCTGTCGGTTTTGGCAGACCACCTGGCCTATGAGGGTGCAGATTTGTTAAGAAAAATTTATGCAATCTCTATGATAAAATTATTTTTAAGCCTTTTTTGAAAATTGCTTCATTCTGATTTAAATATTTATCGAGTTAACTAGCATGTATTGCATTAGTAATAAATTAAAGGTTGTCTAAAATTATTAATTGCATTTTTATTTCAAGCATCAATTTACCCAACATATGTTAAGAGGCCAAATTAAGATCTGCTCTAGATGTCGGCCTCAGCTCCTTAAACTCAATCTAATTACCGTCCTTATCGACTCTTTCAGAAAAGTCTAAATACATAGTTTTGAAGCATTTAGGTGGTTTAGTTGGCTTCCCAATCCAGGCTAGGTAAGTCTAGATTGTGTACTGCACTAGCTAGGCTTGAGTTATTAATTTTTAGTACCCAATTTAGATGTGTTTTCGAGGCAGGCTTTGGTTATAAGACCTCAATTTCTAGGAATCTAATGCCAACCTTCTAATAAAATTGACAACTCAAATTTAAATTTCTTTCAATCAAATTTGAGCCCAACACTTAGTTTAGGCTGGGATGTTTTTGAACTATTTCAAAATCCCAAATACCTCCTACCCTTCTTGCTTTGACTCTAGAAATAAGTGTTCAACTTTGAGCCAATCCCATTTGAAAATTTTAATCATCATCTCCATTGATATCAAGCCTTAAAATCTTAAATGAAATTTCTACCGTTATTTTAATCGAGAGTATTCATAAGAAACTCCAGTTTCCCTACGATGTAATTAACTATGAGGGCTTTCGCTCATAGGAGATTTAGAAACTCAAATTAATTTTTTTTAAATTAATCTTTTCAAAACTTCAATAGATTATCTTTGGGGAAATTAAATACGACGATCATTATCGTCATTCTCAAATGAGTAATAATAGCAATATGTTCTTTCTCTGAGAAGATATGTCATTTTATTAGTATGATTTTGATTATAAAATTAATGATCTTTTATCTAGATTATTGCAGTCAAACATTTGATCAAACATTATTTTGATCCTTCGGGATTATATGTTGTCTCCCCTTATGTTTAACTATGATAATTGAGGTAAAGCTAAAGTTTTACAATCTGAACCTATTATGGAATGATATGTTCACCATTTGAAATGATATATCATTCATAATGATGTGTTTGATTTTAAAACTAGAAATTCCAAAATTTTAATTCTCCTTAAGAAAATTAAGTTTTCAAAACTATAACATTTTTCAATCAAACAGTCAGCAGCACTATGGTGTTGAAGTTTTAACTTCCCAAGGACATGACCTATCAGCAGAGTGACGTAACTGTTCACTAAGTAACTGATCCATGTCAGCAAGCGCCACAATGATGTTAGTTCATTTTTTGAGTGCAACGGCATCGATCTTTATAGTGTTATAGTGCCAAATACTTATTTGTATTTTATTATAAATAATCATTGTCTTATGTTTATAAGGGAGTTCAACCACTTAGATAATTTCAGTATAATTTAGAGTGCTTCTTTAAATTTCTCTTATGGTGACAACTAAGGGAATTTATAGAAGTACTTGATACCATTATTAGAGTATTTGGCTTTTATTTATGGAAGCAATTCTGTAAGTAAAACGAGTATAGAGAAGATCCATTGAACCTATCTGGTGATATCTTTCTATATTTTCCTTCTATCAGGTTATTAATGAAAATGAGTTTGTTTCAACTTTTCTTCATGACTTTCTAAATTCTCTAGTTTTGGATTGATAAAGTAAGTATCATATAAAGTATTTATGAGTTCACTTATTCCATAAATGATTAAAATAATATTTTTAATATTACCATATCTTAATTGAATGAACATAGTGACCAGATGTGTAGTTAAAATTAGGTGTAATATAGAGCCTCGACAAAGGGAAGCAGGCTTAACTAGGAATATTAAATTAGTATACGTCATGCCTAGGTACAGGGTATAAAACTAAATTCTGAAGGAGATGAAATAACCATAAGATGTTGATAGAAATCCTTTGTTCCTACAAGCTTGACATAAATCATAGAAGGCATATACTCTGAATAGCATCACAATTAAAAGTAAATCATTAGGAAAAATATGTTATTAACATTCATCAATCTAAAACATTATATCCATATAGTGTGTTCATTAATTTTATCTAATTTTATTTAAGTGATTGAATCTTCATAATAACCACTTTTATTTAAGTAGGATAATTGTTATAATTTTAGTAGATAATACTAGTGAATAGCAAGTAAGCATATCTTTCTCATGGGATCGATACTCTACTCTATTATTATATTACTTGATTCAGTATATATACTTGCTTATATTAAGTAGAGTTTTTATAATTTTTATATAAAAAAACCTAAGCATTGTTAGGGATTGATAGAGTCCTAAATCATTTAATAATTCTATAGGTTGCTCTATAGCCCCCATCAATAACCCCGAACAGAAAAATTTTTTAATGATATATTAGTTACCCCTTATTTTTGAACGTCAAAGCTAGTAGAGTCCAAAAATACTATCGAAGTATTTTAGACTATTTGAATTGCCAAATTATAATTTTTAAGTTATTATGAGGCATGATCACTCTTTGAACATCAATGTGGACCTCCCATCAACATCGTAAATAAGGTAACATACCCTTGATTACAAATTTAGCATGTCATAAAGTTGACACATTAATTGGACCAAAAAATATTGAAAAATTATGTCCCAAAACTTTAAAAATCACTCAAAATTTATTATAGAGGCTCCTTTGAGCTCTAAAAGCACCAAATTGAGTTTGAAACATCAAAAGAAGGTTCTGAGGACCCTAAACACGTCTGAAGTAGATTATCTGAGCTAAAAATCAGGCTCGAACCCATCGCTATACTAAACATCTACTACAGTAACCGTCTACTACATTGACCACCTATTATAGTGCTAATTTGCTATAGTAATTGTCTGCTATAATAAACATGAGTTTTTTAAAGAATATTTTGGGAATATTCTATTTTCCTAAGAATATTCTTTTTATATTCTCAAAATATTCTTATTCTTGAAGAATCTTTCCCCTCCCCTTTCAACTGTAAATACCCCTCCTACGGTAGAGTTGCACCATTTCATCATCTCTTCTCCTCGTCCAACCTTTTTATATTAGAGGCCTTCCACTATCTTGAATAGGTGGCACCCCCTATCAAGTACAAGTGCCCTTCTTTGTACAGAAGGAACCTCTTCTTTTGATCTTCTTCTCTTCTGTATTTCTTCTAAAATTAGAGGCATCCCATTGTCTAAGTTAGGTGGCATCTCCTATCAAACTTTAGTGTCCCACATTTATTTAGAATAAGTAACCTTTACCTTTCTTCTCCTTCCATCTTCTTTTCTTATGGATTTCTTCTAATATTATAGGCATTCTACTGTCAGAGATAAGATCCCCTATCAAGCCTCAGTGCCCCTTTTTTGTGTAGGAGTATCCCTTGCCTTTGTTCTCCTTCCATCTTCTTATCTTTTATATTTCTTTTAACATTAAATATATTCCACTATTTAAGATAGGTGGTATCCCCTATCATGCTTCGATGCCCCTCTTTTATGCAAAAGAAGTAGCCCTTGCCTTTTTCTCCTTCCATCTTCCTTTCTTATGAATTTCTTCTAACATTATAGGCATTTCACTATCTGAGATAAGTGGCATTTGAAAGTTCGATAGGGATGTTAAGCCCTAATGAATTAGTCTCGAGGCTAACCAAGAGGGGGGGGGGTGAATTGGTTATTTAAAAATTTCACGATAACAATGAAAATCTTTTCGATACTTAGCAACAGAAATAAGTAAACAAGAACAAAAAGATCAATCACAGATATTCACCCAAGCAGTTTATATTGGAAAAGCAAAATGCAAAATTGAATCAGAAAAGTAAACCAGATTTTATAGTGGTTCGGTCAACTTGACCTACGTCCACTCCCCGGAGCCTTCCCTTCGGGTATTGCACTAAACAAAAAGTGTCTCTCCTTTTACTCCCACAGCAAGGCGGAGAAGCCTGTACAAACACCTCCTTTTCACCACACGGTGAGGCAGAGAACCCGACCTCCTTTTGCTTCCTCCAGAAGCAGGCAGAGAACCTTCGAACTCCTTTTGCTTCCACCTGAAGCGGGTAGAGAACCCAGATCTTCTTGCGAACGATCCTCCCACGACGAACACCGACTAGAAGAAAGACGACGAGCAGAGAAGACGACTATGATCCGTGCTTGGAGTAACCTTAGTGAATCCCTCACTAACTCCCCCTCACAAGATCTTCTCTCTCTCTCCCAACTCTCTCTCTCTCTAGAGTTTCTCAGGGAAGGAAGGTAGCAAAAGATTTTTCTTATTTCAAGAAAAAGTTCTTTTATAGGAGGGCTTAAAATTTGCCCTAAATCTCAACTGGTCGGCCAAGATCGTCCAGGACGATCGGTAGATCGTCCTGTACGATCAGTTCAAATTCAGCTGTTTCAGCCTGGACGATCAGGCTCTTCTAGACGATCAGTAGAAAAAATTGTTCATATCGTCCCATACGATCCTGCTATCGTCCGGGACGATTAGTGCAAATCAAGGAAAATCGTCCAGAAGACAGCTCGGGTCATCTAGAGAAACTTGTGCTGGACGACCAAAAAATGACTTCATCGTCCAAGATGATAGGGACATCGTCTTGTACGATTAGTTCAAAAAGGCCCTAAATCGTCCTGTACATAGTTCTGGACGTATAGCTTAAATGCACAAGACGATCAAGATCGTCCGGGATGATCCTGCGATTGTCCAGGACGATATGATCGTACAACCAAAAATAAATTGCTTTCCTTAATTTCCAGATTAAATTAGGCATGATTGTACTGAATGGTCCGGGACGATCAGACCAAGTAACTAAAAATAAGAACTTGCCTAACTTGATCTGGCGACTGAGAATTTCTGATTTGGGCATATCGTCCTGTACGATCCAGAGATCGTCCAGGATGATCTGCTTAATCAGACCCTCTTAACTTAGTCGCCCTAATTATGGTTTTTGTTTTGGCTGGATCATCCAGGACGATGTGAAAATTGTCCAGGACGATCTGAACAAAAAATGAATAGAAACTCTATTTCACTCAAGCTCTCCCCCTGAGTGTGTGTGTACAAGGTTACTTAGCTAGGGGATCAGTTACATTACAATTGACTCAATAAAATGAAAATCATATATTTTACACACTTGGACCCGATCTTGAGTTAGCTTGATTTGCTTGTGATCTTTTGTGCCTGAAACGGGTTAGCCAAGCAAAACACACTGGAAACATGTTTGTCATCATCAAAACCAGATTTGCAATAATCTCCCCCTTTTTGATGATGGCAAACATTTGTAAAGTAGTTTGAAAATAAAAGTAAACTAGGAGATCAAAACATAAATATTTTTTCAAATTTTCATTTAACAAGTAAATCAATACAGGAAACATGACTCATGACAAAAACAGAAACGACTACAACTGACTCCCCCTTTTGACATCACAAAAAGGAGGAGGGGAAATAGAAACGGAAATACAAGTACAAACCATAAAAGAGAATAATTACAAAACATAAAACTAAAACTGAGGCGGATCCTAATCAGAAGAAGGAGGTGGCGGTGGTGGATTGAAGTAGTGGTGAATGGCCTGAAAGTGGGCTCCAATCCAGGCGATGTCCTGGTCATGCTGCTGTTGCTGCTCCGCAGCATAGTCAGTGAAGCGCTGGATGTCCTCGGCATGCCGATGCTCCTGGGCAACCACGTAGGAGTCAAATCTGGCCTCCCACTGATCGAAATGCGGCACTAGGTGGTCAAAGGGAGAGGCAATGCGAAGGAGAGTAGGTGTCTCTGGTGCAGCAGGGACTGGAATGGCCTCTTCCTCTTCCTCCTCAACATCCGGGGCGGGCTCCGGATGTAGTCCGGTGCTGTGTAGGACGTGGAATGAGTTGTTTGTGAACAATGAAGGAGGGACATCAGGAGGGACAGGATACTGAAGGTCATATTTTGTTTCTAAGGCATAGTGAGTAAGATGACCTAAAGCTAGATTTGGGCGACGCCCGTGACCCGGATCTCTAATGGTGGTTAGGTGTTCTATGTAGCGGATAATCAGATCAGAGGCATTAAATTCTCGACGGGCCATGATGTAGTAGGTGGTCAAGGACAGTAGCGGGGTAATGTGAATTCGATCCCCCACCTTTGGAATGACGGAGGAACGAAGGATGTGCTGAATGGTCCGTGCGTCCTTGAGAAGGGAAGTGCAGGTGTTGCCATGATAGGGTGCGTTGGTATTGCAAAGAAAATGATTGGCGACACTCCAATCATAGTCAGGATCGGTGATAAGCGTGTGAAGTTTGTCGCCAGTGACAGACAAGTTGAGAATATTATGAAAATCGTGGGTCGTGAGTTCCACGGGGCGTTGATTGACGTATGATCAAAGAGTGGAATAGTCCGTAGAAATGCGCAAGTTGGCAAAGAAGATTTGACGGAGTTCAAGATTAAAGGGAAAGGCTAAGGTCAGAATGAAGGTGAGAGAAGTATGTGCGAACAGATCCAGAATGGGATAAGTGAGAGTGCGTGGATTTACAATTTTAGAGTGCGTGATCCCCACGTTACGATAGCATTCGAAAGCAGCCTGATCGGCTGCATTCGGGAAGCGAGGATCAACATGTCCCCGGGACGAACTGGCACCCTTTTGACGAGACCTTTTGCCACCAGCCATTAGGAATCCAAAGTGTAAGAAGGTAGAAGGAGAGTGGAAGAAAAATGGTGTGGAAAAATCTGAAGAAAACTGCTGTTTATATAGAAAATGGCCTGATCGTCCCGTACGATCGCGATATCGTCCGGGACGAATTGGTCATTTATGACGTCCTGGATGATTGGTCAAAAAGGCGATCCGATCGTCCAGGAGGCACCTGCTCCCCTTCGTATTGCCTCTCCCTTTGACCACCTAGTGCAGCGTTTCGATCAGTGGGAGGCACGATTTGACTCCTATGTGGTTGCCCAGGAGCAGCGGCACGCCGAGGACATCCAGCACTTCACTGACTATGCTGCGGAGCAGCAACAGCAGCATGACCAGGACATCACCTGAATTAGAGCCCACTTTCAGGCCATTCACCACTACTTCAATCCACCACCGCCACCTCCTTCTTCCGATCAGGATCCGCCTCAATTTTAGTTTTCTATTTTGTAGTTATTTTCTTTTATGGTTTGTACTTGTATTTCCGTTTCTGTTTCCCCTCCTCCTTTTTGTGATGTCAAAAGGGGGAGTCAGTTGTAGTCGTTTCTATTTTTGTTATGAGTCATGTTTCCTATATTGATTTAGTTGTTAAATAAAAATTTGAAAAATTATTTGTGTTTTGATCTCCTAGTTTACTTTTATTTTCAAACTACTTTACAAATGTTTACTATCATCAAAAAGGGGGAGATTGTTGAAAATCTGGTTTTGATGATGACAAACATGTTTCCAGTGTGTTTTGCTTGGCTAACCCGTTTCAGGCACAAAAGATCACAAGCAAATCAAGCTAACTCAAGATCGGGTCCAAGTGTGTCAAATGTATGATTTTCCTTTTATTGAGTCAATTGTAATGTAACTGATCCCCTAGCTAAGTAACCTTGCACACCTACACTTAGGGGGAGAGCTTGAGTGAATTAGAATTTCTGTTCATTTTTTGTTCAGATCGTCCTGGACGATTTTCACATCGTCCTGGACGATCTAGCCAAAATAAAAACCCTAATTAGGGCGACTAAGTTAAGAGGGTCTGATTAAGCAGATCATCCTAGACGATCTCTGGATCGTACGGGACGATATGCCCAAATTAGAAATTCTCAGCCGCCAGATCAAGTTAGGAAAGTTCTTATTTTTAGTTACTTGGTGTGATCGTCCCGGACGATTCAGTACAATCATGCCTAATTTAATCTGGTAATTAAGGAAAGCAATTTATTTTTGGTTGATACAATCATATCGTCCTGGAAGATCGCAGGATCGTCCCGGACGATCTTGATCGTCTAGTGCATTTAAGCTGTACATCCAGAACTATGTACAGGATGATTTAGGGCCTTTTTGAACTAATCGTACAGGACGATGTCCCTATCATCCTGGACGATCAAGTCATTTTTTGGTCATCCAGCACAAGTTTCTCTGGACGACCCGAGCTGTATTCTGGACGATTTTCCTTGATTTGCACTAATCGTCCCGGACGATCGCAGGATCGTACGGGACGATATGAATAATTTTTTCTACTGATCGTCCAAAAGAGCCTGATCGTCCAGGCTGAAACAGCTGAATTTGAACTAATCGTACAGGATGATCTACCGATCGTCCTGGACGATCTTGGCTGACCAGTTGAGATTTAGGGTAAATTTTAAGCCCTCATATAAAAGTACTTTTCTTGAAACAAGAAAAATCTTTTGCTTCCTTCCTTCCCTGAGAAACCCTAGAGAGAGAGAGAGAGTTGGGAGAGAGAGAGAAGATCTTGTGAGGGGGAGTTAGTGAGGGATTCACTAAGGTTGCTCTAAGCACGGATCATAGTCATCTTCTCCGCTCGTCGTCTTTCGTCTAGTCGGTGTTCGTCGTGGGAGGATCGTTCGCAAGAAGATCCGGGGTTCTCTGCCCGCTTCAGGTGGAAGCAAAAGGAGTTTGAAGGTTCTCTGCCTGCTTCTGGAGGAAGCAAAAGGAGGTCGGGTTCTCTGCCTCACTGTGTGGTGAAAAGGAGGAGTTTGTACAGGCTTCTCTGCCTTGCTGTGGGAGCAAAAGGAAAGACACTTTTTATTTAGTGCAATACCCGGAGGGGAGGCTCCGGGGAGTGGACGTAGGTCAAGTTGACCGAACCACTATAAAATCTGGTTTGCTTTTCTGATTCAGTTTTGCACTTTACTTTTCCAATATAAATTGCTTGAGTGAATATCTGTGATTGATCTTTTCGTTCTTGTTTACTTGTTTCTGCTGCTAAGTATCGAAAAGATTTTCATTGTTATCATGAAATTTTTAAATAACCAACTCACCCCCCCTCTTGGTTAGCCTCGGGACTAGTTCACTAGGGCTTAACATCCCTATCAAACTTTCAGCATTCCTTATTATGCTTCAGTGTCTCTCTTTTATGTAGGAGTCCTAATGAGAGATTATTTTCTCCCTTAAGCTATCTGTTGCAACTCGGGCTCATGAGTTCTTATTTTGATGATAACAAATATTACGGTTCATCTCCTAGTATTTAGAATATATATTTATTTGTGTGTACTAAAATTTCAGGAACA
Organism: Dendrobium chrysotoxum; assembly: GCA_019925795.1. Lineage (NCBI taxonomy): Eukaryota > Viridiplantae > Streptophyta > Magnoliopsida > Asparagales > Orchidaceae > Dendrobium > Dendrobium chrysotoxum. The sequence continues at coordinate 49,696,320 of CM034308.1, forward strand.
ACATGCATCAATCCAAGAAAGATTCAAGACTCATGAATGAGTAGAATAGGCTTTTTTGTATTTCTCATTGATGTACTTTTTGATTTCTTGAGTCAAGTCCTGTAAAGGTGTATACTTATTTGTGACTATGTGTACACATACTCAGGGAAAGTGAGATCCTGTCAAAACCAGAAGTTCAACTTTTGAACAAATCATACTGGACGATTTCTGATCGTCCAGGCCGATCTGTTCATTAAACTAATCGTCCTGGATGATATTTGTATCATCCTGGACGATCCAATATGATCTCAAAACCCTAGCCGCCATGATAATTTAGGCAAGGATTTAAGAGTCAAAATTTCTTCTAATCATTCTGGACGATATGTATATTGTACTGGACGATTTGTGCAAAATTTGTACTGATCGTCCTAAACTATCCCAGGATCATACGGGACTATCAGGTCAAATTCTGCACATCGTCCAGGACGATCCTGCGATCGTCCGGGACGATGTTTGGCGGCAGAATTGAGTTTTTAGGGTTTTCTGAAGCCGTCTTTTGGAGCGCATCATCCTGGACGATCCTGCGATCGTCCTGGATGATCTTTGGCTGCAGAATTGAGTTTTTTAGGGTTTTCTGAAGCCATCTTTTGGAGCACATCATCCTGGATGATCCGGAGATCATCCTGGATGATCTTTGCCGCCAGAACTAATTTGGAAGGGTTTTTGAAGCTCTTTATTTAAGCTTTCTCAAGGCACTTAATAGGAGTCTTTGGCAGCCATTGAGGCTTCGTTCTTTTGAAGAATACTTGAAGAGAGAGCTTGAAAGGGGGAGAGGAAAGGGTAGAGTTTGAGAGGGAGAAGAGCCTGAGAAGGGGGATTCTCGAGGGAGTGTGAGGGGGTTCACACGGTTGCTCCGGCAAGCTTGCACCTAAGTACCATCGGATTCAAGGGTCGTCTCGAGGGAGGTTTAGGGAAGAAGAAGATCTCTTTGGTGTCAGAGGACCCGGCTACTCCGCCGCACCAGGGAAGGTGGAAGTGATTTTGTAAGGGCTTCTCCGCCTAGCTGTGGGGGCTGAAGGAGAGACACTATTTGGTTTAATACAATACTTGGAGGGTGCCTCCGAGGAGTGGACGTAGGTCAGGTTGGACCGAACCACTATAAATCCGGTGTGTTCTTTCTTATTATTTTCCGTACTTTATTTTATTGCGATTATCTGCTTGGGTGATATCTGTGATTGATCTTTTTATTATTGTTTTAATTCGTTTCTGCTGCACGTTGTAAAAAGATTTTTATTTTGTTTCAAATATCCAATTCACCCCCCCTCTTGGTTAACCTCAGGACTAGTTCATCAGGGCTTAACATCCCTATCGAACTTTCAAGTGGTATCAGAGCGGGATTCAAAATTTAAGTTTAAAAACTTTTGAAATCGATCCATGGCTAATTTTTATAATTATAATGTTGCGGAAGGATATTCAATCACACGACCACCGTTATTTGAAAATGTTACTTTTGATTTTTGGAAAATCCATATATCTACTTTCTTGTAATCTATTGATTATCGCATGAGGCATATGATTCAAATTGGTTATTCTGCACCGTCACGTATTGTAAATGAAATTAAAATTGATATTCCCTTTTTTGAATGGAGTAAAATAGATCAGATCAATACTCAATTGAATGCTAAATATTTGAATTATTTTTTCTGTGCTTTGAATTCTGATGATTGTATGTTAATATTTGCATGTACTTCTGGTAAAGAAATTTGGGATAAATTATGCTTTAGATATGAAGGTATTTGTGAAATCAAGCAATCTAGGCTAAATATGTTAATGCATGATTATGAACTTTTTAGCATGAAACCTCATGAAATGATCTTGAACAAGTTTACTAGGTTTTCTCAAATTGTGACATCATTACATATTTTAGGAAAAGAACTTTCAAATTTTGAAAAAGTTAATAAAATCCTACGTTCTCTACTTGCTAAATTTGATGCCAAAGTCATTACAATTTCTGAATCAAAAAATTTGAACGAATATTCTATTGATAATTTGATTGGCTCACTCATTGCCTACGAGCAAAGTTTGGGTAAAAAGCTTTTGGATGCAGGTGAAACGATAGTGCTGAAAACTGAAGACAATAAAAAAAGCAACTTAGAAAGTGATGAAAGTGAAGAGTTAGCATCAGCAACAAACAAATTGAAAAATCTACTAAAGTACAAACATCAACATCAAAAGTGGAACAAAGGTAAAAATGGTAAGAATGTAAAGTTCTCTTCTGATGTTATCTATTTTGGATGTAGGAAGCCTGGACATATGAAAAATCAGTGCTCAAACTTAAGAACCCTTCCTGAAAAAGAAAAGGGTAAAGCTAAGCAAATTATAATAAGGGCTGAAAATGCAAAACAAAAAATGTCCTGGGCAGATCTAGCTTCTGAATCATCTGATCAGGAGCAAGCTGATGTAAATTAATGTTCTTTTTGTGTGTTTATGTTTTTTGTTTTGTTTTTCTGTTACTATTATTTATTCATTGTGTTTTCTGTGTTTTAGTATTTTTGTTTTACTTTTTAAAATTTTTGATATCTTTTATTGTTCCTCTGATCAAGCACACACATAACTCCTCTTGTTTTAAATTATTTTTTTAAGATCTTATTTTCTAAAAATGGAAAATTTACCTCCTGTATTTTTTAAATACTTTGTTAGTTGTGGTTGATTTCTCTAAAATCAAGTAAAGGAAGAAAATACATGATTTTGTCTCTCTATCACATTTCGTTGAATAAGGCTATCTTACTTTTGAGTCAAAATCTGTTTCAGATTATAAATTATTTTTTAAAATAAAAACTTTTTTCATCTCCCAACATTTTGTCTATCTCATAGGAATCTTTTGCAAATTATTGAACCAACTTCAAGATTATCTTATTCAGGTTGTTCGTCTTTATCATAAGAATAATGTTTGCTGATTTTAAAGATTTAGAAAGGAGGCAATCAAAAGATGCGCAGTGCGCCAAACAAATTGAAAAGAGGCACAAAATGAGCCCAAAACTGAAAAGATGCGAAATTGTCAAATTGAATACACAAAGTGTATCAAAAATTAAAAGATGCACAAATAGCCAAACAAATTGAAAAAGAGGCACAAAATTAGCCCATAAAAGCTGCTTCCATTCTTGTAAATCTCTAAAGTTTAGAAAACTCTTATGACTTTTTGATAGATTCGTTACTTGAGTTTGAAAATCAAGATTTTTTGATTCATTACTTTGCATCAATCTTCTATTAGATGTATTTCATAAAAGGAGTTTTGAAAGATTTTTATTTCCTTATCTAATTTGTTCCTTGATTTAGATATTGGCTTAAAAAGTATTTTAGCCTTTTTAAAACCTGAGCTTGGTTTAACAATTTCTGAATTTCTAACCTTTCTAGGTTATGAGTAGTCAATTCATGCCTTACTTAGTTTTTTGAATAAAATCAAGGGGTAGCTTTCTCATTACAAGAAAATTCTTGATTTTATAAAAATTTTACAAGATCAGAGACCGTTTTCGATCTTTTAGTCTATTTTTGTTTTACTTTTGTTTTTTCTACTCCTCTTCTTTTTGATAATGTCAAAGGGGGAGAACGTACTATTGTATTTGTTGTATTTGTGAAGTTTATTTGTATTATAATTGTACTGTTTTATTTGTGACATTTATTTGTATTATGTAGTTTTTTTTAAATAAAAAAATTATTATAAAAAATGTGTTTCTCCCTATTTCTAAAAGTCTTTTCTTAGTGAGGGAGAGATTAGGAGAAAATACTTTTATTTACAAATCCAACCAAAAATATTTGTCATCATCAAAAAGGGGGAGATTGTTGCAACTCGGGCTCACGAGTTCTTATTTTAATGATAACAAATATTATGGTTCATCTCCTAGTATTTGGAATATATATTTGTTTGTGTGTACTAACATTTCAGGAACAGCATGCATCAATCCAAGAAAGATTCAAGACTCAAGAATGAGTAGAATAGGCTTTGTTGTATTTCTCATTGATGTACTTTTTGATTTCTTGAGTCAAGTCCTGTAAGGGTGTATACTTATTTGTGACTATGTGTACACATACTCAGGGGAATGAGATCCTGTCAAAATCAGAAGTTCAACTTTTGGACAAATCGTACTGGACGATTTCTGATCATCCAGGCCGATCTGTTCATTAAACTAATCGTCTTGGATGATATTTATATCGTCCTGGACGATCCAATATGATCTCAAAACCCTAGCTGCCATGATAATTTAGTCAAGGATTTAAGAGTCAAAATTTATTCTAATCATCCTGGACGATATGTATATCATACTGGACAATTTGTGCAAAATTTGTACTGATCGTCCTGGACTATCCCAGGATCGTACGGGACTATCAGGTCAAATTCTGCATATTGTCCAGGACGATCCTGCGATTGTTCGGGATGATGTTTGGCGACAGAATTAAGTTTTTAGGGTTTTCTGAAGCCGTCTTTTGGAGCACATTATCCTGGACGATCCTGCGTTCGTCCTGGATGATCTTTTGTGGCAGAATTGAGTTTTTAGGGTTTTCTGAAGCCGTCTTTTGGAGCACATCATCCTGGATGATTTTTGCAGCCAGAACTAATTTGGAAGGGTTTTTGGAGCTCTTTATTTAAGCTTTCTCAAGGCACTTGATAGGAGTCTTTGGCAGCCATTGAGGCTTCGTTCTTTTGAAGAAAACTTGAAGAGAGAGCTTGAAAGGGAGAGAGGAAAGGGTGGAGTTTGAGAGGAAGAAGAGCCTGGGAAGGGGGATTCTCGAGGGAGTGTGAGGGGGTTCACACGGTTGCTCCGGCAAGCTTGCACCTAAGTACCATCGGATTCAAGGGTCGCTCCCGAGGGATATTTTGGGAAGAAGAAGATCTCTTTGGTGTCAGAGGACCCGACTACTCCGCCGCACCAGGGAAGGTGGAAGTGATTTTGTAAGGGCTTCTCTGCCTAGCTGTGGGGGCTGAAGGAGAGACACTATTTGGTTTAGTGCAATACTTGGAGGGTGCCTCCGAGGAGTGGACGTAGGTCAGGTTGGACCGAACCACTATAAATCCGGTGTGTTCTTTCTTATTATTTTTTACACTTTTTTTATTATGATTATCTGCTTGGGTGATATCTGTGATTGATCTTTTTATCATTGTTTTAATTCATTTTCGCTGCACGTTATAAAAAAAATTTTGTTTTGTTTCAAATATCCAATTCACCCCCCCTCTTGGTTAGCCTCGGGACTAGTTCATCAGGGCTTAACATCCCTATCAAACTTTCACTATCTATGATAGAAGAAGTTCATCCACATCCTACATGAGAGGATGGTCTGAAAAGATCTGGTGGTAATAACACTTGGGAGGAGAATCAGTGATTATCAGTAGATGGGTAAAATTTTAATGATGATTGAGTAGAAGTCTAGTGGAGGTGGGTGGCCGGGTGAAAGTCTGGTGGGGACCGATTATTAGGTGGAAATTCGATAGTAGTCGACAGCTGGGTGGTGTGCTGAAGGATCTAATTGGAGGGTATCCTACTAATAATAGTCGAGGGAGGGGCCGATGATGGTTGTTATAAGGTGAAGGGCCGATGATGGTGGATATCTTGATACTCTAAAGTCCTGATGAAGTATTTGCCTGTGGCTTCTTGAAAAGAGATCGATTAGTGCAATATATAGACTAAGGTTATAAGTGATCGGCTAACTCTCAGCTATGCATCTGAAGATTATCCTCCAAATTCAAGCGATTGTAGTAATGAAATAGAGCTGATTATCTCTCTGTATTTATCTTAGAGAATTATATGATATTGATGTTTTCTTAAAGTACTGAATAACTTTGAATTATAAACTTGTCCTCTCATTAGAGTAGTTAAATTAGGAGAATTTATCCATTTTGTAACTTGTATTCTTCTAAGATTTTTAAATAATCAAATCTTTTGAGGCATTTAGCCTTTTGAGATTTTGATGTACCTATACCTTTTAAGGCTTTTTAGCCTTCTGAGGTCTTTTGTATACTGTGCCTTTTGAGGCTTTCAGCCTTCTATGGTCTTTACATATCTATACATTTTATGACTTTTAGCCTTCTAAGGCCTTTGTATACTTATGCCTTGTGAGGCTTTTAGTCTTCTAAGGTCTTTGAATGGGTGATACCTTGTCAAATACTTTCTCTTATGGAGTTTTTCTTGTAAAGACCCTATCCATTACTAGTTTCCCTTTGAAGCTATCTCATGGGTAGACCTTCCTGGGGTTGTCTGTTAAAGCGTAGCTTTATATTAAAAAAGGTTGAGAAAATTAATAATAGGTGTTTGACTTATCTGAGGTTATTTGACAGAGTATTGCTCAATGATGTTAACATGTGTGAAAGAGACTTAGAGAATTTGTCAAAAATGTATAACCTATCTAAGGTTATTTTTCAGAACATTGCTCGATGATATTAACCTACGTGGAAGAGGCTGAGAGATCCACTAAGGATGTATGACCTATCCGAGGTTATTTTTCAGAGCATTACTTGATGATGTTAACCTATGTGGAAGAGGTTGAGAGAATCCACTAAGGATGTATAACCTATCCAAGGTTATTTGTCAGAGTATTGCTCGATGACGTTAACCTATGTGAAAGAGGTCGAATTGAATCCCCCTAGGATCGATTATGTCTTGATCGTGAGAGGGTGAATGCCACGTGTATCCCTAATCAAAGGTGAAGAATAGTCTATCTTTTGATTGTTACTACCTTTTTGAGGTCCAAGTTAAGACTTTGTTGAAGGTGTAGAAGTCTAGCTAGGGATTCTATAGAGTTTAGGATTCACTTGAAGCATTCTTGCATTTATGAGAAGCTTTAAAATAGATAATTGCCAGTAAGATTAGTTTTGGACAAATAGAATATTGGAGGGACTTGCTTAATCATAATCAAATTTGAGATTGTAACCAGGGTTCCCCCCAGTCCAAATTTGCTTTACATAGAACTTATGTAGAGGTGATAGAATAATGTAAGCTTATTGTTATGATGAAATTACCCTCAATATTGAGGGACTTTCTTTAGACCTGATAATAGGTCATGGTAATAAGAATACCTCGCTTTAAGCATTTCTAGGACATTGACATGAACGGCCTTTTGAGGTTGCAGCAAAGGTTGCCCCCCAACTAAGAATAGTTTTCCATAGAATTGATACAGCGATGTTTGATAGTTCACAGGAGATAATACATGTTTTCTTCCCTTTAAGGTTCCCCATAATATTGAAGAACTTCTTTTGATCTTGATAATATATCATGAGAAGGGGACTACAGTACTTCAACTGTGTCCAGGATGTTATATGAATGACCTTTCAAGGTTATAGTAAAGGTTTCACCCTAGCTAAGAATTATGTTCCCACAAACAGTGCAAAACTATTCCGTCCTAGAATATTCACATTGGTAAAGAGATATAAAGTTTAATGCATTAGCTTTATATGAAGATCCAACACACAAATAGACGAAAGATAAGGGTATAGTATTCATAAGAAACACCTGAGTTTATACATGAAAACCCTTGAAAAGGGGAAAAACCACAGGGCTTAACCTTAACTGAATGAATCAATTAGTGTTTACAGTCAATTAAAAATGAGGCCCTTCCTAAAAGAGAAAGGCCTTAGCTTGATGTAACAAATATAAATCATATAAAGTGCATTACATGGTGGTAGTTGGTAGAAAAGTGTTGACATGTTTGTTTAGTTGGCAGAACCATAATCGCATAGTCATGTAGGTTAGAAGTATCGTAGTTGGTCAACGGTGGTCAGAAGGATCGTAGTCGGATAATGGAGATCGAAAAGATCGTAATCGAGAGATGGTGGTTGAAAAGACCATAGTTGGCGGGCGACGAAGGTCAAAAAGATGATAATCGGATAATAATGGTTAGAAGGATCATATTCAATGGACGAAGGAGGTCAAAAAGATTATAGTCGGAAGGCAATGGAAATTAGAGAAATCGTAATCGGGTGACGGTGGTCGGAAGGACCATAGTCGGGTGATGCATTCAGGTGAAAGAGCGAATAGGATGTTAGACCTTTTAATTATGTCCCTAGGCTAACCAAGAGGGGGGGGGGGTGAATTGGGTACTTTTAAAAATCTCTTGGAATTTTGGAAAATATTTTAACGCAATACGAAGAAAATCGTACTGTACAAAAATGATTCGTACTGTACAAACAGAGTACATTTTAAATGCTTTTCAACCACAGATAAATAAAATATATTGCAGTAAATAAAAAGAAAAATAGAATAGAGAACACTAGAATTTATAGTGGTTTGGTCAAACAAGACCTACATCCACTCCCTAGAGACACCTTCTCTAGGTATTACACTATATCAAAGTGACTCTCCTTTAGCCCCCACAGCAAGGCGGAGAAGCCTTTACAAACTCTCTTCCACCAAATCCCGGTGCGGCAGAGAACCAACATCCTTTTTCACCCTTCTGGTGAAGGCAGAGAAGCAACGTTCTTTTTCACCCTCCTGGTGAAGGCAGAGAACCAACGTCATTTTTCACCCCCCTGGTGAAGGAAGAGAACCAATGTCCTTTTTCACTCTCCTGGTGAAGGCAGAGAACCAACATCCCTTTTCACCCTCCAAGTGACGGTAGAGAATCAGACACCTCTCGAATAATTCACTTGTAAGAGTCTCTAAGGAGACTAGGAAGATGCTTAAAGTACAAACACTGAGATCCTCACTATTGAATAACCTTGTGAATCCCCTCACAATTTTCTTTTAAAAAATCTCTCAATGTTTTCTCTCAAACAATCTCCCAATCACTCTCCCTCTCAGTCTTAAGAAAAATTTTTGCAGAGGATCTTCTTTAAAGTCAGATTTAACATCCTTATATACTAAGGACAAGAAAAACCATCCAAAAACTGAAAATTTCAAGTTTCACGCATCCCGATCGTCCCGTACAATCGATCTTTGTACTGTACAAATAGTTCAAATCACTGAACGATTCATCTCGTATGATCCCATATGAACCAAAGTAAGAGCCGTTCGTAGCTCAAAACCTCCTATATGAATTATATTTCGTACTGTATGAATAGTTCAAAAACTAAACAATTTGTCCCGTACGATCCAGTACGAATTCAAGTCAGAGCCGTTCGTACCTCAAAACCTTCTGTACGAATAATATTTCGTATTGTATGAATAGTTCAAAAACTGAACAATTTGTCCCGTACGATCTAGTATGAACTCAAGTAAGTGCCGTTCGTACCTTAAAACCTTCTGTACGAATTATATTTCATACTGTACGAATAGTTCAAAAACTGAATAATTTGTCCCGTACGATCCTGTACGAACCCAATTCAGAGCATTTCATACCTCAAAATCTCATGTATGAACTTTATTTCATACTGTATGAAATGAACTTAGAAAAAATTTCAAGACAAATAGGTTCGTTGAGGGGATATATAATATAGATCATCCTGTATGATCAAATATCATACTGTACGATCAGTTTTAAAAAATTAAATTTTTCACTCCCCCATTATGTGTGTGTGTGCATAGTTATCCAACTTACAATCACACTCTCTCAGACTCAAGAAAATAAAAATACAGACTTCACTTACAGTAAACATTAACAAATGAACTTGAATTATTCAGAAATATGGAGTGTGAATTTCCTAAAAATATGTTAGTACACACAAAAGAAAGAAACTCCAATATTTATTAGGAGAAGAATAAAACAAATAATAGGCTTTTGTTATCATCAAAAATAACTTGTATCAGAATTCAATTGAACGAACAGATTTGCACAAATCATAATAATCTCCCCCTTTTTAATGATGGAAAAATATTTATTGTTTGATTTAACAATTAAATTCACGTTTCTCTTAAGCTTCCATTAAATGTATGCCCATTAAATGTACGCTACCCCTAGGTAAATGATCTCCTATGCTCTTCATAAAGAAATAACCAATCCTAAACAAGAGATAAGAGGAGATTAGATGATCTAACATGGAATAAGAAAAGGGAAGAGGAGGAAAAACAAACAAGAGTAGGAAAAACAAGCACATACACAAGCACACAAGCACATACACAAGCACAAGCACACAAGCACATACACAAGCACATACAAGTACAAACACATGCAAATCCTAAATGCTAAGCCAAATGCACCAAGTCAAATAACTCAAACTAAGTCAAATAATACAACACTCCTCCTTTTGACAATAACAAAAAGGGAAGACACTCAAAAGAGTTGAGGATTTGAAGAATGTTAAAAGAAGGTTAACTACAATATTAAAATTAAATGCAAAAAGTAAAGACTCAAAAAGTTATAGATTCCAAACTATAATAAGGAGAAGAAAAGTTGATCTATGATAGTAATGTATTAGACAGATTAAGTAACTACTATTTTGCACAAAAGATGAAATAAAATTACCAAAATTTCTAAGTCAAAAGGGACAATCATTGATTAGTAGACTTGAAGAAAAATGTTAAAGGAAAGAACAATTGGCGACATTGCGCATCTTTTAAAATGAAGGGGCACTTTTTGTGCACTTAGTCAATATTTGGGCTAATTTTGTGTCTCTTTATAATATTTGGCGACATTGCGCATCTTTTCAAGCTTTATTGTTTGGGACACTTTATGCATCTTTTCAAGCTTTGCTCTTTTGATTTTCATTTTATAAAATTCTTTCCAACAATAATATTCCTTGGTCACAATCACAGTAATGAACACTTTGATATAGATTTTAAGAGTAATATTAAGACATCAAATATATAATAATTTAGGCTAAGTAACACATGTCTAAAATAAGATAAAGTAAGATATTCTAATCTACACCAAATCATAATGAAATCTAAATATTTTGAGAATTTAAAGTTATGCACAAAATTTTCTATTGTAATATAAACTCAATTAACATTTTAGAAATTTAATCAACTACAGTCGAGTGTTTTAAGATTAATAAATTTCTACTCATAATCATTATCACAGAATAATATGCACTTAAACTCTAAACTTCTTCATTTTATGTTATCAATTCAAATAACTAACATAGCAAGCTTTCACATTTTAACCATAATCGTATAAGATTAAGCTTGCTACATCCTATAGAATAATCAAAGAAAAAACTAACAACAACAAGCACAATCAACTACAATTCAAAGAACACCAAATCAACAATCAAGCCAACAACTAAGAAGAACAACAAAAACAATCACAACCATAGCCAAGCCAAGCCAACACAAATCCTGCTAGTAATCCGAGGGACCCTGATCTGGAGGAGGTGGAGGAGCACCAAACATAGCAAAATAGCTATTGAGTGTCACAATATTAGTGTTCATAGAATCAAACTGTCCTCTGATCCACCCCTTATACTCAGAACTGTTTACATTTTTATCTCTCCCAAAAAGTGCCCGAAAAGAAGCATCAATAAAATAGAGTGTGAGTTCAGAAAGTTCATCAGGATGGATTATATTATACTTCTTTTCAAGGATAAAATAGATTACATGACCAAGAGCAATATTCTTCTTTCTCTTTACACTAGGATGGCCAATATCAGTAAGGTAAAATATGTAATCCAAAATCAGTTGGGCTTCATCAATAAGTTGACCAGACATAATCAAGTAAGTGACAGAAGAGAGAAGAGGGGTCATGTTTACTCTCTCTCCAGCCTTGGGAATGATGGAGGTCCTAAGAATATGTTAAATAATTAAGGCATTTTGGTTCAAGGTGTCAACTCGAGGAATGTGAGTAGGTTGGCTTACACCTCTAATGACTTGATTGACTTCACACCAATCATAGTCAGATCGAGCAGTTAGAGTATGTGCCCGTATGCCCAGAGTTCTTAGATGAAAATATTCTCCTAGATCCTGCTTGGTAATTTCTACTCTTTGTTTCAGGACATATGAGATCCTAGTATGATCCCGACTAAAAGTCATGTTGGCTAGAAATACATGGAAAATGTCTTTATTGTATGAATAGATCAGTATGAGATGGAAAGAGAACTGGGTAGAATCAAATATAGGCATTACAGCAAAATGGAGATTTTCATGCAGTAAAATGCGGGAAGGAGTGATTTTAGATGCGGCATACCTATAGTATGCCTCTTCATTTTGTCCACTCAAAAAGTTATCATCCCAGTCCGTCCTAGAAGATGTCCCTCTAGATTGACGTACTCTCTCACCACTTCCTGACATCTCTATACTATGCTCTGAAGAGTTTGAAGTGAAGGTGAAATGAAAGAAAATGACCCTCCTTTATATAGAAAATCAATTAGATCGTACTGTACGAACTCATTTCGAACAAGACAAAATTAATTTAATCCGAGATGAATCAAATTTCATTCGGGATGAATAAAAGCAGTCAAAATAAAATGGTTTTTCATAAACTGCTCATCCCAAGGCATCCTTTCATACAAGCTTTTTAACTTCATGATCGTACGGACGATGACATGTTTGTCCGGGATGATTAGGATATTAAAGGATCGTTCAGGTGATGGTTAGGTTCATCCTTATCCAAATTGACACATGGATCGTACAGACGAAAACGTGTTCATCCGGGATGATTAACACTAATAACTGACACTAACCGTGGATCCTCCTTATTCGTATAGACGAAACTCCTACAATCGTACAGTATGATGATGTCATCATATAGTACGAACAAACAAAGAAAATAAAGTTTCATCACTCCAACTCTACAGATTTTCAGCACCCAACTAAGGACCAACATAAGACAAGATATTTTTTTAAAAAAAAAAATTTAAAGAAGATACACAAGATAACCACAAAAACACAATAGACTAGAAACAAACTAATGAACACTTACAAAACAAAATTTGTAGAATTTTCAATCAAGCATTAAGATCAATTATACTTAGCATTGTCCTTAAAATGGTAAAAGTATCAAAAGCTAAGGGTTTTGTGAAAATATCTACAAGTTGATCTTCAATAGCAACATGATGTAGTTCAATTTCCCCTTTCGCTACATGATCTCTTATGAAATGATGCCTTATATCAATATACTTTGTTCTAGAATGTTGAATAGGATTTTTTGAAATGTAAATAACCCTAGTGTTATCACAAAAGATTGGAATGAAACTAATAGAAAATTCTAAGTCAACCATTTGCTATTTCAACCAAAGCACGTGTGCAACACAACTCCCTAAGGCAATATATTATGCTTCAGCTGTAGAAAGTGCTACTGAATTTTGTTTTCTACTGGACCAAGATACTAAAGAATTTTTAATGAATTGACAAGTCCCAAAAGTACTCTTCCGATCAACCATACAGTCTACAAAATCAGAATCTGAGTATCCAATTATTTCAAATGAAGAACTATTCTTAGGATATCAAATCCCTAAATTTTGAGTTCCCAAAAGATATCTTAATATTATTTTCACTGTCGTCAAATGTGATTCCTTTGGATCGGATTGAAATCTAGCACTTAAATAAACACTAAACATAATGTCTAGTCGGCTAGCTGTCAAATAAAGCAATGATCCGATTATTCCTCTAAACTTCTTTTGATCAACAAATTTTCCCTTAGGATCCTTATCTAATAATACTAAGGAACTCATAGTTGTAGTTACAGGTTTAGCATTATCCATTTCATATTTCTTGAGGATGTCATTAACATACTTCGATTGACAAAGAAAAGTTCCTTCCTCATTTTACTTTATGCTAAAACCAAGAAAATAACTCAAGTCACCCATCAAGCTCATCTCAAATTCACTACTCATTTTTTTTTAAAATTCATCACATAAATTTTTATCAGTTGATCCAGAAATGATGTCATCCACATATATTTGTACAAGGAGTATATCATTTCCAATTCTTTTCAAAAATAGAGTGGTGCCACACTTCCTTTAACAAATGATCTTGCTAATAGGAAAGTGCTTAACCTCTCATACCACGCTCGAGGTGCCTGTTTTAGTCCATATAATGCCTTTTTCAATTTAAAAACATGATTTGGGAATTTAGAATTTTCAAAACCTGGAGGTTGCTCAACATAAACATCATTTTCTATCACCCCATTTAGAAAGGCACTTTTAACATCCATTTGGTATAATTTAAAATCTTTAAAATAGGCAAAGGCTAACAAAACTCTAATTGCTTCAAGTCTTGCTACAAGGGAAAATGTCTCATCAAAATCAATCCCTTCTATTTGATTATACCCCTTAGCTACCAATCTAGCCTTATTCCTTATCACAACACCTGAATCATTCATTTTGTTTTTGAACACCGACTTAGTCCCAACTACACTTTAATCTTTTGGCCTTTTAATTAGCTCCCAAACATCATTTCTTTTAAATTGATTCAATTCTTCTTGCATGGCCAAAATCCAAAATTCATCTAAAAGTGGTTGATCTATATTAGTGGGTTCAATCATTGAAATAAAAGTTGAATGATTTACTTCTTTTCTCAAACCATGCCTAGTCCTAACTCCTTCACTTGGTTCTTCTAAAATTATTTCTTTAGGATGACTTCTAACAAATTTATATTCTTTAGGCAATTAGTTTTTTTTCTTCCTTTTCAACCCTTTCTTCAACTTTTTGATTTTCAAGTTTTTGGGTTACTACTTCAGCCTCATCTTCATCCAATTTAGACCCTTCACTATTATAAGATTCATGAAAAATAACATGAGTGGTCTCCTCAACTATCAATGTTCTCTTATTAAAAACTCTATAGGATTTTTCAACACTTGAATAACCTAGAAAGATTCCTTCATCAGATTTGGGATCAAATTTTCCTAAGAGAGTTTTGTCATTATTATGAATGAACACTTTATATCCAAAAATATGTAGATGTGAGAGGTTGGGACTTCTACCTTTAAGAAGTTCATAGGATGTCTTATTTAATTTAGACCTTATGTATACCCTATTCAACACATAGCACATTGTGCTAACTGCTTCAACCCAAAAATATTTTGAAAGTGAATACTCTGCCAACATGGCTCTAACAGTTTCAATTAATGTCCTGTTATTTCTTTTTACAACTCCATTCTGTTGAGGTATCCTAGAAGCTGAGAAGTTGAGTTCAATCCCATAAGATTTGCACAAATCATTAAACAATTCATTTTCAAATTCTCCCCATGATCACTTTAGATAGTTATTATTTTAAAACCTATTTTTCTTTGAATCCAAGTGGCAAAATCTTTAAACTCTTCAAATGATTCACTCTTATGATTCAAAAATCTAATCCATGTGAATCTAGAATAATCATCCATAATTACATACCCAAATCTTTTTCCTCCTAGACTTAAGGTACTAACAGGTCCAAATAGATCCATGTGAAGAATTCCTAAGGAATTGCTAGTCCTGATTTCCTTTATTGAACTGCAGGAGGATCTGACTTGTTTTCCTAATTGACATGCATCATACAAGTGGCCTTTTGTAAAGTGAAGTTTGGGTACTCCTCAGACTAACTCTTTTTGGGTGATTTTCTTAAAATTTCTCATGCTAGAGTGACAAACCCTTCTATGCCATAACCAAGATTCATCTAATATAATTTTCAGCACAAAGTAGTAGAAGGTTTTACAGCATTTAAATCTAACATATAAACATCATTTATTCTATCACTATTCAATACAACAAGTCCATTCTGACTGATAACACAACTAGTAGGCAAGAATTTTATATGATAACCTATGTCACACAATTAACTTATGCTCAACAGATTATGTTTTAAATCTTTAAATTAGTGAATATTTTCAATCACAAAGTTTTTTGAGTTTCCAATCATACCTATACCGATCACTCTCTTGGTAGTATTATCTCCAAGTGTATCCTTGCCTCCATTCCTGACTTCCAATGTTATAAATTATTTTACATCTCCAGTCATATGCTTTGAGCAGCTGCTGTCCAGGTATCAAATACTCTCACGAGGTCTTGTGTGAGAGCATCCCTATAAAAATATCAAACATTAAACTTGGGAACCCAAACAAGTTTGGGTTCACCTCTAGACAATTTTAAAATAAATACATGTGTGATATGCTGTGATTTATGCATCTTAGGTATCCACACTAGATATGTTCTACGATAAATAGTACAGGTGTGTGAAATTTGTCCTAACATATAATAAAAAAAATACTTTATTCCAAGAAAAGGATTCACCAATCTATTCGTCCTAAAAAAATTCTTCTTAGACTATGAACTAGTGGTGTTGTAGTAGGATTTGTGAAAATCTTCAAGTTTGGGTGGTTTCCTATTTTCTTTAAGTACTTTTAACTGAACTTCAAGATAAGCATTAACACTTTCTAGAATCGAATTATCAATCTTCAAATTATGCTCTCTAGTATCCGATTCATCCATATAAGTTTTAAAATCATTTTCAAGTTCTATATGTGATGATTTTAAAAGTTCATGCTATTTGTTTAAATCATCATATTCATCCAATAGATTCATGTGGTTGCTATCAATTAAAGCATGATCTTTCCTAATAATTTCATACTCTTTTTGCAGCTTTAGATAATCTAAATTTAACTTAGCATGTAACTTTTTCAATTTCCTATATGTAGAATATATGCGTTCAGAAACTTTAAATAATTCTTCATAACTTAAATCACATACCTCATCTTGATCTGAATGATCAAGATTGTCAGTCATTAAGCAAAAATTTGTAACTTCCTCTTCAGGTGCTATTTCTGAAGAATCTAAAGCTGAGTCCGCCCAAAAAGCTCATTGAAGTCTCTTTTTACCCCTTATTTCCTTTGGTTTCTCCTCAACCTTCTCTTTGCTAGGATTTCCTTTAAGATTTGGGCAATCTGTCTTTATGTGTCCTGGCTTCCTTCATTCATAGCAAATAACTTCATTAGAAGCCTTAACATTCTTCTGGAACTTACCTTTGTTCCACTGTTGGCATCTTCTCTGCTTCCTTTTTAGGAAACTTCTAAATTACCTTGTCATCAAGGCAATATCCTCTTCATCCTCAGGTAGTGACTGATCACTTTCTGAATCATCCACCTTCAAAGCTATGTTCTTCTCCTTTCGCTTCTCACCTGCATCAATCTGTCTTTAAGTCATAGATTGCTCATAAGCAATTAGTGATCCAAGAAGATTGTCAATAGAATAGACAATTAAATCTTTAGATTCTATTATTGTAGTTATCTTTGCATCATATGTAGTAGGTAAACAACGAAGTATCTTATTTACTTTTTCTACATTAGTTAACTCTCTACCTAAGGCATACAATGAAGTGACTATATGTGTAAATCGAGTATACATGTCTAAGATAGATTCATTTGGTTTCATGCAAAAAAGTTCATAATTATGCAAGAGAATATTTAACCTAGTTTGTTTCACTTTATTTGTACCTTCATAAGTAATGCAAAGCCTATCCCAATTTTTTTTTCCAGACTTATAAGTTGAAACACGCATGTAGTCTTCAGATTTCAAAGCAAAAAAAGAAACTATTCAAACACTTTACATTTAATTGAGCTAGCTCACATTCTTCTACAGTCCATTCGATAAAAGATGTTTGAACTCTAATTCCTTCTATAATTCTAGTAGGTTCAGTATAGCCTTCCTAAACTAACATCCACATGCGATAGTCAAGAGATTATAGAAATGTAGACATGTGAGTTTTCCAAAAATCAAATAAAATATTATCAAATAAAGGTGGTCTAGTGATCGAGTAACTTTCCATAGTGTTTCAATTTCTAAAATTAGCCATGATCAAGTTTCAAAAAGTAATTTAAATAGTGATTTTTGAAATAGGCTATGATACCACTTGAAAGAGCGAATAGGTTATTAGACCTATTAATTATGTCCCTAGGCTAACCAAGAGGGGGGGTGAATTGGGTACTTTTAAAAATCTCTTAGAATTTTAGAAAATATTTTAACGTAATATGAAGCAAATCATACTGTACGAAAATGATTCATACTATACAAACAGAGTAAACTTTAAATGCTTTTCAACCACAGATAAATAAAATACAGTGCAGTAAATAAAAAGAAAAATAGAATAGAGAACACCAGAATTTATAATGGTTCGATCAAACAAGACCTACATCCACTCCCTAGAGACTCCTTCTCTAGGTATTGCACTATATCAAAGTGACTCTCCTTTAGCCACCACAATAAGGCGGAGAAGCCTTTACAAACTCTCTTACACAAAATTTCGGTGCGGGAGAGAACCGACATCCTTTTTCACCCTCCTAGTGAAGGCAGAGAACCAACGTTCTTTTTCACCCTCCTGGTGAAGGCAGAGAACCAACGTCCTTTTTCACCCTCCTAGTGAAGGAAGAGAACCAACATCCTTTTTCACCCTCCTGGTGAAGGCAGAGAAGCAACATCCTTTTTCACCTTCCAAGTGACGGTAGAGAATCGGACACCTCTCGAACAATTCACTTGCAAGAGTCTCTAAGGAGACTAGGAAGATGCTTAAAGTACAAAAACTGAGATCCTCACTATTGGATAACCTTGTGAATCCCCTCATAATTTTCTTTTCAAAAATCTCTCAATGTTTTCTCTCACACACTCTCCCAATCACTCTCCCTCTCACTCTCAACAAAAAATTTCATAGAGGATCTTCTTTAAAGTCAGATTTAAGATCCTTATATTAGGACAAGAAAAACCATCCAAAAACTGAAAATTTTAAGTTTCACGCATCCCGATCGTCCTGTACGATCGATCTTCGTACTGTACAAATAGTTTAAATCACTGAACGATTCATCCCGTATGATCCCATACGAACCAAAGTCAGAGTCGTTCGTACTTCAAAACCTTCTATACAAACTATATTTCGTACTGTACGAATAGTTCAAAAACTAAACAATTCGTCCTGTACAAACCAGTACGAACTCAAGTCAGAGCCATTTGTACCTCAAAACCTTCTGTACGAATTATATTTCGTACTGTATGAATAGTTCAAAAACTGAATAATTCATCCCGTACGATCCTGTACGAACCCAATTCAGAGCATTTCGTACCTCAAAATCTCATATACGAACTCCATTTTGTAATGTACGAAATAAACTTAGAAAAATTTCAAGACAAATAGGTTCGTTGAGGGGACATATAATACAGATCATCCCGTACGATCAAATTTCATACTGTACGATCAGTTTTAAAAAATTAAGTTTTTCACTCCCCCATTGTGTGTGTGCATAATTATCCAACTTACAATCACACTCTCTCAGACTCAAAAAAATAAAAATATAGACTTCACTTACAGTAAACATTAATAAATGAACTTGAAGTTTTCAAAAATCTGGAGTGTGAATTTCCTAAAAAATATGTTAGTATACACAAAAGAAAGAAACTCCAATATTTATTAAGAGAAGAATAAAACAAACAATAGGCTTTTGTTATCATCAAAAACAACTTGTATCAGAATTCAATTGAACGAACAGATTTGCACAAATCATAACATCAGGGAGACCGTAGTCAAAGATGTCAAAGAGACCATAGTCGGCGTGTAACTGAGGTAGGAAAGACCGTAGTAGGGCTTCAGTGGTTAGAAGGACTGCTGTCGGTGGGCAAAGGAGGTTGGAAAGACCATAGTCAGGTTACAATGGTCAGAAAGATCATAGCTTGGAAATAGCAATTGGGGAGACCGTAGTTGGAGATGGTGGTCAAAGAGATCGTAGTCTACCGACGATGGAGGTCAGCAAGACTGTAGTAGGGTGGTGACAGAAGACGGAAAGATAGTAGTCTGACGACGATCGGTGGCCGGAAGAAAATCTGACGATAATTGGTGGCCGGGCATAAGTCCGCCGAAAGTTGGTGGCCGGCGGAAGTCCGACCAAAGTCTAGCTAGGTTGGGTGGTATGGGGGTGGTCGAGGAGGAGCTTGGTGGCAAGGGAGATCTCTGATTTCTCTTTCTTCTTCCTCTTCTTTCCCTTCCATCTTTCCTATTGCTTCGTCCCCATTTTGTGAGAGGGGGGGGGGGGGGGGGGGGGGTTAGTTATAGTTTTCTAGGAGTGGTATGGCTAATAAATAGGTAGAAGATCAAGGGCATGTTGGGAGTGGTTCCAATGGACGGCCGGTATCGATTCTCTTGATCATGGATCACTTATCAAGTATTTTAGTGTCTTGTTGATGTCAGAATTCGATGATCTTAGGCTCGTTGGATTCTTCTCATCGAGCCGCTCGATTCGATTATGAGCATGTCACATTGGATATCATTTAAACATCTAATTTATATTTTGAACATTCTAAATGTGCTTCGGACCCTTGATATGAACCCATTTGGGCTCCGATTAGGTCGAATTTAGTGTCGTTGGGTTCGTCTTTTCAAGACGTTCAATTTGATTATAAGTTTTCTAAAATCGAAGTACATATGATCCCGTATTTAATTTTGAAAGTTTTCAATGAGAATTGGTCTCGAGATTCGTGCCCAATTAAGAAATTTTTTTGATGATATATCAAATATGAATAAAAGTAATTGGTTGATTAGAAATTATATTTATAAGTCTTTGTGAGTCATTATAATTTATAAATGATTAATATGTATTAGGAGTCAAAATGCAATTTAGGAGTGTTTAGATTGTTGTATTTTCCATCAATAGCCTCCTCCATTGAGGGATAAATGAAAAGAATTAAATCATGTTCTCTTCTCCGTAGCTTTTGAATTATTAACGAATTCAAATCCGTCGTTTATCGCTTTGATCCTTCAGATCATAACATCATACCACAAATGCTTTTAATAACATCTCCAATACCTCGAAGGTTCTCCTATTGCTATCATAAAAATCAATTTTCGCTATTTGACTATTAAAATTTATTAATGAATATCTTCTCTACTTACAAATAATAATAATAATAATAACTTTTTAATACAAAACCAAAGCTATTTCAATTGAGCCTCACCTAAAATATTCTCATATTTTAAATTTTTATATAAGAAAATCTCATCTCATATGAACTACTCAAAACTTATCTTATTCATATATAAGTTAGATATTCATGTAATATTAAGATAATAAATTCTCTCTAATATAATAAATATTTAAATATACAATAAATGTTATATAAAAATTTAAAAAGAACAAACAAAACATTTCTCTTACATATATAAGAGAAAATAAAACAACAACTTCCAATACTATTATTTCACTCATATAACTCTTAATTAATGTTGTAAAAATCGGATTGGACTGACCGGCTCAATCGATTGAAATAGAAACTGGCCAATCAGTTGATTTGATCCTTTCCCTTAACCAGCGTCGCAAGAAACTGGAACAGCCCGCTTCAAATAGACGATCCAACCGCTGGACCGGTGACGATTTTAAAAAATTGACTTTCTCAAACTCTCCATGCTTGTCCTTGTCCCCTTCTCTATCTGCAAACTTGACCCACAAGCTACAAGTTTTTTCATCAGTCTTCACCGGCCACACCAGTTGCTTGCCAGCATCGGCCTGGTTTCTTCTCCCTCTTGAAAGTACGAGATGCGCCAAGAGGGGGGGTGAATTGGTATTTTAAAAATTTAACCCTACACAAGAGTTCTAATTTTTTTGTATTTTCAAAATATAATTTAACGACTAATGTGCGGAAGCAAATACAACATTCACAACGATGAAATTGATATTTCAATTTTAGAATTTACACCACAAGATTTAAATACTGATTTTTCACCAAGCTATTAAAACGCACAAATTAAAAGCATGAAAAGTAGAGTACGGTAAACAGGAAAAAACACACTAGAGATTTTTATAGTGGTTCGGTCACTTGACCTACGTCCACTCCCCGTAGTCCTCTACTCCGAGATTTGCACTAGTAAAAGTTGACTCTCCTTTTGCCCCCACAGCAAGGTGGAGAAGCCTTTACAATACTCACTTTCACCTCCCTCGGTGCGGCGGAATACCAAACGCTATGTCACCCTCCTGGTGACGGCAGCGGACCTTCTCCTTTTTCTCCCTCCTGGACCTGGCAGAGTACCTTGGCGATGTTGATCTTGAAGTGACTCTTCCCTCGAGAACTTTCTTGAAGCTTCCAAAGCCACAAGAGGAGCAACGCATGCAGCTAGCTTGAGCCACCGTGTGATCCCCTCACACTACTTCTCCCTCACGCTCAAGCTCACCTTCACCTTCCTCTCTCAAGCTCTAGATCTCTCCAAAAACTTCTCTCTACCGAATCCCCTTCTTTTTCCTCCAAGCCTCTCACAGCAAAAGGATAGATCAACAACTACCTAAAGAAAATTTTAAGTTATTTTTATATCAGGCTTCAGAAAACCCTAAAAGTTTCAACTTTTATGTTTATGTTTGTACAGTACGATCTAGGATCGTACAGTACGATCAGTTCAATTACAGCTCTATCCAATATATGTACAGACGAACAGTTATCAAATTTTATTCATATCGTACTGTACGATACGTATATCGTACAGGGCGATACTGTTGATTCGTACTGTTCGTACAGGACGAACTGTGGGACGAACCTCGGGACGAAAGAATTCGTCTCTGTTAGTCATCCAGCACTCATTGAATCGTACAATATGAATAGTGTTTTTCAGGATATCGTCCTGTACGATACGAATATCGTCCAGGACGAATAGTACAAAAATTCTTGGGATCGTCTGGTATGATCTCTGGGACGAATGAAATCATCTCTGACAATCGTCCAGCACTCCACCAGTCGTACAGTATGAATAGTTCATTTCTTGATATCGTCCAGGACGAACAGAATAAAAAACCTTGGTTTTATCTGGTACGATCTCTGTGACGAATGAAATTATCTCTGTTAGTCGTACAGTACGATATATGATCGTACAGTACGATCGACATATAAATTAGAAACCAACGTTTATTTCCTGATTAGGGAGATAATTTTGGTAAGTTTTAATTAATCGTACAGTACGATCAGTATCGTATAGTACGATCAGTACAGAAAATCAAATTCAAAAACTTACCAAACTTATTCTGGCGGCTAGGGTTTCTCAATTATATATTATCGTACAGTACGATATGGGTCGTACAGTACGATAAGTTTGTAAACTTAATCATTCAAAAATTAGCCGTTAGCCTGAGTATTTTTAATTAATCGTACAGTACGATCCAAAATCGTACAGTACGATTTGCTTAAAAAAAATTTAATTATTTTAAAAAATAGTTCTCCCCCTGTGTGTGTGCATGGTTGCTCCTTTCACATGCATGCTTCTGTGGCAGACTCAAGAAAATAAAAATAAAGAAATAAAAAGTTACAGACTCCTCAACATCCTATTCTACCCGGTTTGAGTCTCCAGTAATCTTGAGCAGTGTGCATGTGACCTGAAATGTTAGTGCTCATATACAAGGATTAAGCATTTGTAATCTAAAAGAAGTCTATATGTACTCAGTAAGTATTAGTTGTCACCATCAAAATTAAGTGCTCGGGATCCTGGATTTCAATAATCTCCCCCTTTTTGATGGTGTCAAATAATATTTTCTGATGGACAGATGTTCTGACTTCTTTAGCTCCCCCTCAGAAGAGTAGCTTATTAATTTTTAAATAGGAGGAGAAGAAATAGTTTTTTTTTATTTTTTATTATAACATAAATAAAACAACAAGATAAAAAAAACATGAATGTAGTGAGAACATAAACAACCAATAGCACTTAATAGTAAGCAAAAATAGAATACATAACACACAGAAAAGTCTCCTCCTTTTTACAACACCAAAAAGGGAAGAAAAAGAAAAAACAACTACACTGATAACAAATAGAAAATAGAAACAACTACAACAACCTAAAAATCTGGATCCTGATCTGAAAGGTGGTGGTGGAGGGTCGGGAAACAGCTGGTGGTACTGATGAAGGGAGGCGAACTGGTGATCGATCGATGTGAAGTGCTCCATAAACCATTTCATATCCGTGTCATGCTCCTGATGTTGCTGAGCAATGTAGGCATCCAACCTAGTCTCCAGACGATCAAGTCGTCGAATAATGTCATCGTGAGGGTAGTCGGGAGGAGCAAGGCCAGGTGGTTGGATTGGTGGTGGCGGAGGTGCGTCAGCAGGAGCAGCAGCCTCCTCGTCATCAAACTCGGGATCGGCGGGAGCGGCCCCCCGATGGAACAAGATATGAAAGGAGGCATCCGAGTAGAAGATAGGAAGGTGATCAGGAGGGAGCGGATAATGAAGTTGGTATTTTGCATCTACGATGTATCCTATGACATGCCCTAAAGCAAGGTTCAGTTTACGACGGGCACCGGGATAGCGGAAGGCAGACAAGGTATGAATGTAGTCAAACACCATTTGGGCTTCATTGAATTTTGTGCCAGACATGATGAGATAGGTGACGACAGAAAGTAGTGGAGTAATATGGATGTGGTCTCCAGCTTTAGGTATAATAAATATGCGTAGGACATGCTGGATAACGCGGGCATTTTGATTTAAGGTTTGGATCAGGGGTAGGTGTTGATTGGAGGGGACACCTCTAAGGGTCATATTTACTGACGTCCAATCATAGTCGTGGGAGATCATGGATTGGGGACGAGGGCCGTCAGTGGACAACCCGATGTGCTCAGCAATGTCGTTAACGGTGATAACGACATTCTGTTTACAGACATAAGACGTGAATGTAGTGTTTTCAAGGTCGACTCGGATATTGGCAAAAAACTCAAATAAGAGTTCGGAGTGAAACGGAAAAACAAGTGTCAGAAGGAAGTGAAGGCTAGTGGAGGCGAACAGATTCATCACCTCGAAATTTAGGGCGGCCTGATTTAGTATGCAGGATGGAGTGAACTTGGCCTCCTTTATTTTAATATACGCTTTCTCGTCCGCAGCGGAGAGAAAATGATCATCGAAGCGCCGAGAGGAGGAAGAGCTCCCGACGATCATTCGACCGCGCTTACTGGACCCAGACATTTTGGAAGAAAGGATTGGAGGAATGATGAAATTCAGATTGATTGAAGGTGAGGAGAATTGGCAAAGAATCCCT
Organism: Dendrobium chrysotoxum; assembly: GCA_019925795.1. Lineage (NCBI taxonomy): Eukaryota > Viridiplantae > Streptophyta > Magnoliopsida > Asparagales > Orchidaceae > Dendrobium > Dendrobium chrysotoxum. The sequence goes on from CM034308.1 coordinate 49,721,108, forward strand.
CCCGTTTTATAGAATTTGAGGGATATCGTACAGTACGATTGAGTATCGTACAGTACGATATGCGCAATAATATCGTCTGGATGACTTTTCAGAAAAGTAAGTCAAATCATACAGTACGATCAGTATCGTACTGTACGAATGTGAGTGTAAGGCGTTCGTCCCAATGAGTCGTCTGAATGACTTTTGACCAAAAGTGTTCGTACAGTATGATAGGCAATAATGTTCGTACCGACCGATTTAAATTCATCCTAATCCGTTCGATACGTGGATCGTACAGTCCGATTGGTATGTCGTACAATACGATGACCAATAATGAGTATCGTACGGTACGAGTGGTGAATCGTACAGTACGATAGGTATAAGATAGGAAAGATCTGGACCGTGAATGGGAATGGACGGCTGAGATTGGAGTGATTTGAACCTTATCGTACAGTACGATAGTGGATCGTAAAGTACGATTGTCAGAGAATATCACAGTTTGTGAGCAACATGGGAAGAGGATCAGGAATCCAATTTTTTATGTTTTTTTTTTATTTTAACAAAACAAATCATAACAAACACAAACCCATATTTTTTTTATTTTTTTTCTTTTTTGTTTTTTTTTATTGTTTTTTTTTTGTATTTTACATTAGGCCTGAATGTCTATGACACCTAATTTGGTCCTTAAAGTGTTAAATGTGTCATAACCTAATGGTTTTATAAAAATGTCAGCCAATTGATCTTCAGTAGCAACGTGGTGCAGTTCAATATCATCTTTGGCTACATGATCTCTAATGAAATGATGTCTAATGTTTATATGTTTGGTTCGTGAGTGTTGAATTGGATTTTTGGATATGCAAATAGCACTAGTGTTGTCACACATGATCGGAATGGTTCTTACAGGTAGTCCTAGATCTACAAGCTGTTGTTTTAACCACAAAACTTGTGCAACACAGCTACCTACCGCTATATATTCTACTTCGGCTGTGGATAGGGTTACGGAATTTTGTTTCCTACTGGATCATGAAACTAATGATTGTCCAATGAATTGACAAGTGCCAGAAGTGCTTTTTCTATCTACCCTACAGCCTGCAAAGTCTGAATCTGAGTATCCTAAGATTTCAAAAGAAGTGCTGTGTCTAGGATACCAAATTCCTAAGTTCGGGGTGCCTAGAAGATATCTAAGAATCCTTTTGACAGCAGTCATGTGAGATTCTTTCGGGTCAGCTTGAAAACGGGCACAGAGACACACACTAAACATTATGTCTGGTCTACTGGCAGTCAGATAGGGAAGCGATCCAATTATTCCCCTATACCTCTTTTGATCTACAGACTTCCCACTGGGATCTTTATCCAATTGAATATTAGAGCTCATGGGTGTATTCATAGCCTTAGCATTGTCCATTTCATATTTTTTCAAAATATCATTGATGTACTTAGACTGTCTAAGAAACGTTCCACCTTCCGTTTGTTTTATACTAAATCCAAGGAAGTAACTAAGTTCTCCCATCATGCTCATTTCAAACTCGTCGTTCATTATTTTTGAAAATTCATTACATAGGCTTTTCTCCGTCGATCCGAATAATATGTCATCTACATAAATCTGAACAATGAGTACTTCAACTCCTACCTTCTTCAAAAATAAGGTGGTGTCTACACTACCCTTTACAAAGCCTCTATCTAGTAGGAACGTACTAAGTCTTTCATACTAGGCTATAGGTGTTTGTTTTAACCCGTACAGTGCCTTTTTCAGTTTGAACACGTGGTTTGGAAATTATGAGTTTTCAAATCCTGGAGGTTGCTCCACATACACATCTTCCATGATTACTCCATTCAGGAAGGCACTCTTGACATCCATTTGATACCGCTTAAAATCCCTAAAACAAGCAAAAGCTAACAGTACCCTGATGGCTTCTAGTCTAGCTACCGGAGCAAAGGTTTCTTCAAAATCTATTCCTTCAATTTGGTTATACCCCTTCGCTACTAACCTAGCCTTGTTTCTTACTACTATTCCAGAGTCATTCATCTTATTTTTAAAGACCCACTTAGTTCCAACCACACTTTGTTCTTTAGGCCTTTTGACTAACTCCCATACATCATTCCTAACGAATTGGTTCAACTCTTCTTGCATTGCTAGGATCCAAAATTCATCTCCTAAGGCTTGATCTATACTCGTGGGTTCAATCATAGATATGAATACAGAATGACTAACCTCTTTCCTAAGTCCATACCTAGTTTTTACCCCTTCTGATGGGTCTCCTAAGATCAGCTCTCTAGGATGACTAGAAGAAAATTTCTAATCTCTAGGCAGATGTTCCTGAGGTTCTGCTCTACTCTTTATGGTAATGGTTTCTACTCCCCGTATAACCTCAACTTCTTCTTCTTCATGATTAGGTTCAGATGTCTTATTGGATTCATCAAATACCACATGAGTGGACTCCTCTACTACTAGGGTTCTCTTATTGAATATTCTATAGGCTTTACCTACAGATGAGTAGCCTAGGAAAACCCATTCATCAGATTTAGGATCGAACTTTCATAAGGGTGACTTGCCATTTATTAGGATGAAGCATTTACAACCGAAAACGTATAAGTGGGAAAGATTGGGTGTCCTACCCTTAAGCAACTCATAGGGTGTCTTATTAAGTTTGGATCTAAAATTTACCCTATTTAACACATAGCATGCGGTATTTACTGCTTCTGCCCAAAAGTATCTATGGAGAGTGTATTCAGCTAACATAGCCCTAGCAGCTTCAACTATAGTTCTATTCTTTCTTTCTGCTATTCCATTTTGCTGAGGAGTTCTAGGAGCAGAGAAATTATGTTCTATTCCAACATCTTTACAAAAAGATTCAAATTTATCATTCTCAAATTCCCCACCGTGATCACTATGAATTGTTGAAATTACACATCCTAATTTCCTTTGAATCCAAGTGGAAAAAATTCTAAATTCTTCAAATGACTCACTCTTATGAGCTAGGAATTTCACCCAAGTGAACCTAGAGTAGTCATCTACTATTACAAACCCATATAACTTCCCTCCTAGGCTGGCTGTACTAACAGGTCCGAACAGGTCCATATGGAGAGTTTCTAGTGGCCTAGTGGTGCTGATATTCTTGATTGCATGAAATGAAGATTTAACTTGTTTTCCTAACTGGCAAGCATCACAAAGATGGTCCTTAGTAAATTCTAACTTTGGTATGCCTCTAACTAAGTCTTTCTGAGTGATGTTCCTAAGTGTTTTCATACTAGCATGACATAGTCTCCTATGCCATAGCCAAGAGTCATCTGCTATTGTTTTCAGACACAAAGAGTTTGAGGTTTCAATGCAGTTCAAGTCTAACATGTAAACATTGTTTATACGTTTCCCTTCTAACACAAGTGAATCATTTAAGCTAATCATGCATTTGTTAGACAGAAATTTTATATCAAAGCCCTTGTCACATAGTTGACTTATACTTAAAAGATTATGCTTTAAACCATCCACTAAAAGTACATTCTCAATAATTAAATTTTTAGTGTTTCTAATGATACCTGAGCCCACCACGTTCCTGGTGGTGTTGTCTCCCAAAGTTACCTTGCCTCCTGACCTGGCCTCCAGTGTCACGAACTACTTCATGTCTCCAGTCATGTGTCTCGAGCAGCCACTGTCCAGGTACCACATGCTCTCACTAGGTCTTTTGTGAGAGCATCCCTACAATGTCAATCACGGATTAGCTTTGGGAACCCAAGTGTGTTTGGGTTCCACCATATGCTTATTTGAATGAAATGTATGCATGTTATGCTGTGATGAATGCGATTTAGGTCTCCACACTAGATGTGTCCTATAGTGAATTGAGCACGTGCGGGCTATGTGACCTAGCATGCCACAATAATAACATCTAACACCTGGAAATGGGTTCACTAATTTACGAGGGTGTTAGTGCCTATTTCTGGGTTTGGATGATGCATGCCGTGCTGGTTTTGAATGAGATGATTCACATGGTGGAGGCTGAAAGAATTCAGCAAACGTGGGAGGTTTTTTATTATTCTCGTATGCATGAAGTTTTTCATTTAAAAATTTGTTCTCTTGGTTAAGACTAGCATATTTGAATCTCAATGCATGCTCACTACTACTAAGTTCCCCTGATAGTTCTTCTAATTCCTTAAATGCATTATCTAATTCAACATGTGATGATTTCAAGGTATCGTGTGCAGTGGTTAACTCAATATGCTTCTTGTTTAATGCATCGTATTCATCAAGCAAAGACATATGATCTTTATCTAAGTCAGAAAAATTCTTTACTACACTAGCATGCTCCTTTTGTAAAGTACTAAACTCAGTATTAAGACTAACATGCTTTTTCTTCAATTTTCTATACGAGTCATAGATTTTTTCAGAAATAACAAGCAGTTCATCGTAAGACAGTTGACATTCCTCATCTTGATCTGATTGATCAAGATTATCATTAGTCATAAGACACAGATTCGTTTCCTCCTCTTCTGCTTCTTCTTCCGATGATTCTGAGGCAGAGTCGGCCCAAAACGCTTTCTGAGTCTTAAATTTGTCCTTCTTGAACTTTGATCTTTCCTCACTCTTCTCCTTGGTTTGATGAGTTTTGATGTTGGGGCAATCAGCTCGGAGATGACCGGGTTTCCTGCACTCAAAGCAAATTGTTTCAGATGCAACCTTAGTATACTTTGAGTTCTTACCTTTGTTCCAATTGCTTTGATGATGGCGCTGCTTCCTTTTCAGAAAATTTTTGAACTGACGAGTCATCAAGGCTATGTCATCATCTTCCTCCGCTGCTGAGCTGTCACTTTCAGAATTGTTTGCTTTTAAAGCCACTGCTCGCTCCTTCTTTTCACCTGCATCACTTTGTCGTTGACTCACTCCTTGCTCGTAGGCAATGAGTGACCCAAGCAAATTATCAATAGAATAAATATTCAGGTCTTTTGACTCAATTATTGCAGTGATTTTAGCATCGTATGAGCTAGGCAAACATCACAGTATTTTGTTTACTTTTTCCAAGTTAGACAACTCTCTTCCTAAAGAATGCAGTGATGTTACAATCTGGGTGAATCGAGTGTACATGTCAGATATAGTTTCACTAGATTTCATGCGGAATAGTTCGTAATCATGTAGCAGTATGTTCAACCTAGATTGTTTGACCTCACTAGTTCCTTCGTACGTGATACACAGTTTGTCCCAAATTTGTTTACCAGTAGTACAAGTTAATACTCGCATATAGTCTTCTGATTTTAATGCGCAAAAGAAACAATTTAGACATTTAGCATTTAGTTGTGCAAATTCTCTATCCTCAATGCTCCATTCATTAAATGACAGTTCAGTTTTAATTCCATTCAACATATGAAATGGTGCAGAATAACCTTCTTGGACTAACATCCACATGCGATAGTCTAAAGACTGCAAAAATGTAGACATGCATATTTTCCAAAAATCAAACGGTATGTTGTCAAATAAAGGTGGACGAGTTATAGAATAACCCTCCGCAGTGTTACGGTTACCAAATTGAGCCATGGATCTTACGTTTCTAGGTTTTCTAAAACACTATTTTGAAACCCCGCTCTGATATCACTTGAAAGTACGAGATGCGCCAAGAGGGGGGGTGAATTGGTATTTTAAAAATTTAACCCTACACAAGAGTTCTAATTTTTTTGTATTTTCAAAATATAATTTAACGACTAATGTGCGGAAGCAAATACAACGTTCACAACGCTGAAATTGATAGTTCAATTTTAGATTTTACATCACAAGATTTAAATACTGATTTTTCACCAAGCAATTAAAACGCACAAATTAAAAGCATGAAAAGTAGAGTACGGTAAACAGGAAAAAACACACCAGAGATTTTTATAGTGGTTCGGTCACTTGACCTACATCCACTCCCCGGAGTCCTCTACTCCGGGATTTGCACTAGTAAAAGTTGACTCTCCTTTTGCCCCCACAGCAAGGCGGAGAAGCCTTTACAATACTCACTTTCACCTCCCTCGGTGCGGCGGAATACCAAACGCTATGTCACCCTCCTAGTGATGGCAGCGGACCTTCTCCTTTTTCTCCCTCCTGGAGATGGCAGAGTACCTTGGCGATGTTGATCTTGAAGTGACTCTTCCCTCGAGAACTTTCTTGAAGCTTCCAAAGCCACAAGAGGAGCAAAGCAGGCAGCTAGCTTGGAGCCACCGTGTGATCCCCTCACACTACTTCTCCCTCACGCTCAAGCTCACCTTCACCTTCCTCTCTCAAGCTCTAGATCTCTCCAAAAACTTCTCTCTACCGAATCCCCTTCTTTTTCCTCCAAGCCTCTTACAGCAAAAGGATAGATCAATAACTACCTAAAGAAAATTTTAAGTTATTTTTATATCAGGCTTCAGAAAACCCTAAAAGTTTCAACTTTTGCGTTTCTGTTCGTACAGTACGATCTAGGATCGTACAGTACGATCAGTTCAATTACAGCTCCATCCAGTACGAGTACAAACGAACAATTATCGAATTTTATTCATATCGTACTGTACGATACGTATATCGTACAGGACGATACTGTTGATTCGTACTGTTCGTACAGGACGAACTGTGGGACGAACCTCGGGACGAAAGAATTCGTCTCTGTTAGTCGTCCAGCACTCATTGAATCGTATAGTACGAATAGTGTTTTTCAGGATATCGTCCTGTACGATACGAATATCGTCCAGGATGAATAGTACAAAAATTCTTGGGATCGTCTAGTACGATCTTTAGGACGAATGAAATCATCTCTGACAATCATCCAGCACTCCACCAGTCGTACAGTACGAATAGTTCATTTCTTGATATCGTCCTGTACGATATGAATATCGTCCAGGACGAACAGAACAAAAAAACCTTGGTTTCGTCTGGTACGATCTCTGGGACGAATGAAATCGTCTCTGTTAGTCGTACAGTACGATATATGATCGTACAGTACGATCGACATATAAATTAGAAACCAACGTTTATTTCCTGATTAGGGAGATAATTTTGGTAAGTTTTAATTAATCGTACAGTACGATCAGTATCGTACAGTACGATCAGTACAGAAAATCAAATTCAAAAACTTACCAAACTTATTCTGGCGGCTAGGGTTTCTCAATTATATATTATCGTACAGTACGATATGGATCGTACAGTACGATAAGTTTGTAAACTTAATCATTCGAAAATTAGCCGTTAGCCTGAGTATTTTTAATTAATCGTACAGTACGATTTGCTTAAAAAAAATTTAATTATTTTAAAAAACAATTCTCCCCCTGTGTGTGTGCATGGTTGCTCCTTTCACATGCATGCTTCTGTGGCAGACTCAAGAAAATAAAAATAAAGAAATAAAAAATTACAGACTCCTCAACATCCTATTCTATCCGGTTTGAGTCTCCAGTAATCTTGAGCAGTGTGCATCTGACCTGAAATGTTAGTGCTCATATACAAGGATTAAGCATTTGTAATCTAAAGGAAGTCTATATATACTCAGTAAGTATTAGTTGTCACCATCAAAATTAAGTGCTCGGGATCCTGGATTTCAACACCTCTAACATCTACAATGGATGAGTTGATTGCTGCGTTCGTGGAGGGGGAGGTGGAGCACTCGCCAGTGATGGATTATCCGACAAAGCTCCGCCGGGGAGTTTTGCTATGAGCTGGATTCTTTAGGTGAAATTATTTACCATGGGATTCACGTCGCATTTTGTGCGGCCCCTTGAAATACGATCACAAATTTGTTGAAGCATATGTAGTCCATTAATTAAATAAATTAAGTGTCTCATCCACCTACATAAGGTTTAAGAAACGTAGCAAACAACATAAACAGTAAATATATGTCATCTAAGAAAATTTTGTTGTGAAAAAGTCAAGCACTTTGAATGCTTCAAGCAAAAAAATATAAAAAAAGAACAAGTTGCCAGTTGTCAGTTGCAAGATGAGCACCACACTGGTCTAATTGGGAATCAAGTTGGTGACCATATTACCCTAATTTATATTAACACGAGGTTTTAGGAAGACATCTCAAGGAGCTGGTTATTTCCTAAGAAATCAGATCCTTTAAAACTTTTATTTTAGATTTTAATTATGATTGCATCTATTAATGAACAAACTTAGAGCCAGTATGTCTCCACTTGATCCAAAATTATATTTAAAAACAATAGGTTATTAAAGCATCCATTTAGATGTTAATGTGTTTGATCCAAAGTATCCATAATTGCATATAGTCTAGTTGAAGAAGTTGTGTGTTTGAACCAAACCAATTATAATAAACTCATTGTCACTTGCTATTGTTATTTATTTTTGTTGATGCTTCATAATTGTTACATATTAGATATGATAATATCATTATTATTATGTCAATTATATTATTTTTAAATAAAATTAATATTTATTACAATATCCGATTTAACTCTAACCGAATTGTCAAAAAGTGAATATCTTTTTTTTCCAACTTATTTCTTGATTATATTTTCACAATCTTGCACATAATTATTAAATCTTAAGCGGCTAAGAACGAAATAATAATATTTCATCCAAACAAAGAGGCCCAAGAGAATAAAATATCCCCTTTAGTTTGGCGCCAGACGAGCCACTAGTTGAATGAAAAGCCTTCAAAGTTAAAATACTCGTTAATCACGTCTCTTCAGTTGTCCTTTATCAATAATAATGTATCAACCACTCATAAGAAAAATCAATAATAATAAAGTAAAGATTATATTAAAGTAAGAACATAAAACAGAGTTCACCCACTTGCGTTTTTAATTATAGATGGAATCGAGAAAGACACGAACAAGAGAAAGGCACAAAAATAACGCGATAATTGCAAAATATCGGGAAGCGTTTCGGAATCGGATCTGTTCACCGGCTGTGAAAGGAATCTGAGTTTCTCATCCTCCGCTACCGGAAGGGCCCCCCGATCCGCCACCACCAGGGCGAGGGCGAGGGTAATTAAGATTCATCTTCTCAAAGTAGCCAATGGAGAGAAGAGAGAGTGAAAGCAGAAGCTCGTCCTTACCACAGCGGGCGGGTAAGCACGAGGGGCTGCGCGAGGCGGCAAGAAGCGGAAGCGGAAGGGCCTGCCGGGGTCGGCCGGCGCCGGCGGTGGGTCGAAGGAGAGGGAGGAGGTAGAGCGAGTGGTGTCGACGGAATCCACCCAGCGCAAGCACTACCGAACGGAGCTGCTGGTTTCCACAGCCGATGCTGGCCCAGTGGCGGGTGCAGACAGCCTCCCAGAGCCGCTCGTCTTCTGCAAGAGATCGCCACCGCCGGCTCACGCAAGCCGATGCCGCCAGCGACCTCACGTCAGCCCTTTTGAGGATCTCAAATACTAGGTCATCCCCTAGCTCCGGCGCTGCATCTTCCTTGGAAGGGGAAAGAATCACTTCCCCTTCCTCTTGCTCGCCGCTATCAAGCTTTGCTCTTTTCTCTTCGATCTCCGGCGGATCTCCGGCGTCCGATCCGCCTATCGGTCGCCGCTTCATCGCCCTCTTACACGGTTGAGAAATGAAATTACTCTCTCTCTCCTCCCACTTCCTTCGGACTATTCCTTTCTACAATGGTTTATTGGTCTTTAAGGAACAACCAGAGCCTGATCCTTAAGCCCTTTGTTGAATCCGTTCTGAAAAAAGACACGGGAGAACAAAAAATTACGAGTTTGACCGGCTTTATGGCATTTTTCTTGGCGACAGTGGAAGGACAAATAGAAAAATAAATTCAGTTTGGCACTCGTCACGCCATTTGTTCTTTTGTGAATTCTGAAATGACTATAATACCCTTGGCTTTCTGATTTTGTAGCTATCCACGCCGCGGTTGGTTGGGTGCCCTGGGTAATTTTGCTAGGAGAAATTATTTACTTTCCTATATATGTGAAAAAATTGCCAGAATATTTTGGTAAATGCTAAATTAATTTAAAATTATTAAATTTATTAAAAATTGAGTGTAATATAAATTTTTTATATATGTGATATTTTAGATATGTTTTGATAAAAATTATATCAAAATATTATTATATAATTTTCTCTCTCTATTTCTATCCGCTTAAATATTTAATTAATTAGATTAGCAATTTTTTTAAAATAGATGATGTTCCCTTAAATTTAATTAGTTCAATTATTTCTAATTCTATATAGAATATTTTTAACATTAGTTTGGGCTATGAAAATAAAACATTGCAAGAAGTCGAAAATGTGAGGAAAGGAGGAGATAATTCAAAGTTAGATGGATGGTTAAATTTTGAGTGAAGAAATTTAGGTAAAGATATTCTTGTTAAATTTCTAATTAGGATAAATTTTAAAATTTATTTTAAAATTCATGCAATTCATAAAAAATCAATATTATATTTATCTTAAATCAAATAAAAATTCTAAAATTAATTATCATCAATGTTTAATCAAATTATTGAGATTAAAAATTTTCATTTTTTTCCCTTATCAAATATATTATTTAATTTAATGTACTTAAAAAAGAATATTAATTATAAAGTTACAAAATATTCAAAATTGATAATTTTATCTTCAACTAAAAAATAGAAAAATAAATTTTTATTTTTAAAAAACCGATATTTTACAATTATATTAAAACAATCAAATGAGCCCTAATGTTTTCACATGTGAAAATTAGATTAATTTGGGCTTATTACTTTTGGTGTTTATAGCATTTTTTGTATTTGGAATAATTGAAGTCAGCATTGCTTTAATAGGGTTGTTGCATTAGTTGGACGCATGTGATTGCAGATGTTTCATGGATTACTTTTAGGTTAGGGGTCCATAGGCACTTATTGTTTTAATTGGAAGAATTCTAAACTCTTGTCCTTGTTGATTTCATACTAAAAGATGACTTAAGTTTTCTTTGGGACTGTTTTTTAAAGTAACTTTCTAGTAAAAAAGTTTTAATTTTTATGCTAAAAAATTTTTTGAAGAAGCAATAAGAAAGTCGTTACAAACAAAACCTTAGTTGATTAAAAATAAGAATTCGTTTGGGACAACCGTCACAAATGATTGGTTTAGATAAATGGACTCCCAGATTTTCTCCCGATTTGATGAGCGGTATTTCTTTATCAGTGTGGGTTCGGTTCGCATAACTACCACTCAAATATTGGTATGCAAGGATCATTACCAGGATAGCTACTATGATTTGTCAACCAATGCTGATAGATGCCCATACGTTCAGCTAGGGGCATAGAGAATTTGCATGCCTTAGATGGTTTGGTCACATAAAACAACGGCCTTCCGATGACCCAGTTAGGAAAGTAGAGGTATTAGATTTGACTTATGTTAAGAAAGGTAGAGGTAGACCTAAAAAGACTTGGTTAGAAAATATTAGAAATGACCTTTCTCTATTAGATTTAAACGAGAATTTGACTTTGAACCGGACACAATGGAGAAAAAGAATTCATGTTGCCGACCCCACGTAGTGGGACAAAGGCTTGTTGTTGTTGTTGTTGTATGTGTTCAACTTGATCTGGCTAGGAAATTGGCAACTGGTATCAAGGTTGAGGGACTGGAGGACCATTTCTTTCAGCCTGTGGAATATGATGGAATTTCTAATCTCTGCTTCAAGTGTGTTCGATTAGGCTGCAAGTTGGAATAATGCTCGGATGATATATCAGCTGGAGTTAGAATGATAGCTAATACACTGAAGGTGCAATCCCAGGTCTTCCAAGAGAATTGGAACCTTAAGCAAATTCAAAATAGACAACCTGCCTTTGGTTGTTCTTCCCGTGCTGGGACCTTTACCTCTGATCCTTCCAATTCTTTTAGGAGCAATGCCAATCAGCTAAATGCTAAGTTTCATAATCATATCAACAATCTAATTTTTGAACTAAGTTTGAATGGTGAAGGTGCTGGAAATTCTGAGAACATATAATCATATGGGTATTATGTTTAATAACTTGAATTTCTGAAATGTTTTTTTTTTTAAATGAAATAATTTCAATTTCAGCAAGGCGCCTTGTTGAAGAAGGAAAAGGATTAAGGGAAAGAAAGAGGAGAGAGAAAATTAAGAGAAAAGCTAATTTTAGTCGCCATATTGCTTCGCCATTTTTGTGAAATTTGCTCAGATTGTGATTGGTGACTTCGATCCTACTACTATTTTTAAAGATTTTGATTTCAATCATTTGATTCTCCCCAAAATTAATTTTACTGTATTTTCTCCTAATTTATTGAACTTCTATTGTGTAACGATTTATATGATATTGTATTGATTATTATAAAGATTTTGACTGTAATATTTTTAAATTTCATCGAATAAAATATAAATTATTAAATTTTATATATTTTTTTACTGAATAGAAGTAAGTATTTTTTATTTAAGCATATTGTTAATACAAGCATTGCAAATGAATATAGACATGATTGAGTAATAGTTGGTCACTTCTACTATTAAAAATATGATATTAATTTGTGTGAAAAATAAATAAAAGTCTTGTTTCACTAGGCTAAAACAGCTGAATTTGAACTGATCGTACAGGACGATCTACCGATCGTCCTGGACGATCTTGGCCGACCAGTTGAGATTTAGGGCAAATTTTAAGCCCTCCTTTAAAAGAACTTTTTTAAGATTTTGGAAAAATCTTTTGCTACCTTCCTTCCCTGAGAAACCCTAGAGAGAAGAGAGAGTTGGGAGAGAGAGAAGAGATCTTGTGAGGGGGAGTTAGTGAGGGATTCACTAAGGTTGCTCCAAGCACGGATCAGAGTCTTCTTCTCCGCTCGTCGTCTGTCGTCTAGTCGGTGTTCTTCGTGGGAGGATCGTTCGCAAGAAGATCCGGGGTTCTCTGCCCGCTTCAGGTGGAAGCAAAAGGAGTTCGAAGGTTCTCTGCCTGCTTCAGGAGGAAGCGAAAGGAGGTCAGGCTCTCTGCCTCACCGTGTGGTGAAAAGGAGGTGTTTTGTACAGGCTTCTCCGCCTTGCTGTGGGAGCAAAAGGAGAGTCACTTTCGTTTAGTGCAATACCCGGAGGGGAGGCTCCGGGGAGTGGACGTAGGTCAAGTTGACCGAGCCACTATAAAATCTGGTTTGCTTTTCTGATTCAGTTTTGCACTTTACTTTTCAATATAAACTGCTTGGGTGAATATCGTTGGTTGATCTTTTCGTTACTGTTTACTTGTTTCCGCTGCTAAGTATCGAAAAGATTTTTGTAGTTATCATGAAATTTTTAAATAACCAACTCTTGGTTAGCCTCGGGACTAGTTCACTAGGGCTTAACATCCCTTTCGAACTTTCAAGTGGTATCAGAGAGGGATTCAAAATTTCTGTTTAAAAACTTTTGAATTTGATCCAATGGCTAACTGTAACAATCGTAATACTGCTGAAGGTTATTCTATTACCAGACCACTGTTGTTTGACAATATTCCTTTTGATTTTTAGAAAACACGCATGTCTACTTTTCTGCAATCTATTGATTATCGCATGTGGATGTTAGTTAAGGACGGATACGAACCACCTTTTCGAATGATTAACAATGTGAAAACTGAATTGCCGTTTGCTGATTGGACGTTTGATGATCGTGATTTAGCACAGTTGAATGCAAAATGTTTGAACTGTTTCTTTTGTGCTTTGAAATCTGAAGACTATATGCGTGTTTCTACTTGTACAACGGGAAAGGAAATCTGGGATATGTTATGTATAACATACGAAGGTACAACTGAAGTCAAACAATCTAGGTTAAACATCTTGTTACATGATTATGAACTTTTTTGCATGAAACCTAGTGAGACTATTTCAGAAATGTACACAAGGTTCACTCAGATTGTTACCTCTTTGCATGCTTTAGGTAGAGAACTTACCAACTACGAAAGAGTGAACAAGATTCTTAGATGTTTGCCTGCTTCTTATGATGCTAAGATTACTGCTATTACTGAATCCAAAGATTTAAATACTTACTCTATTGACAGCTTACTTGGATCACTCATTGCTTACGAGCAAGGGGTGAACCAAAGGCAACTTGATGCAGGTGAACGCAAGAAAGAGAAGACCGTGGCACTAAAGGCCAAAGATTCAGATGCTAGCACTTCCGAGTCTGATAGCGATGAAGTTGCCTTAATCACAAGGCAATTCAAAAGCTTTCTAAGGAAGAAACATAAGAACTATCAGAAGTGGAACAAGGGTAAGTCCAATAAAAATTTTAAGAGTTCATCTGAATCTGTTTGTTTTGAATGCAGGAAGCCTGGACACATAAAGGCTGATTGTCCAACACTTAAAGCTCACCCAAGCAAGGAGAAGGGTGAGGAGAAACCAAAGTTCAGAAAGGACAAGAAGCGAATTCAGAAGGCGTTCTGGGCAGACTCTGCATCCGACTCTTCTGAGACTGAAGCTGAAGAGGAGGAAACAAACTTGTGTCTGATGGCGGGTGATCACCCTGGTCAGTCGGACTAGGAAGAGGTATGTGAGCTTACTTACGATCAGTTATTTGAAGTTTCTGAAAAGATTAATACATCGTATAGGAAGCTTAAGAAAACCCATGCTAGTTTGAAATTAGATTTTTTGACTTTACAAAAAGAGCATGATTCTGTAGTTAAAGATTATTCCACACTTGATTCCAATCATATGTCTCTGCTTGATGAGTTTGATGAATTGAACAAAAAATATTCTGATTTAGTTTCTGAGCATGATTCTTTGAAAACCACGCATGTTGATTTAGAAAAAGCTTTTAAAGAGTTAGATACAATGGCATGTGAAGTAGAAAGTAACAATGGCGCTTTAAAATTTGAAATTGTAAATTTAAAGAAAGAGAATGAGTTTTTGGAAGTAAAAATCAGTGCTTTTGAAAAGAACAAAACACCGCCTACCTTTGAACAATTTTATGCACCGCCACCTTTTAAAAATTCTGTTGCAAGTTCATCAAAGCATGTTTCATACACTACTAGGAAGAGGCACTATCACTCACGATGTTTAGTTAATCCTTTTCCTGGTGTTAGATGCTTTTCATATGGCATGTTAGGACACATATCACACACTTGTACTGTTCACCATAGTACACATTGGGTGTGCAGACCCAAACTGCCTGTTTCACAGCACAGCACGTATGCATCGCATTCTTCTTTTCATAAGAAGGAACCCAAACCTGTTTGGGTTCCTAAGACTGACATTTGATGATTTTGTAGGTGTGCTCTCACACAAGACCTCGTGAGAGCATGTGGTACCTGGACAGCGGATGTTCTAGACATATGACTGGAGATGCAAATCAGTTCATTTCGCTGGAGGCCAGAGCTGGAGGCAAGGTTACACTTGGAGATAACACCACCAGGAAGGTGGTAGGCTCAGGTATAATTGGTGATTCAAAGAACTTTATGATTGATAATGTTTTGCTTGTAGATGGACTGAAACACAACCTGCTGAGCATCAGTCAACTCTGTGACAAGGGATACAGCATCAAATTCCTACCCACTGGCTGCATTTTAAGCTTAAATGATGAAGTTGTTTTGCAGGGGCAAAGGATCAACAACGTCTACAAGCTGGATGTAAGTAGCATTAAATCTGATAATTCAATTTGCTTAAAAACTGCTGCTGATGAGTCTTGGTTATGGCATAGGAGATTGTGTCATGCCAGTATGAAAACCCTTAGGAGAGTCACCCAAAAGGACTTAGTTAGAGGTGTGCCCAAGCTTAAATTCACTAAGGATCACCTGTGTGATGCCTGTCAGTTGGGGAAGCAAGTCCAGTCCTCTTTTCACTCTGTTAAGGACATTAGCACCTCTAGACCTTTAGAAGTTCTTCACATGGACCTCTTTGGACCCATTAGCACTGCCAGCTTAGGGGGGAGAGTCTATGGTTTTGTGATTGTTGATGATTATTCAAGGTTCACTTGGGTTAAGTTTTTGTCACATAAATCTGAGTCATTTGATGAGTTTAGATCTTTCTCTACTTGGATTCAGAAGAAGTTAGGATGTGAGATTATTACCATCCATAGTGATCACGGAGGGGAGTTTGAAAATGAAAGATTTGGAAGTTTTTGTGAGAATCATGGGATTAGTCACAATTTTTCAGCTCCTAGGACCCCTCAGCAGAACGGGGTAGCTGAAAGGAAGAACAGGACCTTAGTGGAAACCGCTAGAGCCATGCTTGCCGAGTATTCACTTCCAAAATACTTTTGGGCCAGAAGCGGTGAACACTGCCTGTTATGTGCTGAATAGGGTGAATGTGAGAGTCAAACTGAACAAGACACCTTATGAGATCATTAAGGGTAGAACACCAAATCTGTCCCACCTCCATGTCTTTGGCTGTAAGGTTTTCATTCTGAACAACGGGAAGTCACCCTTAGGAAAATTTGACCCCAAATCTGATGAAGGAGTGTTCTTAGGATATTCAAGTGTGGGGAAATCCTTTAGGGTGTTCAATAGGAGGACTTTGGTGGTGGAAGAAACAACCAATGTAGTGTTTGATAAATCTGATCCTAAGGAGTCTAGATCTGAAGTAGAAGATGAAGAGATTGTTGAGGTTACCTAAGGAGTTGGAAATATAAATTTGGAGGAAAGGGTAGAACCTCAAACCCCATTGCCTAGAGATTGGAGATATTCTTCGAGTCATCCTAAAGAACTGATCTTAGGAGACCCTTCAGAAGGTGTTAGGACTAGGCATGGACTTAGGAAGGAAGTAAACCATTCTGCCTTTATCTCAATGACTGAACCCACCAACATCAATCAAGCCTTGTCGGATGAGTTTTGGATTTTAGCTATGCAGGAAGAATTGAATCAATTTGTAAGGAATGATATTTGGGAGTTAGTAGAAAGACCTAGAAACCAAAGTATTGTGGGAACCAAGTGGGTCTTTAAGAAAAAGATGAATGATTCTGGTGTGGTGGTGAGAAATAAGGCAAGATTGGTGGCTAAGGGGTATAATCAGATAGAAGGGATAGATTTTGAGGAAACTATTGCCCCTGTAGCTAGATTGGAAGCCATTAGAGTGCTACTAGCCTTTGCCTGTTACAAGGGATTTAAGCTGTTTCAAATGGATGTCAAGAGTGCCTTTTTAAATGGGGTAATTAAAGAAGATGTTTTTGTAGAACAACCCCCAGGTTTTGAGAGTTCCCAATATCCAAGTCATGTCTATAAATTAAAAAAGGCCTTATATGGATTGAAACAGGCACCCAGAGCTTGGTATGAGAGGCTTAGCACATTCCTGTTAGAAAGAGAGTTTGTTAAGGAGAGCGTAGACACCACCCTTTTTCTGAGGAGAATAGGAGATGACTTACTCATTGTCCAGATTTATGTTGATGATATAATTTTTGGATCTTCTGATAAATATTTATGTGATGAGTTTTCCAAAATAATGAGTAAGGAGTTTGAGATGAGTATGATGGGAGAATTGTCCTACTTTTTGGGGTTTAGCATAAGGCAAATGGATGATGGAACTTTTCTCAATCAATCAAAATACACTAAGGACATTTTGAAGAAATATGAAATGGACAAAGCCAAGCCAATCAATACTCCCATGCCCTCCTCAGTTCAGTTAGATAAGGATTCAAATGGAAAATCTGTTGATCAGAAGAAGTATAGAGGGATAATAGCGTCACTGCTTTACCTGACTGCTAGCCGACCTGATATCATGTTTAGTGTCTGTCTTTGTGCTAGGTTTCAGGCTGATCCTAAAGAGTCCCACCTGACTGTTGTTAAGAGAATTCTTAGATATCTTTTAGGGACCCCAAACCTAGGAATTTGGTACCCTAGGCATAGCACCTCTTTTGAAATCATTGGATATTCTGACTCTGACTTTACGGGGTGTAGGGTGGATAGGAAGAGTACCTCTGGGACTTGTCAATTCATAGGACAGTCGTTAGTCTCCTGGTCCAGTAGAAAACAGAACTCAATTGCACTTTCCACTACTGAAGCTGAGTACATTGCCTTAGGAAGTTGTCTGGCCCAAGTTCTTTGGTTGAAACAACAAGTCTTGGATTTAGGAGTACCCGTTGGCACAATTTCTGTTCTGTGTGATAATACCAGTGCCATCTGTATCTCTAAGAATCCAATCCAACATTCTAGGACCAAACACATTGACATTAGACATCACTTCATTAGGGACCATGTTACAAAAGGGGACATTGAGCTACATCATGTAGCAACTGAAAATTAGCTGGCTGACATATTCACTAAACCACTGGCCTTTGAGTCATTCAGCATTTTGAGAACCAGATTAGGAGTGATTGATATAAATGCTTGATTCTGATGACTACTGATTTATGATTGTTATGATTGGTATTCTGATTTCTGTTAGTTTGTTTTTCTTGTATTCTGTTTTCTGATTTCTGTTAGTTAGTTTTTGTATTCTGATTTCTGATTTTTGTTAGTTAGTTTTGGTTTGATTATTGGCTTTCAGTTGATTTTATTTCTTCTGCTGATTTCTGTGTTACCCTTTTTGTTAGTTTGATTTGAGTATTTACTTTGCTATGATTTTCTACCTGTTTTTATGCTTTTCAAGATCTGATCACCGCTCACTACTTCTGGTGATCTGAATTTTTGACTGAGAGTTTTTACGTTGTTTTGGTTTGGAAGCTGATAAGCAGTGATTGACTTAGCTGAATCTGTTAAAGGGAAGAAACATTGATAATTGTTTCTCTTCCTCTAACTCCTTTACTGGTGTGTAGTTTCTTTTGAATAAAAATCCTTTTCAAAATTAAAATGTTAGTTTTTGAAATAGAGATTATTTTATCTTCCTACAGTAATCTGCCTCATATCAATAGTATTTTTTTTCAAAGTCTTGAGTCATTAGTTTGATTTTCTAAACCAAGTGATTGCATTTATCATATGTTGTATGGATTTTGTTTTGTGAATCATTCTTCCTTACTGCGGAGAGTCATCTCCTATGTCTGGAAGATAATCTCACAGCTGAGACTCTTTAATGATTATGAAAAGGAGAAAGCTTATAAAAGATGCGCAGTGCGCCAGATAATTTGAAAAAGAGGCATAAAATGAGCCCAAAACTGAAAAGATGTGAAATTGCCAAATTGGATACACAAAGTGTATCAAAAATCAAAAGATGCGCAAAGCGCCAACCAATTTGAAAAAGAGGCACAAAATGAGCCCAAAACAAGCTTTCTTTTCTTTCAGATTGTTAAATGTCTTAGAGAAATCTGTGCGCCACTTAATATTTTCAAAAGCTTGAGTTTTGAAAATCATGATTTCTGATTTTTTTTTCTTTGTAACACTATTATATCAGATATTTTTCTGGAACGAGGCTTGAAAGGATTTCTTTTCAAATCTAATGTCTTTTATTCTGAATCGGATTTTTGTGTTGAAAGAGGTTTGCATCGATAAGGTGCCCGGGGTCGGAGTTACGAAAGTTGATTATCTCCAACCTTTTCTGGATTTCAGCGATGTCAATCGTCCTGTCATTGTTTTTTTTTAATCTAAAATCAAGAAACAATTCTGATTTTCCTGTTTTGTTGTTGTTCTGTGTATGTTTTATTTTATGTTTTATTTCCGTGTTATGTTTTTCGCTCCTCCTTTTTGTGATGTCAAAAGGGGGAGTCAGTTGTAGTCGTGTCTGTTTCTGTTTTTTGAGTCATGTTTCCTGTATTGTTTTAGCTGTTAAATGAAAATTTAAAAATTGTTTGTTTGTTTGATCTCCTAGTTTACTTTTACTGTCAGACTACTTTACAAATGTTTGCCATCATCAAAAAGGGGGAGATTATTGTAAATCTGGTTTTGATGATGACAAACATATTTCCAGTGTGTACTCAAGCCAACTCAAGATCGGGTCCAAGTGTGTCAAATGTATGATTTTTCTTTTTATTGAGTCAATTGTAATATAACTGATTCCCTAGCTAAGTAACCTTGCACACACACACTCAGGGAGAGAGATTGAGTGAATTAGAGTTTCTGTTAAAAATTTGTTCAGATCGTCCTGGACGATATCCACATCGTCCTGGACGATCCAGTTAAAACAGAAACCCTAATTAGGGCGACTAAGTTAAGAGGGTCTGATTGAGCCGATCCTCCTGGACGATCTACGGATCGTACGGGACGATATTCCCAAATAAAAAATTCTCAGCCGCCAGATCAAGTTAGGTAAGTTCTTATTTTTAGATACTTGGTCTGATCGTCCCGGACGATCCAGTACAATCATGCCTAATTTAATCTGGTAATTAAGGAAAGCAATTAATTTTTGGTTGATACGATCATATCGTCCTGGACGATCTTGATCGTCTAGTGCATTTAAGCTGTACGTCCAGAACTATGTACAGGACGATTTGGGGCCTTTTTGAACTAATCGTACCGGACGATGACCCTATCGTCCGGGACGATCAAGTCATTTTTTGGTCATCCAGCACAGATTTCTCTGGACGACTCGAACTGTCTTCTGGACGATTTCCCTCAATTTGAACTAATCGTCCCGGACGATCGCAGGATCGTACGGGACGATATGAACAACTTTTTCTACTGATCGTCCAGAAGAGCCAGATCGTCCAGGCTAAAACAGTTGAATTTGAACTGATCGTATAGGATGATCTACCGATCGTCCTGGACGATCTACCGATCGTCCTGGACGATCTTGGCCGACCAGTTGAGATTTAGGGCAAATTTTAAGCCCTCCTTTAAAAGAACTTTTTCAAGATTTTGGAAAAATCTTTTGCTACCTTCCTTCCCTGAGAAACCCTAGAGAAAAGAGAGAGTTGGGAGAGAGAGAAGAGATCTTGTGAGGGGGAGTTAGTGAGGGATTCACTAAGGTTGCTCCAAGCACGGATCAGAGTCATCTTCTCCGCTCGTCGTCTGTCGTCTAGTCGGTGTTCTTCGTGGGAGGATCGTTCGCAAGAAGATCCGGGGTTCTCTGCCCGCTTCAGGTGGAAGCAAAAGGAGTTCGAAGGTTCTCTGCCTGCTTCAGGAGGAAGCGAAAGGAGGTCAGGTTCTCTGCCTCACCGTGTGGTGAAAAGGAGGTGTTTTGTATAGGCTTCTCCGCCTTGTTGTGGGAGCAAAAGGAGAGTCACTTTCGTTTAGTGCAATACCCGGAGGGGAGGCTCCGGGGAGTGGACGTAGGTCAAGTTGACCGAACCACTATAAAATCTGGTTTGCTTTTCTGATTCAGTTTTGCACTTTACTTTTCAATATAAACTGCTTGAGTGAATATCGTTGGTTGATCTTTTCATTACTGTTTACTTGTTTCCGCTGCTAAGTATCGAAAAGATTTTTGTAGTTATCATGAAATTTTTAAATAACCAATTCACCCCCCCTCTTGGTTAGCCTCGGGACTAGTTCACTAGGGCTTAACATCCCTTTCGAACTTTCAGACTCTCGATGGTCCGAGCTTACTTCTTAGATTCGTTAGAGTTTCTATGTGAGCCTAAAATTTTTATTTTTAATTTTAAGTAAAAAAATTTTATCGTGGTCCTTACCAAAAAAACACTCCGATTCGTATCCAGGCTAAAACAAAACACGGCATGCAAGAGTCCTAAAAAAGCTACTGCACAAACAATGTAAACACTCAAATTAAATTATCCAAAAATATAATGTCCAATGTCTAGTTTATTTACAACCCAGGGTCTGCTGAAAAGGTAAAGTGGCCGGGTACCACTGACAACAAACCCGGATTCTAATCCTAAGACTGACGTAAGTGATTTCAAAATTGGATATACTTTTTTTTTCTTATCTTCATTTCTTCGTCTTCTTCTATTCATCACTTCTTTGTCTTCTTTCCTTTACAAGCTTCTTGGATCCGCTACGAGCTCCTTGGGTCCGTCGGGCCTGGATATCCAAATGAAAAGAAACTCATCCATGAAGGGGTATTTTCTTTTCTCTTTGGATATTAGAACCACCCTAACTTGGCTTTCCAAATAGAAGAGAATACTCCCCTTAGGGACATTCTCCTCTCTTTGGATTCCGAGTTAGGTGTGATATCCCACTTTTGAATCACCTTCACAACACTTGACTTTAACAAAATATATTTACATTACATTACATCCCAGAAACAAAAAGAAAATCTAGACACACCTGCAGGGTTATCCTAGACATTTATAATAAAACCATTCCCAAGCAATTATATATTCATATTAAATTTATCAGCCACACTTGGCCATGCTCTTTTAATTTTAAGGGGGGCTTAGCATTTTCTGAAGCACCTGCAGAAATTTTATATTAATTTAAATCTTTAATTTACCCCCTTTAATTTGGCCCTGTACGAGCATGGCCACCTGCAGAAGATTATGTGAGCATCTAGATCATTCCTATCCTAGGGGTAATCTATCGCCCATCACATCATATCTCAGATTACAAATATAAATAAATAAACATACACACCAATCATTTTTACAAACAGCATGTAATGAAAACCACGAGAAAGCTCGTTACACAGCAGCAAGAAAGTAAGCACCGGCCTAACCTAGAGCTAAAGTCGGTTATCCTAGCAAACAAATCTAAGTGTGTGCGGTAAGTCGTGTGGTCTGAATATATCCTGAGTTTACTTTTAGTTGAACTTTTCTAATCGATTGAAATTGATTTGTTGAAGGGTTAAAGGGAATTTTAGTGTTCAGATTTAAGTTTTAGTATCTTCACTATTTTGGAATTTGTTTTAGATTGAATTTTGATTGTTAAAGTTGATTAATATGATTGATTTTTTAGTGTCTTTGAATTAACCATTTTTTTATTTAGATTATTTAATTATTAATTTATTGAATTTTTTAATGATTTATTAAATGTTTTAATATTTTGTTAGTTTTAAATCATTTATCAAAATTTTAATTGACTTATTAAAGCGTTAATATTTTATTAAAATTTTAATGATTTTATTTAACTTGTTAATGATTTATTAAATTATTGATGATTTATTGAAGTTTGAAAATTTATTTAGTTCTTATTTGATTATAAGATGATTTACATATTAATTAGATTCAATTTTATTTTTATGTTCAAGTTTAATCTCTTATTGGTTATGTGTGTTAATTTTGATTTGATTATTAAAGATTATGTGATTTTCGTATATTTTTTTTATTTGGATTATCATTAGTGTATTTTAAATTCTCCTCAATTGATTATTTAAGTTTAATTAGACTTGATTAAGGTTGCATTAATAACATACAATAATCCTAAGAGGAATGTCACTAAGTTTTCTATGTTTTATATTTCTACCCTAAAGTGTGCATGCATCATAAGTTTAAATTTTATAAGACTCGGTCCTTAATTTTTGTCCTTAAATGTCACTAATGTAGTATAGGATAAAAAGTTTGTTATTACTAACCCTGAGGACATTGCGCATGTGTAAAAGGATTTGAGGATCTAATATAAAAATAAAGTAAACCTGATAAAATTGATGTTACTACAGGGACCTAGATGGGAGGAGTTCGTACAAAATGCATCACGGCCTCCTAAGGGCTTTTTAAGTTTTAAAGAAACTTACAACACCGGGGGCTATGACCCGGTGGATTTCGCTCGTAGCACCTCTACCCGGTTGGATAGAGGCGACTGACACCTTTAATC
The DNA here is from genome assembly GCA_019925795.1 of Dendrobium chrysotoxum. Lineage (NCBI taxonomy): Eukaryota > Viridiplantae > Streptophyta > Magnoliopsida > Asparagales > Orchidaceae > Dendrobium > Dendrobium chrysotoxum. The sequence goes on from CM034308.1 coordinate 49,744,471, forward strand.
TGCTTCCTCTTGTTCAATTGATTGGTACCGTTCCTCGTTATGCAAATAAAGACAAGAAAATAGGGAAGGATTAGAAGTACATTTAATAATTAATAATGAAATAATTGAAATTTACTAAAAATAAAAAAAATGTACCTTTCTTCGGGCTTGAAGACCGGCACAAGCTGTCAACCTTTTAAACAGTTCCTTTTTGAAAGCAGACTATTTGTTTTTCCAACATTTACCTCGAGGCACAAGAAGGGAGAAGTAGTAGAAGAAAAAGAGGGGTAGAGAGAGAGAAAGAGAGGTATTACTTTTCAACAATTACCCAAACCAACCATTCTCTAACACAAACACCTTCACTTCTCAACATAAACTTCACTTTTCAAAATTCATTCTTTACCAAAACCACTTTTCTTTTGAAATCCCACTTTTCACTTTCCAAAAATTCCCAAAAGATATACATTTTTACTTTTCAACTACTCACTTCACTTTTCCAAAACTTTCCACCTCACCTTCCAAAATCACTCTTTTCACTATTCAAAGTTTACTCACTTTACTATTCAAAACACTTACACATTTGCCTTTCAACAATCAAACACTTCATTTCTCAAAACACTTTACATTTATATTTTTGATTATCAAAATACAAACTTCACTTTCCAAAACACACATAAGTTCACCTCCTAAACACACACAAACACATAATTCACTTTTCATCTTCACTTCACTTTCTACAATACATTTGATACACCTCCTCAAAAAACATGTACATTTTTTTTTTAAAACATACATTTTACCTTTCCAAAATCACACTTTTCAAAGCTTATACATTTCACTATCCAACAAACACTTTTCACCATTCAAAGATCACACACTTTACCTTAAAAAAAAAAACATTTCACTTTCATCTTCCCACACAACGCCTTTCGAAACAAAACACTTTTCATTTCCCACTTTTTACAAACCTCAAGTTCCACTGTTTAAAACACACACTTTTCCACTTTCATGTATTTTACCTTTCAACATAACCAAATCACTTTATGCTAAACCCAAGAATGCTCACAATTTGACATCAAAGATACATGGATAAACACAATGCCCTCCAACATCTCTCCAAAATATTTTTATAAGGGATTTACGAATGCTCAACATTGAAAAAGAAAGTGCATAAATGCTCTCCAACATTAATGTACCCCTTCAAATAACTTATGAAACTTTTCAACAACCTTTATTTGCTAAGAGCTCAAAATCAATCATGAACAAACACACCTTTCTTCAAAAACATTCTCTAATTTCTCACAAAAATGATATTAACAAGAGAGCTTTGCTTGAAGGAAAAGAAACTCGGATATGCATATAATTCTTCCAACTTAACATTTATATCAAAATGTAATCATGAGAAAGAGTATTCGATAGCGTTTTATTCCTTCCAAAGACTCATGTATCTTTTTAATATAAAACATATGACTCAATTCACACATTCTCAAAAATTGAAATATAAAGCCTATGTACATTTAATGTATTCTGATATATGCATAGTATCTATTAGATACACATGTATATATGCATGTACTCAAACAAACTCATTTCTAATGTTGAATGCAATTTAAGCATTTATACAATCTTCCGATGGAACTAATCCAATCCTTAAGGAAATAAAATTCAGTCCATCATCATGCTAATGTATGATATCAATGATTAAGAATATGTAGCTTTGAAATTAATACAAACAAAATAAAAGAAGCTTGTAATTACTCTCTATTTGAATATGCTACATAAGTTAACATATGAGGACAATATTATTGCTACCATTCATTTAGATTGATAAGATCTTTTATGCAATAGATTGGTAATGAGGATGTCATGGGTACCGCTAAGCTTATTACCATGCCATTAACTAGAATGAGATATTCATACGAGAGTCTCAACACAATATATTTTATCACAACACACTATAGCTATTAAGCAAGCCATGAAATCCCTATGATTGTCTATTTCCCATACCTTGAGTAAAACAATAATGTAAAGAGAGAGATCAAGGTCTGGAGGTGGAATTGAACCAGACAGAACTACAAGAGGTCCGTTCAAGTCAAGGGATTGTCGGCTACAATAGTGTGGGAGAGTGGAGATCGTCTGCTGGGAATGGCGGCCTAGGGCAGGGGAGGCGTTCATGTGCAAGGGACCGGTCCTACCCAGCTTCACTTCGGCTAGGGCACGCGAACGTGGGAGGCGACAGGGTTTCCTAGGGTTGCTTGTTCTTACGAATGAGAGGAGCAATGGGAAATCGAATGGGGAAAGGGAGATGGGGGCAGTTCGCAAAATGAGAGAGAGACAGAGAGGGAGGTCTTCCGCGATCGAGAGAGAGCAGGCCAATGGGGCTTCTTGCGGCACAGGGAGGCGAGGTAGTTCGCGAATCAGGAGAGGGAGAGCCGAGAGCAGTTCGCCTTGGTGTCGTTGCGAGAGAGAGAGATCAGAGTGGGGGTCTCGTTCGCCCCTCTTGCGAACTGCCAGGGAGTGGGGGGGGGGGGGGTTTGCGAAATAATAAGGAGGAGGGGTCGGTGAGGTGCGGTTCAACCGGTCCAACTCCTACCCAAAACCACTCTATCCTGATTTTAAAATCAATGGTTTGAATCAAATCTTAATTTAGAGAAGGATCTAAAGGCTGAGATTGAATTTGATTTTATTTTTTTTCTTTAAATGGCTTGATTCGATTTAAGTTGAATTGGATAGTTGAGTCAATGCTACGTCATTAGGTATTCACATAAGGAAAATCCTGTAGGCGACATCTATGCTAGGTTACGAAGACCTAGAAGCTAAATATAGATTATGGTGAAATTGACCTCGAATAATGAGGTCAACAAATGGACCCCCAATAGGCATGATAAACTGGCCAAAGTTTATCATGCGTATTGGTGTTGACCGAAACAATCAACTAGATCCAAAGTTGACAAAGAATATGTGAGCATATGAATTCGAAAGAATTTTGAGCTTTGATAAAATATCAGAATGGAAGTTGATAGAGATTTGAGTTGATTATTTGGAAGATTTGGGTTGATTGATTGATTTGAAAGTTTATAACTATAATGATGGATTTATCTAAATGATTACTAAGGAGATTAGTATCATTTTGTAAAGTCAAGATATGGAAAAGTTGAATGTAATTTGACAGGAATGTAAGATTTGATGTGATTTTGATTTGAATATGATTTTGACAAGACTGGAGTCTTCTTTCTAGTCCAAGAGAAAGGATGCCACCAAGTGGGTACTTACACCTAACTCAACAAACTAGAGGGCGTCTTCTAAGGAAGAGGAAACTTGTGCGAAGGTCTACCATTAAACCTAGAAGATTTGGGTTTAAAATTTTGATGAAGAGAAGATGCTGCTAGGGATGCTTATACTTCTCTTCGGGATGAAGATTTGGATGCCACTAGGGATGCTTACTCCTAACTTCAAGGATGTCAATAGGATGCCGTAGGAGGACTCATACCTAAAGATGAATTTAAGATTGATGGCTGCCGTAAAAGCGGACTTATGCCGGAAGTCAATAGGATGCCGTAAAAGCGGGCTTAGACCTAAAGACAGATTTAAAATTGATGGCTGCCGTAAAAGCGGACTTAAGCCAGAAGTCAGTAGGATGCCGTAAAAGCGGACTTAGACCTAGAGAAAGATTTAAAATTGATGGTTGCCGTAAAAGCGAACTTAAGCCAGAAGTCAGTAGGATGCCGTAAAAGCGGACTTAGACCTAAAGACAGATTTAAATTTGATGGCTGCCGTAAAAGCGGACTTAAGCCAGAAGTCAATAGGATGCCATAAAAGCGGGCTTATACCTAAAGACAGATTTAAGATTGATGGCTGCCGTAAAAGCGGACTTAAGACAAAAGTCAATAGGATGCCGTAAAAGCGGGCTTAGACCTAAAGACAGATTTAAATTTGATGGATGCCGTAAAAGCGGACTTAAGCCAGAAGTCAGTAGGATGCCGTAAAAGCGGACTTAGACCTACAGACAGATTTAAGATTGATGGCTGCCGTAAAAGTGGACTTAAGCCAGAAGTCAATAGGATGCCGTAAAAGCGGGCTTATACCTAAAGACAGATTTAAGATTGATGGCTGCCGTAAAAGCGGACTTAAGCTAGAAGTCAATAGGATGCCGTAAAAGCGGGCTTATACCTAAAGACAGATTTAAGATTGATGGTTGCCGTAAAAGCGGACTTAAGCCAAAAGTCAATAGGATGTCGTAAAAGCGGGCTTAGACCTAAAGACAGATTTAATCAGGATTTGAACTTGTAATGAAAAGTTGATTTCTTTAAGATTTTTTATCTTCCCTTCATCACAAATGACATTAACAACTTGCAAATGTTCCACTACAGATCAAAAGCTTTTGTGTATGTCACTTTCTAGAAGGGAAGGGAAATCATTCAGATGAATGATGGATTTGAAATTCAGTGGATTGAAAATTTGTTTTCTCCTCCAATATAGATGATCCTTATAACTTACAAATATTCCACTAGGGATTATGTTTTTATATTGGATCATCATGTGAAGAAAACAAAAGGAGAAAGAGGGTGGTAGTTCGATCATCTTTGAAAAGTAAAAGTTTATCAAAGCGTCTCGACCACTTGAGGAGGAATGCAAGAGCTTGATTAAAGATTCATTCCGTAATTGAATTTGTCTTGAGTAACTCAAAGAAAATAATCTAAATTTTCTAGAGTCCTCATTTGCAAGTTCTAAGAGAACTAAATGCAACATGATAAAAATTTTCTTAGAAAATTTTTAACTTTTGCATCAGTTATTAAAGAACAAGGAGTAAATATGAGCATCCTTTATAGTGAAAGCACCAATGAATATCAAATACTCACAATGATTGAGAAAAGTTTGATTTTTATCAAGAAGTGAAAGCTTTATTTTTCATTTGATAATTTTCTTATAATATCTGAAAGTGTTCACTTAAGTTTTAATCATCTTAACCTAATGAAAATGACATGGGAAAAGATTCAAAACTCAATGAAGGATGGGTTGACTCCCACTAAATTACATAATTTGAAAATGAGCCAAATGAGTTTTAATCAAATAGTCAAAACTTGACAACTTTCTTTAAAGAAAATTGTAGTTTCAAACATTTTGAATTTCAATGCTATAAAAAGATTTTTTTTAACGGGGATAGAGTTGTTTAGACTCTAACATCCAATTGAAGTTTATCATAAAGTGAAGATATACCTTAAATTGAATTTTATGTCTATTTGACGAAGTCATCATGGGCTTTATCGAGGATAGAATCCATCCAATTCTAACATCCAAGATTAGTCAATCATGGACTGGGTCAAACTGTAGATTGATTTTGGTTTGAAGTTTGACAAAGATTCAAACAAAGATATCATCGACATTACTAAGGATAGAACCCCTCATGTTCTAACAGCCTAGTTCAGTCCATGATAAATTTAAATTTGGATGTGACATCTACTCATGATGAATGAGAACATTAGACAATCATCTCAAAACCAACTAAGGGGTATACCTTAGTTTAGTTCAAAAATTTAAAGTTAGGACCCTGTCTAGAATCTCATTCAAACTAGAAGATGTTCAAAAGAAAGTTGAAGATATTTGAGTAATGATTTATTTATGCATCTCAATTAGGTTAGATATGTGAAACCCAATAATGCACAACCAACACTATTATAATTCCAGTTAGATTAATTATCTTTGTAATTTTTCTTGACAATGATTTGAAGATATGAATTGACCTACTCAAGCTGCAAACTAGAGAGATCTTGGGATTTAGATTTTATTATCCCAGATCAAAGCTCCCTACAACCAAAACTGGGGTTTCCTTCTTCGTCTTTCTTTTTGAATTAAGGACTAATCCAAAGAAGATTAAATTAAAAGTAGAAGTCTAATCTTTTCAAATCCTTTAGATGATATATATTTTATATCCAATAGAGCATCAATGCTTAATGATGAATCAAAATTTTGAATTCTCAAAGTCAAGTGTTAAAAATACTAAAAGATGAATGGATCCTATGATTTTCAAGATTTAGAAAAGGAAGCTATCTTTTATTTTTGTTATTTTCTTTTCTTTTTTTTTCTCTTTTTTTTTTGCTACACATTTTATGAATGTGTCTCTTTCTCTTTTTTTTCTCTTTTTTTTTTCCTCTTTTTTTTTAAGCTTCCTTTACTCAAATCTTGAAATGATTATTTCAATTGTAAAATTATCATCCAATCATAAGAGAAGAAAATTAACCCTCTTATATAAGGATGATATATCTACAAGTCGGATCCGGTCTTATGGTATGAATAAACAACTTAACTGATTATGAAATAGGTTCATCAACTTGCAAGATGCCTATAAGATGTATAACAACAAGGAAATGAATAAGACTTTCATCTTCTCTAATTTTAATTTATCATAACCTTAATTCAAAAGAAAATATGTATTGATATTAGAATGAGTGAGCTCAAATATGATTTTGTTTTCATCAATAAGAGAAGGAAACTTTTTAGAGATGTTATAAAATCACCTGACTTAGTATCAATTTGAGGTGTATCAATTAATATTAAGGAAAAGTCACATGACAAATAAATGTTTATTATATCATGGGTTAACATTAATAAAAAAAAAACCTTGAACTGTCATAAGTCTTTGACTCAAGTAGAAATTTAAGATGATCAATCTTAACAAGAATTGCTCGAGTTTTCTCAATTGAAGTGATAAAGCCAAGAATAAACTTAGCTAAGATTTAATTTAAACAGATCACCATAAGAGAAAACTTCAGATTGTGTACAAAGGCTTTTATATAATTGATTAGGTCATTTATATTTATCACATGCCTTAAAATCTGTTTTCCATCAGAGTTAAACCATATGATAGAGGACAAATCATCGTATCCATATGGTGCCCTTAGGAAATAAAATTTAAAGGCATCCTATACTTTGACCTACAAGAATGTTAAAACTGAGGGAATTCAAAAAAATTTTTAAACTTCAACACATCAACTAATAATTATACATCCCTAAAATTAGAAATAGCATAACATGGTTGAATAGAAAATTTAAAAATACATTTGAATTTAATACAGATGATTAATAAAAACCCGACAAAATTAGTTAAACTTTTATATTTTGGGGTTTCAAAGCATTAGATATATCTTTATCTACGAAGTCAATCCATTTGAGTGGAGGGAGGGAGGGAACAGACTTTTCTTTTTAGCATTGATAACCATAGGCCTTATTCTTTAAATGTTTAGAGGAGTCAAACACAATGAACTTTTTATTACAATTTAAAGAAATTAGAGGTAAATTTCTGTTGAGAGAAATCAACCTGCTAGTTTCTCTAACAAAATTATTTGTATAAGCTTCACTTGTAATTGAACATTCAAACTTTTTTCTCAAATTTAATCAGCTTTAATCTTAGAAATCTTACATAGATCAGATTATGGACCCTGTCCTAGCAAACATATCAAGCTACAAAGGATATGTAACTATAATATGTTATTAGGAGAAGCAGAAAGTTTTGATTTGAAGGTTTAAGCTTTCGGACCCTGTCCTACCACATATATAAAGCTATAAAAATATATAACTACAACATGTGGGTCTAGATAGAGAGAAAACTTTGATTTAAAAGCTCAAATTTTCTTAAAATTTGTCCCGCCACATATCGAGTTAGAAAAATATATAACTACAACATGTTAGCTAGGACACAGAGAAGTTTACAATTTTGAAGATTAAAATTTTTTTTTTTGGACCCAATCCAAATAATATGTTGATCTACTAAAAGAAGTAACTGTACATACCACTAATGATTGGATAAAGAGATTGTTTTTTAGTAGTCGTATGAAGAGGCATAAAGAAAACATCCCATCAATAATTAACGGGGGTTCTATAAGACCTCATTTTATAATTTTAAGAAATGTCGATCAAATTATCCAAGAATGAATTGAATAATATAACCGACGGAAGAAGGGTAGTTACAACCTATGCCAAGCACAAGTATACTACCAATGTAAGGGTAATAAATCACTGCTAAAGATGGGGAGAGGATTGATCCCCAGTGGAGTCGCCAGAAAAACCTTGGTGGGAAAATTTATGTCACCACACTGTTTTTGATTTCTCTTATTTTGTAATCGAATATTACATTAAGAATAAAGTACAGTCTCGGGAGACTGACATAATATTCTATAATGGATTCAATATCAAAACAGGGTTTTGGAAAATAATATTTCTATAGTCAAACACAATTCTACAAATAACATATCATCTCGAGAGATGAACATGAAATTCTGTAGAATGTGTTTAAAAATAGAAATATAGTTTTGAAAAGTTCATCCATCCCTTTATTTAGGTGTAATAAGGAGAATATTGTATCATCTAAAAAGACGAACATAACATTCTTCAAAAACACCCAAAAGAAAGAATGGGTTTTATAAAAGTCATCATTTTTAAAATTGAATATAATAAATAGAATATTATATTACCTGGAAAGATAATAATAATATTCTATAAATATATTTAAAATTAGAAATGAGGTTTTAAAATATGTCTTCGTTCCCAAAGATTTTTCCCTTGTTTTATAAGAATAAAACAAGGTTTATTTTAATCTGGGGTTCTCAAATCCCTATAGGGGCAAGCCCCTATAGTTAATTACATCCTAGGAGCGGTACTCCTAAGAAAACTCTCTATTAAAGCAGTGATTTCTTACCCTTTGATTACAAAGTAGAAGTCTAGGAAAGAAGTAAGAATTTTTAAGGAGAAAGCTCAACGTTGAACAGTTATTAACGAGTCAAAGGAAGAAAAGTAGGAGGTACCGGATTCTAAGAAGCTCAGAGGCAACCTCAATCTATTCTATGTTGGGCTTTATATTTTAAGAGAGAAATTTCATGTTTAAGTTAATATTTTATTAGAAATTTGGGATCATATTCCCAGAGAGTGAGGACTTAAGATTTGGCAATCGGCCTCAGAACCTAAAACTAAATTGGGTACTACAAAGTAGTGACCCGAACCTAGCTAATGCAGTGCAAATCTGGACTTACCCCGGCCTGGATTGGGGAGCCAGCTAACCACCTAGGCGCTTCAAATCCATGTGTCTAGTCTTATTATGAAAGATGGTAGGGACGTTATTTAAGTTTTGAGGAATCGAGGCTGACATCTAAGACAAATCCTAATTGGCCCCTTTATTTATGTAGGATAAATGATGCCTAGGAGCATAATGCAATTAAAATTTTAGACTATTTTAATTTGTATCTAATATAATGCATGCTAATTGACTCGAATGCATAAAAAATGATTTATGAAGCAGTTTTAAAATCAGGCTTAAAAAATAGATTTTTTCCTAGAGATAGCACAACATCCCCTTGACAGAACTGCACCCTAATAGGCTAGGTGGTCTGCCAGAACCCGCAGGCGGGGAGGTGCCTAACAAGGAAGAGAAAGTAATAATATGCTTATGCTGACTCTCAGCGGTCCGAGCTTACTTCTTAGATTCGTTAGAGTTTCTATGTGAGCCTAAAATTTTTATTTTTAATTTTAAGTAAAAAAACTTTATCGTGGTCCTTACCAAAAAAATACTCCGATTCGTATCCAGGCTAAAACAAAACATGGCATGCAAGAGTCCTAAAAAACGCTACTACACAAATAATATAAACACTCAAATTAAATTATCCAAAAATATAATATCCAATGTCTAGTTTATTTACAACCCAGGGTCTGCTGAAAAGGTAAAGTGGCCGGGTACCACTGACAACAAACCCAGATTCTAATCCTAAGACTGACGTAAGTGATTTCAAAATGGGATATACTTTTTTTTCTTATCTTCATTTCTTCGTCTTCTTCTATTCGTCACTTCTTTATCTTCTTTCCTTTACAAGCTTCTTAGATCCGCTACGAGCTCCTTAAGTCCGTCGGGCCTGGATATCCAAATGAAAAGAAACTCATCCCCGAAGGCGTATTTTCTTTTCTCTTTGGATATTAGAACCACCCTAACTTGGCTTTCCAAATAGAAGAGAATACTCGCCTAAGGGACATTCTCCTCTCTTTGGATTCCGAGTTAGGTGTGATATCCCACTTTTGAATCACCTTCACAACACTTGACTTTAACAAAATATATTTACATTACATTACATCCCAGAAACAAAAAGAAAATCTAGACACACCTGCAGGGTTATCCTAGATATTTATAATAAAACCCTTCCCAAGCAATTATATATTCATATTAAATTTATCAGCCACACTTGGCCATGCTCTTTTAATTTTAAGGGGGGCTTAGCATTTTCTGAAGCACCTGCAGAATTTTTATGTTAATTTAAATCTTTAATTTAGCCCCTTTAATTTGGCCCTGCACGAGCATGTCCACCTGCAGAAGATTATGTGAGCATCCAGATCATTCCTATCCTAGGGGTAATCTATCGCCCATCACATCATATCTCAAATTGCAAATATAAATAAATAAACATACACACCAATCATTTTTACAAACAGCATGCAATGAAAACCACGAGAAAGCCCGTCACACAGCAGCAAGAAAGTAAGCACCGGCCTAACCTAGAGCTAAAGTCGGTTATCCTAGCAAACAAATCTAAGTGTGTGCGGTAAGTCGTGTGGTCTAGATATATCCTGAGTTTACTTTTAGTTGAACTTTTCTAATCGATTGAAATTGATTTGTTGAAGGGTCAAAGGGAATTTTAGTGTTCAGATTTAAGTTTTAGTATCTTCACTATTTTGGAATTTATTTTAGATTGAATTTTGATTGTTAAAGTTGATTAATATGATTAATTTTTTAGTTTATTTGAATTAAACATTTTTTATTTAGATTATTTAATTAATGATTTATTGAATTTTTAATGATTTATTAAATGTTTTAATATTTTGTTAGTTTTAAATCATTTATCGAAATTTTAATTGACTTATTAAAGCATTAATATTTTATTAAAATTTTAATGATTTTATTTAACTTATTAATGATTTATTAAATTATTGATGATTTATTGAAGTTTGAAAATTTATTTAGTTCTTATTTGATTATAAGATGATTTACATATTAATTAGATTCAATTTTATTTTTATGTTCAAGTTTAATCTCTTAGTGGTTATGTGTGTTAATTATGATTTGATTATTAAAGATTATGTGATTTTCGTATATTTTTTTTATTTGGATTATCATTAGTGTATTTAAAATTCTCCTCAATTGATTATTTAAGTTTAATTAGACTTGATTAAGGTTGCATTAATAACATACAATAATCCTAAGAGGAATGTCACTAAGTTTTTTATGTTTTATATTTCTACCCTAAAGTGTGCATGCATCATAAGTTTAAATTTTCTAAGACTCGGTCCTTAATTTTTGTCCTTAAATGTCACTAATATTGTATAGGATAAAAAGTTTGTTATTACTAACCCTCAGGACATTACGCATGTGTAAAGGGATTTGAGGATCTAAAATAAAAATAAAGTAAACCTGATAAAATTGAAGTTACTACAGGGACCTAGAGGGGAGGAGTTCGTACAAAATGCATCACGGCCTCCTAGGGGCTTTCTAAGTTTTAAAGAAACTTACAACACCGGGGGCTATGACCCGGTGGATTTCGCCCGTAGCACCTCTACCCGGTTGGATAGAGGCGACTGACACCTTTAATCTGCTTCCTCTTGTTCATTTGATTGGTACCGTTCCTCGCAGTTCATGCAAATAAAGACAAGAAAATAGGGAAGGATTAGAAGTACATTTAATAATTAATAATGAAATAATTGAAATTTACTAAAAATAAAAAAAAAACGTACCTTTCTTCGGGCTTGAAGACCAGCACAAGCTGTCAACCTTTTAAACAGTTCCTTTTTGAAAGCAGACTATTTGTTTTTCCAACATTTACCTCGAGGCACAAGAAGGGAGAAGTAGTAGAAGAAAAAGAGGGGTAGAGAGAGAGAAAGAGAGGTATTACTTTTCAACAATTACCTAAACCAACCATTCTCTAACACAAACACCTTCACTTCTCAACATAAACTTTCACTTTTCAAAATTCATTCTTTACCAAAACCACTTTTCTTTTGAAATCCCACTTTTCACTTTCCAAAACTTCCCAAAAGATATACATTTTTACTTTTCAACTACTCACTTCACTTTTCCAAAACTTTCCACCTCACCTTCCAAAATCACTCTTTTCACTATTCAAAGTTTACTCACTTTACTATTCAAAACACTTACACATTTACCTTTCAACAATCAAACACTTCATTTCTCAAAACACTTTACATTTATATATTTGATTCTCAAAATACAAACTTCACTTTCCAAAACACACATAAGTTCACCTCCTAAACACACACAAACACATAATTCACTTTTCATCTTCACTTCACTTTCTACAATACATTTGATACACCTCCTCAAAACACATGTACATTTTTTTTTTTTTAAAAAATACATTTTACCTTTCCAAAATCACACTTTTCAAAGCTTATACATTTCACTATCCAACAAACACTTTTCACCATTCAAAGATCACACACTTTACCTTAAAAAAAAAACATTTCACTTTCATCTTCCCACACAACGCCTTTCGAAACAAAACACTTTTCATTTCCCACTTTTAACAAACCTCAAGTTCCACTGTTTAAAACACACACTTTGCCAGTTTCATGTATTTTACCTTTCAACATAACCAAATCACTTTATGCTAAACCCAAGAATGCTCACAATTTGACATCAAAGATACATGGATAAACACAATGCCCTCCAACATCTCTCCAAAATATTTTTATAAGGGATTTACGAATGCTCAACATTGAAAAAGAAAGTGCATAAATGCTCTCCAACATTAATGTACCCCTTCAAATAACTTATGAAACTTTTCAACAACCTTTATTTGCTAAGAGCTCAAAATCAATCATGAACAAACACACCTTTCTTCAAAAACATTCTCTAATTTCTCACAAAAATGATATTAACAAGAGAGCTTTGCTTGAAGGAAAAGAAACTCGGATATGCATATAATTCTTCCAACTTAACATTTATATCAAAATGTAATCATGAGAAAGAGTATTCGATAGCGTTTTATTCCTTCCAAAGACTCATGTATCATTTTAATATAAAACATATGACTCAATTCACACATTCTCAAAAATTGAAATATAAAGCCTATGTACATTTAATGTATTCTGATAGATGCATAGGATCTATTAGATATACATGTATATATGCATGTACTCAAACAAACTCATTTCTAATGTTGAATGCAATTTAAGCATTTATACAATCTTCCGATGGAACTAATCCAATCCTTAAGGAAATAAAATTCAGTCCATCATCATGCTAATGCATGATATTAATGATTAAGAATATGTAGCTTTGAAATTAATACAAACAAAATAAAAAGAAGCTTGTAATTACTCTCTATTTGAATATGCTACATAAGTTAACATATGAGGACAATATTATTGCTACCATTCATTTAGATTGATAAGATCTTTTATGCAATAGATTGGTAATGAGGATGTCATGGGTACCGCTAAGCTTATTACCATGCCATTAACTAGAATGAGATATTCATACGAGAGTCTCAACACAATATATTTTATCACAACACACTATAGCTATTAAGCAAGCCAGGAAATCCCTATGATTGTCTATTTCCCATACCTTGAGTAAAACAATAATGTAAAGAGAAAGATCAAGGTCTGGAGGTGGAATCGAACCAGACAGAACTACAAGAGGTCCGTTCAGGTCAAGTGATTGTCGGCTACAATAGTGTAGGAGAGTGGAGATCGTCTGCTGGGAATGGCGGCCTAGGGCAGGGGAGGTGTTCAGCTGCAAGGGACCGGTCCTGCCCAGCTTCACTTCGGCTAGGGCACGCGAACGTGGGAGGCGACAGGGTTTTCTAGGGTTGCTTGTTCTTGCGAATGAGAGGAGCAATGGGAAATTGAATGGGGAAAGGGAGATGGGGGCAGTTCGCGAAATGAGAGAGAGACAGAGAGGGAGGTCTTCCGCGATCGAGAGAGAGCAGGCCAATGGGGCTTCTTGCGGCACAGAGAGGCGAGGTAGTTCGCGAATCAGGAGAGGGAGAGCCGAGAGCAGTTCGCCTTGGTGTTGTCGTGAGAGAGAGAGATCAGAGTGGGGGTCTCGTTCGCCCCTCTTGCGAACTGCCAAGGAGTGGGGGGGGGGGTTTCCGAAATAATAAGGAGGAGGGGTCGGTGAGGTGCGGTTCAACCGGTCCAACTCCTACCCAAAACCACTCTATCCTGATTTTAAAATCAAAGGTTTGAATCAAATCTTAATTTAGAGAAGGATCTAAAGGCTTAGATTGAATTTGATTTTAATTTTTTTTCTTTAAATGGCTTGATTCGATTTAAGTCGAATTGGATAGTTGAGTCAATGCTATGTCATTAGGTATTCACCTAAGGAAAATCCTGTAGGAGACATCTATGCTAGGTTACGAAGACCTAGAAGCTAGATATAGATTACGGTGAAATTGACCTCGAATAATGAGGTCAACACCTTGTACTGATACTGAGCATGTTATATACTAAACACGTGATTAAGATGTTGATTTGATATTGATATAATAACTGGATAACATACATACATTATTATATAATTTTACTATATTGATATAATTTCGATAGTATTTATCGATACATAATTTGGTTTTGCTGCTTTAAATAATATTTTATTTATTGGTAGTATTGATATGATGATTATTTTATCGATCTGACACTCTTATTAATTTATTCGTTTCCCCACCATACTACTTTACTAGCTTTTGTACCGATCACTTTATTAGTTATAGACTTTACTACTACATATATATTTTATTATTTCTATATAAATTTATGATCATATTAATGCTACTATTATAATTTGACTGTTGATATACATATTTCTCTTTTACCATATTTTGAATTCAGTTATAAGATTTTAGTGACCAACTAGGTTGTTGAGCTCATTATATATGGTTTAAATGATTTCAATTAGGGGAAAAGGTTCAAGAGTATAAGACTAATTAGGATTCCTTAGGTTCTATTTTTTTATTTTAGTTGTTCTTTTATACTCAAGAATGAAAAGATATGTTGCAATTGTATGATTCATGAGAATTATATATAATTTTAAAATAAGAATGCAAATGTATTTTGATGTTTTGATTACTAGTTTTATTTTTGTTGATATTATATTGATAAAAGAGAAATAGATAGCTCTGATATTAATTTTAAAAGATAAAAAATAATTCTTCCCAATTAGATTCTAGTGTATGAAAGTTTAGTATCAGAGCAATATTGTTAGAAGAATTAAAAAAAATGTGATATTAATATATGTGAAAATAATTAAGAGACTAGTTCCACTAATATTGATTAGAGACTTACTGACCTGCATAATATAGACTTTTCGTTAAATATGTGATTTGGTGTTATGTTCGATTGATTCACATGATTCACTGATTAGAAGTTATCCGGAGATGATTACAATGACAACAGATTGAGAGTGATGAGTCTGTTTACTGAGCTGATAGTTTATTGATACTGATATAATACTGAAAAATACCAATTAAGCTAGGACTTCTTACTTATTTAGTGTGACTACTGAAATATATATTATTGCAGTATTATTTTTATTATTATACTGATTTATTATTACTGTATAAATTTATTATTATTGCAATAGTTTACTACTACTGCCACTAATTTTACTAATAACACTATACTGATACGACTATCGATACAAACATCGATATTATTCAATACTATAATTGATGCACTGTACTGATTATTGATATTGATTCACTGTACTGATTATTGATATTGATTCACTGTGTACATCATTATATAGTTTTACTATATTAATATAATTCTAATAATTTCTGTTGATCCTTCAATTTTATAACTTAAAACAATTTCTTTATTGATTGATAGTACTGATACGATGACTGTTTTACAAATTTAACACCTATACTAGTTTACTTATTTCTGTTGCAAATCTGGTTTTGATGATGACAAACATGTCTCTATTGTGTTTTGCTTGGCTAACCCGTTTCAGGCACAAAAGATCACGAGCAACTCAAGCCAACTCAAGATCGGGTCCAAGTGTGTATGAGTGTACTATTTTCTTTTTCTTGAGTCAAGTGTAATGTAACTGATCCCCTAGCAAAGTAACCTTGCACACACACACTCAGGGGGAGAGCTTGAGTGAATTAGAGTTTCTGTTCAAATTTTTATTCAGATCGTCCGGGATAATAGTCACATCATCCTGGACGATCAGGTAAAAACAGAAACCCTAATTAGGGCGATTAAGTTAAGAGGGTCTGATTAAGCAGATCGTCCTGGACGATCTTTGGATCGTACGGGACGATATTCTCAAATCAGAAATTCTCAGCAACCAGATCAAGTTAGGCAAGTTTTTATTTTAAGTTATTTGGTCTGATCGTCCCGGACGATACGTGTATCATCCTGGACGATTCAGTATAATTATGCCTAAATTAATCTGGTAATTAAGAAAAGTAATTTATATTTGATTGATACGATCATATCATCCTGAATGATCGCAGGATCGTCCTGGACGATCATGATCGTCTAGTGCATTTTAGCTGTACGACCCGAACTGTGTATAGGACGATTTGGGCACTTTTTGAACTAATCGTACAGGATGATGTCCCTATCATCTTGGACAATCAAGTCATTTTTTGGTCGTCCAGCATAAGTTTCTCTGGACGACCTGAACTGTCTTCTGGACGATATTTCTCAATTTACACTAATCGTCCCGGACGATTGCAGGATCGTACGAGACGATATGAACAATTTTTTCTACTAATCATCCAGAAGAGCCAGATCATCCAGGCTGAAACAGCTGAATTTGAACTAATTGTACAGGATGATCTACCGATCGTCCTGGTTGATCTTGGCCGACCAGTTCAGATTTAGGGCAAATTTTGAGCCCTCCTATAAAAGATATTTTTCTTCCAACAAGAAAGATCTTTTGTCACTTTTCTTTCCAGAGAAACCCTAGAGAGAGAGAGATTTTGGGAGAGAGAGAGAGAGGATCTTGTGAGGGGGAGTTCGTGAGGGGTTCACGAAGGCTGCTCCAAGGAAGGATCAGAGTCTTCTTCTCTACTCGTCGTCTTTCGTCATGTCGGTGTTCTTTGGGAGAGGATCGTCGGCAAGAAGATCTGAGGTTCTCTGCCTGCTTCAAGAGGAAGCAAATGGACGTTGGGTTCTCTGCCTGCTTCAGGTGGAAGCAAAAGGAGGTTAGGTTCTCTGCCTCACCGGGTGGTGGAAAGGAGGTTTTGTGTACAGGCTTCTCCGCCTTGCTGTGGGAGCAAAAGGAGAGTCACTTTTTGTTTAGTGTAATATCGGAGGGCAGAGAACCTAACATCCTTTTGCTTCCACCTGAAGGGGGCAGATAACCCGACATCCTTTTGCTTCCTCCTGAACCAGGTAGAGAACCTCAGATCTTCTTGCCGATGATCCTCTCCCAAAGAACACCGACACGACAAAAGACGATGAGCGGAGAAGAAGACTCTGATCCTTGCTTGGAGCAACCTTCCTGAACCCCTCACGAACTCCCCCTCACAAGATCCTCTCTCTCTCTCTCCTAAACTCTCTCTCTCTCTAGGGTTTCTCTGGAAAGGAAAGTGGCAAAATATTTTTCTTGTTAGAAGAAAAATATCTTTTATAGGAGGGCTCAAAATTTGCCCTAAATCTCAACTGGTCGGCCAAGATCATCCAGGATGATCGGTAGATCATCCTGTACGATCAGTTCAAATTTAGCTATTTCAGCCTGAACGATATGGCTCTTCTGGATGATCAGTAGAAAATATTGATCATATCATCTCGTACGATCCTGCGATCGTCCGGGACGATTAGTGTAAATCGAGGAATATCGTCCAGAAGACAATTCGAGTCGTACAGAGAAACTTGTGCTGGACGACCAAAAAATGACTTGATCGTCCAGGATGATAAGGACATCGTTCTGTACGATTAGTTCAAAAAGTGCCCAAATCATCCTGCACACAGTTCGGGTCGTACAGCTGAAATGCACTAGACGATCATGATCGTCTAGGATGATCCTGCGATTGTCCATGACGATATGATCGTATCAATTAAATATAAATTGTTTTCCTTAATTACCAGATTAATTTAGGCATGATTGTACTGAATCATCCAGGATGATACACGTATCGTCTGGGACGATCAGACCACATAACTTAAAATAAAAACTTGCCTAACTTGATCTGGCGGCTGAGAATTTCTGATTTGAGAATATCATCCCGTACGATCCAAAGATCATCCAGGATGATCTGCTTAATCAGACCCTCTTAACTTAGTCACCCTAATTAGGGTTTCTATTTTTACTTAATCGTCCAGGACGATGTGACTATCGTCTAGGATGATCTGAACAAAAATTTGAACAGAAACTCTAATTCACTCAAACTCTCCCCCTGAGTGTGTGTGTGCAAGGTTACTTAGCTAGGGGATCAGTTACATTACAATTGACTCAAGAAAAAGAAAATAGTATACATAGACACACTTGGAGCTGATCTTGAGTTGGCTTGAGTTGCTCGTGATCTTTTGTGCCTGAAACGAGTTAGCCAAGCAAAAATACATTTGGAAATATGTTTGTCATCATCAAAACCAGATTTGCAACAATCTCCCCCTTTTTTTTATGATGGCAAACATTTGTACAGTAGTTTGAAAATAAAAATAACTAGAAGATCGAAAAACAAATATTTTTTTTTCAAATTTTCAGTTAACAACTAAATCAATACAGGAAACATAACACATAACAAAAATCGAAACGACTACAACTGACTCCCCCTTTTGACATCACAAAAAGGAGGGTAAACAGAAACACTGAAACATCAATACAAAACAGAAAAGAAAATAACTACAAAACAGAACACTAGAACGGAGGCAGATCCTGATCGGAAGAAGGAGGTGGCAGTGGTGGGTTGAAGTAGTTGTGAATGGCTTGAAAGTGAGCTCCAATCCAGGCAATGTCCTTGTCATGCTGCTGTTGCTGTTGCGCAGTATAGTCAGTGAAGTGCTGGATGTCCTCGGCGTGCCGCTGCTCCTGGGCAACCACATAGGAGTCGAATCTGGCCTCCCACTGATCGAAGCGCTACACCAGGTGGTCAAAGGGAGAGGCAATGCGAAGGGGAGCAGGTGCAGCAGGGACTGGAATAGCCTCTTCCTCTTCCTCCTCAACATCCGGGGCGTGCTCCGGATGTAGTCGGGTGCTGTGTAGGACATGGAATGAATTGTTTGTGAAGAAGGAAGGAGGGACAGGATACTGAAGGTCATATTTGATTTCTAAGGCATAATGAATGAGATGACCTAAAGCTAGATTTGGGCGACGCCTGTGACCCGGATCCCTAATAGTGGTGAGGTACTCTATGTATCGAATAATAAGGTCAGAGGCATTAAACTCTCTGTGGGCCATGATGTAGTATGTGGTTAAGGACAGTAACGGGGTGATGTGAATTCGATCCCCCGCCTTTGGAATGACGGAGGAACGAAGGACATGCTGAATGGTCCGTGTGTCCTTAAGAAGTGAGGTGCAAGCATTGTCATGATAGGGTGCGTTTGTATTACGAAGGAAGTGATTGGCTATACTCCAATCATAGTCAGGGTCGGTGATAAGCTTGTGGAGTTTATTGCTAGTGACAGAAAGGTGAAGAATGTTGTGAAAATCTTGGGTAGTGAGTTCCACGGGACATTGATTTACATACGAGCGAAGAGTGGAATAGTCCGCGGAAATGTACAAATTGGCAAAGAAAATTTGTAGGAGTTCAAGATTAAACAGAAAAGCTAGTGTAAGGATAAAGGTGAGGGAGGTGTGTGTGAACAGATCGAGAATAGGATAGGTGAGGGTGTGGGAATTTACTATTTTAGAATGTGTGATCCTCACGTCACGATAGCACTATGGCCCCGGGAGGAACTCGCACCCTTTTGCCGCGAATGTTTGCCACCAACCATTAGAAATCAAAAGTGAAGGAAAGTAGGGGGAGATTGGAAGAAAGAGTGTGAAAAATCCTTAAGAAAATAGCTATTTAAATAGATCTTGGCCTGATCATCCCGTACGATCGCGAGATTATCCAGGACGATAGGTGCAATTATTACGGCCTGGATGATTGGTCAAAAAGGCGGTCCGATCATCTAGGACGATCAGAGATCGTCGAGGACGATTAGACACAGACGATTATCCTGAGGAGTCAGGCTGGACGACCGTTGATGAAAAGTATCATCCATGATGATTAGGTGGATCGTCCCGTACGATGTGCAATAAGTTTGATGGACGGGCCGAATTCCAATCGTCCAGCGGCTGACATGTGGATCGTCCAGGACGATGAGGTGGATTGTCCAGGATAATGAACAATAATTGGTGCAATCTCAGCCATTTGATCAGATCAGGAAGATATGGATCAGATCGTCCAGGATGATGTAGGTATCGTCCAGGACGATCACCAATAATTGGAGTTTTTCAGCAGCATGATTAGAGTAGGGATGATTTTGAATAGATCATCCAGGATGATTTATGGATCATCCAGGATGGAGAAGATCATCCAGGATGATCGGTGGATCGTCCAGGATGATGTGAAGAAAACAAAAAAAGATGGAGGATGGAGATGACAGATCAGGATCCCAAAAATACAACTAGTAAGATGAAAAAATAAAACAAAAATGAAGAACACTTGAAATGGAAACACAAAAAAAAAGCAACACACATTTTTTTTGATCAAGATGCTCTAGTAAATCAGAATTTTTTCTTGATTTTAGATCCAAAAACTAATAAGAGGATGATTGACAGCGTTGAAATCCAAAAAAAGTTGGAAAAATTGACTTTTGTAACTCCCACCTCGGGCACCTTATCGATGTAAATCTCTTTCAAAACAAACATTCAATTCAGAAAAAAAGAAATTAGATTCGAAAAGAGATCCTTTCAAGCCTCGTTCCCGAAAAATATCCGATATAATAGTGTTACAAAGTAAAAAATCAGAAATCAGGATTTTCAAACACAAGCTTTTGAAAATATTAAGTGGCACACGGATTTTTCTAAGACATTTAACGATCTGAAAGGGAAGAAAGCTTGGTTGGGCTCATTTTGTGCCTCTTTTTCAATTTATTTGGCACTTCGTGCATCTTTTCATTTTTGATACACTTTGTGTATCTTTTAGTTGGCGACATTTCGCATCTTTTCAGCTTTGGGATCATTTTGTGCCTCTTTTTCAATTGATTTGGTGCACTGTGCATCTTTTGTAAGCTTTCTCCCTCTCAAAATCATTAAAAGATCTCAGCTGTAAAATTACCTTCCAGATATAGGAGATGCTCTCCACGATAAGGAAGAGTAATTCACAAAATAAAAGCCAAACGTCATATGATAAGTGCAATCACTTGGTTTAGAAAATCAAAATAATGACTCAAGACTTTCAAAACACTAATGATATGTGGTAGATTACTGTGGGAAGATAAAATAAATCTTTATTTCAAAAACTAAAATTTTAATTTTGAAGAGGATATTTAACCAAAAGAAATAAAACACCTGCAAAAGAGTTAGAGGAAGAGAAACAATCATCAATGTTTCTTCCCTTTAACATATCCAGTGGAATCAATCACTATTTACCAGCTTCCAAATAAAAATAAGATAAAATTTCCAGTCAGAAATTCAGATTATCAGAAGTAGTGAGCAGTGATCAGATTTTGAAAAACATAAAATAATAAGTGCAAGAGATGAACCAATGAATAAAAACAGATAGAAAATCATATCGAAGTAAATACTCAAATCAAACAAACAACAAGGTTAACACAGAAATCAACAAAAGAAATAAAACCAGCTGAAAGTAAATAATCAAATCAAAAAATTAACTAATAGAAAACAGAATAAAAAATAGAACAATCAGAAATTAGCAGTCATCAGAATCAAGCATTTATATCAATCACTCCTAATCTGGTTCTCAAAATGCTAAAAGAGTCAAAGGCTAGTGGTTTAGTGAATATGTCAGCCAGCTGATTTTCAGTTGCTACATGATGTAGCTCAATGTCCCCTTTTGTAACATGGTCCCTAATAAAATGATATCTTATATCAATGTGTTTGATCCTAGAATGTTGGATTGGATTCTTAGAGATGCAGATGGCACTAGTATTATCACACAGGATAGAAATTGTGCCAACAGGTAAACCTAAGTCCAAAACCTGTTGCTTTAACCAAAGAACTTGGGCCACACAGCTTCCTAAGGCAATATACTTAGCTTCAGCAGTATAAAGTGCAACTGAGTTCTATTTTCTACTGGACCAGGAGACTAGAGATTGTCCTAAGAATTGACATGTTCTAGAAGTGCTCTTTCTATCCACCCTACAACCCCGCAAAGTCAGAATCAGAATATCTAATGATCTCAAAAGAGGTGCTATGCCTAGGGTACCAGATTCCTAGGTTTAGGGTCCCTAAAAGATATCTAAGAATTCTCTTAACAGCAGTCAGGTGGGACTCTTTAGGATCATCCTGAAACCTAGCACAAAGACAGACACTAAATATGATATCAGGTCGGCTAGCAGTCAGGTAAAGCAGTGATCCTATTATTCCTCTATACTTCTTCTAATCAACAGATTTTCCACTTGAATCCTTATCTAACTAACCAGAGGAGATCATGGGAGTATTGATTGGCTTGGCTTTGTCCATTTGATATTTCTTCAAAATGTCCTTAGTGCATTTAGATTGATTGAGAAAGGTTCCATCATCCGTTTGCCTTATGCCAAACCCCAAAAAGTAGGACAATCTCCCATCATACTCATCTCAAACTCCTTACTCATTATTTTAGAAAACTCATCACATAAATATTTATCAGAAGATCAAAAAATTATATCATCAACATAGATCTGGACAATGAGTAAGTCATCCCCTATTCTCCTCGGAAAAAGGGTGGTGTCTACACTCCCCTTAACAAACTCTCTTTCTAACAGGAATGTGCTAAGCCTCTCATACTAAGCTCTGGGTACGTGTTTCAATCCATACAAGGCCTTTTTTAATTTATAAACATGATTTGGATATTGGGAACTCTCAAAACCTTGGGGTTGTTCTACAAAAATATCATCTTTTATTACCCCATTTATAAAGGCACTCTTGACATCCATTTGAAACAGCTTAAATCCCTTATAACAGGCAAAGGCTGGTAGCACTCTAATGGCTTCCAATCTAGCTACAGGGGCAAAAGTCTCCTCAAAATCAATCCCTTTAATCTGATTATACCCCTTAGCCACCAATCTTGCCTTATTCCTAACCACCACACCAGAATCATTCATCTTATTCTTAAAGACCCACTTGGCTCCCACAATACTTTAATTTTTAGATCTTTCTACTAACTCCCAAACATCATTCCTTACAAATTGATTCAATTCTTCCTGCATAGATAAAATCCAAAACTCATCTGAGAGGGCTTGATTGATGTTGGTGGGTTTAATCATTGAGATAAAGGCAGAATGGTTTACTTCCTTCCTAAGTCCATGCCTAGTCCTAACACCTTCCGAAAGGTCTCCTAAGATAAGTTTTTTAGGATGACTCGAAGAATATCTCCAATCTCTAGGCAGTGTGGTTTGAGGTTCTTCCCTCTCCTCCAGATTTGCATTTCCAACCCCTTGGGTAATTTCCTCTACCTCTTCTTCTTCCTCAATTCTAGTCACCTTAGGATCAGATTCATCAAACACCACATGAGTTGTCTCTTCCACCACCAAAGTCCTTTTATTGAACACCCTAAAGGATTTCCCCACACTATAATAGCCTAAGAACACTCCTTCATCAGATTTGGGGTCAAACTTTTCTAAGGGTGATTTCCCGTTGTTCAGAATGAAAACCTTACAGCCAAAGACATGGAGGTGGGACAGGTTTGGAGTTCTACCCTTAATGATCTCATAAGGTGACTTGTTCAGTTTTGATCTCACATTCACCCTATTCAGCACATAACAGGCAGTGTTCACTACTTCAGCCCAGAAGTATTTTGGAAGTGAATACTCGGCAAGCATGGCTCTAGCGGTTTCCACTAAGGTCCTGTTCTTCCTTTCAGCTACCCCGTTCTGCTGAGGGGTCCTAGGAGCTGAAAAATTTTGACAAATCCCTTGCTCCTCACAAAAACTTCCAAATTTCACATTCTCAAACTCTCCACCATGATCACTATGAATAGTCAGGATCTCATAACCTAACTTCCTCTGAATCCAAGTGGAGAAGGACTTAAGCTCATCAAATGACTCAGATTTATGTGACAAGAATTTAATCCAAGTGAACCTTGAGTAGTCATCTACAATCACAAAACCATATACTCTCCCCCCTAAGCTGGTAGTGTTAATGGGTCCAAAGAGGTCCATGTGAAGAACTTCTAAAGGTCTAGAGGTGCTAATGTCCTTAATAGAGTGAAAAGAGGACTAGACTTGCTTCCCTAACTGACAGGCATCACACAGGTGATCCTTAGTGAACTTAAGCTTGGGCACACCTCTAACTGAGTCCTTTTGGGTGACTCTCCTAAGGGTTTTCATACTGGCATGACATAATCTCCTATGCCACAACCACGACTCATCAGCAGCAGTTTTTAAGCAAATTGAATTCTCATATTTAATGCAACTTACATCCAACTTGTAGACGTTGTTGATCCTTTGCCCCTACAAAACAACTTTATTATTTAAGCTTAAAATGTAGCCAGTGGGCAGGAATTTGATGCTGTATCCCTTGTCTCAAAGTTGACTGATGCTCAGCAAGTTGTGTTTCAGTCCATCTACAAGCAAAACATTGTCAATCATAAAATTCTTTGAATCACCAATCATACCTGAGCCTACCACCCTCATGATAGTGTTATCTCCAAGTGTAACATTGCCTCCAGCCCTGGCCTCTAGTGAAATGAACTGATTTGCATCTCCAGTCATGTGTCTAGAACATCCGCTGTCCAGGTACCACATGCTCTCATGAGGTCTTGTGTGAGAGCACACCTACAAAAATATCAAACATCAGTCTTAGGAACCCAAACAGGTTTGGGTTCCTTCTTATGAAAAAAAGAATGTAATGCATGTGTGCTGTGCTATGAAACAGGCTGTTTGGGCCTCCACACCCAATGTGTACTACGGTGAACAGTGCAGGTTAGGAAATGTGTCCTAACATGCCACATGAAAAACATTTAACACCAGGAAAAGGATTAACTAAATGTCGTGAGTGATAGTGCCTCTTCCTAGAAGTGTATGAAACATGCTTTGATGAATTTCCAACAGATTTTTCAAAAGGTGGCGGTGCATAAAACTGTTCAAAAGTAGGTGGTTTTTAGTTCTTTTCAAAAGCAGTAATTTTCACTTTTAAAAATTCGTTCTCCTTATTAAGACTAGCAATCTCAAAAGTTCTTGCACTTTCATTACTTTCTAATTCACATGCCATATCATTCAATTTCTTAAAAGCAGCTTCTAATTCAACATGCGATGTTTTTAATGCATCATGCTCAATAATTAAATCAGAATGCTTTCTATTCAGTTCATCAAACTCATCAAGTAAATACATGTGATTGCTATCAATAGTTGAATGATCTTTAATCAAAACATCATGTTCTTTTTGCAAAGTCAAATAATCCAGTTTCAAACTAGCATGGGTTTTCTTAAGCTTCCTATACGATGCATGAATTTTTTTAGATACTTCAAGTAATTGATCGTAAGTAAGCTCACATATCTCTTCCTGGTCCGACTGACCAGGGTGATCATCAGCCATCAGACATAAATTTGTTTTCTCCTCTTCAGCTTCAGTCTCAGAGGAGTCGGATGTAGAGTCTACCCAGAACACCTTTTGTATTCGCTTCTTGTCCTTTCTGAACTTTGGTTTCTCCTCACCCTTCTCCTTGCTTGGGTGAGCCTTGAGTGTAGGACAATCCGCCTTTATGTGCCCAGGCTTCCTGCATTCAAAACAAACAGATTCAGATGACCCTTTAAAGTTTCTACTGGTCTTACCTTTGTTCCACTTTTGAAAATTCTTATTCTTCTTCCTTAGAAAGCTCTTGAATTGCCTTGTGATTAAGGCAACATCATCGCTATCAGACCCAGAAGTGCTAGCATCTGAATCTTTGGCCTTTAGAGCCACTGTCTTCTCCTTCTTTCGTTCACCTGCATCAAGTTGTCTTTGGTTCACCCCTTGCTTGTAAGCAATGAGTGATCAAAGTAAGCTGTCAATAGAGTAAGTATTTAAATCTTTAGATTCTGTGATTGCAGTAATCTTAGCATCGTATGAAGAAGGCAAACATCTAAGAATTTTGTTCACTCTTTCGTAATTAGTTAGTTCTCTTCCTAGAGCATGTAAAGAGGTAACGATTTGAGTGAACATTGTGTATATTTCTGAAATCGTCTCATTAGGTTTCATGCGAAAGAGTTCGTAATCATGTAACAAGATGTTTAACCTAGACTGTTTGACTTCAGTTGTACCTTCATATGTTATACATAATCTATCCCAGATTTCTTTACCCGTTGTACAAGTAGAAACACGCATATAGTCTTCAGATTTTAAAGCACAAAAGAAACAGTTCAAACACTTTGCATTTAACTGTGCTAAATCACGATCATCAAAAGTCCAATCTGCAAACGGGAGTTCAGTTTTAATACCGTTAACAAGTCTATGTGGTGCTTCATAACCATCTTTAACTAACATCCACATACAATAATCGATTGACTAAAGAAAAGTAGACATGCGTGTTTTCCAAAAATCAAAAGGAATGTTATCAAACAACGGTGGTCTTGTAATAGAATAACATTCAGCAGTATTACGATTATTATAGTTAGCCATGGATCAAATTCAAAATTTTTTAAACTTAAATTTTGAATCCTGCTTTGATACCACTTGAAAGTTTGAAAGGGATGTTAAGCCCTAGTGAACTAGTCCCGAGGCTAACCAAGAGTGGGGGTGAATTGGTTATTTAAAAATTTCACGAGGAACAGAAAAAATCTTTTTGATACTTTGCAGTAGAACAAGTAAACAAGAACGAAAAGATCAATCACAGATATTCACCCAAGCAGTTAATATCAGAAAAGTAAAGTGCAGAACAAAATCAGAAAAGCAAACCAGATTTTATAGTGGTTCGATCAACTTGACCTACATCCACTCCTCGGAGCCTCCCCTCCGGATATTGCGCTAAACAAAAAGTGACTCTCCTTTTTCTCCCACAGCATGGCGGAGAAGCCTGTACACAAAACCTCCTTTCCACCACCCGATGAGGCAGAGAACCTAACCTCCTTTTGCTTCCACCTGAAGCGGGCAGAGAACCCAACATCCTTTTGCTTCCTCCTGAAGCTGGCAGAGAACCTCGGATCTTCTTGCCGACGATCCTCTCCCAAAGAACACCGACACGACGAAAGATGACCAGTGGAGAAGAAGACTCTGATCCTTGCTTGGAGCAACCTTCGTGAACCCCTCATGAACTCCCCCTCACAAGATCCTTTCTTTCTCTCCCAAACTCTCTCTCTCTCTCTAGGGTTTCTCTAGAAAGGAAAGTGGCAAAAGATTTTTCTTGTTGGAAGAAAAATATCTTTTATAAGAGGGCTCAAAATTTGCCCTAAATCTCAACTGGTCGGCCAAGATCGTCCAGGACGATCGGTAGATCATCCTGTACGATCAGTTCAAATTCAGCTGTTTCAGCCTGGACCATCTGGCTCTTCTGGACGATCAGTAAAAAAATTGATCATATCATCCCGTATGATCCTGCGATCGTCCGGGACGATTAGTGTAAATCGAGAAATATCATCCATAAGACAGTTCGGGTCATTCAGAGAAACTTATGCTGGACGACCAAAAAATGACTTAATCGTCCAGGATGATAGGGACATCGTCCTGTATGATTAGTTCAAAAAGTGCCCAAATCATCATGTACACAGTTCGGGTCGTACAGTTGAAATGCACTAGACGATCATGATCGTCCGGGATGATCCTGCGATCGTCCAGGACGATATGATCGTATCAATCAAATATAAATTGCTTTCCTTAGTTACCAGATTAATTTAGGCATGATTGTACTGAATCGTCCAGGATGATACACGTATCGTCTGGGACGATCAGACCAAATAAATTAAAATAAAAATTTACCTAACTTGATCTGGCGGCTGAGAATTTTTGATTTGAGAATATCATCACGTACGATCCAAAGATCGTCTAGGACGATCTGCTTAATCAGACCCTCTTAACTTAGTCGCCTTAATTAGGGTTTCTGTTTTTACTTGATCGTCCAGGACGATGTGACTATCATCCAGGATGATCTGAACAAAAATTTGAACAGAAACTCTAATTTACTCAAGCTCTCCCCCTGAGTGTGTGTGTGTAAGGTTACTTAGCTAGGGGATCAGTTACATTATAATTAACTCAAGAAAAAGAAAATAGTATACTTAGACACACTTGGACCCGATCTTGAGTTGGCTTGAGTTGCTCGTGATCTTTTGTGCCTGAAATGGGTTAGCCAAGCAAAAACACACTGGAAACATGTTTGTCATCATCAAAACCAGATTTGCAACAGTTAGGTTCTCTGCCTCACCGGGTGGTGGAAAGGAGGTTTCTTGTACAGGCTTCTCCGCCTTGTTGTGGGAGCAAAAGGAGAGTCACTTTTTGTTTAGTGAAATACCCGGAGGGGAGGCTCCGGGGAGTGGACGTAGGTCAAGTTGATCGAACCACTATAAAATCTGGTTTGCTTTTCTGATTCTGTTATGCACTTTACTTTTCTGATATTAACTGCTTGGGTGAATATCTGTGATTGATCTTTTTGTTCTTGTTTATTTATTTCCGCTACAAAGTATTGAAAAGATTTTTTTTGTTCCTCATGAAATTTTTAAATAACCAATTCACCCCCCCTCTTGGTTAGCCTCGGGACTAATTCACTAGGGCTTAACATCCCTATCGAACTTTCAGTTTTCCCACTGTACTACTTTATTGTCTTCTGTATCTCATCACTTTCCTTGTGATAGACTATTGCTACTACATATATATTTTACTATTTCTATATTGATTCATTATCATATTAATGTTATTATTATGATTTGAGTGTTGACATGTATATTGTACTTTTGCTATGCTATGAATTTAATTATAGGATTTTAGTGGCCTACTAGGCTGTTGAGCTCATTATATGTGATTTAAATGATCTCAAGTCAAGGAAGAGGTTAAAAGTATGAGACTGATCAGGATACCCTAGGTTTTGTTTCTTTTTTATTTTAATCATTCTTTTTACTAAGGATTAGAATGATATATTGTAATTATATGATTTTTGAATATTGTATATAATTTTGAAATAAAAATGCATATGTATTTTGATATTTTAATTATTAGTTTTATTTTAGCTGATTTTATATTTATAAAAGAGAAGTAGATAGCTCTTGTGTTGATTTTAAAAGATTAAATAATGATTCTTCCAAATTAGATTATAGGGTGGGACATTATGGACTTTAGGTCTAGGTTATCTGTAGGAGAAGTTGGCCAAAACCTATGGTCCCCTTCAATTACTTAATGGCCTCCACCATCTTTTGGATTTGTAAGGTAGCTTGCAAAAAAGAGGCAAGCTTCTATTTATGTAGTTTGGTAAGTGATAATGATATATTCTTTGTGAAAGTGTGAATAGGTTGTTAGACATATTAATTATGTCCCAAGGCTAACCAAGAGGAGGGTGAATTGGTTCTTTAAAAATCTCTTGTATATTTTGAAAACCCTTTTTAATAAAAAAAAACTTTACGTATATCGTATAGTACGATTAAGTTTGTACTGTATGAACAGTTATAAAAATTTCACTTTTTTAACCATAAAAAAATAAAGTGTATGATAAATAAATACAAGAATAGAGAACACTAGATTTTATAGTGGCTCGGTCAAACACGACCTATATCCACTCCCTAGAGACTTCTTCTTTAGGTATTGCACTAAATCAAAGTGACTCTCTTTTTTCCCCCACAGCAAGGCTGAGAATCCCTTACAAACTCTCTTCCACCAAACCCTGGTGCGACAGAGAATCATTGTCCTTTTTCACCCTCCTGGTGAAGGTAGAGAACCGTCATCTTTTTTCACCCTCCTGGTGAAGGCAGAGAACTAAGCATCCTTTTTTACCCTCCTGGTGACGACAGAGAACCTGACTCTTCTTCAAAGATCTTCTCTTAAGAGTCTTTAAAGAGATAGGGAAGAGACTTGAAGTACAACCAATGAGATCCTCACCTTTAGGCAATCTTGTGAATCCCCTCATTATTTTCTCTTCAAAGATCTCACCACACTCACTCCCAAACTTTCTCCCTAATCACTCTCCCTTCTACTCTCAAGAAGAAATTCATAGAAGATTAGTAGGACAGTCAGTTTTTAGGATCCTTTTATATAAAGGACAAGAAAAATCATCTAAAAATTGAAAATCTTAAGTTTGACTCAGTTCGATCATACTGTATGATCGACATTCATACATATAAATAGTTTAAATTATTGAACGGTTCATCCCGTACGATACTGTATGAACCATTGAACCCTAGTTTTCGTACTCTAAAAAATGATTTACGAATTAAAATCATACAGTACAAACATTTTAAAAATGAATAGTTTGTCCCGTATGATCTTGTACAAACTAATAAAATGCAGTTTTCGTACTCTATAAAATAATATATGAAACCCATTCGTACCATACGAACAGTTCAAAAAATTGAACAGTTTGTCCCGTACGATCCAGTAGAACCATGTAAGCTCCCATTTTGTACTCTGAAAAATGATATATGAAAATATTTCATACTGTA
The DNA here is from genome assembly GCA_019925795.1 of Dendrobium chrysotoxum. NCBI lineage: Eukaryota > Viridiplantae > Streptophyta > Magnoliopsida > Asparagales > Orchidaceae > Dendrobium > Dendrobium chrysotoxum. The sequence goes on from CM034308.1 coordinate 49,775,158, forward strand.
TGAATTATACTTAAAAAAAATTTAAACCTGGCAGGTTCGTATTAGAGGAGAAATTATACAAATCGTCCTGTATGATTAGTTTTAAAAAATACATTTTGTCTCACTCCCCCAGTGTGTGATGCATGATTACCCAATTACAATCACATCACTCAAACTCAAGAAAAGAAAAAATACAGACTCCAAGACTAATAACCTATAATTCAATAAATTTGAAGTCTTCCATTGTCTGGAATATGATGTTCTTGAAATGAAATGTTAGTATACACAAAATAAAATTTATGAGCATTTGTTAGGAGAAACAATAAACAAACAATAAGATTTTTTAATCATTAAAAGCTCACATAAAAAAAAACTTCACTTGAAGAAATAGATTTGCACCAATCTCAATAATCTCTCCCTTTTTGATGATGGCAAAATAATTATTATTTGAGTTAACAAAAAAATACAAATTTTCTCCTAAGCTCCCCCTAAAAGTAAGCTCCTCCAAAGAATGATCAATTTTCAAAACATATACATACAGACATACAGACACACAATCATACAAATCACGGCATACACACATTCAACCAGTTTACCAACCACACAAAAAGCATCAAAGAACAGTCCAATGTGAACAATCTAATGTACAAATGTACACCTCAAACAAACTCAAATAACTAACAAATAACTCCCTCCCCCTTTTGACAACAATAAAAAGGGACTATCAAGGTAGTTAATCATTAAGACAAAGTTAAATAAATTGCTAATAATAAAATTAAGATCACATGCAAAGGATAAAAACTCAATAAGTTGATCTATTTCAGTGTTTGAAATAGATAGATTATATAACAAGAACTATTACAGAAAAGACGGAATAAAATTACTAATTTTTCTAATCCAATAATGAAAATTAATATTTATTATATAGATTTGTGAGACAGAGAAATTGAGAAAGGAAAGATCAATTGGCGACATTGCACATTTTTTCAATTATTTGTGGCACACTTTGTGCATCTTATCACTTGCAATAAATTTTGTACCTTTTTTTTTTAATTTGGTGAACATTGCGCATCTTTTCATATGAATGGCACACTTTATGCTTTTTCATTTTGGGCTAAGTTTGTGCCTCTTTTGAATTATATTTTTCCAAAAACACTCACTCTTAGCACAAATTGCAATAATGAACAAAGTTTATCACTTTGAAATAGAAATAAAAATAAAGATATAACATTAAATTTTGCAACAATTTTTGGTACACAATGCTTGACCATTAAAAACATAAAATAGATCTTCTATTCTATATCAAGTGACAATGTAACTTAAAAATTTTGAGAGACTATTTAATTTGCAAGAAAATTAATTTTTAAGAGCAAACTCATTTAACAATTTATATTAGCAATCAATTATATTTAATAAACACATGTTACTAGATTAGTCACAATATAATATGCAGCTAAACATGAGTTGTTCATTCCAATTATCATGCAATTTTCTTACAAGCATCCTTCACATACCTCTTCCAACATAAAGAACTACCATTCACACATCAAATCTCCAGCATACAACCAAATACCATACAACCTAACAAAATAAAGAACAACACAACAACATTAAACACAACACCCATACAGAGCAACAGTATAACAATAGAATTACAACTAGAAATCTGATGGACCCTCATCTGGGGGTGGTGGTGGAGCAGTGAACATAGCAAAATAGCTATTGATCGTGGAAATATCAGTGTTCACTGATTCAAACTGACCTCGGATCAATCCTCTATCTTCATTATGTTATGACTCGGGCTCACGAGTTCTTGTTTTGATGATAACAAACATTATGGCTCACATCTCCTAGTATTTTCAATGTATATTTATTTGTGTGTATACTAACTTTTCAAGAACAGCATGCACCTTCCAACAAAGTTTCAAGGCTCAAGAATGGGTAGAATAGGTTATGATGTGATGATATTTGTAATATCTCGTAATGTACTTTTTGTTTTCTTGAGTCAAGTCCTATAAGGGTGTATGCTTGCTTGTAACCAAGTACACACACACTCAGGGGGAGTGAGATCTGTCAAAACCAAAAGTTCAACTTTTGAATAAATCATAGTAGATGATTTTAGATCGTCCTAGATGATCTGTTCATTGAACTAATCATCTTGGATGATATTTATATCATCCTGGACAATCTAATACGATCTCAAAACCCTAGCCGCCATAATAATTTAGGCAAGATTTCAAGTTCAATTTTTGGTCTAATCGTCCAGGACGATCCATATCGTACTGGATGATCTATGATAATGTTGCCTAAATTAATATTTTAATTATTCAATAAAATATGTATAAATTGATATTTTGATCATTCTGAACAATCTGTATATCGTACTGGATGATTTGTGTAAAATTTGTGCAAATCATCCTGGACTATTCCAGGATCGTATAGGACTATCAGGTCAAATTCTGATATCATCCTGGATGATCCTACGATCATCCTGGATGATCTTTGGCGATAGAAATGAGTTTTTAGGGTTTTCTGAAGCTGTCTTTTTGAGCACATCATCCTGGATGATCCTGCAATTATCCTGGATGATCTTTGCCGCCAAAACTGATTTGGAAGGGTTTTTCGAGCATGCTATTTAAGCTTTCTCAAGGAACTTGATAAGTGTCTTTGGCATCTGTTGAGGCTTCATTTCTTATGAAGAAAACTTGAAGAGAGAGCTTGAAAGGGAGAGAGGAATGGGTGGAGTTTGAGAGGGAGAAGAGCCTTGAAAGGGCGATTTTTGAGGGAGTGTGAGTGGGTTCACACGGTTGCTCCGGTAAGCTTGCACCTAAGTACCATCAGATTCAAGGGTTATCTCGAAGGAAGTTTTGGGGAGAAGAAGATCTCTTTGGAGTCGAAGGACCCGGCTACTCTGCCGCACCGGGGAAGCTAAAAGTGATTTTGTAAGGGCTTCTCTGCCTAGCAGTGGGTGCTAAAGGAGAGTCACTAAAGGTGTAGTGCAATACTCGGAGGGTGCCTCTGAGGAGTGGATGTAGGTCAGGTTGGACCGAACCACTATAAATCTGGTGTATTCTTTCTGATTATTTTTTGCACTTTATTTTACTGCGATTAACTGCTTGGGTGAAATATCTGATTGATCTTTTTATTATTAATATAATTTATTTTTACTGCAAGATATAAAAAGATTTTTCTTTTTGTTTAAAGAAGTTTCTAAATATCAATTCACCCCCCTCTTGGTTAGCCTTGGGACTAGTTCATAAGGGCTTAACATCCCTGTCGAACTTTCACATTATTCCTGTCATCCTGTAGCTTCAAGTGTGCCTTAATATCATCAAATCTTCGATCAAGAAGATCAAAGCATTGGACCATATTTTGATTAAAATCCTGATTGAATTTAGGTGTAGCGGTATGTGTAAGTGTAAGTGCTCCTTCCTCAGAATCATCTCTAGAACCCTCTTTCTCAAAAAGTGCTCGAAAAGAGGCATCAGTAAGGTACACAGGCAACTCAGTTAATCCGTGAGTGTGGACTAACTTGTACTTCTTCTCTAAGATATATGAAATTAAATTGAAAAGTGCAATGTTTTTCTTCCTCTTGCTGGTAGGATGAGCAATGTCAGTAAGAGAATACAAGTAGTCCATAATCAATTAGGCTTTATCTATAGGTTGACCAGTCATAATTAAGGAAATAATAGTTGAAAGGAGGGGTGTCATATTGATTCGATCTCCAGCTTTTGGGATAATGGAGGTTCTAAGGACATGCTGGATAATCCTTGCATTTTGGTTCAGGGTATAAACTCTAGGTAAATGACTTGGTTGGCTTACTCCCCTAAGAACCTGATTAACTTCTGATGAATCATAATCTGCTCTGGAGGTCAGGGTGTGCGCTCTAATCCCTAAGGTTCTAAGGTGAAGGAAAGTCCCCAAATCCTCCTTAGTAATCTCTACACTCTATTTTAGAACATAGGATGTGATCCTGGTTTATCTTCATGTTTGCGAGGAAAATATGAAAAGCATCTTTATTGTAGGCATGAATGAGGGTTAGGATGAACGAAAATTGAGTAGAGTCAAAAAGTGGCATTGTAGCAAAGTGGATGTTCTCTTGCATTAAGAGATGTGAGGGCATGATCTTGGATACACTAAACCTTAGGTATGCATCCTCATTTTGTTGAGACAAAAAGTTTTCATCCCAATCCTGTCTGGAGGATGACCCACTAGCATGTCGTGATCGCTTGCCGCTGTCAGACATCTCTAAAATGTGGCTTTGAAGAGTTTGAAATGAAAGTAAAAAAGAATGAAACTACTCTTCAATTTAAAGGAAAAATGATCAATCGTAAAGTATGAAAAACTTTCGTACTAGATGAAATAAATTTCATACGAGACGAAATAAATTTTGTATGTACGAATGAAAAACTGCCAAAGATGAAACGGCTTTTCGTAAACTGCCCTTCCCGATGTGTCCTTTCATATAGGCTTTTTGACTACCCGATCGTACAGACGATCATGTGTTCGTTCGAGACGATCAGAATATTAAAGATTATTTTGATGATGGTTGGCTTCATCCTTATCCAAAAAGGACAACAAGGATCGTATAGACGAACGATACGTTCGTATGTATGATCAGTAATAATTGCTTAAAACTGTAAACCCGTCCCCATTCGTACAGACAAACCTATACATATCGTACAGTATGATGATGTCATCATGTAGTACGAATGATTATAAAAATATTATTTTCTCCCTCAACTCTACAAATTTTCATACACATGCTATATAATTCGTATTGTATAAAATAATTTCATACAATACGAATAGAACAAAAAAAACATGATAACAAAAGAAAACTTTCAATAGCTAATCACACACATATATTTTTTTATTTTTTATTTTTTTTTAAATAATTAAAAGGATAAAGCGACTATATTCAAACAAATAAAAGAAACAACCTATACTACAGATACACTTGAATTAAACAAGCATATAGTCACACACAAAATAAGTTTGTAGAATTTTCAATTATGCATTAGGATCAATCACACCTAGCCTTATCCTTAAAATGCTAAATGTGTCAAAAACTAGTGATTTTGTGAAAATATCTACAAGTTGATCCTTAGTAGCAACATGATGTAATTCAATTTCCCCATTTGCTATATAATCACTAATAAAATGATGCCTTATATCAATGTGCTTGGTTCTAGAATGCTGAATAGGATTCTTTGAAATGCATATGGCACTTGTGTTATCACAAAAGATTGAAATTGTGCCAAAAGAAATTCTAAGTCAATTAACTATTATTTTAACCAAAGCACTTGTGCAACATAGCTTCTTAAGGCAATATATTCAGCTTCTGTAGTTGAAAGAGCTATTGAGTTCTATTTTCTACTAGACCAAGAAACTAAGGAGTTTCCTATGAATTGACAAGTTCCAGAAGTGCTTTTCCAATCAACCGTACAACTGGTAAAATTTGAATCAGAGTATCCAATAATTTCAAATGTAATGCTTTTCTTGGGATACTAAATTCTTAGGTTTTGAGTCCCCAAAAGATATCTCATAATTCTCTTAACTATAGTCAAATATGATTCTTTTGGCTCAGCTTAAAATCTAACACACAAATAAACACTAAACATGATATCCGGTTTGCTAGCTGTCAAGTAAAGTAAAGATCCAATCATCCCTCTAAACTTTTTTTGATCAACTGATTTTCCTTTAGGATCCTTATCTAACTGCACTAAGGAACTCATAGATGTATTTACTGATTTAGCCTTATCCATTTCATACTTCATAAGGATTTCTTTAACATATTTTGATTGACTCAGAAAGGTTCCATCCTCATCTTGCTTAATGCTAAACCTCAAAAAGTAACTCAAATCTCTAATTAAGCTCATCTCAAATTCCTTACTCATTATTTTTGAAACTTCATAACAAAGATTTTTATCGGTAGATCCAAACAAGATATCATCCACATAAATTTGAACAATGAGTATTTCATCTCCTACTCTTTTTATAAAGAGAGTGGAGTCCACACTCCCTTTTATAAATGATCATTCAAGTAGGAAAGTGCTTAGCCGTTCATACCAAGCTCTAGGTGCCTGTTTAAGTCCATATAATGCCACTTTCAATTTGAAAATATGATTAAGAAATTATGCATTTTCAAAACCTAGAGGTTGCTCAACATAAACATCCTCTTTTACCATCCCATTTAGAAAGACACTCTTTATGTCCATTTGATATAACTTAAAACCTTTAAAGCAGGCATAGACTAAAAGCACTCTAACTGCCTTAAGCCTGACTACTAGGGCAAAGGTCTCCTCAAAATTATTTCTCTTAATTTGATTATACCCCTTAGCGACTAACCTTATTTTATTCTTTACAATCACTCCAGAATCATTCATCTTATTTTTAAATATCCACTTTGTTCCAATAACACTTTGATCTTTCGATCTTTCTACCAATTCCCAAACATCATTTCTAGCAACTTAATTTAACTCATCATACATAGATAGAATCCAAAACTCATTTGAAAGTGCTTGATTTATACTAGTGGGTTCAATTATTGAAATGAAAGTGGAGTGATTCACTTCTTTCCTCAATCCATGCCTAGTCTTAACACCTTCACTTGGGTCTCCTAAAATTAACTCCTTAGGATGACTCTTGGAAAAATTCTATTCCCTAGGTAATGGGTTTTTTTTCGTCATTTTCAACCCTCTCTTTCAATTTTTTATTTTCAACTCCTTGGGAGATTTCCTCAACTTCATCTTCTTCCAACCTAGACCCTTCTTTATTATCTGATTCATCAAAAACAACATGAGTGGTCTCATCAACTACCAATATTCTTCTATTAAAAACTCTATAGGATTTTCCAACACTTAAATATCCTAGAAATTATCTTTTATTAGATTTAGGATCAAATTTTCCTAAGAGAGTTTTTCTATTATTATGTATGAACAATTTACATCCAAAAATATGTAGGTGTGAGAGGTTGGGAATTTTACCTTTAAGAATTTCATAGGATGTCTTATTTAATTTTGATCTAATGTTTACCCTATTCAATACAAAGCATGCAGTACTAACTACTTCTGCCCAAATATATCTTGGAAGTGAATATTCTGCCAACATAGCTCTAGCAGCTTCAATCAATGTCCTGTTCTTTCTCTCAACTACTCCATTCTGTTGAGGTGTCCTAGAAGCTGAGAAATTATGATCTATTCTATGGGTTTTTTAAAACATATCAAATAATTCATTTTTAAATTCTCCCCCATGATCACTTTGGATTGTAACAATTTTAAACCCTAGTTTTCTCTGACAAGGTCTCTAAACTCCTTAAATGATTCACTCTTATAATTTAAAAATCTAATCCATGTGAATCTTGAGTAATCATCCATAATTACATACCCAAACCTTTTCCTCATAGACTTAAAGTACTAACGGGTCCAAAGAGATCCATGTGAAGAATTTCTAAGGGCTTGCTAGTTCTAACTTCCTTAATTAAATTGAAGGAGAATTTGACTTATTTTCCTAGTTGACATGCATCACATAAGTGATCTTTAGTTAAGTCTAATTGGGGTATTCTTCTGACTAAATATTTTTAGGTTATTTTCCTAAGATTTCTCATGCTAGCGTGACAAAGTCTTCTATGCCATAACCATGATTCATCAGATACAGTTTATAAATAAAAAATAAAAGAAGATTTTATAGATTTCAAATCTAGCATGTATATATTATTTACTCTATCACCATTCAACACAATGATTCCATTTTGACTAATAACACAACTAGTAGACAAAAATTTTATATGATAACATTTATCGCACAATTGACTTATGCTCAATAGATTGTATTTTAAGCCTTCTACTAACAGAGTATTTTCAACCACAAAATTCTTAGAATTTCCAATCATAGTTATACCTACTACTCTCTTGGTGGTATTGTCTCCAAGTGTAACCTTACCTCCATTCCTGGCTTCCAGTGATACGAATTGATTAGCAACTCCAGTCATTTGCTTTGAACAGCCACTGTCCAGGTATTAAATACTCTCATGAGGTCTTATGTGAGAGTAATTCTACAAGAAAATTAAGGGTTAGTCTTGGGAACATAAATAAGTTTGGGTTCACCTCTTGGCAATTTTAAATCAGATGCATGTGTGATATGCTATGATTTATCCACCTTAGGTCTCCACACTAAATGTGTTCTATGATGATAGTACAAGTATGAGAAATATGTCCAACAATTTCATAAGAAAAACATTTTAGTCCAGGAAAAGGATTTACCAATCTATGTGTACTATAAGATCTTCTCCTAGATTTTGAACTAGTGGCCTTGTGGTAAGACTTGTGAAAATCTTCAAGTTTGGATGGAATTCTATTTTCCTCAAGTGTTTTAAACTTAACTTCAAGATATGAGTTAGCACTATCTAGAGTCAAATTTTCAATCATCAAGTTATGCTCTCTACTATCCGATTCATCCATAAAAGTTTTGAAATTATTTTCAAGTTCAGTGTGTGATGATTTTAGAAGTTCATGATGTTTGTTCAAATCATCATACTCATCCAACAGAGTCATGTGGTTGCTATCAATTAATGCATGGTCTTTCCTAAGGATTTTAAATTCTTTTTGCAATTCTAAGTAATCCAAATTCAGTTTTGCATGCTGTTTCTTTAGTCTCCTATATGCATAATGTATGCACTTAGAAACTTTAAATAGTTCATCATAACTTAAGTCACATACCTCCTCTTAATCCAAATGATCAAGATTGTCAGCCATCAAACATAAATTTGTGACTTCCTCTTCAGGAGCTATTTCTAAGGAGTCTGAAGTTGAGTCCACCCAAAATGCTCGTTGTTACCCTTTCTATCATTGAGTTTCTCCTTGGCTTTCTCCTTGCTAGGATTGGCTTTGAGATTAGGGTGAACAGTCTTTATATGTCCTGGCTTCCTGCACTTATAATAAATTATATCATTAGAAGCCTTAGCATTTTTATGGAACTTACCATTATTCCACTACTGGCATCTCCTCTACTTCCTCCTTAAAAAACTTATGAACTGCCTTGTCATTAAGGTAATATCCTTTTCATCCTCAGGCTGGGAATGATCACTCTCTGAGTTATCCACTTTTAGTGTAATATTCTTTTCTTTCGATCTGTCACTTGTATCAATCTGTCGTTGAGTCACTCCTTGCTCATAAGCAATCAGTGATCTAAGTAGATTATCAATAGAGTAAATATTTAAGTCTTTTGACTCCATTATAGTAGTAATCTTTACATCGTAAGAAGTAGATAAATAACATAATATCTTATTTACTTTTTTAGAATTTGCTAGTTCCTTATCTAAAGCATGCAATGAAGTTACCATCTTTATAAAACGAGTATACATGTCAGAGATTGACTCATTCAGTTTCATGCAAAAAAGTTCATAGTCATGCAGTAGAATATTCAATCTAGATTATTTTACTTCATTGGTTCCTTCATATGTAATACAAAGCCTATCCCAAATCTCTTTTCCAGATTTACAAGTAAAAACATATATGTGGTCTTCTGATTTTAGTGCACAGAAGAAACTATTCAAACACTTATCATTTAATTGAGCTAATTCATGTTCTTCTATAGTCCAATCAGTAAAAGGTGTTTGAATTCTAATTCCATCTACAAGTCTAGTAGGTGTAGTGTAACCTTCCTGTACTAAAATCCACATGCGATAGTTAAGCAATTATATAAAAGTAGACAAGCAAGTTTTGTAAAAGTCAAACCGAATGTTATCAAATAGTGGAGGTCTAGTGATCGAATAAACCTCAGGTGTGTTTCGGTTTCCAAGATTAGCCATGATCAAATTTTAAAAAGTAATTTAAATAGTAATTTTTAAAATAGGCTCTGATACCACTTGAAAGTGCGAATAGGTTGTTAAACTTGTTAATTATGTCCCAAGACTAACCAAGATGGGGCTGAATTGGTTCTTTTAAAATCTTTTGGATATTTTAAAAATCCTTTTTAATAAAAAACCTTACGTATATCATACAGTACGATCAAGTTCGTAATGTACGAACAGTTATAAAAATTTTACTTTTTTAACCACAAAAAAATAAAGTGCAATGTTGAAATTAAAAATGCGATAAATAAATACAAGAACAGAGAACACTAGATTTTATAGTGGTTTGGTCAAACACGACCTACATCCACTCCCTAGAGACTCCTTCTCTAGGTATTGCACTAAATCAAAGTGACTCTCCTTTTACCCCCACAATAAGATAGAGAAGCCCTTACAAACTCTCTTCCACCAAACCCTAGTGCTACAGAGAACCGTCATCCTTTTTCACCATCCTGGTGAAGGCAAAGAACCGTCATCCTTTTTTACCTTCCTAGTGAAGGAAGAGAACCAAGTGTCCTTTCTCACCCTCCTGGTGATGACAGATAATCGGACTCTTCTTCAAAGATCTTCTCTTAAGAGTCTTCAAAGAGATAGGGAAGAGACTTGAAGTACAACCAATGAGATCCTCACCTTTGGGCAACCTTGTGAATCTCCTCATAATTTCTTCTTCAAAGATCTCACCACACTCACTCCCAAACACTCTCCCTAATCACTCTCCCTTCCACTCTTAAGAAGAAATTCGTAGAAGATTAGTAGGACAGTCAGTTTTTAGGAACCTTTTATACAAAGGACAAGAAAAACTGTCCAAAAACTGAAAATCTCAAGTTTGACGCAATCTGATCATACTATACGATCGACATTTGTATGTATGAATAGTTCAAATTATTCAACGATTCTTCCCGTACGATACTGTACGAACCAATGAACCCCAGTTTTTGTACTATGGAAAATGATATACAAACTAAAATCGTACTGTACGAACAGTTCAAAAATGAACAGTTCATCCTGTACGAACTAATGAAACCCAGTTTTCATTCTCTGTAAAATGATAAATGAAACCCATTCGTATCGTACGAACAGTTCAAAAAATAGAATAGTTCATCCCGTACGATCTAGTATGAATCATGCAAACTCCCATTTCGTACTCTAGAAAATAATATATGAAGCCTATTCGTACTATTTGATCAGTTCAAAAAAATGAACAGTTCATCTCGTACGATCCAGTACGAACATGTAAGCTCCTAATTTGTACTCTGAAAAATGATATACAAAAATATTTCATACTATACGAATTATACTTAGAAAAATTTTAAACCTAGCAGGTTCGTATTAGAGGAGAAATAGTATAAATTGTCTCGTACGATTCAACATCGTACAATATAATTAGTTTTAAAAAAATACATTTCGTCTCACTCCCCCAATATGTGTGTGCATGATTACCCAATTACAATCACATCACTCAAACTCAAGAAAAGAAAAAATACATACTCTAAGACTAATAACCTCTAATTCAATAAATTTGAAGTCTTCCATTATCTGGAATGTGATATTCTTGAAATGAAATGTTAGTACACACAAAATAGAATTTACTAGCATTTGTTAGGAGAAATAATAAATAAATAATAAGATTTTGTAATAATCCAAAACTCCCATAAAAAAAACTTCACTTAAAGAAACAGATTTGCACCAATCTTAACACTTTCTGGGGTTGATGGAAACAAAAGTTGAAGTAATATATCGTAGAGAGGTGGATAAAATCATTGGGAATGGTTGATATTTTTTTATAGATCTATTATTAGCAGATTGGGAGGATTATTGACTTTTTGGAAGAGGGATGTGTATTATTTTACTATTCAGGCATCTTTGAATCAACATTTGGTTGGGCAGTTGAAATCACCCAATTATATGATCTAGATGATTGTTGTTGTGTGCAAAAAGGAAGTTCATGCGAGGAGATATCTTTGTGACCTTATTAGTTCGTTCCCTATCAAGGAACACCCCACCATCATGGGTGGTGACTTTAATTGTATTCTTTCAAAGCAAGAGAAGAAGGGTGGGAAACAATTTATATTTTCCTAAGGGCCTCAATAAAAGAAGGATTTTATGATCAATATTGATCTTGATGCTATGAAGTTCATTGGACCTCAATTCATGTGGTGTAATAATAAAAATGGTGCTAGTATAATTTGGCAACATCTTGATAGATGTCTACTGAACTTAGAGGCCCTTCAGTTTATCTAGTTTGTGGTGGTACAACATCTTACTTGGTATGTCTCGAACACTGAGGATAGTGAGAATATATTCTTACAAATTTTTTTAGCTTAAGTGGATGGAGAAGGATGTTTTGCTTAAAGGTTGGTTAGTCTTTCCTAGGAACTAGCAAGTTGATGATAGGTGAAAAAAAATGTTGGTGGATGATTTTACTATGAAAGACCTTCATAATGCTATCAAATATATAGGAAATAATGGGGCCCCTAATTCAGATGGTATAATGACCTACTTTATCAAATTCTATTGGGAAATTGTGAAGAGGGAGGTTTGGAATGCCATTAATAGTTTTTTTTTAAATATCTAGTTTGATGTCTACTTCATCAAGAGACGCTCTGATTGTCATCATCCTAATGGTGAAAAATGCTCTAGAACTTGCTAAATTTAGACCTATTAGCTTCTGCTAGACTATATACAAGGTTGCTATAAGAATGATTGTTAGTAGATTGAAAATCATTCTGCCAAAGTTGATTGCTGAAGCATAGATAGCGTTTGTCTCTAATCACTCTATCTTTGACTATTGTTTGCTTGCACAAAAGATCTTCAATATGTTTAGACATTCAACCTCGAAAAATGGTTTTATGTCTTCAAAGATTGATATCGAACAAACATATAATAGTGTTTGTTGGGAAACTCTTTAAAAGGTTATGAATTATATGGTGTTCCTTGTGAAATTCATTAATTGGACTATGCAATGTGCCGTGAATCTACGATTTGCTACTGTTCATAATGGTAGAAGGTCAAATTGGATTGAAGCAAAATATGGGTCTCGACAGGAGTGTCTGTTGTCTCTATACCTATTCATCCTATGTTTTAAACTATTTGTCCACGGCCTTTCACCAGCATGGACATGACTTAGGAATCCAAATTGCTACTATTGGTGACTATATTTCCCACCTATTGCATAGGGATAATATCTTAATAATTATTGAAACTTCTCGTGCTGTTGTTAATCAAATTTCTAGCATCTTGAAGGATTAAAACTTATGACATGCCAGAAGATTAATAGGAGCAAATCAGTTGTCATTTGTGGTAAAACACTTGTTGGTTGGAAGAATAGGAGGATGGTCAAGTTGTTGGGCTTTCACTTGGTGACTAAAATTGATTATTTGGGGATCAAAATTGCTCTTAGGAAGGGAGTGGTTACTGACTTTCAGGAGATGCTAAAGCGTGCTAGAGATAAATTGAATACATGGGTAGACATCATTTGTCATTTATTAGGAGAGTTATGCTTATTAAATCTTCTCTCCAAGCTCTTTTAACATTTTTGTAACCTATTCTTTGGTTCCTAAAGGTGTGTTGAATGAGCTGGACAAACTGTGTCATGAATTTCTTTGGCAAAAGGATCCTGGGAAATAAGGGATGTATTATGCTGCTTGGGATGATGTTTGCATACCATATATTATGGGAGGAATGGGTTCTACTCAACATGTATGTCACTGGGTCCTTTGAGGGCCCAACTGGCTTGGCAATTCCTACAGCATCCACATTCTCTGTTAAACAGGAATTTGAGGGTTAAATATGGGTAGGATATATGGAATGGATCTGTTAATCATGGAACTTGTATTGTGTGGTGAATTATTCTTTAGGGAGCTCAATCTCTTCAACCATTAAGCTACTATAAAATTGCTAACGGTAAGAATGTATGTGTGAAATTTCTTAAGTAAAAGAAACTAAACTCTTAAACATCTAGGCACCTTTTGATGTAATGGTTGGAATTTTATTAAAGAAACTTTGTAGTTAAGCATGTTCATCACAGAGAAATCCTAGGATGGGTGACCTCCTAGGAAGTTACACCAACAGGATAAAATTGTGAGGCCCTTAGCTGAAGAGGACAATATCTTGATAGTTAAGAGTTTGATCTATTATAATTGGTATCAAAACAATACACCAGCTGAAAGATGAGAACTAAGTGCCATACAAGAAAAGTGGAACATCATGGGAACCACCTCTTGAACTCTATATAGAGAATGTGCTACATGGCGAGAGCCACTACTTGAACTTATAGGGGCCACCTTTAGAATCCTGTCTTCCTGGTGGATGATTATGGGATACAGATGCTAACAAGGACATCAATTATTTAGGTGGGGGAGATTGTGAAACCCTTTTAGTAAAAGAAGCTAAAAAACCTAAACATTAAGGCATCTTTTGGTGTAATGGTTGGACTTTATTTAAAAAACTCTGCAGTTAAGCGTGCTCATCCTAAAAAATTTTTACGATGGGTGACCACCTAAAAAGTTACACCAATAGAACAAAACTGTGAGGCCCTTAGCCAAAGCAGATAATATCTCAATAGTTAAGAGTTTGAGCTATTATAGTGTGTGTAATAGATAATGTATGGATTATGGACAGACCTCTCTCTTATTGGCCAACCCATTATGGTCATAATAACCTCTAGAATTTAAAAGTTACGGGTATGCTTGATGCTATTGGATCATAGAATGTTCTAGTGCCACTTAGAGGGTTTGGCCAACACCCTGTACATCTAATTCTAAATATACCGCAGGATATTTATCTTGATGGTGATTAATCGGAGCTTATACATGTCAATATGGGCAAGTTTAAAACTGTCATGGCTGAAAGTTTGTGAGGGTGGTTAAACCCTTAAAAACTAGCCCGAGGCTAACCAAGAGGGGGAATTGGTGTTTTAAAAAAAAAATTTAGTTAAAAAGAAAAATCTTTTTGAAATATTTTTGAGTATTTTAAAACGAAACAGTTTTAGCAGAAGCAAATAAAAAATTAGAGATTTCAATCACAGATCATATCACAGAAACTTGTGAAAAATAAATGCGTAAAAATAAGTAGATAGAACACAGGAGATTTATAGTGGTTCAGTCAACTTGACCTACGTCCACTCCTTAGAAACTCCCCTTCCATGCATTACACTAAAAGTACTGACTCTCCTTCTGTCCCCACGGCAAGGCAGAGAAGCCTTTACAAAATCTTTTCACCGACCCAGCGTGGCAGAGAACCTTGAATCCTTTTACTCCCTCCTGGAGTATGCAGAGAACCTGATAATCCTTTTACTCCCTCCTGGAGTAGGTAGAGAACCTGACAATCCTTTTACTCCCTCCTAGAGTAGGAAGAGAACCTGGATCTGATGCTGATGATCGTCTCCCTAGAGCCACCAAGGAACTAAGGTCGAACAAGGAAGAAGATGATCAAATCCTTGCTTGGAGTAACTTTTTTGAATCCCCTCGCAAACTCCCCCTCATAAGATCCTCTCTTTCTCTCCCAAACTCTCCTCCTTCTCTAAGCTCTCTTGGGTTAGAAAAATAGTAAAATATTTTTTTCACTAACAATTAAGAGAGCTTAAATACGAGGCCTAAAAAAGTGCCCTAATTTCAACTTACCGGTAATATCGTCCAGGATAATCTATCGATCATCCTATATGATTAGTATAAATCAGCCCTTCCAGCCAGGATGATCTGGGTTTCCTATATGATTAGAACACAAAGTTTATTCTGATCGTCTAGGACAATGTGGTCATCATCCTGTATGATTAGTTCAAACATACACTTTCATTCAGGAAGTAGTTTGGGATGTCCAGGAGATAAATTAGGATGATATGTAGAAATATAACTAATCGTCTAGGGAGATGTCATGATTGTCCTGTACGATTAGTTCAAAATCAGACATTATCATCCAGTAGATAGTTCGTGATATCTAGGAGATAAATCGAGATGATATGTAGAAATATAACTGATCATCCAGGATGATTCCACGATCATCCTATACGATTAGTTTAAAATCAGACATTATCATCCAGCAGATAGTTTGGGACGTCCGGGAGATTTAGGAGAAAACTAAGGTTTTTGTTACAGATCGTCCAGTATGATTCTGCGATCAGCCTGGATGATATGATCGATCAATCTAACCTTAATTGCTCTCCAAATCACTAATCAATTTAGGCATGGTTATGTATAAATTATCCAAGATGATTAGGATCATCCTGTATGATTAGTATAATTTTGTGAGTTATAAAATCTTGCCTAAATGAGTTTGGTGGTTGGATATTTTGATTTAAGCATATCATTCAGGATGATGGGAGTATCATCCAAGATGATTTTCTTAATCAAGTTTACTTGATCCAAATGCCCTAATTAGGGTTGTGAGCTAAACAAATCATCTATGATGAATAAAAATCATCCCGTATAATTTGGTCAAAGATTTATGTTTTATCTATCTCAATTTACTCACTCCCTTGAGTGTGTGTGTGCAATGTTACTTAGCTTCAGGATCCACCACATTACAATTGACTCAAGAAAAGGTAGGAAATGCATTTAAATTAAAATTATAGACTTAACTCAGTACTAGTCTACCCGATCTTGAGCTAGCTTGAGAGAGAGCTTGTGGACCTGAAATGTTAATATTCAACAGAGAAAATAGATATGCAATGAACTTTAATTATTAGGAGTTAGCATAGTAAATAAAAATAATAATATTTATTATCATTAAAATCGCAAGACTTGAGCCCAGATTTGCAACAATGGCCTTTACAAAGTTATTTCAACCAACAAGAGAGGATCTTAATTGGGATAAAAAATTGCAGATGCATTCTAGAGAAAGACTCTTCTAGTGGAGGATTGGGAAGAATGCAATTCCTGCAAATGCTTCACTTTACTTTCAAAGGCCGACTAATTCAAATCTCTGCCTTGCGGGTGCTAACAAGTGGAGGATGTTGATCATATTTTGGTTACATGTAATAAGATGAGTGAGATAATAATAAAATTTAATCAATAAGAATTGCCCATCCCCCTATTTACTTCCTTTTCAGAGTTATGTGAATAGTTGATAAAAGTAGCAAAGTGTAACCTTGTGGTAGGAAGAATCTATTGTAGTGTTGTCTATCACCTCTAGAATGCATAATGCTTTCAAACATGGTAGACCACAAGGTTCTCTTGCTTTTATGGCTGCTACGGTCCTAGCTACAACCATTCACCCATATCAGAATCCTCTCTTGGAGCACTGGGATGCTAATAAGTAAAATGAGTTGCCCTATTATAAGCTTTGGTGTCTACCCCACCTGATTAGATAAAATGCAATGTGGATGCTGCTCTTTTCCCTTCCAACCGTGCTGCCATAGGTGTTGTTTTTAGAGATTACAATGATAAATTCCTTCTGGCTTTTTGAAAGATGATTTTGCATTTGGATGTCATATATGTTGAGCTTCTTGCTGTTCTTGCTCTCAAAGATATTCTTAAAGGGTGAATATTTAATAAACTAGGAATTATGATTGAGGGATATAATGCCAATGTCATCAAGTGGCTACAAAAATCTATGGAGATCCAAATATGGTTGTCTATAGGGAAGTTGGAGCATTATATCACCTTCCTGAAGAATTTTAAACAGGTCCACTTCCATTTTATACATAGAGATAGCAACTCAGTGGCTAACTTTTGTGCATCTTATGCTACTTTTAGTGTTTTTGTTTGGAAAGATGTTAACAATAGGAACCTTCCCTTGACATTTTTGTCTATGTTGAGGAAGAATAATGATATAATTGATAAAATTTAGGAATACTTATATTCTTTTCCATTCCTTTTATAATGTAAAATACATAATTCAAGAAAATAATAATAATTTTTGCAAACAACCAATTAGATTTGATCAAAACTAGTGGTTGAACTGGAGAACATATTCATTTTTTATGAATAGACTTGACACGTCATCAATAAATTATCTTGATCTGACATAAATCTCGATGCAATAATGAATAAAAAACATCCAAAATTAAATTTGGGACCATTCAAACTACAATTTCATTAAACTTAAAGTCAAATTGAATGTCTCAAAGAAACAAACACAACGACACCAAAATTATGCCAATCTGAACCCAAATGGATCCAAATCGGGGGTCTGAAGCCTATTTGGAAGCTTCAGAACTTTTATTAGATGACCAAATGATATCTAAATGTGACATGCTTATAGTCAAATCAAGCGGCTCGATAAGTCAAATCCATTGAACCCAAGATCAACAAATTCTGGAATCATTAAGACACTCAAATGTTTGATAAACAATCCATGATCAAGGGAGTTGATATTGGTCATCCATTTAAATAATCCCAAGGTTCCCTTGATTTTTTTCCTATTTACTAGCCATGTCACTCTAAAAAAAATATAAATAGACCCCTCATTCTTTACAAAGAAGGAGGAGGTGGAGATGATAAAAAAAGGATCTCTCTTATTTTTTCAAGCATGCACCACCAGCCAGATCTCTTCTAGACCACCAACCATTTTCCACTAACTGCGGTCCCTCCAACCACCGTCACTCACTGACTACAGTCCCTCCGACGATTATCGCCTATCGACTACGGTCCACTCTGACCATGATCGCTCACAAAGTATGGACCATCCGACCACCATCTACCATCAACTACGATCCACTCTGACCACCGTTGCTTACTGACTATGGTCAACTTTGACCACCATCACCTGCTTACTACGATCCATTTGACCACCTTCACTCGTCGACTATAGTCCTACAGATAAAATAGACATGTCAACACTTTTATAAGAAAAGCTACCATATAATGAGCTGTATACAATGTATATTTACTACATTGAGCCAGCACCCTCCTCCAAGGAGGGGTATTATTTATAATCAACCATCAATACTAGTGTGTTCATTCAAACTACGTCATGCCCTATAGTTTTTTTTCTTTTCAATATTTTTTATGTAAAACTCTTGGTGTCTCTTATGAATGCTACAACCCCATCCTTTATCTATTTGTGTACTTGATCTTCATACAAAGCTAAGTCGCTAAACTTTTTCTCTCTCTACCATTACGAGTATTCCAGGATGCAACAAGACTAGTTCAAATATAGATAATTTTTTTACCTTTTTGTTTTGATTAAATGACTTTAATAGAAGGTTTAGAGGATCTAGCAAGTTAATCTCTCTCTAGTTAATATTTTTTAAACTTTTAAGTTGAATATTATTATTATTATTTGAAGTTAAATATGTTAGAAATAATCAAAATATTAAGGTTGTGAAAATTGGACCGGACAACAAACTGGAAGGAGAGGTTCATGGTTCGACCGGCTTGACCGGTCAAACTTGATAACATAATGAATAATAATGTTATTTAAAATTAATAAGATTAATATAATAATTATGACAATCTAACCTTAAATCTCAAAAGTTTAAAAATTTAAACTTTGTACCTTTTAGCAGATTATCACATATTATCTCTCAATATAATTACATTACTAAATAATTTAATTGAATTGAAATGATGAATATAATAATATATTATAATTAAATTATTAGACATATAGTTTAATTATATTATATTTATGAATATCTAATAATTTAATTATAATTAACTTTTACATTTAATTATAGTGATAATAAATAATATTCTTATAATATACATTATAATAATTTTATAATAAGAATAATATTTAATATAATATATAAATTTATAATATTTAAAATCTATATTATTAATTATTATAATATACATTATAACAAATTTATAATATATACATTTTTAATACACATTAAAAAAATTTATAGCCCAACCAACCCAAATTTATAGCCTAACCAGCCCAAATTCATAGCCTAACAAGGCCCAAATTCATATTCTAACTCATATAGCTTTCATGTAACTTTTTTTAGTCCCGCATTATAGGGAAGTTGAGATACTTGTCTTTAAGTCTTTATATAGTATGAGGTACACACTTTTTACAACAAAATATGATTATATGTGATGACATGCATATATTACATATGGTGTAATTAATCTCCATATTTAATAAAAATATTTAAAAATTTTAAAAGAATCTAATAAAAAAATAGATTATTTATAATTTAATCAAACAAAAATAATTCTTTATAGAACTGACCGGTTCTTCTCAACCTAGACTTGATCACCGGTTGAACCACCTATTTTTGCCAATTCAGTTCAGTTTGATGCAAAACTAGTTTTTAAGTTGATCAGACTGGACATCTGATTGGTTCATGATTGAACCGACTGGTCTGATCTATTTTTTAAAACTATGCAAAATATCATGTCTAAAAATTTTGATTTAGAATCATATCCAAAAATTTTAAATTTGAAGTGCCCTAATTTAGAATATTATATATTAGAATAATAAAGATATTATTACATTATTATTATATCATTGTCATATTTAAAAAAATTAATAATTTATAATGTCATTTGGTTCAACCCCATTTAACTCCAGTTAAATATTTGAAAATTGAACATCTTGTTCTTCTGGTCCAATGTCCAGTTTGCTTTTAAAAAACTTTAAAAAAAAAGTTCATAATAACATGATAATTTAATTTGAAGATAAAAAAACCCTTAAATATAAGTATTCAACTTAAAGTGTCATATATGCTCTTGATTAAATAGACTTGTTAAGGACAAAGATATCAAAGGATATGGATAAAAATCCTAGTTAATATGCTTATATGCCATAAAATTAAATGGAAGATCATGAATTACATTTTACAAATCATAACCAACATTGCTTTGTGAAAAAACTACTAGGTTACCATTTTACAATTGAATACAAATCCTGTAACACAAAATAAATTGGTAATAAATTATCTAGACTATATGAAGAGGAACTAATCTAGTCTTGGGCTGTTGATTATCCAAGGCTCTAAATATTATAGAGATGTTTCTTAACAGTGGTGATGGCTTTAGAATGGCAGTGATAAAGTATGAAAGGTTTAGAAAGGGGGAAGGGTTAGTTAACCCTTGACTGTCCAAAATCAAGAACACCTAGTTTTTTTTGGGAACAGAGGTATCTACCCACTGCCAACCCCTTAGGAGGCGTAGAACATCTAGTTTAAGTTTTAAAAATTAGGTCTTGGGATTATATGCAAATTTATATAATAGAAAAGATTGAGAAGGTTAAGTAAATGTATGAAGACTGATTATGGAGTATATGGTGAGTTTATACAAGGTTTTAATGCTAAAGTCTGGATTGGGTCTAATTTAACTTTAAAAGCTTAAGTTTTGGGATTATAGGTAGATTTATATGATGGAAATGATTAGGAAGGTTAGGTAGATGTCTGAAGACTCATTAAGGAATGGTTAGTGAGTTTCTACAAAGTTTAAAGTCTGGAGTATGAACGAAAGGGGTTTAAGTGATCCAAGCCAGCATGAGCTCGACTCGTTAACGAGCTCACGTGTTGAGCTTATTAAGCCACGAGTTTTATCTAAAGCCTATAATTGAGCTCGTATATTAAATGAGCTCCAACTTGTGCTCAGCCTGGCTCGGCTCGAAAACTCGTTGAGCTGCTTGATTATATTAAAGTGTGTGTGTGTGTGTGTGTGTATATATATATATATATATATATATATATAAATTAGAATTATATAATACATTTTAATATTTTTAAATTAATTCTATATTAAAAAATTAAAATTATTAATATAGAAGTAAGAAATTGAGCTCAACAATCGAGTCAAGCTTGAGCTTTCCAAATGAGCTCGATATTATAAAATTTTTAATATGTTGAGATTGAGTTTAGTAAATGAGCTTGTGTTGAGGGCAAGCTCGAGCTTAGTAAGAACTAAATAAGCTTTGCTCAATTAGGAAAATAATTGACTCGACTCGACCTGTTTATGCCTTTAATGGAGGGAGATCAAGATTAGGTCTAATGGAACCTAGTTTGGTGAAGAGCTCTTAAGAAAGGGTTTATAGGTTGCTTGTTGGCTATGAGGGTTATGAAATAGCTTTACAGAAAAGTAGAGTTGCTGGAGAAGATGTTTATCTAGAGGTGGAGAGGTTAGGGATGTAAATTAGCAAGTAAAAAATGCTAGATAACTTGTTCACTAAGAGAACTAAGAGGCCAACCACCAAGATCCCTCCTCGAGAGAATAAATTTTTCATTTTTTTTCAATTAAATAAATATAATTTCATTAACTCAAGAAAATACTTGTTTATTACATGAATACTAAATTAAATGGTTTAGAAGAATTAAAAATAGAAAATATAATGGGCAAGAATGGGGGAGCGGGCACAAAAATGTGGAAAGGGCATTGAAATTGCTCCTCTTTAAAAATCTTGAAGTTATATATCCTCATATGTAATGGCGAGCCATGCTAGCTTCCTAAACTACCTAGTAAAATAATAAACTGAAGGGAATACAGACCAAGCTTTCCATATCATTATAAGCACTTAATGTTTAAAAATTCAAACTTTTAGGCTAAAATTTTGAATTCTTTTCTTTAATTTTGTATATAGTTTATCAAGGTACCCATTAATGCTTATGTTGATTTGCTTGATGATGAACTCTAGGCCCTTAATCTCATGATGATTCTGAGCCCTTCATCTTGATAATGTAATGGGAACATCATAATTAGCTTAATGTCTAATATTGATTCTTTAAAGCCCCATTTTAACTCTACTATACAAAGTTTGAAGTCCAAGTAATCTTTAATAATGTCACAACCCAACATGATCTGCTTCCATGTCATATCGAGATGACTTGGGACAAACCAATTCCAAGGTCAAAGTTTTGGAGGCTTGTTAAATTTCTTCCAAATTACTCATACCACAAAACTTCTAATTAACTTCCATAAACATAAAAAATACTCATCTACCATTCCTATTCTTTCCATTTACCATCAAATGTACATAAAACAATTTATATATTACAGTGCATGGCTATAGACTAGAACAAGCAAATAAATAAATTTTTATGGTTGTACCAAAAATTAGAAAATTCCTCCACATACTCAGACAAATCGAATCATGGATCCTTGGCTACTCAACTGGCTCTGTTTCCTTCCCCAGACCTGAAATAGAGTGCATAATATGTATGAGCTAATACAGCTCAGTAGGTCACACTCATCTATTTAAATTTTAATAATTCACTTATTTTGAATTTAACTGAATGTAAAGGTAAATCATAAGAAATATATCGCACTAAGACTAATATTAATCACACATAATGAAATAAAGCAGACTGTGTATTGAAAATAAACAAACAAACACTTCATATATCAAGAGTAGAAAGTAGCTGATTTCTGTCAATCCCTTATACCTCTAATCAGAAACTTTCGGAAAACTCAAGCCTTTATAATTCCATGTGATACATATAAAAACATGGCTCTTTATGACTTCAAGTGCTTAGCACATATCAGATTTTAAAAAATTTAGGCCATTATAACTTCCTATGTATTAACCACCATAACTTTTTCCAAAATCAGAACTCCACAAAACACACATTTCAAGCAAATAAGCACATATCTTATGGCATTGTAGTAAAAGAAACATAAATGAATGAACATAAAAAATTCACATAATGCTTTATTGGTAAACAACACATTTAACTGCTGAGCAAAATTTATCAAGGATTATTCAAAATACTATTTTGAAACTTTCATTATACTGCAACATTTTTTCTAGGGTCGGGATTATTTTCTAGCTTAATAAAATAACAAACTTTTCAAATTACTTGACAAAATTTTTTTTAGAAACATAATTAAATATCCAGAATGATTATTTCAATAACATGAAGAAAGGTAGATGATAAAGTTTAGTACGTATAAAGTTATTCTCATTTTTATGCTACAAAATTACGAATTTAATCAAGAGAAGTTCAAAATTATCGTATTTTTTAAAGCTGAGATAGGCAAAATATAACTTACCTTGATTTGAATAATTTTCAAAATTGAACCGACAATAGAAAATGGATAGAAGTTACCCAAGTCTTAGCTTTCTCTCTAAAATCTTCCTCTCTCTCTCTCCTCTCTCTCTCTCTCTCTCTCTCTCTCTCTCTCTCTCCCTCTCTCTTTCTCTCTCTCTCTCTCTAGTCGGCTACACTAAGGGGAAAGAAATGACTTGAGTTTTAAAATATTTTGGTCGAAATAGATACTTTTATAGAATCTGAACCTAGCATTATGGCGCATAACCCTAATATGTCATAGTGCTCTCCACTAGAGAGCACAACGTCGCAGAACCACCCTCAGTGCCAAAATATTGAGTTATTTTGGCCAAAAGACAGAGAGTTAAATATCATGGTGCTACCAAACCAGGTGTCATGGTGCCTTAATGAAAAAAATTAGATTTTTAAATCATGTAGATAGACCCCTGGGACCCTCTTCCAAATAGACTTAGACACTCTCATATTTATAAAATACTCATAGGCATATGCATGGGGTGATAGACAAAAAAATTTAAGGGGTTAAATTCGCTATACTGGGTTAAAATAGGTACAAGTGTACATGGATTCTCTTTTGGCATTACAATCCTCCCTTAGAAAAATGTCATTCTTGAAATTTCAAAAGAAAGATTAGTGGAACACTTAGGGATATAATTGTCTCATCGCCAAATCATTCTCCCAAGTGGCTTCTCTTTCTATTCAGTGCTTCCACAATGCCTTAACTATAAAAATATGTTTGCTTCTTAGCCTTCTAATGTCATAGGCTAGAATCCTTTCTAGTTTTTGTTTTTTACTCAAATTTGGATGTATCTCCACCTTCTCTGTAGATACTCTATCACAACCCAACCTGACAAGACCCACTGATGGGATAGGTCCTATCGTGTTGGCTTGTGACAGGCAATTCCCTAGATCTAGTTTTAAAAAATTCTCATATTTTTCTTCTGTAATAAATTTTAAAACAAATAACAAACTATAGAGCTACTAAAACATCTGAAGTGATGAAATAAACTCATCCATAAAATTTGTTTTCATTCATCATCAAAATGACAAATGCAATCATAGTACATGGTTATAAATAAAAGTTATAAAATAGAGTAATAAACTAGCCATGATCATGAAGAAATCAATAAAAGAAATACCTATAGACTCAGATTTGATCAAGAATTGCTAATTGTGGACAAATAATTATGTTATTGATTCACTTTATATTTCTTTAGTCGAATCTGCATATCCAACATTATACTACCTCGAGAGATAGACTAGTACTACACTATTGACTTGAAAAGAGAAACAAATTTATTTTCAAAATCAAACCCAGCATAAGGAATTTGAAATTCATTCTGAAAGATAAAATTCATATTCAATTATCATTTTGATTATGAAACTAACCAATGATATGTTATAGTCTACATCCAAAAGATTTTTCCTCTACCTTATAAAGAAACTAAGATAGAGTTTATTTAATCTAGGTTCTAGGCTCCCTATAGAGGCAAGCCTCTATATTTAATTATATCTCCAAAGAGAAAACTCTGAATTAATGTGAGAATTATACTTTTTAAATGTATAAAACTTTGATTAAAAATTTATGTTTATCAATCTACTAACTAGGAAAAGATTTCGATTTAGATTTAATTTGAATTTAGAATTCATTTAACCCTCATAAATAGCATATACTGAGGTGTGTACAACCTGGGTTTATGTTAGCCTAGAGTGTGTTGTCAGCTAACATTTTAAATATAATCAATTGCCTTATGAATGCATTATAGGATGACTCAATTCCTAAAGAATCAAGGATGTCTAATTTTGAAGGTTTAATCATGACTCTTAATTATGCAATAATATATAACTAACATCATTTATGATGTTTGAATCAAATGAAAAATAAAATCATTATTCATTTATTGGAAACATAAACCCAGGGTATATCATAAAAATAAGGTGGCCAAGCTCCACCAAAACAAATTTGGATTTCTACTACTATGAATGAAGTAGGTTTAAATGTGTTTGTTTATTATCTTATGGCTCCAAGTCTTTTATAGGATTCCAAAAGATAATGTCTCTCAAAAGAAGAGAAGATATTTCCTTTTAGAGTCCTATATATGTAAAAACAACTACATTTAATTTTTTACAACTCTTTGAATTTACAACTCGATATAAATATACAATCTAAATTCTTACATTTACATTCGACTTTTGTATTAACATTTATACCTAGGTACATTCTATTTTACGCTTCTTTTTTTAACAAAGAAAAGATGCCATAAACATAAATATAATGCATGTCTGGGTGTAATGTAGGTGTATACAATTTATTAAATTCTAAGTACACCAACAAAAACATAATCATGCATGATATGACATCTTGAGTACAGAACATAAAAAAACATACCAAGGATAACCTCCAAGCAAAGGTATCCACATCACACCAAAACACACTACCAACCTAACCTAAGACTACAGTTAGTTATCCTAACAAATAAGTTGTAAGTATGTGTGCGGTCTATGCCGCTTTGATATGTCATAGAAGGTTTGATGTTTAAGTTTTTTGGATTTAAAATTATTTATTTGTTATAAGCCAATGGAGATTTTGATTTAAATTTAAGTTTTAGTATTTCACAATTTTATTAATTCAATTTTAGAATATTTTATTTATTTGAGTTATTTTATTTTAAATTTTAAAGAACCATGTTAGTTAATGGATTCAAAGTGCAGAAACCACTAACTATGAATTCCTAAGGCTCATAATTATAATGCTACCATTCACCCATAAAGGATAGAATGATTGCATAAAGTTCTTAAAGTTTTATTAACCATTTATGAAGTAATTTAGGAAATAGCTGTTATAATGAATGTGTTAGTTAAATTATCCCAAATTTCTTTGAAGTATTCAATTCTACATCCTAAGCTTTATAAATTAAATACATGTATGTCCTCTAAAAAAAATCAAGCATATTGTATTAGGCTTTGGTTTATTAAGAATTTATTTAAGAATAATTGAATTGATACCGATGATTGTTATACCAAAACAATGAGGCTTATTTCATCCTACTTCAAGCCAGTAGCCCTACGTGCTTGGGTTTCCATACAATATATCATAATCTCTGTCTTAAATTTATTAACTTTTAAATTTATCCCATAATATGCCCATCCAAAAGAAATCAAGCATATTGTATGAGGCTTTAATTTATCTAAAATTTATTAAGGACCTATGAATCCAATGCATTTGTGGCTTCTAAAAGGAGATAAACACAATGCATAAAGGTCTTTAATTTAATTTAATATTTAATTAATGAATTTATTTAATTAAATTGAGTTTAATAAAGTGAATTATTAACTTTTTTTAATTTAAATCTAAAGATAAAAGGTTGTTTTTAAATTTTTGTCACTGAAAGAAAAATATACAAAGAAAGTTGATACTTATGAAAATAAATTATTTTGGACTAATGAATATATATAACATAGCTTTCCTAATAATACTCTTAGTTATAGATGTGGATAATAGCATATGCATTTCTAGATCTCTGACTAGCTTAAAGGGGTGAAAAGAAAGATTTATGGCCTTTATATAATTTTTCTATATCCATAAAATCTAGAATATTCATACATCCTATGGCTAGGCATGCCAACATACCATTTCAAACTCTTAATTATTCCAGCATACATCCGTCGAGGCTATACATTACACTATATTTTTACTATACACATGGCCATTTTATGTATTAAATGAAGAATGAGGGATATTGAACATATCAATACATTCATTAAAGCATAAGAGTCTATATTAACATATGTTATATTTTATATATCATTAATTCAAAGTTAGAGAATTATCAAGACATGTAGGAAATAACAAGCAAACTCATCTTCATTTTATTCATTGGAAGAAAAGACACCTGACAAGTAATAAGAAAATTTTCATTCAGAAAGGTCAAATGATCTTCTCAATACTCCTTCCACCAAAAATAGAGTAGCTTATACAAATAAGCTAAGATCTCTACAAGAAAAAATATCTTGAACTACCCTAGCCTCCCTTAGACTTTACTCTAAGGGGACGCTAAAGAAACACACTTACAAATACATAATTTCATGCAAGTGACAGAACTCTCAAATAATAGAACTAAAAAACTCTTTATATGAAGTACAGGGATGGACTCAAGCACTGCAGCCATTGATAAAGTAGCACTGTAATGGTGAAGAATTAACTAGCACCTTGACATTATAATGTTGGCTCCACTGCGATGCTGGCTGACCTGACATAGTTAATGATTGAAACAGTGCATATTGTAGCTGAATCGACATGGCTCTTCAAATTAAAAACTACTCTACCATGTTGTTATAGAAGTTTTAGCACTATGATGCTTGAATTTGGTTTTGGTGCTGAGGTGTTGTAAGGATAGGTGCTCCAATGCTCATTTTCTTAAGGCTCCCGGCATTGCAGTACTGAATTTTCATGTGGTGGAGCTGTGTAACGATTCGACGCTAATAGTGATGATGTTGTTCCAATGTTGCAATGTTTGAATCTGGTGTCGGGGTGCCGTGAACTTGTACACTATGGTACTTTGGATGATGGCACCATGGTGTTGGTCAACACTTGTATTTTTTTGCCTTTTCTTATATATTTCCTACATAAATACCACTAAAATAACATTTTTTTACTGAATTTAAATATAATATATAATAAATAATAAATAATTTATACTTAACAAATTTCTCCTAGCTTAAACTTTTGCTTATCCTCAAGCAACTACAAAAATCAACAATTGATCACTTAATAGCTAAAGTAAAAAATTAACAATTTAAAATTAGAAAAATATAAATTAATACATCAAACTCTAGAAGTAATTTAGAATGAATAAAGATATAATTCTAATTTAAAAATTCATAACAATTATCCTAACCAATCACCTTTATTATTGCTTATTTTTAATCTTTACACTAGGTATTTATGTTTAAATTGAATTCTAAATTTTGAAATGAATAATATAGCCTAGAAATTAGTTATTCTTGTAGTTTAATTTAAAGTTCACTAGTGCACCAACATATGTACTTGCTCACTTACCTCATCCTATTTGATTTAGGTATTAGGATGCATTTGAATTTAAGCTTCAATAGATACCAATTTTTTAATATGCTCATCTTTTTATCTTTTTTAGAATTTTTCATGAATTTCATTCTTTCATATTTTTGGAGTTCATAATTAATGATTTTGAATTTCAATTTTTACCTTTATCTTCTTGCAATCCTAAATTTAATTTAATATAAGGATTTTAAAAAGATTGCTTGTTCCATTTTCAAGTTTACTATGATCCTCCTAAATTAAGCTACCCATATCTATTCTCTTAAACTTAATTATCCATATTTCAATTCAATGGTCAATGCATTAATGTATAGTTTCTATATTTAATAACAAGTCAATAGCTTAAGTGATCTAGGTTAGTTAATTATTAAGTTTTCAAATTATTAATTATTATGTCACGTTTATTGAAACTAGTATCTAGTGTTTTATTATTATCCTAATTTTATATAATTTTTAATTATTATTTTTTATTTTGGCTAGGTAAATAATCAAAGTGCAAATATTTGAAGAGGACATCATATAATAGTTTAAGCATAAAAGAATTTAATTAAATATAAATAAGAGAACTACACAATGCAAATTAAAATAAAACAAACATAACTAAACAAAAAAGAAAAATCACAAAATAAGGATAACACCACACTTTAAGAAAAGAATTAAATAAAAGTAAAGAATTTCAAACCCAAAAACACAAGTGGGTTGCCTCTCAGCAGAACTAATTTTATAGTCTACATTTAGACTTGCCTAGATTTATCATTTTGGCTGGACTGCATCACTACCACTCCCCAAGTGGTTACCATTATGATCAATCTCTTTCTCTTCAGGGTTAATTTTAGTATTACTAGGCAATGATCCAAGGGGTCTACTACTAAAAGAGATTTCACGATGTCCTAATTGAGTTTACAATTTTTTTATTCAAGCACCTTGACTTCGTAATTGAGTTCCCAATTGAATCACTACCTCTTTCAATTGTGTCTTTCTATTCACAAAATGATTGCTTTAATTAAAACCTTAGGGATAAGAAGGTCTAAGATTTCCTATTGGTTGCAGAGGATTATTCCAATTTTCTTATTGGTTAGATTGACCTGCTTTCTATTGATTGTTACCATTAATGTTATTTGACCAACTAAACTTATGGTGGTTCCTCTAACCTAAAGTGTAAGTATTGGAATAGAGAGTATTTTGATTCCAATCAAATTCATATTTTTAATCCCTAAAGCACTATTTTCATCAATAGAATTCAAATTAGGCTCTTCCAATTGTATAGATGATTTTAATATTGAGTTTACTCAAATAATATCTAATTTCTTTAAAATAGTAATTACCTGAGCAGTAAGAATTGAAAAAGCATTTGATTTATAGACTCTAGCTACTCTCTTTGGATTCATCTTATCAGTAGGACACTAAAAATTTTTTATAGCCATTTTCTTTATTAGTTTATATGCTTCCTCAAATGGCTTAGATATTAAAGATCCTCTAGTTGCAATATCTATGATTGGCCTAAGAGATCCTACCAATTCATTATAAAAATTCTAAATAACCAACCAATCGGGTGGAGCATGGTGAGGGGATTTTCTAAGCATTTTCTTCGATCTCTCTCAACTTTCATAAATTTATTCTCCTTTAAATTGGGCAAAGGAAGTTATAATATTTTTAAGTTTGGCATCATTTGAAAGTGGGAAGTACTTACCTAGAAATTTATGTACCAACTCATTTCAAGTGGTTATAAAGAATGGGGACAAAGAGTAACCATATCTTAGCCTTATCCCTTAGAGAAAATAGAAATAATCTAAGTCTAATGGCATCATCACTAACGCCTTTATATTTAAATGTTGAAAGTTTGATAGGGATGTTAACCCCTGATGAACTAGTCTCGAGGCTAACCAAGAGGGGGGGTGAATTAGTTATTTAAAAAATTCGTGAGAAATAGGAAAAATATTTTCGATAATTTGCAGTGAAAACAATAAACAAAGAAACGAAAAGATCAACCACAGATTTCACCCAAGCAGATAATAACAGAAAAATAAAGTGCAAAAAGTAATTAGAAAGAGCACACCAAATTTTATAGTGGTTCGGTCAACTTGACCTATGTCCACTCCCCAGAGCCTCCCCTCTGGGTATTGCACTAACACAAAAGTGACTCTCCTTCTGCTCCCACAGTAAGGCGGAGAAGCCTGTACAAAACTCCTTTTCACCAACCCTGTAAGGCAGAGAACCTGAACTCCTTTCGCTTCCTCATGAAGCGGGCAGAGAACCCAGACTCCTTTCACTTCCTCTTGAAGCAGGCAGAGAACCTGAACTCCTTCCTCTTCCTCCTAAAGCGGGCAGAGAACCCGGATCTTCTTGCGAATGATCCTCCCACAGAAAATACTGACAAGAAGAGAGACGACGAATGGAGAAGATGACTCTGATCCTTTCTTGGAGCAACCTTTGTGAATCCCTCATAAACTCCCCCTCAAAAGATCCTCTCTCTCCCAAGCTCTCTCTCTCTTAAGATTTCTCTAAAAAGGAAAGTGGCAAAAGATTTTTCTTATTGGAAGAAAAAGATCTTTTATAGGAGGGCTCAAAATTTACCCTAAATCTCAACTGGTCGGCCAATATCGTCCAGGATGATCGCTAAATTGTCCTATACGATCAGTTCAAAATCACTTATTTTAGCCTAGATGATCTTGCTCTTCTAGATGATTAGTAGAAAAAGTTGTTCAGATCATCCGAGATGATTAGTGTAAATTCAAGAATTTCATCCAGAAGACCACTCTGGTCGTCCAGAGAAACTTGTGCTGGATGACCTAAAAATGACTTGATCGTCTAGGATGATATTTCTATCATCCTGTACGATTAGTTCAAAATATACCAAAATCGTCTTGAGCACCGCTCTGGACGTACAAGTGAAACATGCTGGACGATCAAAATTTTTAACACATTGTCTCATACGATCCTATGATAGTCCAGGATGATATGATCGAATCAATCAGACCTTAATTACTTTCTTTAATCACCAGACTAATTTAGGCATGATTGTAATGGATCGTCCAGGATGATACACGTATCGTCTGGGATGATCAGATCAAATCTCTAAAAATAAAATTTGCCTAACTTAATCTAGCGGCTGAGAATTTTTGATTTCAGCCTATTGTCCCATACGATGGATGGATCATCCAGTATGATCGGCTTAATCAGACAGACTTAATTTGGTCGCCCCTATTAGGGTTCCTATTTTCACTGGATCATCCAGAATGATGTGAATATCGTCCCAAACGATCTGAACAAAATTCTAACAGAAACTCTAATTCACTCAAGCTCTCCCCCTGAGTGTGTGTGTGCAAGGTTACTTAGCTAGGAGATCAGTTACATTATATTTAACTCAAGAAAGGAAAAATATTACATTTAGACACACTTGGACTCGATCTTGAGTTGGCTTGAGTTGCTTTTGATCTTTTGTACCTGAAATGGGTTAGCCAAGCAAAATAGAATACAAACATGTTTGTCATCATCAAAACTATACTTTTTGAATCAAGATTTGCATTAATCTCCCCCTTTTTGATGATGGCAAATATTAATGCAGTAGTTTCAAATAAAATAACTAGGAGTTAACCAACGCATATATGAAAAACAAATATGTTTTCAAATTTCATTGAACAACTAGAACAGTATATGAAAATAACTACAAACAAAAAAATAACTACAAAATAAGAGCAATACATGAAACAAAAACTACTAGTCACTCAACTAACTCCCCCTTTTGACATCACAAAAAGGAGGAGGAACAAACACAACAATACAGACAGAAAATAGCAAAAAATACAAAACTAAAATAGAGGCGGATCCTGATCAGAAGGAGGAGGAGGTGGTGGCTGAAAGTAGCTGTGAATGGCGGTGAATGAGGACGATTTGAAGGGATCATCCAGGATGATGTATGGATCATCCAAGATGAAGAAAATCATCCAGGATGAAGAAGATCGTCCAGGATGATGTGGGGATCGTCCAAGACAATGTGAAGAAAAAGTGAAAAAGATGGAGGATGGAGATGAAAGATCAGGGATCCCAAAAACATATAAAACAAAATAAAAATAAAAAATAGAGAAAAGAAAACTAGAAATAATAAACACAAAACAACAAAGTTTTTCTTTTTTTTGAATCGATCCGCTCCAGTGAATCAGAATTTTCCCTTGATTTTGAATCCAAAAACTAATAAGAAGACGATCGACAGTGCTGAAATCTAGAAAAAGTTAGAAAATTTACTTTCGTAACTCCCACCTCGGACACCTTATAAATGCAAATTCCTTTTAAAACAAAAATCCAATTTAGATGAAAGAAATTAGATTTGAAAAGAGATCCTTTTAAGCCTCGTTCCAGAAAAATATATGATATAATAGTATTATAAAGTAAGAAATCAGAAATCATGATTTTTCGTCTTAAGCTTTTGAAAATATTAAGGATGCATGGATTTTTCTAAGACGTTTAAAGATCTGGAAGGGCAGAAAGGCTATTTCTTTGTGGGCTAATTTTGTTCCCCTTTTTTAATTTGTTTGGCACTTTGCGCATTTTTTGATTTTTGATACACTTTGTGTATTCTTTCAATTTTTGATGACATTGCACATCTTTTCAGTTTAGGCTAATTTTACGCCTCTTTTCATTTTGGCGCTCTTTGCGCATCTTTTATAGGCTTTCTCCCAATCAAAATCATTAAAGAATCTCAGCTATAAAATTACCTTCCAGACATAAGAGAAGACAAAGCTCACTCTCTACAATAAGGAAGAGTAATTCACAAAATAAAAACCATACATCATATGATAAGTGTAATCACTTGGTTCAAAAAATCATAACAATGACTCAAAACTTTGAAAATACTATTCATATGAGGTAGATTACTGTAGGAAGATAAAATAGATCTCTATTTCAAAACTAACTTTTTAATTTTGACGAAGATTTTTATCCAAAAGAAATAATACACCACTAAAGGAGTTAGAGGAAGAGAAACAATCATCAATGTTTCTTCCCTTTAACAGATCCGGTGGAATCAATGACTGCTTACAAGCTTCCAGACCAAAAAAAATAAGGGAAAATTTTTAGTCATAAATCCAGTTTATCAGCAGTAGTGAGCAGTGATCAGATTTTGAAAAACATAAAATAGTAAGTAAAAACCAAGTAGGAAATCACATCAAACTAAATATTCGAATCAAACTAACAACAAGATTAAAATAAAAATCAGCAGAAAAATAAAAATCAACATAAAATAGATAATCAAATCAAACAACTAACTAACAGAAACAAAATGAAAAAATAGGCAAATCAGAAATCAATAGTCATTAGAATCAAGCATTTATTTCAATCACACCTAATCTGGTCCTCAAAATGTTGAATGAGTCAAAGGCCAGTGGTTTAGTAAATATGTCAGCCAGCTGATTTTCAGTTTCTACATGATGTAGCTCAATTTCCCCTTTTGTAACATGTTCCCTAATGAAGTGATGCCTTATATCAATATGTTTGGTTCTAGAATATTGGATTGGATTCTTAGAAATGTAGATGGCACTAGCATTATCACAAAGAATAGAAATTGTGCCCATAGGTAATCCTAAATCTAAGACTTGTTGCTTCAACCAAAGAACTTGGGCCACACAACTTCCTAAGGTAATGTACTCAGCTTCAGTAGTGAAGAGTGTAACTGAGTTCTATTTTCTACTGGACCAATAGACTAAAGACTGTCCTATGAATTGACAAGTTCTAGAAGTGTTCTTTCTATCCACCCTATACCCTGTAAAGTCAGAATCAGAATATCCAATAATCTCAAAAGAGGTACTGAGCCTAGGGTACCAGATTCCTAGGTTTGGGGTCCCTAAAAGATATCTAAGAATTCTCTTAACAGCAGTCAGGTGGGACTCTTTAGAATCAGCTTAAAACCTAGCACAAAGACAAACACTAAACATGATATCAGGTCGGCTAGCAGTCAGGTAAAGCAGTGATCCAATTATTCCTCTATACTTCTTCTGATCAACAGATTTTTCACTTGAATCCTTATCTAACTGAACAGAGGAGCTTATGGGAGTGTTGATTAGCTTGGCTTTTTCTATTTCATATCTCTTCAAGATGTCCTTAGTGTATTTAGATTGATTGAGAAAGGTTTCATCATCCATTTGCCTTATGCTAAACCCCAAAAAGTAGGACAACTCTCCCTTCATACTCTTCTCAAACTCCTTACTCATTATTTTAGAAAACTCATCACATAAATATTTATCAGAAGATCCAAAAATTATATCATCAACATAGATCTAGACAATGAGTAAATCATCCACTACTCTCCTCAGAAAAAGGATGGTGTTTACGCTCTTCTTAACAAACTCTCATTCTAAAAGGAATGTGCTAAGCCTCTCATACCAAGCTCTGGGTGCCTGTTTCAATCCATATAGGGCCTTTTTTAATTTGTAAACATGATTTGGATATTAGTAACTCTCAAAACCTAGGGGTTGTTCTACAAAAATATCCTCTTTTATTACCCTATTTAAAAAGGCACTATTGACATCCATTTGAAACAGCTTAAATCCCTTATAACAGGCAAAGGCTAGTAGCACCCTAATGGCTTCCAATCTAGGTACAGGGGCAAAGGCCTCCTCAAAATCAATCCCTTCAATCTGATTATACCCCTTAGCCACCAATCTTGTCTTATTCCTAACTACCACACCAGAATCATTCATCTTATTCTTAAAGACCCAGTTGGTTCCCACTATACTTTGATTCCTAGGTCTTTCTACTAACTCCCAAACATCGTTCCTCACAAATTAATTCAATTCCTCTTGCATAGCTAATATCTAAAACTCATCAGAAAGGGGTTGATTGATGTTGGTGGGTTCAGTCATTGAGATAAATGCAGAGTGGTTTACTTCCTTCCTAAGTCCATGCCTAGTCCTAACACCTTCAGAAGGGTCTCCTTAGATCAGTTCTTTAGGATGATTCGAAGAATATCTCTAATCTCTAGGCAAATTATTTTGAGGATTTACCCTTTCCTCCAGATTTGCATTTTCAACTCCTTGGGTAATCTCCCCTAGCTCTTCTTCTTCCTGAACTCTAGTCACCTTAGGATTAGATTTATCAAACACCACATAAGTTGTCTCTTCCACCACCAAAGTCCTGTTATTAAAAACCCTAAAGGATTTCCCCACACTTGAATAACCTAAGAACACTCCTTCATTAGATTTGGGGTCAAACTTTCCTAAGGATGATTTCCCGTTGTTTAGAATAAAAACCTTACAGCCAAAGACATGGCGGTGGGATAGGTTTGGAGTTCTACCCTTAATGATCTCATAAGGTGTCTTGTTCAGATTGGATCTAACATTCATCCTATTCAGCACATAATAGGTAGTGTTCACCGCTTCAGCACAAAAGTATTTTGGAAGTGAATACTCAGCAAGTATGGCTCTAGCGGCTTCCACTAAGGTCTTATTCTTCCTTTCAGCTACCCCGTTCTGCTGAGGGGTCCTAGAAGCTAAAAAATTGTGACTAATCCCTTGCACCTCACAAAAAGTTCTAAACTTTACATTTTCAAACTCTCCACCATGATCACTATGAATAGTTAAAATCTCATAATCTAACTTCCTCTGAATCCAAGTGGAGAAAGACATAAATTCATCAAATGACTCAGATTTATGTGATAGAAATTTAATCCAAGTGAACCTCGAGTAATCATCAACAATCATAAAACCATAGACTTTCCCCCCTAAGCTGGTAGTGCTAATGGGCCCAAAGAGATCCATGTGAAGGACTTCTAAAGGTCTAAAGGTGTTAAGGTCCTTAACAGAGTGAAAGGAGGATTGGACTTGCTTCCCTAATTGACAGGCATCACATAGGTGATCCTTAGTGAACTTAAGCTTAGGGACACCTATAACTAAGTCCTTTTACATGACTCTTCTAAGGGTTTTCATGCTGGCATGACATAATCTCCTATGCCAGAACCAAGACTCATCAGCAGTAATTTTTAAGCAAATTGAATTATCAACTTTAATGCAACTTACATCCAGCATGTAGACATTATTGATCCTTTGTCCCTATAAAATAATTTTGTCATTTAAGCTTAAAATATAGCAAGTGGGCAGGAATTTGATGTTGTATTCTTTATCACAGAGTTGACTGATGCTCAACAGGTAGTGTTTTAATCCATCTACAAGTAAAACATTATCAATCATAAAATTCTTTGAATCACCAATTATACCTGAACCTACCATCCTCCTGGTGCTGTTATCTCCAAGTGTAACCTTACCTCCAGCCTTGGCCTCCAATGAAATGAACTGATTTTCATCTCCAGTCATGTGTCTTGAACATCCGCTGTCCAGGTACCACATGCTCTCACGAGATCTTATGTGAGAGCACACCTACAAAATCATTAAATGTCAGATTTAGGAACCCAAACGAGTTTAGGTTCCTTCTTATAAAAAGAAGAATGCAATACATGTGTGCTGTGCTATGAAACAGGAAATTTGGGCCTCCACACCCATTGTGTACTACGGTGAATAGTATAGGTGTGAGAGATGTGTCCTAACATGCCACAAGAAAAACATCTAACACCAAAAAAAGGGTTAACTAATCTACGTGGGTGATAGTGCCTCTTCCTAGGTTTGTATGAAACATGCTTTGATAATTTTGAAATAGATTCTTCAAAAGGTGGAGGTGCATAAAATTGTGTAAAAGTAGGTGGAATTTCATTTTTCTCAAAAGCACAG
Organism: Dendrobium chrysotoxum; assembly: GCA_019925795.1. Classification (NCBI taxonomy): domain Eukaryota; kingdom Viridiplantae; phylum Streptophyta; class Magnoliopsida; order Asparagales; family Orchidaceae; genus Dendrobium; species Dendrobium chrysotoxum. The sequence goes on from CM034308.1 coordinate 49,812,678, forward strand.
ATTTTTACACTCAAAAATTCATTTTCCTTTTTCAAACTTGCAATTTTAAATTTCAGATGGTGTTCACTACTATCTAAATCAGATGTATGAGTTTTTAAATCTTTAAATGCAGCTTTTAATTCAACATGTGATATTTTTAATAGATCATGCTCAAAAATTAAATTAGAATGTTTTTTGTTCAACTCATCAAATTCATCAAGTAGTGACATATGACTGCAATCAACAGTAGAATGATCTTTAATCAAAATTTCATGCTCTTTTTATAAATTTAGAAGTTCTAGTTTCAGGCTAGCATGAGTTTTCTTAAGCTTCCTATACGATGCATGAATTCTTTCAAACACTTCAAATAATTGCTCCTAAGTAAGCTCACATACCTCTTCCTGGTCAGACTGATCAGGATGATCATCTGCCATCAAACACAAGTTGGTTTCCTCCTCTTCAGCTTCAGTCTGAGAGGAGTCAGATGCAGAATCTGCTCAGAATGCCTTTTGAATCATCTTCTTGTCCTTCCTGAATTTTGGTTTCTCCTCACCTTTTTCCTTGCTTGGGTGAGCTTTAAGTGTAGGACAATCAGCCTTAATGTGTCCAGGCTTCATGCATTCAAAATAAATAGTATCAAATGAGCCTTTAAAATTTTTACTGGACTTACACTTGTTTCACTTCTGAAAGTTCTTACGTTTCTTCCTTAGAAAGCTTTTGAATTGCCTAGTGATTAAGGCAACATCATCGCTATCAAACCTGGAAGAATCAGTGTCATTTTCGTTGGCCTTCAACGCCACAGTTTTCTCCTTCTTCTTCTCACCTACATCAAGCTGTCTTTGGTTTACCCCTTGCTCATAAGCAATGAGTGACCCAAGAAAGTTGTCAATAGAATAATTATTTAAATCTTTCGATTTAGTGATTGCAGTTATCTTAGCATCAAACGAAGAAGGTAAACATCTCAAAATCTTGTTCACTTTTTCATAGTTTGTAAGTTATCTTCCTAAAGCATGCAAAGAAGTGATAATTTGAGTGAACCTCATATACATTTTAGAAATAGACTCAATAGGTTTCATGCAAAAAAGTTCGTAGTTATGCAGCAATATGTTTAACCTAGATTATTTGACTTCAGTTGTACCTTCAAAAGTAATGCACAATCTGTCCCAAATTTCTTTACCAGTTATACAAGTAGAGACACGCTTGTAATCTTTAGATTTTATGTCATAAAAAAATAGTTCAAATATTTGGCATTCAGTTAGGCTAAGTCACGATCATCAAAAGTCCGATTAGTGAAAGGTAGTTCAGTTTTAACATTATTAATCATTCTGAAAGGTGGTTCATAGCCATCCTTAACAAGCATCCACATGCGATAATCTATAGATTGAAGAAAAGTGGACATGCGAGTTTTCCAAAAAACAAAAGGTATGTTATCAAATAATGGCAGTCGTGTAATTGAATAACCTTCTACAGTATTACGATTACCAAAGTTAGCCATGGATCAAATTCAAAAGTTTTTAAACTTAATTTTTGAATCCCACTCTAATACCACTTGAAAGTTTGATAGGGATGTTAAGCCCCGATGAACTAGTCCCGAGGCTAACCAAGAGGGGGGTGAATTGGTTATTTAAAAAATTCATGAGCAACAGGAAAAATCTTTTCGATAATTTACAGCGGAAACAAATAAACACAAAAACGAAAAGATCAACCACAGATTTCACCCAAGCAGATAATAATATAAAAATAAAGTGCAGAAAATAATCAGAAAGAGCACACCAGATTTTATAGTGTTTCGGTCAACTTGACCTATGTCCACTCCCCAGAGCCTCCCCTCCAGGTATTGCACTAACACAAAAGTGACTCTCCTTCTGCTCCCACAGCAAGGCGGAGAAGCTTGTACAAAACTTCTTTTACCAACTTGGTGAGGCAAAGAACCTGAACTCCTTTCGCTTCCTCCTGAAGAGGGCAAAGAACCCGAACTCCTTCCGCTTTCTCTAGAAGCAGGCAGAGAACCTGAACTCCTTTCGCTTCCTCCTGAAGTGGGCAGAGAACCCAGATCTTCTTGCGAATGATCCTCCCATAGAAAACACCAACAAGATGAGAGATGACAAACAGAGAAGATGACTCTGATCCTTGCTTGGAGCAACCTTTGTGAATCCCTCACAAGCTCCCCCTCACAAGATCCTCTCTCTCTCTCCCAAGCTCTCTTTCTCTTAAGGTTTCTCTGGAAAGGAAAGTGGAAAAAGATTTTTCTTGTTGGAAGAAAAATATTTTTTATAGGAGGGCTTAAAATTTGCCCTAAATCTCAACTAGTCGGCCAATATCATACAGAATGATCGCTAAATCATCCTGTACGATCAGTTCAAAATCACCTATTTTAGCCTGGACGATCTGGCTCTTTTGGACGATTAGTAGAAAAAGTTATTCAGATCATCCCGTACGATTCTGTGATCGTCCGAGATGACTAGTGTAAATTCAGGAATTTCATCCAGAAGACCGCTCTGGTCGTCCAGAGGAACTTGTGCTGGACGACCTAAAAATGACTTGATCGTCCAGGATGATATTTTTATCGTCCTGTACGATTAGTTCAAAAAGTGTCAAAATCGTCCTGAGCACCGATCTGGACGTACAGGTGAAACATGTTGGATGGTCAGGATTTTTAACACATCGTCCCTACGATCCTGTGATCGTCCAGGATGATATGATCAAATCAATCAGACCTTAATTACTTTCCTTAAACACCAGACTAATTTAGGCATGATCGTAATGGATAGTCCAGGATGATACACATATTGTCCGGGACGATCAGATCAAATCTCTAAAAATAAAACTTGCCTAACTTAATCTAGTGGCTGAGAATTTCTAATTTGAGTCTATCGTCCCGTACAATGGATGGATCGTCCTATACGATCGGCTTAATCAGACAGACTTAACTTGGTCGCCCTAATTAGGGTTCCTATTTTCATTGGATCATCCAGGATGATATGAATATCATCCCAGACGATCTGAATAAAATTTGAACAAAAAATCTAATTCACTCAAGCTCTCCCCCTGAGTTTGTGTGTGCAAGGTTACTTAGCTAGGAGATAAGTTATATTACATTTGACTCAAGAAAGGGAAAACATTACATTTAGACACACTTGGACTTGATCTTGAGTTGGCTTGAGTTGCTTTTGATCTTTTGTACCTGAAATGGGTTAGCCAAGCAAAACAGAATACAAACATATTTGTCATCATCAAAACTATACTTTTTGAATCCAGATTTGCAACAAATGTTACATAAAATTCTAAGAAGCTAGCTAAGTTTAAGTTGGGACCTTCAATAGGAGTCCCCCAAATTGAGAATTTTGAACCATTTGAATTATAGTAGATTTCAGTTCAAAATTATTAGCCTAGATAGCAGGTCTATTGATACTCTGATGAATTCCTTCTACTACAAGATGACCTACTCTCTAAGAGTTTTTTAATGGACCTAATCTTATACTGAGTTAGACATTTTTAAAATCTTTTTTATTTTTTTAAATTTTTATAAGCATCCTTTCTATTTCTAGATCAAACAATAAGAGCTTCTTACTAGATGTACCAAGTATATAATAATGATGAAATAACTAAAAGTCATAAACTAAATAATCAGTTAGAATACTATTTTAGATTTTTTAAACTTTTATCAAACGGAACAAAGATACAGGATATACAAGTAGGTCTAAATATACACTTATTTGAACAATATAGTTAAAATTGTAATATGTACATTATTTTTTTGACAACGGTGCCAAAAAATTAATGGGGACGACATATTTTAACAATATGAGCTAGTATGTGACTTGCTGAGTTTAAAATATGCTTAGATTTTTTTAATATAAAATTAATATAAGCCCACTAAAATACATAAGTATACATGCTAAATCAAGTAATAAAATGATAGAGTTGAATGTAAAATCCATAAGGTAGTTTTCTGGTTAATTACAAATTTAACTACTATTGCTTACTTCAAATGCACAACTTATCCTACTGAAGATATAAAAGGATATTTTTGAGTTTTTATCACTAAAAGAAAAACTTGCAAAGAAAATTGATACTTATAAAGATAAAATATTTTAGACTAATGAATGTATAAAATATAGCTTTCCTAATGAGACTCTTAATTATTGATATGGATTAGAGAATATATATCCCTATATATCTATTGTGCTTGTAGGGTAAAAGAAAGATTTATGGCCTTCCTATATTTTTTCTCTCCATAGAACCTATAATATTCAAACATCATAAGTCTAGGCATGCCTACATTCCATTTCAATACTCCTAATTGTTCCAACATTCCTCCATCAAGGCTATACATCACAATAGATTTTAACTACACACATGGTCATTATATGTACTAAATAAAGAACATGAGATATTAAAAATAATAATACATTCATTAAAGCACAAGAGTCTACATTAGTCCATGTTATGCTTTTTACATTATTAGCCCAAAACTTAATAATTAGCCATACATTAAGAAAATAGTAAGCAAACTTATCTTCATTTTACTCATTAGAAGAAAAGATACAAGAGAAGTAATAAGAAAATTATCACTCGAAAGGATCAAATAATCTTGTACACATTTCTTCCACCAATCACAATGTTGCTTATACAAATAGGCTATAATCTCCACAAGAAAAAATATCTTACACTTCCCTAACCTCCCTTAAACTTTACCCTAAGGGGGCACTAAAGAAACACACTTACAAATATAGAATTTCACTCAAGTGAAAAAAATCTAAAATAATAGAACTAAAAAACTATTTATAGGAAGTATATTGATGGAATCAAGTACCACCACACTTGACAAGATGGCACCGGCGCAGTGAAAAATAAACTAGTACCTCAAAAATGTAATGTTGGCTCCGTTATGGTGCTGGCTACATGACTAATGATTGGAATGGTGCATCTTTTAGCTGAGTCTGTATGGCTCCTTGTATTACCACAGTGCTCTAGAAGTTTGATCACTGCAGCGCTGGGATGTGATTTCAGTGCTAAGCTGTTATAAGGCTTTGCACTCTAGTGCTCATTATCTAAGGCTTCTAACATTACAGTGCTGAATTTTGGCACAAAGACACCATGTAATGTCGTTAAACTTATAGTGATGATGCTATGACATTTAAAATTAGATATGACAGTGCTTTAATGTCTAAATCTGGCATCGGGTGCTTTGGATGATGGCACCTTGAGGCTGGTAAACACTTATATTGTTCTACATTTTCCTATACATTTTTTGCACAAACACCACTAAAATAATACATTTTTATTGAATTAAATATAATAAATAATACATAATTTACATTTAAACACATAGTGCAAGCATATAAATACATATTTCATTACATGGTAGTAATTAAAGCATAATTGAGACCATATCAGAATTTCATAGTTTTCTATAATGGTAGGCAATAAAGGATTTTGCTTAGTAGAAATTCACAGTTTTAAAATATAATCAAATTATCAGATATTGTGTAGAACTATGTTTTAAGACTTTAATCATAATATAACACTATTTTTTAAAGTTCAGATTATTTTCTATTCAGTAAATAGTATAAATCCAAAATCTTAGGTGTAAAATTTTTAGAAATTATTCTAAATGTTTAAAATCTCAATCTCTAAAACATATAAAAAGTTACACAGAGAAAGTTTTTTCAGTGTAAAGTTATCCTTATTCTTCAGTAACAAAAATAGAAATTTAATTTGAAAATTCAAAAAAACATTGCACTTTTGAATAAGATAGACATAGTGTGACCTACCTCGATTCGGATAACTTTTCAAACACAGACGATGGCTAAAAATTACCCAAAGTGACCCAAAACCATTCTTTTTCTCTCCAAAATCCCTCTCCTCTCTCTTACTTTGGTTTCCATGGTGCTTAAATGGTTGGAATAGTGGAATTTCAAATATATTATTTTTTAAAGATGCAATTGCAATAGCACTAAAAAATAAAAACCTATGTCAAGCTACCTAAGGAACCAATACAGTCACATTCCCCCTTTAACATATGAAGAAAACAAGGAGGAATATTATTCATACTAATATCATCCCAAACAAAATTACAGGAAAGAGCAAAGTTAGCACATAAATCTGCTAACTTATTAAGGGGCATGTAATGGTCTAGAATGTCGACCCCACTATCCAGTGCAGCAGTACAAGTTCAAATTACAAAAATCTGAGAGCATAATATTGGGTGCCATTATTGAGCACCTAGGTGCCAGAGCATATAAGATTACGGTGCTAGACAACACAATACCTAGGCGCTCAAGTAGAAAATTCCATATTTTTTCAATATGCATTCAGACCTCTAAAATTCAATCCAAAACAGATGTAAATCTTTTTCAAACACACATATCATTCCTAAAAACATATAAATGAGTTCAAAACAAAAATTTTTAAATATTTACCTTTTTTTAAATTTGGCTCAGAAGAAATTAAACCAAATATTGAACCTGAAGGTACCACATGCTCAACTTCCATAATTAGATAGCCATTTCATCAGATATGATACATGGAACACATTATGAATATCAGAAATATACTCCAATAACTATACATTATAAGCAGATTTTTCTACCCTTTCAATGACCTTAAATGATTCAACATATCTTGGGCTCAGTTTTCTTTCCTTTCCAATCTTTCTTACACCTTCATAAGTTTAATCTTTATACAAAAAATCTCTAACTTAAAATTCTACAGCTCGATGCTTTGCAACATAATATTGTTTCTATCTTATACAGCTTTTACTCTATCTTTGATTAAATGGATCTTCCTAGTAGCATAATCAACTAAGGCTAACCCAATCAAACTCCTCTCTCCCACCTTAATCAAAGTAGTGGAGTTCAATATCTTTTACCATATAAGAGGTCATACCAATGCTTGACTGAAAACTACTATTATAAAAAAATTCAATCAGAGGTTTATTATAATGACTTAGAATCAAATTTGGAAGAGTTATTTATTTTATCTTTTTAATTAATCAACCAGAGCTTCTAAATAATAAATCTATATATCTAGTGAAAGTAACTACCAATTATATACCTCAAAATATTACACTATATTCATTCTTCTAAAATTAATACACAGTAACAAGGAGATCAGCACAATCACTAATCTATCACAAACTCCTGACTATATAAAAATAATAAAAAATATAGAACAAAATCTAAAGAAAATCTAAGGATCTCTGCCAACCTCACTCTAACTAGTCTTGACCCCTTCCCTGACCAGAACTCTTTTAAACCACATAATGAGTTAAAAAGCCCGGTAAGAATATAAAACTCTATCACTACTTTTAATATATCAATACAAGGCAAAAGAATCAATATGTATATTCAGTTCTAGTCAATATCAATCATCCCTTAATATGGATAATTAAATCTCAAAATTTAATAATAAAATCAATATGATCATTAAAATCAAAAGAGATCTCTTAAACTATTAAATGTACGATAAAGAGTAGTATCATCTAATGAATCATGTCAATATGCTATACTTTATCGATATTAATGTCGGTATGAGCTATCAATCTACCAATTTGTTTAATGTTCTATCAATTAGTTTAATGTACTATCAAATAAATATCATAATGAGTATAATTATGAAAAGTAAGGAATGAAATTCAATTTTAATGTGGTGTTTTCTTCTGTACATCTGCTATATGTCATAGCTCTCTATCAATTTTTATAGGTGGCTTTCAATAATCATTTAAGAGTCATCACCCTCTACCCATCACATAATTCAATCAATTAGTTATAGGCTACAACTAGGATTACACCACAATCCTTTATTTAAAGAAAAGCACATTGGCCCACCCTTCTGCATAGGGTATTATATTTTAAGAGTTAACCCATATTCATTATGGTGTTAAATGTTAGCCTTCCTTGCATACATGTAAATATTATCTTTTTCCTATGCAATGCAAGTCAATATTATGTACAAAATGCATAAATATATAAATACAAGAAAATCATATCTTTCAATTTAATAAGTAAAATTCAATATGTTACAGCCAAAATGTTCATATTGATGAGATCTATCACATACGAAAAGTTATGCAGTGATGGTTTTAGCAATACAAAATTATTCTCATTTTTTTATAACAAAAATATAAATTTAATAAAAAAATTCAAAAAATACAAAATTATTGAAATTAGAAATGGGGTAAAGGTTCCATACAGTAAGAAGAGCAAATTTCCTAACTATCTCGACAGACAAAAATTGCCCCGCGATCTCGAAAACTTAACTTTTCCTTCTCTCTCTCTTCTCTTTTCCCCTCAAATTCCCTAAGCCATTTCTCTATTGCTAAAAAAACTAATGCGATAATCCTTTTTAAGTTAATGGAATTAGTTATTTAGGATTTAAAATAATAATATAATATTATTTAATTATATAATTTAATCAACTATCAATATAAAATTCATATAAATTCTTTTATGGCTTCAAAAATTATAGAAAAATATTGATAAAATAAATAATTTTATTTAGAAAATATTGTTGAAATCAGTTCACAAAACGGACATTTGTCGGTCCCAAAATCTCCACTTATACCGAGAGGTGTCAATTTCTTAAGGATTTTCATCAGTGTCCAAAAATCATGAAAAAAATTATGTAATTAAACACTATAATATCAATGCTATGGTGAAGATAGATTATGATTTGGACTTATATTGACTCCAAAAAAAATATTTGGCAGAGTCAAAGTACGGCTATTACATATATGATTCTCCCAGCTATGTATAAAGTCCAAAACACATGATATTAGAAGATCTTTCATTATCAGAATAATCCTCTTAGATTGTTTATCAGTCTATAATGATAAGAAGTCATACTAAAATATAGTTTAGTCATAAGGTTAGAATCTCGATCAGTAAGGGTAATCACCTCCAACTTTAATATCTTTATATATTGAATCAAAAGATCATCAGAAGTAAGCAAAAGGCTTGACACTCCAAAAGATTTTTGGCTTAGAGTATCTCTTTTCACATTTTCCTTTCTAGGTTGATACTTAATAGTCATGTCATAATCTTTGATCAGTTTAAGCCACATTCTATGTCTCAGATTCAGATCCTTCTAAGTGAAAATATACTTTAAACTTTGATGATCAGTAAAGATCTCACACCTAACTTTGTATAAATAGTATCTCCAGATCCTCAAAGTAAATACAACAACAAAAAATTCTAAATCATGTGTTGGATAGCTTCTCTCATGTTGCTTCAACTATCTGAAAGAATACACTATAACTTTTTCATACTATATTAAAATACATCTCAATCCCTTCAGTGAAGTATCACTAAACGCCTAAAATCCCGCTAGCTTCATAATAAGGTGTCAAAATGAAAGTCACTAAGTTATGAGTCAATCTCATTAGAGGTGAAGAAATTTAGAAAAATCCTTTACAATATTTTTGTATTAGCCGGCCATACCTTTACAATTATATACCTGAGACATCATAATAGGCCTCGACCAATCAACAATAGCCTAAACTTTTTGGAAATATATATAAATTCTTACACCACTCACCATCTTCCACAGAAATGAGATACTCTTTAACTAAAATTTGCACTAAGAGAATTTAGCATATAGTTAATGTTGCCTCAGTGTTTTTAGAATATCCTTAGATGCACTATATGATCCTCTTTAGAAGCTAAGTAAAGTAGAATATCATTTATGAATATGATAACAAATGAATCTAATTACTTCCTCAATGTCATGATCATCAAATCCATAAAAACTATAGGTGTATTAGTCACCCCAAAAAGGCATGACTAAGAACTCCTAATGCATGCATCTTTTACTAAATGTAGTCTTCATCATATCTACTACTCTCACCTTCACCTGATAATATCCAGATCTTAGATCAACCTTACAAAATATATATGCTCTCATAAGCTGATTAAATAGATCATCAATTCTGGTCAGAGAATATTTGTTCATGATTGTAACTTTATTCAGCTCCTTATAGGGATGCACATTCATAAAGTACCATCCTTCTTTTCCACAAAAAGAAGAAGTGCTCCCCACGGAGACACACTTGGACAAACAAACCCATAATCAACTAACTTCTTAAGCTGTACCTTTAATTCTTGAATCTTCTTAGGAGTCATTATATATGGAGCCTTAGATATCAAAGTAGTAGCCGAAAATACATCACTATAGAATTTAATTTCCCCATGAAGAGCGAAACTCACTAAATCCTTAGGAAAGGCATCAAGAAACTTTTGCACTACCAGGATATCACATAGAGATCCAGATTTTACACTCTTATCTCAAACACATGATAGAAGTACACTACAAACCTTCCTCCATAACTTCTCAACCTAAATAATAGATATTAGACACCAACTCCTCTAGCTCCCTAAAAAAAGTAGCTCTCGCTACCCAAAAGTAATGTAAATCTCTTTACCAAATTATTGATATGAGCTTCATATCGACTCAGCCAATCCATACCAGAATGACATTAAACTCAGAGATATTTAGTTGTATCAAACTAAATATCTACTTTTTATTAGATATTTTGATATCATAAAAATAGAATCTACTAGTGACCATACCATCCCTAGTCGACAAAATAATAGATAGAGAAAAAGACAATAGGGAAGAAATAAGTGTAGTAAAATTAAAGTATCTCTCAAAAATAAATGAGTGACCAGCTCTAGATTCAAATAAAATACAACATGGAAGATCAAAAATATAAGCCATACATGTAACCACGTATGGAGCATCTCAAGCCTCATGATGAGTCAAACTATAAAGACGTGCCTGAACTAGAGTTAGAGTAATAGGACAACCTAACTCTCTTTTCCCACTCCCAGAAGACCTTTATGTTATAAAACTTAAAATAGAAGCAGAATTGATGCCTCTATTAGATGAACCCTCAGTAAATACATGAGATAGAATTATCCTATTTGTGAACACTCAATCATCTTGTGTCCAGTCTGAATGCATCAAAAGAACGATCTTGACATTATCTATCATTAATTGAAGTGTTTTTTACCACAACTCTAGCATGTACATGCCACACTAATAAAACTTTCAGATCTAGCAATATTGCGACCACCTAGTACTGACCCAAACTGGCCACCTCTCCTAGAATCAGAGCTAGAACAACTCTTCTTTTTAAAAAAAATTGATTCCATGTGCCTCATTGCCGAATATCTTCCTGCTAGTATCCCATCACTATTGAGTAGCCAAGAGGTCATTCTCAATTAAACATGTACTCTTTATTAATTTAGAAAAGTCATAAATATAAAATATATATAATGGTTGCCTCTAACTATCTCAAAACCCTCTTAGAAACTTATAGCACTTCTCATCGAGAGTACTAACTAAATATGGAACATAGTTAGTTAGGCCATTAAACTCAACCTCATACTGCATAAATGTATTGCTCCCCTGAACTAACCTCAAAAAAGTCTTATGTATCTACTATTACATAGACGGAGATACAAACCATGCCTAAAAAATGTCTGTAAATTCATTCCAACAGATTAGAGAGTTTAGACTCCCCTGAAACTTCTCCCTTTGTTGGCACAACCACCAACAATCATCCTTCCCATCTAATAAAAAATAGCCAATGGTACTCTCCTCTATGAAATAAACTATATCCCATAAAAATTCTTACTCAATCTTATCAATCAGTCTTTTACTACTTTGGGCTCAGCTACGCCCTCAAACCTTAAAGGCTTTAATCTAAGAAACATATGCAAGTGCCTGTCAAAATCATCAAATCTTACAGAAGAAATTCTACTCTAGGCTAACCCATCAACTATGCCACAAGACTAGCAAACTGAGAAATGAAATTAGAAATGATAGTAGGAGTAGTACTTTGCACTAGTGTTGTTTGACTAGCATTCTGCCAATCTGTAATATTTGGGTCTTTTGGATCCATCAGACAACAACACAAAAAATAGGCAACTGAACAGACATGCACATAAAAATAAACATAAATGAATGCCCATATACTATCATAAACTATCTCACTCAGTTATAGATTAATTCCTATAATTCTAATTATAATTAGTCTAAAAACTACTACTCAAATACCAAAAAGAGACCATTACAACACAACCCAATATAACCTGATTCCAAAATCAAATTGGGATGTCTTGGAATAAACAATTCCCAAATGAAAGTTTCAGGGGTTTTTCAAATTTCTTACAAATTACACAACCATAGAGCTTCTAATTGACTTTTAGTAAGCATAAAAAGATATTCAACAACCATTCATTTTCTTTCCATTTACCATCAAATGTATATACAAAAATTTGTACATTACAGTGCATGGCTACAAACCAAAATTAGTAAATAAATAACTAGACGTGATTGTATCAAAAATAAAAAAATACCTCTATAGACTCAAACTAATCAGACCCTGAAACCTCAGCTACTTAAATGGCTCTTTTCCCTTCCCAAACATGAAATAGAGTGCAAAATAGGTGTAAGTTAACAAAGTTCAGTTTGTCATACTCATTGATTTAAATTTTTAATAATTCACTTATTTTGAATTTAACTAAATGTGAAGGTAGTTTATAAGAAATACATTATAATAAGCCTAATATTAATCATAGATAACTAAAATAAATTAGAATGTGCACTAAAAGTAAATAAATAAAGACTTCATATATCAGAGCAAAAGGTAATAGATTACGTTTAGGAATTTATACCTTCAATTCGAAATATATATCAGAATTTAAGCTCTTAAGACTCCCTGTGCTAGCATATCATAAAATAGACCCTTATAACTCCTAAATCTTAGTACATATAAGATATTCAAAAATTTAGACCCTTATGACTCCCTATACATTCAACACTAGAACTTCCTCTAATATTAGAACACCAGAAAATCACAAATTTCAACCAAATAAGCATATATATATTATGACATTATAATAAAAGAAACATAAATAAATGAACTTCAAAAATTGATAAAATGCTTTACCGGTAAACAACATATTTAACTAATAAAAAAAATTTCACATATTCAAAACTTTATACGTTTATTATGGATTATTTAAAATGTTATTTTAAAACTTTCATTGTACTAAAACACTTTTTTCTAGGATTATTTTGTAACTTAATAAAATAACATAATTTTTTAATAACTAGGTGAAAAGTTTCTACAAAAAATACTTAAATATCCAAAATGATTGTATATATAACATGCATAAAATTACATGATAAAAGTTTAGAGGGTACAATGTTAGTCTCATTTTTATGCTAGTAAATTATAAATTTAATTAGAAATATCTAAAAATTCTCATATTTTTAAAATTGAGATTGGCAAAATATAACCTACCTTGATTTGAACAACTTCCAAAAGTGATCTAACTATAAAAAAAATGGATTGAAGTAGCCCCAATCTTAGCTTTCTTTATCTAAAATTTTATTCTCTCTTTGTCTCTCTCTCTAGATGGCTGCACTGAGAGGAAAGAAATTGTTGAGTTTTAAAATGTTTTGGTCGAAATGGATACTTTTATAAAATCTGAATATGGCTCTGTAGAGCCTGATCATACTATGCCGCAATGCTCTCCACTGGAGAGCATAGTGCCACATCATTACAACATAGAATGATTTTGTATAAAATTTGGAGAGTTGCCTCGGCACTGTAGCGCCCTAAGGGAAAAAATCTAGATTTTCAAATCATGCACATAGACCCTTGGAACCTGCTTTAGAATAGACTCAAACATTCATAGACATATGCAAGTAGTGATAGACAAAGAAATTCAAGGGGTTACCTTAAGTAGACTGGGTCAGAATAGGTACAAATATACATGTATTCTCAATAGGTGTTTCAGTCCTCCCCTCCTTAGAAAAATGTCATACTCATCATTTCAAAAATCAAAACAACAAAATAGAAAGGGATATACCTATCTCATTTTTTATTCCTTCTCCCAAGAGGCTTCACTTTGTATTTTGTGCTTCCAATGTACCTTAACCATCAGAATCTATTTTTTCTTAACCTTATAATATCATATGCCAAAATCCATTCCAATTCTTATATGTTGCTCAAATTTGGACATATCTCCACTTTATTTGCAGATACTCTACTTCCCTAATCAGATACCCATTTTCTCAGAAATGATACTTGAAATATAGTATGAATATAAGATATATGCTCAAGTGATTATACCCTATAAATCGATTTTCCAATCCTTTAAGTGACCTCGAATGGTCGAACATATCTTGGGCTCAGTTTTCCATCGTTTTCGAACCTTCTTACACCTTTCATAGGCTTGATGTTTAAATTCACAAAATCTTTAACTTGAAATTCTACAGCTCAGTACTTTGCATCATAATATTTTTTTTATCTATCTTGCACAGCTTTTAGTTTATCTCTCATCAGATGGATCTTCTTAGTAGTGTCATCAATTCAGATTGGCCTAATTCAATTGATCTTTCCCATCTCAGTCTAAGACAGTTGGGTTCAACATTTTCTACCATGCAAAGCTTCAAAAGGGGCCATACCTATGCTTGAATAAAAATTATTGTTGTAGGTAAATTAAATCAAAGGTATGTGATCCTCCTAGCTACCACCAAAGTTTACAACACATAATCTTAAAAGATCTTTCATTATCTAAATAGTTCTCTCAGATTGTCCGTCGATCTTCAATAAAAAAATTGCACTTAAACGTAATTAAGTACCCTAACCTTATTGAATTCCTCTCCACAACTAGGAGGTAAATCTACCATCCATGTTAGAGATTATCACCTTCGATATTCCATGCAGTCTGAAAATCTCTTATATATAAACTTATGCTAATCTATGTATAGAATTAATTTATCAAATATGAATAAAGTGTGTAGACTTTGTCAAACAACCTACCACAACCCAGGTAGCATTATGTCCAAGCCTTGATCTTGAAAATATTAGAGTAAAATCCATTATTACTTCTTCTCATTTTCACTCTGGAATAAGTAATGGTTGTAGAAGACATCTTGATCACTAGTGTTCAACCTTTACTAACTTACAAGCTTCATATTTGAAATAAAACTTGTTACATCCTTTTTCATTTGAAGCCACTAGAGCATACTCTTAAAATCACTATACATTTTACTACTCCCTATGTGAATAAAATATCTTGAATAGTGCGCTAAGTAATAAATCTCTTATCTCGAATCTCTAGAACTAGGAACCTATAGTCTATCCTTACATAAAATGACTCCAAAATCAGATAATCATAGTTTGGGTTTCTTACCAGAGTTATTTTGATAAATCAATGTTTGATATTATATATGTATTCTCTAAGTTTCTTGAATACTTTCGTGTAGAGATGGTTGAATAATTATCTAAGCAGTAACATCAAAATATTGATTAATAAAAGTAATCACCTCCAACTCTAATTTCTCCATATCATGAATCAAAAGATCATCATATGTAGAAGGCTTGACACTCTAGAAGTCTTTCAACTTAGAGCATCAGCTACCATATTTATCTTACCAGGTTGATGTTAAATAGTCAAGTAGCAATCATTAATATGTTAAAGCCCCCTTCTCGGCATCAAATTCAGATCCTTTTAAGTGAAAATATACTTCAAACTCTGATGATCAGTAAAGATCTCGCACCTAACTCCATATAAAGAGTACCTCCAGAGCTTTTGAAAAAATATAATAATAGTAAGTTATAAGTCATGTGTCATATAGTTTCTCTCATAAACTTCAACTGTTTGGAAGCATACACTATATCTTTTCCATGTTACATTAGAACGCATTCCAATCCCTTCAATAAAGTCACAGAACACCTAAAATCCCTCTATACTAGATGGGATAGTCTAAACTGGAGCATATGTCAAATAATCCTTAAACTTCTAGAAGCTTGCTTCATAATAAGCTATCCAAATGAAAGTTATAAACTTCTAAGTCAAACTCATTAGAAGTGCTGATATTTAGGAAAATCCTCTTACAAATTTCTTGTAATAGCTGACCAGACTTAGAAAAGAATGCGCATTAAACACTATAGTGGGCCTCGACTAATCAACAATAGCCTAAACTTTTTAGGGATCTATAAAATTACATATACCACTCACCACATGCCCCATAAATGAGATACTCTTAAACTAAAATTCATACTTAGAGAACTTAGCATATAGCTGATGCTTCCTCAACATCTTCAAAACAATCCTCAAATGTAGTGCATAATCCTCTTCAGAATATAAGACATACCTGTGACCACATCTAGAGTGTCTCTGACCTCATATTGAGTCAAACTATATACACGTGCTTGAACTGAAGCTAGAGAAATTTAACCACCAAAATCTCTATACATACTCATATACAGTCACCTAGACACTAAACAACTACCTATACTAGAAGCCCTTCCATAAATAGATGGGGTGGAGCTATCCTTAGTCTCCTCGCTTATCAAATAGAGCTCTCAGACTAGGATCAAAATGTAAATCAGGTCCTACTTATAGAGACTCATCCATCCTGTGTCAAGTTTGATAACATCTAAAGCATTGATCTATCATCCAATAATACTGACCCAAGTGACTCTTGCAATATTTTTGGCACCCAGGTGCCCCACTCACAAAGCCTCTAAAATTAGAAACACCACCACCACCACTAGGAACATTATATGGATGATCTATCTCTCTTATAGTCTCTAGGCCCAAACCTGCTCCTCTTCTAAAAAAATCCATTACTAGAAGACACGCCACCAAATATATTCCTACTAATAGCCCACCACTATTGAATAGTTGATAGATTATTCTCGATAAGATGAGCTATCTCTATCAACTAAAAAAAATCCAAAATGTAGAATGAAACCAACGATTATCTCAAGTTATCTTAGAGTCCTTTTAAAAATTGGTAATACTTCTCCTTGGCAGTATTATGAAATTGCAAAGCATATCTGGCTATGGCATATGGATTAATTTTATATTTTCCATATGATTTGCTTTAAATATTTCTTTTGGTCAAATCTACATAAATTAATATTTTACCATTCCAGAAGATAGACTAATATTTCACTATCGATTTGAAAAGGGAAACTCTTATTTTATTTTCATAATCAAATACAGCAAAAGGAATATTCAATTCATCCTGATGGTTAAAAGAAATATTTACTTATCATTTTAATTATGAAACTAAACCTATATATTTATTTTCATAATCAAACATAGAATAATAAATATTCAATTCATCCTAAAGGATAAAAGAAATATTTACTTATTATTTTAATTATGAAACTAAACCCATATAGTTATTTCATAATCAAATAATATAATAAATATTTAATTCATACCAAAAGATAAAAGGATATTCACTTATGATTTTGACTATGAAACTAAATCAATATATTTATTTTCATAATCAAATAGTCTAAGGAATATTCAATTCATCCCAAAGGATAAAAAAAATATTCACTTATCATCTTGACTATGAAACTAAACCCATATACTTATTTTCATAATCAAATAATATAAGAAATACTCAATTCATCCCAAAAGATAAAAGGATGTTCACTTATCATTTTGGCTATAAAATGAAATCAACATATTTAATTTCATAATTAAATAATATAAGGAATATTCAATTCATCCCAAAGGATAAAAGAAATATTCACTGTGAAACTAAATCAATATATATTTTTTTATAATTAAATAGTATAAGGAATATTCAATTCACCCTGAAGGATAAAAAAATATTCACTTATTATTTTGATTATGAAACTAAACCAATGTTTAAAGCTAGGTTTGTTTCCACAAAATTTTTCCCTACTTTAGAAAGGAATTAACGTAGGATTTATTTTAATACCTGGTTCTAGACTTCATATAAAGGCAAGCCTCTAAAGTTAATTACAAATCTAAATAGAATACTCTTAACTAAAGTAAAGACTAAACTTTTTAAAATATTAAAGAATTGATTATAGATTTGAGTTCAAGGATTAGAGTTCATGAAATCCTTAGGATGGATTTTAATTTTGGATTTAGATTAAGATATTTGAATTACCCTCACTGTAGGTGATTTGAAGAGTTGTGTATATAATTTAAACTTATACTTGCTTGGAGTGAGCTGCCAGCTAACATACTAAAAGCAATCAATCATCTTATGAATTCAAGATAGAAAGGGTCTATTCCTAAGGAATCAAAGTACGTAGTTTAAGATTTAATCATGGTTTCTTTAATATGCAAACATACATATCTAGCATAATATATAATGTATGATTTCTGAAATAATGTAAATAATTTTTTTTCATTGATTTAAAATAAAGTACAACCTTGGGTCCATTGAAAAGTAAGGTGGCCAAGCTCCACCATAACAAACCTAGTTTTCTACTCCTATAAAATATAGATTTAAACATGATTATTTATTTTAGTCTTCAAATATTCTAACTCCTAGATCTTTTATAGAACTCCAAAAGACACTGATCTTCAAAGGAAGAAGAATCATTTTCTTTTAGAACCTACAAGTGTTTGTAAACATTCATTTTTAAATCTTTTAAAACTCTTTGTAATTTATAACTCAATCTAGTATTATAATCCAAGCTCTTATATTTATATTGACATTTACATTTACAAGCAGCCTAAATACATTCTACTTTTATTTTTACAAGCATTCTAGATATATTCTACTTTTAATTTTCACTTGAATAATAATGACAGAATATATATACAAGTCAAGTGTGTTTTACAATAAGGTGTGTAAAGTGCTTGCATATGACATCTAGAGTATAGAAAGTAAACACACCAAATAAAAATACCCTCTATGGAAGGTACTCTGCATCGAACCATGACAAACCCCTAGCCTAGCCTAGTATAGAGTTAGTTGTTCTAACAAACCATCTATAGTGGATGTATAAGGCTGTATGGCTGAGATAGATCCTACGCTTTCTTAATTTAAAATTATTTACAATTGAATTTATTTGTTTGAAGTCATTGAAGGTTTGTTTGAATTTAAGATTTAATATTTTAAAAGTTTTGGATTTATTTTAAAGATTGATTTTGAAAGTTAAAGTTGTTTAGCTTAAGGTTTTAAAGAACATAGTGCTCAATAACTTCTAAGTACCAGAATTCATTAAATTCTGATTCGCAAGTCCTAGGTTCATATTTTTAATGCTATTAATCCTCTAAAAATTTGGTAGATCAGTTACATAGAGCCCTTTGCTTTTTGATTAAGTGTTTTAGTCATTAAACCTGCCAATCCAATACACATTTGCCTTCCTAGGAGTTAAGTATAAGAGTATGAAAGATTCAACATCTAAATATTTTATTACTAATTTTAATGGTTATTCTGGTTAAATAGTAATTGGCTTTGTTAAACTAGGTCTATGAGGTTTATCTCACCCTGATTGGTGCTAACTAGTAGCCTTGTGAGCCCAAGTTACCCAATAATTATCTTATTTTTTTATCTTTATTTTTTTCTTACTATTGTTCACTATATTTAATTCATTGAGTTGATCGTTTGCTGAATTTTTGGTAATTGATTGAATTTTATTATTTTTAAATTATTTAATTAATTAAAGTTGACCGAATGTTGACTTTTATATTTACATTGAGTTCTAGAAGTTTAATATTTTTCATAAATATTAAACCTAATTATGAGTTCAATACCTTTGTATTTGTGCCATTTGGAGTTTTTTTAGCAGCTTCAGTTAGACAGGTGTAAGCAACAGATTGGTTCTGTCGTTCACTTAAACATATCAGACGTTAATCTAGATTGTTTATCCTGTATGATTTGGGATCAACTATCCTGATCGTGTTGGATGAACCTGCGTGTAACCATCCATTTAAGCTGGTTAAAAAAATAGCTCAATCCAGTTAGATCTTAGTTGTTGAATCTGATACACGGGCGATCCAATGGCTGAGATCAGTCGATATTTATGAGAAGAAATATAAGGCTACTGGAAGAATTGTGATAACTTGTTATACATTAATCCAAATAAGATGAGATTTGAAAAAACGCTTCCCTAGATTCAAGATGAAGAGTGGGGGAGTGTTTAGAAGCTATGAAAATCACTTTTTAGAAAGCAATTTTAATTTAAAGATTTTAAACTAGGATTGGACAAATACCTTGATCTAGATGGTGAAATTCATTGTTCTTAGGCTTAATGAACTCCTAGAGACTTCCTCTTTATTTTCCTTGAAAAACTCAAAGTCTGAAATTAACTATATAGAGAATTATTTGGATTGGGTAATTTCTCTCTCTTAAACCCTCTTGGACCCTTAGTTAAAGACTTATAGAGCTAAAAAGGTTATGGAGGATTTAAAGAGTTCCTATGAAGCTAATGACTGCAATAAACCAGCCCCTCCTTTAGAAAAATGAAGGGTATTTATATAAGAGAGGAAAATGCATATAGACTTATTTGTGGCCAAGTGCTACCACATAAGGCAACCAAATTAGTTATGAATAGACCAATTGGGGCTAGACAACCCACCCAAGAAAGTACAACCCATGTGGTTTGTTATTTGGGGAGTTAGTGATCGAACCAATCATTGTATAAGGGCAATTTAGAAGGTTGTTGCCACATCATCCTTCCATATGGGTAAAGCTTGACATAGTATATGCTATGAAGGTTCTAGAATACAATTCAATGGTTTATAGAATCCAATTTGGGATGGGTTGTCAATGGAGTCATAAATTTGGATTTTTGGAGGTTTAGGTTACCCAATCGATTAACTCAAGTTAACCGAAGAGTTTGTCTTACTAGGTTTGATGCAATAGGTGGAAGTACAACTGATTGAAGCTTTTATGCATTTTAATTTCCTAAGGTTTAGGTTTTGATAAACAGAACCCCTTTAGGTTCACATGGTTTAAGTCATTTTGCTAAAATAGGTGAGCCCAGGGGATAAAATATTTTTGGATGACCCTTGGGGACCTAATGAATAGTCCCCATGGGTTAATTTAGTTAAGTAAAGTCTAGATTATTGGTTTTGAATTTTTGAAGGGTTTAGGTGAGTTTTGGTCAACCACGATTGACCAGGGGTTGAGGTTGGTTCCAACCAATTTAAAATGATATTTTGAGTTTGTTGGAGGTGGTCCTAAGGTTTGATGAAATCTCCATGTATGAAACTAGATTTGAGGGCTTTGCGGCTCATTTAGTAAATAACCAGGGTTGACCATGGGTTAGGGTTGGGCCCAACTTATCTAAATGATATTTTGGATATGTTGGAAAAGGTTTCATGCAATGGTGAAGCCTTTATGTATGAAATGAAAGTTTAAAGGCTTAAGGGGCATTTTTGTCAACCTAAGTTGACTTGGTTAACCAAGCTTGACCATGACTTGGGTTTGGCTTCAATGCACTCCAAATTATATTTGGGATAATTTGGAAGTGATTTCAATATTTAATTTGATTGATTCATGTTGAAGTTTAATGAAAATTTAGATTTATAAGGTTTTATGGTTTAGGATTTGGGTGGCTTTATGATCAACCAAGGTCCACTAAGGGGTCAATGCTGGTTCAATGCATTATGCCAATGATATGATCATGCTTAGTGATTTTGGGGAAGCTATTAAGGTCAATTTTCAAAAGATGCTAGGTCTAGTGACATAGGCTATAAATATTTAAAGGTTTTTCATGCTTGGAATATGCTTTGAGCTTTATGATTTAGAAGGACATGGATGCCTCAAAAATGTTTAGGTAAACCCTAGGGATATGCGTAATTAATATGCAAATGCTCATACATAAAGAAAAGGCTTCAACTAGGGTTTTTGATTATTTGAAAATTCCCCATAAAATGAAAAAAATCCAAAGCTTTAAGATTTGATTTTAAGTTCCGATTTTGAGATTTGATTTAAAAATTAGATTTGAATTGATAGATTGAATTCAATAATTTTAGAATGATTCAAGATATTAACCTCATTAAAAAATGATGTCAATAAATGGAACCCCAACAGATGTGATGAACTTGCAAAGTATCACACATGTTGTGATTGACCAAAATAATCAAAAAAATCCAAAGAGATTTCAATAATCAAAACCTGAAGGAAAAAAGATACTAAATGGGGAATTTGAGATTTAAACTAGGTTAGTGTCATGAGGGGCTTACTCCACCAATAGTAGATTTGGATTTGAAAAATCTTCTTCTAGTCCATGAAAAGGGATGAAAATATAAGGGGAATCAAACCTATCTCAACAAACTAGAGAGCATCTTCAAATAAAAGAAAAATCTGAGAAGATTCACACCTAAACTTGGAAGGTTTGGATTTAAGATTTAGTTAGGATTGTGCTATGTGGGACTTACTCCAACAGTAATAGATAATTATAAAAAAAGGGATCCTAAATATGGGGCTCACACCTAATATTAGAGGGTTAAAATTTATAATGGAGTGGTTCCATAAGGGGCATGCTCAACTACTAGCAGATGATTATATAAAAAGGAATCCTAAGTATGTGAATTCACACCTAACCATAGAGGATCGAGATTTAAACTAGGATGGTGCCACGAGGGTCTTGCTCCACCAATAGTGGATGATCATATGGAAAATAAGCCTAAGTGTGGGGACTCACACCTAATCTTAAAGGATCAAAATTTAGAATAGAGTGGTGTCACGAGGGGTTTTCTCCACTATTAGCATATGACCATATGGAAAGGAAGCTTAAGTGTGGGGACTCACACCTAACTATAGAGGATTGAGATTTAAACTAGGAAGGTGTCATGAGGGGCTTGCTTCACCACTAGTAGATGATAATAAGAAAAGGAAGCCTAAGTATGGGGACTCACAACTAACCTTAAAGGATTAGAATTTAAACTAGAGTGGCTTCATAAGGGGTTTGCACTACTACTAGCAAATGATCATATGAAAAGGAAGGCTAAGTGTGTTAACTCACACCTAATCTTAGAGGATTAGAATTTAAACTAGGATGGTGCCACGAGGGGTTTTCTCCACTATTAGTTGATGACCATATGGAAAGGAAGCTTAAGTGTGGGGACTCACACCTAATTATAGAGGATTGAAATTTAAACCAGGAAGGTGTCATGAGGGGATTGCTTCACCACTAGTAGATGATAATAAGAAAAGGAAGCCTAAGTATGGGGACTCACAACTAACCTTAAAGGATCAGAATTTAAACAAAAGTGATGTCATGAGGGGTTTTCTCCACTACTAATAAATGATCATATAAAAAGGAAGCCTAAGTGTGTTGACTCACACCTAACTATATATGATTGAGATTTAAACTAGGATTGTGTCACAAGAGGCTTGCTCCATCAATAGAAGATGATCATAAGGAAAGGAAGCCTAGGTGGGGACTCACTCCTAATCTTAGAGGATTAAAATTTAGATTAGAGTGGTGCCATGAGGGTCTTACGCTAATACTAAAAGATGATCATATGGAAAGGAAGCCTAAGTGTAGGGACTCACACCTAATCATAGAAGATTAAGATTTAAACTAGGATGGTGCTACAAAGAGTTTACTCCACCACTAGCATATGATCATAAGAAAAGGAAGATGGTATGTGGGAACTTAAACCTAATCCTAGATGATCAAAATGATTATATTAAAAGAAAGCATGTAAGTGGAGACTTACGCCAAAACATTGAGCATCAAGATTTTGATTTTAGATTTCTATTAAAGAGTAGATGATTTATTCATTTTATTGAAAAATTTTCTCTTAATCATCCTTACCCTATCAATATGAAAAATAAGAACAAATTCAAAAGTGAAGGAGTATGTAGATTGACTCCAACTAAACCAAAAAGGTCTAATATAGATTTTGTTGACACAAATCAAGCCCCCTATAATCTAAACTAAGATACCCCTTATATATTTTTAAATTGAAATCTATTTCAAAAAATTTAAATTAGGAAGAGAAATTTAATTTTTTTAATTTTCATGCATGATTTTTATACCTAATAAAATATTAATGTATGATGATGAATCTTAGATCAAAATTTTTAAAGTTAAGCATCAAAAAATATATATAAGGAAAATATATTTTCTGAGATTCAAAGTTTTGAAAAGAAAGACATTTAGTCATTTAATTTTTTGACACACTTTGTGCATCTTTTATTATTTGGCACACCTTATGCTTCTTTTTATTTTTGGCACACTTTACACATCTTTTATTTTGGCAAACTTTGAGCATCTTTTATTTTGAAGCTCTTTGTGCATCTTTTATTTTAGCACACTTTATACATCTTTTCATTTTTGGTGAATTTTATGCATCTTTTATATATTTTTATTTTAATTTTGGTAATGGGCTTCCTTTTAAAACCTTAAATGATTGTTCTTAATTGTAAGATTATCTTTCAAATATAAAAGAAGAAAACTCACTCTACTATATAAGGAAGAAAGATCTACAAAATAAACCCAATCCTTTGACAAGCATGACAACTTCATTAGAAAAATCATTGAATAGATTTATCATCATGCAATGATGTTTATAAGATGTAAAATTGTGGGAAATTTGATAAAAGTTTCATTTCTAATCAAATTTAATTTTGATATAGATTTAAATTTAAAACTACATAGAAGAGGTGGGAGAGAGGGAATAAATTTTTATTTATAACTTTGATCAATCTTTGCTTTTTACCTTTAAGTATTTAGTAGAGTCAATCACACCTTTCTTTCTTTTTTTTTTTAAGATTTAAGATAGAGGTCAATTTCCAGTAAAAAGAACGAATCAAATGCCTTCTAACTGAAATCTAAACCCAAGTTCTAAGAAAAAAATTTAGGCCAAGTGGTTTTGTTTTGAACTTAAATTTTTTAATTTTTTAATTTTAGAAGACTTAAATCATGACCCAATCTAAAAGACTTAAAATTAGGGAAAGTTTTGAATCAAGATTTTGATTTTTAATAGATTTAAATTAGGACCCAGTCTGAAAGGAAAACTTAATGAAAGTTTGTGAGGGTTGTTAAACCCTAAAGAATTAGTCCTGAGGCTAACCCATAGGGGGGTGAATTGGATATTTAAAAACTTCTTTAAACAAAAGAAAAATTCCCCTTTTTAAAGCTTTTTCAAGCATCTAAAAACTAATAATTTTATCTTTCGATGCAGAAGCAAATTAATTTCACAATAAAAAGATTAATCAGAGATTTCACCTAAGCAGTTAATCACAGCAAAAATAAAGTGCAAAAAATAATCAGAATGAACACACCAGATTTTATAATACTTCGATTAACCTGACCTACGTCCACTCCCCAGAACCTCCTGTTCCAGGTATTGCACTAAACCTTTAGTGACTCTCCTTTAGCCCCCACAACTAGGCAGAGAAGCCCTTACAAAATCTCTTCCACCAACCTACTGTAGCAAAGAACTGTAATCCTTTCATAGGTAGAGAACCTTGAATCCCTTTCACCATCCCCCGTGTGGTGGAGTAGCTAGGTCCTTTGATACCAAAGAGATCTTCTTCTTCCCAAAACTTCCCTCAAGACAAACCTTGAATCTGATGGTACTAAGGTGCAAGTTTTCCCCAGCAACCATGTGAAACTCCCTCCACACTCTCTTGAAACCCCATCCAAGGATCTTCTCCCTCTCAAACTCCACCTTTCCTCGCTCCCTTTCAAGGCTCTCTCTTCAAGTTTTCTCTAGAAGAAAAGTGACTCAATGTATGCAAAAGACACTTACAATATCTTTGGAGAAAGCTTAAATAGAGGGTTTTGAAAAACCCTAAAAATTCAATTCTGGCGATAAAGATCATCCAAGATGATCGCAGGATCATCCAGGATGATTAATTCAAAATTTCCCTATCAGCTAGTATGATCTGCATTGCCCTATACGATCAATTCAAGTAATTATACATATCATCCATGATAATTATTAGATCATCTAAGATGATTATTAGATCATCCAATACGATATGTTCAATCAACCTGTAGCTTATCCAGGATGAATCTTGGGATAACCAAAATCAACTCTGTGGATCGTGCAGTATGATCGCAGAATCATTCAATATGATCAAAGTATCACATAAGCAAATTTGATTGACTAATCATAGGATTAATTGAGGTATGATTTTTATAGTTCATCTAGTATGATGTATATCATCCTAGATAATTAGAAAAAAAAAATGAATCTTAAATTCTTACCTAAATTATGTTTGGCGGCTAATTTTTATGATCATAACTGATCATCCTAGATGATCTAAATCATCCAGTATAATTAGTTCAAAATATGAACTTCTATTTTTGACTCAATCTCACTCCCTCTGAGTGTGTGTGTGTGTGTATGGTCACCAAGCTAGCATATACCCTTACAGGACTTGACTCAAGTAATCAAAAATACATTAATGAATATTACAAAAAAAACTTTATAGCCACCTATTCTATTCAATCTGAAGCCTTGAATCTTCGTTAGATGGTGCATGGTGTTCCTAAAATATTAGTATACACACAAATAAATATATATTGCAAAAACTAGGAGACATAAAGATATGAGCAATAATATTTGTTATCATCAAAAACATAAACTCATGAGCTCGAGTCCCAATAATCTCTTCCTTTTTTATGATGACAAATATTACTAGTGAATTTTCAAACTAAAGTATTTTCTCCTGATCTCCCCCTCACTGAGATATTTATTTAAAAAAAAAGGAAACTAAAATAATTTTCTTTCTTTTTAATTTTTATTTATTTTTTAACAAAAAAGAAAATATAAATATAAACTAAATAAATATAATAGTACATAAACAAATACAACAGTACATTCTCCCCCTTTGACATTATTAAAAAGAAGAGGAGCATAAAGAAATCAAAATAGAAAAAAGTAGGCTAAAGATCAAACAAACCCTGATCAGGTGAATGTAATATTTTAGAAGAATCAGTTTGAAATTTTAGTAAATTTTCTTGGAATGAGAAAGTTACCTCTTGATTTTATTCAAAAACCTAGAAATGCATGTATTAACAACACATATCTCAGAAAGGATAGAGATTCAGAATTGGTTAATTCAAGCTCAGGTTCTTGAAAGGCTCAACTCTTTTTTGAGCAAATATCTAAATCAAAGAATAAATTAAAGAAGAAATAATAATCTTTTTAAAACTCCTTGCATGAAATATATCTAATAGAAGATTAATGCAAAAATGATGAATCAAGAATCATGATTTTCAAACTCAAGTATTGAAAGTATCAATAGACATAAGGGTTTTCTTAAGATTTAAGAAATACAAGAAAGGTAAGCTAACTCATTGTGGGCTCATATTGTGCCTCTTTATTAGTTTTTGATGCACTTTATGCATCTTTTAATTTTGGGCTCATTTTGTGCCTCTTTTATCACTTTTGGCGCATATTGCACATCTTTTTTTTTTATACACTTAGTGCATCTTTTACTTTTGGCGTCATTATGTATCTTTTTAGCTTTGGGCTCATTTTGTGCCTCTTCTCCTTTTGCAAATATGCTTCCTTTTTATATTTTTAAAGACTAAAGCAAACCTGGTCCAGTAACAAAATGACTAGCTTGATTAAGAAAATATTTTTTTAGAAAAAATGATCTTTGAAAAGTGATTTGATTTTCTAAAGCATATACAAAACAAAATGTGATATGTGTGTTTTAATCAGAGAAACTACACAAAAATTACATGAAAAATAAAATAAAAGATTAAAAATATAAATAAAAATATTAAAAAATATAGAAAATAAACACATTAACAATAAATAAAAACATACATGCACACATTAACAACAAAAACAAAAAAAACACACAAACAAAACTTTATTTATCATTATTTTTCTCCTGGTCTAATGATTCAGAAGCAAGGTCTGCCCAAGAGATTTTTTGCTTTTTATAATTTGCTTTTATTACAATTTACTTATTTTTAGCATTTTTCTTTGCATGAAGAGTTTTTATATTAAGGCACTGATTTTTTATATGTTCGAATTTCCTACACCCAAAGCAAATAATGTCAGACGAAATCTTAACATTCTTACCATTTTTATCTTTGTTGTACTTTTGTTGATGCTTATGCTTGTGCTTTAGTAGACTTTCCAATTTGCTTGTTATTGATGCTAACTCTTCACTTTCATCATCTACTAAGCCACTTTCATCCATATCTTCAGCTTTTAGCACTATAATTTTACCTGCATCCAAGAGTTTTTAACCCAAAATTTGCTCGTAGGCAATGAGTGAGCCAATCAGATTATCAATAAAATATTTATTCAAATATTTTAATTCATAAATAGTAACAACTTTGGCATCATACTTATCAAGTAGACAACATAGAATTTTATTGACCTTTTCAAAGTTTAAAAATTATTTACCTAAAGTATGTAATGATGCCAAAATTTGAGTAAACCTAGTATACATGTTTAAGATCATCTCATAAGGTTTCATACAAAAAGTTCATAATCATGTATCAGAATATTCAACTTAGATTGCTTAACTTCACTAGTACATTTGTATGTCGTACATAATCTATCACAAATTTCCTTGCTAGTAGTACATGTAGAGATTCCCATGCAATCATCAAAATTCAAAGCACAGAAAAAATAATTCAAGCATTTAGCATTCAATTGAGCATTGATTTATTCTACTCTACTTCATTCAATAAAAGGAATATCAGTTTTGATTCCATCTACAACACATGATGGTACATAATAACCAATTTGAATCGTATGCCACATTCGATAATCAATTGATTGCAAGAAAGTAGACATACAAATTTCCCCAAAATTAAAAGAAATATTTTCAATAAAGGTGATCGGGTGATTGAATATCCTTTCACAATATTATGATTTCCAAAGTTAGCCATTAATTGAAATTCAAAAGTTTTCAAAAACTTAATTTATGAATCACATTCTAATACCACTTCAAAGTTTATGAGGGTTGTTAAGCCCTAAAGAACTAGTCCTAAGGCTAACCGAGAGGGGGAGGGGGGGGGGGGTGAATTGGATATTTAAAAACTTTTTTAAATAAAAAAAATCCCCCTTTTTAAAGAATTTTCAAACATCTAAAAACTGATAATTTTATCTCTCGATGAAGAAGCAAATTAATTTCATAATAAAAATATTAATCAGAGATTTCACCCAGGCAGCTAATTGCAGTAAAAAAAGTGTTAAAAATAATCAAAATGAACACACCAGATTTTATAGTGCTTCAATCAACTTGACCTACATCAACTCCCTAGAACCACCCGTTCCAGGTATTGCACTAAATCTTTTCCACCAACTTGGTGCGACAAAGAACCGTAATCCTTTCACAAGTAGAGAACCTCGAATCCCTTTTACCTTCTCCAGTCTGGCGGAGTAGCCGGGTCCTTTGACACCAAAGAGACCTTATTCTTGTAAAACTTCCCTCAAGATAAACCTTGAATTTGATGATACAAAATGAAAGTTCATTAGCGATGTTAAGCCCTTGTGAACTAGTCCCAAGGCTAACCAAAAGGGGGGTGAATTGGTTATTTTAAAAATTCATGAGCAAAAATAATTTAGAAAAATCTTTTTTGAAGGTTTTAAAATAATTACAGTTTCACGATGATATATAGATGTTCAACAATAACGAAATAATTATCACAATCACATAATCATCATCAGAAAAATAAATATGGAAGATAATTAGAAAGAACACACCGGATTTTATAGTGGTTCGGCAACCTGACCTACGTCCACTCCCCAGAGCCTCCTTTCCGGATATTGCACTAACACTAAGTGACTCTCCTTCTACTCCCACAACAAGGCGGAGAAGCTTGTACAAAAATTCCTTTCTACCAACCCAATCAGGCAGAGAACCTGGGCTCCTTTTGCTTCCTCCTGAATCAGGTAGAGAACCTAGACTCCTTTTGCTTCCTCCTGAAGCAGGCAGAGAACCTGGATCTTCTTGCAGACGATCCTCCCATAGAGACACCATCAAGATAAGAGATGACGACCGGAGAAGATGACTCAGATCTTTGCTTAGAGCAACCTTTGTGAAACCCTCACAAACTCCCCCTCACATGATCCTCTCTCTCTCTCCCTCTCAAGGTTCTCTCTAGAAAGAAAAGTGGCAAAAGATTTTTCTTATTGAAAGAAAAAGATCTTAAATAGGAGCGCTCAAAAATTACCCTAAATCTCAACTGGTCGTCGAAGATCGTCCAAGACGATCGATCAATCGTCCTGTATGATCAGTACAAAATCGCATGTATTAGCCTGGACGATTTGGTTTCTCAGGATGATTAGTAGAAGAAATTTGTTCTGATTGTCCCATACGATTCTGCGATCATTCGGGATGATTAGTGTAAATTAGGAATTTTGTCCAGAAGACAGCTCGGATCGTCTAGGGCAATATATGCTGGATAATCTCAAAATGAGTTGATCGTCCCGGATGATATCTATATCATCCTATATGATTAATTCAAAAATGACAATATCATCCTTCACACAGCTCGGGTCGTATAACTAAAATAAGTTGGATGATCTCAAAATGACTTGATTGTCTGGGATGATATTTCGATTCGTCCCATACGATTAGTTCAAAATCAGGAATATCGTTCGGCACATTTCTCGGATCATCTAGGTGAAGTGCTCTAGAAAGTTAAAATTTTGTATGGATCATCCAGGCCAATCTTGCGATCGTCCAGGATGATATGATCGAATCAATTAAATCTTAATTACTTTCCTCAATTACTAGACTAATTTAGGCATGATTATAAAGGATTGTCTGGGACGATCAGACCAAATCTCTAAAAATAAGAACTTGCCTAACTTAATCCGGCGGCTGAGAATTTTTAATTTGAGCCTATCGTCCTGTATGATGGGTATATCGTCTAGGATGATCTGCTTAATCAAACCATCTTAACATGATCGTCCTAATTATGATTTCTGTTTTCACTGGATCGTCCAAGACAATATGAATATCGTCTAGGATGATATGAACAAAATTTGAAATAAAAACTCTAACTCACTAAAACTCTCCCCCTGAGTGTGTGTGTGCAAGGTTACTTAGCTAGGGGATCAATTAAATTATATTTAACTCAAGAAAAAAATTATAATTAAACACATGTGGACCCGATCTTGAGTTGGCTTGAATTACATTTGATCTTTTGTACCTGAAATGTTAGCCAATAAAATAAAACATAGAAATATTTATTATCATCAAAATTATAATTCTTAAATCTAGGTTTACAATAATCTCCCCCTTTTTTATTATGGCAAACTTTTATTTAGTAGTTTCAAATCAAGTAGATTATAGAAATTAAGGCACAGACGAGAGAAGATTTGTCATTATAGATTTCATTAATCATTAACAAACATTGACATTCAATACACAAATGAAATTATTATAACACAAAAACAAAAAAAGAAACCACTAGTACCACAAAATAACTCCCCTTCTGACATCACAAAAATAAGAGAAAAAAAGATAAAATAATAATAAACAATGTGGAGATCGTCGAGGACGATGTGAAGAAAAAGTAAAAAAGATTAAGGATGGAGAGGTAAGATTAGGGATCCCAAAAACACACAAAAAAAGAAAATTCAAAATCAAATCAAATAAAAAATAGAAATAAGAAAAATAACAGTAAAAACAACAATTTTTTTTAATCGATCAGCTCTAGTGAAGAAGAATTTTCCTTGATTTTTTATTCAAAAGCCAATAAGAAGAAAATCGACCACACGAAAATCCAAAAAAAGTTGGAAAATCAACTTTCATAACTCCTATTTCGTACAACTTACAGGTTCAAATTTCTTTCAAATAAAAGTCTAATTCAGAAAAAAAAGAAAGTAGATTCGAAAAGAGATCCTTTTAAGCCTCGTTCCAGAAAAATATCTGATATAATAGTATTACAAAGGAAGGAATAAAAAATCATGATTTTTTCTCTTAAACTTTTGAAAATATTAAGTGGCGTATGGATTTTTCTAAGACATTTAAAGATCTAAAAGGGAAGAATGACTGTTTCTTTGTGGGCTCATTTTGTGCCTATTTTTCAATTTATTTGGCATTCTTTGCACATCTTTTGATTTTTGATACACTTTGTGTATCTTTCCAATTTGGCGACATTGCGTATCTTTTCAACTTTGGGCTCATTTTATACCTCTTTTCATTTTGGCGCTCTTTGTGCATCTTTTACAAGCTTGTTTCCTTTTATAATCGATAAAGAATCACAGTTGTGAAATTACCTTCCAGACATAAAAGAGGACAAAACTCACTCTCTACAATAAGGAGGAGTAATTTACAGAATAAAAACCATACATTATATGATAAGTGTAATCACCTGATTAAGAAAAATATAATAATAATCCAAAACTTTGAAAATACTATTCATATAAGGTAGATTACTGTAGGAAGATAAAATAGATCTCTATTTCAAAAACTAACTTTTTAATTTTGAAGAAGATTTTTATCCAAAAGAAATAATACACCATAAAAGGAGTTAGAGGAAGAGAAACAATCATCAATATTTCTTCACTTTAATAGATTCAGTGGAGTCAATCACTGCTTACAAGCTTCCAAATAAAAAACAAGGCAAAACTCTCATTTAGAAATGTAGTTTATCAGCAATAGAGCAGTAATCTGATTTTTTTAAAAAAAAATAATAAATCAAGAATAACTAAGAAATCACAACAAAATAAATACTCAAATCAGAAAAATAATAATTCTAAAATAAAAAATAGCAGAAAATACAAACATTAAAATGAAAATCAACAAAAAATACAAACCAACAGGAAATAGATAATCAAATCAAACAAAGAACTAACAGAAACAAAATGAAAAATAGAAAATTTAGAAATCAGCAGTCATCAGATTCATGCATTTATGTCAATCACACCCAATCTGGTCCTCAAAATACTGAATGAGTCAAAGGCCAGTGGTTTAGTAAAGATGTCAGCCAATTAATTTTTAGTTGCTACATAATGTAGCTCAATTTTCCCTTTTGTAATATGGTCCCTAATGAAGTGATGCCTTATGTCAATGTGTTTGGTTCTTAAATGTTGGATAGGATTCTTAGAGATTCAAATGGCACTAGTGTTATCACATAGAACTAAAATTGTGCTAACACGTAATCTAAAATCCAAAACTTATTGCTTCAACCAAAGGACTTGGGCCACACAACTTCCTAAGGTAATGTACTCAGCTTCAGCAATAAAAAGTGTAACTGAGTTCTATTTTCTACTGGACCAAGAAATTAAAGATTGTCTTATGAATTGGTAAGTTTCAGAAGTGCTCTTTCTATCCACCCTACATCCTGAAAAATCTGAATCAGAATATCCAATAATCTCAAAAGAAGTGTTTTGCCTAGGATACCAAATCCCTAGGTTTGGGGTCCCTAAGAGATATCTAAGAATTCTCTTAACAACAGTCAGGTGGGACTCTTTAGGATCAGCTTGAACCATAAAGACAAACATAAAACATAATATCAGGTCAGCTAGCAGTCAGGTAAAGCAGTGATTCAATTATTCCTCTGAACTTCTTATGATCAACAGATTTTCCATTTGAATCCTTATCTAACTGAACAGTGGAACTCATGGGAGTATTGATTGGCTTAGCTTTGTCTATTTCATATTTCTTCAAGATATCCTTAGTGTATTTTGATTGATTCAGAAAGGTTCCATCATCCATTTACCTTATGATAAATCCCAAAAAATAGGATAATTCTCCCATTATACTCATCTCAAACTCCTTACTCATTGTCTTAAAAAAATTATCACATAAATTTTTATCAGAAGATCTAAAAAGTATATTATCAACATAGATCTGGACAATGAGTAGATCATCTCCAACTTTCCTAAGAAAAAGGGTGGTGTCTACACTTCCCTTAATAAACTCTCTTTCTAGTAGGAATGTGCTAAGCCTCTCATACCAAGTTCTAGGAGCCTATTTCAATCCATATAAGGACTTTTTTAATTTGTAAACATGATTTGGATATTGGGAACTCTCAAAACTTAGGGGTTGCTCTACAAAGACATTCTCTTTTATTACTCCATTTAAAAAGGCACTCTTGATATCCATTTGAAATAGCTTAAATCCCTTATAATAGGCAAAAGCTAGTAGCACCCTAATGGCTTCTAATCTAGCTACTCCTAAAAATTAATCTCTTTAATTTGATTGTACCCCTTAGCCACCAATCTTGCCTTATTCCTAACCACCACACCAGAATCATTCATCTAATTCTTAAAGACCCACTTGGTTCCCACTACACTTTGATTCCTAGGTCTTTCTACTAACTCCCAAATATCGTTCCTTACAAATTGGTTCAATTTCTCTTGCATAGCTAAGATCCAAAATTCATCAGAAAGGGCTTGATTGGTGTTGGTGGGTTCAGTCATTGAGATAAAGGCAGAATGGTTTACTTCCTTCCTAAGACCATGCCTAGTTCTAACACGTTCATAAGGGTCTCCTAAGACCTGTTCTTTAGGATGACTCAAAGCATATCTCCAATCTCTAGGCAAAGTGTTTTGAGGTTCTACCCTTTCCTCCAGGTTCACATTTTTAACTCCTTGGGTAATCTCTCCTAATCTTCTTCTTCCTCAACTCTAGTCTCCTTAGGATCAGATTCATCAAACACCACACGAGTTGTCTCCTCCACCACCGAAGTCCTCTTATTAAACACCCTAAAGGATTTCCCTATACTAAAATAGCCTAAGAATACTCCTTCATCGGATCTGGGGTCAAATTTTCCTAAGGATGATTTGCCATTATTCAGAATGAAAATCTTATAGCCAAAGACATGGAGGTGGGATAGGTTTGGAGTTTTGCCCTTAATGTTCTCATAAGGTGTCTTATTCAGATTGGATCTAACATTCACCCTATTCAGCACATAACAGGTAGTGTTCACCACTTCAGCCCAAAAGTATTTTGGAACTGAATACTTAGCAAGCATAGCTCTAGTGGCTTCCACTAAGGTCCTGTTCTTCCTTTTAGTTACCACATTCTACTGAGGGGTCCTAGGAGCTGAAAAGTTGTGGCTAATCTCTTGCTCCTCATAGAATGTTCTAAATCTTACATTTTTAAACTCTCCACCATGATCACTATGAATAGTCAAGATCTCACAACCTAACTTCTTCTGAATCCAAGTGAAGAAAGATTAAATTCATCGAATGACTCAAATTTATGTGACAGAAATCTAATCCAAGTGAATCTTGAGTAATCATCAACAATCACAAATCCATAGACTTTCCCCCCTAAGCTGGCAGTACTAATGGATCCAAAGAGATCCATGTGAAGGACTTCTAAAGGTCTAGAGATGCTGATGTCCTTAATGGAGTGGAAAGAGGATTGGACTTGCTTCCCTAATTGACAGGCATGACACAAGTGGTCCTTAGTGAACTTAAGCTTGGGGATACCTCTAACTAAGTTCTTTTGGGTGAGTCTTCTAAGAGCTTTCATACTGGCATGACATAATCTCATGTGCCACAACCAAGACTCATCAGTAGCAATTTTTAAGCAAAATGAAGCAGCACATTCAAATATATTTAAATCAAGCATGTAGACATTATTGATCCTCTTGCCCTACAAAATAGTATTATTATTTAAGCTTATGATGCAAGTATTTGCCAGGAACTTGATGCTGAAACCTTTGTCACAGAGCTGATTGATGCTAAGCAAGTTGTGCTTTAATCCATCTACAAGCAAAATATTTTCAATCAAAAGGTTCTTGGAGTTTTCAATTATACCTACACCTACCACTTTCCCGGTGATATTGTCTCCAAGAGTGACCTTGCCTCCAGCCCTAGCCTCCAATGAAATGAATTATTTTACATCTCCAACCATATGTCTTGAGCATCCGCTATCCAAGTACCACATGCTCTCACGAGGTCTTATGTGAGAGTAACCCTACAAAATTATCAAATGTCAGATTTAGGAACCCAAAAAAGTTTCGGTTCCTTCTTATGAAAAGAAGAATGCAATGTATGTGTGTTGTGCTGTGAAGCATATAATTTAGGCCTCTACACCCAATGTGTGCTACGGTGAATAGTGCAGGTGTGAGATGTTGCGACTCGGGCTCACGAGTTCTTATTTTGATGAAAACAAATAGTTGGCTCACATCTCCTAATACTTGGAATGTATATTTATCTATGTGTATACTAACATTTCAGGAAACAGCATGCACCATCCAACAAAG
This sequence comes from Dendrobium chrysotoxum, assembly GCA_019925795.1. Classification (NCBI taxonomy): domain Eukaryota; kingdom Viridiplantae; phylum Streptophyta; class Magnoliopsida; order Asparagales; family Orchidaceae; genus Dendrobium; species Dendrobium chrysotoxum. The sequence goes on from CM034308.1 coordinate 49,848,586, forward strand.
AATCAAGGCTCAAGAATGGTAGAATAGGTTACGATGTGTGTTATTTGTAATTCTCATTAATGTACCTTTTGATTTCTTGAGTCAAGTCCTGTAAAGTGTATGCTTGCTTATGACCATGTAGACACATACTCAGGGGGAGTGAGATCTTGTCATATCTAGTAGTTCAACTTTTGAACACATTGTACAGGATGATCTCAAGATTGTCCTGGACGATCTAGTGATTGAACTAATCGTCCTGGCCAATTCTTGAATCGTCCTAGACGATCCATTACGGTCTCAAAACCATAGCCGCCATAATAATTTATGCAAGATTGTAAGTTTCTATTTGTGGTCTAATCATCCAGGATGATCCATATCGTACTGGATGATCTATGACAATGTTGCCTAAATTAATACTATAATTATTCAATCAAATATGCATAATTTGATATTATAATCATCCGGGATGATATGTATATCGAACTGGATGATTTGTGTAAAATTTGTACTGATCGTCCTAGACTATCCCGGGATCGTACGGGACTATCAGGTCAAATTCTGTACATCGTCCTGGACGATCCTGCGATCATCCGGGACGATCTTTGGCGGCAGAATTGAGTTTTTAGGGTTTTACGAAGCCGTCTTTTGGAGCACATCATCCTGGACGATTCGGCGATCGTCCTGGATGATCTTTACCGCCAGAACTAATTTGGAAGGGTTTTTGGAGCTCTTTATTTAAGCTTTCTCAAGGCATTTGATAGGTGTCTTTGGCAGCCATTGAGTCTTCGTTCTTTTAGAGAAAACTTGAAGAGAGAGCTTGAAAGGGAGAGAGGAAAGGGTGGAGTTTGAGTGGGAGAAGAGCCTGAGAAGGGGGATTCTCGAGGGAGTGTGAGGGGGTTCACACGGTTTCTCCAGCAAGCTTGCACCAAAGTACCATCGGATTCAAGGGTCGTCTCGAGAGAAGTTTTGGGAATAAGAAGACCTCTTCGTTGTCGAAGTACCCGGCTACTCCACCGCACTAGGGAAGGTGGAAGTTATTTTGTAAGGGCTTCTCCACCTAGCTATGGGGGCTAAAGGAGAGACACTTTTGGTTTAGTGAAATACTTGGAGGGTGCCTCCGAGGAGTGGACGTAGGTCAGGTTAGACCGAACCACTATAAATCCGGTGTGTTCTTTCTTATTATTTTCCGCACTTTATTTTATTGTGATTATCTGCTTGGGTGAAATTTGTGATTGATCATTTTATTGTTGCTTTAATTCATTTCTGATGTAAGTTATAAAAAGATTTTATTTTATTTTAAATAACCAATTTACCCCCTCCCCCCCTCTTGGTTAGCCTCGGGACTAGTTCACAAGGGCTTAACATCCCTTTTGAACTTTCAAGTGGTATCAAATCGAGATTCATAAAATCAAGTTTTTAAAAACTTTTGAATTCGATCCATGGCTAATTTTTGTAATCATAATATTACGGAAGGTTATTCAATCACCCGGCCACCACTTTTTGAAAATATTACTTTTGATTTTTGGAAAATTCACATGTCTACTTTCTTGCAATCTATTGATTATCGCATGTGGCATATGATTCAAGTTGGTTATTCTGTACCGTCACATATTATAAATGAAATTAAAGTTGATATTCTTTTTTCTGAATGGAGTAGATCAGATCAGATCAATGCTCAATTGAATGCTAAATATTTAAATTATTTTTTTTGTGCTTTGAATTCTGATGATTATATGTTAATATCTGTGTGCATTTCTGGAAAAGAAATTTGGGATAAATTATGCACTACATATGAAGTTACTTATAAAATCAAGCAATTTAGGCTAAATATTTTAATGCATGATTATGAACTTTTTAGCATGAAACCTCATGAAATGATCTTGGACATGTTTACTAGGTTATCTCAAATTGTAACATCATTACATGCTTTAGGTAAAGACCTTTCAAATTTTAAAAAAGTCAATAAAATCCTACGTTCTGTACTTGATAAATTTGATGCCAAAGTCATTGCAATTTTTGAATCTAAAAATTTAAACGAATATTCTATTGATAATCTAATTGGTTCACTCATTGCCTACGAGCAAGGTTTGGGTCAAAAGCTTTTGGATGTAGGTGAAACTATAGTACTGAAAGCTAAAGACATTGATGAAAGCGACTCAAAGCACAAGCATCAACATCAACAAAAGTGGAACAAAGGTAAAAAAGGTAAAAATATTAAGATTTCTTCTAATGTTATTTGCTTTGGATGTAGGAAACCTAGACTTATGAAAAATTAGTTCCCGAACTTAAAAACCCTTCCTAAAAAGGAAAAGGGTAAAGCTAAGCAAATTGTAAAAAGGGAAAAAAATGCAAAGCAAAAAATTTCTTGGGCAGACCTAGCATCTGAATCATCAGATCAGGAGAGAGATGATATGAATTAATGTTTTGCTTGTGTTTGTTTTTGTATTTTTACTTTTATTGTTTGTGATTTTTATTCGTTGTGTTTTTTATGTTTTATTATTATTTTTGTTTTTCTTTTAAATTTAAAAAAAATAGTTTCTTTGTTGTTTTAGTTGTTTCTCTAATCAGCACACACATATCACTTTTTGTTTTATTTGCACTTTAAGAAATCAAAATTATATTTCAAAGATCATATTTTCTAAAAATGGAAAATTTATCTCCTGTTTTTTCTTAAAATTCTATGTAAGTTGTGGTTGATTTCTCTAAAATCAAGCAAAGGATGGAAACTCATGATTTTGTCTCTCCATCTTATTTCTTTATGTTAGGATATTTCACTTTTGATTCAAAATCTATTTTAAATTATAAATTAATTTTTGAAATTGAAACTTTTTCATCTCCCGGCATTTTGTTTATCTCATAGGAATCTTTTGCAAATTATTGAACCAACTTCAAGATTATCTTATTCAGGTTGTTCGTCTTTATCAAAAGAATAAGGTTTGCTGATTTTAAAGATTTAGAAAGGAGGCAAATTACAAAAATTAAAAGATGCTCAATGTTGCCAAAAATGGAAGGATACACAAAGTGTATCAAAAAGTAAAAGATGCGCAATGTCGCCAAAAATAAATGGATACATAAAGTGTACCAAAAATCAAAAGATGCGCAAAGAGTGCCAAAATGAAAAGAGGCACAAAATGAGCCCACAAAAAGTTAGCTTCCCTTCTTGTAAATCTCTAAAGTTTAGAAAACCCATATCTTTTTGATAAATTCGTTACTTGAGCTTGAAAATAAAGATTTTTGATTCATTACTTTGCATTAATCTTCTATTAGATATATTTCATGAAAGGCATTTTGAAAAATTTTTGTTTCCTTATCTAATTTGTTCATTGATTTAGATATTGGCTTAAAAAGTTTTTTAGCCTTTTTTAAAACCTGAGCTTGGTTTAACAATTTCTGAATTTCTAACCTTTCTGGGGTTATGAGTAGTCAATTCATGCCTTACTTAGCTTTTTGAATAAAATCAAGGGGTAGCTTTCTCATTACAAGAAAATTCTTGATTTTATAAAAATTTCACAAGATCAGAGACCGTTTTCGATCTTTTAGTCTATTTTTATTTTTCTTTTATTTTTTCTGCTCCTCTTCTTTTTGATAATGTCAAAGGGGAAGAACGTACTGTTGTATTTGTTGTATTTGTGAAGTTTATTTATATTGTAATTATACTGTTTTATTTGTGATATTTATTTGTATTATATAGTTTTTTTTAAATAAAACAAATTAAAAAAAATATGTTTCTCCCTATTTTTAAAAGTCTTTTCTTAGTGAGGGGGAGATTAGGAGAAAATACTTTTATTTGCAAATCCAACCAGAAATATTTGCCATCATCAAAAAGGGGGAGATTGTTGCGACTCGGGCGCACGAGTTCTTATTTTGATGATAACAAACATTTGGCTCACATCTCCTAATACTTGGAATGTATATTTATCTATGTGTATACTAACATTTCAGGAAACAGCATACACCATCCAACAAAGAATCAAGGCTCAAGAACGGGTAGAATAGGTTACGATGTGTGTTATTTGTAATTCTCATTAATGTACCTTTTGATTTCTTGAGTCAAGTCCTGTAAAGTGTATGCTAGCTTATGATCATGTACACACACACTCAAGGGGAGTGAGATCTTGTCATATCTAAAAGTTCAACTTTTGAACACATCGTACGGGATGATCTCAAGATCGTCCTGGATGATCTGGTCATTGAACTAATCATCCTGGATGATCCATTACGGTCTCAAAACCCTAGTCGCTATAATAATTTAGGCAAGATTGTAAGTTTCTATTTGTGGTCTAATCATCAAGGACGATCCATATCATACTGGACGATCTATGGTAATGTTGCCTAAATTAATACTGTAATTATTCAATCAAATATGCATAATTTAATATTATGATCATCTGGGACGGTATGTATATCATACTGGACGATTTGTACAAAATTTGTATTGATCATCTTCGACTATCCCAGGATCGTACGGGACTATCAGGTCAAATTCTGCACATCGTCCTCGACGATCCTGCGATCGTCCGGGATGATCTTTGGCGGTAGAATTGAGTTTTTAGGGTTTTCTGAAGCCGTCTTTTGGAGCTCATCATCCTGGACAATCCGGTGATCGTCCTGGATGATCTTTACCGCCATAACTAATTTGGAAGGGTTTTTGGAGCTCTTTATTTAAGCTTTCTCAAGGCACTTGATAGGTGTCTTTGGCAGCCATTGAGTCTTCGTTCTTTTGGAGAAAACTTGAAGAGAGAGCTTGAAAGGGAGAGAGGAAAGGGTGGAGTTTGAGTGGGAGAAGAGCCTGTGAAGGGGGATTCTCGAGGGAGTGTGAGGGGGTTCACACGGTTGCTCCGACAAGCTTGCACCAAAGGACAATCAGATTCAAGGGTCGTCTCGAGGGAAGTTTTGGGAAGAAGAAGATCTCTTCGTTGTCGAAGGACCCGGCTACTCCGCCGCACCGGGGAAGGTGAAAGTGATTTTGTAAGGGCTTCTCCACCAAGCTATGGGGGCTAAAGGAGAGACACTTTTGGTTTAGTGCAATACTTAGAGGGTGCCTCCGAGGAGTGGACGTAGGTCAGGTTAGACTGAACCACTATAAATCTAGTGTGTTCTTTCTTATTATTTTTCACACTTTATTTTGTTGCTATTATCTGCTTGGGTGAAATTTGTGATTGATCTTTTTATCGTTGCTTTAATTCATTTCAGCTTCAAATTATAAAAAGATTTTGTTTTGTTTTAAATAATCAATTTACCCCCCCCCCCTCTTGGTTAGCCTCGGGACTAGTTCATAAGGGCTTAACATCCCTTTCAAACTTTCATGAGAGATATCTCCTAACATGCTACTAGAAATACATCTAATGCCAGGAAAAGGGTTAACTAATCTATGTGGGTGATAGTGCCTCTTCCTAGGTTTGAATGAAACATGCTTTAATAATTTTGAATTAAAATCTTCAAATGGTGGAGGTGCATAAAATTGTACAAAAGTAGGAGGTGTTTCATTATTCTCATTTGCACTAATTTTCACACTTAGAAATTCATTTTCCTTCTTAAGACTTGTAATTTCAAATTTCAAATAATGCTCACTACTATCTAAATCAGATGCATGAGTTTCTAATTCCTTAAATGTAATTTCTAATTCAACATGTGATGCTTTTAATGAATTATGCTTAATAATTAAACTAGAATGCTTTTTATTCAACTCATCAAATTCATCAAGTAATGACATATGATTGCTATCAAGTGTAGAATGATCCTTAATCAAAATTTTGTGCTCTTTTTCGAAGTTTAAGAATTCCAATTTTAGGCTAACATGCATTTTCTTAAGTTTCTTATATGATGAATGGAGTTTTTTAGAAACTTTAAGTAATTGATCATAGGTTAGCTCACATACCTCTTCTTGGTCAGACTGACCAGGATGATCATTTGCCATCAAACACAGGTTTGTAGTCTCCTCTTCAGCTTCAATCTCAGAGGAGTCAGATGCTGAATCTACCCAGAAATTCTTTTGAATCTTTTTCTTATCCTTTCTGAACTTGGGTTTCTCCTCACCCTTCTCCTTTCTTGGGTGAGCCTTAAGTGTAGGACAATCAGCCATTATATGTCCAGGCTTCCTGCATTCAAAACAAATAGTATCAGATGAACCTTTAAAATTTCTGCTACTCTTATCTTTGTTCCACTTCTGAAAGTTCTTGTGTTTCTTCCTTAGAAAGCTTTTGAATTGCCTAGTGATTAAGTCAACATCATCACTATCAGACCTGAAAGAATCAGTGTCAGTATCATTGGCCTTTAGCGCCATAATTTTCTCCTTCTTCTTCTCATATACATTAATTTATTGTTGGTTCACTCCTTGCTCGTAAGCAATGAGTGACCCAAGTAAGTTATCAATAGAATAAGTGTTCAAATCTTTGGATTCAGTAATTGCAGTTATCTTGGCATCATAAGAAGAAGGCAAACATCTCAAAATTTTATTGACTTTCTCATAATTAATAAGCTCTCTTCCTAAGGCATGCAGGGAGTTGACCATTTGAGTGAACCTAGTATACATTTTAGAAATTGATTTAGTAGGTTTCATGCAAAAAAAGTTCATCGTCGTGAAGTAAGATGTTCAATCTAGATTGCTTAACCTCAGATGTACCTTCATAAGTAATGCATAATCTATCCCAGATTTCTTTACCAGTAGTGCAAATTGATACAGGCATGTAATCCTTAGATTTCAGTGAATAAAAAAATAGTTCAAGCATTTTGCATTCAGTTGTGCTAAATTAAGATCATCAAATGTCCATTCAGTAAAAGGAAGTTCACTTTTAACTCTATTAACAAGTCTAAATGGTGCTTCATAACCATCTTTAACAAGCATCCACTTGTGATAATTAATTGATTGTAAAAAGATGGACATGCGAGTTTTCCAAAAATCAAAAGGTATGATATCAAACAAATGTGGTCGAGTGATGGAATAACCTTCAATAGTATTTCTATTACCAAAGTTAACCATAGATCAAATTTAAAAGTTTTTCAAAACCAAATTTTATGAATCCCGCTCTGATACCACTTGAAAGTTGATTAGGGATATTAAGCCCGTATGAACTAGTCCCGAGGTTAACTAAGAGAGGGTTGAATTGGTTATTTTTAAAATTTGTGAGCAAAATGATTTAGAAAAATCTTTTTAAAAGTTTTAAAATAATTACAGTTTTGTGATGATATTTAGATGTTCAATAATAACGGAATAATTATCACAATCTCATAATCATCATCAGAAAAATAAATGTGGAAGATAATCAGAAAGAATACACGAGATTTTATAGTGGTTCGGTAAACTTGACCTACATCCACTCCCCGGAGCCCCCCCTCCGGGTATTGCACTGACACTAAGTGACTCTCCTTCTTCTCCCACAGTAAGGCAGAGAAGCCTGTACAAAAACTCCTTTCCACCAACCTAATGAGGCCGAGAACCTGGACTCCTTTCACTTCCTCTTGAAGCAGGCAGAGAACCTAGACTCCTTTCGCATCCTCTTGAAGTAGGCAGAGAGGCTAGATCTTCTTGCGGATAATCCTCCCACAGAGACACAAACAAGATAAGAGACGATGACCAGAGAAGACGACTCAGATCCTTATTTGGAGCAACCTTCGTGAAACCCTCACAAACTCCTCCTCACATGATCCTCACTCTCTCTCCCAAGCTCTGTCTCTCTTCCCTCTCAAGGTTCTCTCTGGAAAGAAAAGTGGCAAAAGATTTTTCTTGTTGAAAGAAAAACATCTTAAATAGGAGGGCTCAAAAATTACCCAAAATCTCAACTGGTCGTCGAAGATCATCCAGGACGATCGATCGATTGTCCTATATGATTAGAATAAAATCACATGTATCAGCCTGGACGATCTAGTTTCTCTGGATGATTAGTAGAAGAAATTTATTCTAATCGTCCCGTATAATTTTGCGATCGTTCGGGATGATTAGTGTAAATCAAGAATTTTGTCAAGAAGATAGCTTGGGTCATCCAAGGCAACTTATATTGGACGATCTCAAAATGACTTGATCATCCCGAATGATATCTATATCGTCCTGTTTGATTAGTACAAAAATGATAATATCATCATGCACACAGCTCAAGTTGTACAGTCAAAATAAGCTGGACGATCTCAAAATGAATTGATCATTCGAGAAGATATTTTAATCATCCCGTATAATTAGTTCAAAATAGGGAATATCGTCCTGCATATTTCTCAGATCATCCAGGTGAAGTGCTCTGAACGGTCAGGATTTTGTAGGTATCATCCAGGCTGATCTTGCGATCATCCAGGATGATATTATTGAATCAATTAAATCTTAATTACTTTTCTTAATCATCAGACTAATTTAGGCATGATTGTAAAGGATCATCCGGGATGATACACGTATCGTTCGGGACGATCAGACCAAATCTCTAAAAAAAAACTTGCCTAAGTTAATCTGGTGTCTGAGAATTTTAGATTTGAGCCTATTATCCTGTACTATGGGTATATCGTGCAGGATGATCTACTTAATCCAAGTGACTTAATATGGTCGCCCTAATTAGGATTTCTGTTTTCCTTGGATCATCCAGGATGATATGAATATCATCCAAGATGATATGAATAAAATTTAAAATAGAAACTCTAACTCACTAAAACTCTCCTCCTGAGTGTGTGTGTGCAAGATTACTTAGCTAGGGGATCAATTATATTACATTTGACTCAAGAAAGGAAAAAATTATAATTAAACACACGCGTACCCAATCTTGAGTTGGCTTGAATTACATTTGATCTTTTGTACCTGAAATGTTAGCCAATCAAAATAGAACATAGAAATGTTTATTATCATCAAAATTATAATCCTTAAATCCAAGTTTGCAACACAAAGGTGTAAGCTTGCCGGAGAAAGCGTGTGAAACCCCCTCTTCACTCCCTTGAAATCTCCTCTAAGGATCTTTTCCCTCTCAAACTTCACCCTTTCCTCTCTCCCTTTCAAGGCTCTCTCTTCAAGTTTTCTCCAGTAGAAAAATAACTCAATGCAAGCCAAAGACACTTACAATATCTTTGGAGAAAGCTTCAATAGAGGGCTTCAAAAAATCTTAGAAATTTAATTCTTGCAGCAAAGATCATCCAGGACAATCGCAGGATCATTCAGGATGATTAGCACAAAATAGCCCTATCAGCCAGTACGATCAGATTTTCCCTGTATGATCAATTCATGTAATTATATATATCATCCAAGATGATTATTAGACTGTCGAGTATGATTTGTTCAATCAACCTATAGTTCATCCAAGATGAATCCTAGGATGACCAAAATTATCTCTGTGGATCGTATGGTACAATCACAGGATCATCCAGTACAATCAGAATATCAAATTAAGCATATTTGATTGACTAATCATAGGATTAATTTTGGTATGATTTTTATAGATCATCCAGTATGATGTATATTATCCTAGATGATTAGAACAAAATTTGAATCTTAAATTCTTGCCTAAATTATGATTGGCGGCTAATTTTTTTGATCTTAACTGATCATCCTAGATGATTTAAATCATCCAGTATAATTAGTTCAAAATATAAACTTCTAGTTTTGACTCAATCCCACACCCCTTGAGTGTGTGTGTGTGGTCACCAAGCTAGCATACACCCTTATAGGACTTGACTCAAGAAATCAAAAATATATTAATGAATATTATAAAAAAAACTTTATTGCAACCTATTCTACCCAATCTTGAGCCTTGAGTCTTCGTTGCATAGTACATGGTGTTCCTGAAATATTAATATGCACACAAACAAATATATATTGCAAAAACTTGGAGACATAGAGATGTGAGCCATAATATTTGTTATCATCAAAATCATAAACTTGTGAGCTCGAGTCGCAACACTTCAGACTAGGGGAAGGTTTGAAATTTGAATTTGTTATTCTAAGAAATTTAAATTTGGATTTGATTTAAAAGATATAAAATGAAGGTTTTTAGACCATGATTTATGGGGAATTGAATTTAGATTTTAAGGTTTAATGACTCTATTCTTTAATTAGATATTTATAAATCTAAAAAGTCTAATATTTACTAAAGATGAAGACGAAAGTCTATCCCTAGTGGAGTTGCCAAAAAAATCTGTGGAGAAATTTTACATTTACTATATGATTTACTTTAAATACTTTTTTGATCAAATATGCATAGACTAACATTATATCATCTTGAAAGATAGACTAATGTTTCACTATTAATTTGAAAAGAGAAACTCTCAATTTATTATCATATCAAACATAGCATGAGGAATATTCAGCTCATTTTGAAGGATAAAAGAAATATTTACTTAACATTTTAATTATGAAACTAAACCCATGTATTTATTTTCATAATTAAATAATATAAAATATTTAATTTATCTCCAAGAATAAAAGAAATATTCACTTATTATTTTGGCTAAGAAACTAAATTAATGTATTTATTTTCATAATAAATATTATAAGGAATATGTGATTCATCCCGAAGGATAAAAGAAATATTCACTTATTGTTTTAACTATGGAACCAAATCAATATATTTATTTTCATAATCAAACAATATAAGTAATTTTCAATTCATCTCGAAGGATAAAAGAAATATTCACTTATTATTTTGACTACGAAATAAAATTAATGTATCTATTTTCATATTAAAATAGTATAAGGAATATTTGATTCATCTCGAAGGTTATAAAAAAAATTTACATATTATTTTGATTATGAAACTAAACTAATGTTTAAAGCTAGGCCTGTGTCCACAAATTCTTTTCATACTTTAGAAAGGAATTAAGATATGGTTTATTTTAATATTGGAAATAGACTTACTATAAAGGAAAGCCCTTCTAGTTAATTATATCTCTAAAGAAAATACTCTTGATTAAAGTAAAGACTAGACTTTTCAAAATTTTAAAGAATTAATTAAGGATTTGAGTTTAAGGATTGGAGTTCATGAAATCCTAAGGATTGATTTAGATTTTGGATTTAGATTAAAAGATTTGGATAACCCTCCTAGGAGGTGATTTTAAGAGGTGTGTATACAATCTGAACTTATGTTTGCATGGAATGATCTTCCAACTAACATCCTAAAAGCAATTAATTGCCTAATGAATATAATATAGGAAGGCTCTACTCAAAAGGAACCAAAGTTGTTGTTTAAGATTAATAAAGGTTTCTTTAATATATAAACACACATATCTAGTACAATGAACAATGTATAATTTATAAAAAAATTTAAATAAAATTTTTATTCATTGATTTAAAATAAAGTATAACTAGGGTTTATTGAAAAGTAAGTTGGCTAGGCTCCACCAAAATAAATTAGTTTTCTACTCTGATATAATGTAGATTTAAAAAACATTGTTTATTTTAGTCTTTAAATCTTTTGGCTCTTATATTTTTTATAGAATTTTAGAAGATAATGATATTCAAAGGAAAAAAGAATCATTTTCTTTTGGAATCTATAAGTGTATGTAGATAATCATTTTCAAATTTTTTACAACTCTTTACAATTTTCAACTCAATTTTGTTTTACAATCTAAGCTCTTACATTTACATTAACATTTACATTTACAAGCAACTAGATACATTCTACTTTTATTTTTACAAACATCCTAGATTCATTTTACTTTGAATTTTCACTTGAATCACAATGATATAATATATATACAAGTCAAGTTCACTAGGCAATAAGGTGTATAAAATGCATAAATATGACATCAAGAGTACATAAAACAAACACATCAAATAAGAATACTCTCCAGGAAAGGTACTCCATAACACCACACCAAACCGTCGGCCTAGCCTAGGCTAGATTTAGTTGTCTTAGTAAACCATCTAAAGTGTGTGTATAAGGCTATGTGGCTTGGATAGATCCTAGGCTTTATTAAATTGAAATTATTTATAGTTGAATTTATTTGTTTGAGGTCGATAAAGATTGGTTTGAATTCAAGTTTTAATATTTTAAAGTTCTGTATATTTTTTAAAAGTTGAAGTTTTTTAGCTTTAGATTTGAAAGAATATAATGCTCTTAAGTGTTAGAAATTATTGATTAACAAGTCCTAGGCTCAAATTTATAATGATATCAATCCCCCTAAAATAGGGGTAGATAGGTTACATACAGTCCTTGCATTTTGATTAAGTGTTTTACTCATTAAAGCTATCAATCTAATGCATATTTGTCTTTCTAAATGGAATCAAGCATAAGGATATTAAAGCTTCAACATCTAAATATTTTATTATTAATTTCAATAGTTATATAGGTTAAATAGCAATTGCTTTTGTTAAACTAGGGCTATGAGATTTATTTCACCCTCCTTGGGGCTAACTAGTAGCACTGTGAGCCCGGATTACCCAACAATTAACTTATTTATTTATCTTTACTTTTTACTTACCATTGTTCATTGAACTTAATTCATTAAGTTGATCATTTGCTTAATTTTTTATGACTTAATTAATTATCTAATTAATTAAATTTGACATAATATTAACTTTTTCTTGTATGTGAATTCTAAAAGTTTTATTATTTTTTATAAATATTAGACTCCATTATGAGTTCATTGCCTTTCAGTTTGTGTCATTTAGAGGTTTTTATAATTAGTTATGCTTTTTATAAGTTTAGCATATTGAAAGAAATAATTATTTATTTAATTATGAAAAATTTTTATTTAAGAACCTAATCAGCTCCGAACCTTTTAAAATCCTCCCCAAGTGTCACTGATGACTTCTGAGAATGATTACAAGTATTTTGAACCATTTTGAAGTTTTTATTATTTTTTAATTATTTTGATTAATTAATTAAAGGTTTTTCTTGATTTTTAAATTACTTTATTTTGAATAAATTTCAAGAGGTTTTAATTTTCCTTTATTAAGCATTTAATCTTGAGCAATCTCAAGCATTAATCATATTTTTATGATTTTATTTGAATTTATTATGAATTAAAAAAATTCTAGGTTAATTATGCATGTCAAACTAGGGTACACTAATTATCAGACCAAATAAACTCCAAATGCGGTGAAATTTGTAACATCGGTTCATCTAAACATGTGCTTCAAATTCACTAAATGTGGATTCATCAAAAGTTTCCTAGGTGTTATAATCAATACTCAAAGTTAAATGGGTCTATACCTTCAGAAATTTAATTTGAATAATCTACTATTTAGATTTGGGTAAAAATTAGTGTCATTCTAACTCTTATATAAATATAAACAAACCACATAAATTTAAAGACCTAATTCTATGTGGATTATGAGTAATGAATTTTTAAAGTTTTGGGTTAAATTGTGACCCATAACTTTAAACATTCAATTCACATAATTCAATTGATCATCAAGGTTTAAGAAAATTAGGGTGTGTAGCACACATGCCCTAATTGTTACTGTCTAAATTTGAGCTCAATTGGACCACTAATTAGGGAGTAATTAAAGAAGCATTCAAACCAAATTTACTCTCAATACAGTGGTGAAAATACTTTCAAATTAATTTTAAAATAAAATTGAGCTCAAGTCGGTTCCAATGAGCCTAAGAACTCATAAATTAGATGATTGGTTCTGCCATTCACTTAAACACATCGGATGTTAATACTTATCGTTGATCCTGTATGGTTTGGGACCAACGGTCCTCATTGCGTTAGATGAACCCACGTGTAATTGACCATTTGAATTAGTTATATAAACCATGCAATTCGGCTATATCTAGGACGTTGAATTTGATAAATGCACGATCTGATGGCTGAGATCAGTGGATATTCATGCAGAAGGAATTTAAGGCTATTGGAAAATTGTTATAACTTCTTATACACTAATCTAAATGAGATCAAATTTGAAGCATAACTTCCCTACACTCAGATGAAGAGTGGGGGAGTGTTTAGAAGCTATGAAAAGCACTTTTTAAAAGCTATTTTAAATTGAAGATTCTAAACAAGGGTTGGGTAAATACCTTGATCCAGATGGTGAACTTATTTTTTCTTAGACTCTACAGAATCCTAGAGACAGCCTCTTAATCTTCCTTTAAGACCTCAAAGTCTGAAATACATTGGATAAAGAATTATTTGGATTGGATGATTTTCTCTCTTAAACTACTTTGGACCCTCACTCAAAGAGACAACCTCTTAATCTTCCTTGAAAACCTCAAAGAATGAAATGCATTGGATAAAGAATTATTTGGATTGGATGATTTTTTCTCTTAAACTATTTTGTACCCTCACTCAAAGACTTCTGGTGCTAGAGAAGGCTGGGGAAGGCTGTGGAGGACTTGGGGGAGTTCCTATGAAGCTAATGGATGCAATGAACCAACCCCTCCTTCAAACTAATGAGGAGTATTTATAGGAGAGAGAAAAATACATTTCAATTTATTCATGGCCAAGTAATGCCACCTAAGGCAGCCAAATCAGTTATGGATAGATCAATAAGAGCTAGACAACTTACCCAAGAAAGTATAGACCATGTGGTTTGTGATTTGGAGAGTTATAACAAATTTCAATCAATACATGGGGATTATTTTGAAGATTCATGCCACATTAGCCATCCACATGGTTGGATCTTGACATGACATGTACATTGAATGTTTTAGAATGCAATTCAATGGCTTATAGGATCCATTTTAAGCTGGGTTACCAATGGGGTAAAAAAAATTCATTTTTGGAGGTTTTGGTTAGGCTTTTGCGTTAAAAGCAACGAGACAAGGGCCAGCTGGTGTAAGCATTTACGTAATTTAATTTCATAAGATTTGGGTTTTGGTTCAAGAAAATACTTTTGGGTTCACTTAGTTCAAACCATGTGGCTAACTAGTGAACCCGAGCTAAAACATGTTTTGATGACTCTTGGGGTCCCAATGGACAGTCCCCATAGGTTAATATGGTTTGGCAAGGGCTAAATCATTAATTTTGATTTTTTGAAGGGTTTATGTGTTTTGATCAACTAGAGTTGACCAAGGGTTGGGGTTGAGTCCAACCAATTCAAAATGATATTTTGAGTTTGCTAGAGGTGGTCCCAAGATTTGGTGAAGTCTCCATGCATGGAATATAGATTTTAGGGCTTTATGGCTCATTTGGTGAGCATAGGTTGACTTAATCAATGAGGGTTGACCATGGGTTGGTGTTGGGTCCAACTAATTCAAATTTTGTTTTTGACATGTTGAAAGTGTTTTCATGCATCGGTGACGCTTTCACGTATAAAATACAAGTTTAAAGGCTTAAGGGATATTTTGGTCGACCTAGGTTGACTTAGTCAACCAAGTTTGATCATGACTTTGGTTTGAGTTTAATGTACTTAAAATCAAATTTGGGATATGTTGGAAGTGGTTTTAAGGTTTGGTTTTACTAAGCCATTCTTAAGTTTAATAAAAATTTAGATTTAGGAGGTTTTGGGTTTAAGGTTTGGGTGGCTTCATGGTCAAATTATGGTCAACTAAGATCCACCAAGGGTTTAATGCTAGTTTAATGCATTATTCCATTGATAATGATCATGCTAAATGATTTTGTGAAAACTTCCAAGGAAATTTTCCATAAGATGCTAATTCCATTATCATAGGTTGTAAATGTTTGAATGTTTTTCATGTTTAGAATATGCATTGAGTTTTATGAATTAGAAGGACATGAATGCCTCCAAAATATTTAGGTAGAACCTAGGGACATGTCTAATCAACATACAAATGCTCTCACACAAATGCATAGGCTTCTACTTTCGCAATCCAGGATCCCTAGTCTCTGATTTTGATGGTGACAAATAATATTAACTAGATTACTACATTCTTTCTTGAAAAATATAGATGTTTATTTTTGTTTGTAAGCACAAACATTTCATGTAAGCTACACACCGCTCAAGACTGCTGGACACTCAAGACTGGGTAGAATAGGATGTAAAAGAATTTGTATTTTGTACTTTCTTTATTTTTTTTATTTTTTTGAGTCTGCCACAAAAGAGTGTATGCAAATGGGGTGACCATGCACACACACACAGGGGGAGAGTTTCTCTTTTTTTTTAAAGATAAATTTTTGTTAAAGTAAATCATATTGTATAATTTTTAATTGTACAGTACGATCTGTCATTAAAACTCAGGCTTAACGACTAATTCTGAATGATTAGTTTGCGAACTAATCGTACTGTACGATTGTGATCTTACTATATGATTTATTTTCATTTGAAAACCCTAGCCACCAGCATAATTTAGGTAAGATTTTAAATTTGATTTCTTGAATTAATTGTACTGTACAATCCTAATCATATTGTATGATCATTTAAAATCTTGCCAAAATTATTCCCCGTAATTAGGCAATTAAATCATGGTTTCTTAATTATTGTTATTCGTACTATATGATATGAATCATACTATACAAACTACATAGATGATTTTTGGTTGTCCCAAAGATCATACCAGACGAAACCATAGCTTTTTGAACTATTCATCCCAGATGATATTTATATCGTACAAGATGATGGTCTGAATTGAACTATTTATACTGTATGAAGTGTACAGTGTGGGATGATTTATAGAGATAAATTTTGGTCATCCCATATGAACAGTTGAAAATAAAATGACTATCCAATACAATCTCTTGATTATACTGTATGATGTGTGTAAAATTTGTGAACTGTTCGTCTGCCTTCGTACTAGATGGAACTGATTTTAAATTTATCATATTATATAATATTGGATCATACTATATGAATAACATCATCTGAATTAAATTATTAGAGTTTTCTAAAGCCTAATTTAAAAAGAAGTTTTTATTATTCAGAGAGTTATTGTTATTATGGTTGTGTATAAAGAAGAGGAGCGTGATAACTGAAGGAACTCTAGAGAGGGAGCTTTTGAAGAGATCCAGGGTTTGTGAACGGAAGGAAAAGATGAGCTTGAGCATGAGGGCGAAGGAGTGTGAGGGGATCACATGGTTGCTCCGAGCTAGCTGCACCCTTGCTCCTCCTGTGGCCTTGGTGAGTCTTGTGGAACCTCTCTAGGGAGAGAGGCTTCAAGGTCAAAGTCCTCAAAGTTCTCTGCCTTCTCCAGGAGGGAGAAAAAGGAGAAGGTCAACATCCATCACCAGGAGCATGACATAGCATCTGGCACTCCGCCATACCGGGGAAGGTGAAAGTGTGTTTTGTAAAGACTTATCCGCCTTGTTGTGGGAGCATAAGGAGAGTCAAATTTTAGTAGTGCAACTCTCAAAGTGGAGGACTTCAGGGATTGGATGTAGGTCAAGTGACCAAACTAATATAAAAAATTTTGGTGTGCTTTTTTGTTTTACGCATTTTACTTTTTGTACATTTATTTTTTGTGTTAACTGCTAGGTGAAAAATCTTATTTTAACTTTTCATTATGAGATTTAAAATTATATCACCACTATTGTAATTGTGTATGAATCATTATCTTCCACATTTGACTAGTTAAATTTTTATTTTAAAAAATCTAAAAAATCCCTTAAAAATTAGAAGTCGTGTTTAGGATTTATTTTTAAAATACAAAGTGGTATTAGAGCGAGATTTCAAAATAGTGTTTTAAAAAACCTAGAAACATACGATTCATGGCACTATTTGGTAATTGTAACACTGTGGAGGGTTATTCAATAACTTATCCATCCTTATTTGACAATATACCATTTGACTTTTGGAAAATTTGTATGTCTACATTTTTATAATCTATAGACTATCACATGTGGATGTTGGTTCAAGAAGGTTACTCTACACCTTTTCGTCTCATGAATGGCATTAAAACTATTTTATTATTTAATGAATGGAGTAATGAGGATAGGGAACTCACATAATTAAATACAAAATACTTGAATTATTTCTTTTATGCATTGAAATCAAAAGATTATATGCGAGTGTCTACTTGTAGTACTGGTAAAGAGATCTGGGATTGATTGTGTATCACGTAGGAAGGAAAGAGTGAGGTTAAATAATGTAGGCTAAACATACTACAACATGATTATGAACTATTTCGCATGAAACTTAGTGAGACTGTATTTGAAATGTACACTAGATTCACCCAGATAGTGACATCGTTGCATGCTCTAGGAAGAAAGTTATTTAATTCTGAAAAAGTTAATAAAATTTTGAGATATTTACCTAGCTCTTATGATGTAAAAAAAATAGCAATAACTGTGTTCAAAGATTTAAATATTTATTCAATTGATAATTTTCTTGGGTCACTCATTGCCTACGAGTAAGGAGTTAGTCAAAGAAAAAGAGATGTAGGAGAAAAGAAGAAGGAGTGAACTATGACTCTAAAAGTGAATAATTTAGAAAGTGACATTTCTACAATGGAGGAAGATGATGACATAGCCTTGATGACTAGTCGGTTTAAGAATTTTTTGAAAAGAAAGCAATGACATCATCAAAATAGCTAGAACAAAGGTAAAAGCTCAAAGAATACTAAAGTTACAATTGACACAATTTACTTTGATTGTAGGAAACCAGGTCATCTTTGAGCTGATTGCCCCAACATAAAGACTCACCCAACCAAGGAGAAGGGTGAGGAGAAGTCAAAGTACAAGAAGGGCAAACTAAAAATACAAAAAGATTTTTGGGCCGACTCTGCTTCAGAATGAAAGAGCGAATAGGTTGTTAGACCTGTTAATTACATCCCTAGGCTAACCAAGAGGGGGGTGAATTGGTACTTTTTAAATTCTCTTAGAATTTGGGAAAATTTTTTATCACAATACAAAGCAAATCGTACTATATGATCACAATTCATACTGTACAAATAGAGTTAATCTTTGATGCTTTTCAACCACAGAAAAATAAAATACAGTGCAGTAAGAAAAGGCAGTAAGTAAAAAAAAGGAAAACAGAATAGAGAACACCAGAGTTTATAGTGGTTCAGTCAAATATTACCTACATCCACTCCCTAGAGACTCCTTCTCTAAGTATTGCACTATATCAAAGTGACTCTCCTTTAGACCCCACAGCAAGGCAGAGAAGCCTTTATAAACTCTCTTCCACGAAATCCCGGTGTGGCAGAGAACTGACATCCTTTTTCACCCTCCTGGTGAAGGCAGGGAACCAACTCATCCTTTTATACCCTCCTGGTGTCGACAGAGAACCAATCGTCTTTTTTCACCCTCCAAGTGAAGGCAGAGAATCAGAAACCTCTCGAACAATTCTCTTGCAAGAGCCTCTAAGGAGATTAGGAAGATGCTTGAAGTACAAACACTGAGATCCTCACTATTGGATAACCATGTGAATCCCCTCATAATTTTCTCTTTATAAATCTCTCAACACTTTCTCTCAAACACTCTCCCAATCACTCTCCCTTTCACTCTCAAGAAAAATTTTTGTAGAAGGATAATTCTACAAATCAGTTTTAAGACCTTTAAGTATGTAGGACAAGAAAAATCATCTAAAAATTGAAAATTTCAAGTTTCACGCGTGATAATGATCCCATACGATCAACACTCGTACTATACGAACAGTTTAAAAAATGAAATGTTCATCTGGTATAATTCAGTATGAACCCCAATCAAAGCTGTTCATGCCACAAAACCTTTGGTGTGAAGTCATTTCGTATTGTATGAATAGTTCAAAAAATTTAACTATTCATCCTAGACGAATCGGTACGAACCCCAAACTGAGCCATTTATACAACAAAAAGTTCTATACAGAAGTAATTTCGTACTGTACAAACAGTTCAAGAATTGAATAATTTGTCCTATATGATCTAATACAAACCTTAAGACAACCAATTTAGAGCCATTCGTACAGACATTTCGTCTCGTACGAACCTTAAGATGAATAATTCAAAGCCGTTTGTACCGACTGTTCGTCCCATACTAACTGCTTGTATGAAGTATTCAGAACCATTCGTACAGCAAATCCTTATGTACAAAGGTAATTTCGTACTGTATGAACTGGACTTAAAAAAATGTTTAAATAGACAGGCTCATTGCTGAGGACATAAAATACAGATCATCTCACACGATCCAACATCGTACAGTATGATCAGTTAATTAAAATTTTTCATTCCCCCATTGTGTGTGTGCACGATTATCTAACTTACAATCACACTCTCTCAGACTCAATTAAAAATAAAAAGTACAGACTTCACTCATAATAAACATTAGAAAATGAGCTTGAAGTCTTCAGTAGTCTGGAATGTGAATTTCCTGAAAAACATGTTACTACACACAAAAAGAAACTCCAATATTTGTTAGGAGAAAAATAAAACAAACAATAGGCTTTTATAATCATCAAAAATAACTTGTATTAGAATTCACTTGAACAAACGGATTCACAAAAATTATAACAATCTCCCTCTTTTTGATAATAGCAAAATATTTATTGTTTAAGTTAACAATTAAATTCACATTTCTCCTAAGCTTCCACTAAATGAAAGCTCCCCCTAAATAAATGATCTCCTAAGCTCCCCCTAAAGAAATGACCTACCCTAAACAAGAGATAAGATGAAGTTATATGATCTAACAAGGAATGTAGAGGTAAGACGAGGACAAAAAGAAAACAACCACATACACATACATTCACATTTCACATTAAAAGAAAAAAACACACATATCAAGCAACAAGTACACATCATGAAAAATCATGCAAAACACACATAACAAGTAATAAGTACCCATCATATAACATGCAACTCATAATGCAAAAAGTCAAACAATACAAACTCCCCCTTTTGACAACAACAAAAAGAGAAGTCACTCAAAGAAGTTGAGGATTTAAGTAATGTTAAAAGAAGATTAACTATAATATTAAAATCAAATGCAAAAGATAAAGACTCAAAGTGGTTTAGATCACAGAGTATAATAAAGAGAAGAAAAGTTGATCTATGGCAGTAATGTAATAGACAGATTAAGTAACCATAATTATTGTACAAATAATGAAGTAGTTGAATAGATATGTAGTATCCAGTGTATAGTACCAGCAAAATTTAGATATTAAAATTAAAATTTTATCACCATGCACTTAAAGAGAATGGTGGGGGGAATGATGATGAACCCAATTGAGTTCCCATGGTTCAATCATCCCTGGTCATCATGGTCCCTAGGCTACTTAATCAGAGGGGGTAGTCAACCCAACTTAACCAAAAGATCCTTATTGGCAGCCAAGGGTTACTTCGTTTAAAGGTACCTTCTAGACTTGGGGTGAATGTTTTCCTAAGGGGACATATTTGAGTCCACTGTGGCTGGCAAAGGGCTACGTGCCCTATTGAATATACCCTATTGATTCATTATTTAAGGATTTAGAGCCATTGGTGAATATACGGGCTCTAACTATGACCAAATACCATTTGGCAGCAAAATCGCCCGATTATAGGGTCCCAGGTCATAACTGTTTAACTATGGTGCCATTTGCTAGTGAAACCACCAGTTAGAGAATATATTCCATATCCTTATGAGTAGGAGATGATTTGAGAATGAATTCTAGTGATATTCTCAACTAGACATTTTCTTTTGTGAGCTAAAGTGATTTCCCAATTTATCCACTTTGATAAACTGTTGTGGAGGATGTAAGATTTTTTTCTATAAGTTATTATGTGATTTATTTCATCTTAAATATCTTAATATTTTTTGGGGTTTTTAAGTTTTGAACTTTCATTTAAATTGGAGCACATTAATGTTTTATTTTGAGATTTGGTGGCATTTAAAAAGTATAATCCCTTTCGATTGAGATTAGCTTTCAACATGGCCATCATCAGGGTGACATTGTAGTCATTTGAAAATATTTGTATTTCATAAGCATTTGGAGGCATGTGAAATTTTAGATTCCCCTTTAGTTGAGATAAACATTCAACACAGCCATCATCGGGGTTTTCTAAATAGCTTGTATATTTGTCACTTAAACCATGTCAACTCTATTTGCCCACCAATAGAAGATCAAGTTTGAATACTAATATTGTAAGTTATAATATGAATGCTAAGAACCCAGAGCTTTATGTTTTATGGTGCATTTCTTCTAAAGAGCCTTTGAAGGCCTAATATGAACTCTAAAATTAGATATCCAGTTAAATCTATGATTAAGCGTTCCCTTGTTAATTCAAGTCATGTCGACTCCTATCCTTTCAAGGTGGAGAATTAGACTTAAATGTTTGACCCACACAGCATTCTTAGACCTTAAAATTAGGAGTTTTGTACGATGATTAGAGCACATATGAGGAATAATATTTTGATGTATAAGGGGTCTTTTAAATATAATCAATTACATAAGTGATTGTCATTGGAGTGCGCAAGATTTTATTTAGGAGCCTACAAATGCCTTCTGTCCACATGTACAAGTGTTTCAAATATGATGGTGTTGACCCATACACTAAGAAACACAAAAAGGTCAAAATCGGTGATGTGATTGACAATCGACAGGCATGACACATCATTAAAGAGCTTAGATGAACTTTGATCGCTAAATAGACTATGTCATTCCGATCAAAATGCCTAATTTACCTAAAAGGGATCCCCTAGCGGTCAAATCAAGCAAAAATGATCAAAATCGACGACCTACGCCGTTACATTCAGAAAATGGACTTCATCTTATGTTTAGAACATCTGAATCATCTAAAAATGGCTGTAATATTACATAATGGATCTCGTATGGGAAAATCAACATGGATCGTGAGGCGATGACGAGCAAATTTGAGGCAACCATGCAAGAATTTTGAGGCATGCAAAGTCCTATCTTATTTTTATTATTTTTATAATAATAATAATAATATTATTATTATTATTATTATTATTATTATTATTAAAAATAAAAAATGAAGAAAATACACTTATTCTTCTTTTACGCCGACACTATTTTAATACTCCCTGAAATCCTACAGGAATCTCGCTGAAATCTCTGCTACACAACGTCATTCGGGTCTCTTCCTGCAAATTCTATGCGGCTCCCATCTTACATTCATCTGGATTATGTTCTTGCTTTAATTATTAAAATAGTATAGAAATGAAATTCTTTATTTCTAGCCTCTGTTCAATCTCACGCAAGAAGCCCATTAACACGTTCTCTAGCCGAACTCCCTACACACGGTTCATCTCGGCCACAAACTCAGCCTCATGACCTAGCCGAATGCGTGACCTCATGCAGCTTGATCTATCTCCCATCAAACCTTTTGAACCTCCAACTCCTGCCAATCAAGCTCGCAGCAGACCGAAACCTTCACTTTACTGCCTCTATCTGTCGCAAGCCTCCTTTCTACCACTCTCTACACCTGATCAAGCCGACCGAGCAGCTCAATTGACCAGCTGACCTCCTCCCCACTCGAGATGATCCATCGAACCCCTCACCCGACCAAACATCCTGATTGCTCCCGATACCAACCCCTGTCAAAATCGTAAGACCTCTAGCTGTCTAAACCTATCCCAATCACAAGCCTAGATCTAGCCACCCAATCCCACTCCAATCAATCGATCTCCCATAACTATGTCGTCAAACTCCCATTGGCTCGCCCCTTCCAGCCAAACTAAGCCTTTCAACCTCCGTTCAACATAGATCAGCCAACCTCCCATACCGAGATCCTGTCAACTCATGACCTGGCCCCACTCCAGCAGCTAATCACCATCTCCAATCGAACCTCTGACCATTCAAGCTCTGATCCCCCATGTTACAGCCATCCCTCACTCCACCGCACCTGCTATCCAACCTCTATCCCTATCGATTTTCCTCCTCCAACCAACAACCCAAACTTCACTCACAAAACTCAGTAAATCTAGCCCGTTCCAAAGCTTGTAAACCTCTCTACCTACAGCTCCACTCACATAAACCAAACACCAGTAACTTATATTATTATTATTATTATTATTATTATTATTATTATTATTATTATCATCATCATCAACATCATCATCATCATCATCATTTGCTATTATTATTATTATTAAAAAAAATCAGTAAAAAAAAGAAAAAGAGAATGAAGAAAAGAAAAGTAAAAAGAATTTTGTGCACACTCGTCGATGCCATCAACTCAACTTTATCGCAGTCACCCTCACTCACTAAGGTATAAGGTTCTATAAACATAAAAGTCCCCAAATCCCATTTTTGGCACTTACGATGCAACGAGCAGGCCACATATGCATGCTTTTCTTAGTGTGGTTGGAGGGAGCTCACTGCAATGCTTGTAGCAAGACGGGTAAGCCTCACGCATGCTTTTCTTAGCGTGGCAGGATAAAATATAAGTACTCATGTACTTTAGTTCGGCAGGGAAAATCTACAAATTTTAGCATATATACCCTTGTAACCCATGCACGCCTTTCTTAGCATGTGAAAGTTCGTGAGGATAGTTAAATCCTATAGAACTAGCCCAATGCTAACCAAGAGGGGGGTGAATTGGTATTTTAAAAATTCTTTAAGCAAAAAGAAAAATATTTTTAAATACTTTAAACACAAACAATTTAAGTGGAAGCAATAACCAAACATAGAGATTTCAAAACATATCATATCACAGAAATAAGTGAAAATAAGTGTGGATAGATAAGTAGTTAGAACACAGCAGATTTATAGTGGTTCGGTCAAATCTAACTTACGTCCACTCCATAGAACCTCCTGTTCCATGTATTGTACTAATCAGTTAGTGTCTCCTTGTTTGCCCCCACAACAAGGTGGAGAAGCCCTTACAAAATCTTTCCACCGGCCTGGTGAGGCAGAGAACCTTTAATCCTTTTTCAGCCTCCTAGTGAAGGCAAAGGACCCAAAATCCTTTTACTCCCTCCTGGAGTAGGCAGAGAACCTAATAATTTGTTTACTCCCACCTAGAGTAGACAGAGAACCAAGATCTGATACTGATGATCGTCTCCCCAGAGCCATAAAAGAACCAAGGATGAAGAAGAAAGAAGATGATTAAATCCTTGCTTAGAGCAACCTTTGTGAATCCCCTCACAAACTCCCCCTCACAAGATCCTCTCTCTTTCCCAAACTCTCCCTCTCCTCTAAGCTCTCTTGGGTTAGAAAAATAGCAAAAGATTTTCTAAAGAGATAATTAGAGAGCTTAAATAGGGAGGCTTCAAAAAGTGCCCAAATTTCAACTTTTCGACAATATCATCCAGGATGATATGTATATTGTCATGTACGATCAGTATAAATCAGCCCATCCAAGCAGGATGATCTATGTTATCTGTACGATCAGAGTAATAATTATGTACTGATCATCTCAGATGATCTTGTGATCATCCTGGATGATTAGTTCAAAACATAATTTTTATCCTGACAAATCATTCAGGGCGTCCAAGCTGATTAGAAGGAAAATATACTTATCATCCTGAACAATCTTGCGATCGTCCTATACGATTAGTTCAAATCAAAGAATATCATCCTGATAAATAGTTTGGGACGTCCACGCCGATTATTGTTGAAATCCAGGATCCCGAGCACTTAATTTTGATGGTGACAACTAATACTTACTGAATCCATATAGACTTCTTTTAGATTACAAATGCTTAATCCTTGTATATGAGCACTAACATTTCAGGTCAGATGCACACTGCTCAAGATTACTGGAGACTCAAACCGGGTAGAATAGGATGTTGAAAAGTCTGTAATTTTTATTTCTTTATTTTTACTTTTTTTGAGTCTGCCACAGAAGCATGCATGTGAAAGGAGCAACCATGCACACACACAGGGGGAGAATTGTTTTTAAGGATTTAACTTTTTTTTAAAAAAAAAGAGAAAATCGTACTGTACGATTTCGTATCGTACTGTACGATTAATTAAAAATACTCAGGCTAACGGCTAATTTTTGAATGATTAAGTTTATAAACTAATCGTACTGTACGATACATATCGTACTGTACGATACATATCGTACTGTACGATAAGATATAATTGAGAAACCCTAGCCGCCAGAATAAGTTTGGTAAGTTTTTAATTTTGATTTTCTGTACTGATCGTACTGTACGATTCTTATCGTACTGTACGATTCTTATCGTACTGTACGATTAATTAATACTTACCAAAATTATCTCCCTAATCAGGAAATAAACGTTGGTTTCTAATTTAAATGTCGATCGTACTGTACGATCCTTTATCGTACTGTACGACATACAAAGACGATTTCATTCGTCCCAGAGATCGTACTAGACGAAACTAAAGTTTTTTGTTCTATTCGTCCTGGACGATATCAAGAAATGAACTAATCGTACTGTACGACTAGTGGAGTGCTGGACGACTGATAGAGATGATTTCCTTCGTCCCAGCGATCGTACCAGATGATCCCAAGAATTTTTGTTCTATTCATCCTGGTCGATATTCGTATCGTACAGGATGATATCCTAAAAAACACTAATCGTACTGTACGACTGAAGGGGTGTTGGACGATTGACAGAGACGAATTCTTTTGTCCCAAGGATCGTCCCACAGTTCGTCCTGTACGAACAGTACGAATCAACAGTATCGTCCTGTATGATATACTTATCGTACAGTACGATATATATAAAATTCTATAACTGTTCGTCTGCACTCATACTGGACGGAGCTATAATTGAACTGATCGTGCTGTACCATTATAAATCATACTGTACGAACAGAAACACAAAAGTTGAAACTTATAGGGTTTTCTGAAGCCTGATATAAAAGCAACTTAAAATTTTCTTTAGGGAGTTGTTGATCTATCCTCTTGCTGTGAGAGGCTTGGAAAAAAGAAGGGGATTCGTTAGAGAGAAGTTTTTTGGAGAGATCCAGGGCTTGAGAGAGGAAGGTGAGGGTGAGCTTGAGCGTGAGGGAGAAGTAGTGTGAGGGGATCACATGGTGGCTCCAAGCTAGCTGCATGCTTTGCTCCTCTTGTGGCTTTGGGAAGCTTCAAGAAAGTTCTCGAGGGAAGAGTCACTTCAAGATCAACATCGCCAAGGTACTCTACCATCTCCAGGAGGGAGAAAAAGGAGAAGGTTCGTTGCCGTCACCAGGAGGGTGACATAGCATTTGGTATTCCGCCGCACCGAGGGAGGTGAAAGTGAGTATTGTAAAGGCTTCTCCGCCTTGCTGTGGGGGCAAAAGGAGAGTCAACCTTTACTAGTGCAAATCCCGGAGTAGAGGACTCCGGGGAGTGGACGTAGGTCAAGTGACCGAACCACTATAAAAATCTCTGGTGTGTTTTTTCCTGTTTACCGTACTTTACTTTTCATGCTTTTAATTAGTACGTTAAATTGCTTGGTGAAAAATCATGATTTAAATCTTATATTGTAAAATCTAAAATTGAATTATCAATATCATCGTTGTGAACGTTGTATTTGCTTCCGCACATTATTCGTTGAGATTATATTTTAAAAGTACAAAAAAACTAGAACTCTTGTGTAGGGTCAAATTTTTAAAATACTAATTCACCCCCCTCTTGGTGCATCTCGTACTTTCAAGTGGTATCAGAGAGGGGTTTCAAAATAGTGTTTTAGAAAACCTAGAAACGTAAGATCCATGGCTCAATTTGGTAACCGTAACACTGCGGAGGGTTATTCTATAACTCGTCCACCGTTATTTGACAACATACCGTTTGATTTATGGAAAATACGCATGTCTATATTTTTACAGTCTTTAGACTATCGCATGTGGATGTTAGTCCAAGAAGGTTATTCTGCACCGTTTCGTATGTTAAATGGAATTAAAACTGAACTATCATTTAATGAATGGAGCATTGAGGATAGAGAACTTGCACAACTAAATGCAACTAAATGCTAAATGTCTAAATTGTTTCTTTTGCGCATTAAAATTAGAAGACTATATGCGAGTATCAACTTGTACTACTGGTAAACAAATTTGGGACAAACTGTGTATCACGTACGAAGGAACTAGTGAGGTCAAACAATCTAGGTTGAACATACTACTACATGATTACGAACTATTCCGCATGAAACCTAGTGAAACTATATCTGACATGTACACTCGATTCACCCAGATTGTAACATATCTGCATGCTTTAGGAAGAGAGTTGTCTAACTCGGAAAAAGTAAATAAAATACTGCGATGTTTGCCTAGCTCATATGATGCTAAAATCACTGCAATAACTGAGTCAAAAGACCTGAATGTTTATTCTATTGATAATTTACTTGGGTCACTCATTGCCTAGGAGCAAGGAGTGAGTCAACGATAAAGTGATGCAGGTGAAAAGAAGAAGGAGTGAGCGGTGGCTTTAAAAGCAAACAATTTTGAAAGTGACAGCTCAGCAGCGGAGGAAGATGACGACATCGCCTTGATGACTCGTCAATTTAAAAATTTTCTGAAAGAAAGCAGCGCCGTCATCAAAGCAATTGGAACAAAGGTAAGAACTCAAAGCATACTAAGGTTGCATCTGAAACAATTTGCTTTGAGTGCAGGAAACCCAGTCATCTCCGAGCTGACTGCCCCAACATCAAGACTCATCAAACCAAGGAGAGGGTGAGGAAAGATCAAAGTTCAAGAAGGGCAAATTTAAGACTCAAAAAGTATTTTGGACCGACTCTGCCTCAGAATCATCAGAAGAAGAAGCAGAGGAGGAGGTAACGAATCTATGTCTTATGACTAATGATAATCTTGATCAATCAGATCAAGATGAGGTATGTCAACTGTCTTACGATGAACTGCTTGTTATTTCTGAAAAAATCCATGACTCGTATAGAAAGTTGAAGAAAAAGCATGTTAGTCTTAATACTGAGTTTAGTACTTTACAAAAGGAGCATGCTAGTGTAGTAAAAAATTTTTCTGACTTAGATAAAGATCATATGTCTTTGCTTGATGAATACGATGCATTAAACAAGAAGCATATTGAGTTAAGCACTGCACACGATACCTTGAAATCATCACATGTTGAATTAGAGAATGCATTTAAGGAACTAGAAGAACTAGTAGGGGAACTTAGTAGTGAGCATGCATTGAGATTTGAATATGCTAGTCTTAACCAAGAGAACAAATTTTTAAATGAAAAACTTCATGCATTCGAGAATAATAAAAAACCTCCCACGGTTGCTGAGTTTTTTCAGCCTCCACCATGTGAATCATCTCATTCAAAACCAGCACGGCATGCATCATCCAAACCCAGAAATAGGCACTACCACCCTCTTAGTGAACCCATTTCCAGGTGTTAGATGTTATTCTTGTGGTATACTAGGTCACATAGCCCGCACGTACTCAATTCACTATAGGACACATCTAGTGTGGAGACCTAAATCGCATTCATCACAGCATTACATGCATACATTTCATTCATACAAGCATAGGGTGGAACCCAAACTCACTTGGGTTCCCAAAGCTAATCTGTGATTGACATTGTAGGGATGCTCTCACAAAAGACCTAGTGAGAGCATGTGGTACCGTGACAGTGGCTGCTCGAGACACATGACTGGAGACATGAAGCAGTTCGTGACACTGGAGGCCAGGTCAGGAGGCAAGGTAACTTTAGGAGACAACACCACCAGGAAAGTGGTGGGCTCAGGTATCATTGGAAATATTAAAAATTTAATTATTGAGAATGTACTTTTAGTGGATGGTTTAAAGCACATTCTTTTAAGTATAAGTCAACTATATGACAAGGGCTTTGACATAAAATTTCTGTCTAATAAATGCATGATTAGCTTAAATGATTTACTTGTGTTAGAAGGAAAACGTATAAATAATGTTTACATGTTAGATTTGAACTGTATTGAAACCTCAAACTCTTTGTGTCTGAAAATAATAGCGGATGACTCTTGGTTATGGCATAGGAGATTGTGCCATGCAAGTATGAAAACACTTAGGAACATCACTCAGAAAGACTTAGTTAGAGGCATACCAAAGTTAGACTTTACTAAGGATCATCTCTGTGATGCTTGCCAATTAGGAAAACAAGTTAAATCTTCATTTCATGTAATCAAAGATGTCAACTCCACTAGGCCACTAGAAACTCTCCACATGGACCTGTTCGGACCTGTTAGTACAGCCAGCCTAGGAGGGAAGTTGTATGGGTTTGTAATAGTAGATGACTACTCGAGGTTTACTTGGGTGAAATTCCTAGCTAATAAGAGTGAGTCATTTGAAGAGTTTAGAATTTTCTCCACTTGGATTCAAAGGAAATTAGGATGTGTAATTTCAACAATTCATAGTGATCACGGTGGGGAATTTGAGAATGATAAATTTGAATCATTTTGTAAAGAGGTTGGAATAGAATATAATTTCTCTGCTCCTAGAACTCCTCAGAAAAATGGAATAGCAAAAAGAAAGAATAGAACTTTAGTTAAAGCTGCTAGGGCTATATTAGCAGAATACACTCTCCCTAGATACTTTTGGGCAGAAGTAGTAAATACCGCATGCTATGTGTTAAATAGGGTAAATGTTAGATCCAAACTTAATAAGACACCCTATGAGTTGCTTCAGGGTAGGACACCCAATCTTTCCCACTTACACGTTTTCGGTTGCAAATGCTTCATCCTAATCAATGGCAAGTCACCCTTAGGAAAGTTTGATCCTAAATCTGATGAAGGGGTTTTCCTAGGCTACTCATCGGTAGGTAAAGCCTATAGAATATTCAATAAGAGAACCCTAGTAGTAGAAGAGTCCACCCATGTGGTATTTGATGAATCCAATAAGACCTTTGAACCTAATCATGAAGAAGAAGAAGTTGAGGTTATACGGGGAGTAGAAACCATTACCATAGAGACTAGAGCGGAACCTCAGGAACATCTGCCTAGAGATTGGAAATTTTCTTCTAGTCATCCTAGAGAGCTGATCTTAGGAGACCCATCAGAAGGGGTAAAAACTAGGCATGGACTCAGGAAAGAGGTTAGTCATTCTGCATTCATATCTATGATTGAACCCACGAGTATAGATAAAGCCTTAGGAGATGAATTTTGGATCCTAGCAATACAAGAAGAGTTGAACTAATTCGTTAGGAATGATGTATGGGAGTTAGTCAAAAGACCTAAAGAACAAAGTGTGGTTGGAACTAAATGGGTCTTTAAAAATAAGATGAATGACTCTGGAATAGTAGTAAGAAATAAGGCTAGGTTAGTAGCAAAGGGGTATAACCAAATTGAAGGAATAAATTTTGAAGAAACCTTTGCTCCGGTAGCTAGACTAGAAGCCATCAGGGTACTGTTAGCCTTTGCTTGTTTTAGGGATTTTAAGCTGTATGAAATGGATGTCAAGAGTGCCTTCCTGAACGGGGTAATCAAGGAAGATGTTTATGTGGAGGAACCTCCGGGGTTTAAAAACTCACAATTTCCAAACCACGTGTTCAACTTGAAAAAGGCACTATAAGGGTTAAAACAAGCACCTAGAGCCTGGTATGAAAGACTTAGTACGTTCCTACTAGATAGAGGCTTTGTAAAGGGTAGTGTGGACACCACCTTATTTTTGAAGAAGGTAGGAGTTGAAGTACTCATTGTTCAGATTTATGTAGATGACTTCTTGTTCGGATCGACGGAGAAAAGCTTATGTAATGAATTTTCAAAAATAATGAGTGACGAGTTTGAAATGAGTATGATGGGAGAACTTAGTTACTTCCTTGGATTTAGTATAAAACAAATAGAAGGTGGAACGTTTCTTAGCCAGTCTAAGTACATCAACAATATTTTGAAAAAATATGAAATGGACAATGCTAAGGCTATGAATACACCCATGAGCTCGAACATTCAATTGGATAAAGATCCCAGTGGGATGTCTGTAGATCAAAAGAGGTATAGGGGAATAATTGGATCGCTTCTTTATCTGACTGCCAGTAGACCAGACATAATGTTTAGTGTGTGTCTCTGTGCCCGCTTTCAAGCTGACCTGAAAGAATCTCACATGGCTGCTGTCAAAAGGATTCTTAGATATCTACTAGGCACCCCGAACTTAAGAATTTGGTATCCTAGACACAGCACTTCTTTTGAAATCTTAGGATACTCAGATTCAGACTTTGCAGGATGTAGGGTAGATAGAAAAAGTACTTCTAGCACTTGTCAATTCATTGGACAATCGTTAGTTTTATGGTCCAGTAGGAAACAAAATTCAGTAGCCCTATCAACAGCCGAAGCAGAATATATAGCGGTAGGTAGCTGTGTTGCACAAGTTTTATGGTTAAAATAATAGCTTGTAGATCTAGGACTACCTATAGGAACCATTCCGATAATGTGTGACAATACTAGTGCTATTTGCATATCCAAAAATCTAATTCAACATTCACGAACTAAGCATATAGATATTAGACATCATTTCATTAGAGATCATGTAGCTAAAGGAGATATTGAACTGCACCACATTACTACTGAAGATCAATTGGCTGACATGTTCACAAAACTATTAGGTTATGACATATTTAGCACTTTAAGAACCAAATTATGTGTCATAGACATTCAAGCCTAAAATAAAATATAAAAAAAAATAAAAAAAAAATTTGTGTTTGTTACAATACGAGGAAAAAAAATGGATTCCTGATCCTCTTACCATGCTGCTCACAAATCTTGATATTCTCTGACAATCATACTGTACGATCCCATATCGTACTGTATGATAAGGTTCAAATCACTCCAATCTCAGCCGTCCATTCCCATTCACGGTTTAGATCTTTCATGTCTTAAACCTATCGTACTGTACGATTCACCACTCGTACCGTACGATACTAATTATTGGACATCGTACTGTACAAATTATCAATCGTACTGTACGATCCACGTGTCAAATGGATTATGACGAATTTAAACTCGGCCGGTACGAACATTATTGCCTATCGTACTATACGAACACCTGTTCGTACTGCACGAACATTTTTGTCAAAAGTCATTCAGACGACTCCTTGGGACGAACGCCTCACACTCACGTTCGTACAATACGATTCCGATCGTACTGTACGATTTGACTCACTTTTCTGAACAGTCGTCCAGACGACATTATTGCGTATATCGTATTGTACGATACTCAATTGTACTGTACGATAGTTCTCAAATTCTATAAAAAGGGAGGGATTCTTTGCCTATTCTCCTCACTCTCAATCACTCTGAATTTCCTCCTTTCTCCAATCCTTTCTTCCACCATGTTTGGGTCCAGTAAGCGCGGTCGCATGGTCGTCGGGAGCTCTTCCTCCTCTCAACATTTCGATGATCATTTTCTCTCCGCTGTGGACGAGAAAGCGTATATTAAAAATCAAGGAAGCCAAAATCAGTCCATCCCGCATGCTAAATAAAGCCGCCCTAAATTTCGAGGTGATGAATCTGTTCGCATCCACTACCCTTCAATTCCTTTTGACTCTTGTCTTTTCGTTTCACTCCGAACTCCTATTTGAGTTTCTTGTCAATATCCGCATCGACCTAGAAAACATCACTTTCACATCTTATGTCTGTAAACAGAATGTCGTTATCACCGTCAACGACATTGCTGCACACATAGGGCTGTCCTCTGACGGCCCTCGTCCCCAATCCATGATCTCCCACGACTATGATTGGACATTAATAAATATGACCCTTAGGGGTGTCCCCTCCAATCAACACCTACCCCTGGTCCAAACCCTAAATCAGAATGCCCGCGTTATCCAGCATGTCCTACGCACATCCAATATACCCAAAGCTGGAGACCACATCCATATTACTCCACTGCTTTCTATCGTCACATATCTAATCATGTCTGGCACAAAATTCAATAAAGCCCAAATGGTTTTTGACTATATTCATATCTTGTCTGCCTTCCGATATCCTGGTGCCCGCCGTAAACTGAACCTTGCTTTAGGACATATCATAGGATACATCCTAGATGCCAAATACCAACTTCATTATCCGCTACCTCCAGATCACCTTCCTATCTTTTACTCGGATGCCTCCTTTCGTATCTTGTTCCATCGGGGGGCCGCTCCCGCCGATCTCGAGTTTGATGATGAAGAGGCTGCTGCTCCTGCTGACGCACCTCCACCACCACCAATCCACCCACCTGGCCTTGCTCCTCTCGACTACCCTCACGATGACATTATTCAACGCCTTGATCGCCTGGAGACTAGGTTGGATGCCCACATTGCTCAGTAACATCAGGAGCATGACACTGATATGAGATGGTTTAGGGAGCACTTCACATCGATCGATCACCAGTTTGCGTCCCTCCATCAGTACCACCAGCTGTTTCCACAACCTCCGCCACCACCTTTGGATCAGGATCCAGATTTTTGAGCTATTATAGTTGTTTCTGCTTTCTGTTTGTTGTCATTATAGTTGTTTCCTTTTTCTTCCCTTTTTGGTGCTGTCAAAAGGGGGAGATATTTCTGTGTGTTCTGTATTCTGTTTTTGCTTACTATTAAATACTATTGGTTGGTTATATTTTCACTACATGTTTTTTCTATCTTGTTATTTTTTTTATATGTTATAATAAAAAAAAATTATTTCTTCTCCTCTTATTTAAAAATTAATAAGCTACTCTTCTGAGGGGGAGCTAAAGAAGTCAGAACGTCTGTCCATCAGAAAATATTATTTGACACCATCAAAAAGGGGGAGATTGTTGAAATCCAGGATCCCGAGCACTTAATTTTGATGGTGACAACTAATATTTACTGAATCCATATAGACTTCCTTTAGATTACAAATGCTTAATCCTTGTATATAAGCACTAACATTTCAGGTCAGATGCACACTGCTCAAGATTACTGGAGACTCAAACCGGGTAGAATAGGATGTTGAAAAGTCTGTAATTTTTATTTCTTTATTTTTATTTTTTTTGAGTCTGCCACAGAAGCATGCATGTGAAAGGAGCAACCATGCACACACATAGGGGGAGAATTATTTTTAAGGATTTAACTTTTTAAAAAAAAAAGAGAAAATTGTACTGTACGATTTCGTATCGTACTGTACGATTAATTAAAAATACTCATGCTAACTGTTAATTTTCGAATGATTAAGTTTATAAACTAATCATACAGTACGATACATATTGTACTGTACGATAAGATATAATTGAGAAACCCTAGCTGCCAGAATAAGTTTGGTAAGTTTTTAATTTTGATTTTCTATACTGATCGTACTGTACGATTCTTATCGTACTGTATGATTAATTAATACTTACCAAAATTATCTCCCTAATCAGGAAATAAACGTTAGTTTCTAATTTAAATATCAATCGTACTGTACGATCCTTTATCGTACTGTACGACTTACAGAGACGATTTCATTCATCCCAGAGATCGTACCAAACGAAACTAAGATTTTTTATTCTGTTCGTCCTGGACGATATACATATCGTACAGGACGATATCAAGAAATGAACTAATCATACTGTACGACTAGTGGAGTGCTGGACGACTGACAGAGACGATTTCCTTCATCCCAGCGATCGTACCAGACGATCCCAAGAATTTTTGTTCTATTCGTCCTGGACGATATTCGTATCGTATAGGACGATATCCTGAAAAACACTAATCTTACTGTACGACTGAAGGAGTGCTGGACTATTGACAGAGATGAATTCTTTCATCCCAAGGATCATCCCACAGTTCGTCATGTACGAACAGTACGAATCAACAGTATCGTCCTGTACGATATACTTATTGTACAGTACGATATATATAAAATTCTATAACTATTCGTCTGCACTCGTACTGGACGGAGCTGTAATTGAACTGATCATACTGTACAATTATAAATCGTACTGTCCGAACAGAAATGCAAAAGTTGAAACTTTTAGGGTTTTCTAAAGCCTGATATAAAAATAACTTAAAATTTTCTTTAGGGAGTTGTTGATCTATCCACTTGCTGTGAGAGGCTTCGAAAAAAGAAGGGGATTCATTAGAGAGAAGTTTTTTGGAGAGATCCAGGGCTTGAGAGAGGAAGGTGAAGGTGAGCTTGAGCGTGAGGGAGAAGTAGTGTGAGGGGATCACACGGTGGCTCCAAGCTAGCTGCATGCTTTGCTCCTCTTGTGGCTTTGGGAAGCTTCAAGAAAGTTCTCGAGGGAAGAGTCACTTCAAGATCAACATCGCCAAGGTACTCTGCCATCTCTAGGAGGGAGAAAAAGGAGAAGGTCCGCTGCCGTCACCAGGAGGGTGACATAGCGTTTGGTATTCCGTTGCACCGAGGGAGGTGAAAGTGAGTATTGTAAAGGCTTCTCTGCCTTGCTGTGGGGGCAAAAGGAGAGTCAACTTTTACTAGTGCAAATCCCGGAGTAGAGGACTCCGGGGAGTGGACGTAGGTCAAGTGACCGAACCACTATAAAAATCTCTGGTGTGTTTTTTCCTGTTTACCGTACTTTACTTTTCATGCTTTTAATTAGTACGTTAAATTGCTTGGTGAAAAATCATGATTTAAATCTTGTGTTGTAAAATCTAAAATTGAATTATCAATATCATCATTGTGAACGTTGTATTTGCTTCCGCACATTATTCGTTGAGATTATATTTTAAAAATACAAAAAAACTAGAACTCTTGTGTAGGGTTAAATTTTTAAAATACCAATTCACCCCCCTCTTGGCCCATCTCGTACTTTCAATTATAATAAATGTACTTATCATCCTAGATGATCTTCCGTCCTGTACGATTAGTTCAAATTAAAGAATATTATCCTGATAAATCATTCGGGACGTCTAGTACGTTTAGAAAAAAAATTATGGATTATCCTATACGATATGATCGTTCAATCTAACCATACATAAATCCCTAATCACACGATTATTTTAGGCATGATTGTCATGAATCATCTTGGATGATGCGGGTCATCCTGTACGATTAGGATAAAATTTAAAAAATAAAATATTGCCTAAAATGTGATTGGTGGCTAATTTCTTGATTTGTACTTATCATCCTGTACAATAAAAATCATCCAGGATGATTAGTTAAGTAAACTTAATTGGGGTTTCTATTTTGACCTAATCGTCCAGGATAATTTTAGATCATCCTGTACGATATAATAAAAAATAGAAGAACTCTCAAACTCACCAAATTTCTCTCCCTGAGTGTGTGTGTGCAAGGTTACTTAGCCTGGTGATCCACCACATTACATTTGACTCAAGGAAGGGAAAATTTACATTGAAATGAAATTACAAGAAGACTCAATCCTAGTCTACCTGATCTTGAGCTGATTTGCATTGTAAGTGATCTTTGAGGACCTGAAAATGTTAGTAGGTAGGCCAACAAAAAATAAATATGTAGTGATAGCAATATAAAGGAAATAATGTTTATTATCATCAAAGTTACAGTACTTGTATCCAGATTTATAATAATCTCCCCCTTTTTTATGATGATAAACATTATTTATTAAAAATTTTAAATCAATTTTTTTAATTAAATAAAAATATTCAAAAAAAATAGGAACAGAAATAAAGCAAGATAAATTTCACTAAAATAAGAAAAATAATACATTACTCCCCTTCTGACTTCATAAAAAGGAGGCAAAACACAAAACATAATAAAGTACATAAAAGAACATCAATACAAGCACTACATAAAAATACTGAGCAAACTAAAAGTAAAAATGACCCTGATCAGGTGGAGGAGGTGGTGGTGGTGGCTAAAAGAGACTGTGAATGGAAGCAAACTGCTCCCCAAACAAGGCCATATCTTGGTCGTGCTGCTGCTACTATTGAGCAACATAGGCATTAAAATGAGTAACATCCTCTGTATATTGCTACTCCTGCACAACTACATAGGAGTTAAAGTTGGTCTCCCACTGGTCAAATCGCTCCATCAGCTAATCTATCTGGGACTGCTGGCGAATAGGAACATGAGCAAGAATATATTCTTCTTCTTCTCCCACATCCTCCCCACACTCTAAAAGAAGGCGAGGACTGTTGAGGATGATGAAGGAGTTATTGGAATAAGAGGTAGGTTGGTAGTCAGGTGGGTTAGGATATTGAAGGTTATACTTGGTTTTAAGGACATAAGCAATGATGTGTCCTAAAGCTAGATTTACTTTCTCCTATGGTCAGGATCCCTAATCTTAGTGAGATGTTCAATATATATGATTAGGAGATCAGTGGCATTAAAACCTCTACAAGACATTATATAGTAAGTGGTGAGGGAAAGGATGGGAGTAATGTGAATGTGATCCCCAGCTTTGGGAATAACAGAAGTTCTAAGAATATGCTGGATAGTCCGTACATCTTTATTAAAGAATAGGCTGTAGAGTCATGAAAAGGGGCATTTGTGTTCCTAAGGAGGGTATTAACAAGACTCCAATTAAAGTCAGGATCGGCAAGCAAGATGTGAATCATGTCTCCAGTGGTGGAAAGGTGAAGAAGTTCATGTAGGTCCTAATATGTGATTTTAATGAGTCGTCTATTCACATAGGATTATAGGGAAGTATAGGTAGAATTGATTCAAAGACTAGCAAAAAAATTCAAATAGAAGCTCATAATTAAAGGGGAAAGTGAGGGTCAGAATGAAAGCAAGAGATATATGAGTGAAGAGATAAAGTACCCTATAGGTCAGAATAATTGGATTGACCACTTTAGAAAGGGTAATCCCTACAGATTTATAACTAGTATAAGCAGCTTCATCCACTACTTCAGTAAAGTGGGGGTCAACAGTTCCCCTGGAGGAATTTCCTACATTTTCCACTAGCCATATGCAAGAGTATCAGATCAACAGGGAAGAAGAAGGATTGGAAGGGTGTGAGGAGGGTGAAGAAAATGAGATGTTTATATAGAATCAGCCACATCATCCAGGACGATTGTGATATCGTCCAGGATGATCAGGAGCAATAATCTGTCTAGAATGATTGGTCAAAAAGGTGATTGTATCATCCTGGATGATCAGGTATCATCCAGGATGATTAGACACAGATGCTTGTCCCAAGGAGTCAGTCCGTACGATTATTGACTGGCTCAATCGTCTAGGACGAACATCTGTATCATCAAAGATGATAAGTCATTAAGGATCATACCAACCTTCATTCAATCATCCAACTATTTTTGACACATGGATCATATAGGATGAATAGGTATCGTTCAGGATGATTACCAATAATAGAGTTAGTTCAGCCATTAGATGTGATGTAAATAATGATTTGATCATATTGTCGAGGATGATAGAGATATCATCCAGGACAATGTGAACAAAAATTTCAAAGAATTGAACGATGAAAAGAGGTGATCAAAGAGGATCCAAAAAAAAATTAACTCAGAAATCACAGAGAATAATAAAACAGAAAAATAAGATAAAAATAATTCGTTAAAATAAAAACAAGTTTTTTTTTAAATCGATCAGCCATATTAAATGATAACTTTCCCTTGAAGTGAATAAAAAATTAGCAAGAAATTAATTGACAACTCTGAAATCTAAAAAAGGCGTAAAAAAACTGATCTTGTTAACCTGAGCTCAGACTTCTTACATGTTAAAACTCTTTTTAACAAAAAATCTAATTCTGAAAAGAAATCAGATAAGAAAAGAGATTATTTCATCCTTCATTTCAAACAAAATATCTGATAGAATAATATTGCAAAGTATTCAATCAAAATCATGATTTTCAGAATCAGGAGTCTCAAAAACATCAAGTGGCACCTGAATTCTTCTAAGATTTTAAAGTTTTAAAAGAGCGGGAAGCTTGTTTCTTTTGTGGGCTTATTTTGTACATCTTTTTTAGTTATTTGACGCACTTTACATATCTTTTAATTTTTGATACACTTTATGTATCTTGCATGTTTTGGTGATCATTACACATCTTTTCAAATTTTTTTTGGGCTCATTTTATACCTCGTGTCATTTTTGCAAGTTGGCTTCCTTTCAAAACCTTTTAAAAAAACTCTCAGTCATGAGATTATCTTCCAGATATAAGAAAAAAAATTTACTCTCTAATATAAGGAAGAGTAAACCACAATTTAGAATCATATCTATATGATAAGTGAAATAACCTAATTGAGAAAACTTGAAAATGATTTAATGACTTTGAGCATTATTCATATGAGATAGATTATTATATGAAGATAAAATAGATCTCAATTTCAAAGTATACTTTTAATTTGAAGTAGATTTTGCTTAAAAATATTAACCCACAAAGAAAGTTAAAGGAAGGGAGACAATCATTGATGTTCCTTCCTTTAACTGATTCAAGAAAGTCAATCACTGCTTATAAATTTCAAAAACCAAAAGTCAAGTGTAATGTAACGGATCGCCAAGCTAAGTAACTTTGCACACACACACTCAGGGGGAGAGTTTTAGTGAGTTAGAGTTTTTGTTCAAAATTTTGTTCAAATCATCCTCGACGATATTCACATCATCTAGGACGATCCATTGAAAATATAAACCCTAATTAGGGTGACCACGTTAAGTCAATCTGATTAAGCAGATCGTCCTGAATGATACACCCATCCTATAAGACGATATGCTCAAATTAGAAATTCTCAGCCGCCAGACTAAGTTAGGCTAGTTTTTATTTTTAGAGATTTGGTATAATCATCCTGGATGATATGTGTATCGTCCTGGATGATCCATTATAATCATGCCTAAATTAGTCTTGATTAAGAAAAGTAATTAAGGTTTGAGTGATTCGATCATATCGTCCTGAACGATCGTAAGATCATCCTAGACGATTAATTTGAAACCCTGACCATCCAGAGCATTTCACCTGGATGACCTGAACAATCCTCTTGATGATATTCACAATTTTAAACTAATCATACGGGACGTTATAAATATCATATGGGATGATCAGGTCATTTTATAATCATCCAGCATGGTTTGGCTGTACGACCTTGTTGCAACTCGGGCTCACGAGTTCTTATTTTGATGATAACAAATATTATGGTTCATCTCCTAGTATTTGAAATATATATTTGTCTGTGTGTACTAATATTTCAGGAACAGCATGCATCAATCCAAGAAAGATTCAAGACTCAAAAATGAGTAGAATAGGCTTTATTGTATTTCTCATTGATGTACTTTTTGATTTCTTGAGTCAAGTCCTGTGAGGGTGTATGCTTATTTGTGACTATGTGTACACATACTCAGGGGGAGTGAGATCCTGTCAAAACCAGAAGTTCAACTTTTGAACAAATCGTATTGGACGATTTCTGATCATCCAGGCCGATCTGTTTATTGAACTAATCATCCTGTACGATATTTATATCGTCCTGGACAATCCAATATGATCTCAAAACCCTAGTCGCCATGATAATTTAGGCAAGGATTTAAGAGTCAAAATTTGTTCTAATCGTCCTAGACGATATGTATATCGTACTGGACGATTTGTGAAAAATTTATACTGATCGTCCTGGACTATCCCAGGATCGTACCGGACTATCAGGTCAAATTCTGCACATTATCCGGGATGATGTTTGGCAGCAGAATAGAGTTTTTAGGGTTTTCTGAAGCCATTTTTTGGAGCACATCGTCCTGGACGATCCTGTGATCGTCCTGGACGATCTTTGGCGACAGAATTGAGTTTTTAGGGTTTTCTGAAGTCGTCTTTCGGAGCACATCGTCCTGGACGATCCGGCGATCATCCTGGACGATCTTTGTCATCAGAACTAATTTGGAAGGGTTTTTTGAGCTCTTTATTTAAGCTTTCTCAAGGCACTTGATAGGTGTCTTTGGCAGCCATTGAGTCTTCATTCTTTTGGAGAAAACATGAAGAGGGAGCTTGAAAGGGAGAGAAGAAAGGGTGGAGTTTGAGTGGGAGAAGAGCCTGGGAAGGGGGATTCTCGAGTGAGTGTGAGGGGGTTCACACGGTTGCTCCGGCAAGCTTGCACCTAAGTACCATCGGATTCAAGGGTCGTCTCGAGGGAAGTTTTGGGAAGAAGAAGATCTCTTCGTTGTCGAAGGACCTGGCTACTCCGCCGCACCGGGGAAGGTGGAAGTGATTTTGTAAGGGCTTCTCTGCCTAGCTGTGGGGGCTAAAGGAGAGACACTTTGGTTTAGTGCAATACTTGGAGGGTGCCTCCGAGGAGTGGACGTAGGTCAGGTTGGACCAAACCACTATAAATCTGGTGTGTGCTTTCTTATTATTTTCTGCACTTTATTTTGTTGCGATTATCTGCTTGGGTAAA
Source organism: Dendrobium chrysotoxum (assembly GCA_019925795.1). Classification (NCBI taxonomy): domain Eukaryota; kingdom Viridiplantae; phylum Streptophyta; class Magnoliopsida; order Asparagales; family Orchidaceae; genus Dendrobium; species Dendrobium chrysotoxum. The sequence goes on from CM034308.1 coordinate 49,890,348, forward strand.
ATCTATGATTGATCCTTTTATCGTTGCTTTAATTCATTTTTGCTATAAGTTATAAAAAGATTTTATTTTGTTTTAAATAACCAATTCACCCCCCCTCTTGGTTAGCCTCGGGACTAGTTCATAAGAGCTTAACATCCCTATCGTCCTGGACGATCCTGCGATCGTAGGATAGTCCAGGATGATGTGCTCCAAAAAACGGCTTCAGAAAACCCTAAAATTTCAATTCTGCCACCAAACATCGTCCTGGACGATCCTGCGATCGTTCTGGATGATCTTTGGCGGTAGAATTGAGTTTTTATGGTTTTCTGAAGCCGTCTTTTGGAGCACATCATCCTGGATGATTTGGCGATCGTCTTGGATGATCATTGCCACCAGAACTAATTTGGAAGGGTTTTTGGAGCTCTTTATTTAAGCTTTCTCAAGGCACTGGATAGGTGTCTTTGGCAGCCATTGATTCTTCATTCTTTTGGAGAAAACTTGAAGAGAGAGCTTGAAAGGGAGAGAGAAAATGGTGGAGTTTTAGTGGGAGAAGAGCATGGGGAGGGGGATTCTCGAGGGAGTGTGAGGGGGTTCACACGGTTGCTCCGGCAAGCTTGCACCTAAGTACCATCGAATTTAAGGGTCGTCTCGAGGGAAGTTTTGGGAAGAAGAAGATCTCTTCATTGTCGAAGGACCCGGCTACTATGCCGCAACAGAGAAGGTGGAAGTGATTTTGTAAGGGCTTCTCCGCCTAGCTGTGGGGGCTAAAGGAGAGACACTTTTGGTTTAGTGTAATACTTTGAGGGTGCCTTCGAGGAGTGGAAGTATGTCAGGTTGGACCGAACCACTATAAATCCGGTGTGTTCTTTCTTATTATTTTCCGCACTTTATTTTGTTGCGATTATCTTCTTGGGTGAAATCTACGATTGATCTTTTTAGCGTTGCTTTAATTCATTTCCGCTGTAAGTTATAAAAAGATTTTGTTTTGTTTTAAATAACCAATTCACCCCCCCCTCTTGGTTAGCCTCGGGACTAGTTCACAAGGGCTTAACATCTCTATCAAAATTCAAGTGGTATCAGAGAGGGATTCATAATATCAAGTTTTTAAAAACTTTTGAATTCGATCCATGGCTAATTTTTGTAATCATAATATTGCAGAAGGTTATTCAATTACCCGGCCACCACTTTTTGAAAATATTTCTTTTGATTTTTGAAAAATTCGCATGTCTACTTTCTTGCAATCTATTAATTATCACATGTGGCATATGATTCAAGTTGGTTATTCTGTACCGTCACGTATTATAAATGAAATTAAAGTTGATATTCTTTTTTCTGAATGGAGTAGATCAGATCAGATCAATGCTCAATTGAATGCTAAATGTTTGAATTATTTTTCTGTGCTTTGAATTCTGATGATTATATGTTAATATCCGCATGCACTTCTGAAAAAGAAATTTGGGATAAACTATGCACTACATATGAAGGTACCTATGAAATCAAGCAATCTATGCTAAATATTTTAATGCATGATTATGAACTTTTTAGCATGAAACCTCATGAAACGATCTTGGACATGTTTACTAAGTTTTCTCAAATTGTGACATCATTACATGCTTTTGGTAAAGACCTTTCAAATTTTGAAAAAGTCAATAAAATCCTACGTTCTCTATTTGATAAATTTGATGCCAAAGTCATTGCAATTTCTAAATCTAAAAATTTGAACGAATATTCTATTGATAATCTGATTGGCTCACTCATTGCCTATGAGCAAGGTTTGGGTCAAAAGCTTTTGGATGCAGGTGAAACTATTGTGATGAAAATTGAAGATATTAGAAAAAGCAAGTCAAATGATGATGAAAGTAAGGAGTTTGCATCAATAACAAACAAATTGAAAAATCTACTAAAGCACAAACATCAACATCAACAAAAGTGGAACAAAGGTAAAAAAGGTAAAAATGTTAAGATTTCTTCTGATATTATTTATTTTGGATGTAGGAAGCCTGGACATATGAAAAATCAGTGCCCAAACTTAAGAACCCTTCTTGAAAAGGAAAAGGGTAAAGCTAAGAAAATTATAATAAAGGTTGATAATGCAAAACAAAAAATGTCCTGGGCAGATCTAGCTTCTGAATCATCAGATCAGGAGCAAGCTGATGTAAAATTAATGTTCTTTTTATATGTTTGTATTTTTTTTTGTTTTTCTTTTACTATTGTTTATTCATTATGTTTTGTGTGCTTTATTATTTTTGTTTTTCCTTTTAAAATTTTTTATGTTGTTTTTATTGTTCCTCTGATCAAGCACACACGTAACACCTCTTATTTTTAAAAATCAAAGTTTTTTTTATATAGATCTGATTTTTTAAAAATGGAAAATTTACCTCCTGTTTTTCTTAAAATTCTATGTAAGTTGTGGTTGATTTCTCTAAAATCAAGCAAAGGAAGGAAACTCATGATTTTGTCTCTCCATCTTATTTTTTTATGTTAGGCTATTTCACTTTTGATTCAAAATCTATTTCAAATTATAAATTAGTTTTTGAAATTAAAACTTTTTCATCTCCCGATATTTTGTTTATCTCATAGGAATCTTTTGCAAATTATTGAACTAACTTCAAGATTATCTTATTCAGGTTGTTCGTCTTTATCAAAAGAATAAGGTTTGCGGATTTTAAAGATTTAAAAAGGAGGAAAATTACAGAAATTAAAAGATGCGCAATGTCGCCAAAAATGGAAGGATACACAAAGTGTATCAAAAAATAAAAGATGTGCAATGTTGCCAAAAATAAATGGATACACAAAGTGCATCAAAAATTAAAAGATGCATAAAAAGCGCCAAAATGAAAAGAGGCACAAAATGAGCCCACAAAAAGTTAGCTTCCCTTCTTGTAAATCTCTAAAGTTTAGAAAACCCATGTCTTTTTGATAAATTTGTTACTTGAGCTTGAAAATTAAGATTTTTGATTCATTACTTTGCATTAATCTTCTATTAGATATATTTCATGAAAGGAGTTTTGAAAGATTTTTGTTTCCTTATCTAATTTGTTCATTGATTTAGATATTGGCTTAAAAAGTTTTTTAGCATTTTTAAAACCTGAGCTTGGTTTAACAATTTCTAAATTTCTAACCTTTCTGGGTTATAAGTAGTCAATTTATGCCTTACTTAGCTTTTTGAATAAAATCAAGGGGTAGCTTTCTCATTACAAGAAAATTCTTGATTTTATAAAAATTTCATAAGATCAGAGACCGTTTTTGATCTTTTAGTCTATTTTTGATTTACTTTTGTTTTTTCTGCTCCTCTTCTTTTTGATAATATCAAAGGGGGAGAACGTACTATTGTATTTATGAAGTTTATTTGTATTGTAATTGTACTATTTTATTTGTGACATTTATTTGTATTAGTAGTTTTTTTAAATAAAAAAAAATTAAAAAAATGTGTTTCTCCCTATTTTTAAAAGTCTTTTCTTAGTGAGGGGGAGATTAGGAGAAAATACTTTTATTTGCAAATCCAACCAGAAATATTTGCCATCATCAAAAAGGGGGAGATTGTTGCAACTCGGGCTCACAAGTTCTTATTATGATGATAACAAATATTATGGTTCATCTCATAGTATTTGGAATATATATTTGTCTGTGTGTACTGGCATTTCAGGAACAGCATGCATCAATCCAAGAAAGATTTAAGACTCAAGAATGAGTAGAATAGGCTTTATTGTATTTCTCATTGATGTACTTTTTGATTTCTTGAGTCAAGTCCTGTAAGGATGTATGCTTATTTGTGACTATGTGTACACATACTCAGGGGGAGTGAGATCCTGTCAAAATCAGAAGTTCTACTTTTTAACAAATCGTATTGGACGCTTTCTGATCGGCCAGGCCGATCTGTTCATTGAACTAATCATCCTGGACGATATTTATATCGTCCTGAACGATCCAATATGATCGTAAAACCCTAGCCGCCATGATAATTTAGGCAAGGATTTAAGAGTCAAAATATGTTCTAATCATCCTGGACGATATGTATATCATACTGGATGATTTGTGCAAAATTTGTACTGATCATCCTGGACTATCCCAGGATCGTACGGGACTATCAGGTCAAATTCTGCACATCGTCCGGGACAATGTTTGGCAGCAGAATTGAGTTTATAGGGTTTTCTGAAGCCATTTTTTGGAGCACATCATCCTGGACGATCCTGCAATGTCCTGGACAATTTTTGGCAGCAGAATTCCGTTTTTAGGGTTTTCTGAAGCCGTCTTTTGGAGCACATCGTCCTGGACGATTCGGCGATCGTCCTGGACGATCTTTGCCGCCAGAACTAATTTGGAAGGGTTTTTGGAGCTCTTTATTTAAGCTTTCTCAAGGCACTTGATAGGTGTCTTTGGCAGTCATTGAGTCTTCATTCTTTTGGAGAAAACTTGAAGAGAGAGCTTGAAAGGGAGAGAGAAAAGGGTGGAGTTTGAGTGGGAGAAGAGCCTGGGAAGGGGATTCTCGAGGGAGTGTGAGGGGGTTCACACGGTTGCTCCGACAAGCTTGCACCAAAGTACCATCGGATTCAAGGGTCATCTCGAGGGAAGTTTTGGGAAGAAGAAGATCTCTTCGTTCGAAGGACCCGGCTACTCCGCTGCACCGGGGAAGTTGGAAGTGATTTTGTAAGGGCTTCTCCACCTAACTATGGGGGCTAAAGGAGAGACACTTTTGGTTTAGTGCAATACTTGGAGGGTGCCTCCGAGGAGTAGACGTAGGTCAGGTTGGACCGAACCACTATAAATCTGGTGTGTTCTTTCTTATTATTTTTCGCACTTTATTTTGTTGTGATTATCTGCTTGGGTGAAATCTACGATTGATCTTTTTATTGTTGCTTTATTTCATTTCCGCTGCAAGTTATAAAAAGATTTTGTTTTGTTTTAAATAACCAATTCACCCCCCCCCCCCCTCTTGGTTAGCCTCGGGACTAGTTCACAAGGGCTTAACATCCCTATCAAACTTTCAGACCTGAGGAATCTGCTGGATTATTTTAGTTTTTTTGAACTAATCGTACAGGACGATATACGTATCATCTTAGACGATCAAGTCATTTTCTTCAGATCATCCAGGCTTTTCTCCTGGATATCCCGAGCTATCTTCTGGATGATATTCCTGGTTTAAACTAATTGTCCAGGACGACCGCAAAATCATCCCAGATGATATGAACAGAATTTGTCTTCTAATCATCCAGAAGAACCCGATCGTCCAAGCCAAAAGGGTCTAATTTATACTGATCGTACAACACAATCTACCGATCATCCTGGATGATCTTTGACGACCAGTTAAAATTTAGGACAATTTTTGAGCCCTACTATTTAAGATCCCTTATCTTCTATCGTTGAGATCTTTTGTCGCTATCCTTTCCTATGAGATACTTGAAAAGGAGAGAGAGAGAGAGCTTAGGAGAGAGAGAAGATCATATGAGGGGGAGTTTGTGAGGGGTTCACAAAGGTTGCTCTAAGTAAAGATCTAAGTCATCTTCTCCGATTGTCATCTCATGTCCTTGGTGTCTCTGTGGAAGGATCATCTATAAGAAGATCAAGGTTCTCTGCCTGCTTCAGGAGGAAGCGAAAGGAGTCCAGGTTCTTTTCCTGCTTCAGAAGGAAGCGAAAGGAGTCCGGGTTCTCTACCTCACCGGGTTGGTGGAAAGGAGTTTTATACAGGCTTCTCCACCTTACTGTGGGAGTACAAGGAGAGTCACTTAGTGTTAGTGCAATACCCAAAGGGGAGGCTCTGGGGAGTGAACGTAGGTCAAGTTGACCGAACCACTATAAAATTTGGTGTATTCTTTCTAATTATTTTCCGCACTTATTTTTTTGTTGATGATTGTGTGATTGTGATTATTATTTTTGTTATTATTAAGCATTTGCACATCATTGCGAAACTGTAAATATTTTAAAATATTCAAAAAAAATTTCTAAATCATTTTTGCTTAAGAATTTTTAAAATAACCAATTCACCCCCCCCCCCCTCTCTTGGTTAGCCTTGGGTATTCATAAGGGCTTAACATCCCTAATGAACTTTTAAGTGATATCAGAGCAGGATTTATAAAATCTAGTTTTGAAAAACTTTAGAATTTGATCCATGGCTAACTTTAGTAATAGAAATACTACTTAAGGTTATTCCATCACTCGTCCACCCTTGTTTGATAACATATCATTTAATTTCTGGAAAACTCACATGTCCACTTTTTTACACTCAATTGATTATCGCATGTGGATGCTTATAAAGGATGGTTATGAAGCACCTTTTAGACTTGTCAATAATATTAAAATTAAACTTCCTTTTACTGAATGGACTCTTGATGATAGGGATCTAGCATAACTAAATGCTAAATATTTGAACTATTTTTTCTGTGCATTAAAATCTGAAGATTACATGAGTGTGTCAACCTGTACAACTGGCAAAGAAATCTATGATAAATTGTGTATCACTTATGAGGGCAAAATTGAAGTTAAATAGTCTAGATTGAACATTCTGCTTCATGACTATGAACTCTTTCGCATGAAGCCTAGTGAGTAAATATTTGAAATGTACACTAGGTTCACTCAAATTGTCACCTCTCTGCATTCCTTAGGAAGAGAACTCACCAATTATAAAAAGTTAACAAAATCTTGAGATATTTACCCTCTTCCTATGATGCCAAGATAACTGCTATCATTGAATCAAAAGATTTGAATAATTATTCTATTGATAACTTACTTGGATCACTAATTGCTTACGAGCAAGGAGTGAACCAAAGACAGCTTGATGTAGGTGAGAAGAAGAAAGAGAAAACTGTGGCGCTGAAGGCCAGTGATACGGATATTGATACTTTTGGGTCTGATAGCAATGATGTTACTTTAATTAACTTAAGAAAATACATGCTAGCCTGAAATTTAAATTCTTAAACTTGGAAAAAGAGCATGAAGTTTTGATTAAGGATCATTCTACACTTGATAGCAATCACATGTCACTACTTGATGAATTCGATGAGTTGAATAAAAAGTATTTTGAATTAATTATTGCATATTATTTATTCAAACCATTGCATGTTGAATTAGAAGCTGTATTTAAAGAATTAGAAACTCATGCATCTGATTTAGATAGTAGTGAGTACTATTTAAAATTTGAAATTGTAAGTCTCAAAAAAGAAAATGAATTTCTAAGTGTAAAAATTAGTGCATTTGAGAACAATAAAACACCTCCTATATTTGCATAATTTTACAAACCTCCATCACTTGAAGAATCTCATTCAAAGTCATCAAAGCATGCATCATTCAAACCTAGGAAGAGGCACTATCACCCCCGTAGATTAATTAATCCCTTTCCTGGTGTTAAAGGTTTCTCATGTGGCATATTAGGACATATCTCTCACACCTGCACTGTTCACCATAGTACACTTTGGGTGTGGAGGCCCAAATTATATGTTTCACAGCATAGCACACATGCATTATATTTTTCTTTTCATAAGAAGGAACCCTAACCTGTTTGGGTTCCTAAATCTAATGTTTGATGATTTTATAGGGTTGCTCTCACACAAATTCTCGTGATAGTATGTGGTACCTGGACAACGAATGCTCAAGATATATGACTGGAGATGCAAAATAATTCATTTTGCATGAGGCTGGGGCTGGAGGCAAGGTCACTCTTGGAGACAGCACCACCAGGAAAGTGGTAAGTGCAGGTATAATCGAAAACTCTAAGAACCTTTTGATTGAAAATATTTTACTTATATATGGATTGAAATATAACCTACTCAGCATCAGTCAACTCTGTGACAAAAGGTTCAACATCAAGTTTCTGGCAAACACATACATTATAAGCTTAAATAATAACACTGTTTTACAGGGCAAGAGGATCAACAACGTCTACATGCTTGATTTAAATAATATTGAATGTGCTAGTTCATTTTGCATAAAAATTACTGCTGATGAGTCTTGGTTGTGGCACAGGAGATTATATCATGCCAGCATGAAAACCCTTAGTAGAGCCAGCCAAAAGGACTTAGTTAGAGCTGTCCCCAAACTTAAGTTCACTAAGGACCACCTGTGTGATGCCTGTCAGCTAGGGAAGCAAGTCCAATCTTCTTTCCACTCCATTAAAGACATCAACACCTCTAGACCTTTAGAAGTCCTTCATATGGATCTATTTAGACCCATTAGTACTGCCAGCTTAAGGGTAAAAGTCTATGGATTTGTGATTGTCGATGATTACTCGAGGTTCACATGGATTAGATTTCTATCACATAAATCTGAGTCATTTGATGAATTTAAATCTTTCTCCACTTGGATTCAGAACAAGTTAGGTTGTGAGACTTTGACCATCCATAGTGATCATGGTGGGGAGTTTGAAAATGAGAAATTTGGAACCTTCTATGAGGATCAAGAGATTAGCCATAACTTTTTAGCTCCTAGGACCCCTCGACAGAATGGGGTAGCTGAACAGAAGTACAGGACCTTAGTGGAAGCTGCTAGAGCCATGCTTGCTGAGTATTCACATCCAAAATACTTTTGGGCAGAAGCGGTGAGCACAGCCTGTTATATATTAAATAGGGTGAAAGGTAGATCAAATCTAAATAAGACACCCTATGAGATCATTAAGGGTAGAGCTCAAAACCTATCCCACATCCATGTCTTTGGCTGTAAGGTATTAATTCTTAACAATGGGAAATCATCCTTAGAAAAATTTGACCCTAAATCTGATGAAGGAGGGTTCTCAGGATATTCAAGTGTGGGGAAATCCTTTAGGGCATTTAACAAGAGGACATTGGTGGTGGAGGAGACTACTCATGTAGTGTTTGATGAATCTGATCCTAAGGAGGTTAGAGTTAAGGAAGAAGAAGAGGTAGGAGAGATTACCCAAGGAGTTAAAAATGCAAATCTGGATGAAATGATAGAACCTAAAAACACCATGCCTAAAGCTTGGAGATATTCTTCGAGTCATCCTAAAGAACTGATCTTAGGAGACCCTTCTAAAGGTGTTAGAACTAGGCATGGACTCAAGAAAAAAGTAAATTATTCTACCTTTATCTCAATGACTGAACCCACCAACATCAATCAAGCCCTTTCTGATGAATTTTGGATCTTAGCTATGCAAGAAGAACTTAACTAATTTGTGAGGAATGATGTTTGAGAGTTGGTAGAAAGACCTAAGTATTAAAGTATAGTAGGAACCAAGTGGGTCTTTAAGAATAACAAAAATGATTTTGGTGTGGTGGTTAAGAATAAGATAAGATTGGTGGCTAAGGGGTACAACCAAATAGAATGAATTGATTTTGAGGAGACCTTTACCCCTATAGCAAGATTGGAAGCCATTAGGGTGCTACTAGCCTTTGCCTGTTATAAGGGATTTAAGCTTTTTCAAATGGATGTCAAGAGTACCTTTTTAAATGGGATAATAAAAGAAGATTTCTTTGTAGAGAAACCCCCAAATTTTGAGAGTTCCCAATATCTTAATCATGTTTACAAATTAAAAAAAGCCTTATGTGGATTGAAATAGGCACCCAGAGCTTGGTATGAGAGGCTTAACACATTCTTATTAGAAAGAGAGTTTATTAAAGGGAACGTAGACACTGTGGACCTCCGAAAGGACACAACGAACACCGCCCCGCAGGGAGACAGTATCTGGTCAATGAAAGGGCAGATTCGATCATGCATATGATTAACCATTGAGGATAGTGGCTCTCACCAGCACACCCTGATGGGTAACAATATATATGACCTTATCATCACAACGGGTTTCCCCCACTCGATACATCAGCTCGAAGGGGGTTTATTTGAGAGTGAGATTCGGTTTCCCACAGGCGCAAGCCCCCGTGGTTAATTGGATCTCAAGCCGGGGCCTGAGAATACTCTCGATTAAGGATTCTACATTATTCTTTCTAAATTGGGATTGGCACATAGGGAGGAGACTAGGAAATCCTATTCAAAGGAAAAGAAGGGCTCAAACTGGCTTAGTTAACATGCACGGCTCACATCAGCATCCGGAGGGACTAAGGTAGTGAGAAGAAAGTGGAGAAACTAAAAGTCATGCACTCAGAGCATGCAGGAGAGAAGGATGGAGGTGGCGTCATCAGTGTGACGTGGATATGTAGGGCTTATGGTCTCTGGAAGACAGAAAACCTACCTACTGACGAGGCATACTACAGAACAATAGTAGCCTTGAATCTTGAATCTATGGTGGGTTTAGTGTTCTACGCAACACTAACACCCGTGTCCTAGCTAATGCATTCTGGGCTTATATCCTGCCTGAAAAGGAAAGCCAGCTAACCACCTAAACGTATAAAATCCATGCTGTCCGAGTCTTCATGAAAGATGGGTAGGTAGTTTGGTTATCGGAAGTAGGGCCGACGTCTAGAGAGTTTCCTAATTGGCCCTGGACTTATGTAGGGTGTATGGTCCTAAGACTAATGTAATTAAAATTTTACTTTAATTAGTTTCTAATGTAATGCATGCTGGTTAACGATCTCAAATCAAATATGCATAGAATTTTAAAAAGGCTTATAAAATAGTTTTTTTAGAAAAGACTAGACTTCCCCAGATCCAACACCTCATCCTCGTAGGTCGGATTATCTGGACTCTACCCGCAGGCGGGGAAGTGTCTTATAGCAAGGAGGGAGAGAATGTATTGATATGCATGCGACCCCAGACGATTCTGGCTATTCCCTAGATCGTTACATTTCTATGTTATTTATTTCTTAAAATTTTAAGTATTAATTACGAGTAGAAAAATTTTATTCCTAAAGAGCCTAGCGAAATCAAGCCAAGCACATGCAAGAAAGAAACCTAATAAAAGCAGGCAATTTCTACTGTGCACACAAAATAAACAAATCAATATAAATCCATAGAGAAGAGTAAGAAAGAGTCCACAGTCCACGGCAAGTGCCGTATAAGTACAACCCAGGGTCTGTAGAAAAGTAATGGTGGCCAGGCCCCACCGACAACATCCTGGATTCTAATCCTACTGAGTGACACAAGTCTTAAATGCAAGGCATTTCATCTTCAAATCCTCATCTTTGAGTGAATCATCTTTCTTCAGATCATCCTCCTTCAGATCGTTCTCTGGAAGGGTACCTAAATGAGAAAGAAACCCCCCGAGAGAGGGCCTTTCTTTCTCCCTTTGGGTACCTAACATTCGAAATGCCATGCCTTTGAAGACTTTCACAACTCAATATGAATTATAAATTACATTATGAAAAATAAAATCTAGACTCAAACTAAACCTGTAAGGTTATCCTAATGAAAATCTCAAGCAGTTTAATATATCACATCACAAGCAGTTATATCAGTGTAGAAAAGTAAACACACTTGGCCACGCTCTTATTCATTTGGGGGCTAAGCATTTTGGAGCACCTGTAGCAAGCATTTATAATTTATGATTTATCATATTAGCCCCCGTTTATTTTTAGCGTTGCATGAGCGTGGCCACCTGCATAAGACTGAGTCAGTATAAAACGTCCATAGCCTAGGGGTAGATCTAACACACAAATAACAATATCACAAATAAAATACAGTGCAGTAATAAAATAAACACTCACATCAAATCAACACAAACAGCACACGTTCCACATGCAAGAGCGATCACAACACAGAAAATAACTGCGAAAGAAAACACCGGCCTAACCTAGATCTAGAAGCGGTGCCCTAGCAATCAATTCTACATGTGTGCAGAAGGTTTGTGTAGCTTTGGATGAGTTATATATCAGGTAGTTAGTTCAAGTTACTTTGAGTTAACATTTGTTGAAAGTTTGAAGAGGAGGATTTGGTTAAAGTTCAAATATTTGTAAATTAGGGTCCACTTTTAGTTAATTTATTTTGTGGATCTATTTTAATACTTATGTTAGCAATCTTTGAAGTTTAAGTTGTATTAGTGGGTTTTAGAAGATCCGGGGTCTACCTATCCGCTAGGTTAAGAGGGCTCAAAAAGGTCATTATTAGAAACAGATTGGGTCTAGGGGAGTTAGTATTTTTATTAAATACTAGACGTTACCATGAGTAATTAGACTGTTAGTTTGTTAGATTTGGAGTTTTCTAGGTAAAGTTATGATTTTAGGAGTTTCGGGCCCTAGTTATTGAACTACGGTTGACCGGAGAGTTGACTTTTTAAATTAGGTTGATTTATTTTGGAAATTTAATATTTTTAATGAATAGTAGACTTTGATTTGAGTTGAGTGCTTTTTAATTTGCTTGATTTGGATTTTTCTGTGATTAGTTACGAATTTTCAAAGTTTGGGTATTATGAGTCTTTTAGGTTTGAGTTAGGTTTGCTTTCCAATTTTATCACTCTTTTGAATTTAAGTTTGTTTTAATGATTTTCATTTAGTTAATGTTTAATTAAAGGATGATAAATAAATTAGCAAGATTTAATTCAAATTCATGTTCAAGTTTTACCTCCTAGTGATTTTGTATGCTGGTTATAGTTTGATTGAGAGTTAAGGATTTTGAATCTTTTAATTCAGATTATAATTAGTTTTATTACTTAATTATTAATAAATTAAAGCAAACTATTCTTAGGAAAACATGTCACTAAGTTTTTATGTTTTATGTCTCTATCCTAAAAGAGCATGCATCCTAAGTCTAAGTTCTCTAAGACTCAGTCCTTAATTTTTTGTCCTTATGTGTTACTAGTGTTATAGGGAATGAAAAGAGGTTTCTAACCCTTTAGACATTCGCACATGTGTGATTGGGTTTAAGGATCTGTACAAATAGGACAGAATGATAACCTAATAATTGAAGTTTTTAAAGGGCCCTAAAGGTAGGGGAACGTACACACAACAAGGCTCTCTAAATGCTGTCTAAGTCTTAAGAAAAACTCACTACACCGGGGGCTATGACCAGGTGGTATCGCCCGTAGCACCCCCACCAGAATGAATGGGGGCGACAGATGCTCGGATCCGATTGTCCAAGCTCCTTCGTCTAGTGCTCCAGTTGCTCCTTGCTTTTGCCTTCCCAAGAGTACCTCGAAAAGAATAAAGAAAAGAATAAGTATTGGATGAGAGCAGGATCATGTTTAATATGCAAATAATCAAAATAAAATGCTATTAAATAAAAAAATATACCTTTTCTTTCGTCTGGATGTTAGCTCGGCTGTTTGCTCTACAGGACTGTCCAAATCTTAAGAACTCCCCACATTATTGCAAAAACGGTCTTTATTTATTATTTTTAAGGAATGTTAGCATCTCATTGATAGGCATGCCCTGTCAAAGTCCAAACATGCCTTTGCCCCACCCTTATTCCCATTCAGCATTTAAGCCAAATACAAATAAGAGTAAGGGAAATTTGGATGCTATTTGATGTTCCACGTTTTAAGAAAGCAATCGAAATATTTGACACAATTACCCAAATCACCCCATATCAAACTCATAGCAGTAGAGAAGAAAAACCAAACTTGAAACCAAAACCCAAATAAAATTTTCAACTCATATTTCTTTTTGAAACTCATCTTTGAAACCCAAGCAAATAAGAGAAAGAAAATTCATCCATAAAAAGAGAAATGAAAGAGTCATCTAACATCAAGCTCCTCAAACATAAAACCGCTCATAAAGCCCTCAATCTCCAAAACAATCTAAAGAATCTCAAAACAAAATAACTCACAAAACCTTCAAGCAAAACAATCCGTAAAACTTCCCCAATACAAAATCCACAATAGCTTCTTTCGATGCAAAACAAATAGTATATTTCTTTAACGTGGGGTGAATCCATAAAAATTCTTTTAACAAGAAATTTTCGTAAAACTTTTCATCGCAAAACATTCATAAAACTTTTCTAAGAAATACAACTCATAAAACATCTTAACACAAAATAACTTATGAAACTTTCCAATGCTTCAACAATGAAATCCTTAAGAATCTTACCCTAAACTCCTCCAAAAGCTTTTAAAAACTGTGTTCATTCCGCACCGAATCAGAGAGGAAAACTATTTAAAAAAACTAATAACATTGGCACAACGATTACGACCCATTATCATCAATTCTTTAACAAAAGAGAACAACTGAAAGATAAGAAATGATAGCAGATGTAATCGGATATGCCAGAGAGCCGAGAACATCCCAAAACCGAAGGCAGCAAATCACCAAGCAGCACAACAAAACGTATCTAGAATCCTAATGATTAAAGGCTTGGTAAAACCTCATGGTCCACACCAGAAAGCTAACAAGTGGCCTACTAACAACAAGCCTGCTCCAAAAGATCAAATATCACTAAAATGAATGACAGCACAGAAAATATTAATTTTGCAAAAGCCATAAGCAAGGAATAGAATATTCTGCTTCAAATAGACATAATGATAACATCAAGTGGGTAATAAGATACGCCCCCGATATGAATATTAACCCAAATAACATAAGTTCACCTAAATCAACTTCTTTCATGGACCACAGAAAACTCCAACATGGACAGGATTAAACTCAGATTCATGACTGGCAATGTCAAAACTAACAAATATTCAAAGCAATACTGAGTCTCTTCAGAGAAGTAATGCTAATAAAATGAAGACAACCATCTGTAGTCAGCCTCAAGAATATGTAGTGTGATCTTATCTTGCATCTGATACATTCATGGCTATTAAAGCAAATCAAAACAATAATAATAATGCAAGTAAACTGCAACTGAACACAGTGGGTCTTTAAGCAGCATGTAGATATAACCATTGGAAATTGACTCTCGTTGAACTGACAAGCAGCAGCACAAATAATTAGTTATATAGCCCAGCCTCAACAGACCATCTCAATCAAAGGAATAAGCAAACAATTACTCTTAAGAAACTTCCATATTATAGCAACAAACAATTATTCTTAAGGAGAAGCTTCCAATTTCCAATCCTCACAGCAATAAAATAGTGTGACAGTTGGATGCATCTTCAGGCACATGTTGATACACTTAAACTCTTTTTATAGGAAGTTAAATCACATGGAGAATTTATCACCCTTGCTTATTAAAAGCAATACTACTCATAAGATACTTAATATTATCCTTCCAAAAAAAAAACACTGAAAGCGGCTCTCTAAGAAATGAACCAACTGTAGGGTTGTCTATGAAGCAAATTTAAGTCATCTTATGTAATGTAATGTAAAACAACTTTAGGATACTAGATGGCCTCCAACTGAATACCACTTTCTTCAGACCAATGATGAGGACATTCTCAAAAGGCATTCATGTTGCAAATCTGGTTTTGATGATGACAAACATGTTTCCAGTGTGTTTTGCTTGGCTAATATGTTTCAAGCACAAAAGACCGCGAGCCACTCAAGCCAACTTAAGATCGGGTCCAAGTGTGTCAAATGTATGATTTTTCCTTTTATTGAGTCAATTTTAATGTAACTGATTCCCTAGCTAAGTAACCTTGCACACACACACTCAGGGAGAGAGATTAAGTGAATTAGAGTTTCTGTTGAAAATTTGTTCAGATCGTCCTGGACGATATCCACATCGTCCTGGACGATCCAGTTAAAACAGAAACCCTAATTAGGGCGACTAAGTTAAGAAGGTCTGATTAAGCAGATCGTCCTGGACAACCTTTGGATCGTACGGGACGATATTCTCAAATCAGAAATTCCCAGCCGCCAGATTAAGTTAGGCAAGTTTTATTTTAAGTATTTTGGTCTGATCGTCCCGGACGATACGTGTATCGTCCTGGACGATTCACTACAATCATGCCTAAATTAGTCTGGTAATTAAGGAAAGCAATTAATGTTTAATTGATACGATCACATCGTCCTGGATGATTGCAGGATCGTCCCGGACGATCGTGATCATCTTGTGCATCAACTGTACGTCCAGAACTATGTACAGGACGATTTGGGGGCCTTTTTGAACGAATCGTACCGGACGATTACCCTATCGTCCGGGACGATCAAGTCATTTCTTGGTCGTCCAGCACAGATTTCTCTGGACGACCCGAACTGTCTTCTGGATGATTTCCTTCAATTTGAACTAATCGTCCCGGACGATCGTAGGATCGTACGGGACGATATGAACAACTTTTTCTACTGATCGTCCAGAAGAGCCAGATCGTCCAGGCTGAAACAGCTGAATTTGAACTGATCGTACAGGACAATCTACCGATCGTCCTGGACGATCTAGGCCGACAAGTTGAGATTTAGGGCAAATTTTAAGCCCTCCTTTAAAAGAACTTTTTCCAATTTTTGGAAAAATCTTTTGCTGCCTTCCTTCCCTGAGAAATCCTAGAGAGAGAGAGAGAGTTGGGAGAGAGAGAAGAGATCTTGTGAGGGGGAGTTAGTGAGGGATTCACTAAGGTTGCTCCAAGCACGGATCAGAGTCGTCTTCTCCGCTCGTCGTCTGTCGTCTAGTCGGTGTTCTTCGTGGGAGGATCGTTCGCAAGAAGATCCGGGTTCTCTGCCCGCTTCAGGTGGAAGCGAAAGGAGTTCGTGGGTTCTCTGCCCGCTTCAGGTGGAAGCAAAAGGAGTTCGAAGGTTCTCTACCTGCTTCAGGAGGAAGCGAAAGCAGGTCAGGTTCTCTACCTCACCGTGTGGTGAAAAGGAGGTGTTTTTGTACAAGCTTCTCCGCCTTGCTGGGGGGCAAAAGGAGAGTCACTTTCGTTTAGTGCAATACCCGGAGGGGAGGCTCCGGGGAGTGGACGTAGGTCAAGTTGACCGAACCACTATAAAATCTGGTTTGCTTTTCTGATTCAGTTTTGCATTTTACTTTTCAATATAAACTGCTTGGGTGAATATCGTTGGTTGATCTTTTCGTTATTATTTACTTGTTTTCGTTGCTAAGTATCGAAAAGATTTTCATAGTTATCGTGAAATTTTTAAATAACCAATTCACCCCCCCTCTTGGTTAGCCTCGGGACTAGTTCACTAGGGCTTAACATCCCTTTCGAACTTTCAAGTGGTATCAGAGCGGGATTCAAAATTTCTGTTTAAAAACTTTTGAATTTGATCCAATGGCTAACTGTAACAATCGTAATACTGCTGAAGGTTATTCTATTACCAGACCACCGTTGTTTGACAATATTCCTTTTGATTTTTGGAAAACACGCATGTCTACTTTTCTGCAATCTATTGATTATCGCATGTGGATGTTAGTTAAGGACGGATACGAACCACCTTTTCGAATGATTAATAATGTGAAAACTGAATTGCCGTTTGCTGATTGGACGTTTGATGATCGTGATTTAGCACAGTTGAATGCAAAATGTTTGAACTGTTTCTTTTGTGCTTTGAAATCTGAAGACTATATGTTTGTTTCTACTTGTACAACGGGAAAGGAAATCTGGGATAGGTTATGTATAACATACGAAGGTACAACTGAAGTCAAACAATCTAGGTTAAACATCTTGTTACATGATTATGAACTTTTTCGCATGAAACCTAGTGAGACTATTTCAGAAATGTACACAAGGTTCACTCAGATTGTTACCTCTTTGCATGCTTTAGGTAGAGAACTTACCAACTACGAAAGAGTGAACAAGATTCTTAGATGTTTGCCTGCTTCTTATGATGCTAAGATTACTGCTATTACTGAATCCAAAGATTTAAATACTTATTCTATTGACAGCTTACTTGGATCACTCATTGCTTACGAGCAAGGGGTGAACCAAAGGCAACTTGATGCAGGAGAATGCAAGAAAGAGAAGACCGTGGCACTAAAGGCCAAAGATTCAGATGCTAGCACTTCCGGGTCTGATAGCAATGAAGTTTCCTTAATCACAAGGCAATTCAAAAGCTTTCTAAGGAAGAAACATAAGAACTATCAGAAGTGGAACAAGGGTAAGTTCAATAAAAACTTTAAGGGTTCATCTGAATCGGTTTGTTTTGAATGCAGGAAGCCTGGACACATTAAGGCTGATTGTCCAACACTTAAAGCTCACCCAAGCAAGGAGAAGGGTGAGGAGAAACCAAAGTTCAGAAAGGACAAGAAGCGGATTCATAAGGCGTTCTGGGCAGACTCTGCATCCGACTCTTCTGAGACTGAAGCTGAAGAGGAGGAAACAAACTTGTGTCTGATGGCGGATGATCACCCTGGTCAGTCGGACCAGGAAGAGGTATGTGAGCTTACTTACGATCAGTTATTTGAAGTTTCTGAAAAGATTCATACATCGTATAGGAAGCTTAAGAAAACCCATGCTAGTTTGAAATTAGATTATCTGACTTTACAAAAAGAGCATTAAGTGTTGATTAAGGATCATTCCACCATTGATAGCAATCACATGTCTTTACTAGATGAGTTTGATGAACTGAATAAAAAGCATTCTGATTTAATTGTTGAGCATAACTTGTTAAAAACATCGCATGGTGAATTAGAACTTGCTTTTAAGAAAGTGAATGATTTGGCATCTGAGTTAGAAAGTATTGAAAGGGCTTTAAAATTTGAAATTGCAAGTTTAAAGAAAGAGAATGAGTTTTTGGAAGTAAAAATCAGTGCTTGTGAAAAGAACAAAACACCGCCTACTTTTGAACAGTTTTATGCACCGCCACCTTTTAAAAATTCTGTTGCAAGTTCATCAAAGCATGTTTCATACACTACTAGGAAGAGGCACTATCACTCATGACGTTTAGTTAATCATTTTCCTAGTGTTAGATGTTTTTCATGTGGCATGTTAGGACACATATCACACACTTGTACTGTTCACCGTAGTACACATTGGGTGTGGAGACCCAAACTGCCTGTTTCACAGCACAGCACGCATGCATCGCATTCTTCTTTTCATAAGAAGGAACCCAAACCTGTTTGGGTTCCTAAGACTGACATTTGATGATTTTGTAGGAGTGCTCTCATACAAGACCTCGTGAGAGCATGTGGTACCTGGACAGCGGATGTTCTAGACATATGTTTGGAGATGCAAATCAGTTCATTTCGCTGGAGGCCAGAGCTGGAGGCAAGGTTACACTTGGAGATAACACCACCAGGAAGGTGGTAGGCACAGGTATGATTGGTGATTCAAAGAATTTTGTGATTGATAATGTTTTGCTTGTAGATGGACTGAAACACAACTTACTGAGCATTAGTCAACTCTGCGACAAGGGATACAGCATCAAATACCTGCCCACTGGCTGCATTTTAAGCTTAAATAATGAAGTTATTTTGCAGGGGCAAAGGATCAACAACGTCTACAAGCTGGATGTAAGTAGCATTAAATCTGATAATTCAATTTGCTTAAAAATTACTGCTGATGAGTCTTGGTTATGGCATAGGAGATTGTGTCATGCCAGTATGAAAACCCTTAGGAGAGTCACCCAAAAGGACTTAGTTAGAGGTGTGCCCAAGCTTAAGTTCACTAAGGATCACCTGTGTGATGCCTATCAGTTGGGGAAGCAAGTCCAGTCCTCTTTTCACTCAGTTAAGGACATTAGCACTTCTAGACCTTTAGAAGTTCTTCATATGGACCTCTTTAGACCCATTAGCACTGCCAGCTTAGGGGGGAGAGTCTATGATTTTGTGATTGTTGATGATTATTCAAGGTTCACTTGGGTTAAGTTTTTGTCACACAAATCTGAGTCATTTGATGAGTTTAGATCTTTCTCTACTTGGATTCAGAAGAAGTTAGGATGTGAGATTATTACCATCCATAGTGATCACGGAGGGGAGTTTGAAAATGAAAGATTTGGAAGTTTTTGTGAGGATCATGGGATTAGTCACAATTTTTTAGCTCCTAGGACCCCTCAGCAGAACGGGGTAGCTGAAAGGAAGAACAGGACCTTAGTAGAAGCCGCTAGAGCCATGCTTGCCGAGTATTCACTTCCTAAATACTTTTGGGCTGAAGCGGTGAACACTGCCTGTTATGTGCTGAATAGGGTGAATGTGAGAGTCAAACTGAACAATACACCTTATGAGATCATTAAGGGTAGAACACCAAATCTGTCCCACCTCCATGTCTTTGGCTGTAAGGTTTTCATTCTGAACAACGGGAAGTCACCCTTAGGAAAATTTGATCCCAAATCTGATGAAGGAGTGTTCTTAGGATATTCAAGTGTGGGGAAATCCTTTAGGGTGTTCAATAGGAGGACTTTGGTGGTGGAAGAAACAACCCATGTAGTGTTTGATGAATCTGATCCTAAGGAGTCTAGATCTGAAGTAGAAGATGAAGAGATTGTTGAGGTTACATAAGGAGTTGGAAATACAAATTTGGAGGAAAGGGTAGAACCTCAAACCACACTGCCTAGAGATTGGAGATATTCTTCGAGTCATCCTAAAGAACGGATCTTAGGAGACCCTTCTGAAGGTGTTAGGACTAGGCATGGACTTAGGAAGGAAGTAAACCATTCTGCCTTTATCTCAATGACTGAACCCACCAACATCAATCAAGCCTTGTCGGATGAGTTTTGGATTTTAGCTATGCAGGAAGAATTGAATCAATTTGTAAGGAATGATATTTGGGAGTTAGTAGAAAGACCTAGAAACCAAAGTATTGTGGGAACCAAGTGGGTCTTTAAGAATAAGATGAATGATTCTGATGTGGTGGTGAGAAATAAGGCAAGATTGGTGGCTAAGGGGTATAATCAGATAGAAGGGATAGATTTTGAGGAAACTTTTGCCCCTGTAGCTAGATTGGAAGCCATTAGAGTGCTACTAGCCTTTGCATGTTATAAGGGATTTAAGCTGTTTCAAATGGATGTTAAGAGTGCCTTTTTAAATGGGGTAATTAAAGAAGATGTTTTCGTAGAACAACCCCCAGGTTTTGAGAGTTCCCAATATCCAAATCATGTCTATAAATTAAAAAAGGCCTTATATGGATTGAAACAGGCACCCAGAGCTTGGTATGAGAGGCTTAGCACATTCCTGTTAGAAAGAGAATTTGTTAAGGGGAGTGTAGACACCACCCTTTTTCTGAGGAGATTAGGAGATGACTTACTCATTGTCCAGATCTATGTTGATGATATAATTTTTGGATCTTCTGATAAATACTTATGTGAAGAGTTTTCTAAAATAATGAGTAAAGAGTTTGAGATGAGTATGATGGGAGAATTGTCCTACTTTTTGGGGTTTAGCATAAGGCAAACGGATGATGGAACCTTTCTCAATCAATCAAAATACACTAAGGACATTTTGAAGAAATATGAAATGGACAAAGCCAAGCCAATCAATACTCCCATGCACTCTTCAGTTCAGTTAGATAAGGATTTAAATGGAAAATCTGTTGATCAGAAGAAGTATAGAGGGATAATAGGTTCACTGCTTTACCTGACTGCTAGCCGACCTGATATCATGTTTAGTGTCTGTCTTTGTGCTAGGTTTCAGGCTGATCCTAAAGAGTCCCACCTGACTACTGTTAAGAGAATTCTTAGATATCTTTTAGGGACCCCAAACCTAAGAATTTGGTACCCTAGGCACAGCACCTCTTTTGAGATCATTGGATATTCTGATTCTGACTTTGCGGGGTGTAGGGTGGATAAGAAGAGTACTTCTGGGACTTGTCAATTTATAGGACAGTCGTTAGTCTCCTGGTCGAGTAGAAAATAGAACTCAGTTGCACTTTCCACTGCTGAAGCTGAGTATATTGCCTTAGGGAGTTGTGTGGCCCAAGTTCTTTGGTTGAAGCAGCAAGTCTTGGATTTAGGAGTACCTGTTGGCACAATGTCTGTTCTGTGTGATAATACTAGTGCCATCTGTATCTCTAAGAATCCAATCCAACATTCTAGGACCAAACACATTGACATTAGGCATCACTTCATTAGGGACCATGTTACAAAAGGGGACATTGAGCTACACCACGTAGCAACTGAAAATCAGCTGGCTGACATATTCACTAAACCACTGGCCTTTGACTCATTCAGCATTTTGAGAACCAGATTAGGAGTGATTGATATAAATGCTTGATTCTGATGACTGTTGATTTATGATTGTTATGATTGGTATTCTGATTTCGGTTAGTTAGTTTATTGTATTCTGTTTTCTGATTTCTGTTAGTTTTTGTATTCTGATTTCTGATTTTTGTTAGTTAGTTTTGGTTTGATTATTTGCTTTCAGTTGATTTTATTTCTTCTGCTGATTTCTGTGTTACCCTTTTTTGTTAGTTTGAGTTGAGTATTTACTTTGCTATGATTTTCTATCTGTTTTTATTTATTTACGGGTTCATATCTTGCACTTACTGTTTTATGCTTTTCAAGATCTGATCACCGCTCACTGGGAGTTTTTACCTTGTTTTGGTTTGGAAGCTGATAAGCAGTGATTGACTTCGCTGAATCTGTTAAAGGGAAGAAACATTGATAATTGTTTCTCTTCCTCTAACTCCTTTACTGGTGTGTAGTTTCTTTTGAATAAAAATCCTTTTCAAAATTAAAATGTTAGTTTTTGAAATAGAGATTATTTTATCTTCCTACAGTAATCTGCCTCATATCAATAGTATTTTTCAAAGTCTTGAGTCATTAGTTTGATTTTCTAAACCAAGTGATTGCATTTATCATATGTTGTATGGATTTTGTTTTGTGAATCGTTCTTCCTTACTGCGGAGAGTCATCTCCTATGTCTGGAAGATAATCTCACAGCTGAGACTCTTTAATGATTATGAAAAGGAGAAAGCTTATAAAAGATGCGCAGTGCGCCAGATAATTTGAAAAAGAGGCATAAAATGAGCCCAAAACTGAAAAGATGCGAAATTGCCAAATTGGATACACAAAGTGTATCAAAATTCAAAAGATGCGCAAAGCGCCAACCAATTTGAAAAAGAGGCACAAAATGAGCCCAAAACAAGCTTTCTTTCCTTTCAGATTGTTAAATGTCTTAGAGGAATCTGTGCGCCACTTAATATTTTCAAAAGCTTGAGTTTTGAAAATCATGATTTCTGATTTTTTACTTTGTAACACTATTATATCAGATATTTTTTCTGGAACGAGGCTTGAAAGGATTTCTTTTCAAATCTAATGTCTTTTATTCTGAATCGGATTTTTATGTTGAAAGAGGTTTGCATCGATAAAGTGCCCGGGGTCGGAGTTACGAAAGTTGATTATTTCCAACCTTTTTTGGATTTCAGCGCTGTCAATTGTCCTGTCATTGGTTTTTGAATCTAAAATCAATATGTTTTATTTTATGTTTTATTTCCGTGTTATGTTTTTCCCTCCTCCTTTTTGTGATGTCAAAAGGGGGAGTCAGTTGTAGTCGTGTCTGTTTCTGTTTTCTGAGTCAATGTTTCCTATATTGTTTTAGTTGTTAAATGAAAATTTAAAAAATGTTTGTTTGTTTGATCTCCTAGTTTACTTTTACTGTCAGACTAATTTACAAATGTTTGCCATCATCAAAAAGGGGGAGATTGTTGCAAATCTGGTTTTGATGATGACAAACATATTTCTAGTGTGTTTTGCTTGGCTAATCTGTTTCAGGCACAAAAGACCGCGAGCCACTCAAGCCAACTCAAGATCGGGTCCAAGTGTGTCAAATGTATGATTTTTCCTTTTATTTAGTCAATTGTAATATAACTGATTCCCTAGCTAAGTAACCTTGCACACACACACTCAGGGAGAGAGATTAAGTGAATTAGAGTTTCTATTGAAAATTTGTTCAGATCGTCCTAGACGATATCCACATCATCCTGGACGATCCAGTTAAAACAGAAACCCTAATTAGGGCGACTAAGTTAAGAAGGTCTGATTAAGCAGATCGTCCTGGACGACCTTTGGATCGTACGGGACGATATTCTCAAATCAGAAATTCCCAGCCGCCAGATTAAGTTAGGCAAGTTTTATTTTAAGTATTTTGGTCTGATCGTCCCGGACGATACGTGTATCGTCCTGGACGATTCACTACAATCATGCCTAAATTAGTCTGGTAATTAAGGAAAGCAATTAATGTTTAATTGATACGATCACATCATCCTGGACGATCGTGATCGTCTTGTGCATTTCAGTTGTATGTCCAGAACTATGTACAGGACGATTTGGGGGCCTTTTTGAACGAATCGTACCGGACGATTACCCTATCGTCCGGGACGATCAAGTCATTTCTTGGTCGTCCAGCACAGATTTCTCTGGACGACCCGAACTGTCTTCTGGATGATTTCCTTCAATTTGAACTAATCGTCCCGGACGATCGCAGGATCGTACGGGACGATATGAACAACTTTTTCTACTGATCGTCCAGAAGAGCCAGATCGTCCAGGCTGAAACAGCTAAATTTGAACTGATCGTCCTAGACGATCTACCGATCGTCCTGGACGATCTTGGCCGACAAGTTGAGATTTATGGCAAATTTTAAGCCCTCCTTTAAAAGAACTTTTTCCAATTTTTGGAAAAATCTTTTGCTACCTTCCTTCCCTGAGAAATCTTAGAGAGAGAGAGAGTTGGGAGAGAGAGAAGAGATCTTGTGAGGGGGAGTTAGTGAGGGATTCACTAAGGTTGCTCCAAGCACGGATCAGAGTCGTCTTCTCCGCTCGTCGTCTGTCGTCTAGTCGGTGTTCTTCGTGGGAGGATCGTTCGCAAGAAGATCTGGGTTTTCTGCCCGCTTCAGGTGAAAGCGAAAGGAGTTCGTGGGTTCTCTGCCCGCTTCAGGTGGAAGCAAAAGGAGTTTGAAGGTTCTCTGCCTGCTTCAGGAGGAAGCGAAAGGAGGTCAGGTTCTCTGCCTCACCGTGTGGTGAAAAGGAGGTGTTTTTGTACAGGCTTCTCCGCCTTGCTGTGGGAGCAAAAGGAGAGTCACTTTCGTTTAGTGCAATACCCAGAGGGGAGGCTCCGGGGAGTGGACGTAGGTCAAGTTGACCGAACCACTATAAAATCTGGTTTGCTTTTCTGATTCAGTTTTGCATTTTACTTTTCAATATAAACTGCTTGGGTGAATATCGTTGGTTGATCTTTTCGTTATTGTTTACTTGTTTCCGCTGCTAAGTATCGAAAAGATTTTCATAGTTATCGTGAAATTTTTAAATAACCAATTCACCCCCCCTCTTGGTTAGCCTCGGGACTAGTTCACTAGGGCTTAACATCCCTTTCGAACTTTCAATTCAAACTTAACCTAGATCACTAAAATTAAACATCAAGTCATAACCACGCAAGTATCACTGGCCATGAATAAGTTTAAAGGTATCATGTTCAGGTGATAAAAGAGTTAAGCATATGAACTCAACAAGTGCGAAACATGCAGGATTCAAGGAAATTCAGTACTAAAGTATAAGATCGCATACCATCAACTGTATCTCTACACATTTAAGAAAACTCTTGAATAGCAAACCCACATAAAGATAACTATGAATGTTTGCTAGTTGAGAGAGAAGGCACACAGATGTTCTCAAACATTCCGTATATTCTTCCAAAGAAAATTATAAAACCTTTCAACATAAAGCGAGCCATTTTGTATTTGAATGATTCAATCTCAATAATTGAAATCAACATGAAGCATAGCTCCCCACAACCCAAAACATGCTCAGAAGTTGAAACACAAGGTGCCACTTAGACTCTCTAACACAATTGCCAACACCATTCTTCTCTTAATGTTGAATGCATCCAAACAATTTTACCAAGAGCTCAAAACCAATCTTGCATTATTGAAAAGAAGAAAGACAACAAGAAAAAGACATATTCTCTTTAAGATTGAAATCTCGTGTGGCCATCTTATTCTTTCCAAATTTCAAGAAATTGTTTCAATCAACATAAGGCATGGAGTCATAGTTTTAATATAAATCTCTAGTACAAGCAAAGCCATGAAAGTTCAAAATATTTGTTTCCAAATCTATCACGAAAATCGAACATCAGCGAGGCTCAAATAAACTAATTAAAGGGAAATCTCTCAGATTTTATGAGAATCCCAGCAAACTACCCATTATTCAAGGTAATATTGGTACTCATGTCATTTGGAGGGCAAAATATGAATTCATCTCATTTATATCCAAGTTTGCAGCATAAAAGAAAGTAAAATCAGCATTTGTTCCATAGTTTGGAGTGTAAGGAGAGTGAAGGTCAGCGTTCAATTGTAATTAGAGGACAAAAACCTACACTTTTCTGAATTTAAAGACAATTTGGAGAGCTAAATTTATGGTAATCTGCTTTTATCTTGTTCCCAAAATGGTTTGGAAAGAAGAGAGGAAACAAAAGAAATTCAAATGCAACCTTACCTTATGCAGATATATAAAAAAAGATTTGTAACTAAACTATAACAATGTGTAGGCATGGCTATGCAAGTAGAAGGAGCAAAAATCAATATATCACTGTGCCAACAAAGTGCCTTTCAATATTCTCAAATAATTTCATCATAATCATAGTCACTCGTAAGTAAACCATGAAACAAAAAAAAAAATTTGTTTGGCCTTCTCAAAGTTTCCTTCGTTGCAGTCCTGAAATAAGAAGCTGAAAGGATTCCAAATGTGGCGGACCAATTAATGAAATCAAGGGATCCATAAACTCCAATGCTTCAATATATAGTTTTAACCTACAACAGCAGCTTATTAAAGAAGTATATGTTTCTTTATTAGGTGATTTTCCAACCTCTTGCATTTGGATGAATAAAAACTTAGTCTCTTCCAATCTATCTATTTTTTACAAAAAGAAAAAAAAAGAATTATGAGAGTATTGTAGGTACTGATGCTAGGAATGCAACCATATTTGTGCATCTCCTGTATAAGCTCTACGACAGTCTCCATCTCCAATACCTTCCACATGACTTCAGAACCAAATGAAATCAGCGAAGCTTGTTTCTTTCAACATGATTCACATGGTAGTCAAACAAATGCATGCTAGAATAATAATCATGATTGTGGTGTAACTTTCAATGTGTTCATACACAAGAAAATGATGAAACTTGTGTTTAAGATCTCCACACAAAACTTCAGCACAATCAAAATCATTTATCACCATATTATTTTTCTAAGGAATTTCATCGAGCAGCTAGCATGCCACATACCCTGAAAACTTCATGAAAGCATCACTGACTCGTAGAAATTAAAGCAAAAGAAAATCATGCTAATAAATGAAAATAATTACCTGCTAACACAACCAAACAACATTGCACATAGTCTAGGATTGTCACATCAAATCTTTCAAAAAAAGAAATTTTTTTTTTGGAAAAAAAAAATAATTTTGGTGGCCCCTTCAACGCTCTCTGATTTAATCTGGTTACAGTAACTAAGAAGGTATGAAAGAGTCAGTAGAAGATTTTATATAAAATGAGACCGGAGATGCATATAAACCTTGACATGTTTGATTTCAGCTTAGGAGAGGTTCAGCTAGGACAAGAGGGTAGCTTCTCACGCGAGAAAGAGAAAAAGGCGAGGGAGCTAGGGGTTATGCGAGTACCTGGCTCGTGCGAACTACACAAAGGGAGCGAGAGTTGGAGAAGGGAAGTCGGGTGCCTTACGAACTGGGGAGGAAGAGATCGGAACCTGCGGGAACAAGGGGCCTCAGCTTTGGTTGAGTTTCACGAACTGCAGTGATGAGAGAGAGCCGTTCCCCAAATCCTAGCTTCTTCGCCAAAAAGTCGAGGATCCAGCCCCCCCTCGAGAGCGGGAGATATATCCGTTAAAATGCTCCTTGACACCAAACGCCAAAAATTAGCAAAAGAATTCGCAAGTTTTGAAATTCTTCCATATATGCTACTTGACGATCCGCAAAAATCACTTAATCAATGAAATTCTGACTGAAACGAAGATCGCACTTGATCATAGCCGTCAATGAAATCTCTGGATTTAGAAACAAATTTAAACTAATGTGGAAGTCAATTAAGCTGTAATTGAGATTAAATTAAATAAATTGAGCTAAAATCAGGTTCAAATCAGATCTGATTCGGTCTGATTCGGGTCAAGTTGGGGTCTAATCGGGTTTAATCCAGGCGACCGAATTTAATTAATGAAATTAAACCCAAACTGATGCAAATTTTATTCGAATCGGGCTCGACAAGGTTCGAATGAATTAATCCAGTCTAATAGAAAATATTTGGGTCTAATTCCACTCAATTCGGACTGATTCGAACTCGAATCGGACTTGACGAGGCTTAATTAAGTCTATTGAAAATGCTCGAAGGTAAACTGGTGAAAATCGAGGTCAACAGACACCACCCTTTTTATGAGGAAAGTAGGGGATGATTTACTCATTATCCAGATCTATATTGATGATATACTTTTTGGATCTTCTGATAAAAACCTATATGATGATTTTTTTAAAATAATGAGTAAGGAGTTTGAGATGAGTATGTTGGGAGAATTGTCCTACTTTTTGGAGTTTAGCATAAGGCAAATGAATGATGGAACTTTTATCAGTCAATCAAAGTATATTAAGGACATCTTGAAGAAATATGAAATGGATAAAGCCAAGCCAATAAACACTCTCATGAGTTCTACTATCTAATTAGATAATGATCCAAATGGAAAATTTATTGATCAGAAGAAGTTTAGAAAAATAATTGGATCATTGCTTTACCTGACTGCTAGCCGACCTGAGATCATGTTTAGTGTTTATCTTTGTGCTAGGTTTCAAGCTGATCCTAAGGAATCCCACCTGACTGTAATTAAGAGAATCCTCAAATATCTCTTAGGGACCCCAACCTTAGGAATCTGGTATCCTAGATACAGTAATTCTTTTGAGATTATTGAATATTCTCATTCTAATTTTGTAGGGTGTATGGTGGATAGAAAGAGCACTTCAGGAACATGCCAATTCATAAGATAGTCTTTAGTCTTCTGGTCCAGTAAAAAATAAAATTCTGTAGGACTTTCCACAAATTCTGTAGCAATTTAGTCTTCTATCTTTTAGTTTTTTTGTTTGATTTGATTATTTGTTTCTTTTAAATCATTTATCTTCCTACTAATTTTTGTTTACTAATTTTTGTATGTTTATTTTTTTCTTTCTCTTTTATTTACTGTTTATTCTTTTCAGAATCAGATAACTTCTCACTACTGCTGATAAACTAGATTTCTTACTGAGAGTTTTGCCTTATTTTTATTTTGAAGCTTATAAGCAGTAATAGACACCTCTGAATCTATCAAATGGAAGAAACATTGATGATTCTTTCTCTTCCTCTAACTCCTTTAATGGTGCATTATTTTTTTTGGATAAAAATCTTCTTCAAAATTAAAAAGTTAGTTTTTGAAATAGAGATCTATTTTATCTTTCTATAGTAATCTACCTCATATGAATAGTGCTTTCAAAGCTTTGAATCATTGTTATGCTTTCCTTAATCAGGTGATTGCACTTATCATGTGGAGTATGATTTTGTTCTATGAGTTAATCCTCCTTACTAAAGAGAGGGAGTTTTCTCTGCTCATATGTCTGGAAGGTAATTTCACAATTGAGATTATTTAGAGATTATGAAAGGAAGCAAGCTTGCAAAAGAAAAAAAAGAGGCACAAAATGAGCCTAAAGCTAAAAAGATGCCCAATGTCGCCAAATTGAAAAGATACACAAAGTATATCAAAAATTAAAAGATGATCAAAGAGTGTCAAATAAATTGAAAAAGAGGTACAAAATGAGCCCACAAAAAAATAAGCTTTCTTTCCTTTTGGATCTTTAAATATCTTAGAGAAATCCATGCACCACATCATAATTTCAAAAGCTTGAGATGGAAAATCATAATTTTTGATTCCTTACTTTATAATACTATTTTATTAGATATTTTTTTGGAATGAGGCTTGAAAGGATCTCTTTTCGAATCTAATTTCTTTTCTTCTGAACTAGATTTTTATTTGAAAGGAATTTGAACCTGTAAGGTGTCTGAGGTAGGAGTTACAAAAATTAATTTTTTAACTTTTCTGATTTTAGCATTATTGATTTTCTTCTTATTGGCTTTTGAATTAAAACTCAAGAAAAAATTTTGATTTACTTGATTTGATTAATTCAAAAAAAAGGGGTTTTAATATTATTTTCTCGTTTCTACTTTTCCTTGATTTGATTTGATTTTGATTTTTTCTTTTTTTATGTGTGTTTTGAGATCCCTGGTCATTCCTCTCCATCCTTCATCTTTTTCATTTTTTTGGTCACGTCATCCTGGACGATTTGTACATCATCCTAGACTATATGATCAAATCATCCCCATCTTGATCCAATGGCTGATCTGCACCAATTATTGGTGATCATCCTTGAAGATACACCTCATCATCCTGGATGATCCATGTGGAAGAAACGGACAATTCAAATTTGGCCCGGCCAATTTATTTATTATATATCATCCTGGACGATCCATAAAATTATCCTGGATGATACCATTAGTCAAAAGTCATCCAGCCTATCTCGTCGAGATGATCGTCTATGTCTAATCATCCTAGATGATATCTAATCATCCTGGATGATCTGACCACCTTTTTGACCAATCGTCCTGAATGTATTTATTGCCTCTATCATCCTGGATGATCCTGCGATCATCCTGGATGATCTGGATGAATTCTATTTAAACAACCATTTTCTCCACCATTTTTCATCATTCTTTTTTCAATCCTTAATCCAATCATATTCTAATGGCTGGTGGCAAATGATCTAGGCATCAGGGTGCTAGTTCCTCCTGGGAAAGTGTCGATCCCCACTTTCTTGAAGCACCTGATCAGGCTGCCTTCCTGCGCTACCTTGACATGGGGATCACACAATCCAAAATCGTCAACCCCCGCATCCTCATGTATCTAGTACTTGACCTTTTCACCCATACTTCCCTCACCTTCATTCTGACTCTCGCTTTCCCGTTTAGCTCTGAGCTTCTCCGTATTTTCTTTGCAAATCTTCATATCATCTCTACTTACTTCGCCCTTCGCTCCTATGTTAACCGCTGTCCTGTTGAACTAATAACCCAAGATTTTTACAATATTCTCTAACTTTTGATTACTGGTGATAAACTCCATCATGTGTCCTCTGATCCTGATTTTAACTGGAGTGTCACCAATCATTTTCTTAGAAACACCAATTCCCCTTACCACGACAATGTCTGTTCTTCCTTATTCAAGGATGCAAGGACAATCCAGCATGTCCTTCGCTCCTCCATCATTCCAAATGCTAGAGACCACATCCACATTACCTCCTTGCTCTCCATGACTACCTATTACATTATGGCCCATCACGACTTTAATGCATTTGACCTCATAGTTCACTACATCGAACACCTTACTAGCATTAGGGATTCTGGCCACAGGAGACACCCAAATCTAGCCTTAGGACACGTCATTGCCTATACTCTTAAAATGAAGTACAATCTGTAATATCCAGTTCCAGCTGATATCAATCCTTCCTTCTACTCCAACAACTCCTTCGACGTTCTTCACAGTACACGTCTTCATCCGGAGCCAAGTACAGATGTTGAGGGAGAAGAGGAAGAAGTTGCTCCTATACCCGCTATACCTGCTCCTCTCCGTATAGAGTAACCTCTTGATCACCTGGTGCACCGACTTGACCAGTGGGAGGCCCGATTTGACTTCTACATTGTTGCCCAGGAGCAACAACATGCGGAGGATGTCAATCGCTTTAATGCCTATATAGCCCAATAGCAACAGCAGCACGACAAGGATATGGCCTGGTTTGGAGAGCAGTTTGCCACTCTTCACAGCCTATTGCAGCCACCACCTCTTACTCCATCTCATCAAGAACCCCCTTTCTACTAGTTTATCTATTTTTGTTGATGTTTTGTGTTATTTTTTGTACTGTTTTCTTTTCTTCTTTGTTTATGTTATATTTTTTCCTTTTTGAGATGTCAAAAGGGGGAGTAGTTTATGTTGTGGGTCATTATAAATGTTAAGTTCAGTTCAGTTCAATACTTTGAATTATCAATGTTCAAATGATTAGTATTTTGGATTTGGATCATAATTATTCACAATAATTATTTATTAATTTTGGAATTACTAACAGATGTTTGTCATCATAAAAAAGGGGGAGATTATTATAAATCTAGATTCAAGGACTATAATTTTGATGACAGCAAACCTTTTCATTTCTGTTTAAGTGTTTAAAATTTCAGGTACACAAGATTAATTGCAATTCAAGTTAGCTCAAGATCAAGTCAGTCCGTTTGTGTTTTCAGGTTCAATGTAATTCTTTATCTTTTTTGAGTCAAGTGTAATGTAACGGATCCCTAAGCTAAGTAACCTTGCACACACACACTCAGGGGGAGAATTTTAGTGAGTTAGAGTTTCTATTCAAAATTTTATTCAAATCATCTTAGACGATATTCACATCATCCTGGATGATCCATTGAAAATAGAAACCCTAATTAGGGTGACCATGCTAAGTAGGTCTGATTAAGTAGATCATCCTTGATGATACACTCATCGTACAGGATGATATGCTCAAATCAAAAATTCTCAGCCGCTAGACTAAGTTAGGCTAGTTTTTATTTTTAGAGATTTGGTCTAATCATCCCGGACGATATGTGTATCATCTTGGATGATCCATTACAATCATACCTAAATTAGTCAAGTGATTAAGGAAAGTAATTAAGATTTGAGTGATTCAATCATATCATCCTGGACGATTGCAAGATCGTCATGGACGATCACAAGATCATCCTGGATGATCAATTGGAAATCCTGACCATCGAGAGCATTTCACTTGGTTGACCCGAACAATCCTCTAGATGATATTCTTGATTTTGAACTAATCGTACGGGACGATATAAATATCATCTAGGATAATCAGGTCATTTATTAATCATCCAGCATGGTTTGGTTGTATGACCTGAGGAATCTGTTGGACAATTTTGATCTTTTTGAACTAATCGTACAGGATGATATACGTGTCATCTTAGATAATCAAGTCATTTTCTTCAGATCTTATGGGGGGAGTTTGTGAGGGGTTTACAAAGATTGCTCCAAGCAAGGATCTGAGTTATCTTATATGGTCGTCATCTCTTGTCCTTGGTGTCTCTGTGGAAGGATCATCTGTAAGAAGATCAAGGTTCTCTACTTGCTTCAGGAGGAAGAGAAAGGAGTTCAGGTTCTCTGCCTACTTCAGGAGGAAGTGAAAGGAGTCTGAGATCTCTGCCTCAACAGTTTGGTGGAAAGGAGTTTTATACAGGCTTCTCTGCCTTGCTGTGGGAGTAGAAGGAGAGTCACTTAGTGTTAGTGCAATACCTAGAGGGGAGGCTCCGGGGAGTGGACATAGGTCAAGTTGACCGAACCACTATAAAATCTGGTGTGTTCTTTCTTATTATTTTTAGTACTTATTTTTCTATTGATGATTATGTGATTGTGATTATTATTATTTTTTTGTTAAATATCTACACATCATCATAAAATTGTAAATATTTTAAAACATTCAAAATGATTTTCTAAATTATTTTTGCTAACAAATTTTTAAAATAACCAATTCACCCCCTGTTTAGTTAGCCTTAGGCTTGTTTATAAGGGCTTAACATCCCTAACAAACTTTTATATGTCTCTTTTGATAACATGGTCCTTAATGAAGTGGTGCCTTAAATTAATATGTTTGGTCCTGGAGTGTTGGATTGGATTCTTAGAAATACAGATGTCACTAGTGTTATCACATAGGACTGGAATTATGCCTACTAAATCCAAAATTTATTATTTTAACCAAAGGACTTGGGCCATAAAACTTTTTAAGGCTATATATTTAGCTTCAGCAATGGACAGGGCAACTAAGTTCTATTTTCTACTGAATCAGGAGTCTAAGGATTATCCTATAAATTAACATTTTCTAGAAGTGCTCTTTCTATCCATCCTATGTCCTATAAAGTATGAATCAGAATATCCTATAATCTCAAAGGAAGTGTTATGCCTATGATACCAAATTCTTAAGTTTTAGGTTCCTAAGAGATATCTAAGGATTCTCTTAACTGTAGTCAAGTGGGATTCTTTAGGATTAGCTTAAAATCTAGCACATAGACAAGCACTAAACATTATATCAGGTCGGCTAGTAGTTAAGTAAAGCAGTGATCTAATTATTTCTCTGTATTTCTTTTGATTAATTGATTTTTCATTTGAGACTTTATCTAATTGAACACTGGAGCTCTTGGGAGTGTTTATTGGCTTGGCTTTATCCATTTCATATTTTTTAAGGATGTTCTTAATGTATTTTGATTGATTAAGAAAGGTTCCATCTTCCATTTGCCTTATGCTAAACCCTAAAAAGTTGGACAATTCTACCATCATACTCATCTCAAATTCCTTACTCATTATTTTAAAAAAATTATCACATAAATTTTTATCAGAAGATCTAAAAAGTATATCATCAACATAGATCTAGAAAAAGAGTAAATCATCTCCTACTCTCCTCAAAAAGGGTGGTGTCTACGCTCCCCTTAACAAACTCTCTTTCCAGTAGGAATGTGCTAAGCCTCTCATACCATACCCTAGGTGTCTGTTTTAATCCATAAAAGCCTTTTTTTAATTTGAAAATATGATTTGGAAATTGAGAATTCTCAAAGCCTAGGGGTTGCTCTACAAACACATCTTCTTTATTATCCCATTTAAAAATGCACACTTGATATCCATTTGGAAAAGCTTAAATCCCTTATAATAGGCAAAGGCTAGTAGTACTCTAATGGCTTCTAATCGGGCTACAGGGGCAAAAGTTTCCTCAAAATTAATCCCTTCTATTTGGTTGTACTATTTAACCACTAATCTTACCTTATTCCTAACCACTACACCAGAGTCATTCATTTTATTCTTAAAGACCCATTTTATTCCTACTACACTTTGGTCCTTAGGTCTTTCTACTAGCTCCCAGACATCATTCCTAATAAATTGGTATAGTTCCTCTTGCATGGCTAGGATCTAGAATTCATCAAAAAGGGCTTGATTGATATTGGTGGGTCCAATCATTGAAATGAAGGCAAAGTAGTTTACTTCTTTTCTAAGTCTATGCCTAGTTCTAACACCTTTAAATGGGTCTCTTAAGATCAGCTCTTTAGGATGACTTGAAGAATATCTTCATTCTCTAAGCAGTGTAACTTCAGGTTCTACCCTTTCCTCCAGATTAGCAAATTTTACTCCTTGGGTGACTTCTACAACCTCCTCTTCTTCTACCATAGACCCTCCAGAATTATCATATTCATCAAACACAACATAAGTGGTCTCCTCAATAATCAGGGTTCTTTTATTGAAGACTCTATAGGATTTCCCAACACTTGAGTAACCTAGGAACTCTTCTTCATTAAATTTTGGGTTAAACTTTCCTAATTAAAACTTCTCATTATTCAAAATGAACACTTTATATCCAAAGACATGAAGGTGAGAGAGGTTGGGTGTCCTACCCTTAAGAATTTTATAGGGTGTTTCATTCAGCTTAGATCTTAGATTTACCCTATTCAGAACATAATAGGCTGTATTCACTGCTTCTGCCCAAAAGTATTTAGAAAGTGAGTATTCAGCTAACATGGCTCTAGTGGCTTCTACTAGGGTCCTGTTCTTCCTTTCAGCTACCTCGTTCTCCTGAGGGGTCCTAGGAGCTAAAAAATTGTGATCTATCCCTTGCTCCTTATAGTAGATTTTAAATTTTTTATTTTTAAACTCTCCACCATGATCACTATGAATAGTCAGAATTTCACAATCTAATTTCCTCTGAATCCAAGTGGAGAAAGATTTAAATTTCTTGAATGATTCACTTTTATGAGATAAGAATCTAACCCAGGTGAACCTCAAATAATCATCAACAATCACCACACCTAAAGACTTTCCCTCTTAAGCTTGAAGTGCTGACAGGTCCAAAGAGATCCATGTGAAGGACTTCTAAGGGTTTGCTAGTGTTAATGTCTTTGATTGAGTGGAAGGAGGATTTGACTTGCTTTCCTAACTGACAGGCATCACATAGGTGGTCCTTAGTAAACTCTAATTCAGGGACCTTTCTTACTATGTCATTTTGGGTGATCTTCCTAAGGATTTTTATGATTGCATGACACAATCTCCTATGCCACATCCATGATTCATCAGTAATTATTTTTAAGAAAATAACAAAATTAGCTTTAAAGTAATTTAGATCCAGCATGTAGATATTATTGATCCGTTTTTCCTCAAAAACAAATGTTGTCATTTAAGCTTATAATACAGTAAGTTGGCAGAAATTTTATGTTGAAGCCTTTATCACAGAGCTGGCTGATGCTAAGTAGATTATGTTTCAGTCCATCTACAAGTAAAATATTATCAATAATAAAATTTTTTGAATCACCAATTATACTTGAGCTCACCACTCTCCTGGTGGTGTTATCCCCAAGTGTTACCTTGCCTCCTGCCTGGCCTCCAGTGAAATGAATTGATTTGTATCTCCAGTCATATATCTTGAATATCTATTGTTTAGGTACCACATGCTCTCATGAGACCTTTTGTGAGAGCAACCCTATAAAATTATTAAATGTTAGATTTGGGAAACCAAACAAGTTTGGGCCCCATCTTACAAAAAAAAATAATGAAATGCATGCATGCTATGCTGTGAGTTTTGATTTTTAGGTCTCCACACCCAATGTGTACTACGATGAACAGTGCAGGTATGAGAGATTTGCCTAGCATGCCATAAGAAAAATATCTAACATCAGGAAAGGAATTTACTACTCTTCTTGGGGTATAGTGCCTCTTCCTAGGTTTAAATGATGCATGCTGATGTGATTGTTTATAAAATTCTTCAAGTACAGTGGGTGGTTTATTTTTCTCAAAAGCAATAATTATTTCTCTTATAAATTCATTAGCCTTTTCATAGCTTACCACTTCTAATTTTAATGAATTCTCATTACTGTCTAAGTTGCATGTAATGGATTTTAATTCTTTGAAAGCTTTTTCTACATCAATATTTGATTTTTTCAAGGAATCATACTCAGAAGTTAAATCAAGATGCTTTTTATTTAACTCATCAAATTCATCAAGCAAAGCCATGTGATTATCGTCCATAGTGGAATGATCTTTCTTTAGATTTTCATGCTCTTTTTGTAGATTTAAAAATTCAATTTTGAGGATTACATGTTGTTCTTGAGCTTCCTATATGAAGAGTGAATTTTTTCAAAAATTTCAAATAATTGATCATAGGTAAGCTCACATACCTCTTCTTGATCATAGGTAAACTCACTATGTCACACTCATAAATCTAAATTTTTAGTAATCAACCCAATATGCATTAACTGAATTAAAACAACTATGAACGAGCTATCATACTGAATAGAGTAGT
The DNA here is from genome assembly GCA_019925795.1 of Dendrobium chrysotoxum. NCBI lineage: Eukaryota > Viridiplantae > Streptophyta > Magnoliopsida > Asparagales > Orchidaceae > Dendrobium > Dendrobium chrysotoxum. The sequence continues at coordinate 49,927,283 of CM034308.1, forward strand.
GTTGGAAAATAACTAGAATTAGATAAACTTTGCATAAAATATAAATAAACAAGAACTTTATATATCAAAATAGAAAGTAACAGATTTTTCCTCAGGCCTTTATATCTATCAACAGAAACAAATATCAAAATTTAGACTCATATTACTCCTTATGTTAACATATCAAAAAATATACCTTTATGACTCCCAAATACTTAACACATCAGATATTCAAAATTTAGGCCCTTGTAGCTCTCAGTGCATTCAATATAATATAACTTTCTCCAATATTTAGAACTACTCAGAATTTCACATTTCAAGATGATAAGTGCAAATATAATTGTATTTCAATAAAGAAAATAAAAATAAATAAAATGTATAAATTCCCAAATTTGTTGTATGAATAGCCAACAGATTTAATAATTGAACAGAATATTATAATTTTAGAATTTCACCAAATTACCAAGGATTCTTCATAACACTATTTTGAAGCCTTAAAGGTTCCAAACTATGATTTTTGGTGGTTAGAATCCTTTTATAATTTGCTAAAAATAGTGCACTTTTCAATTTAATTATTGAAATTTCTTAAAGAAAATACTAAAATACCTGAAATACTCATATGTACAATATATAGAAAGTTACACAATGAAATTTTAATAAATGTGAAGTTATCACCATTTTTACACTATAAAATTATAATTTTAATCAAAAAATTTCTACAATTTTCACAATATTAAAAACTGAGATAGGCATAATGCAACCTATCTCAATCCGAACAACATTCTAAACTTGGCCAATAATAAAAAATAGATTGAAGCCACCTGAAACTAACTTTCTCTCTCTAAAATTTATCCCTTTTTCTAGGTCGCAGCTCACTTTGGGAAGGGGTTTTAGTAAATGAGAATTTTAAGTAAATTGTGACATTTTTATAAAAAAATTACCTAACATTGTGTTGCTTCAGATAGCAGCATAGCAACACTCTCAATAGAGAGCACGGCACTGCAACATTCCCCAATTCTTCTGAAAATATAGAGAGCTCAATATCACGACACTGCAAACCCAGGCATCGCGATGCTCCCAAGTGAAAATTTTAGGATTTGATTTTCATACACACAAACCACTGAGATCTGCTTTAAAATATAACTTCAAACATTCACACACACAAAACATCCCCAGACTCATGCAGAAATGAAAATGTAGAGAATTTTAACACACATGGCTTATCGAGTTAGAACAGGTGTAAATATAAACTATTTTCATGGGTATTACAATGACGAACCCTAATGAACCTACTATAGGCTTGGCTTGGAGATTTGGGAATTGAGATATTATGCATTGCCAACTATTTATAACATTCCTGCAAGAGATCTTCAAGCCTAGAATCTCAACTAGCAATTTCAAGATCAAGCTTTCCACACTCTAGATAATTCAAATTTTCTAATTTAGTGGCTTGACTATTGAGGTTCATAACTACCACATCATAAATTTCTTAAATTTTATGATAAATTCAAATACAATAGAATTCTTGGTAATGCCATTTAATGGTGCTTCTTCCCATTCTCATTGCAATAAAATTGGTTGAATTCTTTATCAAGAGATTCAATTAGAAGTTAGGATGACATGGCCCAAAAGTTTTTATTGAAATACTTCCCATTAGCAAGGACAATAAGAAAAGGATCGAGATATCAAACTTCTCCCAACTTGCAAGGGAAATATTATATGACTATCAAGAGCGCTATAAAAGACTTACCAAGAAAGTGCTCGCATCACGTTTGCCCAAATGGATGCAAGTTTAGAGCTTTTATAATGGAATGGATAGTGCTATGGGGATGTTGATGGCTATGAATAATTATTAATCGGCAAGGGATTAGATTCTTCATAAGAAGATAATAGGTGCTATTCAAGATGATGATCCCATTGCACCTTTCACTGCTCAAGTTACTTTACTAATTACACCCAATGTCATATACACACCAATAATCTATAGTGATTTTTGTAGAGTTGCAAATAGGAGTATCGATTGTCAAATGAACAATCTATTTGCAAAGCTTAATTTGGAGTATGTTAATTTTATATGGAACCAATCACAATAAAATAATCCATAAGCAAACCCATATAATCCAAGGTGGAGGAATCACTTCAATTTAACTTTGAAAATGTAGTGTGCACTATAACAACTGATTAGATTTTAGTAGCCAATGGGATTTCATTAACCAAATGGATTAACCATGTGTGTTTTCAATCACAATAAAAGGAGGGAGAAGTCTCACTGAAAGATGATATCACTTAGCTTACCTAATGATCACACAGTTTATGCTAAGGAATGACACCACATTAGAAAGATAAAATCATAAATTTAGTAGCTAGAAATTGTCATGTGAGATATTAAACTTTAGACTGATCAACTATCATAGCAAATTTATAAGAAATTTATAGTGAGGCACTGTAGTACCTTCATGAAATATTGAAATAAATTTCATTATGCATGTTAATATTGTGATGCTGAAAAGTTACAAGGAGTTCAATGAACCAATGAGCAAAGAGAAACCTGATACTAAGCTTATAGAGGCAAAGGAAAAGGAGTCTGAGAAGGGAGAATGAGAAGGCAATGAGGCTAAAGTCCAAGTTATTCCTAAAAAAATTGCCTCCATACATCCTACTATAGTAATATTCTCTAAGATTCTAGAAGCAAAATTGGGCAAGCAATTTTTAAATTTTTTGGATATATTAAAAAGGCCATATATAAATATCCCATTCATGGATACACTAGAATAGATGTTGAGTTACGTAAAATTCATGAAGAAGATCCTTTCATATTAGAGGAAATTGAAAGTTTCATGAAATGGTAACTTTGACAAAAGGTTGCAATGCTATGTTGCACAACAATTTTCCCATGAAGAGAAAAGATATGGGTAGCTTCATTATTCCCCATACAATCAAAAGCGAGTAATTCAACAAAGCAATGTGTGATTTAGATGCAATTCCTATTAGTTTTTAAGAAGTTTGTCTTGAGGGAAGTAAAACTAACCATAATTTAGCTACAAATGGCTAACAACTCAATCAAGCACCCCTATGGGATAGTAGAAGATGCACTAGTGAAAGTGGATAAATTTATCTTCCCTACATTATTCTAGACTTGGAAGAAGAAGATCCAAAATATATGCTTATTTTAGGTCTATCATTTTTAACTTCTGGAAGATTAAATATTGATGTTCAAGAGGAAGAGTTGCACCATAGAGTCTAAGAGAAGAAAGTGTTATTCAAGATTTATGATGATACGGAGACCTAAAAAACTAAAGAAAAAAAATATTTTTGTATTGATGTATACAATTTTGAACACAACATCTATCATACAAATCTTGGGGAAGCATGTGTGATACTACCTGAAATCAAAGATTATGTGCCTCAAGCAATTCCTAAGAAACACCCTAATCATAATATCTTTCTTTATAAGACATAAACTAAAAAGAATTGAGCCAAGTCGAAGATGTTAAACCAAACACTTTTTCGAAGTCAACCCAAAAAAAATGTTTGAATTTTCTTTTACTTATATTATTATTGTAGTATTTTTTTTAGTTATTAGGTTTTTTTTCTTTTTTTGTATAGAGAAAAAGAAGGATGCTTTTTGCCAACTTACACCAATTTTAATAGAGGGGGGCGGGGGGGGATTCTCATGCTAATTTGTATCCTATTTTGCTTGTGTTTATGAGTTATTTTATGGGATATATTGCATATTTTTACCTGTATAATTAAAATTTTCCTATTATTTGAGGAGGGAGAGGGGAAAAAAATCTTATTTCACATATGGTAGTTTTATCAATCGTACTTTAGACTTTTTACTTCACTACTGCCATTTTCTACAACACTTGATTAAATAATTAGCGATAGTTATCTTTGTATTAATTCATGTAATCAAACATCTGCAATCCATTTCTTGTACATGATATTGCATCTCAATTAGATTAATTCGTATCACCATGAGTTCGTATTATGCTAATGATTGTTTAACACATGCTCCTAATTTACGCATGAAATTAACCAACTCAATAATACCCTTCCTAAATTCATGCATAAGTCAAATATCATTTAAATGGTTGCAAAATATCAAAATTGTGAGTAACAATTCCTCATATGAAGAAATAGGCTATGAGTTGGGCATATCAAATATTTAAAAAAGAAAAACAACAACAAAAAAGAGATAAGAGTTATCACTCGCTAGATAAAATAAGAAAATAAAAAAAGAATTAGACTTGTTCTTTTCCATTTAGAATAGAAATTGATGTCCTAATATGTTATAGCCTTTCCCAACAATCAAAATTATTTATCGGGAAAATTACAAAAATGATTTTGGCTTTCAAGTGATACTCTAGTGACATTTTGAAGCATTCAATTTTATTTTGGGTATACATACAAATAAGTTGTGATATTATATAAATTAAATAGTGTATGTGTTACATGATTCTTGTATTAGTAAGACTCATAAGCGTATGTCAATACATTGATCAATAAAATTTTTGCAATAATTAGCACCATGATTAATGTAAATAATCATCCTTGATGTTGAATAAAGTTTTATCAAAATCCTATGCTTTGTTCTGTTCCTAAAAATCCAATCAACCTTTATCTTTTTTACTTCACTTGAGGATGATGAAAGATCTAAAAATGAGTGTGTTTGATGGATGTCATTTCATAGCCTTTTTTCACTTAGATCCTTAATTTCATATGTTATTTAGCTTAAATTTTAAGAAATCCACTACACTAATAGAAATATTTTATTCATGTACGAAAGATCTAATTTTTTATGTATTTCATATGCAAGATGCAAAGGAATGATGGAGACCATTTGAACAGCATGTAGCATGTATAAGTGCATTAGAAGGCTCGAGCAACCTAGTGTCCAATTTGTGTGCCTAGGCACCAGACTCGACATCCAGTGCCAATTTGGGAGCATAACGCTTAGTCTTGATTCCTAGGCACTAGTTTCACAAATTATAAAAGTTCCATCCCAAGAAAAATTTAGCAGTAGATGCCTAGTCGCCTAACCTAGTGCCAGCCTAATTCTAGGCATTTTAGGAGCGATAAATTATAGATTTTGGGGGAAATCTTTATAATGAAATATTGTAATATTAATAACATGAAATTTAGCTTTCGGGGAGACTTTTTGGAGCTTTAGGGCAGAGAGAAAACATCAACTACTAAGAAATATAGTGAGAGCCCATGATCCTAAGTTTTTCAATTTCCTCTATCTTGGATGTTTTTCTTTGTAATCATGTATCTTTTTCTTTCTTTCTTTTTTTTTTACTTCTGACAAGAACTATACCATTTTATAGGGATTATATGCAGCCAATTTTTATATTGCTTGTTTGTTGCTAATAGAATCATTTGATTTTTTATCCTTTGATGTTTCTACATATTTTCAATTTGTACTTTATTATTTGCGATTGATTGGTCATCAATTATATGTTTTGAATGTTTATTCAAAATTGGTGGGGTGGAGAATAAATTAATATTGGTTAGAACATCATGATGGATAGAATGATAGAGATATCTATGTAAAATCATGTAGTTATTTAGATCCCTTGTGCAAAGTCAATGAAATTTAACGATATTAAACCTATTTCAGAGATGATTATATGTTATATTGACAGCTTAACGACCCTAAGTTTTTGATAGAATGATATTCTTTTGTATCAATTTATTTACATTGCAAAACTAACATAACTTATCCTGCTGAAATATAACCCCTAAACATTCAATCTTTGATTTACAACGCCTTATGATTTATATGTTTCATAGTTAGTCCTTTTGATTTTTCTACAAAGCATAATCCTATTTTAAACTTTCAAATAAAGTTAGGACCACTCAATTGTTAATACTTAGCGCTAAAATTCCTTTGTGGTGATATTTTTTCTCATCATTTAATTACTTGTACAATCACATACTCTTATGCATGAATTAATAATAACACTCATCACCAAGATTTGTTCCTCCATGATGATAGAATGCACCTCTATGATAGTGGATGGAGAAGTTACCTACAACTAATAAGAGATGTCTCTTGCCAAGGTATTAGCTTTATAGTTGAAGATTGGTTAACTCCTTTATATGAAAAAATATCCTTATTATTGATAAAAAAATACTAATTAGCATATTAAATAGAAAATCAAGATGATATGCATTATGTATAGGTTTCCTTATAAGATTGAATGGGCCACAAGCCCTAGCTAGCAATTTCTTATATTTAAAGGATGAATATATTTAGGTCAAATGCAAACCAATATATAGTCACCTTCATTATACTCTGTTAAAGAACTATTATGATTTACTCTTTCAGCATTCCTATAGATCTTGATGAGCTAGCTCGTTCAAGGTGCTGTTTGGAAGTAGATGTAACTGCAACAGGCAACCCCTTTAACCCTAGCACTAGCTTAGTGAGAGATTTTCATTTTACACTGGAACTCCTTCGAGCTATTTTAGCATTTTTATAGTCTTCTTGGAGACTGCAATCTCCCATTGCTCCTTTTGAGCTGGCTCTTTCTCTTTTCTTCCTTTAATCGGGGATGCGAAAGAGGACGTAACCACCCAAGTTGATTCTCTTCTAAGGTGAACTAGAACATTATCTGATAATGTGAGTTCTCCCTTTCGATACTTTCTTTCTAGCCAATCCTTGAAGATGTAGCAATCTTCAATAGGATGGCTAATTACCCGATCGTATGGGCAATAATTTGGGTCGCCAGTACGATTGAACTCTTTGAGCCTCCTACATCCTAATAGTTTTAGACCTGATTTGAGTGCGTGTTGGAATAACTTAGTGACACTTTCTCTCTTGAAAGAATATTTTCTATTCATTTAATCTTTAAGGGATGCGAACTTTCAATCACCAATTCCCGCTGTTAGTCTCGGACGTTCTCCTCCACCCTGAAAAGTTCAAGGCTTATCGTTCCCCCCAAGCATTAACTTGGTTAAGGGTTAAGATTCACCAGTTGTTTACCTTTATCTTCTTTATATATAGGTTGCTTGCCTTTATCGACATTATATACAACCTGCTTTCCTTTATCAGCTCTGGAGAAAAATGTAGAGTCGGCTTCACCCTTCTAACACCTGAAGCTTTATCTTTCTTGGGCTTATTAGAGTGGTTTTTTAATCTTGATAAGTTCAATTTTTTAAACTTTGCCACTCTATTCAGCCAATCTTAAAATGTGGTGATGGTAGCCATGCATACGAAGGGTTATATCTTATCATCGATATTTTCCATTAGCAGTTGGACTGCATGCTCTTCTTCCAACTGTTGCTCACATTTCATACTTAAATTGTGCCAATGGGTTATGTATTTTGTCGCTGACTCATCCCTCTTCTATTTATCTAGGGTGAGGCCAGCGATAGTTATCTTCTCAGTGGCACTAGTGAACCTCTTCACGAACATAGCTCCTAACTCTGCGAACGTCTTCACAGAGTCGTTTGGCAATTCAACGTACCATTCAAAAGCATACAGTGACAAACTGCTGACAAACTGTGGGAAGCGTAGGGCGCCATTTCCTCCCGTATTCCTGCAGGTAACTTTGAAATGCGCCAAGTTCTACATAAGGATGTTGTTTCCATTAAAGGTATTAAACTTTGGAATGGAATACCCCTTTGGATATGGCACTTGGTCACATTCTGTTGGATATGGACGACCCTTGCCTACCAATTTTTTCGTCTGATTAGTAGCTGTAATAGCCTTGATCTTGTCAATAATTATTCCTTCCAGTTGTGCAGTCGTCACAGGCTCTGAGGTACTTGTTATGTTTTGTGGAGTGGATTGGCGGACGATGTTGTTAACCTAATTACCAACTTCAGGAGTGGCTTGCACTCCTGAAACTTGAGGTGCTTGGAAATTTGGAGGGTTGGCATGAGTTGTGGGTGCAGAGCCTGCAGCAACAATTCTTCCATCATATCATCACCATCATTTGTCTCAATCATCTTATAGTTTAGGTGAGAGATTTCTCTATCATTTGCCTTCATTTGCCACCTCCTCTATCTTCGCATATATGCTAGTGTGAGAATGTCGACAACAAAGGGATTTTCTTCAACCCTTCTTCCTCTTCTTCCGATGAGTGGCCACTTCTACTGGCAACGAACATAGGCACATAGCGGCATCAGTGTATCCGTCTGAACGGTCGATCATTCTCATCACCACCCTCATCATTGTGATCATGCCTTATCATGTAGACCACTTTAACGTCCAAGGTATCCTCTTCATCTTCCTCCTCTTCTTGTACTCAGATCTCTGAGTGACACCGCCACTGAATCTCCGGTTCATTATTCGATAGGTAGATTTTTTCGACCAGCAGGCTACGATCGAAGTTGACATCGTCCTTGACTAGGGTCGGTGAGCAGGTCAACATACACAATTTCCATTTCAAGCATTCTACTATAGGTCCCCAATACAGCAATCTGTTGGTAATGCATCCATTGTCAAATTAGTTGGTAAATGGATGCACTAGTGAAACTACATTCTCTGAATTTGGATTGGACATAAAACATGAACCGGACTCGACACCCAAGAAACAAGTTGATAAAAAAATGCCCTGATCTCGAGCTCGAAGAGAGAGACTTAATCATCGTGGAACTCTAACCTTGTCATCAAATCTCAACAATAAATGAGTGATATTCGAAGTTAAGATGATGATAATATGTCCCCTTTCCAATGCAAGAATTAATTGGCAAAGTTGCCTTCTAGCTTGAACTTCCTGTGTAGTCTTGCATTCATCCAATACTCCATATATACTTGCTTACACCACTACACTTGGATCGCCGATTGCACCGAACAACGTTACACCCAGATAGCTAGGAAAACAAGACTCTCATCAAACCCAAATGTATCTTGTGCTAAGCTTAAGTCTACTATGAAAAAAGAGCTGAATGGATAGGCATGCGAAAAATGCTTTTGGGTCTGCAACGACAAACCCGCTAACATCTTACTGAGCGTCGACCTTGAGGATAAGGTTATTCTATAAAAAATCGAGGGAATTGATTTGAGCATTATCATTAACCAACCATCCGTAGCATCAATTTGAACATAGGGATGGCAGGTACACAAGGCACCTTCATGGCTCAAAGACTAGCACTGGGAGGGAGGATAGTGGTAGGTGCTATGAGTGTTATCTTCCTAAGGCCACTGGGTGAAGTTTTTTAGGTTGTTATGAGTATGGGAAACTTGTCATGATATGAAAGAGTTAGTTTTGATTTGCAATTACAGAAAATTATGATTATATTTGGTTTTAATTGGTTTAAAGAAGATACTGAAAAATGTCCAAAATCTTCCCTGTTTCTCTGTTTGTCTCCTCTTTACCGTATCACTGCTCATTGGAAGCGTTTCATCCAAAAGAGTTGTCGACATTCCACAAATTGCATTTTACTCGTATCAAAATCTTCAAAGGACTAATTTCTTCACGAACGGTTATATATCTACAATGTTCTGATGAGAGAATTAACATCTTGTAAAATCGGATCTCCTCTTACTCCTACCAATAGTCTCCACAGGAACATTTCCCATCCTTAAAGGAATGGAAACGCCGGGAATCTCTCAGGATGATCTCTTTACCTTCGTGCAAAGAAGCAACCTTCATCCAATTATGACAGTCTCCACACACCCTCAGATTCTTGAAAACCCGAATGGCCCCTGCTTGGCGATTATTGTGCAACAATACAAAAGATACAGCAAGTTTCTCACTATGACAGCTGATGATTTCCTTCTTCTGATCTTCATCAACATCATGCAGAACAAATTCTGTCATTGGGATATACCCATTTCCCCTAAACTTCGCATCCAATTCCTTCACCTTCTCATATATCTCTTTCCTATTTGGATGGCAGGCATCTCCAGCCACAAAGCAATGTTTTCTAATGCCAATCTCCACCCAACTACATCCAGTTTCCTTCTTCAATCCTTTATCCTTCATCAGCTTCCTTACTGCTATCATATCTTCCCACAACCCACAGGAAGCATGGAGATTTGACAGAAGAACATAAGTAGTCTCATCCTTTGGCTCAATCTCCAAAATCTTCTTTGCCGCTCGAACACCTAACTCAAGCTGGTTATGTGCATGACAAGCACCAAGAAAATTTCTCCAGAGACATAAACCAGTATGAAGATTCGAATTACCAAGGGAAGCAGTTCCAAGATTAACCATGGCTTCAGCTTCCTTGAACTGGCCAGCACGGCCAAAGAGATCCACCATGGCTGCATAGTGCTGGGCACCAACTGCAGCTTCATTCTCATTACACATCAAATTGAAATAGAACATCCCCTCATTAATCAGTCCTCCATGAGCGCATGCAGTCAACAAAGCAAGGTACGTAATTGAGTTTGGTTCCATGCCGCTTTTTCTCATCATCTCAAAAATGTGGATGGACTCAAAAGCCATGCCATGATTTGCAAGTGCACTGATCATGGCAGTCCATGATAACACATCCCTCCTTCGCATCATCCGAAAGACCCCTGAAGCATCTGAAATGTTTCCACACTTGGAGTACATGGACACCAGTGCATTGTTGCTTGACACCAGAGAAGCATTAGCCTTATGACAATGGAGACTATATTTTTCCATGTAACCATGAACCTGCTTGCCTAAACCAATGGAAACCAAACGTCCAGATGCTGTAAAGAGAATTGAGAACGTGAGATAATCACATTGTAAACCTTCTTCAACCATTTCCACAAAATGTAAAACTGCTTCTTCATATAAGCCATTTAGGGAATACCCATCTATCATTGCATTCCAAGAGCAAGAGTCTCGTGCTTCCATCCAATTAAAGAGCCTCTTTGCAGCTTCTATCCTCTTATTTTTCGCATACATTGTTATAACTGCATTATAAGATGAAACTTTCAATGCCTCAGGTACTTGTGTTCTTAATAGATATCCATGAATCTCTCTTCCTAACACATAAGAGTTAGATGAAAACGCAACAAGAAGAATGGTCAAAGTATGAATGTCAGGATTGATCCTCAGACTCTGCATTCTCCTAAACAATTTAAAACAGTCATCCAATTTCTTGCTTTGGGCAAAGACATGAAGCATGGAGTTCCAAGAAACAATATCTCCTAAAGTTAAAAAACTAAACACAAGCCTAGCTTTCTCTACCTCGCTGCATTTACCATACATGTTTATGAGAGAGTTGGCTAAGGTTGCCTCGTCTTCAAATCCCACTCTTATAATTTTAGCATGAACCTCCTTGCCCAGCTTCAAAGCTTGAACTGAAGAGATTGCATTGATCACACAGAGAAAAGTAATTCTGCTTGGTTTAAGAACCATTCTATGCTCTGTTAACATAACCATTCTCCTAAACAATGCCAATGCTGACTCCCATTGGCCATTCTGCTCATGCCCAGAAATTACGGCATTCCATGAAATAACGTTAGACGCGTCCATGGAATCAAATACTTTTCCAGCAGCCATCAAGTCACCACATTTAGAGTAGAGACTAATGATAGAATTGAACATTTTGGTCTTAAGACTCTTATTAGCCGTTTTATCTTTTATAATCATTGCATGTAAAGCCTTTCCGAATTGAAAATCGCGCCCTGATGCGCAAGCCTTAGTTATTATAGCATAGGTAGAGGAATTTGGAGCTACGTTTGAAATGCTAAGCATTACCGAGAACAGAAGCAGAGATTTGGCGTAATTACGGTGGAAAGAGTAGGCGGAGATTATTGCGTTCCATGTGGTCAAGTCAGTTTCTTTGGCAGCAGGAATTTCGTCAAACACCTGTATGGCAGAATCAAGGAGGCCAACGGTGGAATAGAAGGAGATGAGAGAGGTTCGCACACATGGCTCGAGGGTGAGGCCGGAGAGAACGCCACGGGCGTGGAGCTGCTCGCCGGAGGCGATGTCGAGTAGATGAGAGCTATCTTTTAGGAGGCTTGCAAGGAGCAAAGCGTTGGGGGTTTGACCGGAGTTGACGAGGAGAGTGAAGGCTTGGGAGAAGTCTGAGCGCCCGGTATTGGGCAGAATTCGTTGGGGAATTTTGTCGAACGGTTGGCGGAGGTAATGGGTAGAAGAAGTGGATGTAGTGAGGAGAATCGTTTGGTGTAGACATGAGAAGGATGATGAGGATAAGAAGACGGTCATTTGCAGCGATGGATGAAGCTTGAAGGAAGGCGAGTATGGAGTAGACAGCGAGAAGCAGTACTGAAAAGGTTTAGTGGTGGGCGAACCCGGCCCAGGGCTGAATTACTTTGAAATTAGGCCCACTAGTCTATTTTATCATATCTTGTGTTTAATAGGAAGAAATATAGAAAGAATGAGAAATTTATGTTGTGAAAATCAGATCCGATATTAATAGAAAGAATGAAAATTTTAAGGTTCAGTAGCTTGATCAGTGTCAAATTAGGTAATGTAATAAATATTTAAATTATTTAAGTAAGATCTAAATGATATAATAATTATATAATAATTAAAAAGTAATATAAATTTAATTTTTAAATTATGTTCATGTTTAATAGAAATTAGTTCACATAAAATGTTATAAATTTAATATAAAATATTAAAAAAATTTATTATATACTTAGATATAATTTATACATATAGATTATACACTAAATTTATATTATAAATTTAGATGTATATATTATTCATGTTAGAATATTTATCATAAATAAATAATTTATTATTATTAATTAAAAATATAAATATCATTCATATTATAAAAAATTAATTAAAAATTATATTTTAAAATCTATAGTATATATTTATTGTGAACTTACAACTCTAATTTAATTCTTTTGTCTCACATCACTTGTATATTTTTTCTAAATATTGTTTATATAGCTTTTTGAATTTATATGAATTATAAATTCACATTAAATGGTTGAGCTATCTAAAATATTTGGTTCATGTTTCTTTGGCAAATAATTATTATATAAATTTTATGATTAGTAAATAAATTAAAATATATATTAAATTTAAATTAATTTGTTAAATTTATTTTTTATTTAATTTATTAAATTAATTTATTTAATTATTTAAATGATTCAACAATTGAACTGATCGGTTCAAAGGTTCGTTGGTCGACAATTGAAATGATTCAACAATTTAATTATTTAAATGGTTCAACAATTGAACTGATTCATTATAGTTTAAAGTAGAAGCTATTTTTAAGAAAGACTTAACCAGCCATATGACCAATCCATACTTGAGCCGATCTGATTGATTTGGTATGATTTTCAAAACCGATTTTCAAATGAACACCATTATGCTACATTTCTATTTTGCTCCTGTTAAAGGCTTGTCTCATTTATTAGCTATTCTTAAAATCTTAAGACACCATTGAGCTCTTGTGTTAATGATTTTTGTTCTTCAATGGCTCTTCTTAAAACTTTGTAACTGGGCTTGTGCCTCTTAATAACATTTATGTGATATATTTCTTTTTTTTTTTTTGGAAAAAAAAAAGAAATATATCATATAAATGATACCCAAATTCTTAGTTTGACTAGTTAATCAAAATAATGTTAAAGATAAATGATTTATTTAATATTCATATAAGAGATTACATTATCGATCTAATGATAATTGGGGCTAAATAAATAACCAACAACATGAAATAAATAATAAGCTTTTACTTTTGCGCAAAATAAACATAAGTAGATCAAAAGTATAATATTCTTATATATTTTACTTCACGATATCATTTATTATAAGAGAATGATTTATTGTGAAGAGTTATCAGCTCCTATCTTCTCGGTAGCAACCTACTTTTTTTCTTCTCAGCTGACATTGAATTGCTTTATGTTCTTTGCTTTCTTCATAAATGTTTTACTAGGAGAAAACATGTCGTATGGTCCATCTACTTTTGATAGCTTTTCTTTTTGAATACTTTTTTTTGCACATCGCATTTTATTATCGCTTCAAATATTTTGCTAAAGTTATATAACTATATATGACCAATTTAATACGAAAAAACACTCAAAGACCGTATTTTTATGATCATTTTTTTAAGCTGTCATAGAAATGTGTTTACTATATATGAATGAGAGAAGTATACGCAGAAGATTGAGAGAAATCCATGAAGTTGCTTATCTGAACTTCCTTCTATATTAAAACTTAACTGTTCGACATATGGCTTAAAATTCCATTCCAGAGGGCAAAACTGAAAAGGACAAATCTCTATTAATGATAGAAACTTATGTTCTTTGATATGTTTTATTACTATGAGATTAGGAGTTTTTGGTACAGGTTAATCTTCCCATGCACAAGAGAAAGAAATTCTGTAAATATTTCTTCAAAGAATTAATACATAAAATGAACTTCTCATCTCCACTTATCCTTTGTTGGTTAGCTTTGTGTTTATAAGTATATTATTCACAATAAAACTTGGAAAAAAATTCTATGCTACCTAAGCTACAATCCAAAAAAACTTTGGCATTCCAATGCTCAAAGATAAAAAGAGAGAAAGTGAGAAAAAAGCGTAATAATCTCATATTATTATATATTGCAGTTGTGGCAGCACAATATGTCTAAGTTATAAGTTGGGACGTATAATGTAGAGATACATTATAAAAAAAAAAAGCGTGTTGTGTTAGATATGTATTTGTGTCCAATATATATGGAATATATCAGAGAGATCATCTATGCTCTCATTTAAAAAAATTCAAAATAATTTACAGACATATATGTGTATGTCTAATATATGTGCATGTCATGAATATTAAATTTAATTTTGAAGGAATATTACATATATATATAATTTATATTTAGCCTTCAATTTCTTTTTTATTTTAAAATATATTAATCAAATAACACAAAAATCATTTGACACTAATTTAATGATAATTGAAAAACGTTATATATATAGGGCTAATATATTATAATTCTTTGAACAGTAGTTGACTTCAATCGCCATATTCCTGCAGAGTCTTAATTAACATTATAGCTTTCTACAAGCATAACCTATTTATGTAACTCGTTCTTCTTTAAGAAAAACATCTACAACACAAAGAAAAACTTCGTAATTCTCCGTAGGTCAAACAAATCTTCAAATGATATCATTCCAAAACCATCAAAGCTCATCAAGTGCTAAATGCAAAACAAAATTGTTTATGTATACTATTATATCTTTTGGTTAAACCTGGTTATATGTAGATCGAGCTTGGGACATGCATGATCTCGGAGTCTATAGGTGCTTTTTTAGTGGAGCTGGTTTCTCATAAGCTTGGGTGTGCTAGCTACAACCAAACTCTCTCATAATATCACTTGATTTGTGGCTAAGAAACAATGCCTGATCACTATCGTTTCTTGTCCTCCACTATCACAGTGTTTGGTTCTACTCTAAATCTACTTATTTTTGGTATTTCATCTAATCATATTATGTAAAATGATCCTATAAATGACTTCTTGTCTTAATTAGTCAAGTTATGTAAAAGACCTAAGTTACTGCTCTCATGATTGTATGTGAACTACACGTGTTTTAGTCCCTATGAGGTATGAAATCAGCCAAAAATAATCTTGTTAGGACTATACATATGAAAGTTTCAACCAGTTTGTAATTTTTATTTTAAGTAATGAAGGTCAGATGTTTTTGAGAAAAAGAAGTGCATGATCAATTAACGGAGAAAGTGATATTGGCGCGGCTCAATCTGAGAAGGACCTACGGCACTCTGTAGAGCCAATCACAAGATTGAACCTCACCAATATCGCTTCATTCATCCACTAATTCAAGCATAACTCCTTCCCAAGCTCAATAACCTTTGAAGTAAATGATACTTACCCTAGTAAAGAGAGACAAGAGAAAGTTGATTATCAACATGACATACCTCAGGCAAGCAAATGGAAAGTCTATCTTTGTGAACCCAATAAAATGAATTTGGTAAGGCCAATAAGTTTGAGGAAGGAGAAGAATAAGAAGAAGTGTGGTAATATACTACTTGGTAATGACAAACTCCCATTACAGAAGAAGAAGTATAGGAAGAGCAGCTTATAAAAGATAAGGGAAGGCTTGTCTTGGGATTAATATAAGAGGAGAGGAAGAAGAGAAGGAGAAGGTGAGTGAAATGATGGTGGCAAAGAAGGCCGAGCAATATTGCTTTGCTTTAGCCGGTGAGCCATGCTTACCTTGCTTCTTGTGCTCTAATACTTAAAAGGCTAAAATGAAACCGTAAACAAAAGAGGATACAAGAGAAAGTAGTACTCCGACTCATCAATCCACCCCCCACGCTCTTTTTGCACTCTTTAGCCTCTCTTGCGCGTGCAAAACACCTGCAATATTCTCCACTATATATTTATTAGGTCATGTTTGAAATTTGTTTTTTTTTTCACCCATTTTTAGAAGAGCTAAAACATATTTAATTAGATCATCAGTTGCTCTCTGTTTTAAGAAAATAAGCTTCTACTAAAATATAGAAGTCATTGTTAGAGGTTAAAATATATTTTTTGTAATAACTTTATTACTAAAAATATTGACATAATAACATCTATTTTCTTACATTATTTTATGTTAGTAAGTATTATAGTGTAACTATGTGCGTTTTGAATAAATTGATGAAAATAAATTTACTTTTATATATTATTTATATGATAAGATAATGAGAGTCATTACAACCTAAAATTGTGTTGGTATCTGTATTAATTGCTTCATTAATATATAATATTTATTTGCTTGATAGAAAATGTTCAAATTATCATATGATTTTTTTATAATAATAATAATAATTTTGTATTAAATTAAAGGAGTTAAGATTGGTGTAGATTTTTCAGTAAAAAAATTTATTTTATTTAAGTACTATATATATATATATATATCATAAAACTAATCAATTATTTATATTACAATCTAAAATGACATTGTTTTTAATGTTCATTATGGACATTGTGTGTTTGTTTTGTGGAATTGTTGGACAGTGCATAAAAGGAAAGAGAGCACTACATAAAATACTACTAAAACACCTGACAAGGCTTTCAACGAAGCAGAGTGATGGTTGATTCATCACATCTTGGTTCAAGAACAAAGAGAGAGGGTTAACCAAGACTTGTGTGGAAGGTGGACTACATCTTTAATTAAATACACGCATATTAAGTTCTTGATGAGTGGGGCTAGATATGTACTGGTGCTTGTTAATTGTAACTTATCATGGCTGATCTTGATAATCTTGTCTATGAATGGTTGATCATGCAAGTAGAGCATGTGTCCACATACTTATTATATAGTTGTAATTAATTTCATGTTTAATTATATCTGATATTTAATTCTAGTGCTTATATATATATATATGCGCTATAAGCGCTCACGCTTTTGCGTGTGTGCATGTTTTAAATTCTAATTTATCTGTGACAAATATTCAAATCTTATTTGCTAGATTGACTATAAAAAGTAGAGACTAGGAAGAAGAGAGAGAGAGAGAGAGAGAGAGAGAGAGAGAGAGAGAGAGAGAGAGAGAATAGAAGAGAAGCTGTTATGTTTCTTTGAGGAAGAAGATATCTTTTTGGATGAGAGAGAGGCAGAGAATGCTGAGAGATAACATATATTGGAGGAAAAAAAAATAGAATACTATTTCTCTTTCCCCGCTTTTACAGATGATCCAAACCTCCACTTATAACACTAGAAGCAAGTAAGATAAACCTAAAAAATAGCATAACCTAAAACTAGACTAAATCACAACAGAAGCTTAGTGATTTTATTGCTCAAAGTTAGAGAAGTTGAAACAATCAAATTGTTGTGTATCCGTAGGCTTGCCCTCTGGCCTCCTAGTTATATAGACGGGGGTAGAGATAATGCTATATAAAAAGAATTATATTAAAAAAAATACTTGAATAATATGATATGACCAAGTAAAATTTTACCATGAAAATATGATAAGCTTATTATATCTCATTAATTATATGAGATATATTAGAGCTTTTCAAATATAAGATGAGACCACATATAATAACTAATTGATCTGGTCCAATTTAATTGATTCATGAGATCAACATATTTTAGTAAATTTTATTGACTTGAGCTTAGCATCAACAATTTTGGATATACATTAAGGCACTATTTCAACCCATTGCATTTTAATAAGCGAGAAGATGTTGAGGAGAATCTTTCCTTCTTTGCATTGGAAGCAGAAACGCAGAATGTGTGTGCCTAGAAAGAAGTTTCCAAATTACGTCCAAACAGGGCTCTCTCTCTCTCTCTCCTCTCTCTCTCTCTCTCTCTTCTATCTTTTTGAGCTTCTCTCTCTTACAGGCTTTTAATTATTAATGAAAAGATTTGGGTCAACATATAATAATTCAATTTTGATCGGACTCTGATTATAAATTTAACAAGTATTTATTAATATATGAATTTGATCTGTTAGATAAATTTAAAAATAAGGATAATATTTAATACAATAAAGTTCACTTTGGCCTTATAATTGAGAGCCTTGGCTCTCACAAAATACTTATGAATTTGACCCATATGCATAAATTTCTAATTAAATTCATTCAAAATTAAAAATATTTATTATAAAATATATGATAAAATATTATTTATGTATAATTAATAGAATAAATATCATTAAAATATTTTGATATATATTAATTTTTGAAAAAAAATATCATTCTTAAAAAAATTTAATATATGAGAGTATTAAATGTGTGTGTGTGTATATATATATATCTCTGAATTATATAAATTTTATTATAGAATTTTAAAATATGAATTATTTAAACAAATTCATTTTAATATTCAAAATAAATAAAAATTTGAAAACTATTTTTATAAATATTAAAATATAATATATTAAATAATGTGTTATAATTTAAAAGTTAATATTATTGAATATTTCATATGTTTAAAAAATGAAAATTAAAAAAATTAAAATTAATTCATACATATAAATGTTTAACATATATAATAAAAGATAAATTAGTTAACAAAGTTTTTTTTAATTTTTTATTTTTGTTCACAGATTCCTCCTTCTATCTAAAAACCCTCGCCTCGACCAACCAAGAGCGGAGACAACGGCGTTAAAGGAGTTCTGCCATGGCGCTATAAGCGGGGACAATGCTGCCTCGGTGTGCTTCTCTTTTGCATCCTCTATTGATTAATGGAGAAAACCGGTCTTTTGCATATAAAACCTTGTATGATACTATATTTGAAAAATTAATGCACAACTATTGTTGTAATTGAGAGGAACCATGTTATTGTATTTTATTTAAATTGTTGAGATAAATTTAATAAACCTACAATATTTAGAAGATAACAAGAGTTTTCAAATGTTTTATTAGAGGATAATATAATAACTAAGGTTTCATTTGGGATAATTTTTTTTACTGTTTTTTAAAACAACGTTCTACTATAAAATTTCTAGTTCAAAAATTTTTTGTACTGAATGTTGCTTTAGAAAAAAATAAGAAAGTTGTTCAAAATGAAGTCTAAGTCTGAGAGATTAGATGCCATGAATCTATTTTAAGGACAAATTTAAGTGATTACAATGAGAATTGAATATCGAGCGACACAAAAAATTATTGATGGATAAATAGAGGTTGACATAAATGACAATGTTACATTTGGCTCATGAAAATTTCATAAATGATAGATAAAAATTGTTTATTTTATATAGATTAGATGATTCATATCTACTGACATTAAGTAATAGAAAATGAACTTAAGAAGGTTGAGGTAGGGGCGGAACCCTGTTATGCCTAAGGAGGCAATTGCCCCCATTAAAAAAAAATAAAATACATATAATGGGAGGCAGCTTTGAAAATTTGTACAGTATGATTAGTTCAAAAGTTAAAATTCAAAATAGTTACCTAAATTTGATTGGCAGTTGGGGACTCGGATGTAAACTGATCGTCCTATACGATTGAGTTCATATAAAACGATTAGTTTAACAATTTTAATATCTCAATTGTCCCTTTTAAATTTTTTTTTAATGAATTGATCGTACACTACGATCAAGCTAACATACACCTTCTAAATTTCACTCCTCCATGTGTGTGTGCATGGTTACCAAGCTAACATATACATTTTACAAAACTTTTAACTCAAGAAAGATAAAAATAAATTAGCAAAAATACAGACTTTTACAATCATCAAACCTGTTATACCCAGTCTTGATCCTTTATTGATGCATGGTGTATGATGTACCTAAAATATTAGTACACACAAAAGAAATATGCAACAATAATACTAGGAGAAATAAAGTAAAATCCAATAATATTTGTTAATATCAAAATCATGAGCTTGGGATCCCGGGTTATAATAGTTGACCCTTTTAATAAACGAGTCGAGTTTGAGTTGATTCATGAACCAACTTTTAACTCAAAAAAGGCCATTTAATATCTTTTTACCTTACATTTTTTACTTATTAGTGTAATCTTCTTATTTTTTTTATCAAATATCTTAAACTTTATAGTCAATAAGTATTAAAAAAACTTTTTTGTAACTAAAATGGGTTAACAGGTCAAGTTCATATCATTCGGGTTGCTAGCAGGTTGGTTTTGGTTGATTGGATTAGTTTCAGGTCAATTTTGAGTCTGGCCTGAACCCGATTCATCAACCCATTTTGATATCCCTATATATTTCTTGATTCTTAGGTCTAATTAGTTCAAATTACCTTTCAAGCTAATGGGATTGGCCATTCTTAATCTTAGTCATTTAAACTTGAACAAGTTAATTCCCTTACTTGAACCTTTAGCTAATCTTTAAAGGTAATTCAATCACTCCTTATCAATTTCAATCTTATAGTTTATTCCATAGGTCCAAATGTTTGCCTAACCTTGCTAGAAACCCTACCTTAACCTTCAGCTAGGTTGAATAAGACTAGAAAAGACCTTAGAATGAATTATTTCATCATTTAATTCTAAATCATTTATTTCTCTTTGAATAGGTTTAACCTTAGTAAGCCCTAGGGTAGAGTTATTTCTTATCCTAACCCTAATTTGTCCTAATAGATCCAACTACTGGTATAAGTTATCAATTTATTTCTCATTGGTTCAATAACTTACTTATGCATTATAATTGACCATGAGATGTCTTAAGTTTGATAGATGGGCCAAAGCTAAAGAAATGGTCAAGTTAGGCCTATTTTTTCTTTAACCTTAGACTCATTTGGTGAACTTGAACCAAATGATCTAGCGATCAAAAGAAACATCTTCCATAAAATTTTGATCTTTGAAAGATAGGTGAGTTGATCATAATTTATTATTAGTTAGACTAGGCCCATCTGATCCCAAGTAACATGACTCAATTAAATTAATTAAACCGGAAGATTAGAATTAGATAAAAATCATTTATCTAATCCTTTGAATAGATCCTAATAGGTTATTAGTAGCCTAATAGAGCCAAATTTCCCTTTAGTGGATCTTGGGTCAACCCTTTGATCTAACTTAGCCTAAATTAATATATTTACTCATATAAAATGAAATCCAACAAATTGATTAAATTGTTTACTACTAAGGCCTTAGAAAAATTTCAGTAGGTTGATCATGGATAGCTTAGTGAAAGTACGAGATGCATCAAGAGGGGGGTGAATTGGTATTTTAAAAATAAATCTTAAACAAGAGTTCTAATTTTTTTAAATAATTTTTAAAATTTTTAAAATAAAACTTAACTAGTCAAATGTGAAAGCTAATGATTCATTCACAATTATAACAGTGGTGTTATAATGTTAAATCTCACAATGAAAAGCTAAAATCAGATGTTTTGCCAAGCAGTTAACACAGAAAATAAATGCGAGAAAAGTAAAATGCGAAAATGAAAAAAGCACACCAGAAATTTTTATAGTGGTTCAGTCACTTGACCTACATCCACTTTTCAGAGTCCTCCACTCTGAGAGTTGCACTATTAAAAGTTGATTCTCCTTCTACTCCCATAGTAAGGCGGAGAAGCCTTTACAAAACTCACTTTCACCTTCCCTGATGTAGAGGAGTGCCAGATGCTATTTCATCCTCTTGGTGACGGCAGCGGACCCTCTCCTTTTTCTCCCTCCTGGAGAAGGTAAAGAACCTCGAGGATGTTGACATAGAAGCCTCTCTCCCTAGAGAGCTTCCACAAGACTCACAAAGGCCACAGGAGGAGCAACAGTGCAGCTAGCTCGGAGCAATATTGTGATCCCCTCACACTCCTTCTCCCTCATAATCAAGCTCACCTTCTCCTTCCTCTCACAAATCCTGGATCTCTTCAAAAAGCTCCCTCTCAAGAGTTCCTTCAGTTATCATGTTCATCTTCTTCACACATAAAACCAAAATCTCAAGAATAATAAAAAACACTTATTTTTATATTAGGCTTTAGAAAACCCTAATGATTCAATTCAACTGACATTATTCGTACAATATGATCCAGTATCGTACAGTACGATTAGTTCAAAATCAGTTTGTCTAGTACGAAGGCAGACAAACAGTTCACAAATTTTAAGCACATTGTATAGATCGTACTGGATGATCATTTTATTTTCCACTATTCGTATGGAACGACTTATGGGATGACCAAAAATCATCTCTATACATCGTCTCGCACTATATACTTCGTATAATATAAATAGTTCAATTCAGATCATTGTTCAGTATGACATAAATATCATCTGGGATGAATAGTTTAAAAAATTATAGCTTCATCTGGTACGATCTATGGGATAACCAAAAATCATCTCTATAGTTTGTACAGTACGATTCATATCATACAGTATGAATGAAAGTAATTAAAAAATTATAATTTAATTACCTAATCACGGGGGATAATTTTGGCAAGATTTTAAATGATTGTACAGTACGATTGCGATCATACAGTATAAATGGTTTAAAAATTAAATTCAAAATCTTACCTATATTGTGTTGGTGGCTAGGGTTTTCAGATGGAAATAAATCGTACAGTATGATTACGATCATACAGTACGATTAGTTTAAAAACTAATCATTCAGAATTAGATGTTAAGCCTGAGAGTTAATGACAGATCGTACAGTATGATTAAAAATTATACAGTATGATTTCTTTTAAAAAAAATTTTATCTTTAAGAAAAAATAAACTCTCCCCTTGTGTGTTTGTGCATGGTCACCCCATTTGCATACACTCTTTTATGGCAGACTAAAAAAAATAAAAAAAAGAAAATATAAAATATAAATTTTTTTACATCTTATTCTACCAAATCTTGAGTCTCCAGTAGTCTTGAGCGATGCGTATCTTACCTAAAATGTTAGTGCTCACAGATAAAAATAAATATCTATATTTTTTAAGGAAGAACATAGTAATCCAGTCAATATTATTTGTCATCATCAAAATTAGATACTAGGAATCCTGGATTGTAACAATCTCCCCTTTTTTTAAGATGTCAAATAATATTATCTGATAAGCAAGATAAATGTTATTGCTTCCTTAGCTCCCCCTCACTAGATGATGGATTTTAAAGATGGGAGGATTTACAAACAAAATTTCTTTTTAATTTTTAATTTTTATTTTTTTAATTTTTTTATTTTTAAAAAACATAACCAAAATATAACGAGATTGAAAATAACACAACATATAAAAAACATATACGTATGTTAAAAATAACTTAGTATATACACAATAAGAACATATAACTTCTTCCCCTTTTGAGATCACCAAAAAGAGGAGTACACACAAATTGATAAGTAAAGCAGTACAAGAGAAAGAAATATACAACAAAACAAGCAAAAGCAACTAGTAGTTGGGATCCTGATCAGGTGGTGGTGGTGGGGGTGGTGGCTGATAGTACTGGTGGATTGTAACAAATTGATGATTGATCAAGGTGAATCGTTTGATAAAGCAGAACATATCATCTTTGTGTTGTCAATATTGTTGGTTAATATGGTA
Source organism: Dendrobium chrysotoxum (assembly GCA_019925795.1). NCBI lineage: Eukaryota > Viridiplantae > Streptophyta > Magnoliopsida > Asparagales > Orchidaceae > Dendrobium > Dendrobium chrysotoxum. The sequence goes on from CM034308.1 coordinate 49,951,035, forward strand.
GTCCAGTCGAGTTTCAAGTCTATCAAGCCTCTAAACAATATCGTCTTGAGTATAGGCAGGATAGGCAGGTTTAGGTGGTGGTATCAGTGGTGATAGAGGTCCTTCTATAGGAGCAGCTTCTCCTTCTTCATCAAAATTCGAATCAGCGTGCTCTTGCCTCCTATGGAAAAGAATACATAATGAGGCGTCTGCGTAAAAGATAGGAAGATTATCAGGAGGAATAGGATAGCTGAGTTGATATTTGGCATCGAGGATGTATCCTATGATATATTCTAGAGTAATATTTTATTTATGTCAAGCACTAGGATATCTAATAACAGACATATTATGAATATAGTCTAAGATCATTTGAGCTTCATCAAATTTGGTGGCTGACGAGATTAAGTAAGTGACTACAGACAGAAGTGGGGTAATATATATGTGATCTCCAGCTTTTGGTATAATGGATATTCGGAGAATGTGCTGGATAATGCAGGTATTCTAAGTTAGAGTTTGGACAAGTTATATGTGTTAGTTTTTGGGCACATTCCTAAGCAACATATCGATAGAGTTCTAATTAAAGTCATTTGTGAGGAGAGACTTGGGACGAGGTCCTTCGCTGGAGAGTCTAATGTGTTCAGCTAGATCGGCCTTAATAATTTCGACATTTCATTTGCATACAAAGGAGGTCAAAGTTTTTCTTTTGAAATCTATTTAAAAATTTTCTAAAAATTCATACAGGAGTTCAAAGTGAAAAGTGAAGGCATGGATAAGAAGAAACTGAAGAGTGGTGGAGACAAAAAGGTACTTAACCTCAAAATTTAAGGCGGCTTAGTTTAGCATGCATGACGGAGTGATCTTATTCTCTTTGAATTTATTGTAGGCTTTTTCATCAACGACAGAGAGAATATGATAATTGAACCGTCGAGAGGAGGAGGACCTCCCCTTGATCAGTTTGCCACATTTGCTTCCACCGGCCATTGGATAGAAATATTGAAGGGTTGAGAGATTTAGAGAGGTTGAGAGTGAGTTGAGCCAATGAAACCCTCCAATTTATAGATTTTCTAGATGATCATACAGTACAATATGGATTCGTACAGTACGATCAAGTGAATTAATTTGTCTAGACAGCTTGTCAAAAAAAGTAGTCAAATTATACAATAGGATCGGTATCGTACTGGACAATTTAAAGAGATTTTGCTCGTCCCGAGGACTCATCGGTAGAACTTTTGACAAAAGGTATTGTACAGTACGAACAGGTATTTGTCCAGTATGAAGAGCAATTTTGATCGTACCGGTCGAGTTTAAATTCATCCCAATCTAGTTTGACATGTGGATCATTTCGAACAAAAAGAGGAATCATATAGTAAGATGATCAATAATGTGTATCATACAGTATGAGTGGTGGTTCATACAGTACGATGTATATATCAATAAGCAAATCTGAACCATTGATGGAATTAAGGGTTGTGATTTATGCATTTATAAAGATCATACAATACGATTGTGTATCGTATAGTACGATATAAATAAAAATTCAAGGTATTGGTGTCACTAAGATGTGTGTGAGATGATCAGAAAATCCTTTTTTTTTAATTTTCTAACAAAAAAATAACACACAAAAATGAGTACAAACACATGAGTTTAAAAAAAAATTTTGATTTTTTTTGTTTTTGTTTTGTTTTCGTTTTTTGGATTAAGCATGAACGTCTATGATACACAATTTTGTCCTCAAGATGCTAAAGATGTCATAAGCTAGTGGTTTTGTGAATATATCAGCTAGTTGATCTTTGATAGCTATATGGTGTAGTTTGATATCTCCATTGGCCACATGATCTCTTATGAAGTGATGCCTAATATCTATATATTTTATGCGTGAGTGTTGAATTGAATTTTTAGATATGTAAATTACACTAGTGTTATCACACATAATTGGGATGGTTCATACAGGTAATCTAAGATCTAAAAGTTATTATTTTAACCACAAAACTGGAGCAACACATCTTCCTACTGCTATATATTCTGCTTCAGCCGTTGAAAGGGCTTCTGAGTTTTATTTTCTATTGGACCATGAAACTAAGGATTGTCCTATGAATTGATAGGTACCAGAGGTGCTTTTTCTATCTACCATATATCCTGTAAAATCAGAATCTAAATATCCCAAGATTTCAAATGTAGTGCTGTATCTAGGATACCAAATTCCTAAGTTTGGGGTGCCTAGTAGATATCTAAGAATTCTCTTGACAACAGTTATGTAGGATTCTCTAGGGTCGGCTTGAAATCGAGCGCAGAGACATACACTAAACATTATATTCGGTATGCTAGAAGTTAAATAAAGAAGTGATCTAATTATTCTCCTATACTTCTTCTGGTCTACTGAATTTCTATTTGGATATTTATCTAATTGAATGGTAGAACTCATGGGAGTGTTCATGGCCTTAGCATTGTCTATTTCATATTTTTTTAGAATATCCTTGATGTACTTAGATTGGCTAAGAAATGTTTCATCTTTCATCTATTTTACACTGAATCCAAAGAAGTAATTAAGTTCTCCCATCATGCTCATTTCAAACTCGTCGCTCATTATTTTTAAAAATTCCTTGCATAAGATTTTCTCTAAAGATCCAAACAAGATGTCATTTACAAAAGTCTGAACAATGAGTATCTCATCTTCTACCCTTTTTAAGAAGAGGGTGGTGTCCACACTAGCCTTAACAAAGCCTCTATATAGTAGGAATGTGTTAAGTCTTTCATACCAGGCTCTAGGTGCTTACTTTAACCCAACACTAGCCTTAACAAAGCCTCTATCTAGTAGGAATGTGTTAAGTCTTTCATACCAGGCTCTAGGTGCTTACTTTAACCCATACAATGCCTTTTTTAATTTAAATACATGATTTGAAAATTATGAGTTTTCAAATCTGGGAGGTTGCTCAACATAAATATCTTCTTTAGTTATCTCATTTAGGAAAGCACTCTTAATGTCCATTTTATATAATTTAAAACCCTTGAAGGAAGCAAAGGCTAAGAGTACCCTTATAGCTTCTAGTCTAGCTACTGGGGCAAAGGTTTTCTCAAAATCTATTCTCTCAATTTGGTTAACCCCTTAGCTACTAATCTGATCTTATTTCTTATTACTATTCCTTAGTCATTCATCTTATTTTTAAAGACCCACTTTGTTCCAACCATACTTTGTTCCTTAGGTCTCTTTACTAATTCCCACACATCATTCCTAATAAATTGGTTTAGCTCTTCTTGTATTGCTAGGATCCAAAATTTATCTCCTAAGGCTTGATTTATATTGGTGGGTTCAATCATGGAGATAAATGCAGAATGACTATCTTCTTTTCTAAGTCCATGCCTAGTTTTAACACCTTCATATGGGTGTCTTAGGATCAATTCTCTAGGATGACTATAAGAATATCTCCAATCTCTAGGCAATTATACTTGAGGTTTTACTCTATCTTCAATGGCAATGATTTCTACCTCCTGAATGACCTTGACTTCTTCTTCTTCAGGATTAGGTTCAGTTATCTTATCAGATTCATTAAATACCACATGGGTAGACTCTTCTACTATAAGGGTCCTCTTATTAAAGATTATATAGGCTTTACCTACATATGAATAGCCTAAGAAGATGCTTTCATCAAATTAAGGATCAAATTTTTCTAAGGATGACTTATTATAATTAAGATAAAGCATTTTCATCCAAAAATGTGTAAGTGAGAAATATTAGGTGTCCTACCAGGAGTTCATAGGGTGTCTTATTAAGTTTGAGTCTAACATTCACCCTATTTAAAATATAACAAGTAGTATTCACTACTTCTGCCCAAAAATATCTAGGAAGAGTATATTCAGCTAACATTGCTCTAGTAGCTTCAACCAAGGTTTTATTCTTCTTCTCAGCTATTCTTCTGCTGAGGAGTCCTAGGGGCAGAGAAGTTATATTCTATTCATATCTCTTGACAGAATGATTCTAACCTATTATTCTTAAATTCTCCACCGTGATAAATATGGATTATTAAGATTTCACATCCTAATTTCCTTTGAATCCAAGTGGAGAAGGTTCTATATTCTTCAAATGACTCACTCTTATGTGCTAAGAATCTTACCCAAGTAAATTTAGAGTAGTCATCTACTATTACAAATCCATAAGTTTTCCTTCCTAGGCTAGCTATACTAATAGATCCAAATAGGTCCATGTGAAGAATTTCTAGTGGCCTAATGGTGTTGATATCCTTGATTGAATGAAATAATAATTTCACTTATTTTCCTAGTTGGCAGGCATCATATAGGTGGTCCTTAGTGAAGTCTAACTTAGGTATGCCTTTAACTAGGTCTTCTGAGTGATATTCCTAAGTGTTTTCATGCTAGTATGTCATAGTCTCCCATGTCATAGCCAAGAGTCATCAGATATTATTTTTAAACATAAAGGGTTTGAATTTTCAATGCAATCGAGATCTAACATATTGACATTATTTATCTATTTTCCTTCTAACACAAGTTTATCATTTAAGCTAATCATGTATTTGATAGAAATAAATTTTATGTCAAAACCCTTATAACACAGTTGATTAATACATAACAGATTGTGCTTTAAACAATCAACTAATAGAATATTTTCAATTATAAAATTTTTGAATTTCCAATGATACTTGAGCTCACCACTTTCTTGGTGGTACTGTCTCCTAAAGTCACCTTACCTCCTGACCTGGCCTCTAGTGTCATAAACTGCCTCATATTTCTAGTCATATGTCTTGAGTAGCCACTGTCCATGTACCACATGCTCTTACTAGGCCTTTTATGAGAGCACCCCTATAATGTCAATCAAAGGTTAGTTTTGGGAACCCAAGTGAGTTTGGGTTCCTCCTTATGCTTGAATAAATGAGATGTATACATGTTATGTTGTGATAAATGCAATTTAGATCTCCACACTAGATATGTCCTATGGTGGATTGTGTAAGTGTGGGCTATGTGATCTAGCATGCCACAAGAGTAACACTTAACACCGAGAAATGGGTTCACTAACCTGTGTGAGTGATGGTACCTCTTCCTAGGTTTGTGTGATGCATGCAATGTTAAGGGGTTATGCCATTAGACTAGTGATGGTAATGGTTTATTATTTTCTAATGTTATTACCTTTGCTCTTAAGTATTCATTTGCACTTTTGTAGCTTAATACTTCTCATTTCAATGCATGCTCATTACTATCTAGTTGACATGCAAGTTCTTCTAATTCCTTAAATACATTTTCTAGCTCAACATATGATGATTTTAAGGAATCATGTGCAACAGTTAATTTAACATGCTTCTTGCTTAATGTAACAAATTCATCTAGTAGAGAGATGTGATCTCTAACTAAGTCAGAATGTTCTTTAACTAAACTGCATGCTCTTTTTGTAAGGTATTAAAATCAGTGTTAAGACTAGCATGCATTTTCTTCAACTTTCTATACGAGTCATAATTTTTTTTAAAAATAACTAACAGTTCATCATAAGAGAGTTGACATATCTCATCTTGATTTAATTGATCAAGGTTGTCATTAGTCATAAGACACAAATTCGTTATCTCCTCCTCTACTTCTATTGACTATTCTGAAGTACAGTTGGCCCAAAAGGCTTTTTGTATTTTTAGCTTGCCCTTCTTGTACTTTAACTTCTCCTCGCCCTTATCCTTGGTAGGGTGAGTCTTCACATTCGGGCAATCAGCTCGGAGATGACTTGGTTTTCTACACTCAAAGAAAATTATCTCAGATGTAACTTTAATATTCTTTGAGCTTTTACCTTTGTTCCAGTTATTTTATTGATGCCATTGCTTCCTTTTCATAATATTCTTAAACTGACAAGTCATCAAGGCTATGTCGTCATCTTCCTCCACTATAAAACTATTATTCACTTTTAGAACCACAGTTCACTCCTTCTTTTCTAATGCATCACTTTGCTTTGGACTCACTCCTTGCTTATAGGCAATGAGAGACCCAAGCAAATTGTCAATTGAATAAACATTTAAATCTTTGGACTCAGTTATTACAATTGTTTTTATATCGCAAGAACTATGTAAGCATCTCAAGATTTTATTAACTTTTTCATAATTAGATAACTCTCTTCCCAGAGCATGTAAGGATGTCACTATCTGGGTGAATCTAGTGTATATTTCAGATACAGTCTCGCTAGGTTTCATGCAAAAGAGTTCATAATCATGTAGTAATATGTTTAGCCTAGACTGTTTAACCTCACTGATTCCTTCATACGTAATACACAATCTATCCCGGATCTCCTTACCAGCACTATAAGTAGACACTCGCATATAATCTTTTGATTTCAATGCGCAAAAGAAATAATTTAAGCATTTTGTATTTAATTGTGTAAGTTCCCTATTCTCATTACTCCATTTATTAAATGATAAAATAGTTTTAACGCCATTCGTGAGATAAAAAGGTGCAGAGTAACCTTCTTGTACCAACAACCACATGTGATAGTCTAGAGATTGTAAAAATATAGACATATAAATTTTCTAAAAGTATATTGTCAAATAAGGGTGGATAGGTTATTGAATATCCCTCCGCAATGTTACGATTACCAAATTGTGCCATTGATCATATGTTTCTAGATTTTCTAAAATACTATTTTAAAATCCCGCTCTACTACCACTTGAAAGTATGAGATGCACCAAGAAGAGGGGAGGTGAATTGGTATTTTAAAAATAAATCCTAAACATAAGTTCTAATTTTTTTAAATGATTTTTTAGATTTTTAAAATAAAACTTAACTAGTCAAATGCGGAAGCTAATAATTCATTCATAATTACAACAGAGGTGATACAATGTTAAATCTCACATTAAAATGCTAAAATAAGATATTTCAACAAGCAGTTAACACAGAAAATAAATGCAAGAAAAGTAAAATGCGAAAAATGAAAAATACACACCAATAATTTTTATAGTGGTTCGATCACTTGACCTACATCCACTCCCCAGAGTCATCCACTCCGAGAGTTACACTATTAAAAGTTGACTCTCCTTCTACTCCCACAGCAAGGTGGAGAAGCCTTTACAAAACTCACTTTCACCTTCCTCGGTGCAGCGGAGTCCCAGACACTCACCCTCCTGGTGATGGCAATGGACCTTCTCCTTTTTCTCTCTCCTGGAGAAGACAAAGAACCTCGAGGACGTTGACCTAGAAGACTCTCTCCATAGAGAGCTTCCATAAAACTCACCAAGGCCACAAGAGGAGCAAGCGTGCAACTAGCTTGGAGCAACTGTGTGATCCCCTAATAATCCATTTCCCTCACGCTCAGCTTACCTTCTTCTTCCTATCACAAACCCTAGATCTCTTCAAAAAGCTCCCTCTTAAGAGTTCCTTCAATTATCATGTTTCTCTTCTTCACATATAAAATCAAAATCTCAATAATAAAAAAAAACTTATTTTTATATTAGGCTTCAAAAAACCCTAATGATTTAATTCAGCAGGCACTGTTCCTACAGTACAATCTTGTATCATACTGTACGAGTAGTTTAAAATCAATTTCATCTAGTACGAAGGCAGACGAACAGTTCACAAATTTTAAGCACATCGTACAGTACAATCAGGAGATCGTACTGGACGATCATTTTATTTTCCACTTTTTGTACCGGATGACTTATGGGATGACCAAAATCATCTATGTACATCATCTCGCACTGTACACTTCGTATAATATGAATAATTTAACTCAAATCATCGTCCAGTACGATACAAATATTGTCCGAGATGAATAGTTCAAAAAACTGTGGTTTTATCTGGTACGATCTATGCGATGATAAAAAATCTTCTCTATAGTTCATACAGTATGATTCATATAGTACAATATGAATGACAGTAATTAAGAAATCATGATTTAATTTCCTGATCACGAGGAATAATTTTGGCAAGATTTGAAATGATTGTACAGTACGATTACAATCGTATAGTACGATTAGTTTAAAAATCAAATTCAAAATCTTATCTAAATTATGCTGGTGGCTAGGGTTTTCAGATGTAAACAAATCATACAGTACGATTAGTTCACAAACTAATCATTCATAATTAGCCGTTAAGCCTGAGTGTTAATGACAGATCGTATAGTATGACTAAAAATCATATAGTACGATTTCTTTTTTAAAAAAATTATCTTAAAAAAAACTCTCGTTCTGTGTGTGTGTGCATGGTCACCCCATTTACATACACTCTTTTGTGGCAACTCAAAAAAAATGAAAAATAAAGAAAATATAAAATATAAATTCTTTTACATCTTATTCTACCCAGTCTTGAGTCTCCAGTAGTCTTAAGTAATGTGTATCTTACCTGAAATATTAGTGCTCACAGACAAAAATAAACATCTATATTTTTTAAGAAAGAACATAGTAATCAAGTCAATATTATTTGTCATCATCAAAATCAGATACTAGGGATTCTAGATTGCAACACTTAGCTCCAATTGGTCTATGCATAAGCCAATTATTCCACACAATCTATATTGCCTTTATTTGACTCCTTTAAACTAATTATGCCAATTGATTATTTAAATCAAATTGAGCTAAGCCAACATTTGAAAACACATCTAATTTATTAACCATTTAATAAATTTAGGTTAATTGAACCCCGACTAAGCCCATAATTACTAAACAGCTCAATTGAATGTATTTAAAATAAATAAACATATTAGACTAAATTGGCCAACTTGATCAAATTGATTGGAACTGATGATTAGAATTGAGTGAACTCTCCATTGATGGAATATACTCAGTTGCTCTTTAGTTAGGTTAATTGACCCTAATTGGCCCAACTTGGTCTAATTGATCTTCTATAGTTCACTTGACCATTTTGGCCAAATTAACTTCATTGATTGAATTGATTGTACCAACCATCTTGGATAAGTTCAACAAACTCTAATTAAGCCTAATTGATCCTTAATCTGACCCAATTAAATGCGCGCCACCTTAGAGGACCCATTCACTAGACCCTTTTGAACATATTGGGCCAACTTTACCAGTTGATTCAAATTGAACGCTCATTATAATGCCCTTAAGTGGTCCATACCAAAATTGACTCTTAGGACTCCTCCTAATCCAAGCTTAGTCAAACAATTTGGATTCTTTTAGCCTATTTGGACTTATGACATCAAATTGACCCAACCAATGAACCCTAAGCTTTTCATAAGTTAGTCACGTTCTTAGCATCCCTAGGAACTCAATCTCACATCAGGACCATTCAACTCAAGAAAATCCATATAGTGCTCTCTTACTATTAGGTTATGATTCCTTCTATAATGTAACTAAGCAATGGCCTCCTTCAAACCTTCAGTTTAATTTATCCATCCAATGCATCACAATTCACTTGTGATCCTTGAGCAATCATGGTAGATTTGACTCAACATCACCTTACTAACAACCATTGTGATGTTCTTTAAGATGAGTTACATCTAGTATATGAAAAAAATTTAGGAGTTTTCACCTCTAATGGATACTGTCCTCTAGCACCTTATTCTAATGTGGTTCAATTTTTTTAGTGGTAGACTCGTATTTGCATATCAACCATAACATGGGCATCTGATATGCCAATTACCAGTCTTACCTACGAACCTCAAAGGACAATCACACACTTAATTTTACTTATCTTAGTCTCAAGTTTGCACATCAGAGTCATTTATATTAGGGCGAGCAATTGCTATATGGACCATTTTATTATCTTGAATATTAATTAAAATATATAAATGTATTTTTTAATAATTTGATGTCATTATAATTAAATGGAATTAAAGATACATTAAATTGGTATAAGAAAAACTTTTGAAGCAAGAATCTATTATTAGCATATGTGATCTACTCCTACTTAATATAGTAATTGCTTGTTAAAGTGATTATCTTATGGTGATCTGTTGGCAAGTCGAAGAGCCATTATGCCTAATTATTGTGTAAAAAACTAAGAGCATTGGAGAGATTCATAATCATAAGATGGAAATGAAGAGTTGATCAAATAAATCTAACATAAATGGATTATTTCCTAGGTCAAAAACAAATATTTTCTTGGCCTACAATTACTGATTAGTGTTATCTATGCCATTGATACAATTGAATGCTAAATAATTAAAGTTACAATTATATTTATAAATGATGATGATATAGTTGAAATATTTATTTAAAAGTGTCTTTGATAGTCTAGTCAAAACTTTCAAATGCTATTTAATAATTAACATTAAATAAATAAGTAAATAATATTCATCTAATAGACTGTAATTGTTACATTAACCAACAAATTCTGAATGCGCTCCTTGTAACTTTATAAATAATACTTTTTAATCTAATAAATCCCATAGAAGATCTCTTTACCTCTCTCTAAAATTTCAATCTTGTAATCTTGAGAAAGTTCCCTTTTTCGCAAACCTTTTGTAGCTAAAAATTACTCCTCTTGAGAAGTAAAAATGGCAGAATTTTCTCACATTATTTTGTGACTCCAATCTATAGATAGTAAAACTTCTAAAAATTGCTTTCACTTAGTAGACTATCATAATATTTATCTACACCGCTTGTAATTACGAGCAATATGTTAAAAAATGTCAAAAATTATCATCATAAAATTATAAATAACACCTCACATAAAGTTACAAATAACCCAAAAAAAAAAAAAAGTTAATATAAATTCACTCGTGCTATAGTGATTGCCTACAATGCCTGTGCAGTTATACTACAACCTTCAACCTTCACATATATATCGAAAATCATATTTGTAGGAGATTTATATGGCCCTAAAAGTCTTGCATGACCAAAGATTTAGGTTTCATTTGGGACGACTATCTTATTACTTTATAAAACAGCTTTTTAATATTAATTTTTTTAGTTTAAGAAAATTTTGTACTGAAAAATTGTTTTAGAAAGCAGTAAAAAATATATCCCAAACGAAGCCTTAAAGAGAGAAAATATATGCTAAAAAGGAAGCCATAAGAGCTCCCTTGACCTCATAATTTGAGTTGTTCAGATGGCGTGCCACAAAAAATCCGAACTAGATTCCCATGCCTTAATCCAATTCAATCAACTTTCCTTTCTCACCCGATTCTCATCCGCTCTCTTTCTATCTCTAAAACTCTCTTTTACACTTTACTCTTTTTTCTCTCTCTATCACATGTATATTTCTGTTGAATGGTCATGCTTTATTAGTATGGATAACATAGGAATGGGGATATGTGGAATATTTGAAGTGGCCGGATGTCAAGAAGGCTTGAAGGTGGTGGACAGAGAAACATCCATGTTTTGCTCCTAACCAACATCTTTTTTGTAAGCCAAAGCTTCATACTTTTTTCGTAAAGTTAATAATTATATAATGGGCCCTCAAGCTTCATGCATGCACTACTTTTATCCGCATATACATATTCCAAGACAACATGAACGCTTATGATCAGTTTATATATATATATATATAGTATTTCATTATTATGAGTACAAAAAAAATATAAAAAAAAAAAACAAAAAAAAGTATTATGAGTATGAAAAAATTCTATTTATTTAGGGTTTTTTTAGCTTACAATTAACTTGGACTAGACCAAAGATCTATTTGGAATAGCTTTCTTGCTGCTTTGTATTTCAAATACTAATCATAATTTCATTGGGCCGCTACTTCTTACTGCTTCATAAAAATTTATGTAGTGGAATGCTGCTTTTTACAATTGTAGTTAAATAACTTTTTCACAACTACTTCACGACTGACTTTATAAAACATTGCAACTGTCCTAAACAGACCTCAAGTTTCTATTTAATTTTAGCAATATACATACTCATTAAGACCCATTTATATTACTCCCACAAAAATGTAATATAAATAGCCAATGAAAATAATGTAAGAATTGAATTAAAATCAATTTGAACCTATTTAAATCAAGAATCAAGTGAAAGTACGAGTGTAAGTGAGTCAAGCCGATTCGTGAGCCAGCTTAAGCTCTGCTCGATAAATGGCTCGTGAACCGAGCTCGATGAGCTAACAAGCTAAGCTTGAGCTAGTCCTGACTCGACTCATAAGCTCATGAGCCGGCTTGTTTAAAATTATTAATATAAAATATATTTAATATATATTAGAATTCAGGATTTTAAGCACAAAGATGTTAAAAATATTTAAAAATTATATCCAAATTTATTAAAGTAAATAATTCTTTATTATTATTCTTATATTTTCTCATTTTTTTACTATTTTACTATAGAATAAAGCTTGAGCTCGAGCTCGAACTCGATTAATTAATCAAGCTCAAGCCAAGGTTGACTCGAGTTCGACTCGACTTGTTTACTGCCCTAAGTGATAGCATTCAGCTGAAAAATCATTTTAAATTATTATTTTTTAATTTAAGGTGGCATAGCAAAATCATGATTTTTGATATAAACTTATACTTGATGCATTTTGTTATGTTTATAAATGTTTATTAGTAATTATAGAACTAATATTAATTTTATTTTAATTTTAAATGGCTTTGTGGTGTTTGCTGGGTTGCATTAAAGTTTTTAAATGATAGATGTCCTCAAAAGCTTACCCTGAATAACAAATAAAAAACTCTTTAAATCTCATAATAGAGCTGTACTTGTTACAACCAGGAGTATTCACGGCGGTAGAGAAATATAAAGCTTAACATCTTAGCATTGTACGAAGATCCATCACACAATTACATAAGAGATAAGGTGTTGCATTCATTTGAGACACTAGAGTTTTTACGTGGAAACCCCTGAAAAGGGGAAAAATCACTAGGCCTGGCCCAGTTTAAATGAATCCACTATTATTTGCAGTCGATTGCAAATAAGGCCCTTCCTTAGGAGAAGGCCTTGGCTTGATGTCACAAATATACATCATATAGAGCATTTTACATGGTGGGGATTACAATAATCAACATATACATGTTTGTTTGGTCGATAAGACCATAATCGATAGACGACGGAGGTCCGAAAGAATGTAGTCGATAGGCATTGGAGGTCTGAAAGATCATAGTCTAATGACAGAGGTCAGGAGGACCTTAGTTGGTTAGGTAATGGAGGTCGGAAGGACCATAGTTGACAGACGTTAGAGGTAAGAAAGATAGCAGTCTGATGACAGAGGTCAGGAGGACCTTAGTTGGTCGAGCGACGGAGATCGAAGGGACCATAGTAGACTAGCTTTAGAGGTTAGAAAGACCACAGTCTGATGATAGAGGATGGGAGGACCTTAGTTGGTCAAGTGACGGAGGTTGGCAGGACCATAGTTGACTGGCATTGGAGGTTAAAAAGATCCTAGTCGTTAGGCAGGGGTTTGATGGAAGTCTGGGTGTTATTCGGTGGTCCAGTGAAACTCCGGGTGTCAGGTGGTGGTTCGGCAGAACTATGGCATCAGGTGGTGGTCTGGCGGAACTCCGGGTGTTAGGTGGTGGTCTAGTGGAACTCCGGGCCTAAGGTGGTGTTCTGGAAGAACTCTGAGCCTCAGGTGGTGGTTTGGTAGAAGTTTGGGCCTTAGATGGTTGTCCGACAAAACTTCGGGCCTCATGTGGTGGTCCAGCAGAACTCAGGGCATCAGGCGGTGGTTCGGCTGAACTCAAGGCCTCAGGGGTGGTCCGACAGAACTCCGGCATGAGGTGGTGGTCCAGTAAAACTCCAGCGTTAGGTGGTGGTCCGGCGGAACTCCGACGGTGGTCGAGGATGAGCAAGGGGGAAAGAGCGATCTCCGATCTCTCTCTTATTTCCTTGGGCTTGGGGTCCCTTTTCATGAGAAAGGAGGGCTCTATTTATAGTTTTCTTGGAGTGGCATGGCTCATAAATAGGAGAAAGATTAAGGGCGATTAAGGAGTGGTTTGGATTGATGGTCGATGTTAAATCCCTTGATTGTGGACCATTCTCTAGACATCTAAAGGTCTTAATTATGTTAGAATTTTATGAACTTGGGCTCGTTGGATTTGTCTCATCTAGCCACATAATTCAATAATAAGCATGTGATGTTTAGAAATTGTTTGGTAATCCAAATCGCTGTTTGAACATTCTAATAGTACTTCAGGTCCTTAGTTTAGACCCATTTGGACTCAGATTGAGTCGATTTTGATGTCATTGGGTTTGTAATTTTGAGACGCTCAGTTTGACTATAAGCTTGCTAAAATTAGAGTTTGGATGATCCCAATTTTAATTTTAGAAGTTTTCAACTTGATTTTACCTCGAGATTCATGCCCGATCAAAATATATTTTTTGATGATGTATCAGTTTCCCCCCTATTTTTGGACGTCAAAGACTACAGAGGATGATAATATATGGTACAACCTTTTAAGGAATTTTTTATGCAACTTAAAATTTTAAAATAATCTATTCTTGGGGATCCTGATGCAAAATTAGCACACTGGGTCTGTTAGTTTGCCCATCGTGTCCCTGGCCCGATTTTGAGATCTACCTTGGCCATGCCTGTGGCCCATCTGGGTCATGCTCTTTGGCCCACCCAAGTTCATGAATGTGAGCCAATAGTAGAGTAGTGGGTTGGGTTGAGCCCTGGCTCATTAGTGGAGTAGTGGGAAGGTGGAATTTATGGGCCATTAGTGGAGTAGTGGGAAGGTGGGAGTTATGGGCCATTAGTGGAGTAGTGGGAAGGTACCATTAGTGGAGTAGTGGGAAAGTTAGAGTTATGGGCCATTAGTGGAGTAGTGGGAAGGTGGGAGCTATGGGCCATTAGTGGAGTAGTGGGAAGATGGAGTTCAAATTATTATATTTTTTTTTACAACTTCTCCAACTTCCTCCTCTCTATTTTCACTATAAATACCCCCTTAGGGGACTGAAAATATTTGCCCCTGGCCTCCTCATTTTCTCCTCTTCCCTTCAGGCTGAGGCCTTCCCCTAGTCCTGTTAAGGTAGTATCCCCAAATAAGGTTTAGGGCCCCTCACTGAGTACGAGTCTCCTCCTCCTTTCCTTTTTTATTCCCTTTTCTTCTCAAGCTGAGGCCTTCCCCTAGTCCTGTTCAGGTGATATCCCCTACCCAGCTCTAGGGCCACTCACTGAGTAGGAGTCTCCTCCTCCTTTCCTCTTCTCTCCCCTTCAGTCCTCTTCCTATACGGGAGGCCTTCCCCTATATTTAGATAAGCAGTATCCCTTATCTAACTGTAGGGCCCCTCCCTATATAGAGTACACAATGGGGGATCACCCTTCTTTGAGAGATCCCACGACCAAGAGAGATTCACATCCATAGTCGGTTGGTGATGGAGGTCGAAAAGACTGTTGCCAAGAGACGAAGGTTGGAAGGGCCATAGTTCGATGTCAGGTAGAAGTCTGACGAAAGTTCAGCGATGGGTGAAAGTCCTGCGATGGACAGAAGTCTGGCTATGGGCCGAAATTTGACGTTGGGTAAAAGTCTGATGAAAGTTTGGTGATGGGCAGAAGTCCAGTGACTGGTGGAAGTCCTACGATGGATAAAAGTCTGGCCAAGGGTAGAAATTCGATGTCGGGTAGAAATCTGATGAAAGTCTGATGACGGGCAGAAGTCCGGTGATGGGTAAAAATTTGACGTTGGGTAGAAATCCAATGAAATTCTGATGACGGGTAGAAGTCAAGCAATGGGTAAAAATTCAACATAGGGTAGAAGCTCGATAAAAGTCCTACGATGGGTAGAAGTCCTACGATGGACAGAAGTCCGGCCATGGGACAAAATTTGACATCGAGTAGAAGTTCGATGAACGTCCGATGATAGGCATAAGTCAAGCGACAGTCCGACGATGGGTGGAGGTCCTGCGATGGATAAAATTCTGGCCATGGGTAGAAATTTAATGTCGAGTAGAAGTTTGATGAAAGTTCAATGACAGGCAGAAGTCTAGCGATGGGTTAAAATTCGATGTCGGTTAGAAATCCAATGAAAGTCAAATAACGAGCAGAAGTTTAGGGATGGGTAGAAATTCGATATCGGGTAGAAGTCTGACGAAAGTCTGACGACTGGTAGAGGTCTGGCGACATGTAGAAATTCGACGTCAGATAGAAATCCAATGAAAGTTTGATGATTGATAGAAGTCCGGTGATGGGTAGAAAGTCGACATTGGGTTGAAGTCCGATGAAAGTTCGATGACGGGTAGAAGTCTGATGACATTAACCTATATAAAAGAGGTTGAGAGGATCCACCAAGGATGTATGACCTATCCGAGATTGTATGTCAGAGCCTTTGGTCAATGATGTTAATCTATATGGAAGAGGTTGAGAGAATCCACCAAGGATGTATGACCTATCTGAGATTATATGCTAGAGCCTTTGACATTAATCTCTGTGGAAGAGGTTGAAAGAATCCACCAAGATTGTATGACCTATCCAAGATTGTATGTCAGAGCCTTTTCTTGGTGACGTTAACCTATATGGAGAGGTTGAGAGAATCCACCAAGGATGTATGACCTATCTGAGGTTGTATGTTAGAGCCTTTGCTCGATAATGTTAATCTATATGGAAGAGGTTGAGAGAATCCACCAAGGATATATGACCTATTCAAGATTGTATGTCAGAGCCTTAGCTCGATGATGTTAACCTATATATAAGAGGTTGAGAGAATCCACCAAGGATGTATGACCTATCCGAGGTTATATGTCAGAGCCTTTGCTTGATGACGTTAATCTTTATGGAGGAGGTTGAGAAAATCCACCAAGGATGTATGTCCTATTCGAGGTTATATGTCAGAGCCTTTGCTCGATGACGTTAACCTATATAGAAGAGGTTGAGAGAATCCACCAAGGATGTATGACCTATCCGAGGTTATATGTCAGAGCCTTTGCTCGATGACAATAACCTATATGGAAGAGGTTGAGAGAATCCACCAAGGATGTATGACCTATCTGAGATTATATGTCAGAGCCTTTACTCGATGATGTTAATCTATATGGAGGAGGTCGAGAGAATCCGCCAAGTATGTATGACCTATCCTAGGTTATATGTCAGATTACTACTCAATGATGTTAACCTGTATAGAAGAGGTAGAATCGAATCCCCTTGGGATCAATTTTGCCTTGATTGGGAGGAGAGAACACCGCATGTATCCTGAATCAAAGCTGAAGAATGGTCTATCTTTAGACCGTTACTATTTTTTTGAGGTCGAGATAAGACATTGCCAAAGGAGTAGAAGTTCAATAAGGGACTTTATAATACTTAAAATTTATTGGAAGCATCCTTATATTTGCTGGAAGTTTCTTGAAATATCATCTTAACATTGAAAGTATTAGAGGAATCTTCTTAGAGTCAAGTTTTCCTCCCCAGTCCACATCTGATTCCCATGAAATTGACATAGCCATAGCTGATGTAAGGAAGTTGACATGAATGGCCTTTTGAGGTTAGAGCAAAAATTGCCCCCAGTCGGGAACCACATTCCCACAGATGGTGCCAAACTTTTACATCATAGAGTAATCACGGTGGTAGAGAAATATAAAGCTTAACATCTTAGCATTATACGAAGATCTATCACACAATCAGATAAGGGATAGGGTGTTGTATTCATTCGAGACACCAGAGTTTTTACGTGGAAACCCCTGAAAAGGGGGAAAACCATAGGGCCTGGCCTAGTTTAAATGAATCCACTATTATCTACAGTCGACTACAAAGGAGGCCCTTCCTTAGGAGAAGGCCTTGGCTTGATGTCATAAATATACATCATATAGAGCATATTACATGGTAGGGATTATAATAATCAACATATACATATTTGTTTGGTCGGTAAAACCATAATTGGTAGATGACGGAGGTCAGAAAGAACATAGTCGATAGGCATTAGAGGTCAGAAAGATCGTAGTCTAATGATAAAGGTTGGGAGGACCTTAGTTGGTCGGGCAACGGAGGTCAGAAGGATCATAGTTGACAAATATTGGAGATCGGTAGTCTAATGATAGAGGTCAGGAGGACCTTAGTTAGTCGAGCGATGGAGGTCAGAAGGACCATAGTCGACTGACTTTGGAGGTTAGAAAGACCGTAGTCTGATGATAGAGGTAGAGAGGACCTTAGTTGGTCGGGCGACGAAGGTCAGAAGGACCGTAGTCAACTGACGTTAGAGGTCAAAAAGATTGTAGTCATAAGGCGATGGTTCGGTGGAAGTTTGGGCATTATTTGGTGGTCTAGTGGAACTCAAAGTGTCAGGTAGTGGTTCGACAGAACTCTGGCATTAGGTGGTGGTCTGGCAGAACTCTAGGTGCAGGTAGTTGTCCAGTAGAACTCTGGGCCTCAAGTGGTGGTCCAGCAGAACTCTGGGCCTCAGATGGTGGTATGACAGAAGTTTAGGCCTCAGTTGGTGGTCTGACAGAACTCAGGCCTCAGGGTGTGGTCTGGCAAAACTCTGGGTCTCAGGTGGTGGTCTTGCAAAAGTCCAGCATCAGGTGGTGATGTTGCAGAACTCAGAGCCTCAGGTAATGGTCCGGCGGAACTCCAGACCTTAGGTGGTGGTCCGGCAAAACTCAAGGCATTAGGCGGTGGCCCGATATAACTCAGAGCCTCAGGTGGTGGTCCGGCAGAACTCTGGCTCAGGCGGTGGTCCGGCAAAACTCCGACGGTGGTCGAGAACGAGCAAGGGGGAAAGAGCGATCTCCGATCTCTCTCTTATTTCCTTGGGCTTGAGGCCCCTTTTCATGAGAAAGGAGGGGTCTATTTAAAGATTTTCTGGAGTGGCATGGCCCATAAATAGGAGGAAGATTAAGGCCAAATGGGGAGTGATTTGGATGGACGACCGATATTGAATCCCTTGATTGTGGACCGTTCACTAGATATCTGAAGGTCTTAATGATGTCAGAATTTTGTGATCTTAGGCTCGTTGGATTTGTCTCATTAAGATGCTTGATTCGATTATAAGCATGTCATATTTAGAAACCATTTAGTAATCTAAATTTTTGTTTGAACCTTCTAACAGTGCTTTGGGTCCTTACTTTGGACTCATTTAGACTCGGATTGAGTCGATTTTGATGTCATTGGGTTCGTAATTTTGAGACACTCAGTTTGACTATAAGCTTGTTGAAATCAAAGCTCGAATGGTCCCAATTTTAATTTTAGAAGTTTCCAACTTGATTTTGCCTCAAGATTCATGCCCGATCAAAATAATTTTTTGAAGATGTATTAATACTGATTGATAGATATATTAATGATCCTCCTCCAACTATATGAGATTATAAATTGATATGGAATTCAAAACTTTCATAATTAAATTTATGATCATTTGAATTCTAATATTAATAAATTTATAGTCAAACTGAACATCTCAATAAGACGAACCTATCAACACTATAAATGATTTGATCCGACTCCAAATGAGTACACATTAAGCATTTGAGTTTTATTTGGAAACTTATGAACATTAATTGATGGAACAAATGATCTCAATTTATAGCATGTTTAAAGTCAAATCGAGTAACACGATGAGACAAATATAAAGTGCCAATATCACTTAATTCTGACATTATTAAGATATTTAAATCTTTGATAAATGATCTATGATCAAGAAGATCAATATGAATCATGTAATGGAGTGCTTTGGATTTTGGTTAAATTTATTAAAATGCCAATCTCAAAATGCTTACAAATAGGACTCCATTTTCTTTTGAAAGGTGAGGTTCATGTGCTAAGAGAACTAAAAAGAGCTCTCTTGCATTTTTCGGCCATCACCGCCAACGATCACCACCAACAATTATCGTCATAATCTCAGGCTCCTATTAAAATTTAACTCTATTGTTAGATATTTAACTATAAAAAAGGAGGATCCTTATACATCCTGATATATAGTAGATTATTCAATTGGGCTAGGCCCCCTGGCTTTTTACCTTTTTTGGCTTTTTCGCATAAAAAAATTCTTGTCTCATATAATTTTTTTTATGCGTGCTGAATTTTTTTAAAAAGCTAATATATTAAACACTAACTCTACAAATTTTCTAGCATGTAACATGATTTTTTTTAATATAAAATCATCATTAAGAAGTGGTGTTCTAGAGTGTTAGATAATAACATTAGACATATAAATCATGAATAATTAGTAAATAAACCTCCGATTTACAAAATGTTTTTTTGTAGAGTTTCTATAGAGAGCTTCGAGAGAGTTTAAGTGAAGAAATCATTCCCAAATGGTTGATTTTGGGGCAAAAGTTCAACCAGGGCATGAAGGCGATGATGCTGGAACTTCTCCGATTTTTGCGCTAATCTTCCTAAGAGTTTTAGGCTCCAAACGAACAAATAAGGTGGCCTAGTTTCATATTTGGTACGCAGCTCATCTTAGTTTATTTATTGAGAGCTTTGACTATCAATAAAGAGATTTTGGGTTCGAGTCTTATGTATGTGTTGTGTATTTGTGAGTTTGCCTTAATTGGCTTAATGTCCCCCCCCCCCCCCCCCCCCGCAAAAAAAAAAGTTCCATAATTGGTCAAAGATAATTTTAAAATATTTTTTAATGCTTATCTAGAATAAACATTTATCTTTATTAGAAGTTATGCTAAACTTGATCACATAAATCCACATAGTAAAGTTGAATTGATTGATCTGAATAAGGCTTTGTTTGGAACAACCTTTTTACTACTTCTTAAATCATTTTTATTATACAAATATTTTAATTTTTGTACCAAAAAGCTGCTTTTAGAAGTTGTGAGAAAGTCGTCCCAAATGAAACCTAAATCTTGGTCAAGCAAGCTATGGGCCTATATCAGTGATAAATTATGGTTATATTTCTTCACTCTTCCTATCAGTAATAAAAGAATAAAATAATGTTCATAATGATGTCATGATCTTAATAGATATGCTAATTCATAGAGTAATTTATAAGAAAATTTCTTAGGAGGTTCATTATCTCCTCTTTTAGACTTAATAAAAATAAGGACTAATATCATGAAGATTGTTAAGTGGAGCATACTTAGTAAGCTAAGGAAGATTTGGAGTATCACAAATGTTTGTGACCAATTAATGATATTACCAAGGGTGAAATAAGTAACTAGAGCTAGCTACAATGAAAATCTAGACTACTGACATGTGCTTTGTTGATTACTAATATTAGAGGACTTAAAGGGTTGGCTTGATTATGTTACTGCATTCATTCCTCTTTCTAATTTGTCTTTAGTAAAATTATTAGCTTAATCCATTTAAGCTAAGTACATTCTAGCTCTAGCAACCATTAGTAGAAAATATGGAAGGACATGAACTTTTTTCTACCAATAATGTCGATGGATATTCAAAAAAATTATGCCGGTTCTCAATGCTAAAGTACTTCAATCTATTTTCATAATCGGCAGTGGCTTAGCTATGATTTTTTATCTGTGAGGGCACAAATTATGAATTGTGAAAAAACACTCAAACTTTTTCAACCAAGCTTGAGACCAACATCAGCGATTTTAATAACTTTTTTTTTATACTTGTTAAATAAAAAAGATAAATTATATAAATAAAAACTAACAATAAAAGGCATATGATATTCATATTTTTCTCTCATTATAATTTCTCTCTTCAAGTCTTGAAATTTTGAAATTGTTGTGCAATCGGTTCATTATCAATAGTATTAAAACTATCATTTTTCAATATAAGTAAGTAAGAAATAATTCATCGAGAGTCTCCCATACAATTTCACAAATGATTCTTTACTATTTTTATAGCAGAGAATGCTCGTTCGACCGTCTTTGCTGTAGTAATAGGTAATATCAGAGCAAGCTTTATAAGCAAAAAATGCCAAAGGGTAAATATCATTTTTTAAGTCTCCACTATTTTTTGTGCAAGTTCTTCCATTCCTCTTAAATTGTTGAATACATAATTAGATCTCATATGAAAAATAAAACTCTTAAGTTGACTATCTAATATAATGAGATCAATATCTAAAAAATTTTGACAGATAAAATTTAGCCATACATACCAATCTTTCTTTATCAAAAGCAAAATATGAGTCATATGGATTCAAGCATGCCACATGAAGAAACATAATGATTTTGAGACTTCTTCTTCGTCTGGCATGAACCGTTTTGTCAATAGATTTTGCAATGTGAATAATAAGGAGATTTGTTCTTCTAATAATGTGGTGAATGTTCAATCAAATGATTGTGTTAATGTCCAAGAAGGGTTTTATTGTGATAAAAACACTCTGCGTAATGAGAAGAATAATGATGATGGTGTCTTTACATCTGCTAATCCTTGGAAGAGATGTCCTAATATTAGGATTAATATTATCAAGGATGATTCAATTCTATCTGAAGATGGGAAGGCTGTTAGATTACATGAGCCCAGTGTTAAGTCTAATTCAGACAAATTACAGTTCTCTTTAGTAGTGAAGGTTTTTGGAGAGAACATTTCAGTGCAGGTGAATGTAGATGAATTGCATCGCCAATGGTCACAATTTGGGAAGTTCCACTTGACCATTCTGGGGTTAGGTTGGGTTTTATGTTCGTTCTTTTTGTATGATGCTATGGAAATTGTTTTGTCAGGTGGTCCGTGGTTTGTAAGAGGACATATTTTGGGATTAGAGAAGTGGACTCCTAAATTTTCTCCATCTTCGTTGAAAGGATTGACGTCTCCTATTTGGGTGAGGATGCCTCATCTACCTTTGGTTTGTTGGGATGAGATTAATGTCTCAAGAACTTTTTCTATAATTGGGCATCCTCTTTGGATAAATGGTAATATGTTTCAGTGGGGAAGGAGAGAGTATACGAGGGTTTGTGTGCGAGTTGCACTTGATGAACAGCTCCCTATGGGTGTTTGGGTGGAGGGGTCTAATGGCCATTTTTTTCAAAAGGTTGAATACAAAAAAATTTCCACATTTTGTTTTAAATGTGGGAAGATTGGTCACTTGATCAATGATTGTTTGGTGGAAAAGGAATTCTAGTGCTCATGATCATTTGGTGAATTCTTCATCAAAAGATGTTATTTCTGAGAAGCCAGAGCTGTTGGAACAGGATAAAGGAGCTTTGTATGGTCCGTGGATTCATGTTAATTATAGTAGAAAAAGGAAATTTTCTGCCAATGTGAAAAGTGATCAAAAGAAAGTTGGTCCTAGTAAATCTGCTCTAGTTTTCATAAAGAAAGTTCAGCAAAATCTTGGGAGTGGATTTGGATTGTTAGTGAAGGAAGTTGTAGGGGTAGTTAATGACTAGTTGTATGTGTCACATTGTAAGCATGTGTCACATAATGATGAGTTGCTGGTGTCTCATAAGAAAAAATAGATAGCTGTAGAGCAAGGAGATGGTGTTGCTGAAATTGATCTTATTAATATTGGTTGTTTTGTAGTCCAAGAGATGGAAACTTCTTACCAACCTGCTATTGGTAAGGAATTCTTATCTATGAATTTGCCTATGCATCTTGATGTTAATAAGTTTTCAGTACTAGATAGTGTCATGGAGGGTGACTTTTTTAAGATGAAGGAAGACTGTGGTGTTTCAAATGTTCTTGATAGAGAAGATGGTGAAGTTGTTGAGGAGGGGGAAGGGTATACTGGTTCTACTGATAGATTGGATGATGGTAATTCGGGGGGCGGCCAAGTTTAAACTTCAGAAAAAACTTAAATCACTTGGTAAAGTGAGTGTGCTTATCCCTAGTAGAAAAGGAGATGTTATGAACAAAAAGGGAGTTGGGAGTAGTTCCACCTTCAAAGGTAAATGAATTCCATTACTTTTTGGAATTGTAGGGGTGCTAGGAAGGGTGAGGCCTCTTAGTATTTGAAGGAAATTATGAAGGACCATGGTTCTTTTTCATAGACAAAGATTTTGTCTATGAACAAGTTTGAGTTGAAGAAGTTTATTAGTGATAAGTGGGAGTTTTTCCTTTATCATGTTGATGGTTTATCTTGGGGTATTATGATTTTTTGAAGGTCGGATATTGCTTCTTTTTTAGTCCTAGAAGCATCTTCTCAAGTAGTTGTGGGCAAGCTTAATATTACGAATAAAGGAGTGTGGTTGGTAGCCTCAATTTATGGGAGTACCGATTGTTACAAGAGAAGTTTGAGGAATGGTTTGGAGGTGCTATCAGGTAGAAATATTCCAACAATTATTGGAGGTGACTTCAATTGTATGTTGTCTCATGATGATAAAAGAGGTGGTAAGAAGTTCATCCTTTCTCGAGGTCCTTAAGATATGCTTGCATTTATGAGAAATTTTGATTTTCATGAGATTGGAACGGTTTGTCCTAAGTATTATTAGTGTAATAACAAAAGAGGAGGAGCTCATATTTTGGAGAGATTGGACCGTTGTATTCTTAACTCTACTACTTTAAGAATACTTAAGTTTGCTGTGGTTAGGCATTTGGTAAGAGTAGCTTTGGACCACTGACCTATTATACTAAAAGTTTTTTCTTCTGATTTTTAGAAGTGCAGGAAGGTGATGTTTGAAGATGTTTTGGTTACGTATCAAACTTTGTTTTCTATTGTATATCATTCTTGGAAGAAAGCTATGAAGGGTGACATTGTTGATGGTTTGAATAGGAAGTTCAAGAGGGCTCTGATGGCTTTGTTCATTTGGAGCAAAGCTAAGCACAAAAATTTGCAGAAGCTGAAAGAAGATCTGAAGAAAGAAGTTATGGATTTACAAGAAGAAAAGCCAGATCTGGTGGTCTTTCGGATCAGAGATGGGTTCTGTTAAAGTCAAAGGTTATTGAGCTCAATGCTACCCTTGCTCGGCTTAGTACTTGGTGGAATCAAATAGCTAAAGTTTAATGGTTGAAATAAGGTGATTCAAACTCAAAATTCTTTCATTCTTATGCTACGTCTAGAAGGAATTGAAATTGGATTAGTCAAGTGAAAGATAGTAATGGAGTTTTGGTTGAAGAATAGGGAAAAGTGGAAGGTATTTTCTTTTAATTCTTTAAAGAAAAATGGAGGGACCGTGGATGCAATCTGGGAGGTTGGCCTTGTCCGTTGTCAAAGCTTGATGTTGTTGACAGATTATTACTCGAGAAGGAGTTCTCTAAAGAAGAATTGGAGATTGTTATAAATCAGTTGAAGACTAATAAATCTCTAGGTAATGATGGAATAACTTATTCCTTCATTAAAGCTTATTGGTCTTTTAAGGAGATCAGCTCGTTCTTTAATTCTGGAAAGCTCTATCCTCAATGGAAGGAGACTAATGTGGTGTTGACCCTGAAGGTGAAGAATCCTTTGAATTATCATCCTATAATTCTTTGTAATTCTATTTATAAAATTGTGGCTAGAATGTTATTAAATAGGATGTATCTTCTTTTACCAAGTTTCATTTTAGAAGTTCAATATGCTTTTGTTAAAGGAAGATCTATGTCAGATCAGATTTTATTGGCCCAAGAATTATTTAATAAACTTAGATTTTCTAAATCTAAGAAGGGCTTGATGGCTATTAAGATTGATATGGAACAAGCATACGATAGTATGAGTTGGTCCACTCTCAGTCAAGTATTAGATAACTTCAACTTTCGGAGGAGTTTCTCTAATCTTATTATGGAGTGTGTGGTTGAGCCTAAGTTCTCTATTATGATCAATGGTTTTAATTTGGAATGGATTGAGGCTAGAAGTGGATTTAGGCAAGGGTGTCCATTATCCCCTTACCTATTTATTTTATGCTCTCAATTGTTATCTGAGGCATTTGCTCAAAAAGGTGGGAGTGTTGGTATCAAGGCTGCATCGACTGCTCCTAGGATTTCTCATTTATTGTATGCTGACAATATTGTTATTTTTTCTGAGGCTAACCACAAGGGTATGAAGAAGGTGAAGAACATTCTTTATAAGTACTGTAGTTGGACGGGTCAGAAGATTAATATATTGAAGTCTTCAATTCTCTTTGGGAAGTCAGTGAAGAAAAGGAGAGTGATGTCTCTTTATAGAATGATGGATTTTAAGGTGGTGACTAAAATGGAGTATTTGGGAGTCAAAATTGCACTGAGAAGACTGGTTTGTACTAATTTTCAAAATCTGATTGAAAAGGCTTCAAATAGATTGAATGTTTGGGGGAATAGGTTTATTTCAATTGTTGGGAAGTTACTTCTTGTTAACTCAACTTTCCTTTCCCTTCCTATCTTTTTGTCAACTCATTCTCTAGTTCCTATGAGGGTTTTGAATGAGCTTGAGAAGATGTGTAGGAGTTTCATTTGGCTTAAGAATGAGGGGAGTAATGGACTTTATTATGTTGCTTGGGAAGTCTTATGTAGTCCTAGAAGGAAAGGTGGTCGTTGGTTGCAATCAATTATGGAGAAAGTTGGTCCTTTGAGAACCAAATTTGCTTAGAGTTTCATTTCTAATACAGAGTCTCTTCTCAACAGAATCTTAAGGTCTAAATATGGTAATGATGTATAGAGCTGTGATTATAAGAGGAATTCTTCGATCACATGGAAGATTATTTTGAATGGAGCAAAATTTCTTCATCCCATTGTGAGATGGATTGTTTCTACCGGTGCTGAAATCGATATAATTAAAGATGTTTGGATATTGGATAAGAGTATTGAAAGATGGCCTACTTTTGTTGCTAATTTGAATGAAGCTACAAATGTTCTCTCAGGTTTTATCAATGAAGGTAGCTAGAATGTTGTGAAGCTGAAGCAATTTTTCGGACAGTACCTGGTGGATAAGATTTTATCTGTTCTTATCAATTCTGAATTGGAAGGAGATCAGATGGAGCTGCTTTACAAGTGTTTGGGTAAATCCATTATAGCACTAGCATTGGAAAGATCTTATGAAATTGTATGGAAGATAATAGCTGGAGTGGGATGAAGAAACTGAATTTAATGCCTCAGGTTGATTTATTTTGGTGGCATTTGAGCATAAATGATATCCTGTCAAATCATTTCCTTGTGTACAGAAGGATGTCTGATATTGCTGGATGCTCGAGAGGTTCTGCTGCTGATGAAGATTGTGAATATATTGCAGTGAAGTGTGTTAAAATCTATCAAGTTTTTAATAGTCTTTCCAAGTGGGGCTGTTCTATGCCAACTTTCAAAAGTCTTGCAAATTGTCTTATTTCCATGAAGCAGCTTGTTAATACTAATCCGTTTGTTGGAAATCTGTATTGTTCTATGTTTTTTTTTGTTTGAAGGGCAGAAGTAAGATTACTCATGGCGGAATAGATGATTCTTCAACTTATATAGTAGCTAATTCTTTCAATCATGCGGTGACTTCTTTTCGTTTTAATTCTATTTGGGAAAACTGGGATGCTAATCAGCTGTGCAAGCTGTCTCAATTTTCTTGGCATCCTTCCCCTCCTGGATGGATTAAGGCAATTATGGATGCTTCCTTGATTAGTACAAACAAAGCTGGCATAGGTGGCATCTTCAAAGATTGTAAAGGAAGATTTTTATGTGCTTTTGGTTTTAGTTATATACATTGGGACTGCTCACAAGAGGAAATTTTATCAGTTCTCACCTTGAGGAACTATATTCAATATTGGATGTTTGATGCAAAAGGAATTGTTATAGAAGGTGATAACTTTAATGTTATCAATTCTTTTCAAAGACTAATGAATAAGGCTGTGGATAAAGAAGATTTCCTTAATCTGAAGGATTTGGGGTTCCTTAATGATTTTATGCAAGTTGTCTTTTATTTTTTCTAATAGGGAATGTAATAGGTTAGTAGATTTCTGTGCTAACTTAGCTCTTGTTTCAAATTTATTTTGGAATGATATTAGTCTTAATAATATTCCTCCTTCATTAGTGAGTATGTTAATGGAGGAATGTGGATGTAATTAGTTTCTTCTATTAATAAATTGCTCTATGCATTTCCTTAAAAAAAAATCTATTGTTAAGCTCTTGAAGTTGCATATCTATAACTAAATAAACTACTCAATTTTGTAATGATGTTCAATTGGGCTAGCTTGAGAATGATGCCTTGATCTTCCTTGCATTACAAAATTATTAGCCATGTTTGAAACCATTAAATTATTCTTCTTACAAAAAAAACTCAGACTTCTACTAACAAAGTATTCCATCCATCATCTCTCATATTTTGTAGTCTTTGCTTTAAAACTTTTACTAATGTCATAGCATTTATGATTTCTTGATATTTTCTTTGTAAAACCTGAGATAGCTCATTTAGTACTCTCAATATGGACTTCAGCATATGGAAAATAAAAATAAATTTGAAACATTACACAACATTAGGTAAGGCATAAGCTTTGCCTTTTTTCTCACTATTTGATTCATCTTGTAGTATTAAATTAAGAACATAAAAAACTAATCCATATCAAAGAATTATGACAATATGATGATTGGGGTGGTGGAGTAACCTAAAGAATTAAAAAAATGATTTAGGGCTCTATCAATTCCTAAATAATGCTTAGGTTTTCTTTGATATAAAACTTATAAAAATCACACTTAATATACACAAGTACCGAATAAAGTAATATGGAGCTAGAGTAGAGAATTGATCCCATGAGGAAGAATATTTACATGCAAATATTAGTATTGTCTACTATAATTAAAAGAATTGTCCTACTCAATAAAAATTGGTTTTAGTAGAGATTCAATCACTTAGATTAAAATAAATAAAAAATTTAAATGAAATACTATTTGAATAAAATATTTTGGATTGATGGAATGTAAACAAAATATATTTTCTAATGATTCTCTTTTATATTAATGCTATTCAGAGCATATGCATCACCGACCGCTCAGTAAAGCGTGAAGAGACAAATGATAGATTAAACCCTTCCAACCTCAATACCAGTCTAGACTCCTATAATATGTTACCCTATAAAAATCTTGGAAGAGTAAGTAAAGCATGTACTATTGATATCACCTCATTACAAAACATCTCTATAAATTTGGTATTTGTAAAGTACCATGCCTATGTTTGCATCATATCAATTCGGTATACCTAGTTGTGCCTGCTTTCCTACTCTTAAGCTCCACATAACACCTAATATTAACTACAATATAACCACTATGTGTATTAAATGAAGACCTAGTATAGTGAAAATATAATTAAATTATTAATGAAGAGAATTCATGAGTACTCCATTTTTAATTTATACCATCAATCTAAAACTAGAAAATTTAGCCAGACAAAAGAACAAGGGAAGTAAACTCATTTTTATTAATTACACAAAAGAAAGAAAGTACAAAAGAAAGGATATCACTGGATGAGTTCAATAATGTCTTCTATAATCCTCCTTGAACATACAAAATTTCTTCCATAAATATTAACTAAACACCCTTATGAAGTGGATCTAGTGCTCCCTGAATTCTCTTTATTATCACTCCTAAGTGAAAGTTTGAGGAGATTGTAAGAACACACTGAACTAGACCGAGGCACACCCATAGGGGGAGAATTGGTTATTTAAAAATCTCTTTATCACAAGAAAAATCTTTTTGTAATTCTTGAATACCTTGAGATAAATAATTTGATCACCTAATTTGAAGTTAATAAACTTATTAACAATTATAATAATGATGATGATATTCTAATTAACATAACAAAATATTAATCTCAAATTTTTTACCAAGCAATTATCATAGAAATTAAATACAAAAAAGTAAAATGTAAAAAAAAAAAGAATAAACACACTAGAATTTTATAATGGTTCGGTCAAACCATGACCTACATTCACTCCTTAGAGTCCTCCTCTCCGATTATTGCACTAAACCCTTTAGTGACTCTCCTTTACCACCATAGCTAGGCGGAGAAGCTCTTACGAAATCTCTTCCACAAACCTGGTGCGATAGAGGATCTCGAATCCTTTTTCACCGTCCTGGTGAAGGCAAAGAACCAGGAATCATTTTTCAACCTCCTGGTCAAGGCAGAGAACCTGAAATCCTTTTTCACTCTTCTGGTGAAGGTAGAGAACTTGGAATCACTTTCATCTTCCCTAATGCGGTGGAGTAGTTGGATCCTTTGACACCAAAGAGATCTTCTTCCCAAAGCTTTCCTCAAGACAAACCTTGACACATGGAGGAACTTAGGTGCAAGTTTGTCGAAGTAATTGTGTGGAACTCCCTCTCACACTCCCTTGAAACTTACAAGAATCTTCTCCCTCACTCAAAAACTCCTCCCTTTCTATCCCAAGCTCAGGCTCTCTCTTCAAGCTTTTTTCAGAAGAAAATGCCTCAATGAATGCAAAATAGACTCTTACAAAGTCATTTGAGAAAGCTTAAATAGACGGTGTTGCAAATCTGGGCCTAAGTACTATGATTTTGATGATAAAAAATATTATTATTTTTCTTACTACTATTTATGCATATCTATTTTGTTTACCTACTCACTAATATTTTAGGTCCGCAATCCACTTGCAACTTCAACCAACTCAAGATTGGGTAGATTAAGGTTGAGTCAGTTTATAATTTTTAACTTTAATGTACTTTTATCTTTCTTGAGTCAAGTCATGTATGTGGTGGATCCTAAAGCTAGGTAACCTTGCACACACACACACTCAAGGGAGTGAGTTGGTGCGTTAGAAAATTTTTTTTTGAACTAATCGTATAGTACGATTCATATCATACTAAACGATCAATTAAATAGAAAACCCTCATTAGGGCACCCCTATTAATCAAGACTGATTAAACTAATCATACTATACGATCCATATCGTACAAGACGTTTTGTTATAATCATCAAAATAGCTGTCAATCACAATTTAGGAATTATTTTTAAAATTTAAATTTTATTCTAATTATACTGTACAATCCCTATCATATTGTATGATATATGAAAATCGTTCCTAAATTAATCCTATGATTAGGGGAATAATTATGGCTAATTTATTCAATCCGATTGTATAGGATGATCAGTGCTGATCGCAATCATGCCTAAATTGATCCTATTATCACATCATATAGGAAGATCTCTCTAGGATAATAAAGAAATGTGTGGAACGATCAGGTATCACCATTTATCATACTGGATGATGTTCACTATCGCACGGGACGATCAATGTAAATGCTTGAACTGATCGTATAGTGAGTTGCAGTTCATACTATCTGATGGAGCTATTTTGAACTAATTGTATAAGATGATCGTAAGATCATATAGGATGATCAGAGAT
Source organism: Dendrobium chrysotoxum (assembly GCA_019925795.1). NCBI lineage: Eukaryota > Viridiplantae > Streptophyta > Magnoliopsida > Asparagales > Orchidaceae > Dendrobium > Dendrobium chrysotoxum. The sequence continues at coordinate 49,981,889 of CM034308.1, forward strand.
GCCAAATTGAAAATTAGGGCTTTTTTAGAGGCCTTATATTAAATCTCTCTAATGGTCTTGTAAGAAAATCTTTTGCTGGTTAATGTGCTTGAGAGGGAGCTTAGAGAAGGAAGTAAGGAGGGCTTTGAGAGAGAAGAGAGGAAGAGATTCCTGTAAGAGGGAGTTATGAGTGCATTACAAGGTTACTCTAAGCAAGGTTCCTATTGTCTACTTCAAGCTTCTGCCTTTATCCTTTGGTGGCTCCAGGGGAGACATTCTTCAGCACTAGGTCCAGGTTCTCTGCCATCTCCAGGAGGGACAAAAAGGATTCTATGGTTCTCTGCATCTCTAGGAGGGAGAAAAAGGATTTCAGGTTCTCTACCTCATCAGGAGGGTGAAAAAGATTCCAGGTTCTCTGCCTTCACCAAGAGGGTAAAAAAGAATTCAAGGTCCTCTGCAGCACCGGGTTGGTGGAAGAAATTTTGTAAGGGCTTCTCCGCCTAGTTGTGGGGGCTAAAGGAGAGTCATTAAAAGGTTTAGTGCAATACCTAGAGAGGAGGTCTCCGGGGAGTGGACGTAGGTCAGATTTTACTAAAATACTATAAAATTTGGTGTGTTCATTCTTTTATATTTTCACATTTTAATTTCCATACTTTTTTATGATTTATTGTGTGGTTGAAAACTCAAATTTATTTTATTGTTGTGAAATTATTTTTCTTCCATATTGAGGAAGAAAATAATTTTTTTCAGATTTAAAAAAGGCTTTAAAAATCTATCTTTTGGCTAAAGAATTTTTTAAATAACCAATTCACCTCGCTCTTGGTTAGCCTTGGGCTAGTTCTTTGAGGTTTAACAACCTTTATGAATTTTTAGGTGGTATCAGAGAGAAATTAAAAAAACTAAGTTTTAGAAAACGTTTTGAAAAAGATCAATGCCTAACTTTGGAAATTGTAATACCACAAAAGGATATTCAATCACACGATCACCTTTATTTGATAATATTCCTTTTGATTTTTGGAAAACTAACATGTCTACTTTTATGCAATCTATAGATTATCGCATGTGGATGTTAGTTCAGGAAGGATATTTTGCACCTTCTTATTTGGTTAATGGCATTAAAACTTAACTACCTTTTTTTTGAATGGAGTATAAAAGATAGAGATTTAGCCCAACTGAATACAAAATATTTAAACTATTTTTTCTATACTTTAAAATCTAAAGATTATATGCGTATATCTACTTTCACAACTGGCAAAGAAATTTTTGAAAAACTCTTCATAACCTATGAATGATCAAATGAAGTAAAACAATCTAGGGTGAACATTCTACTCCATGATTATGAACTTTTTGGCATGAAACTTAGTGAATCAATTTCTGAAATATATACTAAGTTCACTCAGATTGTTGTTGCAAATCTGGTTTTGATGATGACAAACATGTTTTCAGTGTGTTTTGCTTGCCTAACCTGTTTCAGGCACAAAAGATCACGAGCCACTCAAGCCAACTCAAGATCAGGTCCAAGTGTGTCCAATGTACTATTTTTCTTTTTCTTGAGTCAATTGTAATGTAACTGATCCCCCAGCTAAGTAATCTTTCACACACACACTCAGGGGGAGAGCTTGAGTGAATTAGAGTTTCTGTTCATTTTTTTGTTCAGATCATCCTGGATGATATTCACATCGTCCTGGATGATCTAGTAAAAACAGAAACCCTAATTAGGGCGACCAAGTTAAGAAGGCCTGATTTAGCAGATCATCCTGGATGATCTTTGGATCGTACGGGTTGATATGCTGAAATCAGAAATTCTCAGCCGCCAGATCAAGTTAGGCAAGTTTTTATTTTAAGTTATTTGGTCTGATCATCCTGGACGATTCAGTACAATCTTGCCTAATTTAATCTGGTAATTAAGGAAAGCAATTTATTTTTGATTGATACGATCATATCGTCCTGGACTATCGCAGGATCATCCCGGACGATCATGATCGTCTAGTACATTTCAGCTATATGATCCGAACTGTGTATAGGACGATTTGGGCACTTTTTGAACTAATCGTACAGGATGATATCCCGATCGTCTTGGACGATCAAGTCATTTTTTGGTCGTCCAGCACAAGTTTCTCTGGACGACCCGAACTGTCTTCTGGACGATATTCCTTGATTTACACTAATCGTCCCGGACGATCGCAGGATCGTTCGCAGGATCGTATGGGACGATATGAATAATTTTTCTACTGACCGTCCAGAAGAGCCAGATCGTCTAGGCTGAAACAGCTGATTTTGAACTGATCGTATAGGACGATCTAGAGATCGTCCTGGACGATATTGGCCGACCAGTTGAGATTTAGGGCAAATTTTAAGCCCTCCTATAAAAAATATTTTTCTTTACACAAGAAAAATCTTTTGCCACTTTCCTTCCCAGAGAAACTCTAGAGAGAGAGAGAGAGTTTGGGAGAGAGAGAGAGGATCTTGTGAGGGGGAGTTAGTGAGGGATTCACTAAGGTTGCTCCAAGCACGGATCAGAGTCATCTTCTCCGCTCGTCGTCTTTCGTCTATTTGGTGTTCGTTGTGGGAGGATCGTTCGCAAGAAGATCCGAGTTCTCTGCCCGCTTCAGGTGAAAGCAAAAGGAGGTCGGGTTCTCTGCCTCACCGTGTGGTGAAAAGGAGGTTTTGTACAGGCTTCTCCGCCTTGCTGTGGGAGCAAAAGGAGAGACACTTTTTGTTTAGTGCAATACCGAGAGGGGAGGCTCCGGGGAGTGGACGTAGGTCAAGTTGACCGAACCACTATAAAATCTAGTTTGCTTTTCTGATTCGGTTCTGCACTTTACTTTTCTGATATTAACTGCTTGGGTGAATATCTGTGATTGATCTTTTCATTCTTGTTTACTTGTTTCCGCTGCAAAGTATCGAAAAGATTTTTCTATTCCTCGTGAAATTTTTAAATAACCAATTCACCCCCCCTCTTGGTTAGCCTCGGTACTAGTTCACTAGGGCTTAACATCCCTATCAAACTTTCAAGTGGTATCAGAGTGGGATTCAAAATTTAGGTTTAAAAACTTTTGAATTTGATCCATGGCTAACTATAACAATCGTAATACAGCTGAAGGTTATTCTATTGCAAGACCACCGTTGTTTGATAATATTCCTTTTGATTTTTGGAAAACACGCATGTCTACTTTTTTTCAATCGATTGACTATTGCATGTGGATGTTAGTTAAGGATGGATACGAACCACCTTTTAGATTGATTAATAATGTGAAAACTGAACTCCCGTTTGTAGATTGGACTTTTGATGATCGTGATTTAGCACAGTTAAATGCAAAATGTTTGAACTGTTTCTTTTGTGCTTTAAAATCTGAAGACTATATGCGTATTTCTACTTGTACAACGGGTAAAGAAATCTGGGATAGATTGTGTATAACATATGAAGGTACAACTGAAGTCAAACAGTCTAGGTTAAACATCTTGTTACATGATTACGAACTTTTTTGCATGAAACTTAGTGAGTCTATTTCAGAAATGTACACAAGGTTCACTCAAATCGTTACCTCTTTGCATGCTCTAGGAAGAGAACTAACTAATTACGAAAGAGTGAACAAAATTCTTAGATGTTTGCCTTCTTCTTACGATGCTAAGATTACTGCGATCATGGAATCTAAAGATTTAAATCCTTACTCCATTGACAGCTTACTTGGGTCACTCATTACTTACGAGCAAGGGGTGAACCAAAGACAACTTGATGTAGGTGAATGAAAGAAGGAGAAGATAGTGGTGCTAAAGGCCAGAGATTCAGATGCTAGCACTTCCGGGTCTGATAGTGATGATGTTGCCTTAATCACAAGGTAATTCAAGAGCTTTCTAAGGAAGAAGAATAAGAATTTTCAAAAGGGGAATAAAGGTAAGACAAGTAGAAACTTTAAAGGTTCATCTGAATCTGTTTGTTTTGAATGCAGGAAGCCTGGACACATAAAGGCGGATTGTTCTACACTCAAGACTCACCCAAGCAAGGAGAAGGGTGAGGAGAAACCAAAATTCAGAAAGGACAAGAAGCGAATTCAGAAGGCGTTCTGGGCAGACTCTACTTCATACTCTTCTGAGACTGAAGCTGAAGAGGAGGAAACAAATCTATGTCTGATGGCGGATGATCACCCTGGTCAGTCCGACCAGGAAGAGGTATGTGAGCTTACTTACGATCAATTATTTGAAGTATCTGAAAAAATTCATGCATCGTATAGGAAGCTTAAGAAAACCCATGCTAACTTGAAACTGGATTATCTGACTTTGCAAAAAGAGCATGATGTGTTGATTAAGGATCATTCCACTGTTGATAGCAATCACATGTCTTTACTAGATGAGTTTGATGAACTGAATAGAAAGCATTCTGATTTAATTATTGAGCATGATGCATTAAAAATATCGCATGTTGAATTAGAAGCTGCGTTTAAGAAACTGAATGATATGGCATGTGATTTAGAAAGTAATGAAAGTGCAAGAACTTTTGAGATTGCTAGTCTTAACAAGGAGAACAAACTTTTGAGAGTGAAAATTACTGCTTTTGAAAAGAACAAAAAACCACCTACTTTTGAATAGTTTTATGCACCGCCGCCTTTTGAAAAATCTGTTGCAAGTTCATCAAAGCATGTTTCATACACTTCTAGGAAGAGGCACTATCACTCACGATGTTTAGTTAATCCTTTTCCTGGTGTTAGATGTTTTTCTTGTGGCATGTTAGGACACATTTCCCACACCTACACTGTTCACCGTAGTACACATTGGGTGTGGAGACCCAAATTGCCTGTTTCACAGCACAGTACGCATGCATTGCATTCTTCTTTTCATAAGAAGGAACCCAAACCTGTTTGGGCTCCTAAGACTGACGTTTGATATTTTTGTAGGTGTGCTCTCACACAAGATCTCGTGAGAGTATGTGGTACCTGAACAGCTGATGTTCTAGACACATGACTGGAGATGCAAATCAGTTCATTTTGTTGGAGGCCAGAGCTGGAGGCAAGGTTACACTTGGAGATAACACCACCAGGAAGGTGATAGGCACATGTATAATTAGTGATTCAAAGAATTTTATGATTGATAATGTTTTGCTTGTAGATGGACTGAAACATAACCTGCTGAGCATCAGTCAACTTTGTGACAAGGGATACAGCATCAAATTCCTGCCCATTGGCTGCATTTTAAGCTCAAATAATGAAGTTGTTTTGCAGGGGCAAAGGATCAACAACGTCTACAAGCTGGATGTAAGTTGCATTAAATCTGATAATTCAATTTGCTTAAAAACTACTGCTGATGAGTCTTGGTTATGGCATAGGAGATTATGTCATGCTAGTATGAAAACCCTTAGGAGAGTCACCCAAAAGGACTTAGTTAGAGGTGTGCCCAAGCTTAAGTTCACTAAGGATCACCTGTGTGATGCCTGTCTGTTAGGGAAGCAAGTCCAGTCCTCTTTTCACTCTGTTAAGGACATTAGCACCTCTAGACCTTTAGAAGTTCTTCACATGAACCTCTTTGGACCCATTAGCACTGCCAGCTTAGGGGGGAGAGTATATGGGTTTGTGATTGTAGATGATTATTCGAGGTTCACTTGGGTGAAATTTTTGTCACATAAATCTGAGTCATTTGATGAGTTTAGATCTTTCTCTACTTGGATTCAGAAGAAGTTAGGATGTGAGATTATTACCATCCATAGTGATCACGGAGGGGAGTTTGAAAATGAAAGATTTGGAAGTTATTATGAGGAGCAAGAGATTAGTCACAATTTTTTAGCTCCTAGGACCCCTCAGCAGAACAGGATAGCTGAAAGGAAGAACATGACCTTAGTGGAAGCTACTAGAGCCATGCTTACCGAGGATTCACTTCCAAAATACTTTTGGGCTGAAGCGGTGAACACTGCCTGTTATGTGCTGAATAGGGTGAATGTGAGAGTCAAACTGAACAAGACACCTTATGAGATCATTAAGGGTAGAACTCCAAATCTGTCCCACCTCCATATCTTTGGCTGTAAGATTTTCATTCTGAACAACGAGAAATCACCCTTAGGAAAATTTGACCCCAAATCTGATGAAGGAGTGCTCTTAGGATATTCAAGTGTGGGGAAATCCTTTAGGGTGTTCAATAAGAGGACTTTGGTGGTGGAAGAAACAACCCATGTAGTGTTTAATGAATCTGATCCTAAGGAGTCTAGATCTGAAGTAGAAGATGAAGAGATTGGTGAGGTTACCCAAGGGATTGGAAATGCAAATATGGAGGAGAGGATAGAACCTCAAACAACATTGCTTAGAGATTGGAGATATTCTTCAAGTCATCCTAAAGAACTGATCTTAGGAGACCCTTCTAAAGGTGTTAGGACTAGGCATGGACTTAGGAAAGAAGTAAACCATTCTGCCTTTATCTAAATGACTGAACCCACTAATATCAATCAAGCCCTTTCGGATGAGTTTTGGATCTTAGCTATGCAAGAAGAATTGAATCAGTTTATAAGGAATGATGTTTGGGAGCTAGTAGAAAGACCTAAAAATCAAAGTATTGTGGGAACCAAGTGGGTCTTTAAGAATAAGATGAATGATTCTGGTGTGGTGGTGAGAAATAAGAAAAGATTGGTGGCTAAGGGGTATAATCAGATAGAAGGGATTGATTTTGAGGAGACTTTTGCCTCTGTAGCTAGACTGGAAGCCATTAGAGTGCTACTAGCCTTTGCCTGTTATAAGGGATTTAAGCTGTTTCAAATGGATATCAAGAGTGCCTTTTTAAATGGGGTAATAAAAGAAGACATTTTTGTAGAACAACCCCCAGGTTTTGAGAGTTCCCAATATCCAAATCATGTTTATAAATTAAAAAAGGCCTTATATGGATTGAAACAGGCACCCAGAGCTTGGTATGAGAGGCTTAGCACATTCCTGTTAGAAAGAGAGTTTGTTAAGGGGAGCGTAGACACCACCCTTTTTCTGAGGAGAATAGGGGATTACTTACTCATTGTCTAGATCTATGTTGATGATATAATTTTTGGATCTTCTGATAAATATTTATGTGATGACTTTTCCAAAATAATGAGTAAGGAGTTTGAGATGAGTATGATGGGAGAATTGTCTTACTTTTTGGGGTGTAGCATAAGCCAACGGATAATGGAACCTTTCTCAATCAATCTAAATACACTAAGGACATTTTGAAGAAATATGAAATGGACAAAGCCAAGCCAATCAATACTCCCATGACCTCCTCAGTTCTGTTAGATAAGGATTCAAGTGGAAAATCTGTTGATTAGAAGAAGTATAGAGGAATAATAGGATCACTGCTTTACCTGACTGCTAGCCGACCTGATATCATATTTAGTGTCTGTCTTTGCGCTAGATTTCAGGCTGATCCAAAAGAGTCCCACCTGACTGCTGTTAAGAGAATTCTTAGATATCTTTTAGGGACCCCAAACCTAGGAATCTGGTACCCTAGACACAGCACCTTTTTTGAGATCATTGGATATTCTGATTCTGACTTTGTGGGGTGTAGGGTGGATAGAAAGAGCACCTCTGGAACTTGTCAATTCATAGGACAGTCTTTAGTCTCCTGGTCCAGTAGAAAATAGAACTCAGTTGCACTTTCCACTACTGAAGTTGAGTACATTGCCTTAGGGAGTTGTGTGGCCCAAGTTCTTTGGTTGAAGCAACAAGTCTTGGATTTAGGATTACCTGTTGGCACAATTTCTATTCTGTGTGATAATACTAGTACCATCTGTATCTCTAAGAATCTAATCCAACATTCTAGGACCAAACACATTGATATAAGGCATCACTTCTTCAGGGACCATGTTATAAAAGGGGACATTGAGCTACATCATGTAGCAACTGCAAATCAGCTGGCTGACATATTCACTAAACCACTGGCCTTTGACTCATTCAGCATTTTGAGAACCAGATTAGGAGTGATTGATATAAATGCTCGATTCTGATGATTGCGAATTTCTTATTGTTCTGATTGTTATTCTGTTTTCTGTTAGTTAGTTTTTGGTTTGATTATTTGCTTTCAGTTAATTTTATTTCTTCTGCTGATTTCTGTTTTAGCCTTGCTGTTAGTTTGATTTGAGCATTTACTTTGATGTGATTTTCTACCTACTTTTTATTCACTGGTTCATATCTTACTCTTACTATTTTATGCTTTTCAAAATCTGATCACCGCTCACTACTTCTGATAATCTGAATTTCTGACTGGGAGTTTTACCTTATTTTTATTTGGAAGCTGGTAAGCAGTGATTGATTCCACTGAATCTGTTAAAGGGAAGAAACATTGATGATTGTTTCTCTTCCTCTAACTCCTTTACTGGTGTATAGTTTCTTTTGGATAAAAATCCTCTTCAAAATTAAAATGTTAGTTTTTGAAATAGAGATTATTTTATCTTCCTACAGTAATCTACCTCATATTAATAGTTCTTTCAAAGTCTTGAGTCATTATTTTGATTTTCTAAACCAAGTGATTGCACTTATCATATGACGTCTGGCTTTTATTTTGTGAATTACTCTTCCTTATCGTGGAGAGCATCTCCTATATCTGGAAGGTAATTTCACAACTGAGACTAGTTAACGATTATGAAAAGAAGAAAGCTTACAAAAGATGCGCAGTGCGCCAAATCAATTAAAAAAGAGGCACAAAATGAGCCCAAAGCTGAAAAGATGTGAAATGTCGCCAACTAAAAGATACACAAAGTGTATCAAAAATGAAAAGATGCGCAAAGCGCTAAATAAATTGAAAAAGAGGCATAAAATGAGCCCAACCAAGCTTTCTTTTCTTTCAGATCGTTAAAGGTCTTAGAGAAATCTGTGCGCCACTTAATACTTTCAAAAGCTTGTGTTTGAAAATCCTGATTTCAGATTTTTTACTTTGTAACACTATTATATCAGATATTTTTCTGGAACGAGGCTTGAAAGGATCTCTTTTCGAATCTAATTTCTTTTCTTCTGAATTGGATGTTTGTTTTGAAAGAGATTTGCATCGATAAGGTGCCCGAGGTGAGAGTTACGAATGTCAATTTTTCTAACTTTTTTTGGATTTCAGCGCTGTTAATCATCGTCTTATTGGTTTTTGGATCTAAAATCAAGGAAAATTCTAATTTACTCGAGCAGCTTGATCAAAAAAAAAATGCGTTGCTTTTATGTGTTTTTGCTGTGAGTATTATTCATTTTTATTTTGTTTTAATTTCATGGTTGTATTTTTGGGATCCTGATATGTCATCTTCATCCTCCATCCTTTTCTGTTTTCTTCACATCGTCCTGGACGATACCCCGATCATCCTGGACGATCCTCTTCGTCCTGGACGATCCAAACATCATCCTAGACGATTCATTCAAAATCATCCCCACACTGCTCCTACTGTTGAAAAACTCTAATTATTGGTGATCGTCCTGGATGATCCTTACATCGTCCCGGACGATGTGATCTATATCTTCCTGATCTGATTAAACTGCTGATCTTGCACCAATTATTGGGCATTATCCTTGATGATCCACCTAATCATCCAGGACGATCCACGTGTCAGCCGCTGGATGATTGGAATTTGGCCCATCTGACACACTTATTGCACATCGTCCGAGACGATCCACCTAATCATCTGGATGATACCTTTTCATCAACGGTCGTCCAGCTTGACTCATCAGGACGATCGCCTGTGTCTAATCATCCTGGATGATCGGACCGCCTCTTTGACCAATCGTCTAGGACGTCATAAATGCCCATATCGTCATGGATGATCTCGCGATCGTACGGGATGATCAGACCAAGTCTTTTTAAATAGCCAATTTTCATCCTTTCTTTCACACATTTCCCTCTACTTCCCTTCACTTTTGATTTCTAATGGCTGGTGAGAAATGTTCGCGGTAAAAGGGTGCAAGTTCCTCTCGGGGACATATTGATCCTCGCTTCCCAAATACAGCCGATCAGGCTACTTTCGAGTGCTATCATGACGTGGGGATCACGCATTCTAAAATAGTAAATCCCCGCACCCTCACCTATCCTATTCTTGATCTGTTCGCATACACCTCCCTCACCTTCATCCTGACCTTAGCCTTTCCTTTTAATCTTGAACTCCTTCAAATTTTTTTGCCAATTTGCACATTTCCACGGACTATTCCACTCTTCGCTCATATGCCAATCAACGTCCTGTGGAACTAACTACCCAAGATTTTCATAATATTCTTAACCTTTCTGTCACTGGCGACAAACTCCACATGCTTATCACCGATCCTGACTATGATTGGAGTGTCGCCAATCACTTCCTTCGCAATACAAACACACCCTATCATGACAATGCTTGCACTTCACTTCTTAAGGATGCACGGACAATTCAGCATGTCCTTCGTTCCTCCATCATTCCAAAGGCGGGGGATCGAATTCACATCACCCCGTTACTGTCCTTGACCACATACTACATCATGGCCTGTAGAGAGTTTAATGCCTCTGACCTTATTATCTGATACATAGAACACCTCACCATTATTAGAGATCCGGGTTACAGGCGTCGCCCAAATCTAGCTTTAGGTCATCTCATTCATTATGCCTTAGAAACAAAATATGACCTTCAGTATCATGTCCCTCCTGATGTCCATCCTTCCTTCTTCACAAACAACTTATTCCACATCCTACACAGCACTCGACTATCTCCGGAGCCCACCCCGGATGTTGAGGAGGAAGAGGAAGAGGCTATTCCTGTTCTGCTGCACCCGAGGCACCTGCTCCCCTTCGTATTGCCTCTCCTTTTGACCACCTGGTGCAGTGCTTTCGATCAGTGGGAGGCCAGATTCGACTCCTATATGGTTGCCCAGGAGCAGCGGCACGTCGAGGACATCCAGCGCTTCACTGACTATGCTGTGCAGCAGCAACAACAGCATAACTAGGACATTGCCTGGATTGGAGCCCATTTTCAAGCCATTCACCACTACTTCAACCCACCACCGCCACCTCCTTCTTCCGATCAGGATCTGCCTTCGTTCAAGTTTTCTATTTTGTAGTTGTTTTCTTTTCTATTATGTACTAATGTTTTAGTATTTATGTTTACCCTCCTCCTTTTTGTGATGTCAAAAGGGGGAGTCAGTTGTAGTTGTTTCTGTGTTTGTTGTGTGTTATGTTTCCTGTATTGATTTAGTTGTTAAATAAAATTTTGAAAAAATATTTGGGATTCGATCTCCTAGTTATTTTTTATTTTCAAACTACTGTACAAATGTTTGCCATCATAAAAAAGGGGGAGATTATTGCAAATCTGGTTTTGATGATGATAAACATGTTTTCAGTGTGTTTTGCTTGGCTAACCCATTTCAGGCACAAAAGATCACGAGCCACTCAAGCCAACTCAAGATCGGGTCCAAGTGTGTCCAATATACTATTTTTATTTTTCTTGAGTCAATTGTAATGTAACTGATCCCCCAGCTAAGTAACCTTGCACACACACACTCAGGGGGAGAGATTGAGTGATATAGAGTTTCTATTCATTTTTTTATTCAGATCGTCCTGGACAATATTCATATCGTCCTGGACGATCTAGTAAAAATAGAAACCCAAATTAGGGCGACCAAGTTAAGAAGGCCTGATTAAGCAGATCGTCCAGGATGATCTTTGGATCATACGGGACGATATGCTCAAATCAGAAATTCTCAGCCGCCAGATCAAGTTAGGCAAGTTTTTATTTTAAGTTATTTGGTCTGATCGTCCTGGATGATACATGTATCATCCTGGACGATTTGGTACAATCATGCATAATTTAATCTGGTAATTAAGGAAAATAATTTATTTTTAATTGATACGATCATATCATCCTGGACGATCGCAGGATCGTCCCGGACGATCATGATCGTCTAGTGCATTTCAGCTGTACGACCCGAACTGTGTATAGGATGATTTGGGCACTTTTTGAACTAATCGTACAGGGTGATATCCCGATCGTCCTGGACGATCAAGTCATTTTTTGGTCGTCCAGCACAAGTTTCTCTGGACGACCCGAACTATCTTCTGGACGATATTCCTCGATTTGCACTAATCGTCCCAAACGATTCGCAGGAATATACAGGACGATATGAATAATTTTTTTACTGATCGTCCAGAAGAGCCAGATTGTCCAGGCTGAAACAACTAATTTTGAACTGATCTTACAGGATGATCTAGAGATCATCCTGGACGATATTGGCCGACCAATTGAGATTTAGGGCAAATTTTAAGCCCTCCTATAAAATATATTTTTCTTCCAACAAGAAAAATGTTTTGCCACTTTCCTTCCCAGAGAAACCCTAGAGAGAGAGAGAGTTTGGGAGAGAGAGAGAGGATCTTGTGAGGGGGAGTTAGTGAGGGATTCACTAAGGTTGCTTCAAGCACATATCAGAGTCGTCTTCTCCGCTCGTCGTCTTTCGTCTAGTTGGTGTTCGTTGTGGGAGGATCATTCGCAAGAAGATCCGGGGTTCTCTGCCCGCTTCAGGTGAAAGCAAAAGGAGGTCGGGTTCTCTGCCTCACCGTGTGGTGAAAAGGAGGTTTTGTACAGGCTTCTCTGCCATGCTATGGGAGCAAAAGGAGAGACACTTTTTATTTAGTGCAATACCCGGAGGGGAGGCTCCGTGGAGTGGACGTAGGTCAAGTTGACCGAACCACTATAAAATTTAGTTTACTTTTCTGATTCTGTTCTGCACTTTACTTTTCTGATATTAACTGCTTGGGTGTATATCTGTGATTGATCTTTTCGTTCTTGTTTACTTGTTTCCACTACAAAGTATCGAAAAGATTTTTCTGTTCCTCATGAAATTTTTAAATAACCAATTCACCCCCCTCTTGGTTAGCCTCGGGACTAGTTCACTAGGGCTTAACATCCCTATCAAACTTTCAATTGTTACTTCCCTATTTGTCTTAAGAAGAAAACTTACAAATTATGAAAAAGTTAACAAGATCTTGTGTTGTTTACCTACTTTATATGATGTAAAAATTACTGCTATTAATGAATATAAGGATCTAAATATTTACTCCATTGATAACTTTCTTGGATCAATCATTGCCTATGAGCAAAGAGTGAGTCAAAGATAGCTTGATGCATGTGAAAAGAGAATGGAGAAAACTGTAGCATTAAGGTTGATGTTTCTAAAAGTGATAATTTTGCTCCTAACAATAATGATGACATAACACTTATGATAAGACAATTCAAAAGCTTTTTAAAGAAAAGCAAAAAGTCATCAGCAATGGAATAAAGTTTAAAGTTTCTTCTAATATCAACTATTTTGAGTGTAGGAAGTCAGGATATATGATGACTGATTGCCCAAATCTTAAAGCTCACCTGGTTAGGAATAAGGGTGAAGAGAAGTCAAAGTTCAAGAAGAGCAAGCAACAAACTTAGAAGTCTTTTTGGGCAGACTCTACTTTAGACTCATATGAGATAGAAGCTGAAGAGGAGGTAGCCAACCTGTACTTAATAGCTGATAATCATCTTGATCACTCTGATCAAGAGGAGATTTGTGAACTTTCCGATGATGAACTATTTTAAGTTTATGAAAAAAATTATAATGCATATAGGAAGCTCAAGAAAATGTATGCAAGCTTGAATTTGATATTTTAAATTTATAAAAAGAGCATAAATGCCATAGGAAAGACCACTTTACTTTGGATAACAATCATATTGCTTTACTTGATGAATTGATTCATTAAATAAAAGTAACTTGATTTAACTGTTTTACATGATTCCTTAAAAACATTATATTTTGAATTAGAAACTCTTGTATTTCAATTAGATAATAGGGAGCATGCATTAAATGTTAAAAATGAAATTCTTAAAAGTTAAAACAAAGTTATTTAAGAAAAATTAACTGCACCTAAAGAAAATAAAACATCACCACAACATGCATCATCTAGACCTAGGAGGAGGCACATAACCCAAATAGACTTATAAATCCATTCGCAGGAGTTAGGTGCTTTTTTTCTTGTGGCATGCTAGGACATATCTCCCACACTTGCACTATCCACCATAAAACACATTTGGTGTGGAGGCCAAAATTGCATAAACCATAGCATAGCATGCAAGCATATCATCCTTCAATCCATAAGGTGGAACCCAAACTTATTTGGGTTCCTAAATCTAATCATTGATGATTTTATAAGGCTGCTCTCACAAAAAGCATAGTGAGAGAATATGGTATCTGGATAGCAGATGTTCAAGGCATATGATTAGAGATGTAAAGCAATTCATCATGCTGGAGGCCAGGGCAGGGGCAAGGTAACACTTGGAGATAACACTACTAGGAAGGTGGTTGGGTCAGGTATAATTGGCAACTAAAAAAATTTAATATTGAAAATATTTTACTGGTAGATGGCTTAAAATATAATTTGCTCAGCATCAGCCAGCTCTGTGATAAAAGCTTCAGTATAAAGTTTTTATCTTCTAGTTGCATTATAAGCTTAAATGGTAACATTGTTTTGCAGGGAAGGAGAATCAATAATATTTACATGCTTGATCTAAATTCTATAGAATCTGCTACTACTCTTTGCTTAAAAATAATTACTGATGAATCCTAGTTATGGCAAAGGAGACTATGTCATGCAAGCATTAAATGCCTTAAAAAATCACCCAAAAAGACTTAGAGGCATATCCAAACTTGATTTCACTAAGGACCACCTGTGTGATGTCTGTTAATTAGAAAAGCATGTAAAATCCTCCTTCCACTCAATTAAAGACTTTAACACTAGAAGTCCTGCAGGATCTCTTTGGACCTGTCAGCACTACAAGCCTAGGAGGGAAAGTCTTTGGGTATATGATTGTTGATGATTATTCAAGGTTTACTTGGGTTAGGTTCTTATCTCATAAAAGTGAATCATTCGAGGACTTTAGGACATTTTCCACTTAGATTTAGAGAAAGCTAGGTTGTGAAATTCTGGCCATTTATATTGACCATGGAGGAGAATTTAAAAATGAAAAATTTGAATCCTACTATAAGGGGCAAGGGATATATCACAACCTTTTTGCTCCTAAGACCCCTTAGTAGAATGGGGTAGCTAAAAGAAAGAACAAGACTTTGGTAGAAGCTAGTAGAGCCATGTTAACTTAATACTAACTTCTTAAATATTTTTAGGTAGAAGTAGTAAATATAGCTTGTTATATTCTGAATAGGGTGAATATTAGATCAAAGCTGAACAAGACACCCTATAAAATCCTTAAGGTAGGACACCCAACCTTTCTCACCTTTATGTCTTTAGATGTAAAATGTTCATTCTAAATAATGAGAAATCTCTATTCGAAAGTTTGACTCATAATTTTATGAAGGAGTGTTTCTAGGATACTCAAATATTGGAAAATCTTATAGAGTTTTTAATAAAAGGACACTATATTAGAGGATACCACCCATATAGTTTTTGATGAATCCGATAATCCTAGAGGGTCTAGAGTAGAAAAAGAAGTAGTGAGGTCACCCAAGGATTAGAATCTATAAATCTGGAAGAAAGGGTAGATCCTAAAAATTCACTGCCTAGAAAATGGAGATATTCTTCAAGTCATCCTAAGGAACTGATCTTAGGAGACACATCTGAAGGTGTTAAAACTAAGCATGGACTTATAAAAGAAGTGAACCTCTCTGCCTTCATCTTAATGATTAAACCCACCAACAATAATTAAGTACTATCTGATGAATTTTAGATTCTAGCCAGGCAAAAAGAATTAAATTAATTTGTTAGGAATGATGTTTAGGAACTAGTTAAAAGACCTAAGGACTAGAGTGTTGTTGGAACTAAATGGGTTTTCAAAAGTAAAATGAATAATTCTAGTGTAGTGGTGAGAAATAAAGTAAGATTAGTGACTACGGGGTATAACCAAATAAAAGGGATTGAATTTTGAAGAGACCTTTTCCCCTGTAGCTGGACTGGAAGCCATAAGGGTGCTACTAGCTTTTGTCTACTTTAAAGGATTCAAATTGTACCAAATGGATGTCAATAGTGCTTTTTTGAATATAGAATAAAAGAAAATGTGTATATTGAACAACCCCTAGGCTTTAAAAATTCACAATTTCTCAATCATGTATTCAAATTAAAAAAGGTATTATATGGACTAAAATAAGCACCTAAAGCATGGTATTAAAGGCTAAGCACATTCCTACTAAAGAGAATCTTTGTTAAGGGGAGTGTAGACACTACCCTATTTCTGAAAAAGGTAGGAGAAGAATTACTCATTGTCCAAATTTATGTTTATGATATTTTGTTTGGATCCTCTGAGAAAAGCCTTTGTGATGAATTTTTAAAAATAATGAGTAAGGAGTTTAAAATGAGTATGATGGGAGTATTGACCTACTTTCTTGGATTTAGTATAAAGCAAAAGGATGATGAAACTTTTTTTAGTCAATCAAAATATATTAAGGACATCCTTAAGAACTATAAAATGGATAAGGCTAACCTAATAAACACTCCCATGAGCTCTATTGTTTAATTAGATAAGGAGTCAAATGGAATATCAGTTGATCGAAAGAAATATAGAGGAATAATTGGATCACTTCTTTAATTGACTGCTAGCAGATCTGATATTATATTTAATATTTATCTTTGTGCTAAATTTTAGCCTGATCCAAAAAAGTCTCACTTGACTTCTGTAAAGGGAATCCTTAGATATCTCTTCGGAACCCAAAACTTAGGAATCTAGTATCCTAGGCACATCACTTCCTTTGAAATCATAGAATATTCTGATTCGAATTTTACGGGATATAGGCTTGATAGGAAAAGAACTTCTGGGACATGTTAATTCATAGGACAATCTTTAGTCTCCTGGTCTAATAGAAAATAAAACTCAGTAGTACTATCAACTACTAAAGCTGTGTACATAGCCTTAGGAAGTTGTGTGGCCTAAGTCCTTTGGTTTAAGAAATAAATATTAAATTTAGGATTTCTTGTAGGCACTATTCCAATCTTATGTGATAACACTAGTGTCATCTGTATTTCAAAGAATCCAATCCAACACTTCAGGATCAAACACATAGACATAAGGCACCATTTCAATAGGGACCATATCACCAAAGGTGACATAGAGCTACACCATGTAGCCACTGAAAATCAATTTGCTGATATCTTTATAAAACCACTGGCATTTGAAACCTTCAGTATCTTAAGAACTAGATTAGGTGTGATTGATATTCATGCTTGAAAATTGATACTTTCTATTTTGATTTTGATTTTTACCATTTTATTTTTATTATTTATTTATTTTTTATGCATGTGTTTTTATGTTATGTTTTCATTTTGTTTTCCTTCAGTATTTTGAGAATCTAATCACTACTCGATTCTATTGAATTTGTTTTAAATTACAATTTTGCCTTGCTTTTGTTTAGAAATCTATAAGTTGTGATTGGCTTCTCTAAAACAGTTAAAGGAAGAAAATTAATGACTATTTTTCTTCCTCTAACTCCTTTAGTGGCATATTTTTCTTTTTGAATCAAAATCTATTTCAAATTAAAAGTTGGAACTTGAAATAGAGATCTGGCTCATCTTTTTACAGCCATTTATCTCATATGAATAATGTTCCAAGTCAATATATATCCTTTAAATTTTCCTAATCAAGTTGTTTACTTTTATCATATGGATGGGATTTGGTTTTATTGTTTACTCTTTTTTATATAAGAGAGTGAGTTTTTCTTCTCTTATATTTGGAAGATAATCTCATAACTAAGAGTCTTTAAAGGTTTTGAAAGGAAACAAGCTTACAAAAATAACAAGGGGCATAAAATGAGCACAAAAAAAATTAAAAAAGATGCGCAATGACCACCAAACAATTACAAGATGCACAAAGTGCATCAAAAATTGAAAGATGCATAAAGTGCGTTAAATACTGAAAAAGATGTACAAAATGAGTCCACAATAAATTAAGCTTACTCCTCTTTTAAATCTTTAAATCTTGGAAGATTCTATATGCCATCTGATATTTCTAACCCTTGAATTTAAAAATCATGATTTCTACTTCATTGCTTTGTAATATTATTCTTTCAGATATTGTTATGAAAGGAAGTTTGAAAAAATCATATTTCCTTTCTAATTTCTTTCTTGAATTAGATTTTTATTTAAAAAGGAATTTGGCCTATAAGGAGTCCGAGCTAGGATTTACAAAATCAAATTTCTAACTTTTATGGATTTTAATTAATTCATTTCTTATTAATTTTTAATCTATCAAATGAAAAATTATCAATTACTGAAATTGATCGATTAAAAAAAAATGTTTCATTTCTGATTTATGACTATTTTGTCTTATTTTTTTATTTGTTTTATATTATTCTTGTTTTGTTTTTATTTTGAACTCCTCCTGATCATCGCATTCCATCCTCTACCTTCGCCAATTTTTATTCATATCATCTAGTACGATTCATATCATACTGTGCTATCTTAACAAAATATCACCACTATATCCACCGGATCCAGATCCCTATGGTTTCTAGCTTGTTGTATTTGTTTATTTATTTCTGCTTTGTGATGTACTTCTTGTATTTTTTTGTTTAGTTTGTCCTCCTTTTTATGATGTCAAAAAGAGGAGTAGTAGTGTGTTATTATTTATTTTTATATTTTATTTTAATGAAGTTTTTTATTTATTTTGTGTTTCCTGTTTAGCATGTCTTTAAGAAATTAAAAAAAAAATAAAATAAAAAAATTAAATCCTTTTTAGTTTTAAAATTTCATTTTATAAGGGAGAGTTCTAGAGAATATGAAAGGGCTTTGAAAATCTTTAACAACAATGTTTGCCATCATCAAAAAGGGGAAGATTGTTGCAAATTTAGGCCCATGTTCTATAATTTTAATGAAAAAAATATTATTATTTTTCTTACTACTATCTATTACATATTTATTTTGTTGCCTTGCTCACTAACATTTCAGGTCCACAGTCCACTTGCAACTTCAACCAGCTCAAGATTGAGTAGATTAGGGTTGAGTCATTTTGTAATTTTCAATTTCAATATACTTTTACCTTTCTTGAGTCAAGTCATATATGTGGTGGATCTTAAAGCTAAGTAACGTTGCACACATACACTCAAGGGAGTGAGTTGGTGTGTTAGAAAAATTTCTTTTTTTTAAACTAATCGAACAGTTCGATTCATATTATACTGGATAATCAGTTAACTAAAAAACCCTAATTAGGGCACCCCTATTAATCAAGACTGATTAAACTAATCATACTATATGATCCATATCGTATAGGATAATATATTATAATCATCAAAATAGCTACCAATCACAGTTTAGGAATTATTTTTAAAATTAAAATGTTGTTATAATTGTACAGTACAATCCATATCGTACTCTACAGTATATGAAAATCATTCCTAAATTAATCCTGTGATTTGGGGAACAATTATGGCTAATTTATTCAATCCAATCAAACAGGATGATTGGTGCCTAAATTGATCCTATGATAAGATCGTACTAGGATGACAAAGAAATATATGGGATGATTAGGTATCGCTGGTGTCGTAGTGGATGATTAGCTATGTGTTTATACTAATCATACTGGATAATGTTCACTATCATATGGGATGATCAATGTAAACACTTAAACTAATTGTACAAAGAGTTACAATTCATACTTTCTGAAGGAGCTATTTTGAACTAATCGTACAAGAAGATCATAGGATCATACTGGATGATCAGAGATGCCAAATTAAAAATTACAGCTTTTGGAGAGGCCTTCCATTTAAGCTCTTTAATGATCTTGTAAGAAAATCTTTTGTTGACTAATGTGCTTAAGATGGAGCTTAGAGAAGGAAGTAAGGAAAGCTTTGAGAGAGAAGAGAGGGAGAGATTCTTATAAGGGGGAGTTATGAGTGCTTCATAAGGTTACTCCAAGAAAGGTTCCTATGGTCTTCTTTAAGCTTCTGCCTTTATCCTTTGGTGGCTCCGGGGCAGACATTCTTCAAGACATGGTCCAGGTTCTCTACCTTCTCCAGGAGGGAGAAAAAGGATTCTGTGGTTCTCTGCCATCTCCAGGAGGAAAAAAAGGATTTCAGGTTCTCTAACTCACTAGGATGGTAAAAAGGATTCCAGGTTCTCTGCCTTCACCAAGAGGGTGAAAAAAATTCAAGGTCCTCTACCGCACTGGGTTGGTGGAAGAGATTTTATAAGAGCTTCTCCGCCTAGCTATGGGGGCTAAAGGAGAGTCACTAAAAGTTAAAAGAACAAACAAAATGGATTTATAGTGGTTTGATCAAATTTGACCTGAGTCTACTCCCTAGAGGCCTCCACTTCATGTATTACACTAAAACCTTTTAGTATCTCTCCTTTTGTCCCCACAGCAAGGCGAAAAAGCCCTTATAAAATCTCTTCCACCGACCCAGTGAGATAGAGTAACTTAAATTCTTTTTCACCCTCCTAGAGAAGGAAGACAACCTGAAATCCTTTTTCACCCTCCTGGTGATGGCAGAGAACCAAGAATCCTTTTACTCCCACTTGGAGTTAGTAGAGAACCATGAAATTTTTTTCTCCCTCCTGGAGAAGGCAGAGAACTGGATTTGTTGCTGAAGATTGTCTCCCTAGAGCCACTAAGGAAGCAAGAAAGAAGCATGAAGAAGACAATAAAAACCTTATTTGGAGTAACCTTTGTGAATCCCTCACAACTCCCCCTCACAAGAATCTCTCCCTCTCTTCTCTATCAACCTCTTCCTTTTTTCCTTCTCTAAGCTCCCTCTCAAGCACATAAACCTGCAAAAGATCTTCTCAAAAGAAGATATGAAAGGCGTAAATATTGGGCTTCAAGAAACCCAAAATTTTAAGAGATCCATCTTCACTTCATACTTTATGATACAAACATCATACAACATGATCAATACAAAACTAGGATCATCTAGAATCCTATAAACAGTCATTTAGATGAACTGTTCAAACCTTTTAACTATTTGTATTGTATAATCATAAGATTATTTGGTACAAACTATAGAATATCCTTCTGTTCATTTAAGATGACTTCTGGGATGATCAATTTCCTACTCTATCAATCGTCTAGCACTGTGGACATCATGTAGTATGATCAGTACAAAAAATATGGCTTTCACCTGATAAGACCTCTAGGATGACCAAATTCATACTCTATCCACAGTATAGTATGAACAATATCATACAGCATGATCGATTGATCATAATTTCCCATGATTTGATTGCCTAATTTTCAGGGTCAAATTAGGCAAGATATTAATTTAGTCACACAGTATGATTGTGATCATAATGTACGATCAATAAAATAATATCTTCCTTAACTCTCTGGTGGCTAGGGCTTTGCAGAATGAACTTAATCATACAGTACGATTAAAAATTGTATATTATGACTTAAAATCATATAGGATGAGTTGAAGTCGTACAATACAAAAAATATAGAAAAAAATATAACATACATTTTTCTCTCTCCCCCTATGTGTGTGCATGGTTACTCAGCAATAGTATCCACTAAATTACATGTTTTGACTCAAGAAAGGTAAAAGATATATAAATGACTGAAAATATAGACTGTAACCCTAGTTTACCCAATCTTGAGCTGATCAAAGTTGCGAGTGAATGGTGGACTATTTTTCTGAAAGGATAGTGTGCACCAAAAAATAAAATATCATAAAATTAGGAGAAAGTAGTAAAAGATGCAATAATATTTATTATCATCAAAATCATAGAGCTCGGATTAAATTTGTAATAATCTCCCCCTTTTTGATGATGACAAACATTACTGTTTAAGGATTTTCAAAAATTTGCTTTC
Organism: Dendrobium chrysotoxum; assembly: GCA_019925795.1. Classification (NCBI taxonomy): domain Eukaryota; kingdom Viridiplantae; phylum Streptophyta; class Magnoliopsida; order Asparagales; family Orchidaceae; genus Dendrobium; species Dendrobium chrysotoxum. Next base: position 50,003,571 of record CM034308.1, read on the forward strand.
CTCTAAACTCCCCCTTTGATAATAACCATATGTAAGATAAGAGAGTGTAAAATTTTTTACTTTTTAGTAAAAACAAATACATCATTATGGAAAAAATGAATAATAATACAACAACACAAACAAATACAATATTTAGGAAAAATGAATAACAAAACAACAACACATTTCTCCCCTTTTAAGAAAACAATAAACAATAACACAATTCTCAACCCTTTGTCATCACAAAAAGAGAGAAACAGTAGGAAGGAATATATAGAAATAGAAATAAATGGATTAAAAAAATAAGAACTCAATATAAAAAAATATAAACATAAAAATAAAATACAACACAAACAAACTAGTATGTAGGTGGATCCTGATTAGGTTGGGGCTATGGAGGTGAAAATAGTTGGAAGAATAGGTGAATAGATGAATATTGCTGTTGGATTGTGTCAAATTAATCCCTGAACCAATTCATTTCATTTTCATGTTGGAGTTGTTGTTGATCTAGGCATGTGTCGAGCTTGTCAAAAAACTGAATCATCTCCTCGTATGAGTAGTGATAAGGAGGTGGTGTAGGTGTAGGATCAGCTTTAGGGCCAGCATCTCCTTCTTCATCAAACATTGGCTCATCTTGCTCCTGTTCCTTATGAAAGAGTATATGAAAAGAGGCATCCATAAAGAAGATTGGGAGGTGTCAGGAGGAGCAGGATATGTGAGATTATATTTTTTATCTAGGATGTACCAAATAATATGTCCTAGAGAAATATTTTATTTTCTTTTAGTGGATGGGAGTCGAATAGAAGAAAGATTTTTGATGTAATCGATCAACATTTGGGCTTCTTCCATTTGGGTATTTAACATGATGAAATAAGTGACAATTGAAAGTAAAGGGGTAATGTTTACCCGATCCACACCTTTAGGGATAATTAAAGTTTTGAGGAAGTGCTGGATAACCTTGGCATTTTAATTAAGTGTATGAACTAAGGGTTGGTGGTTGTTCACAGCAACATTTCTAAGCATAAGATTTACAACACTCCACTCAAAATTAGATTTGGAGGACATAACAAGTGGTCTATTACCTTAGGTGTTTAATTGTAGTTGAACCCATATGTCTTCTATGGTTATTTCAACATTTTGATAACAAACATGAGAGGTCATGGAAGTGGCATCCCCACTGATTCTAAGATTTGCTAGGAACTTGTAGAGGATTTCTAAGTGAAAAGGATAGGCTAAGGTGAGAAAGAATTGGAGTGTAGTGGAGTTGAATACATTCATTATCGGAAATTTAAGCGCTTATTGGTTTAGAAGCCTAGAGGGAGTGATTTTTGCTTCTTTGAACTTGTAGTAGGCTACTTCATCAGAAGCTATCGAAAAATGTTCATCAATAGAATGGCGAGAGGAAGAACAACCCTAGGTTTGGAGACTATGTTTTCCACCACCAGCCATTACAAAAATAAGTGTGCAAGAGGGAAGGAAGGGTTTAGATTGAGATGGTGTGAAGAAACTGAAGAAATTCAGCTGTTTAAATAAAACTTTACCTGATCATACTAGATGATCCTGTGTAATCAAATCATCTAGATGTATGATCAAAAAAGGAAATCATATCATATAGTACGATCATACATTGTACGAGATGATTAAACATAGGGCGATCATCCCGAGGAGTCAGCCTATACAATTATTGACTGATTTGATGGCACAATACAAACACATGGATCATATAAGATGATTTGTCATAAAGGATCATACCAACTACATTCAAATCGTCTAACGACTTCTACCACATGGATCATACAGTAGGAAGAAAGAATCATATGATATGATCACCAATAATTGATTGAATCAGCCATTGGATATGATGCGATCAGAGAAGTAATGTTTTGTTAAGATTGTGCAATATGATGTAAATCATGCTGGATGATGTCAACAAAAATTTTGCAGAAGATAGAGGAAGGAATGTGATGATAAACAAAAATGAAAACACAAAAAACATAAAACAAAGTAAAAACCAAGAAAAAATAAACATCTATAACTCAGATGTTTTTTTTTAAATCGATCAACTTCAATAAATGATAATTTGTGTCATGATTAGAATAAAAATCTATACGAAATGAATTAATAATATTGAAATCTAGAAAGGTTGGAAATTTGATTTTATAAACCCTAGATTAGACTCCTTACAGGTAAAAATTATTTTTAAACAAAATTCTAAATAAAAAAAGAAATTAGATAAGAAAAGTGATATTTTCAAACTTCATTTCTAAAAAATATTTAATAGAATAATATTACAAAGTAATCAATCAGAAATCATGATTTTCAAATTCAAGTGTAGGTGATATCAATTGGCACATAAATTTTTCTAAGATTTAAAGATTTGAAAGAAGAGGAAGCTTATTTTATTGAAGGCTCATTTTGTGCCTCTTTTTAGTATTTGACGCACTTAGTGTATCTTTTGATTTTTGATACACTTTATATATCTTGCAAATATTTGGCGGTGATTGCACATCTTTTCACTTTTGGCCTCATTTTGTGCCTTTTGTCATTTATGCAAGCTTGCTTTCTTTCAAAACCTTTGAAGTCTCTCAGTTATGACATTATCTTCCAAATATAAGAGAAGAAAAAAACTCTCACTCTTACATAAGGAAGAGTAAACCACAAAATAGAATCCTATTCATATGATAAATGCAAATAACTTGATAAAGAAAATTTTGAAAGAGATTTATTGATTTGGAACAATATTCATATGAGATAGGTTGCTGTAAGAAGATAAAATAGATCTCTATTTCAAAGTCCAACTTTTAATTTGAAATAAATTTTGATTCAAAAAGAAAATACACCCCTAAAGGAGTTAGTGGAAGAGAAACAATCATCAATGTTTCTTCTTTTAACTATTTTAGAGGAGTCAATTATAGCTTACAGACTTCTAAATAAAAAAAAGGCAAAATTATCATTTGGAAATAAATCCCAACAGAGTTGAGTGGTTATTAGATTCCAAAAAACTTTGAAGGAAAATACTTAAAAATAAAAATAAATCATAAAAACATAAAAGAAAACAACAAAAATAAAAATAGAAGGTGAAAACATAAAAAAATAGAAAACATCAATTTCAAGCATGAATATCTATCACATCTAACCTGATTGTTAAGGTACTAAAGGTTCAAAGGCTAGTGGTTTTGTAAAGATATGTGCAACCTAATTTTCAATGGCTATATTGTGTAGCTCTATGTCTCCTTTGGTAACATGATCCCTAATGCAATGGTGCCTTATGTCTATATGTTTGGCATGCAGTGTTGAATTGGATTCTTTGAAATGTAGATGGCACTAGTGTTATCACATAAGATTGAAATGATGCCTACATGTAATCCTAAATCCAGTATTTGTTATTTTAACTAATGGACTTGGGCCACATAACTTCTTAAGGCTATGTATTCAGCTTCAATAATGGATAGGGAAACTAAGTTCTATTTTTCTACTGACCATGAGACTAAGGACTATCCTATAAAATGACATGCTCCAAATGTTCTCTTCCTATCAACTATATATCCTACAAAATTTGAATCAAAATATCCTATGATTTCAAAGGAAGTACTATGTCTTGCATACTAGATTCCACAGACTTGGGTTCCTAATGTTACAATCCAGGATCCCTAGTATTTGATTTTGAAGATTACAAATAATATTGACTAGATTACTGTGCTCTTCCTTAAAAAATATAGATGTTATTTTTTGTCTATGAGCACTAACATTTCAGGTAAGATACACACCGCTCAAGACTGCAGGAGACTCAAAATTAGGTAGAATAGGATGTAAAAAATTTTGTATTTTGTAATTTCTTTATTTTCTATTTTTTTAGTCTACCACAAAAGAGTGTATGCAAATTGGGTAACCATGCACACAAACACAGGGGGAGAGTTTCTTTTTTGAAGATAAATTTTTTTTTAAAGAAAATCGTATCATATTATTTTTAATCATACTGTACGATCTGTCATCAAAACTTAGGCTTAACAGCTAATTCTGATAATTAATTTGTGAACTAATCATACTGTATGATTTGTTTCCATCTAGAAACCCTATACCCGCATAATTTTGGTAGGATTTTGAATTTGATCTTTGAACTAATTGTATTGTATGATATTAATCGTACTGTATAATTATTTGAAATCTTGCCAAAATTATCCCCTATAATCAGGTAATTAAATCATGGTTTATTAATAACTGCCATTCATACTGTATGATACACATCATACTGTACAAACTACAGAGATAAAATTTGATCATCCCAGAAATTGTACCAGATGAAACCATAAATTTTGAACTATTCATCTTGGATGATATTCATATAATACAGGATAATGTGCTTGAATTGAACTATTTATACTGTACAAAGTGTACAGTGCGTGACAAATTACAGAGATGATTTCCCATCATCCCATGAGTCACCCCGTACAAATAGTGGAAAATAAAATGATCGTCCAGTATGATCTCCCGATCGTATGGTATGATGTGCTTAAAATTTATGAACTATTCATATACCTATCTACTGGACAGAACTGATTTTGAACTGATCATACTGTATGATATTTGATCATACTGTATGAACAGTGATAGTTGAATTGAATGATTAGGGTTTCCTGAAGCCTAATATAAAAATAAGTTTTTTTTATTCTTTTCAAGAGAGTGAAGGAAAAAAAACATGATAACTAAAAGAACTCTTAAGAGAGAGCTTTTGAAAAAAACTAGGGTTTGTGAGAGGAAGGAGAAGGAGAGTTTGAGCGTGAGGGAGAAGAAGTGTGAGGGGATCACACCGTTGCTCTGAGCTAGCTGCACGCTTGCTCTTCCTATGAGGTGAGTCTTGTGGGAGCACTCTAGGGAGAGAGGATTCTAGGTCAAAGTCCTCGAGGTTCTCTGCCTTCTCTAGGAGGGAGAAAAATGAGAAGGTCCGCTGCCATCACCTGGAGTGTGACATAGCATTTGGTACTCTGCCTCACCGAGGAAGGTGAAAGTGAGTTTTGTAAAAGCTTCTCTACCTTGTTATGGGAGCAGAAGGAGAATCAACTTTAAATAGTGCAACTCCTGGAGTGGAGGACTCCGGGGAGTGGATGTAGGTCAAGGTTGACCGAACCATTATAAAAATTTCTGGTGTATTTTTTTTATTTTCCTCATTTTACTTTTCTTGTGTATAATTTTTTCTATAACTTCTTGGTAAAGTTTAATTTTAATATTCCATTATGAGATTTAAAATTATACCACCATTATTGTAATTGTGAATGAATTACTAGCTTCTGTATTTGATTAGTTAAATCATCCTTTTTAAAAATCTAAAAAATCCTTTAAAAATTAGAACTCTTGTTTAGGATCTATTTTTTAAAATACCAATTCACACCCCCTCTTGGCGCATCTTTTACTTTCACCTAAGAGATATCTAAGGATTCCCTTCATAGAAGTCAAGTGGGACTCTTTTGGATCAACCTAAAATCTAGCATAAAAATAAACACTAAATATAATATCAAGTTTGCTGGCAGTCAAGTAAAGAAGTGATCTAATTATCCCCTTTTATCCCCTTATATTTTTTTGATCAATTGATTTTCCATTTGAATCCTTATCTAACTGAATAGTGGAACTCATGAGAGTGTTTATTGGCTTGGCCTTATCCCTTTCATATTTCTTAAGAATGTCTTTAATATATTTTTATTGACTAATAGAAATTCCATCATCCTTCCACCTTATGCTAAATTCTAAAAAGTAGGTTAATTCTCCCATCAAACTCATCTCAAACTGCTTACTCATTATTTTTAAAAATTTATCACATAGATTTTTATCAGAAGATCCAAACATAATATCATAAACCTAAATTTGGACAATGAGTTGTTCATCTCCTACCATTTTTAGAAATAGGTTGGTGTCTGTGTTCCCCTTAACAAAGGTTCTAATAGGAATGTGCTTAGCCTATCATACCATGCCTTAGGTGCTTGTTTTAGTCCATATAATACCTTTTTTAATTTAAACACATGATTAGAAAATTATAAATTTTTAAAGCCTGGAGATTGTTTAACATACACATCTTCTTTTATTACCCCATTTAGAAAGGCACTTTTAATATCTATTTGATACAATTTGAATCCCTTAAAGCAGGCAAAAGCTAGTAGCACCCTAATAACTTCCAATCTAGCTGCAAGAGAAATGGTCTCTTCAAAGTCAATCCCTTATATTTAGTTATACCCCTTAGCCACTAATCTTTCTTTATATCTCACCACTACACCAAAATCATAAATTTTATTTTTGAAAACACATTTAATTCCAACAACACTCTGGTCCTTAGGTATATAAACTAATTCTCAAATATTATTTCTCAAAAATTAATTTAACTCTTCTTGTATGGCTAGGATATAGAATTCATCAAATAGGGCTTAATTTATGTTGGTGGGTTCAGTCATTGAGATGATGGATGAGTGGTTTACTTCTGTTCTAAGTCCATGCCTAGTTCTAACACCTTTATAAGGGTCTCTTAAGATCAATTCTTTAGGATGACTTGAAGAATATCTCCATTTTCTAGGCAGTGAATTTTTAGGATCTATCCTTTTTTCCAGATTTATAGATTCTACTCCTTAGGTGACCTCAACTACTTCTTCTTCTTTTACACTAGATCCTCCAGGATTATCAGATTCATCAAAAATTGCATGAGTGGTATCCTTTACTATTAGTGTCCTTTTATTAAAAACTTTATAGGATTTTCTAACAATTGAGTATCCTAAAAACACTCCTTCATCAGATTATGGGTCATGCTTTCTTAATAGATATTTCTCATTATTTAGAATAAACACTTTAGATCCAAAGACATGAAGGTAAGAGAGGTTGGGTGTCCTACCCTTAAGGAATTTATAAGATGTCTTGTTCAGCTTGGATCTAACATTCACCCTATTTAGAATATAGCAGGCTGTATTTATCGCTTCTGTCTAGAAATATTTAGGAAGTGAGTATTCAGTTAACATGGCTCAAGCGGCTTCTACTAAGGTCCCATTCTTTCTTTCAGCTACTTCATTTTGCTGAGGGGTACTAGGAGTACAAAAGTTATGATCTATCCCTTGCTCCTTAAACAGGTTTAAAATTTCTCATTTTCAAATTCTCCACCATGGTTATTATGAATGGTCAGAATTTCACACCCTAGCTTCTTCTAAATCCAATTAGAGAATGTCTTAAATCCCTCAAATTATTCACTTTTATGAGATAAGAATCTAACTAAAGTAAACCTCGAGTAATCATCAGCTATCACATACCAAAAGACTTTACCTCTTAGGCTTACAGTGTTGATAGGTCCAAAGAGATCCATGTGAAGGACTTCTATGGGTTTGCTAGTGTTAATGTCTTTGATTAAGTGGAAGGAGGATTTGGCTTGCTTTCCTAACTGACAGGCATCACACAGGCTATCCTTAGTGAATTCTAATTTGGGTATGCCTCTAATTAAGTCTTTTTAGGTGATATTCTTGAGGCATTTTATGCTTATATGACACAATCTCCTATGTCATAACCAAGATTCATCAATAATTATTTTTAGGTAAAGAGCAGTATCAAATTTAATGCAATTTAGATTAAGCATGTAAATATTTTTTATTCTCCTTCATTGTAAAATAGTGTTACCATTTAAGCTTATAATGCAGCTGGCAGATAAAAATTTTATGATGAAGCCTTTATCACAGAGCTGGTTAATGTTGAGTAAATTATTTTCTAAGCCATCTACTAATAAATTATTTTTAATGATGAAATTTTTTGAGTTGCCAATTATACATGATCCCATTACGCTCCTAGTGGTGTTATCTCTAAGTGTCACATTGCATCTTGCCCTGGCCTCCAATGAAATGAATTGATTTGAATCTCCAGCCATGTGCCTTGAACATCTACTCTCTAGGTATCACATGCTCTCATGAGGCCTTTTGTGAAAGCACTCTTACAAAATCTTCAGTACTCAGATTTGGGAACCCAAATAAGTTTGGGTTCCACCTTATGGAATGTGGAATGAAATGCTTACATGCTATACTGTGAATTATACAATTTTGGTCTCCACACCAAATATGTTCTTTGGTGGTGGATAGTGTAAGTGTAGGAAATATATCCTCCACAAGAGAAACATCTAACTCTAAAAAATGGGTTTACTAATTTATGTGGGTTATAGTGCCTCTTCCTAGGTTTGAATACATGCTGTGATGGTGTGTTATGAAACTGTGCAAGTATTTGATGTGTTTTGTTTTCTTTGAAAGCTTTAATTGAACTTGTAAAGATTTTTTTGCACTTTCAAGAATTGAACTTTTTAATTTTCGATGCATGCTCACTAGCATCCAATTTACATACAAAAATTTCTAATTCATTGAATGCATTTTCTAATTCAACATGCGATGTTTTCATGGAATCATGTTCAATAGTTAAATCAAGTTGCTTCTTATTTAAGGAGTCAAATTTATCTAATAAAGCCATATAATTACTATCCAAAGTGGAATGATCTTTCTTCAGGCATTCATGCTCTTCTATAGATTTGAAAAATCAAATTTAAAGGTTGCATGTCATCTCTTGAGCTTCCTATATGCAGTATGAATTTTTTTAGAAATATCAAATAATTCATCATAGGAAAGCTCACATACCTCCTCTTAATTAGAAGATTAAGATGATTATCACCCATTAAGCACAGGTTGGTTATCTCCTCTTCTACTTCAGTTTCAAATGAGTTTGAAGTAGAGTCTGCCTATAAAACCTTGTGAGTTCTTTGCTTTCCCTTCTTAAATTTAACTTTTCCTAACCCTTCTCCATGCTTGGGTGAGCTTTAAGACTTGAGAAATCAGACTTCAAGTTCCCTGACTTTATACATTCAAAATAAATAACATCAGAAGAAACTTTAGGATTTTTTATTATTTTTACCTTTATTCCCTTGTTGATGACTTTTTTACTTTTTCCTTAAAAATATCTTGAATTTCCTAGTCATCAGTGCAATATCATCACTTTCTGATCCAAAAGTATTATTATTAGAGTCATTAGCCTTTAAGGCTATAGTTTTCTCTTTTCTCTTCTCTCCTATATTAAGCTGCCTTAGACTCACTCCTTGCTTGTCGGCGATGTGTGATCCAAGTAAGTTATCAATATACTAATCATTTAGATCTTTAGATTCAGTAATGATAATTATTTTTGCATCATAGGAAGAAAGTAGGCAATGCAAAATTTTGTTAACTTTTTTATAATTTATAAGTTCTCTTCCTAAAGCATGCAAAGAAGTAACAATCTGAGTAAATCTAGTATACATTTTAGAAATTTATTCACTAGGTTTCATATAAAATAGTTCATAATCATGAAGCAGAATGTTCAGCCTAGATTATTTTACCTCAATTATTCCGTCATAAGTTATGCATAATTTGTCCCAAATTTCTTTCTTAGTTTAATAAGTAGAAACACGCATATAATCTTCATATTTTAAAGCATAAAAAATTATTCAAATATTTATCATTCAGTTGGATTAAATCTCTATCTTCTATGCTCCATTCAAAAAAAAGAAGTTTAATTTTAATGCCATTAACAAGTCATGAAGGTGCAGAATATCCTTCATGAACTAACATCCACATACGATAATCAATTGATTGTAAGAATGTGGACATGAGAATTTTTCAGAAATCAAAAGGAAAATTATCAAATAAAGGTGGTCATATGATTGAATATCCTTCCAAAGTATTATGATTTCTAAAGCTAGCCATTGATATTTTTCAAAAGTTTTCTAAAACTAAATTTTTGAATGCCACTCTTATACCACTTGAAAGTTCATGATGGTTGTTAAACCTTAAGGAATTAGCCTGAGGCTAATTAAGAGGAGGGTGAATTTGTTATTTTAAAAAATTACTTAAATAAAAAGAAAAATGTTTTTAATCTTTTTAAATATTTTTAAAAGCAAACAAAATTATCCTTCAATGTGGAAGCAAATTAAGTTCACAATAACAAAGATAATTAGAAATTTCAACCACACAGAAAATCACAGAAGAGTGCAAAAATTAAAATACAGAAACGTAAAAGAACAAATACACTAGATTACTAGTAGTTTGATCAATTCTAACCTATGTCCATTCCCCGGAGGCCTATGCTCTAAGTATTACACTAAAACCTTTTACTGTCTATCCTTTAGCCCCCACAATAAGGAGGAGAAGCCCTTATAAAACCTCTTCCACCGACCCAGTGAGGCAGAGTACCTTGAATCCTTTTTCTCCCTCCTAGTGAACGTAGATAACTTGAAATTTTTTTCACCCTCCTGGTGATGGAAAAGAACTAAGAATCCTTTTTCACCCTCCTGGTGATGGCAAAGAATCAAGAATCCTTTTACTCCCACTTAGAGTTGGTAGAGAACCATGTAATCCTTTTTCTCCCTCCTAGAGAAGGCAGAGAACTTGGATTTGATGCTGAAGAATATCTCCCTAGAGCCACTAAGGAATCAAGAAAGTAGCATGAAGAAGACAATGGAAACCATGCTTGGAGTAACCTTTATGAATACCTCACAACGCCTCCTCACAAGAACCTCACACTCTCTTCTCGCTTAAACCTCTACCTTCTTCCTTCTCCAAGCTCCCTCTCAAGCACATAAACAAGCAAAAGAGCTTCTCAAAAGAAGATAAGAATGGCTTAAATATTGGGCTTCAAGAAACCCTAAATTTTAAGAGATCTGTCTTCTCTTTGTATTGTATGATACAAATATCATACAGTATGATTAGTACAAAATTAGGATCATCTAGAATCCTATGAATAGTCATTCAGATGAATTGTTATAACCTTATAACTATTCATACTATATGATCATAAGATCATTTTGGTACGAACTGTAGAAATTCCTTTTATTCATTTGATACGACTTCTGGGATGATCAATTTCATACTCTATCGATTGTCCAGCACTGTAGATATTATACAGTATGATCAATACAAAAATCATGGCTTTTATTTGAAATGACCTTTGGGATGACAAAATTTGTACTCTATCGATCGTACATTACGAACAAAATCATATAATATGATCGGCTAATCAGAGTTGCGCATGATTTGATTGCTTAATTTTTAGGTCAAATTAGGTAAGATATTAATTTAGTTCTAAAGTATGATTGTGATCATATAGTACGATTAATAAAAAAGTATCTTCCTTAACTCTTTGGCAGCTAGAGTTTTGTAGAATGAACTTAATCATATAGTATGATTAAAAATCGTACAGTATGACTTAAAATCATACAATATGAGTTAAAGTCGTACAATATAAAAAATATAGAAAATTTAATATTATATTTTTCTCTCTCCCCCTGTGTGTGAGTATGGTTACTCAGTAATAGTATCCACCAGATTACATATTTTGACTCAAGAAAGATAAAAGATATATAAATGCTGACTGTAACTCTAGTCTGCCCAATCCTGAGCTGATCAAAGTTACAAGTGAATGGTAGACTATTTTCCTGAAATGTTAGTACACAAAAAATAAAACAGAATATCATAGAATCAGGAGAAAGCAGTAATGTTTATTATCATCAAAATCATAGAGCTTGGATAAGATTTGTAATAATCTCACCCTTTTTTATAATGGTAAACATTATTATTTAAGGATTTTCAAAAAGTTGCTTTCCTCTAAACTCCCCCTTAGACGATAACCATATGTAAGACAAGAAAGTGTGAAATTCTTACTTTTTAGTAAAAATAAATATAACATTTAGGAAAAAATGAATAATAATACAACAACACAAATAAATACAATATTTAGGAAAAATAAATAACAACACAATAACACATTTCTCCCCTTTTAAGAAAAAATTGAACAACAACACAATTCTCCCACTTTTGACATCTCAAAAAGAGGGAAGTAGTAGGAAGGAACATACAGAAACAAAAATTAAAGGATTACAAAAAAACTAACAACTCAAAATAAAAAAAACATAAATATAAAAAGAAATACAACACAAACAAACTAGTATGAAGGTGGATCCTGATTAGGTGGGGGCTGTGGAGGTGAAAACTGTTGGAAGAACTGGTGAATTGAGGAGTATTGTTGCTGGATTATGTCAAATTTATCCCTGAACCAATTCATTTCATTTTCATGTTGAACTTGCTATTGATTTAGGAGTGTCTCGAGCCTGTTAAAATGTTGAATCATCTCCTTATATAGGTAGTGATGAGGAGGCGGTGCAGGAGCATCATCAGCTGCAGGGAATTCATCTCCTTCTTCATCAAACATTGGCTTATCTAGCTCATATTCCTTATGATAGAGTATACAAAAAGAGGCATTCGTAAAGAAGATTGGGTGGTTATTAGGAGGAGCAAGATATCTGAGATTATATTTTTTATCTAGGATGTACCCAATAACATGTCCTTGAGTAATATTTTATTTTCTTCTAGAGGATGGGAGTCAATTAGAAGAAGGTTTTGGATGTAATCGATCAAAATTTGGGCTTCATTCATTTAGGTATTTGACATGATGAAATATGTGACAATTGAAAGTACAAGGGTAATGTTTACCCGGTCCCCAGCTTTAGGGATGATTGAAGTTCTGAGGACGTGCTAGATAACCCTGACATTTTGTTTAAGGGTATGAACTAAGGGTTTGTGGTAGTTCACAACAACATTTCTAAGTATATGATTTAGAACACTCTAGTTAAAATTATATCTGGAGGCCTTAGTAGGTGGTCTATTACCTTGAGTGTTTAATTGCAGTTGAACCCCTATATCTTCTTTGGTTATTTCAACATTTTAATAATAGACACGGGAGGTCATGGAAGTGGCATCCCCACTAATTCTAAGATTGGATAGGAACTCGTAGAGGATTTTAGAGTGAAAAGAATAGGGTAAGGTGAGAAGGAATTGGAGTGCAGTGGAGTTCAATAGATTCATTACCAAAAAGTTCAGTGCTTGTTGTTGAGAAGACTAGAGGGAGTTATTTTGGCTTCTTTAAACTTGTAGTAGGCTACTTCATCAAAAGCTATTAGAAAAAGTTCATCGATAAAATGGCGAGAGGAAGAACCACCCTGGGTTTGGTAATAATGTTTTCCATCACCAACCATTGCAAGAATAAGAGTGCAAGAGGGAAGGAGGGGTTTAGAAGATTGAGATGGTGTGAAGAAACTGAAGAAATTCAACTGTTTAAATAGAACTTTGCCCGATCATACAGTACGATCATGAGATCATATTGGATGATCGTATGCAATCAATTCATCTAGATGATCTTTCAAAAAAGGAAGTCATATCATACAGTATAATCAAACATCGTAGTAGATGATTAGACACAGGGTGATCATCCCAAGGGGTCAGCCTGCACAATTGATAACTTATTTGATCGTAAAAAATAAATACAGAAGCAATTTTTTTTTTTGAATCATACAACTTCAATAAATTATAATTTTTCCTCATAATTAGATTAAAAATAAGTATGAAATGAATTGATAATACTAAAATCCATAAAGGTTAAAAATTTTATTTTGTAAACCCTAACTCGAACTCCTTACAGGTTAAAATTCTTTTTAAACAAAAATCTAAATCAGAAAAAAAAATAGATAAGAAAAGTAATCTTTTTAAACTTCATTTTAAAAAAATATCTAATAGAATAATATTACAAAGTATTCAATCAAAAATTATGAATTTCAAATTTAGGTGTAGGAGATATCAATTGGCACATGGATTTTTCTAAGAATTAAAGATTGGAAAGAAGAAGAAGCTTATTTTATTGTGAGCTCAATTTGTGCCTCTTTTCAGTATTTGACGCACTTTACACATCTTTTATTTTTTGATACACTTTATGTATCTTGTAATTATTTGGTGGACATTGCGTATATTGTTCACTTTTGGGCTCATTTTGTGCCTCTTGTTATTTATGCAAGCTTGCTTTCTTTCAAAACCTTTAAAGACTCTCAGTTGTGACATTATCTTTCAAATATAAGAGAAAAAGAAAACTCACTCTCTTATATAAGGAAGAGTAAACCATAAAATAGAATCCTATCTATATGATAAATACAAATAACTGGATTAAGAAAACCTTGAAAGAGATTTATTAATTTGGAACATTATTCATATGAGATAGATTACTATAATAAGATAAAATATATCTTAATTTCAAAGTTCAACTTTTAATTTGAAATAGATTTTGATTCAAAAAGAAAATACACCACTAAAGAAGTTAGAGGAAGAGAAACAATCATCAATGTTTCTTCCTTTAACTGTTTTAGCAGAGTCAATCATAGCTTACAGACTTCCAAACAAAATAAGGCAAAATTAAATCCCATCTGAATTGAGTGGTGATCAGATTCCAAAAAAAAAAAAAAAACAATAAAGGAAAATACTAAAAAATCACAACATAACATAAAAACACAAAAAAATAACAAAAACAAAAATAAAAAAGTGAAAACCAAAATAGAAACATAAAGCATTAATTTCAAGTATGAATATCTATCACACCTAACCTAGATCTTAAGGTGCTGATGGTTTCAAAGGCCAGTGGTTTTATAAAGATATCTACAAGCTAATTTTTAGTGGCTATATAGTGTAGCTCTATGTCTCCTTTGATAACATGGTTCCTAATGAAATGGTGCCTTATGTTTATGTGTTTGGTCCTAGAGTGTTGGATTGGATTCTTCAAAATATAGATGACATTAGTGTTATCACATAAGATTAAAGTGGTGCCTATAGGTAATCCTAAATATAGTATTTGTTATTTAACCAAAGGACTTGGGCCACATAACTTTTTAAGGCTATGTATTTAGTTTCAGCAGTGGACAGGGCAATTGAGTTTTATTTTTCTACTGGACCAGGAAACTAAGGACTGCCCTATGAATTGACATATTCCAGAAGAGCTTTTCCTATCAACCCTACATCTTACATTTGACCTCATTTTTATATGAGGTCTCTAGGATCTACTCTAGACCCTAGGATTCTTCTAGACCGATCAAGACCTTCGGATCAATCTAGACCCTAGGATCCTTTTAGACTCCAGACTATACGACCTTCCTAGACCCTAAGATTCTTTTAGTCTCTAGATCTTATGGTCTTCTTAGTCCCTAGGATCTACCTAGACCTTAGATCAATGAAGACCCTAGGATCAATTCTGAACTTAGATCACTCTAGAATCCAAGTTAATCTAGACTCTAGGATCAATTCTGATCTTAGATCAACCTATCCTAGAATAACCTAAATCCCAGATCAATCTAGAATCTAGATCAATCCAAATTCAAATCAAACCCAAACTTCAAGCTTGCCCAGGTTTTAAACCTACTCAAGCTTTAAACCTGTCTATACTCCTAGGCAATTTAATCTCTAGCTCAAACTCCAGTTAATCTAGCCTATGATCAAACTTTAATCCTATCCAATCATTCATAATCACCCATATGATTATGAGTGATGAGGGTAGTTCAAATTGAAGCATCCAAATCAAAATTCCATATCAGATCCAAAAATTCTAGGCCAAATCCAAGGCTAAGGGGCCCTATTGTGAAGCCCATTTCCTAAGATTTTTCAAACACTTCAAACATTAGTCATATGACCTCTGATTTAGAGTCTATCAGTTACATAATGATAGGACATGTCTCTAGAAGAAACCCTCTAAATTTGAGCTCATTCTGAATTGTCTAACCCCAGAAACTGAATTGATTTCCAAAGGCTATGAAACCTTCAAATATTTATGGCCTATGCTATAGACCTACCACCTTGTGGATTTTAACCTTAGAGCTTTCTCTAAAGCTTCTAATCACTTCCAGACCGTTGATTATAACATGTTGAGTAGTAAACTGCATTTGGGTGAACCCACTTTGTCCCCCAGTTGATTAGGGGTCAAAATAACCAAAATGCCCCTTTTGGGCAATTTTGGAGTTTTCTCCCAATTTCAACATGGCCAAATCAAATTAAACTCCAGAAGCTCTTCCAATGCAGTCTAATCATCATTAGGAGTGCAATAGACTCAAGCCCTGACCCTGGTCAAGCTTGGTTGACCAAGTCAACCAATTTTGATCAAAATACCCCTTAGGGGTTTGAACAACTATTTCAAATCAAATGACCTCCAAATTACATGGAACCAATTCCATTCAATTTCAAATATCAAACCAAATCTATTAGACCCAAACCCAGACCCTGGGTCAGCCTAGGTTGACCAAATAGGTCCTTTAGGTTTCAAACAGTCATTTTGACAGAGTTGTCCTCCCTAGACCTTTGGACCACCTCTACCAGATTCCATTTATCATTTCAAACCTATTTAATCCTAACCCAGGTCTTGGGTCAACCTGGTTGACCAAGTCAACCTAGGTTGACCCAATTAACCTTTAAGCTTTTTCATATTTAATCAAACCTCAAATGCATTTAAAAGTTTATCAAACTCCTCTGGTCACATACCCCAATAATCTTGATATGATTGACCATCTTGACCCAATCATTAGTTGACTAGGTTAAGTAACTTTGACTCAAGTCAAATTAAATTTAATCATGCTTATACACCATTTATATCAAATTCAAGATTCTCAAACCCTATCAAGCTGTTAAAATCAGTCCATATCATGGTTTGAACCAATCCAAACCAAAGGTTAAGTTGAGTTTAATGGAATTAACCAAGTCAACTACTTGAAATTTGGTCAAACTACCATAAAACTCCTCTCATATGCTTAAGCTCCAACCTCTAGCCTTTGAACCCCCTTTAATTTGTCCAACCAGCACCCAAGCATTCCACCCATGCCACCTCAGCAGCCACATGGCCTAGAAATTGGTCAAACAGTCAAACCAAAGGTTAAGAGGAGTCAAACTTGGTTAGAAACCCCTTTTAAACCTAATCCCCTCTAATCCAAACTTCTCCAGCAGCTTAGGAGGACTCTAGAACCTTCCTAAAGCTCACTCTTAGCCCTTGGATCAAGATCCAATGGTCTTGATCATCCCCACTTGGACATATGGGACCAAAGAGGCTTTCCACCTCATTTATACCCTTGTCCTTTGATTCCCCTGCTCCTAATAACCCCTAGGATAGCTGGCATGCATCAAAGGAGCATCCCAATTGATCAGGGCTGTCCAAATAACCTGGGGTAGATTGAATAGGGAAAAAGCATCATAACGAGTCATTTGAGAACCCTAATCTTATCTCTCCACTCTAGCCTCTTGAAGCCCAAATCTCAACTCATATGAGCTTCCCAAACATCTCTCAACCCTTCCCACCAAAATTCCACCACTTAGACCTCATCGGCGGCAGGTTTCCAAGCCAACCAAAGCTTAAATCATTCCAAGGGGCATAACTCTCAATCCAGACGTCACCATCTTGAGGAGTCTTCTACAAACTTGAGCGTGGATAGACTACAAGTTCAGAGATCTAAAAATAATCAAAATCCATCGATAAAATCTCTTAAAAATTGAAACCCTGAGTTAGAACACTTTTGATCAAATAGCTTTTTATTAAGTGCTTTTTATACCGTAATTTTGATTCCTCATTAAATATGTTCATAAAATCAAGCTATGTTTTAATTTTCAATCAATTTGATCAAGCTGTTCATAAGAACGAGCTCAAAAATGAGCTCTAAGGTTTGGTTATGTAACCCTTACGTTACATAAGATTCAACGGTTTGGATCTAGCCGTTCCACACATTCGTTCAACCGTCGATCCGATCTCGCAGATCAGATCTCCGTCCGGTTCGGTCTAAGCTATTGATTCCAAAACAGCGGAGATCCAACGGCATGGAGCATCCGCTGACATGGTTAAGTTGATTCGCCGCCCTTGCAATCATTGGCAGTGATTCTGCGGCGGTGTAATTATTGCCAATGATTGCAAAATGCGTCCGTAGTTTGGGATGGCCAATCTTGACCTGCCACGCAGCACTCCGCCATTTTTTTAAATTTTATTAATTAAAAATTAATTTAAATTCATTTTAAATTGAATAAAATTAAAAAAAAGTATTAAAAATCAAATAAAATAAAAAAGGTTAATATTTTATATTAATATTTCTAGAAAATTAAATACAATAATTTAAAAATAATATTAATTTAAAATTTTAATTATATTTTAAATTATTTTAGTTATTAAAATTTTATTATTTTAAATTAATAATTAATTAAAAATCATTAAAATATTTTATAAATTTAAAATTTTATTTTTAAAATATATTTTAAAATTCCAGATAAATATTTAAGATATTTGTATTTTAAAACATAATTTAATTTAAACTTTAAATTAATTTAAAATATTTTATTTAATTATCTTAAATAATATCTATTTAATATTAAATTAATATTAATTTAAATATATCCAAATATTTAAAATATTTTTTATTTTAAATATTTAAAAAAATTAGAGAATTAATTTTAATTTTTAATTTTTAATTTAATTTAATTTAATAAATATTTATATTTCAAATAATTTTAAATTATTTAAATATTTAAATATTTAACTAATATTTAATTAAAATTAAATTAAAATGATTTAAAAATTTCAATTAAAGTATTTAAAATAATTTAAAATTATAAAAAATAATTATAAATGAATTTAATGCAATTTAATGATTATTTTAAAAATTAATTAATTTTAAATTTATTTAAATACTTTAATTATTAATAAACTTCAGAAATTCATAAGAAATTCAAATTAAATCAAAAAAATATAAATAATACTTAGAATTTTCAAAAGATTAAGTATTTTAATTTAAAATTAATTTCATGAAGTAAAAACTTAATTTATCTCAAATAATCTTAATTATTTAAATATTTTAATATTTAATTAGTATTTAATTAAATATTATATTAAATATTTTCAAAATTCAAAATTTATTTTAAAATATTCTGTTAAAAATCAGAGATTAATTTTGAGATATTTTAGTTTAAAATTGAGATTATTTTAAAATATTTTATGTATTTTAAATAATTTCTATTCTTTAGGTGTTTAAGTTTTCAATTAATATTAAATAGTGATTTAAACTATTTTTAAAAATTAGAAAAATATATTTTAAAAATATTTTAATATTATTAAAGTATTTTCAAAACTACTTTGAAATTATTTTTAATAATATTTTAATTTCTTTAAATTTCTTTAAATATCAAAAATTAATTTTAAAATTATATATGCATTAAATTTTGAGAGCTTGTGAGTTGAGCCTTGAAATTTTAAACATACTTGAGCTTGATTGAATAGGATTGGTGGGAAGTGGTGGTTAATCAATGAGCAATTACTTTGTTAATTGTTCATTGATTAATCACTTTATTAATTAAGCTTTATCATGTTATTTATATGTTTTGGGTGCACACACTCACTTAGTCTTAGGCTCCTTGATTTAGGAACTTGATTGTGATTGTGATTGCATCTTATTCATGTATGTCAAAGGTTATTAGAACTTCAATTCAAACCCACTTAAACTTAGTGAGATCCTTAAGAACAATAATTAAGGACATGTTTAGAGAACTTAAAATTTTTTTAATAATTTGGATATACATTCTTTTGACTTGAAATTGAAACTTAAACTTTGTGACACATACAGCCCATATAAAACATTTCTAGCAAATTTCAAATTTATTAAGTCACCTAATTAATTTACTTAAGTTTGAACCCTTAATTAAGCATTTAAACTTGTAAAAAATCTAATAAATTTAAATTAAATCCAAAAAATAAGCATAATATCTCTAACTAACCAAAATTAAGCCCTTAATAAGGGAAAATTAAACAACTTTAATTTGATATCAATTTTAAGAATAATTTAACTTTAAATGAAAATGAATATTTAATTAATTTATCAAATTTCAAACCTTAATCAATCTAATTCACTTAATTATACTGGTTAACACTAGGTAACCTAGGCCTACGAGGCTATTAAATTAGCCCCAAGAAAGGTGAAATAAACTTCATTTTCCTCGGTGAGCAACAAAGGTGGTAGCCATTTAACATTCAGAAATATAATTTAAAATCATTTTCAAATCATTAATATTTAAACTTTAATTAAATACTCTCCTTAAGCCTTTCAACCAAACAGAGCATCAAGTAATTTTAATCAAATATTCTATATAGGACATATCCAAGCCACATAACCTACCTCACACACTTTAGATGGTTTGCTAAGACAACCAACTCTAGTCTTAGGCTTGGCCGGTATTTACTTTTCTGCTGTGTGTTGGGTTTTTTATGATTTTCACTACATATTGTTTGCTATCTTAGATTAATGTATTTATTTATTTAATTTTTACACCCTATGGCGTGATTGATTTTGTGTTAGATTTACTCCTAGCTTAGAGATGATTTATGCTAATTCAATCTTATGCATGTGGCCATGATCATATAAGAAAATTTAAAAAAAGGAGGTAAACTAAAATTGAGCTTTAAAAATTAACGACATTTTCTGCAGGTGCTCCAGAACGCTTAAGTCCCCCTTTAAATTAAAAGAGCATGGCCAAGCGTGATAATGATTTGAGCATTTAATTTTAAAATATATAACTACTTGAGATTTTGAATTTAATTATAACTGCCTTGGATAACCCTATAGGTGCTGAGTCTAAATTTTAAATTTTATTAAATATAATTTAAGCATTCAATTGTAAATGTCAAAGTGATAATTTGAGATGAGATTTAAGCATCCAATTTGAAATGCAAAGAGGAAGGAACATCCCTTAGGAGAGAGTCCCTCTCCATTTAGAAATCTAAATTAGGATGATTTTCAAATATCTAAAGAGAAAAGAGAATACCCCTCTAGGGGAGTTTCTTGTCATTTGGATATTTGGATTCGATGGATTCAAGGAGCTTGCAGAAGGCCAAATAAATGAAGAGTTAGAAGAATCCCAATTCTCAAAGTCACTTTCGTTTTAGGAGTAGAATCTGGGTTGTTGTCAGTGGTACCCAGCCACTTTTAATTGCAAGCAATTTTGAGTTGTAATATTAAGTGGCATTTGCCACATTAACTTTTTTTTTAATTTGTTTATTTAAATATTAATTTGATTAATTTATTTATAAATTATTTGATATTGATTGCGATATAAGATTCTCTACTTTTAGTAGTTTTTTGGCAATTCTTATATGTCGATCTTAGTTTTACCCTGGAATCTAATCGGAGGCTCGCGAGGACACGCTTAAAACTTTTTATACCTTAATTAAATTAAAAAAGTTTTAAGATAACATAGAAACTCTAATGTTTTAAGAAGTAAGCCTGGGATCGTTGAGAGTTCTCATAAGCATATTTGTTGCACCTTCTATCCTTTTGTTAGGCACCTCCCCACCTGCGGATTTTGGAAGACCACATGGCCTATGAGGGTGCAGATTTGTTAAGGGAATCTACGCAATCTTGGATAAAATCTATTTTTAAGCCTTTTTTAAAAACTGCTACATATTTAATTTAAGCATTCAATCAAGTCAACTAGCATACATTACATTAGAGATCAATTAAAATTTATCTAAAACTTAATCACATTTTACTCTTACGCCTTAATTTACCTAATATAAGTAAATGGGTCAATTAGGATATGCTCTAGATGTCGGCCCTGCTTTCCTCAAACTTAACTTAATCAAACGTCCCTACCACTCTTTCATTAAAAATCAGATATATGGTTTTGAAGGGCTTAGGTGGTTTAGCTGGCTCCCTAATTTAAGTCAGGATAAGTCCAGATTTGCATTGCATTAGCTAGGTTTGGGTAACTGACTTTCAGTACCCAATTTAGACTTTGGTTCTGAGGCAGAACCAGCTATAAGACCTCAACCTTCAGGAATTGAATCCTAATTTTCTAATAAAATTAACCAGTCAAAATTAAATCTCTTTTAATCAAATTTAAGCCCAACACTTAGGATATTTTGAGGTGTTTCTTAAATATTTCAGAATCTCAAACACCTCCTACTTTTCTTCCTTTGACTCCAGAAATAAGTGTTCCAATTTGATTCAATTCCTGTTGAATTTCCAACCTCACCTTCCTTTGACATCAATCTTTGAAATTCTAGATAAAATTTTTACTATTATTTTAATCAAGATTAATCATAAGAAACTCTAATTTCCTATGATGGAATTAAGTATGAGGGCTTGCGCTCATAGGAGATTTAAAAACTCAGATCAAATTTTTTAGAAAATCAAGTTTTAAAAAACCTCAATTAATTCTCTTAAGGAAATTCATAGTTTTATAATCTAAACCCATTAGGGAATGACATGTTTGCCTCTCGAGATGATATATCATTCATAATGAAGCGTTCGATTCCAAAACTAAAAATCCAGAAATTAAACTTTCACAAAGAAAATTAAAAATTTTCAAACAAATAAAATCTCACTCTCCATCTTTAATATCGGTTCAAATTTTATTGCATCAGTAGTTTTGACTACCTTTCCTTCCATTAGTTCCTCTACCCATTTCTTTCTTGAGTGAGTGTGGCCAACATTAATTAAGACATGTCAAAAGAGAGGTGAGTGTAGGAAACCTCTGTCAAAGTTTGGCTTTGATATTTTTCCTCCAAGTTCATTTGTAGAGCAAAAGAGTAAAGCCAAGCTTTTCAAAATTCTCTTGTATATGTTGCAAACTTACATGGTTAAATATACCTCAAGCATGCTAAGTTTCACAATTTATAGAAAATTCTCCAATTTGAACAGCGTAGTTTTAATTATTTAACAAAATTCTATCTTTTTTAAAATTTTAATTGATTTCTATATCTTATCATCACATAAGGGATTATAATCCTTATAATTCAATATGTGTGATAGGATATAGATTTCTCCACCAAATCTAATTCAAAAGATCGATCCTTCCAGCAAAGTTAAGCTTTAACATTTCACTCCCAAACAGTTTGTCAAGATGAAAGAGTCGGCTCATTAGAATTTTCCCCCCAAAATTTGTGAACCTTTATGTCGAATATAAATTCAACATATTGAGTTTCAAAATAAGGAGAAATTCCACCAGATTTTTGAATTTTCTAATCTTTTTTTAAAAATCATTCAACTTCAATCGTCATTATCATATGTTTTTCTGCAAGACCCTTTTGTAGTATAACATATACAAAGCATATTGAATCCATTTCAAAGTCAAACTCAAGATTCAACTCTTCTAGAAAATCTAATTTCTAACATTTTACCTTTAGGCTAATCAGTAGGGTAAAAGAGTCGAGCTAAAAACCCCTTGATCTTCTCTCTAAATTTGTAAACCTTCATGTTGAATATACATTCAACATGTTGAGTTTTGAAATTTCAATTTTCAAACATTCAAGATCTTCTCTAAAATCATTCAAAGTGACTTGGATCATCATTGTTATGTGTTTCCTTCAACATCCTCTTATAGTTTTACGCACGTAATGCAACTTCAATTTTAAACCCAGACTTTAACATTTTACCCCTAGGTTAATTGGCGGGGCAAAAAAGTCAAGTCAAAATTTCTTGAATATTCTCATCAATTTGTTAACTTTTATGTTAAATGCAAATTCAACGTATTGGGTTTCAATGAGTCAAGGAAATTTTGTCAATTTCCAAACATATAAAATTCTCTTCAATCACTCAAATCAATTCCAGTTTTTAAATTCCAAAACTCATGTCAAATCTAGGCTTTAATATTTCACACCAAACCACTTAGTGGGGTGAAAGAGTCAAGCCTAATTCTTAGGATCTATAATTTAATTTTGCAAACATGCACATTTGAATGATACTCAATATGTTGAGTTTTAAAATTTAAAGAAGATCCATTCACTTTCAACCTCTAGCCCAAATTCAATTTTCACCTTAAATTCAAGTTTGATTTCAACTTCATTAAACTTTAAATTTGATTTCAAATTCAAATCTAGGCTTTGACATTTCAACCCAAGTCAATTGATGAAATGAAAGGAGTCAAGCCAAATTCCTGTGATTTTCTTTTAATTTTTATAAACCTGCATACTTGAGTGAAACTCAGTATGTTGAGTTTCAAAATTTGAAGAATATCCGTTCAATCTCAACCTTTCAAGTTTGAGTTCATTCCAACCTCAAGTTCAAAGTTCAACCTTAACTTCAAGTTCATATCTGAATTCTGACTTTCACCTTCAAGCCAATTTCTAAATTGAAAGAGTCGAGCCAGATTCCCCTAGATTTTCTTAATCAATTTTATAAACCCTCGTGTTGTGTGAAAACTCTGCATGTTAAGGTTCAAAATATAAAGAAGATCATTCTAATTCAAAATTCAAATTCCACTTTAAATCAACTAATCCAAATTATATTTCCTTAATTATATGAAATAAAGCACTCAAATGGTTAGGAAAATCCCCTTCTCTCTGAATAAAGACATGCATGTGGAAGAAATCCTCGGTGGTAGTTCAATTCAGGTTAGAATGGAATTTCAGAACCTCAAGCTATCAGTTAATGGGGAAACACTGATCAACTTGTCTGCCGGGATGTAAATGGATGTCCCCTTAGTTAAGCTTTCTTTAGGGTCAGGATTTGACTCCCTCATCTCCAAGATGGAGGTCACTATCGCCCCTTTACCCACTATATCCTCTGTTTAGGAGGATAAGAACTAGAAGTCAATAATGACAGAAGAGTTACTATATCAGTCTGAGATCAGGTCAAGTTTTATCACTCCTTTCATCGGCAAGAACCAAAAGAAGAATTACCTTCGAAGAGTCAGAAAGAGGAATCTTAAGGCTAGAAAGGTTGTTGAGTCAGAAGCCTTAAAGCAATAAAAATTTGAGGCCAATTAAGAGTTCGTTGCTCCTTCTACGTACCCCCTCCTTAGTGGAAATCATTTCCTTCCCTTTCCTGTTGCCCAAAGGAGGGAAGTTGTAAAAATGAGAGCACGATCTACAATACACCTTCTTGACTACTACACAACAAGAATCAATTAAGCCAGAACTAAATAAATATCAGCAACAGGCCATAGGCCTACTGTTGAGGGTTATGACTCATCCACTCTATTAGAAGATGTTAGGTCATGTTACTATATATGTCCCACTACATCACCTACAGAGGAGGAGGAGTAAAAATCACTCAGGGTACCACTCTCTTAGCTACTAGGCCACTAGTAATTAGAGAGGGAGAAATAATCTAAGATTGTATCAGATAGTGATATCGTCAAAATTTAACTTTCAACGGGGTCCTATTGTAATAAATATTTTGATTAAAATGATGCTGCATTAACTAGGGATATTGCAGACTCCATCATAGTCTCTTCTTCCAAAGGGTTTGTAGGGATATAATTCCATAATGATAGGGTTGTGCTAACTAGACTTGCAATTTAGTTTTCTAAGGAAGACATACCATTTCTCAAGTGTACTGAGTCCAAATTTTCAGGATAGTTAATTCACCTTTTTAATGAAAGTTGACCTCAACCTTAAGTCTTAAGCAAGAGAGAGTTGTGGTTGACTCCATCAAATGTTTAAATGTCCCTCCCTCCCACTGCTTTTGTCAGTTATTTTAACAGTTGAATTAAAATCCATATCAAACTTAAGTTGATTTTTGAAATGAAATTTTTTTAATTTTCTAGCAAATTTTCTATCTTAATAGGCATCCTTTACATGCATTGAGTATATTCAATTATTTTAAAGTTAAGCTATCACCCTTATCAAAAAGAATGGGTCGGCTTTGAGGATTATCCTTCCTTGCAAAAGAGAATGAGTTTTCTTCTCTTATACTTGAGATATAATCCTAGCGTTCAAATAAAGAAGGTTAAGCCTTTTTTTAAATTCAATTGAAATCAAAAGATGCACAAAGTGCGCCAAAAATTAAGAAATGCACAAAGTGCACCGAAAGTCAAAAAAAAGAAAAAGATGCGCAAAGTGTGCCACCAAGAAAAGAGAAGATGAGTAAGAGGCCTTCCTCCCTTCTTATTCTTAAAATTTTAGAAATCCCAATTGTCTTTAATTACTTAACTTTGAAAAATTTTGAATCCAAATTCATCATCATGCATCGATAATCTATCAAGATAAAAAAAAAATTTAGTGCAAGAGAATCGAAAAGAATGAATTTCTTTACCCAACTTAAACCTCTTTTGAAATTGATCTTAATTAAATAATTCAAGGGATATCCTAGTTTGGTTTCTATAAAACTTAGTGTGGGTCAACCAAACCTAAATTCTTAAACCTTTTCAGGTTAGTTGGAGTCACTCAAATTCTTACTATACTTCTGAATTTATTCCCGCTTATCATTCTGGCAGTGTCAAAATAACTAGAGGAAATTTTCTAATATAATGAATGAATCATCTACTCCTGATAAGAATTCAAATCTTATCCTTAAGGAATGTGTGAGTCCTTACATGTAGGCATCTTTTCCATCAAGGCCTTCCCTACGAAATCATACTCTACACTGGGTCCAAGACTGTTCCCACCTAGTGGCGTAGTTTCCCTTGCTGGGAATTGCTATTCAAAAAATTATAATTGAGTAGAGTGTCTGACTCTGATAGAAGGAGTTTGAGGGCCTCAAACAAAGTCAACTCAAGCTCAACAAAGTTTAAAAGTTTATAAATCACGTACGGCTAATTTGAGAATGTGATAAATTGTGTCATCTTAGAACTTTCCAAGTAGGAGACTTGGTCGTAGTTCTTCAAAAACATGTTCTAATCCATCACAAAATTGATGGAAAGCTCGAATCAATGTTGAATGGATTGTTTATTTTAATGACGATATCTGAGGGAATCTCCCATCAATTGATCAACTCTGAAGGATGCCACCTGATATTTTCAAACATTAGGGAGGCTCTTCATGAAGTACCATGCCAGATGAGTGTCAAACTTAAAATTAAATTCAAGATCCTTTACATTCATAATCAAATTTAAAAAATTAAATTCAAAATTCTTTAAAATCAAAATCAAACCAAATTGAATTTAAAAAAAAAATTCTCCAAACTCAGATTCAAAATTCTTCAAATAAAAAATCAAATCAAATTTTAAATTCAAACAACTTCAAAGTCAAAACTAAATCAATTCAAATTAAAAAATTATTTAAATCTCAAATTCCAAAATTCAAACCTGATCCTTTGTGTGGAGAAAGTTTCCTCCATATATAATCATTCCAGACTCGATCCTCTGTGTAGAGTAAGTTTTCTCTACACATGATCATTCCTTATTTAATCCTCTATGTGGAGCAAATTTCCTCCATACATGATTATCCTGACCCGATCTTTTGTGTAGAGAAAGTTTTCTCTCCATAAGATCATCCCTTAGTGATGGAGCACGCCCTCTATAGCACCATCCTAATTTTAAACCTCAAACTTGATCTTCTGTGGGAAGCAATACTTCCTTCCTACACGATCATCCAATTTTCTCTTCCTTAAGGATAGATTTGAGTCATCGTACTTTCTCTTCATAGGATTAGATCTCTTAGTGATGGAGCACGCCCTCTGTGGCATCATCCTAATTTCAAACTTCAAACCTAATCTTCCATGGGAAGTAATTCTTCCTTCCCACATGATCATCCAATTTTCTCTTCATTAAGGATAGATGTGAGTCATTATGCTTTCTCTCCTTAGGATTTGATCCCTTAGTGATGGAGCACGCCCTCTGTGGCACCATCCTAATTTCAAACTTTAAACTTGATCTTTTATGGGAAGCAATGTTTCCTTCCCACAGGATCCTCCAGTTTCTTCTCCTTAAGGACATTTGTGAGTCATCGTGCTTTCTCTCCTTAGGATTATATCTGATAGCAATGGAGTACGCCTGTTATGACACCATCCTAGTTTCAAACTCAAGAATGATCCTCTATGGTTAGGTGTGAGTCCCACTGCTTCCTTCCCACATGATCATTCAGTCTTCTTTTCCTTAAGGTTAGGTGTGAGTCCCTTTGCTTTCTTTCCTTAGGATTAGAATCACTTGTGATGGAGTATGCCCATTGTGGCACCATCCTAGTTTCAAATTTTTATTTCAATCGTCTGTGTATAGCAAGTTTCCTCTCCACATGATCATCTACTAGTGGTGAATAATGCCCTTTGCGACACCATCCTAGTTTCAAATTCGATCCTTTGTGGTTAGGTGTGAGTCCTAATGCTTCCTTCCCATATGATCATATAGTATTCTTTTCCTCAAGGTTAGGTGTGAGTCCTGGTGCTTCCTTTCCTTAGGATTAGAATCACTAGTGGTGGATAATGCCATTTGTGGCACTACCCTAGATCTACCTATTATTCTCTTCCTTTAGGTTAAGTGATGCCTTTCCTTAGGATTAAAATCAGTAGTGGTTGATAACACCCTCTATGGCACTATCCTAGTTTCAATTTCAACTTTAAATTCTAGAATCAACAGTCTTTTCTTTAAGGTTAGATATGAGTCATCGTGCTTTCTTTCTTTAGGATTATATCTTCTAGTTATGGAGCACCCCTCTGTGGCACCATCCTAGTTTTCAAATTCCAGACACGACCTTCTATGGGAAGTAATACTTCCTTCCCGTAGGGTCTTCCATCTTTCTCTTCCTTAAGGATAGATGTGAGTCACCGTACTTTTTCTCCATAGGATTAGATCTTCTAGTGGTGGAGTACGCCATTTGCAGCACCATCCTAGTTTCAAAATTATAAATTTTAGGCCCGATCTCCTATGGGAAGTAATGCTTCCTTCCCATGAGATCAACTAGTTCCTGTCTCCTTAGGGTTAGGTTTTCTCTCTCCCTCAGGATTAGACTCCCTAGTGGTGGAGTATTCCCCCTACGACACCCTAGTATAAATTCAAATTCGATCCTCTCTAGCTAGGAGTTCTTCCTTCCTATAAGACCATTTAATTTTCTTCTCCTTAAGGTTAGGTTCTTTTCTTCCTTAGGATTAGATCTACTAGTGGTAGAGTACGCCTCTCGTGGCACTACCCTAGTATAAATTTAAACTTGGTCCTCTCTAATTAGGAGTTCTTCCTTCCTATATGACCATTAAATCTTCTTCTCCATAAGGTAAGGTTATTTCTTTCCTTAGGATTAGATCTACTAGTGGTAGAGTATACCTCTTATGGCATTACCCTAGTATCAATTTTAACTCGGTCCTCAGACCTTAGGACAAATCTAGACCCTAGGATCCTTCAAGACTTTAGACCCTAGGACCTTCCAAGACCCTAGGATTCTTTTAGACTCCAAATCTTATGATTTTCTTATGCTCTAAGATCTACTTAGACCTTAGATCAATCCAAACCCTAGGATCAATTCTAATCTTAGATCACTCCAGACTCCAAGTTAATCTAGACCTTAGGATCAATTCTAATCTTTGATTAACCTATATACTAGACCAATCTAAATCCTAGATCAATCTAGAATCCTGATTAATCTAATTTCAAATCAAACCTAGAAATTAAGCTTATCCAGATTTCAATTGCATTCTAACATTAAACCAACCCAGACTTCAAACCTACTCAAGCTTCAAACCTATCTAGACTCCTAGGCAATTTAATCTCTAGCTCAAACTCCAATTAATCTAGCCTATGATCAAAGTTGAATCCTATTCAATCATTCATAACCACCTATATGATTATGAGTGATGAGGGTAATGTAAATTCAAGCAACCAAATCAAAATTCCAGATCAAATCAAGAAATTTCAGACCAAATCCAAGGCTAAGGAGCCCTATCCTGATACCCTTTTCTAAGAATTTTTCAAATGCTTCAAATCCTAGTCAAATGACCTCTGATTCAGAGTCTATCAATTATATATTGATAGGACATGTATCTAGAGGCAACCCTCCAAATTTGAGCCCATTCTGAGGTGTTTAACCTTAGAAACTGAATTGATTTTAAAGGCTGTGAAACCTTCAAATATTTATGGCCTATGCCACTAGAACTACCACCCTGTGCATTTTAACCTTAGAGCTTTCTATAAAGCTTATAATCACTTCCAGACCCTTGATTATGTCATTTTGAGCCAAACTGCATTTTAGTGGACCCACTTTAACCCCCAGTTGATTAGGGCTCAAAATGACCAAAATACCTCTCATGAGCAATTTTGGAGTTCTCTCCGAACTTCAACATGGCCCAATCAAATCAAACTCCAGAATCTCTTCCAATGTATCCTTATCATCATTAGTAGTGCAATGGACTCAAGCCCTTGAAAGTTTGATAGGGATGTTAAGCCCTAGTGAACTAGTCCCGAGGCTAACCATGAGGGGGGGTGAATTGGTTATTTAAAAATTTTACGATAACAATGAAAATCTTTTCGATACTTTGCAGCGGAAACAAGTAAGCAAGAATGAAAAGATCAATCACAGATATTCACCCAAGCAGTTAATATCAGAAAAGTAAAGTGCAAAACTGAAGCGGAAAAGCAGACCAGATTTTATAGTGGTTCGGTCAACTTGACCTACGTCCACTCCCCGGAGCCTCCCCTTCGGGTATTGCACTAAACAAAAAGCGTCTCTCCTTTTGCTCCCCCAGCAAGGCGGAGAAGCCTGTACAAACACCTCCTTTTCACCACACGGTGAGGCAGAGAACCCGACCTACTTTTGCTTCCTCCTGTAGTAGGCAGAGAACCTTCGAACTCCTTTTGCTTCCACCTGAAGCGGGCAGAGAACCCCGGATCTTCTTGCGAACGATCCTCCCACGACGAAAACCGACTAGACGAAAGACGACGAGCGGAGAAGACGACTCTGATCCGTGCTTGGAGCAACCTTAGTGAATCCCTCACTAACTCCCCCTCACAAGATCTTCTCTCTCTCTCCCAACCCTCTCTCTCTAGGGTTTTTCAGGGAAGGAAGGTAGCAAAAGATTTTTCTTGTTTTTAGAAAAAGTTCTTTTATAGGAGGGCTTAAAATTTGCCCTAAATCTCAACTGGTCGGCCACGATCATCTAGGACGATCTGTAGATCATCCTGTATGATCAGTTCAAATTCAGCTGTTTTAGCCTGGACGATCAGGCTCTTCTTGACAATCAGTAGAAAAAATTGTTCATATCGTCCCGTACGATCCTGCGATCGTCCGGGACGATTAGTACAAATCGAGGAATATCGTACAGAAGACAGCTCGGGTCGTCCAGAGAAACTTGTGCTGGACGACCAAAAAATGACTTGATCGTCCAAGACGATAGGGACATCGTCCTGTACGATTAGTTCAAAAAGGCCCTAAATTGTCCTGTACATAGTTCTGGACATACAGCTTAAATGTACTAGACGATCAAGATCGTCCGGGACGATCCTGCGATCATCCAGGACGATATGATCGTATCAACCAAAAATAAATTACTTTCCTTAATTACCAGATTAAATTAGGCATGATTGTACTGAATCGTCTGGGACGATCAGACCGAATAACTTAAAATAAAAACATGCCTAACTTGATCTGGCGGCTGAGAATTTTTGATTTGGGCATATCGTCCCGTACGATCCAGAGATCGTCTAGGACGATCTGCTTAATCAGACCCTCTTAACTTAGTCGCCCTAATTAGGGTTTCTGTTTTGGCTGGATCGTCCAGGATGATGTGAATATTGTCCAGGACGATCTGAACAAAAAAAAGAACAGAAACTCTAATTCACTCAAGCTCTCCCCCTGAGTGTGTGTGTGCAAGGTTACTTAGCTAGGGGATCAGTTATATTACAATTGACTCAATAAAAGGAAAATCATACATTTGACACACTTGGACCCGATCTTAAGTTCGCTTGATTTGCTTGTGATCTTTTGTGCCTGAAACGGGTTAGCTAAACAAAACACACTGGAAATATGTTTGTCATCATGAAAACCAGATTTGCAATAATCTCCCCCTTTTTGATGATGGCAAACATTTATAAAGTAGTTTGAAAATAAAAGTAAACTAGGAGATCAAAACACAAATATTTTTTCAAATTTTCATTTAACAACTAAATCAATACATGAAACATGACTCATAACAAAAATAGAAATGACAACAGAAACGACTACAACTGATTTACCCCTAGGTTAGAGATGATTTATGTTAATTCATTCTTATGCATGTGGCCATGCTCATATAGGGCAATTAAAATAAAGGGGGTAAACTAAAATTAAGCTTTAAAAAGTAACGATATTTTTTGCAGGTGCTCCAAAATGCTTAAGCCCCCCTTTAAATTAAAAGAGCATGGCCAAGTATGGCTATGATTTGAGCATTTAATTTTAAAATATATAACTGCTTGAGATTTTGAATTTGATTATAACTGCCTAGGATAACCCTACAGGTATTGAGTCTAGATTATAAATTTTATTAGATGTAATTCAAGCATTGAGTTGTAAATGTCAAAGTGACAATTTGAGATGAGATTTAAACATCCAATTTGCAATCCAAAGAGGAAGAGACATCCCTTAGGAGAAAGTCCCTCTCTATTTAGAAATCTAAATTAGGATGATTTTCAAATATCCAAAGAGAAAAGAGAACACCCCTTTGGGGGAAGTTTTTTATCATTTGGATATCCAGACCTGATGGATTCAAGGAACTCGTAGAAGGTTGAAGAAGTGAAGTGCAAGAAAAATCCCAATCCTCAAAGTCACTTTCATCTTAGGAGTAGAATCTTGGTTGTTGTCAGTGGTACCCAACCACTTTTAATTTCAAGTAATTTTGGGTTGTAATATTAAGTGACATTTACCACATAAACTTTTTTTATTTTTTTATTTAAATATTAATTTGATTGATTGATTTATTAATTGTTTGATGTTGATTGGATATAAGATTATATGCTTTTTATAGTTTTTAGAAGATTCTTACATGTCGATCTTGGTTTTAGCTTGGAATCCAATTGGAGGCTTGCGAGGACACGCTTAAAATTTTTTCTACCTTAATTAAATTAAAAAATTTTAAGATAATATGGCAACTCTGAAATTTTAAGAAGTAAGCCCGGGATCATCTGGAGTTCTCAGAAGCATATTTGTTGCACCTTTTTTTCTTTTGTTAGGCACCTCCCCGCCTGTGATTTTGGTAGACCACATGGCCTATGAGGGTGCAGATTTATTCAGGGGAATCTGTGCAATCTAGGATAAAATTTATTTTTAAGCCTTTTTCAAAAATTCCTACATATATAATTTAAGCATTCAATCGAGTCAACTAACATGCATTGCATTAGGGATTAATTAAAATTTATCTAAAACTTAACTACATTTTACTCTTAAGAATCAATTTACCTAACATAAGTAAAGGGGCGAATTAGGATATGCTCTAAATGTCAGCCCCGCTTTCCTCAAACTAAACTTAATCAAACGTCCCTACAACTCTTTCATTAAAGACCGGATACATGATTTTGAAGGGCCTAGGTTATTTAGCTGGCTCCCCAATCTAGGTTAGGATAATTCTAGATTTGTATTGTATTATCTAGGTTTGGGTAACTGACTTTTAGTACCTAATTTAGACTTAGATTCTAAGGCAGGCCCATGATATAAGACCTCAACCATCAAGAATTGATTCCTAATTTTCCAATAAAATCAACGCCTCAAAATTAAATCTCTTTCAATCAAATTCAAGCCCAATACTTAAGATTGTTTGAGGTATTTCTTAAATATTTAAGAATCTCAAACACCTGCTACTTTTCTTCCTTTGACTCCAGAAATAAGTGTTCCACTTTGTTCCAATCCCTGATGAATTTCCAACCTCACCTTCCTTTGACATCAATCTTTGAAATTCTAGATAAAATTTCTATCACTATTGTAATCAAGATTATTCATAAGAAACTCTAATTTCCTATGATGTAATTAACTACGAGAGCTTGCGCTCATAGGAGATTTTGAAAATCAGATCAAATTTTCAAAAAATCAAGTTTTCAAAAACCTCAATTAATTCTCTTTGGGAAATTCAAAGTTTTATAATATGAACCCACTAAGGAATGACATGTTTGCCTCTCGAAGTGATATATCATTCATAATAAAGCGTTCAATTTTAAAACTAAAATTCAAGAAATTAAACTTTCACAAAGAAAATTAAATATTTTCAAACCATATTTTTCAAGCAAACAAAAAATTGGCGACTCCACTAGGGAGAAATCTCACTCTCCATCTTTAATATCAGTTCAAATTTTATTGCATCAATAGTTTTGACTACCTTTTCTTCTGTTTGTTCCTCTTCCTATTTCTTTCATGGGTGAGTGTGGCCAACATTAATTAAGACATGTCAAAAGAGAGGTGAGTGTATGAAACCTCTATTAAAGTTCGGCTTTAACATTTTGCTCCAAGTTCATTGGTAGAGCAAACGAGTCAAGCCAAGCTTTTCAAAATCCTCATGTATATGTTGTAAACTTGCAAGTTCAAATAAACCTCAAGCATGCTAAGTTTCACAATTTATAGAAAATTCTTCAATTTCAAAATCGTAGTTTCAATTATCTAACAAAATTCTATCTTTTTCAAATCTTAATCGATTTATATATCTTATCATTACATATGGGATTATAATCCTTATAATTCAATATGTGTGACAGTATATAGATTTCTCCTCCAAATCTAATTCAAAAGATCAATCCTTCAGCAAAGTCAAGCTTTAACATTTCACTCCCAAATAGTTTGTCGGGATGAAAGAGTGGAGTTAGCTCTTTAGAATTTTCCCCCAAAATTTGTAAACCTTTATGTAAAATATAAATTCAACATATTGAGTTTTAAAATAAGGGGAAACTCTACCAGATTTTTGAATTTTCAAATCTTTTTTTTTTAATTATTCAACAGCATCGTCATTATCATATGTTTTTTGCAAGGCCCTTTTGTAGTGTAACCTATACAAAGCATATTCAATCCATTTCAAAGTCAAACTCAAGATTTAACTCTTCTAGCAAATCTAAGCTCTAACATTTTACCCTTGAGCTAATCAGTGGGGTAAAAGAGTCGAGCTAAAAATCCCTTGATCTTCTCTCTAAATTTGTAAACCTTCATGTTGAATATACATTTAACATGTTAAGTTTTGAAATTCAAAGAGGATCTTTCAATTTTCAAACATTCAAAATCTTCTCTAAAGTCATTCAAATTGACTTCGATCGTCATTGTTATGTGTTTCCTTCAACATCCTCTTATAATTTTATGCACGTAATGCAACTTCAATTTTAAACCCGGACTTTGACATTTTACACCCAGGTTAATCGGCGGGGTAAAAGATTCAAGTCAAAATCCCTTGAATATTCTCATCAATTTGATAACTTTTATGTTGAATGCAAATTCAACGTATTGGGTTTCGAAGACTCGAGGAAATTCTATCAATTTCCAAACATATAAAATTCTCTTCAATCACTCAAATCAGTTCCATTTTTTAAAATCCAAAACTCATGTCAAATCTAGGCTTTAATATTTCACCCCCAAACCACTTGGTGGGGTGAAAGAGTCAAGCCTAATTCTTAGGATTTACAAGTTAATTTTACAAACATGCACATTTGAGTGAGACTCAATATGTTGAGTTTTAAAATTTAAAGGAGATCCATTCACTTTCAACCTCTAGCCCAAATTCAACTTCCACCTTAAATTCAAGTTTGATTTCAACTTCAAATTCAACTTTAAATTTGATTTCAAATTCAACTTTAAATTTGATTTAAAATTCAAATCCAAGCTTCAACATTTCAACTTAAGTCAATTGGTGAAATGAAAAGAGTCGAGCCCAATTCTGTGATTTTTATTTAATTTTTATAAACTTACATATCTGAGTGAAACTCAATATATTGAGTTTCAAAATTTGAAGAATATCTGTTCAATCTCAACCTTTTAAGTTTGAGTTCATTCCATCCTCAAGTTCAAAGTTCAACATTAACTTCAAGTTTACATCTGAATTCTGACTTTTCACCTTCTAGTTAATTTCAAAAGTGAAAGAGTTGAGCCAGATTCCCCTGAATTTTCTCAATTAATTTTATAAACCATCATGTTGAGTGTGAAAGTACGAGATGTGCCAAGAGGGGGGTGAATTGGTATTTTAAAAAATTTAACCCTACACAAGAGTTCTAATTTTTTTTGTATTTTTAAAATATAACTCAACGAATAATGTGCAGAAGCAAATACAACGTTCACGACGATGATATTGATAATTCAATTTTAGATTTTACAACACAAGATTTAAATCATGATTTTTCACCAAGTAATTTAACGTACTAATTAAAAGCATGAAAAGTAAAGTACGATAAACAGGAAAAAACACACCAGTGATTTTTATAGTGGTTCAGT
The DNA here is from genome assembly GCA_019925795.1 of Dendrobium chrysotoxum. Taxonomy (NCBI): domain Eukaryota; kingdom Viridiplantae; phylum Streptophyta; class Magnoliopsida; order Asparagales; family Orchidaceae; genus Dendrobium; species Dendrobium chrysotoxum. The sequence goes on from CM034308.1 coordinate 50,039,466, forward strand.
CACTTGACCTACGTCCTCTCCCTGGAGTCCTCTACTCCGGGATTTGCACTAGTAAAAGTTGACTCTCCTTTTTCCCCCACAGCAAGGCGGAGAAGCCTTTACAATACTCACTTTCACCTCCCTCGGTGCGGCGGAATACCAAACGCTATGTCACCCTCCTGGTGACAGCAGCGGACCTTCTCCTTTCTCTCCCTCCTGGAGATGGCAGAGTACCTTGGCGATGTTGATCTTGAAGTGACTCTTCCCTCGAGAACTTTCTTGAAGCTTCCCAAAGCCACAAGAGGAGCAAAGCATGCAGCTAGCCTGGAGCCACCGTGTGATCCCGTCACACTACTTCTCCCTCACGCTCAAGCTCACCTTCACCTTCCTCTCTCAAGCCCTGGATCTCTCCAAAAACTTCTCTCTAACGAATCCCCTTCTTTCCTCAAAGCCTCTCACAGCAAAAGGATAGATCAACAACTACCTAAAGAAAATTTTAACTTGTTTTTATATCAGGCTTCAGAAAACCCTAAAAGTTTCAACTTTTGCGTTTCTGTTCGTACAGTACGATCTATAATCGTACAGTACGATCAGTTCAATTACAGCTCCATCCAGTACAAGTACGGACGAACAGTTATAGAATTTTATACATATCGTTCTGTACGATAAGTATATCGTACAGGACGATACTGTTGATTCATACTGTTCGTACAGGATGAACTATGAGACGATCCTTGGGACGAAAGAATTCATCCCTGTTAGTCATCCAGCACTCCTTCAGTCGTACAGTATGATTAGTGTTTTTTAGGATATCGCCCTGTACGATACGAATATCGTCCAGGACGAATAGAACAAAAATTTTTGGTATCGTCTGGTACGATCGATGGGATGAAGGAAATCGTCTCTATCGGTCGTCCAGCACTCCACTAGTCGTACAGTACGATTAGTTCATTTCTTGATATCGTCCTGTACGATATGAATATCATCCAGGACGAATAGAACAAAAAATCTTGGTTTCATTTGGTACGATCGCTGGGATGAAAGAAATCATCTCTGTCAGTCGTACAGTATGATAAAGGATCGTACAGTACGATCGACATTTAAATTAGAAACTAACGTTTATTTCCTGATTAGGGAGATAATTTTGGTAAGTATTAATTAATCGTACAGTACGATAAGCATTGTACAGTACGATCAGTACAGAAAATCAAAATCAAAAACTTACCAAACTTATTCTGGCGGCTAGGGTTACTCAATTATATCTTATCGTACAGTACGATATATATCGTACAGTACGATTAGTTTATAAACTTAATCATTCGAAAATTAGCTGTTAGCCTCAGTATTTTTAATTAATCGTACAGTACGATACGAAATCGTACAGTATAATTTTCTTTAAAAAAAAATTTAAATCATTAAAAATAATTCTCCCCCTGTGTGTGTGCATGGTTTCTCCTTTCACATGCATGCTTCTGTGGCAGACTCAAGAAAATAAAAATAAAGAAATAAAAATTACAGACTTTTCAACATCCTATTCTACCCGATTTGAGTCTCCAGTAATCTTGAGCAGTGTACATCTGACCTGAAATGTTAGTGCTCATATACAAAGATTAAACATTTGTAATCTAAAGGAAGTCTATATGGATTCAATAAGTATTAGTTGTCACCATCAAAATTAAGTGCTCGGGATCCTGGATTTCAACAATCTCCCCCTTTTTGATGGTGTCAAATAATATTTTCTGATGGACAGATGTTTTGACTTCTTTAACTCCCCCTCAGAAGAGTAGCTTATTAATTTTTAAATAGGAGGAGAAGAAACAGTTTTTTTTTTATTATAACATATAAAAAAAACAAGATAGAAAAAAAAACATGTAGTGAAAATATAAACAACCAATATCATTTAATAGTAAGCAAAAATAGAACAATACAGAACACACAGAAATGTCTCCCCCTTTTGACAGCACCAAAAAGAGAAGAAAAAGGAAACAACTACAATGACAACAAACAGAAAACATAAATAACTACAATAACTCAAAACTCTGGATCCTGATCCGAAGGTGGTGGCGGAGGTTGTGGAAACAGCTGGTGGTACTGATAGAGGGACGCAAACTGGTGATCAATCGATGTGAAGCGCTCCCTAAACCATCTCATATCAGTTTCATGCTCCTAATGTTGCTGAGCAATGTGGGCATCCAACCTAGTCTCCAGGCGATCAAGGCGTTGAAAAATGTCATCGTGAGGGTAGTCGGGAGGAGCAAGGCCAGGTGGGTGGATTGGTGGTGGTGGAGGTGCGTCAGCAGGAGCAGCAGCCTGTTCGTCATCTAACTCGGGATCGGCGGGAGCGGCCCCCCGATGGAACAAGATACGAAAGGAGGCATCCGAGTAGAAGATAGGAAGGTGATCTGGAGGTAGCGGATAATGAAGTTGGTATTTGGCATCTAGGATGTATGCTATGATATGCCCAAAAGCAACGTTCAATTTTTTTGTGCCAGACATGATTAGATATGTGACGACAGAAAGTAGTGGAGTAATATGGATGTGGTCTCCAACTTTGGGTATAATGGATGTGCGAAGGACATGCTGGATAACACGGGCATTCTGATTTAGGGTTTGGACCAGGGGTAGGTGTTGATTGGAGGGGACACCCCTAAGGGTCATATTTACTGATGTTCAATCATAGTCGTGGGAGATCATGGATTGGGGACGAGGGCCGTCAGTGGACAGCCCTATGTGTGCAGCAATGTCGTTGACGGTGATAACGACATTCTGTTTACAGACATAAGATGTGAAAGTGGTGTTTTCTAGGTCGATTCGAATATTGGCCAGAAACTCAAATAGGAGTTCAGAGTGAAAAGGAAAGGCAAGTGTCAAAAGGAATTGAAGGGTAGTGGATGCGAACAGATTCATCACCTCGAAATTTAGGGCGGCTTGATTTAGCATGCGGGATGGAGTGATTTTGGCTTCCTTGATTTTAATATACGCTTTCTCGTCCGCAGCGGAGAGAAAATGATCATCGAAACACCGAGAGGAGGAACAACGCCCAGCAACCATTCGACTGCGCTTATTGGACCCAGACATGGTGGAAGAAAGGATTGGAGAAAGGAGGAAATTCTGAGTGATTGAGAGTGAGTGAGAATATGCAAAGAATCCCTCCCTTTTTATAGAATTTGTAAACTATCATACAGTACGATTGAGTATCGTACAGTACGATATGTGTAATAATGTCGTCTGGACGACCGTGCAAAAAGGTGAGTCAAATCATACAGTACGATCAGAATTGTACTGTACGAACGTGAGTGTGAGGCGTTCGTCCCAAGGAGTCGTCTGAACGACTTTTGACAAAAATGTTCGTATAGTACGAACAGGTGTTCGTATAGTACGAAAGGCAATAATATTCGTACCAGCCAAGTTTAAATTCATCCTAATCCATTTGACACGTGGATCGTACAGTACGATTGGTAATTCGTACAGTACGATTGGTAATTCGTACAGTACGATGACCAATAATTAGTATCGTACGGTACGAGTGATGAATCGTACAGTACGATAGGCATAAGACATGAAAGATCTGGACCGTGAATGAGAATGGACGATTGAGATTGGAGTGATTTGAACCTTATCGTACAGTACGATATTGTATCGTACAGTACGATTGTCAGAGAATATCAAGGTTTGTGAGCAGCATGGTAAGAGGATCAGGAATCCATTTTTTTCTTCGTTTTTTTGGTTTTTTTTTTGTTTTTTTTTTAACAACACAAATCATAACAAACACAAAATTTTTTGTTTTTATTTTATTTTATTTTATTTTAGGCTTGAATGTCTATGACACCTAATTTGATTCTTAAAGTGCTAAATGTGTCATAACCTAATGGTTTTGTGAAAATGTCAGCCAATTGATCTTCAGTAGCAACGTGGTGCAGTTCAATATCTTCTTTGGCTACATAATCTCTAATGAAATGATGTCTAATGTCTATATGTTTAGTTCATGAATATTGAATTGGATTTTTGCATATGCAAATAGCACTAGTGTTGTCACACATGATCGGAATGGTTCCTACAGGTAGTCCTAGATCTACAAGCTGTTATTTTAACCATAAAACTTGTGCAACACAGCTACCTACCGCTATATATTCTGCTTCGACTGTTGATAGGGCTAGTAATTTTGTTTCCTGCTGGACCATGAAACTAACGATTGTCCAATGAATTGATAAGTGCCAGAAGTGCTTTTTCTATCTACCCTACATCCTGCAAAGTCTAAATCTGAGTATCGTAAGATTTCAAAAGAAGTGCTGTGTCTAGGATACCAAATTCCTAAGTTCGGGGTGCCTAGTAGATATCTAAGAATCCTTTTGACAGCAGTCATATAAGATTCTTTCGGGTCAGCTTGAAAGCGGGCACAGAGATACACACTAAACATTATGTCTGGTCTACTGGCAGTCAGATAGAGAAGCGATCCAATCATTCCCCTATACCTCTTTTGATCTACAGACTTCCCATTGGGATCTTTATCCAATTGAATGTTAGAGCTCATGGGTGTATTCATAGCCTTAGCATTGTCCATTTCATATTTTTTCAAAATATCGTTGATGTACTTAGACTGGCTAAGAAACGTTCCACCTTCTGTTTGTTTTACACTAAATCCAAGGAAGTAACTAAGTTCTCCCATCATACTCATTTCAAACTCATCACTCATTATTTTTGAAAATTCATTACATAAGCTTTTCTCTGTCGATCCGAACAAGATGTCATCTACATAAATCTGAACAATGAGTACTTCAACTCCTACCTTCTTCAAAAATAAGGTGGTGTCCACACTACCCTTTACAAAGCCTCTATCTAGTAGGAACGTACTAAGTCTTTCATACCAGGCTCTAGGTGCTTATTTTAACCCGTATAGTGCCTTTTTCAGTTTGAACACGTGGTTTGGAAATTGTGAGTTTTCAAACCCCGGAGGTTGCTCCACATAAACATCTTCCTTGATTACCCCATTCAGGAAGGCACTCTTGACATCCATTTGATACAGCTTAAAATCCCTAAAATAAGCAAAAGCTAACAGTACCCTGATGGCTTCTAGTCTAGCTACCGAGCAAAGGTTTCTTCAAAATCTATTCCTTCAATTTGGTTATACCCCTTTGCTACTAACCTAGCCTTGTTTCTCACTACTACCCCAGAGTCATTCATTTTGTTTTTAAAGACCCATTTAGTTCCAACCACACTTTATTCTTTAGGTCTTTTGACTAATTCCCATATATCATTCCTAACGAATTGATTCAACTCTTCTTGTATTGCTAGGATCCAAAATTCATCTCCTAAGGCTGGATCTATACTCGTGGGCTCAATCATAGATATCAATGCAGAATGACTAACCTCTTTCCTAAGTCCATGCCTAGTTTTTACCCCTTTTGATGGGTCTCCTAAGATCAATTATCTAGGATGACTAGAAGAGAATTTCCAATCTCTAGGCAGATGTTCCTGAGGTTCCGCTCTAGTCTCTATGGTAATTGTTTCTACTCCCCGTATAACCTCAACTTCTTCTTCTTCATGATTAGGTTCAAAGGTCTTATTGGATTCATCAAATACCACATGGGTGGACTCTTCTAGTACTAGGGTTCTCTTATTGAATATTATATAGGCTTTACCTATCGATGAGTAGCCTAGGAAAACCCCTTCATCAGATTTAGGATCGAACTTTCCTAAGGGTGACTTGCCATTGATTAAGATGAAGCATTTGCAATCGAAAACGTGTAAGTGGGAAAGATTGGGTGTCCTACCCTTAAGCAACTCATAGGGTGTCTTATTAAGTTTGGATCTAACATTTACCCTATTGAACACATAGCATGTAGTATTTACTGCTTCTGCCCAAAAGTATCTAGGGAGAGTGTATTCAGCTAACATAGCCCTAGCAGCTTCAACTAAAGTTCTATTCTTTCTTTCTGCTATTCCATTTTGCTGAGGAGTTCTAGGAGCAGAGAAATTATGTTCTATTCCAACCTCTTTACAAAATGATTCAAATTTATCAATCTCAAATTCCCCACCGTGATCACTATGAATTGTTGAAATTACACATCCTAATTTCCTTTGAATCCAAGTGGAGAAAATTCTAAACTCTTCAAATGACTCACTCTTATGAGCTAGGAATTTCACCCAAGTAAACCTAGAGTAGTCATCTACTATTACAAACCCATACAACTTCCCTCCTAGGCTGGCTGTACTAACAGGTCCGAACAGGTCCATATGGAGAGTTTCTAGTGGCCTAGCAGAGTTGACATCTTTGATTGCATGAAATGAAGATTTAACTTGTTTTCCTAATTGGCAAGCATCACAGAGATGATCCTTAGTAAAGTCTAACTTTGGTATGCCTCTAACTAAGTCTTTTTGAGTGATGTTCCTAAGTGTTTTCATACTAGCATGGCATAGTCTCCTATGTTATAGCCAAGAGTCATCCGCTATTATTTTCAGACACAAAGAGTTTGAGGTTTCAATGTAGTTCAAATCTAATATGTAAACATTATTTATACGTTTTCCTTCTAACACAAGTGAATCATTTAAGCTAATCATGCATTTATTAGACAGAAATTTTATGTCAAAGCCCTTGTCACATAGTTGACTTATACTTAAAAGATTGTGCTTTAAACCATCCACTAAAAGTACATTCTCAATAATTAAATTTTTAGTGTTTCTAATGATACCTGAGCCCACCATATTCCTGGTGGTGTTGTCTCCCAAAGTTACCTTGCCTCCTGACCTGGCCTCCAGTGTCACGAACTGCTTCATGTCTCCAGTCATGTGTCTCGAGCAGCCACTGTCCAGGTACCACATGCTCTCACTAGGTCTTTTGTGAGAGCATCCCTACAATGTCAATCACAGATTAGCTTTGGGAACCTAAGTGAGTTGGGTTCCACTCTATGCTTATATGAATGAAATGTATGCATGTTATGCTGTGATGAATGTGATTTAGGTCTCCACACTAGATGTGTCCTATAATGAATTGAGCACGTGCGGGCTATGTGACCTAATATGCCACAAGAATAACATCTAACACCTGGAAATGGGTTCACTAATCTACGAGGGTGGTAGTGCCTATTTCTGGGTTTGGATGATGCATGCCGTGCTGGTTTTGAATGAGATGATTCATATGGTGGAGGCTGAAAAAACCCAGCAAATGTGGGAGGTTTTTTATTATTCTCGAATACATGAAGTTTTTCATTTAAAAATTTGTTCTCTTGGTTAAGACTAGCATATTCGAATCTCAATGCATGCTCACAACTACTAAGTTCCCCTGCTAGTTCTTTTAGTTCCTTAAATGCATTCTCTAATTCAACATGTGATGATTTCAAGGTATCGTGTGTAGTGGTTAACTCAATATGCTTCTTGTTTAATGCATCGTATTCATCAAGCAAAGACATATGATCTTTATCTAAGTCAGAAAAATTCTTTACTACACTAGCATGCTCCTTTTGTAAAGTACTAAACTCAGTATTAAGACTAATATTCTTTTTCTTCAACTTTCTATACGAGTCATGGATTTTTTTAGAAATAACAAGTAGTTCATCGTAAGATAGTTAACATACATCATCTTGATCTGATTGATCAAGATTATCATTAGTCATAAGACACAGATTCGTTACCTCCTCCTCTGCTTCTTCTTCTGATGATTCTGAGGCAGAGTCGGCCCAAAACACTTTTTGAGTCTTAAATTTGCCCTTCTTGAACTTTGATCTTTCCTCACCCTTTTCCTTGGTTTGATGAGTTTTGATATTGGGGCAATCAGCTCAGAGATGACCGGGTTTTCTGCACTCAAAGCATATTGTTTCAGATGCAACCTTAGTATGTTTTGAGTTCTTACCTTTGTTCCAATTGCTTTGATGATGGTGTTGCTTTCTTTTTAGAAAATTTTTGAGCTAACGAGTCATCAAGGTGATGTCGTCATCTTCCTCCGCTGCTGAGCTGTCACTTTCAGAATTGTTTGCTTTTAAAGCCACCGCTCGCTCCTTCTTTTCACCTGCATCACTTTGTCGTTGACTCAGTCCTTGCTCGTAGGCAATGAGTGACCCAAGCAAATTATCAATAGAATAAACATTCAGGTCTTTTGACTCAGTTATTGCAGTGATTTTAGCATCATATGAGCTAGGCAAACATCACAGTATTTTGTTTACTTTTTCCGAGTTAGACAACTCTCTTCCTAAAGCATGCAGAGATGTTACAATCTGGGTGAATCGAGTGTACATGTAAGATATAGTTTCACTAGGTTTCATACAGAATAGTTCGTAATCATGTAGCAGTATGTTCAACCTAGATTGCTTGACCTCACTAGTTCCTTCGTACGTGATACACAGTTTGTCCCAAATTTGCTTACCAGTAGTACAGGTTGAGACTCGCATATAGTCTTCTGATTTCAACGCGCAAAAGAAACAATTTAGACATTTAGCATTTAGTTGTGCAAGTTCTCTATCCTCAATGCTCCATTCATTAAATGTTAGTTCAGTTTTAATTCCATTCAACAAACGAAATGGTGCAGAATAACCTTCTTGGACTAGCATCCACATGCGATAGTCTAAAGACTGTAAAAATGTAGACATCCGTATTTTCAAGAAATCAAATGGTATGTTGTCAAATAACGGTGGACGAGTTATAGAATAACCCTCCGCAGTGTTACGGTTACCAAATTGAGCCATGGATCTTATGTTTTTAGGTTTTCTAAAACACTATTTTGAAACCCCGCTTTGATACCACTTGAAAGTACGAGATGCGCCAAGAGGAGGGGTGAATTGGTATTTTAAAAAATTTAACCCTACACAAGAGTTCTAATTTTTTTTGTATTTTTAAAATATAACTCAACGAATAATGTGCGGAAGCAAATACAACGTTCACAACGATGATATTGATAATTCAATTTTAGATTTTACAACACAAGATTTAAATCATGATTTTTCACCAAGCAATTTAACGTACTAATTAAAAGCATGAAAAGTAAAGTACGGTAAACAGGAAAAAACACACCAGAGATTTTTATAGTGGTTCGGTCACTTGACCTACGTCCACTCCTCGGAGTCCTCTACTCCGAGATTTTCACTAGTAAAAGTTGACTCTCCTTTTGCCCCCACAGCAAGGCGGAGAAGCCTTTACAATACTCACTTTCACCTCCCTCGGTGCGGAGGAATACCAAACGTTATGTCACCCTCCTGGTGACGGCAGCGGACCTTCTCCTTTCTCTTCCTCCTGGAGATGGCAGAGTACCTTGGCGATGTTGATCTTGAAGTGACTCTTCCCTCGAGAACTTTCTTGAAGCTTCCCAAAGCCACAAGAAGAGCAAAGCATGCAGCTAGCTTGGAGCCACCGTGTGATCCCTTCACACTACTTCTCCCTCACGCTCAAGCTAACCTTCACCTTCCTCTCTCAAGCCCTGGATCTCTCCAAAAACTTCTCTCTAACGAATTCCTTCTTTCCTCAAAGCCTCTCACAGCAAAAGGATAGATCAACAACTCCCTAAAGAAAATTTTAAGTTATTTTTATATCAGGCTTCAGAAAACCCTAAAAGTTTCAACTTTTGCATTTCTGTTCGTACAGTACGATCTATAATCGTACAGTACGATCAGTTCAATTACAGCTCTGTCCAGTACGAGTACAGACGAACAATTATAAAATTTTATACATATCATATTGTACGATAAGTATATCGTACAGGATGATACTGTTCATTCGTACTGTTCATACAGGATGAACTGTGGGACGATCCTTGGGATGAAAGAATTTGTCTCTGTCAGTCGTCCAACACTCCTTCAATCGTACAGTACGATTAGTGTTTTTCAGGATATTTTCCTGTACGATACGAATATCGTCCAGGACGAATAGAATAAAAATTCTTAGTATCGTCTGGTACGATCGATGGGACGAAGGAAATCATCTCTGTCGGTCGTCCAGCACTCCACTAGTCGTACAGTACGATTAGTTTATTTCTTGATATCGTCCTGTACGATATGAATATCGTCTAGGACGAACAGAACAAAAAAAGCTTCGTTTCATTTGGTACGATCGCTGGGACGAAAGAAATCGTCTCTGTCAGTCGTACAGTATGATAAAGGATCGTACAGTATGATCGACATTTAAATTAGAAACCAACGTTTATTTCCTGATTAGGGATATAATTTTGGTAAGTATTAATTAATCGTACAGTACGATAAGCATCGTACAGTACGATCAGTACAGAAAATTAAAATTAAAAACTTACCAAACTTAGTCTGGTGGCTAGGGTTTCTCAATTATATCTTATCGTACAGTACGATATGTATCGTACAGTACGATTAGTTTATAAACTTAATCATTCAAAAATTAGCCGTTAGCCTGAGTATTTTTAATTAATCGTACAGTACGATACGAAATCGTACAGTACGATACAAAATCGTACAGTACGATTTTCTTTAAAAAAAATTTAAATCATTAAAAACAATTCTCCCCCTGTGTGTGTGCATGGTTGCTCCTTTCACATGCATGTTTCTGTGGCAGACTTAAGAAAATAAAAATAAAGAAATAAAAATTATAGACTTTTCAACATCCTATTCTACCCGGTTTGAGTCTCCAGTAATCTTGAGTAGTGTGCATCTGCCTGAAATGTTAGTGCTCATATACAAGGATTAAGCATTTGTAATCTAAAGGAAGTCTATATGGATTCAGTAAGTATTAGTTGTCACCATCAAAATTAAGTGCTCGGGATCCTGGATTTCAACATACATATCTGAGTGAAACTCAATATATTGAGTTTCAAAATTTGAAGAATATCTGTTCAATCTCAACCTTTTAAGTTTGAGTTCATTCCATCCTCAAGTTCAAAGTTCAACATTAACTTCAAGTTTACATCTGAATTCTGACTTTTCACCTTCTAGTTAATTTCAAAAGTGAAAGAGTTGAGCTAGATTCCCTTGAATTTTCTCAATTAATTTTATAAACCATCATGTTGAGTGAAAACTCCGCATATTGAGGTTCAAAATTTAAAGAAGATCAATCTAATTCAAAATTTAAATTCCACTTCAAATCAACTAATCCAAATTATATTTCCTTAATTACAAGAAATCAAGCACTCAAATAGTTGGGAAACTCCTCTTCTCATTGAATAAAGACAAGCCTGTCGAAGAAATCCTCGGTGGAAGTTCAATTCAGTTTGGAATGGAATTTCAAAACCTCAAGCTATCAATTAATGGGGAAGCACTAATCGACTTGTCTGCTGGGATGCAAAAGGATGTCCCCTTAGTCTAGCTTACTTTAGGGTCAGAAGTTGACTCCTCAATCTCTAAGATGGAGGTCGCTGTCACCCCTTTACCCACTGTATCCTCTATTCAGAAGGATAAGAATAAGAAGTCAATAACAACGGAAGAGCTGCCATCTTAGTCTGAGATTGGGTCAAGTTCTAGCACTCTTTTCATTGTTAAGAATCAGAAGAAGAACTACCTTGAAAGAGTTAGAAAGAGGAATCTTAAGGTTAAAAAGATTGTTGAGTTAGAAGCCTTAAAGTAAGGCAAATTTGAGGCAATCAAGAGTTCATTGCTCCTTCTACGTACCCCTCCTTGGTGGAAAAAATTTCCACCCTTTTCATGTTGCCCAAAGGAGGGAAGATATAAAAATAAGAGCGTGATCTATAATACACCTTCTTGATGACTACATAGCAAGAATCAAATAAGCCAGAATTGAACAAATTTCAGCAACAGGCCATGGGCCCCCAGTTGAGGGTTATGACTCGTCCACTCTACTAGAAGATGTTAGGTCATATTATTATATGTGTCCCACTACATCACCTATAGAGATAGAGGAGTAAAGATTACTTGGGGTAGCTACTAGGCCACTAGTAATGAGAGAGGGGGAAATAATCTAAAATTGTATCAGATAATGATACCCTCAAAATTTAACTTTAAATGGGGTCCTATCGCAATAAATCTTTTGATTAAAATGATGCCACATTAACTAGGGATAGTGCAAACCCCATCACAGTCTCTTCTTCCAAAGGGATTGTAATGATATAATTCCTGTTGCAAACTTAGATTTAAGGATTACAATTTTAATGATAATAAATATTTCTATGTTCTATTTTGATTGACTAACATTTCAGGTATAAAAGATAAAATGCAATTCAAGCCAACTCAAGATCGGGTCCGCGTGTGTTTAAATTGTAATTTCTCCCTTTCTTGAGTCAAATGTAATATAATTGATCCCCTAGCTAAGTAACTTTACACACACACTCAGGGGGAGAGTTTTAATGAGTTAGAGTTTCTAATTTAAATTTTGTTCATATCGTCCTGGATGATATTCATATCATCTTGGACGATCTAGTGAAAATAGAAACCATAATTAGCGCGACCATGTTAAGTCAGTTTGATTAAATAGATCATCTGGATGATATACCAATCGTACAGGATGATAGGCTCAAATCAGAAATTCTCAGCTGCCAGATTAAGTTAGGTATGTATTTATTTTTAAAGATTTGGTCTGATCGTCCTGGACGATAAGTGTATCTTCCTGGACAATCCTTTACAATCATGCCTAAATTAGTCTGGTGATTAAGAAAAGTAACTAATTTTTTGATTGATATGATCATATCATCCTGGACGATCGCAAGATCGTCCCGGATGATACATGTAAAATCCTGACCGTCCAGAGCACTTCACCTGGACGACCCGAGAAATGTGTTGGATGATATTCCCAATTTTGAACTAATCATACGCGACGATCGTGATATCGTCCCAAACGATCAAGTCATTTTAAGATCGTCCAGGATGTTTTGGCTGTACGACCCGAGCTGTGTGCAAGACGATATTCTCATTTTTTGAACTAATCGTACAGGATGATATACATATCATCATGGATGATTAAGTCATTTTGAGATCATTCAGCATAGGTTGCCCTGGATGACCCGAGCTATCTTCTGGATGCAATTCTTGAAGATCTAGGTTTTCTGCCTGCTTCAGGAGGAAGCGAAAGGAGTCCAGGTTCTCTGCCTGCTACAGGAGGAAGCGAGAGGTGTCTAGGTTATCTGCCTCACCGGGTTGGTGGAAAGGAGTTTGTACAGGCTTCTCCGCCTTGCTTGTTGCAAATCTATTTTGATGATGACAAGCATGTCTCTAGTGTGTTTTGCTTGGCTAACCCGTTTCAGGCACAAAAGATTACGAGTAACTCAAGCCAACTCAAGATCAGGTCCAAGTGTGTCTAAGTGTACTATTTTTCTTTTTCTTGAGTCAATTGTAATGTAACTGATCCCCTAGCTAAGTAACCTTACACACACACACTCAGGGGGAGAGCCTGAGTGAATTAGAGTTTCTATTTAAGTTTTTGTTCAGATCGTCTTGAACGATAGTCACATTATCCTGGACGATCAGGTAAAAATAGAAACCCTAATTAGGGCGACCAAGTTAAGTGTGTCTTTTTAAGCAGATCGTCATGGATGATCCTTGGATCGTACGGGATGATATGCTCAAATCAAAAATTCTCAGCCACCAGATCAAGTTAGGCAAGTTTTTATTTTAAGATATTTGGTCTGATTATCCCGGACGATACGTGTATTGTCCTAGACGATTCAGTACAATCATACCTAAATTAATCTGGTAATTAAGGAAAGAAATTTATATTTGATTGATACGATCATATCGTCCTGGATGATCGCAGGATCGTCCCAGACGATCATGATCGTCTAGTGCATTTCAGCTGTACGACCCAAACTGTGTACAGGATGATTTGGGCACTTTTTGAACTAATCGTACAGGACGATACCCGATCGTCCTGGACGATCAAGTCATTTTTTGGTCGTCCAGTACAGTTTGCTCTAGATGACCCGAACTGTCTTCTGGATAATATTCCTCAATTTATACTAATCATCCCGGACGATCGCAGGATCATACATGACGATATGAACAGTTTTTTCTACTGATCGTCCAGAAGAGCCAGATCGTCCAGGATGATGCAGCTGATTTTGAACTGATCGTACAGGACGATCTTGGCCGACCAGTTGAGATTTAGGGTAAATTTTGAGCCCTCGTATAAAAGATATTTTTTCTTCTAACAAGAAAAATCTTTTGCCACTTTCCTTTCCAGAGAAACCATAGAGAGAGAGAGAGAGTTTGGGAGATAGAGAGGATCTTATGAGCAGGAGTTTGTGAGGGGTTCACGAAGGTTTCTCCAAGTAAGGATCAAAGTCTTCTTCTATGCACGTCGTCTTTCATCGTGTGGGTGTTCTTTGGGAGAGGATCATCGGCAAGAAGATCCGAGGTTCTCTGCCTGCTTCAGGAGAAAGCAAAAGGACATTGGGTTCTCTGCCTCACCGTGTGGTGAAAAGGAGGTTCTTGTACAGGCTTCTCCGCCTTGCTGTGGGAGCAAAAGGAGAGACACTTTGAGTTAGTGCAATACCCAGAGGGGAGGCTCCGGGGAGTGGACGTAGGTCAAGTTGACCGAACCACTATAAATTCTGTGTGTTCATTCTAATTACTTTCTGCACTTTTATTTTTCTGTGACTAACTGCTTGGGTGAAATTGTGTTCAATCTTTTCGTTTGATTGTATTATTCATTTCCACTGTAAATCATAGAAAAGATTTTCATTATTGCTGTCAAAATTTTAAATAACCAATTTACCCCCCCTCTTGGTTAGCCTCAGGACTAGTTCATCAGGGCTTAACATCCCTATCGAACTTTCAAGTGGTATCAGAGTGGGATTGAAAATTTAAGTTTAAAAACTTTTGAATTTAATTCATGGCTAACTTTGGTATCGTAATACTGCTGAAGGTTATTCAGTTACACGACCGCCATTGTTTGATAATATTCCTTTTGTTTTTTGAAAAACTCGCATGTCCACTTTCTTACAATCAACTGATTATCGTATGTGGATGCTAGTTAAGGATGGATACGAACCACCATTTAGATTGATTAACAATGTGAAAACTGAACTGCCCTTTGCTGATTGGACTTTTGATGATCGTGATTTAGTACAATTAATGCCAAATGTTTGAATTGTTTTTTCTGTGCTTTAAAATCTGAGGATTATATGCGTGTATCTACGTGTACAACTGGTAAGGAAATTTGGGATATATTGTGCATCATGTATGAAGGTACAACTGAAGTCAAATAGTCTAGATTAAATATTTTGTTGTATGACTATGAACTATTTTGCATGAAACCTACTGAAACCATTTCTGAAATGTATACAAGATTCACTCAAATCGTCACTTCTTTGTATGCCTTAGGTAGAGAACTTACAAACTACGAAAGTGTGAACAAAATACTTAGATGTTTGCCTTCTTCATATGATGCTAAGATAACTGTAATCACTAAATCTAAAGATTTAAATACTTACTCTATTGATAGTTTACTTGGATCACTCATTGCTTACGAGCAAGGGGTGAACCAAAGACAGCTTGATGCAGGTGAGAGGAAGAAGGAGAAAACAGTGGCACTGAAGGCCAACGATAGTGATTCTTGCTCTTCTGGGTCTGATAGTGATGACATGGCCTTGATCACAAGGCAATTCAAAAGCTTTCTAAGGAAGAAACACAAGAACTTTTAAAAGTAGAGCAAGGGTAAGTCCAACAAAAAATTTAAGGGTTCATCTGATCCTGTATGTTTTGAATGCAGGAAGCCTGGACACATTAAGGAGGATTGTCCTACACTTAAAGCTCATCCAAGCAAGGAGAAGGGTGAGGAGAAACACAAGTTTAGAAAGGACAAGAAGCAGATTCAGAAGGTGTTCTGGGCAGACTCTGCATCCGACTCCTCTAAGACTGAAGCTGAAGAGGAGGAAGTAAATTTTTGTCTGATGGCTGATGATCACCCTGGTTAGTCGGACCAGGAAGAGGTATGTGAGCTTACTTACGATCAATTACTTGAAGTATCTGAAAAAATTGATGCATCGTATAGAAAACTTAAGAAAACACATGCTAACTTGAAACTGGATTATCTGACTTTGCAAAAAGAGCATGATGTGTTGATTAAGGATCATTCCACTGTTGATAGAAATCACATGTTGTTACTTGATGAGTTTGATGAATTGAACAAAAAATATTCTGATTTAGTTACTGTACATGATTCATTGAAAACCACTCATGTTGATTTGAAGAGAGCTTTTAAAGAATTAGATACCATGGCATGTGAAGTAGAAAGTAACAATGTTGCTTTAAAATTTGAAATTACAAGTTTAAATAAAGAGAATAAATTTTTGAAAGTGAAAATCAGTACTTTTGAGAAAAACCAAACACCTCCTACTTTTATACAGTTTTATGCACCTCCACCTTTTGTAGATTCAGATTTAAAATCATCAAAGCATGTTTTGTATAAACCTAGGAAGAGGTACTATCACTCACGTAGATTAGTTAACCCTTTTCCTGGTGTTAGATGTTATTCATGTGGCATGTTAGGACACATTTCTCACACCTGCACGGTTCACTGTAGTACACATTGGGAGTGGAGACCCAAACTGCCTATTTCATAGCACAGCACACATGCATTGCATTCTTCTTTTCATAAGAAGGAACCCAAACCTATTTGGGTTCCTAAGACTGACGTTTGATATTTTTGTAGGTGGGCTCTCACACAAGACCTCGTGAGAGCATGTTGTACCTAGACAGTGGATGTTCTAGACACATGACTGGAGATGCAAATCAGTTCATTTCGCTGGAGGCCAGGACTGGAGGTAAGGTTACACTTGGAGATAACACCACCAGGAGGGTGGTAGGCTCAGGTATAATTGGTGATTCAAAGAATTTTATGATTGACAATATTTTGCTTGTAAATGGACTGAAACACAACTTGCTGAGCATCAGTCAACTTTGTGACAAAGGATACATCATCAAATTCCTGCCCACTAGCTGCATTTTAAGCTTAAATTACAGGGGAAAGGATCAACAACATCTACAAGCTGGATGTAAGTTGCATTAAATCTGAGAATTTAATTTGCTTAAAAATTGCTGCTGATGAGTCTTGGTTGTGGCATAGGAGATTGTGTCATGCCAGTATGAAAACCCTTAGGAGAGTCACCCAAAAGGACTTAGTTAGAGGTGTGCCCAAGCTTAAGTTCACTAAGGATCACCTGTGTGATGCCTGTGAGTTAGGAAAGCAAGTCCAGTCCTCTTTTCACTCTGTTAAGGACATTAGCACCTCTAAACCTTTAGAAGTTCTTCACATGGACCTCTTTGGACCCATTAGCACTGCCAGCTTAGGGGGGAGAGTATATGGTTTTGTGATTGTAGATGACTACTCGAGGTTCACTTGGATTAAATTCTTGTCACATAAATCTGAGTCATTTGATGAGTTTAAGTCCTTCTCCACTTGGATTCAGAGGAAGTTAGGTTATGAGATCCTAACTATTCATAGTGCTTATGGTGGAGAGTTTGAGAAGGTGAAGTTTGAAGTTTTTATGAGGAGCAAGGGATTAGTCATAATTTTTTAGCTCCTAGGACTCCTCAGCAGAACGGGGTAGTTAAAAGGAAGAACAGGACCTTAGTGGAAGTCGCTAGAGCCATGCTTGCCGAGTATTCACTTCCAAAATACTTCTGGGCTGAAGCGGTGAACACTACCTGTAATGTGCTGAATAGGGTGAATGTGATATCAAAACTGAACAAGACACCTTATGAGATTATTAAGGGTAGAACTCCAAACCTGTCCCAGCTCCATGTCTTTGGTTGTAAGGTTTTCATTCTGAATAACAGGAAATCACCCTTAGGAAAGTTTGACCCCAAATCTGATGAAGGAGTATTCTTAGGCTATTTAGTGTGGGGAAATCCTTTAGGGTGTTCAATAAAAGGACTTTGGTAGTGGAAGAGACATCCCATGTGGTGTTTGATGAATCTGATCCTAAGGTGAATAGAATTGAGGAAGAAGAAGAGGTAGAGGAAATTACCCAAGGGGTCGGAAATGCAAATCTGGAGGAGAGGGTAGAACCTCAAACCTCATTGCCTAGAGATTGGAGATATTCTTCGAGTCTTCTTAAAGAACTGATCTTAGGAGACCCTTCTGAAAGTGTTAGGACTAGGCATGGACTTAGGAAGGAAGTAAACCATTCTACCTTTATCTTAATGACTGAACCCACCAACATCAATCAAGCCCTTTCAGATGAGTTTTGGATCTTAGCTATGCAAGAAGAATTGAATCAATTTGTAAGGAATGATGTTTGGGAGTTAGTAAAAAGACCTAGAAATCAAAGTATTATGGGAACCAGGTGGGTTTTTAAGAATAAGATGAATGATTCTGGTGTGGTGGTTAGGAATAAGGCGAGATTGGTGGCTAAAGGGTATAATCAGATAGAAGGGATTGATTTTGAGGAGACTTTTTCCCCTGTAGCTAGATTGGAAGCCATTAGAGTGCTACTAGCCTTTGCCTGTTATAAGGGATTTAAGCTGTTTCAAATGGATGTCAAGAGTGCCTTTTTAAATGGGATAATAAAAGAGGATATTTTTGTAAATCAACCCCCAGGTTTTGAGAGTTCCCAATATCCAAATCATGTTTATAAATTAAAAAAGGCCTTGTATGGATTGAAACAGGCACCCAGAGCTTGGTATGAGAGGCTTAGCACATTCTTGTTAGAAAGAGAGTTTGTTAAGGGGAGCGTAGACAACACCCTTTTTCTGAGGAGAATAGGGGATGACTTACTCATTGTCCAAATCTATGTTGATGTTATAATTTTTGGATCTTCTGATAAATATTTATGTTATGAGTTTTCTAAAATAATGAGTAAGGAGTTTAAGATTAGTATGATGGGAGAATTGTCCTACTTTTTGGAGTTTAGCATAAGGCAAACGGATGATGGAACCTTTCTCAATCAATCTAAATACACTAAGAACATTTTGAAGAAATATGAAATGGACAAAGCCAAGCCAATCAATACTCCCATGAGCTCCTCTGTTCAGTTAGATATGGATTCAAGTGGAAAGTCTGTTGATCAGATGAAGTATAGAGGAATAATAGGATCACTACTTTACCTAACTGCTAGCCGACTTGATATCATGTTTAGTGTCTGTCTTTATGCTAGGTTTCAGGCTGATCCTAAAGTGTCCCACCTGACTGCTGTTAAGAGAATTCTTAGATATCTTTTAGGGACCTCAAACCTAGGAATCTGGTACCCTAGGCACAGCACCTCTTTTGAGATCATTGGATATTCTGATTCTGACTTTGCGGGGTGTAGGGTGGATAGAAAGAGCACTTCTGGAACTTATCAATTCGTAGGACAGTGTTTAGTCTCCTGGTTCAGTAGAAAATAGAACTCAGTCGCACTTTCCACCGCTGAAGCTGAGTATGTTGCCTTAGGAAGTTGTGTGGTCCAAAATCTTTGGTTGAAGCAGCAAGTCTTGGATTTAGGATTACCTATGGGCACAATTTCAGTTCTGTGTGTTAATACTAGTGCCATCTGCATCTCTAAGAATCCAATCCAATATTCTAGGACCAAACACATTGATATAAGGCATCACTTCATTAGGAACCATGTTACAAAAGGGGATATTGAGCTATATCATGTAGCAACTGAAAATTAGTTGGCTGACATATTCACTAAACCACTGGCCTTTGACTCATTCAGCATTTTGAGAACCAGATTAGGAGTGATTGATATAAATGCTTGATTCTGATGACTGCTGATTTCTGATTGTTCTGACTGTTATTCTATTTTCTGTTAGTTAGTTTTTGAGTTGATTATTTGCTTTCAGTTGGTTTTATTTCTTCTGCTAATTTCTGTGTTAGCCTTATTGTTAGTTTGATTTGAGTATTTACTATGATGTGATTTGCTACCTGTTCTTATTCACTGGTTCATCTCTTGCACTTACTATTTTATGCTTTTCAAAATCTGATCATTGCTCACTACTTCTGATAATCTGAATTTCTGACTGGGAGTTTTACCTTGTTTTTATTTGGAAGCTGGTAAGCAGTGATTGATTCCACTGGATCTGTTAAAGGGAAGAAACATTGATGATTGTTTCTCTTCCTCTAACTCCTTTTCTTGTGTATTATTTCTTTTGGATAAATATCCTCTTCAAAATTAAAATATTAGTTTTTGAAATAGAGATTTATTCTATCTTCCTACCGTAATCTACCTCATATGAATAGTATTTTCAAAGTCTTGAGTCATTATTATGATTTTCTAAATCAAGTGATTGCACTTATCATACGAGGTATGGCTTTTATTTTCTTAATTACTCTTCCTTATTGTGGAGAGAGTCTCCTATGTATGGAAGATAATTTTACAGCTGAGACTCTTTAACGATCATGAAAAGAAGAAAGCTTACAAAAGATGCGCAGTGCGCTAAATCAATTGAAAAAGAGACACAAAATGAGCCCAAAGCTGAAAAGATACGAAATATCACCAACTAAAAGATACACAAAGTGTATCAGAAATGAAAAGATGCACAAAGCGCCAAATAAATTGAAAAAGGGGCACAAAATGAGCCCAACCAAGCTTTCTTTCCTTCAGATCGTTAAAGGTCTTAGAAAAATTCGTGCGCCACTTAATACTTTCAAAAGCTTGTGTTTGAAAATCCTAATTTCTGAGTTATTACTTTGTAACACTATTATATCAGATATTTTTTTGGAACGAGGCTTGAAAGGATCTCTTTTCGAATCTAATTTCTTTTCTTCTCAATTGGATTTTTATTTTGAAAGAGATTCGCATCGATAAGGTGCCCGGGGTCAATTTTTCCAACTTTTTTTGGATTTCAGTGTTGTCAATCATTTTCTTATTGGCTTTTGGATTTAACATCAAGGGAGAATTCTGTCTTGCTGGAGCAGACTGGTAAAAAAAAAGTTACTTTTTCTGTGTTCTCATTTCGAGTTTTCTTCATTTTTGTTTTTTTTTTCATCTTACTGGTTATATTTTTGGGATCCTGATCTGTCATCTCCATCCTCCATCTTTTTCTATTTTGTTCACATCATCCTGGACGATCCACAGATCATCCTGGATGATTCTCTTCATCCCGGATGATCCAAATATCATCCCGGACGATCAATTCAAAATTGTCCCCACTCTGAGAAACTCCAATTATTGGTGATCGTCCTGGACGATACCTACATTGTCTTGGACGATATGATCCATATCTTCCTGATCTGATCAAACGGTTGAGATTGCACCAATTATTGTCTATCGTCCTGGATGATCCACCTCATCGTGCTGGATGATCCACGTGTTAGCCGCTGGATGATTAGAATTCGGCCAGTCCGTCACACTTATTGCAATCGTCCGGGATGATCCACCTAATCGTCCTGGATGATACTTTTTGTCAACGGTCATCCTACCTGACTCCTTAGGACGATCGTCTATGTCTAATCGTCCTGGACGATCGGACCGCCTTTTTGACCAATCGTCCCGGCCGTAATAATTGCACTTATCGTCCTGGACGATGTCGCGATCGTACGGGACGATCAGGCCAAGTTCTATTTAAACAGCCATTTTTTCATCTTTTCTTTCACACATCTCCCTCTACCTTCTTTCACTATTGCTTTCTAATGGCTGGTGGTAAACATTCGCAGCAAAAGGGTGCAAGTTCCTCCCGTTGGCATGTTGATCCTCACTTCCCAAATGCAGCCGATCAGGCTTCTTTTGAGTGCTATCGTGACGTGGGGATCACACATTCTAAAATAGTAAATCCCCGTATCCTCACCTATCCCATTCTTGATCTGTTCACACACACCTCCCTCAACTTCATCCTTACACTAACTTTTCCATTTAATCTTGAACTCCTTCAAATTTTCTTTGCCAATTTGCACATTTTTGCGGACTATTCCACTCTTCGCTCGTATGTCAATCAACATCCCCTGGAACTTACTACCCAAGATTTTCACAACATTCTTCACCTTTCTGTCACTAGCGACAAACTCCACACGCTTATCACTGACCCTGACTATGATTGGAGTGTCGCCAATCACTTCCTTCGCTATACGAATGCCCCCTATCATGATAATTCTTGCACTTCACTTCTTAAGGATGCACGGACCATTCAACACGTCCATAGTTCCTCTGTCATTTGAAAGGAGGGGGATCGAATTCACATCACCCCGTTACTGTCCTTGACCACATACTACATCTTGGCCCGCAGGGAGTTTAATGCCTCTGACCTTATTATCCGATACATAGAGCACCTCACCACTATTAGGGATCTGGGAAATAGGCGTCGCCCAAATCTAGCATTAGGTCATCTCATTCATTATGCCTTAGAAACCAAATATGACCTTCAGTATCCTGTCCCTCCTGAGTTCCTCCTTCCTTCTTCACAAATAATTCATTCCACGTCCTACACAGCACCCAACTACATCTAGAGCCCACCCCGGATGTTGAGGAGGAAGAGGAAGAGGCTATTCCTGTTCCTGCTACACCCGATACACCTTCTCCCCTTTGTATTGCCTCTCCTTTTGACCACCTAGTGCAGCGCTTCAATCAGTGGGAGGCCAGATTCGACTCTTATGTGGCTGCCCAGGAGCAGCGACACGCTGAGGACCTCCAGCGCTTCACTGACTGTGCTGCGCAGCAGCAACAGCAGCATGACCAGGACATTGCCTGTATTGGATCCCACTTTCAAGCCATTCACGGTTACTTCAACCCACCACCGCCACCTCCTCCTTCCGATTAGGATCCACCTCCGTTCTAATTTTTTATTTTGTAGTTATTTTCTTTTCTATTTGTACTGATGTTTCAGTGTTTCTTTTTACCCTCCTCCTTTTTGTGATGTCAAAAGGGGGAGTCAGTTGTAATCGTTTCTGTTTTTATTATGTGTTAAGTTTCCTGTATAAGTTTGGTTGTTAAATGAAAATTTAAAAAAAAAATTATTTTTCGATCTTCTAGTTATTTTTCAAACTACTGTACAAATGTTTGCCATCATAAAAAGGAGATTGTTGCAAACTTGGATTTAAGGATTACATTTTTAATGATAATAAACATTTCTGTGTTCTATTTGATTGACTTATATTTTAGGTATAAAAGATCAAATGTAATTCAAGCCAACTCAAGATCGGGTCCGTGTGTGTTTAAATTGTAATTTTTGCCTTTCTTAAGTCAAATGTAATGTAATTAATCCCGTAGCTAAGTAACCTTGTACACACACTCAGAGGGAGAGTTTTAGTGAGTTAGAGTTTTTGTTTCAAATTTTGTTCATATCGTCCTGGACGATATTCATATCATCCTGGACGATCCAGTGAAAATAGAAATCCTAATTAGGATGACCATGTTAAGTCTATTTGATTAAATAGATCATCTTGGACAATATACTAATCGTACAGAATGATAGGCTCAAATCAGAAATTCTCAACTGCCAGATTAAGTTAGGCAAGTATTTATTTTTAGAGATTTGGTCTGATCGTCCCAGACAATCCTTTACAATCATGCCAAAATTAGTCTGGTGATTAAGGAAAGTAATTAATTTTTGATTGATACGATCTTATCATCCTGGACAATCGCAAGATCATCCCGGATGATACATGCAAAATCCTGATCGTCCACAGCACTTCACCTGGATGACCTGAGAAATGTGTTGGATAATATTCCCAATTTTGAACTAATCATATGGGACGATCGCGATATTGTCTCAGACGATCAAGTCATTTTAAGATCATCCATGATGTTTTGGCTGTATGACCCGAGCTATGTGTAGGACCATATTCTCATTTTTTAAACTAATCGTATAGGATGATACACATATCATCCTAGATGATCAAGTCATTTTGAGATCATCCAGCGTAGGTTGCCCTGGATGACCCGAGCTATCTTTTGGAATAAATTCCTGATTTACACTAATCATCCTGGACGATCAGAACAAATTTTGTCTACTAATCGTCCAGAGAAACCAGATCGTCCAGGCTTATTCGTGTAATTTTGTACTGATCGTACAAGATGATCAACCAATCATCCTGGATGATCTTTAACGACCAGTTGAGATTTAGAGCAATTTTTGAGCCCTCCTATTTAAGATCTTTTTCTTTCAACAAGAAAAATCTTTTGCCACCTTCTTTTTCAGAGAAAATCTTGAGAGAGAGAGAGAGAGAGAGTGAGAGAGCTTTGGAGAGAGAGGGAGGATCTTGTGAGGGGGAGTTTGTCAGGTGTTCACAAAGGTTGCTCCAAGCAAGCATCTAAGTCGTCTTCTCCGGTCGTCGTCTCTTATCTTGTTGGTGTCTCTGTGGGAGGATCATCCGCAAGAAGATCCAAGTTCTTTGCCTGCTTTAGAAGGAAGCGAAAGGAGTCCATGTTCTATGCCTGCTTCAGGAGGAAGCGAAAGGAGTCTATGTTCTCTGCCTCACCGGGTTGGTGGAAAGGAGTTTTGTACAGGCTTCTCCTCCATGTTGTGGGAGAAGTAGGAGAGTCACTTAGTGTTAGTACAATACCCGGAGGGGAGGCTCTGGGGAGTGGACGTAAGTTAAGTTAACCGAACCATTATAAAATCTGGTGTGTTCTTTCTTATTATTTTTTGCACTTATTTTTTGTTGATGATTGTGTGATTGTGATTATTATTTTATTATCGTGTACATCTGCACATCATTATGAAACTGTAATTGTGTTAAAACATTTAAAAAGATTTTTTAAAATCATTTTACTCATGAATTTAAAAATAACCAATTCACCCCCCCTCTTGGTTAGCATCGTGACAAGTTCACAGGGGCTTAACATCCCTCACGAACTTTCAATTCCATATTGATAGGGTTGTGCCACATAGACTTGCAATTTCTTTTTCTAAGGAAGGCATACCATTTCTCCAGTGTACTGGGTCTAGATTTTTAGGATAGTTAATTCACCATTTTAATGAAAGTTATCCTCAACCTTAAGTCTTAAGCAGGAGGGAGTTGTGGTTGAATCCATCAAATGTTTAAATGTCCCTCCCTCCCACCGCTTTTATTGGTTGTTTAAACTGTTGAATAAAAATCCATATCAAACTTAAGTTGATTTTTGAAATGAAATTTTTTTTTAATTTTCTTGTAAATATTTTATATTAATAGGCATCCTTTGCATGCTTTGAGTCTATTCAATAATTTTTAAAGCCAAGCTATTACCCTTATCAAAAAGACTGGGTCGACTTTGAGGATTATCCTTCCTTGCATAAGAGAACGAGTTTTCTTCTCTTATACTTGAGATATAATCCTAGCGTTCAAATAAAGAAGGTGAATCATCTTCTTAAATTCAATTGAAATCAAAAGATGCTCAAAGTGCACCAAAAATTAAGAAATGCAAAAAGTGCACCGAAAGTCAAAAAAAAAAAATGATGCGCAAAGTGCGCCACCAAGAAAAGAGATGATGAGTAAGAGGCCTTCCTCCCTTCTAATTCTTAAAATCTTAGAAAACCTGATTGTCTTTAATTGTTTGATTTTGAAAAATCTTCAATCCAAATTCATCATCATGCATTGATAATCTATCAAGATAAAAAAATTTTAGTGTAAGAGAATTGAAAAGAATGAATTTCTTTACCCAACTTAAACCCCATTTGAAATTAATTTTAATTCAAAATATTCAAGGGAGACCCCAGTTCAGTTTCTATAAAATTTGGTCTGGGTCAACAAAATCTAAATTCTTAAACCTTTTCAGATTAGTTGGAGTCACTCAACTTCTCACTGTACATCTGAATTTATTCTCGCTTGTCTTTCTGATAGTGTCCAAATAATTAGAGAAAATTTTCCAACAGAATAAATGAATCATCTACTCCTTATAAGAATTCAAATATTATCCTTAAGGAATGTGCAAGTCCTTACATGTAAGCATCTTTTCCTTCAAGGCCTTCCCTACAAAAACACACTCTACACTGGGTCCAAGATCATTCCCACCTAGAGGTGTCGTTTCCCTCGCTGGGAATTGCTATTCATAATCTAACCATAATTGAGCAGAGCGTCCTACTTTGATTGAAGGAGTTTAAGGGCCTCAAATAAAGTCAACTCAAGCTTAATAAAGTTTGAAAGTTTATAATTGAAGGTTGATTCGAGAATGCGATAAATTGTGTCAACTTAGAACTTTCCAAGTATGAGACTTGGTCATAGTTATTCAAAGACCTATTCTAATCCATCACAAAACTGATGGAAAGCTCGAATCAGTATTGACTAGAATGTTCATTTTAATGATGATCTCTAAGGGAGTCTCACATCAACTGATAAACCCTGAAGGATGCCACTCGATATTTTTAAATATTAGGGAGGCTCTTCGGGAAGTACCATGCTCGATGAGTGTCAAACTTAAAATCAAATTCAAAACCCCTTGAAATTCATAATCAAATTAAAAAAATAAATTTAAAATTCTTCAAACTCAAAATCAAACCAAATTGAATTTAAAAAAATTCTCTAAACTCAGATTCAAAATTCTTCAAATCAAAAATCAAATCAAATTTCAAATTCAAACATCTTCAAAGTCAAAACTAAATCAATTCAGATTCAAAAATTATTCAAATCTCAAATTCTAAAATTCAAACCAGATCCTTTGTGTAGAGTAAGTTTCCTCCATATATAATAATTCCAAACTCGATCCTCTACGAGGGCAAGTTTCCTTTACGCATGATCATTCCAGATTTAATCCTCTGTGTGGAGCTAGTTTTCTCCCCACATGATCATCCAGACCCGATCTTTGTGCAGAGAAAGTTTTCTCTCAATAAGATCATCCCTTAGTGATAGAGCATGCCCTCTATGACACCATCCTAATTTTAAACCTCAAACCTGATATTCTGTGGGAAGCAATGCTTCCTTCCCACTCGATCATCTAATTTTCTCTTCATTAAGGATAGATGTGAGTCATCGTGCATTCTCTCCTTAGGATTAGATCCCTTAGTGATGGAGCACGCCCTCTGTGGCACCATCATAATTTTAAACTTTAAACCTAATCTTTTATGGGAAGAAATTCTTCCTTCCTACACGATCATCCAATTTTCTCTTCCTTAAGGACAGATATGAGTCATTGTGCTTTCTCTCCTTAGGATTAGATCCCTTAGTGATGGAGCATGCCCCTTGTCGCACCATCCTAATTTCAAACTTTAAGCCTGATGTTATGTGGGAAGCAATGCTTCCTTCCCACAGCATCCTCCAGTTTCTTCTCCTTAAGGATAGATGTGAGTCATCGTATTTTCTATCCTTAGGATTAGATCTCCTAGCGATGGAGCATGCCCATTGTGGCACCATCCTAGTTTTAAATTCAAGCATGATCCTTTATGGTTAGGTGTGAGTCCCAGTGATTTCTTCCCATATGAACATTTAGTGTTTTTTTCCCTAAGGTTAGGTGTGAGTCCCAGTGCTTCCTTTCCTTAGGATTAGAATCCCTAGTGATGGAGCATGCCCATTGTGGCACCATCCTAATTTCAAATTTTAATTTCGATCTTCTGTGTAGAGTAAGTTTCCTCTCCACATGATCTTCTATTAGTGGTGAAAAATGCCCTTTGCACACCATCTTAGTTTCAAATCCGATTCTTTGTGGATAGGTGCGAGTCCTAGTGCTTCCTTCCCATATGATCATCTAGTCATCTTTTCCTTAAGGTTAGGTGTGAGTCCTGGTGCTTCCTTTCCTTAGGATTGGAATCACTAGTGGTGGATAATGCCATTTGTGGCACCACCCTAGATCTACCTATTGTTCTCTTCCTTTAGGTTAAGTAATGCCTTTCCTTAGGATTAGAAATACTAGTGGTGGATAACGCCCTCAATGGCACCGTCCTAGTTTCAATTTAAATTCTAGAATTACTACTCTTTTCCTTATGGTTAGATATGAGTCATCGTGCTTTCTTTCTTTAGGATTATATCTTCTAGTGATGGAGCACCCCTCTTTGGCACCTTCCAAGTTTTCAAATTCTAGACCCGACCTTCTGTGGGAAGCAATACTTCCTTCCCATAGGGTCCTCCATCTTTCTTTTCCTTAAGGATAGATGTGAGCCACTATACTTTCTCTCCTTAGGATTAGACCTTCTAGTGGTGGAGTACGCCCTTTGCAGCACCATCCTAGTTTCAAAATCAAAATTCTAAGCCCAATCTCCTATGGGAAGCAATGCTTCCTTCCCATAAGATCAACTAGTTTCCTTCTCTTTAGGGTTAGGTTTTCTCTTTCCCTTAGGATTAGACTCCCTAGTGGTGGAGTATGCCCCCTGTGACACCTTAGTATAAATTCAAACTCGGTCCTCTGTAGTTAGGACTTCTTCCTTCCTATACGACCATTCAATCATCTTCTCCTTAAGGTTAGGTTCTTTTCTTCCTTAGGATTAGATCTACTAGTGGTAGAGTATGCCTCTCGTGGTACTACTCTAGTATAAATTTAAACTTGGTCCTCTGTAATTAGGAGTTTCTCCTTCCTATACGACCATTCAATCTTCTTCTCCTTAAGGTTAGGTTCTTTCCTTCCTTAGGATTAGATCTACTAGTGGTAGAGTACACCTCTCGTGACAATATCCTAGTATCAATTTAAACTTAGTCCTCAATAGTTAGGAGTTTTTCCTTCCTATATGACCATTTAATCTTTTTCCCCTTAAGGTTAGGTTCTTTCCTTCCTTAGGATTAGATCTACTAGTGGTATGGTATACCTCTCGTGGCACTACCCTAGTATCAATTCAAGCTCAATCTTATATAGTTAGGAGTTCCTTCTTCCTATATGATTACCCAGGCTTTCTTTTCCTCTAGGGATAGACTTTACATTCCCCAAGAATTTGACCTGCTAGTGGTAGAGTACGCCCGCCGTGGCACTACCCTAGTTTCAATTCAAACCCCAATTCCCCAGGGATAGACTTTTCCTTCCCTTAGGAGCAAAACTCTAGACTTTTAACATTCAATTCAGTCAACGCCAATATATGCAATAGGACTTTATTCTATTACACATATTGTGGGTCTATTTATTGACCTCATTTTTATATGAGATTTCTAGGATCTACTCTAGACTTTAGGATTCTTGCAAACCAATCCAGACCTTAGGATCAATTTAGACCCTAGGATCCTTTTATACTCCAGACCCTAGGACCTTCCCAGACCTTAGGATTCTTTTAGACTCCAGATCCTATGATCTTCTTACGCCCTAGGATTTACTTAGACCGTAGATCAATCCAGACCCTAGGATTAATTCTGATCTTAGATCACTCCAGACTCCTTGTTAATCTAGTCCTTAGGATTAATGCTAATCTTTGATCAATCTATATCCTAGACCAATCTAGAATCCTGATCAATCTAGATTCAAATCAAACCCAGACTTCAAGCTTATCCAGATTTCAATTCCATTCTAATATTAAACCAACCTAGACTTCAAACCTACTCAAGCTTTGAACCTATCTAGACTCCCAGGTAATTCAATCTCTAGCTCAAACTCCAATTAATCCAGCCTATGATCAAAGTTCAATCCTATCCAATCATTTATAATCACCCATATGATAGGACTTTTCTCTAGAGGTAACCCTCCAAATTTGAGCCTATTCTAGGGTGTGTATCCCTAGAAACTGAATTGATTTTCAAAGACTATGAAACCATCAAATATTTATGGCCTATGCCACTGGACCTAGCATCCTATGGATTTTAACCTTAGAGCTTTCTATAAAGCTTTTAATCACTTCCAAACCATTGATTATATCATGTTGAGCAGTAAACTATATTTTGGTGGATGCACATTAACCCCCAGTTGACCAAAGGTCAAAATGACCCTTATGGGCAATTTTGGAGTTCTCTCTGAACTTCAACATGGCCCAATCAAATCAAACTCCAAAATCTCTTCCAATATATCCTAATCATCATTAGTAGTGCAATGGACTCAAGCCCTGACCCTGGTCAAGCTTGGTTGACTAGGTCAACAAATTTTGACCAAAATACCCCTTAGGGGTTTGAACACCCATTTAAAATTAAATGACCTCAAAATTGCATGGAACCACTTCCATTCAATTTAAAACATCAAACCAAACCTGTTGGACCCAAACTCAAACCCTGGGTCAACCTTGTTGACCAAGTCAACCTAGGTTGACCAGATAGGTCCTCTAGGGTTCAAACAGTCATTTTAATTGAATTGACCTCCCTAGACCCTGGGACCACCTATACCAGATTTCATTTATCATTTCAAACATGTTTAACCCTGACCCAGGTCTTGGGTCAACCAAGTTGACCAAGTCAACATAGGTTGGCCCAATCAACCTTTAAGCTTTTTCATATTTAATCAAACCTCAAATGCATTTAAAACTTTGTCAAACTCTTTTGGTCATTTCCCCCAATGATCTTGATATGATTGACCATCTTGACCCAGTCATTAGTTGAATAGGTCAACTAGGTTTGACGCAAGTCAAATTAGGTTCAGTTATATATATACACTTTTTATATCTAATTCAAAATTCTCAAACCCTATCAAGCTTTTAAAATTAGTCCATATCATGGTTTGAACCTATCCAAACCATAGGTTAAGTGAGGTTTAATGAAATTGACCAAGTCAACAACTTAAAATTTGGTCAAACTACCATAAAACTCTTTCATATGCTTAAACTCCATCCCTTGGCCTTCAAACCCCCTCTAATTTGTCCAACTAGCACCCAAGCATTCCACCCATGCCACCTCAACAACCATATGGCATGGGAATTAGTCAAACAGTAAAACCAAAGGTTTAGAGGGGTCAAACTTGGTCAAATACCCTTTTAAACCTAATCCCCTCTAATATAAAATTCACTAGCAGCTTAGGTGGACACTAGAAGCTTCCTAAAGCTCACTCTTAGCCCTTGGATCAAGATCCAATCGTCTTGATCATCCCCACTTGGACATATGAACCAAAGAGGCTTTCTACCTCATTTTTACCCTTATCCTTTAATTCCCCTGCTCCTAACAACCCCTGGGATAATTGGCATGCATCAAAGGAACATCCCAATTGATTAGAGCGGTCCAAATAACCTAGGGTAGGTTGAATAGGGAAAAAGCATCAAAATGAGCTTATTTGAGAACCCTAATCTTATCTCTCCACTCAAGCCTCCTTAAGCCCAGATCTCAACTTATATGAGCTTCCCAGACTGCAAAAATCCCACTAGTTAGCCCTCACCGGTGGCAAGTTTCTTGGCTAACCGAAGCTTAAATCATTCCAAGGGGCATAGCTCTTAATCCAGGCATCGCCAGCTCGAGCAGTCTTCTACAAACTTGAGTGTGGATGAACTAAAAGTTTAATAGGGATGTTAAGCCCTTATGAACTAGTCCCGAGGCTAACCAAGAGGGGGGGGGGGGTGAATTGGTAGTTTTTAAAAATTTATGAGCAAACAACAATTTAGGAAATCTTTTTGAATGTTTTAAAAATGTTTACAGTTATGCGATGATTGACAGATGTTTAATGATAACAGAATAATAGCTACAATCACATAATCATCAACAGAAAAGTAAGTGCGAAAAATAATCAGAAAGAACACACCAGATTTTATAGTGGTTCGATCAACTTGATCTACTTTTACTCCTCGGAGCCTCTCCTTTGGGTATTGCACTAACACTAAGTGACTATCCTTCTGCTCCCACAACAAGGTGGAGAAGCCTGTACAAAAACTCCTTTCCACCAACCCTGTGAGGCAGAGAACCTGAACTCATTTCGCTTCCTCCTAAAGCAGGCAGAGAACCTAGACTCCTTTCGCTTTCTCTTGAAGCAGGCAGAGAACCTGGATCTTCTTGCGAATGATCCTCCCATAGAGACACCGATAAGATAAGAGATGATGAACAGAGAAGATGACTCAGATCCTTACTTGGAACAACCTTTGTGAATCCCTCAAAAACTCCCCCTCACAAGATCCTCTCTCTCTCTTCCAAGCTCTCTCTCTCTCTCTCTCAAGGTTTTCTCTTGAAAGGAAAGTGGCAAAAGATTTTTCTTGTTGGAAGAAAAATATTTTAAATAGGAGGGCTTAAAAATTGCCCTAAATCTCAACTGGTCGTTAAAGATCATTTAGGACGATCGGTCGATCATCTTGTACGATCAGTTCAAAAACACATGTATCAGCCTGGACGATCTGGTTCCTCTGGATGATCAGTAGATAAAATTTATTCAGATCGTCCCGTATAATTCTATGATCATTTGGGATGATTAGTATAAATCAGGAATTTTATCCAGAAGACAGCTCTGGTCGTCCAGAGGAACTTGTGCTGGATGATCTCAAAATGACTTGATCGTCAGGGATGATATCGGTATCATCCGGTATGATTAGTTCAAAATTTCCCAAAATCGTCCGGTACATAGTTCTGGACATTCTGGTGAAAGGCATTGGAAGGTCAAGATTTTTAACTCCTCGTTCCGTACAATATTACGATCGTTCAGGATGATATGATCGAATCAATCAAACCTTAATTACTTTCCTTAATCACAAGATTAATTTAGGCATGATTGTGAAGGATCATCCAGGATGATACACGTATCATCTAGGACGATTAGACTAAATCTCTAAAAATAAAACTTCCCTAACTTGATCTGGTGGTTGAGAATTTCTGATTTGAGCATATTATCCTATATAATGGGTCTATCGCCCTGGACGATCTACTTAATCAAACCTACTTAACATGGTCGCCCTAAGTAGGGTTATTATTTTCTTTGGATCGTTCAGGATGATATGAATATCGTCCAGGATGATATGAACAAAAATTGAAAATAGGAACTCTAACTCACTAAAACTCTCCCCCTGAGTGTGTGTGTGTGCAAGGTTACTTAGCTAGGGGATCAATTACATTACATTTGACTCAAGAAAGGGAAAAAATATAATTAGACCTGAACCACATATAGACCGACTCAATCTTGAGCTGACTTGGATTGTACTTAATTTTGTGGACTTAAAATGATTAGCTAAGCAAACTAGACCAAAGACATATTTATTATCATCAAAACTATACTTCTTGAATTTAGATTTGTAACAATCTCCCCCTTTTTGAAGATGACAAACATTTGTTAGAAAATATAAGTTCACTAAATAGACATTGACATTTCAAAAAAAAATATTTGAACATTGATAAGCCAAGGAATGACAATGATCCAGAAATACAATAACTAAAATATAATAAAAATAAGACACAACATCAACCACTCCCCCTTTTGACATCTCCAAAAGGGAAAAATAGCAGAAAAACACATAAAAACAATAATACAAAACAAACACAAGGAAAATAACATAAGCAAAATAGACTAGTTTGAAGGTGGAACCTGATCAGATGGAGAAGGAGCTGGTGGATGAAAGTAGCCATGGATGGCTGCAAATTGTGTTCCAAACCAGGCAATGTCCTGGTCGTGTTGCTGTTGCTGATGGGCAGCATAGTCATTAAAGCGCCTTAAATCTGTAGCGTGCTGCTGCTCCTGGGCAGTCATATAAGAATCAAAATGGACCTCCCACTGAGCAAATCACTGCACCAAATGATCTAAGGGTGATGCAATACAAAGAGGAGCAGGTGCGTTAGGTGGAGTAGGTACAGGAACAGCTTCTTCCTCTTCCTTCTCAACATCCGCGGTGGGCTTCGAATGAAGTCGGGTACTATGGAGGATATGAAAGGAGTTGTTTGTGTAGTAGGAAGGAGGGATATTGGTAGGAATCAGATATTATTGATTATACTTTGACTCAAGTGCATAGGCAATGTGGTGGCCTAGGGCTAGATTTGGGCATCTCCTGTGGCCCGAATCCCTAATGCTAGTGAGATGTTCGATATAGTGGAAAAGGAGATCGGTAGCATTGAACTCCCGGTGGGCCATGATGTAGTAGGTAGTCAGGGAAAGTAAAGGTGTGATGTGGATGCGGTCCCCAGCCTTAGGGATGATTGAGGAACGAAGGACATATTGAATTATACGGGCATCCTTAAGTAGGGAAGAACCTGCATTGTCATGGTAGTAGATGTTGGTATTTCTAAGGAAATGTTTGGCGACACTCCAATAAATATCAGGATAAAAAACTATGGTGTGTAGGTTATCGCTAGTGATTGAAAGTTGGAGGATATTGTAAAAATCCTGTGTGGTTAATTCTACAGGTCTCTGATTTATAAAGGAGTGAAGTGCAGAGTAATCAGAGGCGATGTAAAGATTAGAAAAAAAGACCCTAAGAAGTTTATTACTAAAGCGGAAGGCCAGTGTGAGAATGAAGGTAAGGGATGTATGAGCAAACAGATCCAATACTGGGTAGGTAAGAGTGCGGGGGTTGATGATCTTTGATTGAGTGATTCTAACTTTAAGGTAACGCTGGAAGGCAGTCTGATAGGCTGTATTAGAAAAGTGGGGATCGACATTTCCCCGGGATGAACTTGCACCGTGATGCCTTGATCTTTTTCACCAGCCATGAGGAATAAACTGTAAGTGAAGAGAAGGAAAAGTGGAGTGAAAAATTTGGTGAAGAGGGCTGCTTATAAAGAAAAAAGGACCGATCGTCCAGGACGATAGGTGTAATAATGACGGCCTGGACGATTGGTCAAAAAGGTAGTCTGACTGTCCAGGATGATCAGATATCGACCAGGATGATTAGACACAGACGATCATCCTGGGGAGTCCATCCGGACAACCATTGATGAAAAGTATCATCCCAGATGATGAGGTGGATCATCCGTGATGATATGCAATAAAAGCATCGGATGGGCCAAATTTGAATCGTCCAGCTGCAGATACGTGGATCGTCTAGGTTGATAAGGTGGATCGTCCATGATGATCACCAATAATTGGTGTAGATCAGCAATTAGATCAAGTGGGGATGATTTGAATGGATCATCTAGGATGATGAATGGATCGTCCAGGATAAAGAGGATCATCCAATTTGGCGACATTGCACATCTTTTCAACTTTGGGCTCATTTTGTTCCTCTTTTGCATTTTATTTGGCGCTTTGTGCATCTTTTGTAAGCTTGCTTCCTTTCATAATCGTTAAAGAATCTCAGCTATGAAATTACCTTCTAGACATAAGAGATGATAAAACTCACTCTCTACAGTAAGGAAGAGTAATTCACAAAATAAAAGCCATACATCATTGATAAGTGCAATCATTTGATTAAGAAAAACATAACAATGATTCAAAGCTTTGAAAACACTATTTATATGAGGTAGAT
Organism: Dendrobium chrysotoxum; assembly: GCA_019925795.1. Lineage (NCBI taxonomy): Eukaryota > Viridiplantae > Streptophyta > Magnoliopsida > Asparagales > Orchidaceae > Dendrobium > Dendrobium chrysotoxum. The sequence continues at coordinate 50,074,367 of CM034308.1, forward strand.
TACTATAGGAAGATAAAATAGATCTCTATTTCAAAAACCAACTTTTTAATTTTGAAGAAGATTTTTATCCAAAAGAAATAATACACCATTAAAGGAATTAGAGGAAGAGAAACAATCATCAACGTTTCTTCCCTTTAATAGATCCAGAGGAGTCAATCTCTGCTTATGAGCTTCCAAACAAAAACTAAGCAAAACTCTCAGTCAGAAATCTAGTTAATCAGCAGTAGTGAGCAGTGATCTGATAAAAAATAATAAATCAAGACCAGGTAGGAAATCACATCAAAAGTAGTGATCCAATTATTCCCCTAAACTTCTTCTGTTTAACAGATTTTCTATTTGAATTCTTATCTAACTGAACATTGGAACTCATGGGAGTATTAATTAGCTTAGCTTTGTCCATTTCATATTTCTTCAAGATGTCCTTAGTGTATTTTGATTGATTTAGAAAGGTTCCATCATCCATTTGCCTTATGCTAAACCCCAAAAAGTAGGATAATTCTCCCATCATACTCATCTCAAACTCCTTGCTCATTGTCTTAGAAAAATCATCACATAAATTTTTATCAGAAGATCCAAAAAGTATATCATCAACATAGATCTGGACAATGAGTAGATCATCTCCTACGTTCCTAAGGAAAAGGGTTGTGTCTACGCTCCCCTTAACAAACTCTCTTTTTAGTAGGAATGTGCTAAGTCTCTCATACTAAGCTCTGGGTACCTGTTTCAATCTATATAAGGCCTTTTTTAATTTGTAAACATGATTTGGATATTTGGAACTCTCAAAACCTGGGGGTTGCTCTACAAAGACATCCTCTTTTATTATCCCATTTAAAAAGGCACTCTTCATATCCATTTGAAACAGCTTAAATCCCTTATAACAGGAAAAGGCTAGTATCACCCTAATGGCTTCCAATCTAGCTACAGAAGCAAAGGCCTCCTCAAGATCAATCCCTTCAATTTTATTGTACCCCTTAGCCACCAATCTTGCCTTATTCCTAACCACCACACCAGAATCATTCATCTTATTCTTAAAGACCCACTTGGTTTCCACTACACTTTGATTCCTATGTCTTTTTACTAACTCCCAAACATCAATTCTTACAAATTAATTCAATTCTTCTTGCATAGCTAAGATCCAAAACTCATCAGAAAGGGCTTGATTAATGTTGGTGGGTTTAGTCATTGAGATAAAGGCAGAATGGTTTACTTCCTTCCTAAGTCCATGCCTAGTTCTAACCCCTTCAAAAGGGCCTCCTAAGATCAGTTCCTTAGGATGACTCGAAGTATATCTCCAATCTCTAGGCAAAGTATTTTGAGGGTCTTGCCTTTCCTCCAAATTTGCATTTTCAACTCCTTGGGTAATCTCTCCTACATCTTCTTCTTCATCAACTCTAGTTTCCTTAGGATCAGATTCATCAAACACCACATGAGTTGTCTCCTCCATTACCAAAGTCCTCTTATTAAACACCCTAAAGGATTTCCCCACACTTGAATAGTCTAAGAACACTCCTTCATCAGATTTGGGGATAAATTTTTGTAAGGATGATTTCCCATTGTTCAGAATGAAAATCTTACATCTAAAGACATGGAGGTGGGACATGTTTGGAGTTCTACCCATAATGATCTCATAAGGTATCTTATTCAGATTTGATCTAACACTCACCCTATTCAGCACATAACAGGTAGTGTTCACCGCTTCAATCTAAAAGTATTTTGGAAGTGAATACTCAGCAAGTATGGCTCAAGTGGCTTTCACTAAGGTCTTGTTCTTCCTTTCAGCTACCCCGTTCTACTGAGGGGTCCTAGGAGTGAAAAAATTATGGCTAATCCCTTTATCCTCATAGAATGTTTCAAATCTCATATTTTTAAACTCTCCAGCATGATCACTATGAATAGTCAAGATCTTACAACCTAACTTCCCTCTGAATCCAAGTGGAAAAAGACTTAAATTCATCAAATGACTTAAATTTATGTGACAGAAATTTAGTCCAAGTGAACCTCGAGTAATCATCAACAATCATAAATCCATAGACTTTCCCCGCTAAGCTGGCAGTGCTAATGGATCCAAAGAGATCCATGTGAAGGACTTCTAAAGGTCTAGAGGTGCTGATGTCCTTAACAAAGTGGAAGGAGGACTGGACTTGCTTCCTTAATTGACAGGCATCACACACGTGGTCCTCAGTGAACTTAAGCTTGGGGACACCTCTAACTAAGCCCTTTTGGGTGACTCTCCTAAGGGTTTTAATATTGGCATGACATAATCTCCTGTGCCATAGCCAAGACTCATCAGCAGCAGTTTTTAAGCAAATTGAAACATCAATTTTAAAGCAGCTTACATCCAGCATGTAGACATTGTTGATCATTTATCCCTGCAAAATAATTTTATCATTTAACCTTATAATACAGCAAGTGGATAGGAACTTGATGTTGTATTATTTATCACAGAGTTGACTGATGCTCAGTAAGTTATGTTTCAATCCATCTACAAGTAAAATATTATCAATAATAAAATTTTTGAATCACCAATTATACCTGCTCCTACCACCCTTCTGGTGGTGTTGTCTCCAAGTGTAACCTTACCTCCAGCCCTAGCCTCCAGCAAAATGAATTGATTTGCATCTCCAATCATATGTCTTGAGCATTCGCTATCCAACTACCACATGCTCTCATGAGGACTAGTGTGAGAGCACACCTACAAAATCATCAAACGTTAGATTTAGGAACCCAAACAGGTTTGGGTTCCTTCTTATGAAAAGAAGAATGCAATGCATGTGTGCTGTGCTATGAATTTGGTTCTCCACACCCAATGTGTATTAGGGTGAATAGGACATGTGTGAGAGATATGTCCAAGCATGTCACAAGAAAAACATCTAATGCTAGGAAAAGGGTTAACTAATCTGCGTGAGTGATAGGGCCTCTTCCTAGGTTTGAATGAAACATGCTTTGATGATTTTGAATTAGATTCCTCAAATGGTGGAGGTGTATAAAACTGTACAAAAGTAGGTGTTTTATTTTTCTCAAAAGCACTAATTTTCACTCTTAGAAATTTATTCTCCTTTTTAAGACTTGTAATTTCAAATTTCAATGCACCCTTACTACTCTCTAAGTCACATGCCATGGTGTCTAATTCTTTAAAAGCTCTTTCTAAATCAACATGCAAGGTTTTCAATGAATCATGCTCAATAATCAAGTTAAAATACTTTTTATTCAATTTATCAAATTCATCAAGTAGTGACATGTGATTGCAATCAAGAGTAGAATGATCTTTAACAAAAATTTCATGCTCTTTTTATAAATTTAGAAATTCTAATTTCAGGCTAGCATGAGTTTTCTTAAGTTTCCTATATGATGAATGAATTTTCTCAAAAACATCTAGTAATGTACCATAGGTTAGCTCACATACTTCTTCTTGATTAGACTGACCAGAATGATCATCAGCCATCAGACACAAGTTCGTAGTCTCCTCTTAAGCTTCAGTCTCAGAGGAGTCAGATGCAGAATCTGCCCAGAACGCCTTTTGAATCTGCTTCTTGTCCTTCCTAAACTTAGGTTTCCCCTCACCCTTCTCCTTGCTTGGGTGAGCCTTAAGTGTAGGACAATCAGCCTTTATATGTTCAGGCTTCATGCATTCAAAACAAATAGTATCAGATGAACCTTTAAAATTTCTACTACTCTTATCTTTGTTCCACTTCTGAAAGTTATGATGTTTCTTCCTTAGAAAGCTTTTGAATTGCCAAGTGATTAAGGCAACATCTTCGCTATCAGACCCGGAAGAGTCAGTGTCAGTATCATTGGCCTTCAGCACCACAATTTTCTCCCTCTTCTTCTCATCTGCATCAATTTATCATTGGTTCACTCCTTCCTTGTAAGCAATGAGTGACCCAAGTAAGTTATCAATAGAATAAGTTTTCAAATCTTTGGATTCAATAATTACAGTTATCTTGGCATCAAAAGAAGAAGGCAAACATCTCAGAATTTTGTTCACTTTTTCATAGTTTGTAAGTTCTCTTCCTAAAACATGTAAAGAAGTGACAATTTGAGTGAACCTAGTATACATTTCAGAAATCGATTCACTAGGTTTCATGTGAAAGAGTTCGTTGTCGTGAAGCAAGATATTCAATCTAGATTGCTTAACCTTAGATGTACCTTCATAAGTATTGCATAATCTATCCCAGATTTCTTTACCAGTAGTGCAAGTGGAGATATACATGTAATCTTCAGATTTTAAAGCACAAAAAAATAGTTTAAATATTTGGCATTCAGTTGGGCTAAGTCCGATCATCAAAAGTCCATTCAGTAAAAGATAATTCAGTTTTAATGCCATTTACAAGTCTATGAGGTGCTTGATAGCCATCTTTAACAAGCATCCACATGCGATAATCAATTGATTGTAAAAGGTGGACTTGCGAGTTTTCCAAAAATTGAAAGGTATGTTATCAAATAAAGGTGGTTGTGTAATTGAATAACCTTTAGCAGTATTATGATTACCAAAGTTAGCTATTAATCAAAATTCAAAAGTTTTTAAACTTAATTTTTGAATCCCGCTCTGATACCACTTGAAAGTTTGATAGGGATGTTAAGCCCTTATGAACTAGTCCCGATGCTAACCAAGAGGGGGGGGGGGTGAATTGGTAGTTTTGAAAAATATATGAGAAAACAATAATTTAGAAAATCTTTTTGAATATTTTAAAAACATTTACAGTTATGCGATGATTGGCAGATTTTCAATGATAACAAAATAATAATTACAATCACACAATCATCAATAGAAAAGTAAGAGCCAAAAATAATCAGAAAAAATACATTAGATTTTATAGTGGTTCGGTCAACTTGACCTACGTCTACTCCCCGGAGCCTCCCCTCCGAGTATTGCACTAACACTAAGTGACTCTCCTTCTGCTCCCACAACAAGGTGGAGAAGCCTGTATAAAAACTTTTTCCACCAATCTAGTGAGGAAGAGAACTGAACTCCTTTCGCTTCCTCCTGAAGCATGCAGAGAACCTAGACTCCTTTCGCTTCCTCCTGAAGCAGGTAGAGAATCTGGACTCCTTTCGCTTCCTCCTGAAGTAGGTAGAGAACCCGGATCTTCTTGTGAACGATCCTCCGATAGAGACATCGACAAGATAACAGATGACAAACGGAGAAGATGAATCAGATCCTTCTTTGGAGTAACCTTTGTGAATCCCTCACAAACTCCCCCTCACAAGATCCTCTCTCTCTCTCTCTCTCTCTCTCTCTCAAGGTTTTCTCTAAAAAGGAAAGTGGAAAAAGATTTTTCTTGTTGGAAGAAAAAGATCTTAAATAGGAGGGCTTAAAAATTGCCCTAAATCTGAACTGGTCGTCAAAGATCGTCTGGGACGATCGATCGATCATCCTGTACGATCAGTTTAAAAACACATGTATCAGCCTGGACGATTAGGTTCCTCTGGATGATTAGTAGACAAAATTTATTCAGATCGTCCCATTCGATTCTGTGATCGTCCGGGATGATTAGTATAAATCAAAAATTTTGTCCAAAAGACAGCTCTGGTCGTCCAGAGGAACCTGTGCTGGATGATCTCAAAATGACTTGATCGTCCGAGGCAATATCAGTATTATCCTGTATGATTAGTTCAAAATTGCTCAAAATCATCCGGTACATAGTTTTGGACGTACTAGTGAAAGGCATTGGACGGTCAGGATTTTTAACACATCGTCCCGTACGATATTGCGATTGTCCAGGGCGATATGATCGAATCAATCAAACCATAATTACTTTCCTTTATCACCAGACTAATTTAGGCATGATTTTGAAGGATCGTCCAGGACGACACACGTATCATCCAGGATGATCAGACTAAATCTCTAAAAATAAAAACTTGCTTAACTTGATTTGGCGCATGAGAATTTTTTATTTGAGCATATCGTCCTGTTTGATGGGTCTATCATCAAGGACGATCTGCTTAACCAAACTGACTTAATATGATTGCCCTAAGTAGGGTTTCTATTTTTATTGGATCGTCTAGGATGATATGAATATCGTCTAGGATGATATGAACAAAAATTGAAAATAGAAACTCTAACTCACTAAAACTCTCCCCCTGAGTGTGTGTGTGTGTAAGGTTACTTAGCTAGGGGATCAATTACATTACATTTGACTCAAGAAAGGGCAAAAATACAATTAGACCTGAACCACATACAGACCGACTCAATCTTGAGCTAACTTGGATTGTACTTGATCTTGTGGACCTGAAATGGTTAGCCAAGTAAAACAAACCACAGACATATTTGTTATCATCAAAACTATACTCCTTGAATTCAAATTTGCATCATGAACTACAAGTTCAAAGGTTAAAAAATAATCAAAATCCATCAGTAAAATCTCATTAAAACTCAAACCCAAGGTTAGAACACTTAGGATCAAATAGCTTTATTAAGTGCTTTTTATACTGTGATTTTTATTCCCCATTAAATCTGTTCATAAAATTATGCTATGTTTCAATTTTCAATCTATTTGATTAAGCTGTTCGTGTGAACGAGCTCGAGAATGAGCTCTAGGGTTTGATTTATGTAACCCTTATGTTAAGTAAGATCTTAAGCATTGATCTTATAATTAATGATTCAGATCTAGCTATTCCATGCGCTTATTTGACTGCCAATCTGATCCCGCAAACAGATCTTTGTCCGGCTTGATCTGAGCTGTAGATTTTGAAAGAGTGGAGATCCAACAATGCGGAGCATCCACTAACGTAGTTAAGTGGATTTGCCGTCATTGTAATCATTGGCAATGATTACGCGGCGGTGAAATCATTGTCAATGATTGCCATCCACGGTTTGGGATGGCCAATCCTGACCTGCCATGTGACACGCTGCCTTTTTTTAATTTTTATTAATTAAAAATTATTTTAAATTCATTTTGAATTCAATAAAATTAAAGAAATATTAAAAATCAAATAAAAATAATAAAAGGTTAATATTTTATATTAATATTTCTAGAAAATTAAATACTATAATTTAAAATATATATTAATTTAAAATATTAATTATGTTTTAAATTATTTTAATTTTTAAATATTTAATATTTTAAATTAATAATTAATTAAAAATTATTAAAATATTTTACAAATTTTAAAATTTTATTTTTTAAATATATTTTAAAATTCTAAATAAATATTCAAGATATTTTTATTTTGAAACTTAATTTAACTTAAACTTCAAATTAATTTAAAATATTTTATTTAACTATCTTAAATAATATCTAATTAATATTTAGTTAATACTAATTTAAACATTTCCAAATATTAAAATAATTTTATTTTACATATTTAAAAAAAATCAAAAAATTAATTTAAATATTTAATTTAATTTAAGAAATATTTATATTTCAAATAAATTTAGATTAATTAAATATTGGACTATTTAACTAAAATTTAATTAAAATTAAATTAAAATAATTTTAAAAATTTTAATTAAATTATTTTAAATAATTTAAAATTCCAAAAAATAATCAAGACTTAATTTAATGCAATTTAATGATTATTTTAAATATTAATTAATTTTAAATTAATTTAAATGATTTAATTAACATTAAAGTTCAAAAATTATAAGAAATTAAAATTAAATCAAAAAATATAAATAATACCTAAAAATATTTAGAAAACTAAAGTTTTTAATTTATAATTAATATCAAGAATTAAAAACTTAATTTATCTTAATTAATCTTAATTATTTAACTACTTTAATATTAAATTAATATTTAATTAAATAATATATTAAATATTTTTAAAATTCAAAATTTATTTTAAAATATTATCATAAATAATCAGAGATTAATTTTGAGATATTGTAGTTTAAAATTAAGATTAAAATATTTTGTGTATTTTAAATAATTTCTATTCTTTAAGTGTTTAAGTATTTAATTAATATTTAATATTGATTTAAACTAGTTTTAAAAATAAAAAAACTATATTTTAAAATATTTTAATATTATTAAAGTATTTTCAAAACTACTTTGAAATTATTTTTAATAATGTTATTATTTTTTAAATTTCTAAAATTAAGCTATTTTGCAAATATCAAAAATTAATTTTAAAAATATATATACATTAAATTTTGAGAGCCTTTGATTTGAGTCTTGAAATTTTAAACATACTTGAGCTTGATTGAATAGGATTGGTGTGGAGTGGTGGTTAATCAATAAGCAATTACTTTGTTAATTGTTCATTCATTAATGTCTTAATTAATTAAGCTTTACCTTGTTATTTCCATGTTTAGGGTGCACACACTCACATAGTCTTAGGCTCTCCTAGACATAGGAACTTGATTGTGATTATGATTGCATCTTATTCATGTATGTCAAGGGTTAGTATAATTTTAATTCAAACCCCCTTAAACTTAGTGACCTCCTTAAGGACAATAATTAAGGACATGTTCAGAGAATTTAAAAAAATTTTAATAATTAGGATTTACATGCTTTTGACTTGAAAATTTGAACACTTAAACTTAGTGACACATACAGCCCATAAAAAAAATTTTCAGCAAATTTAAAATTCATTTAGTCACCTAATTAATTTACTTATGTCTAAACCTTTAATTAAGTATTTAAACTTCTAAAAATTCCAATAAATCTAAATTAAACCTAAAAAATAAACATAATACCTATAACTGACCAGAATTAAGCCCTTAATCATAAAGAATTAAAACTACTTTAATTTGATATCAATTTTATGAATAATTTAACTTTAACTGAAAATGAATATTTAATTAATTAAAAAAATTAAAAATTCCAAAAAATTCTCAAACATTTGATAATCCCTTCTTAGATCATTTTTGATCTTTGAAGATGATTTCAAGAAGTTTGGAGTTCATTTGGATTCAAATCATAAAAAGGCCTTTAATTAAAATAATTAAATAATTTAATAATTACACAAACTTTAAAAAATCATAACTAATTCTAGGAAATTTCAAATCATTCAAACTCAAAGCCATTCAACTCAAATGATAATCTAATATTTATCAAAAATATCTAATATTCAATAATCCGTCAAAGTCAAAAAGTTAACAATCCGATCAAACTTAAGTCATAATCAAGTCAAAACTTTAAACCTTCATAACTAAATGTAAAAAATTCAAATACAACAAACTTATAGTCTAACAGATCATCTTAAGGTCTAATATTTTATAGAAATACTAACCTTTTAGAATTTAAGCTTAATCAAAAAGTCAAGATTTAACCCCTTTAATTTAATAATTAAAATAATCCAGAAAATTCAATAATCATTAAGAAATCAAGAAAATCTTAATCTAACTTTTAAAAATTGCAACCTATAAACCTTAATTAAAATTCATCAAATTTTAAACCTTAATCAATCTAATTCACTTAATTATATCGGTTACCACTAAGTAACTCAGGCCTACAAGGCTATTAAATTAGCCCCAAGGAAGGTAAAATATACTTCATGGCCTCGGTGAGCAACAAAGGTGGTACCCATTTAACATTAAAAAATATAATCTAAATTCAATTTCAAATCATTAATATTTAAACTTTAATTAAATACTCTCCTTAAACCTTTTAACTAACTAGAACATCAAGTAATTTTAATCAAATATCCTATATAGGACTTATCTAACCCAACAGCCTACCTCACACATTTTAGATGGTTTGCTAGGACAAACAAGTCTTGTCTTGGGCTAAGCCCGTGTTTAATTTTCTGTTGTGTCCTAGATTTTTTGTGATTTTCACTACATGCTAGTAGCTAGCTTAAATTGATATGTTTATTTATTTAATTTATGCACCCTATAATGTAATTTATTATGTATTAGATTTACCCCTAGGTTAGGGATGATTTATGCTAATTAAATCTTATATAGGTGTCCATGCTCGTACAAGGTAATTAAAATAAAGGGTGTAAACTAAAATTAAGCTTTAAAAATTAGCGACATTTCCTATAGATGCTCTAGAACACTTAAGTCCCCCTTTAAATTAAAAGAGAATGGCCAAGCGTGGCTATGATTTGAGCATTTAATTTTAAAATATATAATAGCTTGAGATTTTGAATTTGATTATAGATGCCTAGGATAACCTTGCAGGTGTTGAGTCTAGATTTTAATTTTTATTAAATATAATTTAAGCATTGAGTTGTAAATATCAAAGTGATAATTTGAGATGTGATTTAAACATCCAAATTTGAATCCAAAGAGGAAGGGACATCCCTTAGGGGAGAGTCCCTCGTCATTTGGAAATCTATATTATGATGATTTTTAAATATCCAAAGAGAAAAGAAAACACCCCTCTTGGGGGGGGGGGTATCTTTTCATTTGGATATTCTGACCCGACAAATTCAAGGAGCTGATAGAAGGCTGAAGAAGTGAAGAGCGAGAAGAATCCCAATCCTCAAAGTCACTTGCATCTTACGAGTAGAATCTGGGTAATTGTCAGTGGTACCCAGCCACTTCTAATTTCAAGCAATTCTAGGTTGTAATATTAAGTGGCATTTGCCATATGAACTTTTTTTTATTTTTTTATTTAAATATTAATTTGAATGATTTATTTATTGATTGTTTGATGTTGATTGTGATATAAGATTGCCTACTTTTAGTAGTTTTTTGGTGATTCTTGCATGTCGATCTTTGTTTTAGCTTGGAGTCTGATTAGAGGCTCTTGAGGACATGCTTAAAGCTTTTTCTACCTTAATTAAATTAAAAAAATTTAAGGTAACATAGTAACTCTAAGATTTGAAGAAATAAGACCAGGATTTCCAGGAGTTCTCATAAGCATATTTATTGCACCTTCTTTCCTTTTACTAGGCACCTCCCTGCCTGAGGGTTTTGACAGTCCACCTGGCCTATGAGAGTGCAGATCTGTCAAGGGGAATCTATGTAATCTAGGATAAAATCTATTTTTAAGCCTTTTTTAAAAACTAATTCATATTTAATTTAAGCATTCAATCGAGTCAACTAGCATGCATTGCATTAGAAATTAATTAAAATATCTAAAACTTAATTGCATTTTACTCTTGAGCATCAATTTACCCAACATAAGTAAAGGGGCCAATTAGGATATGCTTTAGATGTTGGCCCCACTTTCCTCAAACTTAACTTAATCAAATGTCCCTACCACTCTTTCATTAAAGATCGGATACATAATTTTGAAGGGCCTAGGGGGTTTAATTGGCTCCCTATTCTAGGCTGGGGTAAGTCTAAATTTGTATTGCATTAACTAGGTTTGGGTGCTGACTTTCAGTACCAAATTTAGACTTAGGTTTTGAGGCAGGCCCAGGGTATAAGACCTCAACCTTCAAGAACTGAATCTCAATTTTTTAATAAAATCAACCAGTCAAAATTAAATCTCTTTCAATCAAATTCAATCCCAACACTTACGATAGTCTGAGGTGTTTCTAAAATATTTTAGAATCTCAAACACCTCCTACTTTTCTTCCTTTGACCCTAGAATAAGTGTTCCACTTTGATCCAATCCCTGAGGAATTTCCAACCTCACCTTCCTTTGACATTAATCTTGAAATTATAGATAAAATTTCTACCACTATTTTAATCGAGAGTATTCATATGAAATTATGATTTCCAATGATGTAATTAACTACGTGGGCTTGCACTCTTAGGAGATTTAGAAACCCAGATTAAATTTTTAAAAATTAAGTTTTTAAAAACCTCAATTAATTCTCTTTGGGAAATTCAAAGTTTTGTTATCTGAACCCATTTGGGAATGACATATTCATCTCTTGAGGTGATATATCATTCATAATGAAGCGTTCGATTCAAAAACTAAAATTTTAGAAATTAAACTTTCTCAAAGAAAATTAAACTTTTTAAAACCACATTTTTCAAACAAAAACCTATAAAATCTAAATCATAATATTTTATTATTTCAAAGGAAGTGCTATGCCTAGGATACCAGATTCCTAAGTCTTGGGTTCTTAAGAGATATCTAAGGATTCTCTTCATAGCAGTCAAGTGGGACTCTTTTGGATCAGCCTAAAATTTAGCACATAAATAAACACTAGACATAATATCAAGTCTGCTGGTAGTTATTGACCCTATTTTTATATAAAGTCATTAGGACCCAACCCAGACTCTAGGTTAATCCAAGCCCTAGGATCAATTCTGATCTTAGATTAACCTATAACCAGACTAATCAAAATTTCAGACCAATCTAGATCTCAGATCAATCTAGATTCAAATTAACCTATACCCTTGGATCTTCCTAGGTCTTAGGATCCTTCTAGACCTTAGACTCTAAGACTTCTTAGACCTTAGAATTCTCTTAGATTCTAGACCCTAGGATTATTCTAGACATATCCAGACCTTAGGATCTACCTAGACCCTATATTAATCCAGGCCTTAGGATTTTCCTAGACCCTAGATCAATCTAGACCCTAGGACTCCTCTAGATTCTAGATCATAGAATTCCTCTAGAATCTAGGATCAATCTAGACCTTCAAATCAATCCAGATCTCAAATTTAACCAAATTTCAAAACCTATTTAAACTTCAAATCAATCATGACATTCAATCAACCCAGACATAGTCACTTCATCATCCTATCAAGCTTTAATACTATCTATCCACTTATAATCATTTAACTGATTATGAGTGATGTGGATAATTCAAATTTAAGCACTCAAACTCCTCTGGCTATACGTTTTGATGATTGAGATTTGACGGGGCCCTTGACCTAGTCAACAATTGACCTAATCAACTTAACTCAATTTTGGTCAAACTAAATCAATTTGGGTTATTTCAATGTATATAATTCAAATTAAACTTTAAAATCCATCTATATCACTCCATTGCAAGCTTTGAACATTCATGAATTTTCTATGAGTCAACCTTCAATCACTTTGACTTAGTCAAGTTAAAGTGTTTAGTCAAACTTCTCTACATACACATTATCTCACTCATGCAATGGACTTCTCTCTTAAACCATTTCATGAATCATCTTCATAGCATTCAAACATTCCCTTTGAACTTCACCTTAACTGTTAGACCAGTTAACATGTTAAATAGTCAACTCGAACATACAAAATGGGCTTAAATAGTTAACTTTCATTAAAATCCTTATTCTATAACTTGGCTTTGCTTCCAATCTCTCCGATTAATCTCCTTGATCAACCCGGACTCCAGCTCAGCTAATTTGACCTCTATTGATTGGCCAAAAGGTCAACAAGAGCTCAAATGAGCTCTATCTGATCAAACTCCCCAACCCAACTTGCCCAACCAGATTTAAGCCTGTCCAGCTTAAGGAAACTATTTCAAAAGCTTCTCTGGAGCAAACCCAACTCAGCCCAACTCCTGGCATGCTCCCTAGCTCAGCCCCAATATTCCTAGTGGTCCCCTCCATATGGAATGACCTAAGGTCATTTTCACCTGAGGCAGTGTGCTCACTGGCATCCTAATGGCCTGGGACAGCGGTAAGGCATCCAAGGATCCTCCCTGATCGATCCACACTGTTTCTTTTAGCTCCAATGCTTGGAATAGTGTAGAAGGGATGAGATTATTCATTCGATCCTACTTTTCCATACAACCCAGATTCTAGAGCTCTGGCATTTTGTTTTGCATTCTTAGAGCTTCCTCCATATTCTTCTAGTCCTTTCCAGGCATTTAGAACTCACCAGACGTGAGATTGACGGAGATCTGTGCCTTAGTTCATCTCATCCTTCCAAAGTTTTGTTCTAGTGATCCTCCGAGCTCAAAGTCTTCAAGGGAATTGAGCGCGGATAATCTACGAGTTCAACAATACTTGAGTCATCCAAAACCATGAAGTATATTATGGTATATGTCTAACCCTAAGTATTTATCTAGATTCTTAAATAATACTCTAATGAATGTATCAAAAGCTTAGAAAACTTTTCCCCACTCTTCTTTAGACCCTAGTTTATCTCTATTCAAAGTTTCAAACTGGTTGATTCACTATTTTAAGGAACAACAACAAAAATGATCCTAGGGTTTATGGGTTAGCAGAGGTTGAAGATGACTCCACAGCCATTGGATCTGCCTATCTTAGATCAAAGGCTACAATCATGTTGGATCTTTGATCTATTTCGGTTGTTCAAAACCATGGGATGATTAGATCTCTTTCCAACCAAATCTTGATTGTCCAATTAAAATTGTGGGTGATCCACAGCTCAGATCAAATCTAATGTGGTAAGTGAAACAACCAGTTTGATCTAAGTCATCTTGTTAAGACCACGGGCGATCTATAGCTCAGATCAAATCTGGCATGGATAAGCGAAATGACTGGTTTGATCTCAGCCATCCAGTTAAGACCATGGGAGATCTATGGCTCGGATCAAATCTAACGTGGATAAGTGAAACAGCGTGTTTAATCTCAACCTTTCAGTTAAGAACGTAAGTGATATATGGCTCGGATCAAATCTGACGAAGAGAAGTGAAGTGATGGGTTTGATCTTAGCCATCCGATTCAAATCACAGAAGGTAGCTCGACTGTCAGATCATTTTTGATCAAAATCATCCTTTGGGTGATCTTAGCCCTTGGATTCACACTGTCTTGGATCTGACGGCTATTATCAATGTTACGCTGGTTAAGTGGCTAATGCAGATGATTGTTGCCTTATGTAATGCCCAATCACATGCCACCACGTGGAAAAGCGCATGCATAATCAGCCCTGCGAGCTGACTATGTAAATAAACCCTAAACTAAATTTATAAAACCCCTAGAACTTAAAACATTCATAGGAATTTCATTCCATTTCCATTTTTGGAGTTCTTGGGATTATTTTGTTCATATTTTTCATCTACTTTATTTTAAAAATAAAATAAAAATATTTTAACTAATATTATATAAATTATTTCAAAAACAAAAAAAAAACTATTTTAATTTTAAATAAAAATATATAAATCCTTTTAAGCCAAAATTTACTAGAGATATCTTAGGGTTTATATTTGATCTCCCCTAATTTTTGTAAAGCTATTTGCTGCAAATTCTTTTAGTTTATGAATTCATAAAAATCTAAGTCAAATCTTGATCTAGATTTTTGGAAATTCATACCTAATTCAATCTAAATCTAATAATTGCATTTTTGGGTTCTATGGAATCAGTGAGGGGTCCTCTTTCACTAGAAATCTAATTTGGAATATAATCATGTTTGGTTTGAGAAAATTAGCTTTTATTAATATTTTGATTTGGATATATAAATATCAAACAATGCATGATTTTGAGTTCAAATTAAATTGAGTTTGATTAAGGGATGTTTCCCACATCCTCAAATGTCTTAAATTTAGTTTGATGTATCAAATCTTTTATAGTTAATTATTTAAGTTCATAGGTCATTATATGACCTATAACTTTAATAATTTACTAAAAGTACTTCCATAGAACATTAGGTCATTCTATTTTATTGCTCATGGTTGCTTGATGTGATTGTAATTAGTGTTCAAAGGGTTAGAAGAACTTGATTTCAATCCTATATAATCTAGTGACATCTAAGGACAATAATTAAGGATATATATCTAGATAATTTAGATTAATTTTAAGAATTAAAATACTTGTCTATTAGGGGTGAATATTTGGACATTTAAACTTAGTGATATCCCTAGCTTTAAGAGAATTTATCACTGATTTCAAAAATCATTAAACTGTTTAATTAATTTACTTAAGGTTAAACCCCCAATTAAGCTTTAAACTTTCTAAAAATTATAAAAAATCAAATTTAAATCCAACTCATTTGAAATTTTGACCCCTTAAGCTTATTGACCTTCCCTACTCTAGGGAAAATTCTCACTAAAATTTGAACCATTTAAACCCCTTAATTAAATCCCTTAAAATTAGACCTTAATTAAGCCCTTAAAACTTCTAGAAAATTTAGTAAATCAAATTTAAATTATAAAAATGCACATAATACCTCAAATGAACCAGAATTAAACACTTTACACAAGAAAATTAAAACCCCTTTGATTTGACATTAAAGTTAAGTTTAATTGACTTTTAAATGAAATTGAATATTTAATTAATTTAATTAATTAAAAATAATTAAAAACTACAAAAAATTCTCAAACACTTGATAATCCTTCCTTAGATCATTTCTGATCTTTGGAGGTAATTTCAAGAAGTTTGGAGTTCATTTGGACTCAAATTATAAAAACACCCTTAATTAAATCCATTTAAATAATTCAATAAATACCCAAACTTCTAAAATTCATAACTTTTCATAAAAAACTCCAAATCTAGTAAACTCAAAGCCTAATTACTCATTTAAAGATCTAATATTTAACAAAAATATCAAAACTCTAGAAATCTAAATAAATCTAAAAGTCAACCTTTGACCCCTTAAATAAATGATTAAAATAATACAGAAAATTCTAAAATTTGATAAGTAATTTTAAATTCCAGAAAATATTTATTCAATATTAAAATCACTCAAAAAACCCCTTAACCGATAACAACCACTCCAAAGATAAAGTTTCTAGGCTGGAATACTCCAGGCTCCGGGGCTATGTGTCCTAAGGAGGCTTTATTCCACTAGCCTGGTGGCTCAACGCCACAAATGGATTCAATGGAGTGTTAAAATATTAAAATTAATTGATTTTTAATGATCCAATCAAATATAAAATCCTTAATTTAATTATATCAACTAAGTTTTTAGGATGGACTACTCCAGGCTGTAGGGCTACGTATCCTAAAGATGCTTTGTTCCTCAAGCCTGGTGGCACAATGCCACGAATTGGTTGATAAAAACTTAAATTAATTCAAACTTTGAAATTAATAACCAATCAAGTCTTCTTAAAATTTAATAACTTCTAAACTTTAAATCAAATCAAATTACTTAGGTAACACAGGCCTACGAGGCTATTAAATTAGCCCCATGGAAGGTGAAATAAACTTTACAACCATGGTGAGAAATAAAGGTGTTAGCCACTTAACATTCAAAAATATAATTTAAAATTAATTTCAAGTCACTAATATTTGGACTTTAATTAAAATCTCTCTTAAGCCTCTCAACCAACTAGAACTTCAAACAACTTTAACTAACTGCCCTATATAGGACATATCCAAACCACACAGCCTACCTCACACACTTTAGATGGTTTCATAGGACAATAAACTCTAGTCTTAGGCTAGGCTAGTGTTTTACTTTTCTGCTATTATGTACCAGATTTTTTGAGTTTTTACTACATGCTGGTTGCTAGTAGTAGGATTGATTGATGTGTTTGTTTATTTAATTTCTGTGCTCTCTGATGTGATTAATTGTTTGTAAGATTTATCCCTAGGTTAGAGATGATTTATACTAATTCAATCTTATGTAGGTGGCCATGCTCATACAGGGCATTAAAATTAAAGGGGGTAAGCAAATAATTTAACTTTTAAAATTAATGATATTTTCTACAGGTGCTGCAGAAATTGCTTAAGACCCTCTTTAAATTAATGAGCATGGCCAAGCATGGCCAAGCGTGGCTGTGATTTGAGCATTTTAATTTTAAAAATTAACTTTCTAGGATGTTAAATTAACTTTAATTTATTAGGATAACCCTACAGGTTGTACTTGAGTCTAGATTTTTAATTTTAATTAATTTAATGAAATTGAGCTGTAAGTCAAAGTCCTTTGAGGTGGGATTGAACATCCAATAAGGAATCCAAAGAGGAAGAGATGTCCATAGGGGAGAGTTCGTCTCCATTTGGAGATCCAAATTCGAATAACTTTCATAATATCCAAAGAGAAAAGATAACACCCCATTCAAGGGGATAGTTTCTTTTCATTTGGATATCCTGACCCGATGATCCAAGAAGTCTGCAGAAGGACAAAGAACTGAAGAATGGAGAAGATTCCCAATTCTTAAATCACTTGATGTCTTAGGATTAGAAATCTGGGCTATTATTAAGGGTACCCGGCCACTTTACTTTTTCTGCAGATCCTAGGTTGTAATATTAAAAGGTACTTACATATGGATACTTCATTTATTTATTTAATTGATTAAATTATTTAATTAATTATTCGATGTTGATTGCAATATAGGATCTCATGCTTTAAGTAGTTTTTCAATGCTTTTTGCATGTCGATCATTAATTTAGCCTCAAACCCAATTGAGGGCTTATGAGGGTATGAATAAAATTCTTTTACTTAAAGAAATTTAAAAATATTTAAGCTCATATAGAAATCTAACATTTTAATTAGTAAGCTCGGGACTTTCGAGAGTTGTCATATGTATAATTATTGATTCTTTTTTAATTTTTTAGGCACCACCTCACTTATGGGTTCTAGTAGAACACCTGGCCTATGAGAGAGTAGTCCTGTCAAGGGGAATCTATGTATTTTAGGGAAAAATCTATTTTTTAAGTCTTTTTAAAAATTTCTTCATTTTAATTTAAGCATTTAATTAAGTCAACTAGCATGCATTATATTAGTAACAAATTAAAGAAGTGTCTAAAATTTTAATTAAATTTACTTAAGCAATATATACCCAATATACGTCTAGGGGCCAATTAAGGATCTGCTCTAGATGTTGGCCATATTCTCAGAAACTTATCTAAAACAACGTCCTAACCCACTCTTACATAAAAGATCAGACTCATGGTTTTGAAGCATTTAGGTGATTTAGCTGGCTCCCCAATCTAGACTGGGGTAAGTCCAGATCTTGCATTGTATTAGTTAGGTTCGGGTCATTAATTTTTAGTACCCAGTTTAGACTTAGGTTCTGAGGCAAGCTCAGGCTATAGGACCTCAACCTCTAGGAATTGAATCCCAATTTTCTAATAAATTTAACAACTCAAACTTAAATCTCTTTCAATCAAAATTGAGCGCAACACTTAGGATAGGCTGGGGTGTTTCTAAATTATTTTAGAATCTCAAAACACTCCTTACCCTTCCTCCTTTGACCTCTAAAAGAACTACTCAATTTTGACCTAATCCCTGTTGAAAATTCTAATCCTTACCCTCCTTTGACATCAAGCTTTAAAATCTCAAAAATAAAATTTGTATCACTATTTTAATTGGAGTATTCATAAGAAACTCTAGTTTTCCTATCATGTAATTAACTACGAGGGCTTATACTCATAGAGATTTAGAAACTAAGATCTAAGTTTCAAAATTAAGATTTTTAAAATCTCAATTGATTATCTTTGGGAAATAAAAAAAGGTAATCATTATTGTCATATTCAAATAATTGATAATATATAATATTCTCTTACCTCGAGAAGATATATTGCTTTATTATCATTATTTTGATTATGAAATTATTGATCTCCTATCCGGATCCATATAGTCAAACACTTTATCAAATTTAATCTTGACTCTCTGGGGTCATATATGATTCCTCCCTGAGTTTGATTACGATAATTGGAATACATTCAAAGTTTTATAATATGAACTTATTAGAGAATGATATGTTCACCTTTTAAAGTGATATATCATTCATAATGACGTGTTCAATTTCAAAATTAAAATTCAAGCAATTAAACTTTCCAAAAAAAAATTAACTTTTTCAAACTATAATTTTTAATTAAACAAAAAAATGCGACTATTGGGGATAAATCTCTCTCTCCATCTTTAATAGCGATATGAATTTTGTTAAATGGTAGTTTTGATTACCTTTCTTCTATTGGTCCCTATACCTATTTCTCCCTTGGGTGAGTGTGGCCAACTCAATAAGACATGTCAAAAAGAGAGGTGAGTGTAGGAAACCTCTATCAAAGTCAGGCTTTGATATTTTGCCTCCAAGTTCATTAGTAGAGCGAAAGAGCAGAGCCAAATCCTTTTCAAATCCTCCTATAAATATTAAAAACTCACATACTCAAATCAATCAATAGCGTGCTAAGTTATTTAACTTATAGTAGGTCCTTCAATTTCACTCCCAAAAGTGATTGAATGTAGATATCATTTTCAAATTCAATTAAAAAGTTTAATCCTTCTGGCAAAGTTTGCCTTCGATATTTCACTCCTAAATCGCTCATTAAGATGAAAGAGTCAAGTATTCTTAGAATCCCCTTCTCAAAATTTTGTAAACCCTTACATTGAATGAGAATTCAACATATTGAGTTTCAAAAATAAGGGGAGGTACTGCTAGAATTTCAAATTTTTAGATTTATCTTTAAAAATTATTCAAATTTAATCCTCATTGCCATATGTTTTCCTACAACACCCCTTGTAGTTTAATATATGTAATGCACCTTCAATCCTTTCGGTAAATTTGATCTTCAACACTTCAAGTCATTTCTTTTAGAATCTTTCCTAAAAGTTGTAAACATTTATGTTAAATATGAATTCAACACCTTGAGTTTCAAAAAATAAGGAGAGATGCTGCCAAATTTTCAAGATTTAAAATACCTTTCAACTCTGATCATCATTGTCCTATGTTTGCCTATAATTTCTTTTGTAATTTAACATAGGCAACAAAAATTCAATCTTTTTCAAAAATCAATATTGAATTCCAATTCTTTTGTTAGATTCAGACTTTGACAATTACCCTGAGTCAAACTCTTAGGTAAAAGAGTTGAGCTAAAATTCTTTGATCTCCCTTTCCAAACTTATAAAACTTCATATTGAATCGTTATTTAATATGTTTAGTTTCAAAATTCAGAGAAGGTCTTCAAACTGTCAAATGCTCTCAAATCAACTTCAACCACTATTTTCATATGTCATCTATAACATCCTATTGTAGTTGATCATATGCAATGCAAATTCAAATTTCCTTCAAACCAGATCTAGTCTTTGACATCTTATCCCTGAATCAATTAGAGGGTGAGAGAGTTGAGTCAAAATCTCCTGATTTTCATCTAAAGCTGTAAACCATCATGTTGAATGCAAATTCAACATTTTGTGTTTCAGAATTAATGGAAAATCCTTCAACTTTCAAAATTCAAACTCCTTTTCAAAATCCATTAAAATAAAATCAAGATCATTGTTGTTATACATTTTCTACAACATTCTCTTGTAGTTAAATATATACAATGAAAATTCCAACTTTCTTCAAATCAAAGTTAAGCCTTATATCTTATCATCGTATACCAGATTATAGTTCTTATAATTCAATATAAATGATAATATATAAATTTATTTTCAAATCCAAATTTAAAGTTCTAATTGAAATCTCCTTTTTTCAAATCTCAGATAATCAAATCATTTGCAATGGCTGGAAACTACTTTTCTCAATGGACCGAGACCTATAGATTGAAGAGCTGATTCACCACAGTAAAATTCAATTTGGATTAGGGTTTATGTCTTTAAGGTTGATAATGAATGGTGAAACTTTTATAGACCTCACCATTGAAGGTGATAAGGATGCTACCCTGATTGAGCTAGTAATAGGATCTAGAAACGATGCCACTCCTAACCTTGGGAGGGAGGTAGTTGTAGCCTCTAAACTTATGGTACCCTCAAAGGAGGAGAAGAAATAAAAAATAGCTGATGAAAATAAGACTATTTTTAACAAAGGGTCCTCTAGCTCTGAAGCTCTCTTTGGTACTTAGAGTGCCAGGAAGAACTATTTGAGGAGGGTGAGGAAGAAAATCACAAATCAAGGAAGATAGATGAATAGAAGGCTTTATGTTTGGTTGAGCCTGAGGCTACTGAGGAGCTACCAATCCTTGCCTCTTCTCCACCCCTGATAGGGAGTCATTTCCACCCCCTTGCAGCTACCTCAGAAGAGGAGATAGTCACCAAGATAGCTAGCACTTTGCCATGCCAAGTTGACTATTCTATTAAGATAACCCAAAAGGTGAAGCACACTTTAAGAATAAGGATGTTAAGGAATATCATCCATACCTGTGCTGCTCATACACGTCAGACTAAAGAATAATACATGAGAAACTAGAAGGGGGTGATATCTCATAAACTTGAGAAGGAAGTTTTGAAGGAAGCAAAATTCGAAGAAAAAAACTTGACACCTCAGCCAATGAGGATAAACAAAAAGTTTGTCAAACAGCCTTCCACCTTAGTTCTTATGGATGGATACCTTTGGGTACCTCACCTTCCATTTGCAAAGATGGAGGAGATAGTTTTAACCGGATCTAGTAATAATCACCCTATCAATGGTAGACCACCGATTCCTCCTCCAAGACTATCAAAGCTGGCCTCTGTGATAGTTAAGTCAACAGAAATTATTGAGGATTTGAGAGTGGTGGATGTTAAGGGCAAGAGGCCCATATTGCTAGAAGAACCTTATATACCCAAAAAGTTGAGTAGATCTATTAGGATTCAAATCAGAGATAGTCTAGTTCAGTTACCTGTTAATGTCCCTAAACACCCCACTAAGGTATATGAGTATTCCACCCCACTTGATGTTGGAGTTCCCACTCAAGCTCCTTCATCACCAATCAAGGTGGATATCCCTTAGCTTATGGAGGATGTCACCCTCACGAATATTGACCTCGGGACAGTCAGATGGGAGGGGATAGTTCCATATGCTGATGAGCAGATGTTAGATAAGATAGTAGCAGAGCAGCTTACTGAGGAAGACATTATAGTTTAGAATATTCTCACTAAGCTAGATGGAGAGGAGCTCGACCAGATGATGGATTACAAGGGATACTTACCATTCAATACTGATTCAATCGACGGTATACCAGTTGATGAGGTAGTATAGGAGATCCATGAGATCCTTAAGTAGAAGGCTATATAAGCCTTCAATCTAGAGGTTGATGATTTGTTGATGGAGGATATAGCCAGGAGTATTTGCATGGTTGAGACTTGATCATCAACTAAAAATGCTGAGCCTTTAAGAAATTGGTCTTATAAGGAAGAGTCTATAGCTGTAGATTCAGACTTGGATAACTTAGTCAAGTTGAGTGACAAAGATGCATACATCAAGAGTCTGGAAAAAAAATATTGACCAGATGATGTTAAAAGTAGAACAAATGCAGAATAAGCTTGTCAAAGGCCAACAACCTCAATCCGAGTAGTTGTAACCTAAAGTTCAGACAGTGGGTGAGCACAGCAGGAAGGCAGATTCAAACCCCAAGATTCTAGAGGTTACTTCCCTAATCTCTCCAGCAGATAAAGACATCCGTCAAATGATTGAGACCTAGGCAAGGGAGCCCATAGCTCACTCTCAAGGGACTATATCTATTCCGAAGGGTAGGCCATACCCTAAAGAATATGATCTAGTTCCTTAGCCGAAGGGCTGTGTGCCACCTTCTTTTAAAGTTTTCAATGGTTTAGAAAACTCGAGACAATCTGGCCCACTTGCGAGTGAACTATTACAACACAGGAGGGTCGGATGCTCTACTCTTTCGTTAGTTTGTCTGATATTACTTTTGAGTGGTATGCAGATTTGCCAAATGGTTCAGTGAAAACTTTCATAGAGCTCAAGGGTCTATTCTTAAAAAGATTCTCAAAAGCTTAGGAATGTGTAACCATTGGCGATATCATCATCAAAAAATAAAAATTGGGCGAGACATGTAGTGGATATTCTTCTAATAAATATCCACAAGCCTATATATATTACTTTTCTACTAAAGGGGTTTACAAGTAAAACCGTTAAAAAGCTTCTCAATAAAGCAAGTAATCTACAGGAAGAGGCTTCCAAAATACCATTCCTGAAAGATTCTACTAAAGAAAAGAAAGCTAGCAAACTAATGAAGTCCTTTCAAAAAAGAATAGCAATGGTTTCAGCTGTTGACAAAGTGAAGAAACTGATCAATACTCAATCAAGCAATCCTCCAGTTCAACAAACTCAGAAATCTCAACCTTTTCAGCTAACTTCTCAACCTACTAGAGAATCTCACCCGATTACTTTTAAAGTGAGATTGGCTCATCCGTATCCATTTAAAAGGGAGTCGGTGAAAAAAATTTAAGAGTCTCCAAAAGAAACAAGACTTTTGATTGTCGGAGGCCAAGAAGTTAGAAGAGGTAAATAAGAAAGATGATCCACCTTTTTTCCCCTACCACCGTATGTTGGGCCACACAATTGAGGACTATATTGTCTTCAAGGATTGGCTCAAGAAATTTTTTTTTAGGTAACATAATAATTCCAAAGGAGTACCTGGTTGATCTGGATCAGGGGCCTGTCAAATCAATCTTAGATAAGAATTCAAAATTTTCTCTATCCATTGAAGATGGTTGGGATATAGCACTATCCTGGGCATTTAAAAAGTCAATTAACTGATCTTTTTATCTTTCTTAATAGTTGCTGACGAGAGCCCGGGGCCCGATCTGGGAGGTTGACCTAGAGCTTTGCAGGAGTACGTTGGGACAGTTTCCTCTCCAATATTTATAGGGATCACTATAATTAATAAAAATGAAAAGAGTGAACCTTTTGTAGAGAGAAAATTTATGGATGAGAGATGTGTACAAGTGGTGGATGGTGGCTCAAAACCACTGGCTCCACTGATATTATCTGACTTTTACTTTGTCCCATCAAAGGAAAAGGGTTGAAAATTAAATAAAATGACTAATCCTTCTGCTCAAATTTGGATGATTAATATTGATAATTCAATTTTAAATGACTCTTCTATTAAAAATAATCAAAAACCAGCTGAGATCAATTAAAAAGTTTAAAGACTCAACTCTCCAGATTTGAGCCCTCAAGAGAGAAACGAATCTAATGTCCTATGAGAAGTATTACCCCTGAAATTAATATTCAAGGGAGTCCCATCATGATAGACTTTTCAGATTCGGTCTCCCACTCAAAAAATAACAATTAATCACTTAAGGAGAGCGTAGACCACCTTGTAGCTTATCCTTTCGATGAAATTGTGCAAGTACAACTATATGGTAGCAAAGTTTTACCCCTAGGCTTCCTCCTCATAAAAAAGGAAAATAAGTTGCCTCAAATGATCTGATTCAAATCCCTACTCAATAATCAAATTCTCCTTCAAATCTACCGGGTCTTGATGTCAATGTTCCAAGTGTTTATTATAATATCATAGCTCATTTTAGGAAGTTACCTGCTAAGTTAAGCATCTATGATGCCCTCATCCTTTCAAAAGAGATGAGGGAGACTTTAATTAAAGTACTTCTAAACCTAGAGATTTTCTTAGCTCAGTTCGCTTTGACTTCTGAAGAAGAAGCTTTAAACTCTAAGGAAATCCCAGAAGTTACCTTCCCCAATAAAGATCTACTCCTCGGAACTACCGACCACAATGACCCACTTTACATCACCGTAAATGTGGGCAAATTTAAGTTATCAAGAGTTCTAATTGATTCGGGTGCATTGGTAAACATGATGAACATAAAGACTCTTGCGTACCATAGAGTTGATACTAACAAGCTCTCAACTGATAAGTTGGTGCTTTGTGGGTTTAATAAATGGGCGAGAAGGATTTAGGTTCAATCACCCTTCTTCTGGAGATAGGAGAGTTGAAAACTAAAGAAAAATTTCGTATAATCAATTCAGAGATGTCCTTTAATGCGCTCCTAGGTAAGCCTTAAATCCATAAGTATAGGATGGCTTCTTCTACCCTACATCAATGCATCAAGTATCAACGAGATGGCATTGAGTTTGAAGTTAAGGGTGATCTGCAACCATTCTCTATTCATGAGATCAAGATCTATGAGGATGTTGTGTACTACGCACCTAAAGGGTCCACTACCTATTCTAAGGTAGAGATAATATTCAAAGAGGAGAAAGAAGAAAGTCAAGGTTAAAAGCAATTCAAAGGTTAAAGAAAGAAAAAGTAAAATATCAAAAGAGACAGAATTTAAGTAGAGAAGATGACATCGAATGTGTGGACTTTAGGCCTCCATATAGTTTATCTCAAAGAGGTGGGAGGATGGCCCAAAGAGCACGCAGTCGAGACTGCCCTTCAGTTGAAAAGAAAAATCCCCCAATATATATTGAACTTGAATCAAGTTCAGATGAAGAAGCAAGAAAGAGGGGTACCAGAATTGCTTTTGACTATAGAAAAGTCAATCCTCCTCCAAAGTTTGATCTCGCCTTAGAATTAGATAGTGACATGGAGGGTAATACATCAAAAGTTTAAAGTGATGAGCCTGAATTGAGTCTATATGAAAAGCTTAATAGGACAGTTGAATCATTAACCTTAATCCCACTATCTGCCAATAGGGTCTCAGGGTTAGTATCCCCTAACTTAGATGGCGATGTAAGGAAAGTCTAGAAGTTCTTCCCTGGCTCCTCCTCCTTAAGGAATGAAGATGATGTAATCCTTGAGGAGGCAAATTTTAATGAATTAATGGAATTACCTTTTGGCTACTTTCTTGTTAGTGTCAAAAGTCTTATCTCTAAGGGTTTTGTTCCAAGTTGATGGACTAAGGGTCAAGCTAGATACCACAAAAATATATGAAAAACAAAATTTAATAAACACTAGATAAGTGGTATCAACTTTAGTACCGTTAGTTCATTTGATGATGATAAATATTGTTTGAAGATAACTAGTCATCCTGAATTTGAAAATGTCCTTACTGAAGTCGTCGACTCACTCGATAGACTTTATTTGGAGACTTTAGATGATTCTGATGAACTTCAGGTTCGGGATGCACCCCCTGAACTTGAAAGAGAAATTAAGTTAACAGTTGATAAACTCAAAGAAATTAACCTTGGAATAGAGGACGACCCTCACCCCACCTTCAAAAGTTTTTTGTTGAGTAAGGATGAGTCTAAGGATCTAATTTAACTTCTTTCCAAGTTTAAGAATTGCTTCACCTGCACATATGATGAAATACTGGGTTTGTCCGCCGATGTAGCAGTCCACAAACTTGGAATCCGGCATGATGCCATTCTTGTCAAGTAAGCTCCATGATGCATGTGTCTGGAGATCGAAGAACAAGTCATTTTCTAAAGTCAAGAAGTTGGCTGAGGCTGAATTTATTCGAGAGGAATAATATCACTCTTGGGTAGCAAACATCATGTTGGTTCAAAAAAAAAAGGTCAAATTCGAGTCTGTGTTGACTATAGAGACCTGAATAAGGCATGTCCCAAGGATAAATTTCTTTGCCAATTCCAGAACTCATGGTGGACATTGCCTCTTTGTATTTCATTTTCTCCTTTATGGATGGCTTGTCAGGTATAACCAAATCAAGATGGGCCTAGAAGATGAGAGAAATATTGCATTCAGAAGTCCTATATGGATCTTTTATTATAAAGTGATGCCCTTTGGCTTTAAAAATGCCAGTGCAACCTAACAACGGGCCATGACTCACATCTTTGACAACTTAATCCATAATTAAGTCGAGCACTATATCGACAATTTAGTTTTCAAGAGCAAAGTGAAAGAGTCTCATCTTTATGACTTAAGAATCATCTCGAGCGATTGTACCGCTAAGACATTAAAATGAATCCCTTAAAATGCACTTTCGGCATTACGTTAGAGAAATTTCTAGGCTTTGTAGTGAGGCATCGCGGAATTGAAATTGATCCTACTAAAATTGAAGCTATCTTAAATATGCCGCCTCCCAAAAGCTTTACTAAATTGAGGTCCCTCTAGGGTAGGCTGGCGTATATAAGAAGATTCATTTCTAATCTTTCAGGAAGATGTCAACCATTCTCTGTCCTAGCCAAAAAGGATGCCAGATTCATTTTGGATGAGCAATATCAATCTGCCTTCGAGAAATCAAATAATACTTGACAAATCCGCTAGTTCTGGTAGCCCCTATTCTAGGGTGACCTTTAATCCTTTACACTACATCCCTTGATGGGTCTCTCAGGGCCCTTCTACCTCATGTCAATGATGAGGGAAAAGAGAACACTCTCTGCTCCCAGTGTCGGAGACTTCTTCTGATGGAAATTTGATACCGTCAACTAAGAAACATTATCTTGCGTTAGTCTTTGCAGCATAAAAATTAAGGCATTACATGATTTCCCATCAAGTCAATTTAATTTCTAGTGTCAAACCCCTATAATATCTTATGACCTAGCCTATATTGTTAGGACATCTAGCTCGCTGGTCTATGATATTGCTTCAATTTAAAATCATTTTCATTCCCCTGGATGCTGTGAAAGGGCAGGTCATTGCCAACTTCGTTGCAGCACACCTGCTGCCGGTGGAGTCTTCTTTAAATGATGATTTACCTGATAAGAAAATCATGAGTTTTGAAGAATCCAATAATCAAACTTAGGAAATATATTTTGATGGCATAGTATCCTCCTAGTGGGGCAATGCATAACAACCTCCTATTCCCAAAAAAGCCATAGTCAGCCTGGTTTTCATAACACCAGATAAGGAAATGATGCACTTTTCTTACCACTTATAAGAACCTTACACAAATAATGAGGCTGAGTACAAAGCATTGATAACTGGCCTAAAACTTCTAATTTTAATAGAGATTAAAGAGATTAAAATCTTTGGTGATTATGAATTGGTGATCAACCAGATTGTAGGGACCTATAAAGTTTTGAATCTTAAACTCCTAAAATACCACCAGTACACAATGCACTTCCTCGAGTAAATTCCTGTTGTAATTATGTATAGGGTTCCCCGTGGAAGCAATTCTTTAGTAGATATCCTAGCAAAGCTCGCAAAGGAATTTGCCTGTGTAGATGAAGTTGTCATCCCTATAGAAGTGCAGGATCATCAAGCCTTGTCTCCTATAGATTTGGAGCACCTCAACAAATAATCTTCCCATGTCCTTTTAGCCTCTTCAATAGTCAATAAAAAAGATGATTGGAGACAACTGATAATCAAATACCTCATGACAGGTCACGTTCCAACCAAATAAAGAATCGTGCCCTATCATATGTACTAGTCAATAATACATTGTGCAACTGATCATTTGATTTGATGTGGCTCCATTTTTTAGATAATTAAGATGCCCTGAAGATCGTTAATAAAGTCCATACTGGACAATACAATATTCATCAATCAGGTTCAAAGATTAAAATGAAAATCAAAAGACTTGGTTACTACTGACCTATGATGATTGCTGATTACATGAAAATTGTAAAATGTTGCCATCAGTTCCAGGTTCATGGTGTGGTTTTACATCAACTGCCTAATGTGTTGCACCCCACAATAGCTTTGTGGCCCTTTGAAACTTGGGGCATGGACATCATAGGGCCAATCGACCCTCCTTCTGTAAGGGGTCATTGCTTCATTTTAGCGATGACTAATTACTTTTCAAAGTGGGTAGAAGTAGTTCCACTAAGAAATATAACATCACACCATATAATAAAATTCTTCCGTGATCATATCATATATTGATTCGGCATGCCTCGCAGAATCATATTCGATAATGGGTCTGCTTTCAAGTCTACTAAGATAAATAACTTTGTAAGTCGCCATGTTATTGATTGGAGATATTCAATAATCTATTATCCATATGCTAATGGATTGGCTGAGGCCTTCAACAAAACCTTGGTTCAAATCATCAAAAAGACCCTAAATGATAATAAATGTCAGTGGGATGAGAGGTTGGTGGAAGCTTTGTGGGTCTACCGGACAACTTACCGAACCTGGACCCAATCCATATAATTTGCACTAATGTATGGGTCTGAGGCTGTACTCCCTCTAGAAATTCAAATTCCTTCACTTAGAACTACAATCCATAATCAGATCACCATAGAATAAAATACACAACTTCAACTAGAAGATCTCGAGGGTCTTAAAGAATGTCATCTCCAAGCTTAGCAAATCCAAAACTTTATAAAGCCCGATAGGTTCAAGCTCATAATAAGTTAGTGTGACCTAGAACCTTCCGAGTAGGTGACTTACTCTTGGTTCTTCGAGGCCTATCTTAGCTCACCAAAAGATTATTAGGAAGTTTGAACCAACCTGGGAAGGACCATTTATAATAGAGACAGTCTACGAAGGAGGCTTGTATCAGCTAGGGGATTGTAAGGGAAATCACCCAATGCTTCCTATAAATGGGAGATTCCTTAAAAGATACTATGCTTGATGTTGCTCAAACCTTGAATCAATAAAATTTTTAAATTTAGAATTAGATTGACTCAATTTTGTTTAAGTTTCTAAATTCCAAAATCCTGTTTCTCTTTTCTTAAGGATAGATGTGAGTCATCATACTTTCTCTCCTTAGGATTAGACATTCTAGTGATGGAGCACGTCCTATATAGTGCCGTCCTAGTTTTCAAAATCTAGATCTAACCTTTTATGGGAAGTAATGCTTCCTTCCCATAGGGTCCTCCTATTTTCTTTTCCTTAAAGAGATATGTAAGTCATCATGCATTCTCTCCTTAAGATTAGACGTTCTAGTGATGGACCATACCCTTTGTGTCACTATCCTAGTTTCAAAATCCAGATCTAACCTTCTATGGGAAGTAATGCTTCCTTCCCATAGGGTCTTCCAGTTTCCTTTTCCTCAATGACAGATGTGATTCATCGTGCTTTCTCTCCTTAGGATTAGATCTTCTAGTGGTGGATAACACCCTCTGCGGTACCATCCTTATTTTAAACTTTAAATTCTAGGCCTGATCTTTTATAGGAAGTAATGCTTCCTTCCCATGAGATCATCTAATTTTCTTCCCCCTTAGGGTTAGGTGTTCTCTTTCCCTTAGGATTAGACTCCCTAGTGATAAAGCATGCCCTCTATGGCACCATTTTAATTTCATACTCGAACTTGATCCTCTATAGTTAAGAGTTCTTCCTTCCTATTATTGACCTCATTTTTATTACATTTTCCCCTTGAGCATGCTTGATCAACTCGATTGAGCTTCATTGAGCCTAATTTGACTCAAATCAACATTGATTCGAGTCCAATTTTGTTAAATTGGCTTGATTGAACCAGATTAAACTTAAATCAAATTTGAATTGAATGTAATCATACCCGACTATATTTAATCAAACTCGATCGACTTGATTGGAGCCTTGTTGGGTTTAATTTGGTTCAAATTAGTGCCAATTTGGGCTCAATTTTATCAAAAGAAATTTAATCAAAATAAATTGAGCTTGAATCGACTCAAATTGAACCCAATTTGGGCTCAAATCAGCTGCCGACCATCTATTCAAAATTGACGGCTCTGACCATTCCTCTTTTTAATCATTATCACGGCATTTCCTGCCTGATTTCTCTAACTTTAGCGGCTGTAGCAGAGGATTATCAGGGAAGAAAATCTTATAGCAGTGAGAGATAACATCTAGTCATCCTCACGTCACTACTCTCATGCTTTTATAGTCAAATTGATGATACGAAGCCTCATTCAATTCATTCGGCATTAAAGACCTAGGGGCCATCTCTATTCGAACATCTCCAACTTCCCATCTCTCTCGACTTCTCTGTTTAAATGCTCAGGGGTGGAACTCCCCTCCTACCTCTCACTCTCATGCATATAAGCCTAGGAGGTGGAACTCCCTCCACCCTGCTGTCTCTCATTCACACATCCAGAAGCCCGAAGTCTCCCTCTCTGTCTCTCTCTCTCTTGCGTGAGTGGAACCCGACGTTGAGCCCCTTGTCCATTTCTCTCTCTCGCGTGATCTAGCCGAAGTCTTTACCTCCTCTACCGTAGCCACTGGCTCCCCCTCTCATGCGAGGTGATTTCTACTTCTTCTTTTTTCTTCTTCTTCTTCTTCTTTATTTCCTCCCTTTCTTCTCCCCCTTTTTCTTCTTCTTATTCCCTTTCTTCTTCTTCATCTTTTTCTCCTTCTCCTTCTTCTCCTTCTCATTCTCCTTCTTCTTTATATAATCCTTTTTTTCCTTCTAATCTTTCTTCTTCTTTCCTTCCTTATTTGAAAGGCTTACCAACATTGCTTGATTCTCTAAAGATAGTGATGGCAAATGGTGGAGTGAACGGTTTCATGAGATGTGGATGAAGTTTTCCTTTTTGTTGATTTGTATGTTTAAAAAAATGAACATTTGGCATATGAAGCTCGCATTCGTTTATGATTCATGTTGTGTGATTCAAAAGTTTTATGTATAGATTGTGAAAAATTGCGAGAATCCATATTACTCTTCATCATATATATATATATATATATATATATATGCACACAAGGTGTTTGTGCTAATGCTTTTTAACATGTAATGCAAGTTTTTTTTCCTTAAATATTTCACCTTAAGAAATTTACATCTCATTGTCCCCTTTTTGTCAACTAAACTTGAAGCTTATTTAAGAAAATATGATGTTATTTGTATATACCTTGTAGCTCCAAATTAGTATTGAATCATTTGGAAGAGACTTTGGATTGAAACTCGTGTATATCATTCTATTGGTTAAGGAAACAAATCATTGTTGACCTTTCCATGAATCTCATTATGATATTTTGGTTACATTTATGGCTTATCATAACAAGATCGTATAGACTTATGTTTAGTTAAACAAATAAAATTTTGTTTGCACTATATCGAATGAGTTCATAAGGGTGTTTTGGTAGAACTTTTATTCTTTATGGTTATAGCATGACGACTTCTAGTTAATTTAGGAACTACAAATCAATGCAGTCGCTCTTTTCCCTAATGATTGATAGAGTCAAAAGCTTGTTTCTCTCATTCTCAAATGTTTGAAAAGAAAAGGGGAGAAAAGGATCTCATGAGTTTTGTTAGAAATATTGTGTATATGTTTAAATTGCATTCAATACTAGAAAATAATTCATTTGAATGTATGTATGTGTATATTTCATGTTTTGAGTCCATATCCATGCACTTGATAAAGGTCTTTTTGATGATTGTATTGAAAATATGTAAATTGTTGGAGAGAATGAAGTCATGTTGGTCCACACTCATGTTGACGGTGTTTAGTGCGAACATTGAGTGGAAGCAAAAGAGAGGTTTATGATTGTTTCTGTTCGTGTTGAGATTCCTAATGAAGAATTAGTGTATTGAGAAATAAAGGTGAGCAAGTATTAGTTTGCAAGTGGGGTGAACAATGAGAAAAGAAGTCTTGTGTGGCATGGTTGATTGTGATGGGTTTGTTGTTTCTTTATGTTCATGTTGTATTGAAGAAGCTATGTCTTAAGGGGACACATGTATTAATATCATTAGTTTCAATTGCCATATTCATATGTTACATGAAATGATTGATGGATTATATTGGAGTATTTACATGTATGGAACTTGCATGTATGGCTATGATTTAGCGATAAACACATGTCTAGTATCAAAGGTTCATGAAATTATTAGAAAAGGCTGCTGTTTGATTAATTAGATAACCTAACTCTACCATTTCCTATTTTTTTTGTTTGATTAAAAACTGTTGTTATTTTGAAAAGATTAATTATCTTTGGGCGATTTAGATTCTTAAATTTTAATTTTGAAATTAAATGAATCATTATGAAGGAAATATCATCTGAGGAAACCAGCATACCATTCCTTGATGGGTTCAATTTACAGGGTTAAAATTTCATCCTAATTATCATAGTCAAATTCAAGCAAGAACTACATTGACCCCGGTGAGTCAAAATGATTGCTCACTCAAGTATTTAACTATGATAATTTAAATAAATTAACATTAATTTCATTATCAAAGTTATAATAATAATTGATATATCTTCCCGAGGGAAGAAAATATTAATTATTATTTATCATTTGAAAATGATGATAATGATCGTTTATTTTGATTTAAAATTTCCCAAAGATAATTAATTCAAGTTTTAAAAAATCAAGTTTAAAAATTTGATCTAGATTAACCTGAGATCTAGGTAGATCCTAGAGTTTAGATTGATCCTAGTGACCTCAAACAAAAATGCGGTCAATAATGGGACCCCCATAATAGAACGAAGTTCTATTGAACATATTGGCATTGACCGAATTGAAGGATCAAGTATGGAATTTTGATTCTAAGGAAAGTAGAAAGCTATTCCTAAAGAATCAGGGTTTGAATTGATACTAAGGTATGTTGATATTATCTATATCATGACCCATTCTAGAGATTTTGATGATAACAAATATATGGTTGGATGTTCTAATTTCTGTGTTTAGTATTTCAGGTGTAATGATTTGATGAATATGCATGATAATTTCAATTTGAGTTGAAAGAATTCAAGATGGACCAAGATGGAAAGCTTGAAGATTTTTATGTAGGAGTGTGTTAGTGGTTCATTAGTATTTACTTGTATGGTTTAATTTGCTCACATTTAAAAATCTATTAAAATTATTTCTAAATTATTAATTAAGGATAATAAGCATGATTTAAAAAAATCTATAAGATTCCTTAATTAAATTTTATATGCATCATTGATTATATAGAATTTATAAAAAATACAAAGATACTTAATAAGGTAAATAAATATAATAAGCTTTATGTATTCTTTTTAAATTAACTTGTTTCATATCAATTTACTAATGCATGATTATGTTAATCTAAATTATATCATATTATTATATGAATATTTAATATATCTTTAGAAATATAAAAATATTCATAAGTTATTCTTTTGCTAAATATGATATTATTTTAATCGACACGTGGTCTTATTATTATTGCATTAGATTGTTTGGATTCTAAAGATATAAATTGATAGATTATATGACCTGTTTGGAGCTATATTTAATTTATTATGATTTTCTAAACATTATTCCATTTTAATACTATTTGCTGGGTAGCCATTTTTGCCTTGTTTTGGATGTATATGAAGACTTTTTGACTTATCCATGTGACTAGCCATTTTATAGCCATTTGGAACTTATATTTCTTTAATATAAACGAATTCTTTATCAAATATAATATTTTTTAGATGATAAATTAATATTAGATTAATAGTTTTATTGAAACTTGACTTTACTTTCTCTTTCTCTTTAAATACCACTCATCCTCTTCATATGAGGGTAATTCAAGAGAGAAACTCCAGCATTTTTCTTCATTTCTTTATTCTTGCTTACATGCTAAATCTTGAGAGGAGAAACTTTGTTTTTTATTCCAAGAGCACTTTTCATTTGCGAGATCAAAATCTTGGTTGGAAAGCTTCAACACACTAAATCTTGTAACGTCTTTGAGTTCTTATTTGTTTTCTTTATCTAAAATTTTACTTGCTGCTATTTTAGTTTTTCATCATATATTTTTTCTTGGAAATATTTTTATTTGATGAAATACTAGTTGAGAATATTATATTAAATTTTTCTTTGCTAAATCTTTTAAATCCATAAAGACAACAAAGCAAGTATTTTTATTTCCTTTTATGAGGCATAGTTTTATATTTTATATCTAATTATTATATGATTTGAAGAGTTATAATTTAAATAAGCAAGAAAAATATTTTTATTCAAATTATTATTTATATTTTTATCAAAATATAAATTTATCTTAAAGTGAGCAAATTTTATATTCCATTTGCAAGTAGTGAGGTGATTATAAATAATTTGTAAGATCACCTCAAATATTTTGGTCATTTTATTGCAAGATATTTTGAGCTTGTATTATTTACATCAAGTTGTATTTTTCTTTTTCTTGATCTAAGCCATTTAGCTTGGTGAAGATTAACTTGTAATTAGATTGGGTTATACTCACCCATGTTGGAGAGTATTTAGGTTGTAAAGAACTTCTTTGGTTTAAAGAAGTGAGGTTTGCAAGGCAAACCTGGATTAGTGGATTCTAGCCCGAGAGTTGGCTAGCATGGATGTAGGTCAGATTGGAATCCAGGCCGAACCACGTAAAAATTTTTGCCTCTTATTTTCACTTCTTGCATCAATTTTTATTTAATATTTTCATAAAAATTGTATGTTTATTTATTCATTGCAAAATAGCTTTAAATTATTTTAATTATCTTCTTTTATTAAAAATTTTTAAGAACCCCAATTCACCCCCCCCCCTCTTGGGGTGCCATAGTTATCCAACAATTGGTATCAGAGCCTTGGATCTTTTTATTTTGGCTTAACATCCTAGAGTAGATCCACTTATAAACTATGGAACAAGGTTTTCCTAAAGGTTCTCTTTCCGAAGGACAATCTACTCATTGACCACCATTGCTAGATAATATTCCTTTTGATTATTAGAAAAATAGAATTAGTACATTCTTAAGAGGATAAGACTCTCGTATGTGGCACATGCTTACACACCAATATCATACACCCACTAAAAAATTAATGAAATTAAAATTGAAAAACCTTTTGATGAATGGACTGCATTAGAGATGGAATTAGATGAGTTAAATGCTAGGGCTTGTAATACTTTGCATTGTGCACTTCTTCCAGATGATTACATGAAAATTTCCATGTTAAATTCTGCAAAAGAAATTTGGGATAAATTAATTATAACTTATGAAGGTATAAGTGAGGTTAGAGATGCACACATAAATAGACTTGTTCATGAATATGAATTATTTCGCATGTCTCTTTCTGAATGTATTTCTGATATGCATACAAGATTTATAAAAATAATTAATACATTATATTCTCTCGGAAGAACATATAAGAATCAAGACTAAGTCTATAAGATTTCTAGATGCCTTCCCAAAAAATGGGATGCTAAAGTGACTACAATTAGTGAGGTTAAGGATTTATCTACTTATCCACTTGATCAACTTTTGGGTTATTTGATAGCACATGAACAGATTATAGCTCAAAGGGATAAATTGGATAGTTCTTCTAAGAAAGAGAAGGAGAAAGGTAAAACTATTACCTTACAGGTTGATCATAATAATGAACCTAGTTCATCAAGCTCTAATGAAGATAGCGATGAGGTGGCCATGCTTTCAAGAAGACTTGGAAGCTTACTAAGGAAGAAAAACCAAAGGTATAAGAAATCCAAAAATTATAAATTTTAAACTAAGAAATTTTCTACAGGAGAAGGGATTATTTGCTACCATTGTAAAAAGCCTGGACATATAAGAGGAGATTATCCAGATCTTATTGACTCAAATAAGAAAGAGATGGATGTAGAGAGAAAGAGTGACAAGAAAGAAAAGAAGCATTTCAAGAAGAAGAAGAAGGCTCTATGGGCCAACCCAGATTTAGATGAATCAAGTTCATCAGATGAAGAGGTGAACATTTGTCTTATGGTAGGAGAAGAATCTAATTGTGATTCTCAAGAGGTATGTAATGATGTATCTTATGAAGAGTTAGATGATACATTTAATTAATTAGTTATTGAATATAAAAATAAATAAGAAAATATAATATTTTAGAAAAGGAGCACAAAAATTTAGATATGCTTTTTAATGATTTAAAAAATGAATGTGATGATTTGAAAAATAAAAATAGTTCTTTATTAGAACATTTTTTACTTGTGTGTAAACTTGAAAGAGAAAATATTCTTTTAAAAGTAAGATTAGATTTATGCTTGAAATCACAAGTTCATTATAAAGTTCCATCAAGTACACCATAAAATAGAAATTCTTCTTATATATCACATAGACATCATGCTAAGCCATATACAAACACTAATATTTGGTGTAATTATTATGGTAGAAATGGACACATCTCATTTCATTATTATGCTCGTAGATCTCAAAAGGTTAAACAATCATCTTTTGTATGGGTTCCAAAAAATACAAGTGCTTCTTATACCATATATAATAGATATTATACTACTCATTTGGAATGTGGACCCAAAAATATTTGGGTTCCAAAAGTTAACATTTGATTTTCTTTTGTAGGAATGCCTTCAAAGTAAAATCAATGAAGGCATGTAGTACTTCGACAGTGGATGTTCAAGACATATGACGGGTGATAAAGCAAAATTCTCTACATTAGAACCAAGTGATGGAGGATATGTCACATATGGAGATAATGCAAAGAGAAAGATCATAATGTATTGGATCCATATGTAAGAACTCTATTACTTTAGAAAAAGTCTTATTTGTTTTTGGTTTAAAACATAACTTAATATCAATTAGTCAATTATGTGATAAAGGTTCAAATGTTTCTTTTTATGCTTCACATTACATTATTAGAATAATGAAGCTATTTTACTTATTGGAAATAGACATAAAAATATTTATTTAATTGATTTAGAGAATACAAATGATATTAATTTAAATTTACTTTGCATGAAATCTATGAATGATGATGCTTGGTGATGGCATAGAAGGCTATGCCATGCCAATATCCATATTTTAAATAAAATTTCTAAACTTGATTTAGTAGTTGGTTTACCAAAAATTAATTTTTATTTTGATTCTATATGTGATGCATGTATTCATAATAAATATATGAAAAGTTCATTCAAGAGTAAAAATATAGTTTCTACTAGTATACCTTTATAATTATTATATATGGACTTATTTGGGCCAATTAATATAACTAGTTTAGGTGGTAAAAATTATGGATTTGTTATAGTAGATGATTATTCAAGATATACTTGGGTATTATTCTTAGCTAATAAAAATAATGCATTTGAAAATTTTAGAAAATTCTCTAAGTATATTCAAAGAGAATAAGATTATTTGATTCATAGAATTCAAACAGATCATGGTGGAGAATTTAAAAATAAATCATTTAAAATTTATTGTGATAAAAATGAAATTAGACATAATTTTTTAGCTCCTAGGACTCCTCAACAAAATGGTGTAATTGAAAGAATGAATCGTACTTTGGTTGAATTAGCAAGATCAATGTTAAATGAATATAAACTTCCAAAGTACTTTTGGGCAGAAGCAATAAACACAGCATGTTATGTTACTAATAGAGTTTATTTAAGACCTATTCTTAAAAAGACCCCTTATGAAATATTTTTGGAAAGAAACCTAAGATTAGTCATTTATATGTTTTTGGTTGTAAGTGTTTTATTTTAAATAATGATAAGATCCTTTAGGTAAATTTGATAGTAAATCTGATGATGGTATATTATTATAATATTCAATTTTTGAAAAATCTTTTAGAGTTTTTAATAAGAGAAAATTAATTATTGAAGAATTCATTCATATAATTTTTGATAAAATCCTATAGATTTAATAAGAAATGATTTGAATGATGATGATATTGAGAATATAAAGAAAATAAATTTAGAGAAAAAGGAGTATGATTCATGCCTAAAGAATGGAGATATAATAGAAATCATCCAAAAGAATTAATAATTTGCGATCCTTCTCAAGGTGTTAAGACTAAGAGAAACCTTAGAGATGAGGTAGAGCATTCTGCATTTCTATCAGAAATTGAACCTATAAATATAGATGAAGCTTTACAAGATAATTTTTGGATAATTGCTATGGAAGAGGAACTTAACCAATTTGTAAGAAATGATGTTTGGGAGTTAGTCCCAAGACCTCATGATCAAAATATAATTAGAACTAAATGGGTATATAAAAATAAGTTAGATGACTCAGAAAGTATTATTAGAAATAAAGCTAGATTAGTTACACAATGGTACACACAAATAGAAGGAATAG
Source organism: Dendrobium chrysotoxum (assembly GCA_019925795.1). Classification (NCBI taxonomy): domain Eukaryota; kingdom Viridiplantae; phylum Streptophyta; class Magnoliopsida; order Asparagales; family Orchidaceae; genus Dendrobium; species Dendrobium chrysotoxum. The sequence continues at coordinate 50,113,416 of CM034308.1, forward strand.
ACTATGAAGAATCTTTTGCACCCGTAGCAAGACTAGAGGCCATTAGATTACTCCTTACATTTCCTTATTTTAAAGACTTGAAACTTTTTCAAATGGATATCAAAAGTGTATTTTTGAATGGGTATATTGATCAAGATGTTTTTGTAGAACAACCACCAGGTTTTGAAAGTATTAATTCTCCTAATCATGTGTATAAATTAAAGAAAGTTTTATATGGTTTAAAATAGGCTCCACGTGCTTGGTATGATAGGTTAAGTAACTTTTTATTTGAACATAATTTTAGAAAAGATAAGGTAGATACAACTCTTTTTGTCAAATCTATTGGAGATGATTTAATTATTATACAAATTTATGTTGATGATATATTATTTGGAAATACAAATAAGAGTTTATGCCATGAGTTTTCCTCTTTAATGTCAAAGGAATTTGAAATGAGTATGATGGGAGAACTCACCTTTTTCTTAGGACTTCAAGTAAAACAACTAGAGTCCTGCACATTCATATATCAAACTAAGTACATAAATGAATTATTAGAAAAATTTGATATAAAGAGATTTAAATTAAGTAAAACTCCTATAAGTCCATCAACGAGACTTGATTTAGATGAATCAGGAAAATCAATAGATCAAAAGCTTTATAGGAGTATAATAGGTTCACTTTTGTATCTTACTACTAGTAGGCCTATAATTATGTTTGTTGTATACTTGTGTGCAAGATTTCAAGCTAATCCTAAAGAATCACACTTAATAGCAGTTAAGCAAATATTTTGCTATTTGATAGGAACTCCTAAGTTAGGCTGATGGTACCCCAAAAACTTATTATCATGCAATTTAGTTGCATATTCTGATACAGATTATGTTGGTTATAAGGTTGATAGAAAAAGTACATCTGGAACATGTCAATTTTTAGGATCATCACTTATTTCTTTGTCTTCTAGAAAATAAAATTATGTTGCTTTATTCACTACTGAAGCTGAGTATATAGCTGCAGGTAGTTGTGTTGCTCAAGTTTTATGGCTAAAGCAACAATTAGAAGATTTTAGAATTAAGCTTAAAAATATTCCTATTAAATGTGATAACACAAGTGCTATTAGTTTAACAAAAAATCCTATACAACATTCACGAACAAAATACATAGAGATTAGACATCATTTTATTAGAGATCATGTTAGTAAAGGTGATGTGGATATAGATTTTATAAATACAGATTCTCAAATAGCTGATATTTTTATAAAATCTTTAGCTGAAGAGAGATTTTACATGTTGAGATGTATGCTTGAAATGTTAGACCCTAACATTTAAATTTCTTATTTTTTTAATTTTTTTGATGTTGTCAAAGGGGGAGAAAAATTATATATGTTGGTCATAATTCTTTTACATACATATATTTAGGGGGAGAATTATTTTTTTTTAAAATTAGCATTCAAAAATATTTCTCAATTATTATATATATTTTTCTAATGCATAAAAGTTATGATAAAAGGTTAATTTGCACCTTTATTATAACTATACACAACATAAGTTTGTCATCATCAAAAAGGGGGAGATTGTTGATATTATCTATATCATGACCCATTCTAGAGATTTTGATGATAACAAACATATGCTTGGATGTTCTAATTTGTGTGTTAAGTATTTCAGGTGTAATGATTTGATGGATATGCATGATAATTTTAATTTGAGTTGAAAGAATTCGAGATGGACCAAAATAGAAAGCATGAAGATTTTCATGTAGGAGTGTGTTTGTGGTTCATTAGTATTTACTTGTATGGTTTAATTTGCTCATATTAAAATATCTATTAAAATTATTTCTAAATTATTAATATAAGCTTTACGTAAATTTTATAAGATTTCTTAATTAAATTTTATATGCATCATTGATTATATAGAATTTATCAAAAATGCAAAGATACTTAATAAGATAAATAAATATAATAAGCTTTACGTATTCTTTTTAAATTAACTTGTTTCATATCAATTTATTAATATATGATTAATTTAATCTAAATTATATCATATTATTATATGAATATTTAATATATTTTTAGAAATATAAAAATATTCATAAGTTATTATTTTGCTGAATATGATATTATTTTAATCGACACATGGTCTGGTTATTATTTAGTTAGATTGTTTGGCTTCTGTAAATATAAATTGATAGGTTATATGACCTGTTTGGAGCAAAATTTAATTTATTACGATTTTCTAAACATTATTGAATTTTAATACTATTTGCTGGGTAGCCATTTTTGCCTTGTTTTGGATGTATATGAAGACTTTTTGACTTATCCATGTGACATGCCATTTTATAGTCATTTAGAACTTATATTTATTTAATATAAATGAATTCTTTATCAAATATAATATTTTTTAGATGATAAATTAATATTAGATTAATAGTTTTATTGAAACTTGGCTTTATTTTCTCTTTCTCTTTAAATACCACTCATCCTCTTCATATGAGGGTAATTCAAGAGGGAAACTCCAGTATTTTTCTTCATTTCTTTCTTCTTACTTACATGCTAAATCTTGAGAGGAGAAACTTTGATTTTTATTCCAAGATCTCTTTTCATTTGCGAGATCAAAATCTTGGTTGGAAAGATTCAACGCTCTAAATCCTGTAACATCTTGGAGTTCTTATTTATTTTCTTTATCTAAATTTTTACTTGCTGCTATTTTAGTTTTTCACCATATATTTTTTCTTGGGAATATTTTTTATTTAATGAAATACTAGTTGAAAATGCCATATTAATTTTTCTTTGCTAAATCTTTTAAATCCATAAAGACAACAAAGCAAGTATTTTTATTTCCTTTTATGTGGCATAGTTTTGTATTTCATATCTAATTATTATATGATTTGAGGAGTTATAATTTAAATAAGCAAGAAAAATATTTTTATTCAAACTATTATTTATATTTTTATCAAAATATAAATTTATCTTAAAGTGAGCAAATTTTATATTCCATTTGCAAGTAGTGAGGTGATTATAAATAATTTGTAAGATCACCTCAAATATTTGGTCATTTTATTACAAGATATTTTGTGCTTGTATTATTTACATCAAGTTATATTTTTCTTTTTCTTGATCTAAGCCATTTGGCTTAGTAAAGATTAACTTGTAATTAGATTGTGTTGTATTCGCCCGTGTAGGAGAGTACTTAGGTTGTAAAAAACTTCTTTGGTTTAAATAAGTGAGGTTTGCAAGGCAAACCTGGATTAGTGAATTCTAGCCCGAGAGTTGGCTAGCGTGGACGTAGGTCGGATTGGAATCCTGGTCGAACCATGTAAAAATTTTTGCCTCTTATTTTCACTTCTTGCATCAATTTTTATTTAACATTTTCATAAAAATTATGTGTTTATTTATTCATTACAAAATAGCTTTAAAATTCTTTTAATTATCTTCTTTTATTAAAAATTTTTAAGAACCCCTATTTACCGCCCATTTTGGGGTGCCATAGTTATCCAACAGGGTAGGGCCATGGAGGGTGTTCTCCGCCACTAGCAGATTTAATCCTAAGGAAAGGTAGAACCTAACCTTAAGGGAAAGAAGGTTTAATTTTGGAGTTTGAAATTAAAACTAGGATGGCACCATAAAGGGGCATTCTCCACCATTAGTAAATCTAATCCTAAGGAAAGAAGGGACCTAACCTTAAGGAGAAGAAGATTGAATGATCGTATAGGAAGGAAAAACTCCTGACTACAGAGGATTGAATTTGAAATTTGATTCTAAAGAAAGGGAAAATCTAACCGTAGACGATTGAGTTTGAATTGATACTTGGGTAGAGCTGGGAAAGGTATACTCTACCACTAATAAATCTGGTCCTAAGGGAAGGGGAAAACTTAAAACTTAAGGAAAAAAAGCTTGATTTTGAGATTTGAAATAAAATCTAGGATGGTGCCCTAAAGGGCGTTCTCCACCACTAGTAGATCTAATCCTGAGGAAGAAAATACCTGACTTTAAGGAAAAGAAGATAGAATGATCGTATAGGAAGAATTTTAGAGGATCAAATTTAAAATTTGATACTAGGGTAGTGCCACGAGGGATGTACTCTACTACTAGTAGATCTAATCCTAAGGAAGGAAATAAAGTACAATGACTCACATCTCTCCTTAAGGAATAGAAAATTGGAGGACCCTATGGGAAGGAAGCATTACTTCCCATAAAGGATTGGATTTGGATTTTGAATTTAGGATGGTGCCAAAAAGGGCGTGCTACATCACTAAAGGATAATATCATGGAAAGGAAACTTGCTCTACACAAAAGGTCAAATCTAAAATTTAAAACTAGAATGGTGCTATAGAGGGCGTATTCCATCACTAGTGGATCTAATCTTACGATGATTTACATTGAACCTTAAAGAAAAAAATGGATGATCTTCTGGGAAGGAAGCATTGCTTCCCACAGAGGATCGGGATTAAAATTTGGAATTATGATGGTGCCGCAAAGGGCGTGCTCCTTCATTAGTGGATGATCATATGGGGAGAAAACTTGCTCTACATAGAGGATCGAAACTATATTTTATTTTAAAACTAGGATGGTGCCATGACAAGCATACTCATCACTAGTAGATGACATATGGGGAGAAAACTTGCTCCACACAGAGGATGAAATCTTTATTTTGAAACTAGGATGGTGTCATAGAGGGTGTACTCCATCACAAGTGGATTATCATATAGGGAGAAAACTTGCTCTACATAAAGGATCAAATCAAGATTTTAAAATTAGGATGGTACCATATAGGCTGTACTCTATCACTAGTGAATGATCATGTGGGGAGAAAACTTGCTCCATATAGAGGGTCAAAACTAGATTTTGAAATTAGGATGGTACCACTAAGGGGGTGCTCCATCATTACTGGATGATCATATGGGGAGAAAACTTACTCCACACTGAGGATTGAATCAAGATTTTGAAACTAGGATGGCACCACAGAGGGTGTACTCACTCACTAGTGGATGATCAAGTGGGGAAGAAATTTTCTCCACACAAAGGATCAAATCAAGATTATAAAACTAGGATTGTACCACTGAGGGTGTGCTCCATCACTAGTGGATAATCATATGGGGAGGAAATTTGCTCCATATAGAGGATCAAATTAAGATTTTAAACCTAGGATGGTACCATAAAGGGTGTACTCCATCACTAGTGGATGATCATATGGGGAGGAAACTTGCTCCACATAGAGGATCGAATCAAGATTTTGACATTAGGATGGTACCACAGAGGGTGTGCTCCATCACTAGTGAATGATCATATAGGGAGTAAACTTGCTCCACATAGGATCGAATCAAGATTTTGACTTTAGGATGGTTCCACAGAGGGTGTGCTCCATCACTAGTGGATGATCATGTGGGGAGAAAACTTGCTCCCCATAGAGGATCAAACTAAGATTTTAAAACTAGGATGGTACCAAAGAGGGTGTGCTCCATTACTAGTGGGTTTAATCCTAAGGAAAAAAAGTACGGGGACTCACACTTATCCTTAAAAACTAGAGGTTAACTAATTAGATGGGGTTTAAGAGGCTTAAATCCACCATTTGTTAGTCAAGATCCTTGGAGATAAGAAGCACGGGGACTCACACCTACTTCTAAAAGATCAAATTTCTTTTAGGTTTTCAATGACTAACCTAGCTAGAAAGTACGGAAACTTACATCTAACCAGGGGGACTAACCAAGGAAATAGTCTACCTTAATCTCTAATAATTTTGGAAAGAACTATCTAACTCGAATTTGATTTTGGATGCTAATATGGTGCCACGAGGGGCTTTCTCCACCACTAGCATATCTTATCTTAAGAAAAGGAAGCACGTGGACTCACACCTATCCTTAAAAGATTAGAGAATTTTTATTTTGGTTTTGAATTAGATATGAATTTTGAATTTTGGATTTTGATTAAATTTGATTTGATTTGAGATTGATTGAAATTTTGATTTTAGATAGAGATCTAAATTTGGAAGATTTCAAATTTGAATTTGGAGAATTTTGAATTCAAAATTTTTTGAATTTGAAGAGTGTTTGTTGATGTTAAATTTGATACTCATCTGGTATGGTACTTCTTGAAGAGCCACCCCAACATTTAAAATTATAAGGTGGCATCCTCCAGGATTGAACAATTAATGTTTGAACCATTCTCAATGATCATCTCTATGATAAGCGATTATTCTTATATTGGTTCAAACTTCCGCACCGATCTCTTCATAGGCTAAGATAGGCATCCAAAGAACCAAGACCAAGTATCTTACTTGGAAAGTCCTAAGTCGCACTATCTTATCATGAGCTTAAACCATTTAGGCTTTGTATGACTTTATGTTTTATTGAGCCTTAATATGATGCTATGCGAGGCCTCGAGTTTCTCCAATTGGAGTCAGGCACTCTGCTCAGTTGTGATTTGATTTTGAACGATAATTCACAGTATTATAAAATACTTCTCTAGTGGGATTGATCTTGGACCCAGCATAGAGTGTAATTTTATAGAGAAGGCCTTAAAGGAAAAGATGACTATGTGTAAGGACTCACACACATTTCTAAAGGACAAAATTTAAATTTTTTATCAGGAGTAGAAGATTCAATCTTTTTATTGAAAATTTCCTCTTAAAAATTTGGATCCTATCAGAATGACAAAAGGGATCAAATTCATAAGTACAGTGAAAAGTAGGTTGAGTTCCACTAACCCAAGAAGGTTTAAGGATTTAGGTTTTGTTGAGCCAGACCAAGTTACATGAAAACTGAACTGGGATATCCCTTATGTATTTTTGAATTAGAATACATTTCAAAAAGTTTTAAGTTAGATAGAGAAATTTGATCTTTTCAATTCTCTTGCACAAAATTTTATATCTGATAGATAATTAGTGCATGGTGGAGAATCTGGATTCGAGACTTTTCAAAGTCAAGTAATTATGAGTGATCAGGTTTTCCTTTGAGATTTAAGGAATTAAAGAATGAAGAAGCCTCTTTCTTTCTTTTTCCTTTTTAGGTGGTGCACTTTGCGTATCTTTTGATTTTGTGACACATTTTGCACATCTTTTAGACTTTTGATGCACTTCATGTATTTTTTGATTTTTGGCACACTTTGTGCATCTTTTGATTTCAATTAATTTTGAGAAGAGGGTTCACATTCATTTAAAATCTCAAAATGATTATTCTCTTTTTGAATGCTGAGATTATATCTCAAGTATTAGATAAAAAAACTCAATCTCTCTTATACAAGAAAGAATAATCATTAAAGTAGACCAAATCTTTTGACGGGAGTATCAACTTGACTAAAAAATCTTTTAATAGATTCAAAGCATGCAAGAGATGCCTATTAAGATAGAAAATTGCAAAAAGATTGAAAGGATGTTTATTTCCAAATCAACTTAAATTTGATATTAATTTTAATTTAAAGATCAAATCAACCCATAGAAGCGGTGGAGGGAGGGGCATTTAAACATCTTATGGAGTCAGCTACAACTCTCTGCTACTTAAAGTTTAAGGTAGATGTCAATTTTCATTGAAAAGGTGAATACACTATCTTGAAAGTCTGGATCCAGTACACTTGAGAAATTGGTAAGTTTTTCTTAAGGAAAAATTTTAGGTCTAGGTGGCAAGACCCTAGCAATATCGAATTAGATTCCTACAATCTCTTTGGAGGGAGAGATTAGTATGGGGTCTGCACTATCCCTAATTGATGTGGCATCATTTTAATCAAAATATTTATCGTGATCGAACCCATTTGAAAATTAAATTTCAATGGTGTCACTATCTGATACAATATTAGATTACTCCCCTCTCTTATTACTAGTGGACTAGTAATTAGGAGAGTGGCTCCTCAAGTGGTTTCTATACCTCCTCCTCTATAAATGATGTAGTGGGACACGTATAGTAACATGCTCTAACATCTTCTAGTAAAGTGGACTGGTTATAACCCTCAATTAGGGGCCTATAGCCTCTTGCTGGTATTTATTCAGTTCTGGTTTCATTGATTCTTTTTGTGTAGCAGTCAAGAAGGTGTATTGGAGATTGCACTCTCATTTTTACCACTTCCCTCTTTAAGGCAACGGGAAAATGATAAAAATGATTTGCACTAAGGAGGGGGTACAAAGAACTTGACCCGATCTCAGATTAAGATGGTCATTCATCGATGTGATTGATTTCTATCTCTTGTCCTCTATAGTAGAGGATGTTGCAAATCTGGTTTTGATGATGACAAACATGTTTCCAGTGTGTTTTGCTTGGCTAACTAGTTTCAGGCACAAAAGATCACAAGCAAATCAAGCTAACTCAAGATAGGGTCCAAGTGTGTCAAATATATGATTTTCCTTTTATTGAGTCAATTGTAATGTAACTAATCCCCTAGCTAAGTAACCTTGCACACACACACTCAGGGGAAGAGCTTGAGTGAATTAGAGTTTCTATTCTTTTTTTGTTCAGATCGTCCTGGATGATATTCACATCGTCCTGTACGATCCAGCCAAAACAGAAACCCTAATTAGGGCGATTAAGTTAAGAGGGTCTGATTAAGCAGATCGTCCTGGATGATCTCTGGATCGTACGGGACGATATGCCCAAATCAGAAATTCTCAGCCGCCAGATCAAGTTAGGCAAGTTTTTATTTTAAGTTATTTAGTCTGATCGTCCCGGATGATACGTGTATCATCCCGAATGATTCAGTACAATCATGCCTAATTTTATCTGGTAATTAAGGAAAGCAATTTATTTTTTGGTTGATACGATCATATCATCCTGGACGATCGCAGGATCGTCCCAGACGATCTTGATCGTCTAGTGCATTTAAGCTGTACATCCAGAACTATGTACAGGACGATTTGGGCACTTTTTGAACTAATCGTACAGGACGATGTCCATATCGTCCGGGACGATCAAGTCATTTTTTGGTCGTCCAGCACAGATTTCTCTGGACGACCCGAATTGTCTTCTAGACGATATTCCTCGTTTTGCACTAATCGTCCCGGACGATCGGAGGATCGTACAGGACGATATGAACAATTTTTTCTACTGATCGTCCAGAAGAGCTAGATCGTCCAGGCTAAAACAGTTGAATTTGAACTGATCGTACAGGATGATCTAAGACGATCTTGGCCGACCAGTTGAGATTTAGGGCAAATTTTAAGCCCTCCTATAAAAGAATTTTTTCTTGAAACAAGAAAAATCTTTTGCCACCTTCCTTCCCTGAGAAACCCTAGAGAGAGAGAGAGTTGGGAGAGAGAGAGTAGATCTTGTGAGGGGGAGTTAGTGAGGGATTCACTGAGGTTGCTCCAAGCACAGATCAGAGTCATCTTCTTCGCTCGTCGTCTTTCGTCTAGTCGATGTTCATCGTGGGAGGATCATTCGCAAGAAGATCCGGGGTTCTCTGCCCGCTTCAGGTGGAAGCAAAAGGAGTTCGAAGGTTCTCTGCCTGCTTCAGGAGGAAGCAAAAGGAGGTCGGGTTCTCTGCCTCACTGTGTGGTGAAAAGGAGGTGTTTGTACAGGCTTCTCCGCCTTGCTATGGGTGCAAAAGGAGAGATACTTTTTGTTTAGTGCAATACCCAGAGGGGAGGCTCCGGGGAGTGGACGTAGGTCAAGTTGACCGAACCACTATAAAATCTGGTTTGCTTTTCTGATTCAATTTTTCACTTTACTTTTTCGATATTAATTGCTTGGGTGAATATCTGTGATTGATCTTTTCGTTCTTGTTTACTTATTTTCGCTGCTAACTATCGAAAAGATTTTCATTGTTATCATGAAATTTTTAAATAACCAATTCACCCCCCCTCTTGGTTAGCCTCGAGACTAGTTCACTAGGGCTTAACATCCTTATCAAACTTTCAAGTGGTATCAGAGCGGGATTCAAAATTTAGGTTTAAAAACTTTTGAATTTGATCCATGGCTAACTGTAACAATCGTAATACTTCTGAAGGCTATTCCATTACAAGACCACCGTTGTTTGACTATATTCCTTTTGATTTTTGGAAAACACGCATGTCTACTTTTCTGCAATCTATTGATTATCGCATATGGATGTTAGTTAAGGACAGATACGAACCAACTTTTAGATTGATTAACAATATGAAAACTAAATTACCTTTTGCTGATTGGATGTTTAATGATCGTGATTTAGCACAGTTAAATGTAAAATGCTTGAACTATTTCTTTTGTGCTTTAAAATTTGAAGACTATATGCATGTTTCTACTTGTACAACGGGAAAGGAAATCTGGGATAGATTATGTATAACATACGAAGGTACAACTGAAGTCAAATAATTTAGGTTAAACATCTTGTTACATGATTATGAACTTTTTCGCATGAAACCTAGTGAGACTATTTCAGAAATGTACACAAGGTTCACTCAGATTGTTACCTCTTTGCATGCTTTAGGTAGAGAACTTACTAACTACGAAAGATTGAACAAAATTCTGAGATGTTTGCCTGCTTCTTATGATGCTAAGATTACTGCGATCACTGAATCTAAAGATTTAAATACTTACTCTATTGACAGCTTACTTGGATCACTCATTGCTTACGAGCAAGGGGTGAACCAAAGGCAACTTGATGCAGGTGAACCCAAGAAAGAGAAGACAGTGGCCCTAAAGGCCAAAGATTCAGATGCTAGCACTTCTGGGTCTGATAGCGATGATATTGCCTTAATTACAAGGCAGTTCAAAAGCTTTCTAAGGAAGAAATATAAGAACTATCAGAAGTGGAACAAGGGTAAGTCCAGTAAAAATTTTAAGGGTCCATCTGAATCTGTTTGTTTTTAATGCAGGAAGCCTGGACACATTAAGGTTGATTGTCCTACACTTAAAGCTCATCCAAGCAAGGAGAAGGTGAGGAGAAACCAAAGTTCAGGAAGGACAAGAAGTGGATTCAGAAGGCGTTCTGGGCAGACTCTGCATCCGACTCTTCTGAGACTGAAGCTGAAGAGGAGGAAATAAACTTATGTCTGATGGCTGATGATCACCCTGGTCAGTCGGACCAGGAAGAGGTATGTGAACTTACTTATGATCAATTATTTGAAGTTTCTGAAATAATTCATACATCGTATAGGAAGCTTAAGAAAACTCATGCTATCTGAAATTAGATTATTTGACTTTGAAAAAGGAGCATGATTATGTAGTTAAAGATCATTCCACACTTGATTCCAATCACATGTCCTTGCTTGATGAATTCGATGATTTGAATAAAAAATATTTTGATTTAACTGTTGAGCATGATTTGTTAAAAACATCGCATGTTGAATTAGAAGTTACTTTTAAGAAAGTGAATGATATGGCATGTGAGTTAGAAAGTAATGAAAGTGCAAGAACTTTTGAAATTGCAAGTTTAAATAAACATATTGAGTTCTTAAAAGTGAAAATCAGTGCTTTTGAAAAGAACAAAACACCGCCTACTTTTGAACAGTTTTATGCACCGCCACCTTTTGAAAAATCTGTTGCAAGTTCTTCAAAGCATGTTTCATATACATCTAGGAAGAGGCATTATCACCCACATAGATTAGTTAACCCTTTTCCTGGTGTTAGATATTTTTCATGTGGCATGTTAGGATATATTTCTCACACCTGCACTGTTCACTATAGTACACATTGGGTGTGGAAACCCAAACTGCCTGTTTCACAGCACAGCATGCATGCATTACGTTCTTCTTTTCATAAGAAGGAACCCAAACCTGTTTGGGTTCCTAAGACTGACGTTTGATATTTTTGTAGGTGTGCTCTCACATAAGACCTTGTGAGAGCATGTGGTACCTAGATAGCGGATGTTCTATACATATGACTAAAGATGCAAATCAGTTCATTTCGCTGGAGGCCAGAGCTGGAGGCAAGTTACACTTGGAGATAACACCACCAGGAAGGTGGTAGGCACATGTATAATTGGTGATTCAAAGAATTTCATGATTGATAATATTTTGCTTGTAGATGGACTGAAACACAACTTGTTGAGTATCAGTCAACTTTGTGACAAGGGATACAGCATCAAATTCCTGCCCACTGGCTGCATTTTAAGCTTAAATGATGAAATTATTTTACAGGGGCAAAGGATCAACAACGTCTACAAGCTGGATGTAAGTTGCATTAAATCTGATAATTCAATTTGCTTAAAAACTGCTGCTGATGAGTCTTGGTTATGGCATAGGAGATTGTGTCATGCCAGTATAAAAACCCTTAGGAGAGTCACCCAAAAGGACTTAGTTAGAGGTGTGCCCAAGCTCAAGTTCACTAAGGATCACCTGTGTGATGTCTGTCAGTTGGGGAAGCAAGTCCAGTCCTCTTTTCACTCTGTTAAGGACATTAGCACCTCTAGACCTTTAGAAGTTCTTCACATGGACCTCTTGGGACCCATTAGCACTGCCAGCTTAGGGGGGAAAGTCTATGGGTTTGTGATTGTAGATGATTATTCGAGGTTCACATGGGTTAAGTTTTTGTCACATAAATCTGAGTCATTTGATGAGTTTAAATCATTCTCTACTTGGATTCAGAAGAAGTTAGGATGTGAGATTATTACCATCCATAGTGATCACGGAGGGGATTTTAAAAATAAAAGATTTGGAAGTTTTTGTGAGGATCATGGGATTAGTCACAATTTTTCAGCTCCTAGGACCCCTCAGCAGAACGGGGTAGCTGAAAGGAAGAACATGACCTTAGTGGAAGTTGTTAGAGCCATGCTTGCCGAGTATTCACTTCCAAAATACTTTTGGGCTGAAGCGGTGAACACTGCCTGTTATGTGCTGAATAGGGTGAATGTGAGAGTCAAATTGAACAAGACATCTTATGAGATCATTAAGGGTAGAACTCCAAATCTGTCCCACCTCCATGTCTTTGGCTGTAAGGTTTTCATTCTGAACAACGGGAAATCACCCTTAGGAAAATTTGACCTCAAATCTGATGAAGGAGTGTTCTTAGGATATTCAAGTGTGGGGAAATCCTTTAGGGTGTTCAATAGGAGGACTTTGGTGGTCGAAGAAACAACCCATGTAGTGTTTGATGAATCTGATCCTAAGGAGTCTATATCTGAAGTAGAAGATGAAGAGATTGTTGAGGTTACCCAAGGAGTTGTAAATACAAATTTGGAGGAAAGGGTAGAACCTCAAACCACATTGCCTAGAGATTGGAGATATTCTTTGAGTCATCCTAAAGAACTGATCTTAGGAGACCCTTTTGAAGGTGTTAGGACTAGGCATGGACTTAGGAAGGAAGTAAACCATTCTGCCTTTATCTCAATGACTGAACCCACCAACATCAATCAAGCCTTGTCGGATGAGTTTTGGATTTTAGCTATGCAGGAAGAATTAAATTTATTTGTAAGGAATGATGTTTGGGAGTTAGTAGAAAGACCTAAAAATCAAAGTATTGTGGGAACCAAGTGGGTCTTTAAGAATAAGATGAATGATTCTGGTGTTGTGGTGAGAAATAAGGCAAGATTGGTGGCTAAGGGGTATAATCAGATAGAAGGGATTGATTTTGAGGAGACTTTTACCCCTGTAGCTAGATTGGAAGCCATTAGAGTGCTACTAGCCTTTGCAGGTTATAAGGGATTTAAACTGTTTCAAATGGATGTCAAGAGTGCCTTTTTAAATGGGGTAATTAAAGAAGATGTTTTTGTAGAACAACCCCCAGGTTTTGAGAGTTCCCAATATCCAAGTCATGTCTATAAATTAAAAAAGGCCTTATATGGATTGAAACAGGCACCCAGAGCTTGGTATGAGTGGCTTAGCACATTCCTGTTAGAAAGAGAGTTTGTTAAGGGGAGCATAGACACCACCCTTTTTCTGAGGAGATTAGGGGATGACTTACTCATTGTCCAGATCTATGTTGATGATATAAATTTTGGATCTTCTAAAAAATATTTATCTGATGAGTTTTCTAAAATAATGAGTAAGGAGTTTGAGATGAGTATGATGGGAGAATTGTCCTACTTTTTGGGGTTTAGCATAAGGCAAACGGATGATAGAATCTTTCTCAATCAATCAAAATACACTAAGGACATTTTGAAGAAATATGAAATGGACAAAGCCAAGTCAATCAATACTCCCATACCCTCCTCAGTTCAGTTAGATAAGGATTCAAATGGAAAATCTGTTGATCAGAAGAAGTATAGAGGGATAATAGGTTCACTGCTTTACCTGACTGCTAGCCGACCTGATATCATGTTTAGTGTCTGTCTTTGTGGTAGGTTTCAAGCTGATCCTAAAGAGTCCCACCTGACTGCTGTTAAGAGAATTCTTAGATATTTTTTAGGGACACCAAACCTAGGAATTTGGTACCCTAGGCACAGCACCTCTTTTGAGATCATTGGATATTCTGATTCTAACTTTGCGGGGTGTAGGGTGGATAGAAAGAGCACTTCTGGGACTTATCAATTCATAGGACAGTCGTTAGTCTCCTGGTCCAGTAGAAAATAGAACTCAGTTGCACTTTCCACTGCTGAAGCTGAGTACATTGCCTTAGGGAGTTGTGTGGCCTAAGTTCTTTGGTTGAAGCAACAAGTCTTAGATTTAGGGGTACCTGTTGGCATAATTTCTATTCTGTGTGATAATACTAGTGCCATCTGTATCTCTAATAATCCAATCCAACATTCTAGGACCAAACACATTGATATAAGGCATCACTTCATTAGGGACCATGTTACAAAAGGGGACATTGAGCTACATCATGTAGCAACTGAAAATCAGCTGGCTGACATATTCACTAAACCATTGGCCTTTGACTCATTCAGCATTTTGAGAACCAGATTAGGAGTGATTGATATAAATGCTTGATTCTGATGACTGCTGATTTCTGATTGTTCGGATTGGTATTCTATTTTCCATTAGTTAGTTTCTGCTATTATTATTTGCTTTCAGTTGATCTTATTTCCTCTACTGATTTCTGTTTTGGCCTTACTGTTAGTTTGATTTGAGTATTTACTTTGCTGTATTTTTCTACCTATTTTTATTCACTAGTTCATATCTTGCACTTACTATTTTATGCTTTTCAAGATCTGATTACCGCTCACTACTTCTGATGATCTGAATTTTTGACTGGGAGTTTTTACCTTGTTTTGGTTTGGAAGCTGGTAAGCAGTGATTGATTCCACTGAATCTATTAAAGGGAAGAAACATTGATGATTGTTTCTCTTCCTCTAACTCCTTTAGTGGTGTATGGTTTCTTTTGAATAAAAATCCTCTTCAAAATTAAAATATTAGTTTTTGAAATAGAGATTATTTTATCTTCCTACAGTAATCTGCCTCATATCAATAGTTTTTTTCAAAGTCTTGAGTCATTAGTTTGATTTTCTAAACCAAGTGAGTGCATTTATCACATGTTGTCTGGCTTTTATTTTGTAAATCGTTCTTCCTTACTGTGGAGAGTCATCTCCTATGTCTAGAAGATAATCTCACAGCTGAGACTCTTTAATGATTATGAAAAGGAGAAAGCTTATAAAAGATGCACAGTGCACCAGATAATTTGAAAAAGAGGCATAAAATGAGCCCAAAACTGAAAAGATGTGAAATTGCCAAATTGGATACACAAAGTGTATCAAAAATCAAAAGATGCGCAAAGCGCCAATCAATTTGAAAAAGAGGCACAAAATGAGCCCAAACCAAGCTTTCTTCCCTTTCAGATTGTTAAATGTATTAGAGAAATTCGTGCGCCACTTAATATTTTCAAAAGCTTGAGTTTGAAAATCCTGATTTCTGATTTTTTACTTTGTAACACTATTATATCAGATATTTTTCTGGAACGAGGCTTGAAAGGATCTCTTTTCGAATCTAATGTCTTTTCTTCTGAATCGGATTTTTGTTTTGAAAGAGGTTTGCATCGATAAGGTGCCTGGGGTCGAAGTTACGAAAGTTGATTATTTCCAACCTTTTCTGGATTTCAGCGCTGTCAATCGTCCTGTTATTAGTTTTTGAATCTAAAATCAAGGAAAAAATTCTGATTTACTCGAGCAGCTTGATCAAAAAAAAATGTTGCTTTTACGTATTTTTGCTGTAAGTTTTATTTGTTTTTGTGTTATTTTGATTTCATGGTTGTATTTTTGGGATCCTGATTGATCATCTTCATCCTTCATCTTTTTCTATTTTCTATTTTCTTCACATCATCCTGGTCAATACCACGATCGCCCTGGACGATCCACTTCGTCCTGGACGATCCAAACATCATCCTGGACGATTCGTTCAAAATCATCCCCACAATGCTCCTACTGCTGAAAAATCCCAATTATTGGTCATCATCCTAGACGATCCTTACATCATCCTGGATGATATGATCCATATCTTCCTGATCTGATCAAACAGCTGACATTACACCAATTATTATCCATCATCCTAGACGATCCACCTCATCATCCCGGACGATCCACGTGTCAGCCGCTGGACGATTGGAATTCGGCCCGTCCTACATATTTATTGCATATCGTCCCGGACGATCCACGTAATCGTCCTGGATGATACTTTTCGTCAACGGTCGTCCAGCCTGACTCCTCGGGACGATCGCCTGTGTCTAATCATCTTGGACGATATCTGATCATCCTGGACGATCGGACCACCTTTTTGACTAATCGTCCAGGATGTCATAAATGACCAAATCGTTCCAGACGATATCGCGATCGTATGGGACGATCATGCCATTTTCTATATAAACAGCAATTTTCTTCAGATTTTTCCACACCATTTTTCTTCCACTCTCCTTCTACCTTCTTATACTTTGGATTCCTAATGGCTGGTGGCAAAAGTTCTCATCAAAAGGGTGCCAGTTCATCCCAGGGACATGTCGATCCTCGCTTCCCGAATGCAGCCGATCAGGCTGCTTTCGAATGCTATCGTGACGTGGGGATCACGTACTCTAAAATTGTAAATCCTCGCACTCTCACTTATCCCATTCTGGATATATTCGCACACACCTCCCTCACCTTCATTCTGACCTTAGCCTTTCCCTTTAATCTTGAACTCCTTCAAATCTTCTTTGCCAACTTGCACATTTTCGTGGACTATTCCACTCTTCGATCATACATAAATCAACGCCCCGTGGAACTCACGACCCACGATTTTCATAATATTCTCAACCTATCTGTCACTGGCGATAAACCTCACACGCTTATCATCGATCCTGACTATGATTAGAGTGTCGCCAATCACTTCCTTCGCAATACCAACGCACCCTATCATGACAACGCTTGCACTTCCCTTCTCAAGGATGCACGGACCATTCAGCACGTCCTTCGTTCCTCCGTCATTACCCCGCTACTGTCCTTGACCACCTACTACATCATGGCCCATCGAGAATTTAATGCCTCTGATCTGATTATCCGATACATAGAACACCTAACCACCATTAGAGATTCGGGCCACAGGCGTCGCCCAAATCTAGCTTTAGGTCATCTTATTCATTATGCCTTAGAGATGAAATATGACCTTCAGTATCTTATCTCTCCTGATATCCCTCCTTCCTTCTTCACAAATAACTCATTCCACGTCCTACATAGCACCCAATTATATCCGGAGCCCACCCCGGATGTTGAGGAGGAAGAGGAAGAGGCCGTTCCAGTTTCTGCTGCACCAGAGGCACTTGCACCCCTTCGTATTGCCTCTCCCTTTGACCACCTGGTGCAGCGCTTCGGCCAGTGGGAGGCAAGATTTGACTCCTATGTGGTTGCCCAGCAGCAGCAACAGCAGCATGACCAGGACATTGCCTGGATTTGAGCCCACTTTAAGGCCATTCACCACTACTTCAATCCACCACCGCCACCTCCTTCTTCCGATCAGGATCTGCCTCAGTTTTAGTTTTCTGTTTTGTAGTTATTCTCTTTTATGGTTTGTACTTGTATTTTCGTTTCTGTTTCCTCTCCTCCTTTTTGTGATGTCAAAAGGGGGAGTCAGTTGTAGTCATTTCTGTTTTTGTTATGAGTCATGTTTCCTGTATTGATTTAGTTGTTAAATGAGAATTTGAAAAAATATTTATGTTTTGATCTCCTAGTTTACTTTTATTTTCAAACTACTTTATAAATATTTGCCATCATCAAAAAGGGGGAGATTGTTGCAAATCTTATTTTGATGATGACAAACATGTTTCCAACGTGTTTTGCTTGGCTAACCCGTTTCAGGCACAAAAGATCACAAGCAAATCAAGCTAACTCAAGATCGGGTCCAAGTGTGTCAAATGTATGATTTTTCTTTTATTGAGTCAATTGTAATGTAACTGATCCCCTAGCTAAGTAACCTTGCACACACACACTCAGGGGGAGAGCTTGAGTGAATTAGAGTTTCTGTTCTTTTTTTGTTCAGATCGTCCTGGATGATATTCACATCATCCTGGACGATCCAGCCAAAACAGAAACCCTAATTAGGGCGACTAAGTTAAGACAGGCCTGATTAAGCAGATCATCCTGGATGATCTCTGGATCGTACGTGACGATATGCCCAAATCAGAAATTCTCAGCCGCTAGATCAAGTTAGGCAAGTTTTTATTTTAAGTTATTTGGTCTGATCGTCCCGAACGATACGTGTATCATTCCGGACGATTCAGTACAATCATGCCTAATTTAATCTGGTAATTAAGAAAGCAATTTATTTTTTTGTTGATACAATCATATCGTCCTGGACGATCGCAGGATCGTCCCGGACGATCTTGATCGTCTATTGCATTTAAGCTGTACGTCCATAACTATGTACAGGATGATTTGGGCACTTTTTGAACTAATCGTACAGGACAATGTCCCTATCGTCCGGGATGATCAAGTCATTTTTTGGTCGTCCAGCACAGATTTCTCTGGACGACCCGAACTGTCTTCTGGACGATATTCCTCATTTTGCACTAATCGTCCCGGACGATCGCAGGATCGTACATGATGATATGAACAATTTTTTCTACTGATCGTCTAGAAGAGCCAGACCGTTCATGCTAAAATAGCTGAATTTGAACTGATCGTACAAGATGATCTATCAATCGTCTGGATGATCTTGGCCGACCAGTTGAGATTTAGGGTAAATTTTAAGCCCTCCTATAAAAGAATTTTTTCTTGAAACAAAAAAAATCTTTTGCCACCTTCCTTCCCTGAGAAACCCTAGAGAGAGAGAGTTGGGAGAGAGAGAGAAGATCTTGTGAGGGGGAGTTAGTGAGGGATTCACTAAGGTTGCTCCAAGCACGGATCAGAGTCGTCTTCTCTGCTCGTCGTCTTTCGTCTAGTCGGTGTTCGTCGTGTGAGGATCGTTCGCAAGAAGATCTGGGGTTCTCTACCCGCTTCAGGTGGAAGCAAAAGGAGTTTGAAGGTTCTCTGTCTGCTTCAGGAGGAAGCAAAAGGAGGTCGGGTTCTCTGCCTCACCGTGTGGTGAAAAGGAGGTGTTTGTACAGGCTTCTCCGCCTTGCTGTGGGAGCAAAAGGAGAGACACTTTTTGTTTAATGCAATACCCGGAGGGTAGGCTCCGGGGAGTGGACGTAGGTCAAGTTGACCGAACCACTATAAAATCTGGTTTGCTTTTCTGATTCAGTTTTGCACTTTACTTTTCCGATATTAACTGCTTGGGTGAATATCTGTGATTGATCTTTTCGTTCTTGTTTACTTGTTTCCGCTGCTAAGTATCGAAAAGATTTTCATTGTTATCGTGAAAATTTTAAATAACCAATTCACCCCCCCTCTTGGTTAGCCTCGGGACTAGTTCACTAGGGCTTAACATCCCTAAACTTTCAGATGATACAATGGTCAAAGGGGCGATAGCGATATCCATCTTAGAGATGGGGGAGTCAACTCCTGTCCCTAAAGTAATCTCAACTAAGGGAACATCCCTTTGTGTTCCGACAGACATGTCAATTATTATTTCTCCATTGACTGATAGCTTGAGGTTCTGAGACTCCACTCCAAACTGAATCGAACTATCACAGAAGATTTTTTTTATGGTTAAGTTCCTATCTAGAGAAAAGATAAGTTTTCCAGGCATTTGAGTATGCTCAATTTCTTGGAATTAAAAAAAGTGACTTGAATTAATTTGATTTGAATTTGAATTTGAGTTTGAGCTGGATTAATTTTTTTTAAATTTTGAACCCCAACATTCTAAGTTTTCACCCAAGATGAGGGTTTACAAAATTGATTGAGAAAATCTAGGGGAACTTGGCTCGACTCTTTTACCCCGTCGATTGACTCAAGGGAAAAATGTTAAAGTCAGATTTGATTTGAAGAAACTTTGGGTTTGCGTTGCATATGTTCAACTACAATAGAATATTATAGAAGATACATGGCAACAACGGTTGAAGTTGATTTGAAAGGTTTTGAAAGGGATATTGAAACTGTGATTTTAAAATTGATGGATTTTTTATAAATTATGAAACTTAGCATGCTTGAGATTTATTTACACATGAGTTTGTAACATATATAGAAATATTTTAAAGAATTTGGATTGACTCTTTGCTCTACCAATTAACTCAGAGGCAAAATGTCAAAGCCAATACTTTGTTAGAGGTTTCCTACACTCACCACTCTTTTGATATATCTTAATTAATGTTGGCAACACTCACCCAAGGAATAAATGGGTAAAGGGACCAATGGAAGGAAGGGTAATCAAAACTACTGATGCAATAAAATTTTTACCTTTATTAAAGATGGAGAGAAAGAATTATCCCTAGTGGAGTCTCCATTTTTTTTGTTTGATTAAAAAGTTTTGTTATTTTTGAAAAGACTAATTATCTTTTGGTGATTTAGATTCTCAAATTTTAATTTTAAGATTGAACGCATCATTATGAATGATATATCATCTCAGGAGACCAGCATACCATTCCTTAATGGGTTTAATTTATAGGATCAAAATTTCATCCTTATTATCATAATCAAATTAGACCAAGAACTACATATGACCCCGGAGAGTCAAAATTATTGCTCACTCAGGTATTTAACGATGATAATTTGTATAAATTATCAATAATTTTTTAATCAAAGTTACAATAAAAATTGATATATCTTCTTGAGGGAAGAAAATATTAATTATTATTGATCGTTTGAAAATGATGATAGTGATCGTTGATTTTGATTTAAAATTTCCCAAAGATAATTAATTAAGTTTTTTTAGCTCACTATACAGTGATTAAAATGCTTTGATTTTAAATTTAATAAATAGTAGGGCTTAAGACCTTCCCAACGAGCCTAAGAACATTAAATTTGATAAAAAAATGATTTTTTGTGAATTTTAGAAGTTCTAGCTATTTAATACTTAGAATAGGCTGGGGTATTTCTGAAATACTTTAGGATAAGCACATCCTACCTTTTCTCCTTGACCTCTAGAAATAAGTGCTCTCCTTAATCAAATCTTAGTTGAATTTTCAACCTCGTCTCTTTAACATCAAACTTTGAAGTCTTAAAATAAAATTTCTACCTCTATTTTAATCGAGAGTATTAGTAGGAGATTTCAATTTCTTACGATGTAATTAACTATGAGGGCTTACGCTCGTAGAAGATTTAGAAATTAGGAGATTTAGAAACTCAGATTAATTTTTCAAAACCAAATCAATTTTTTTTAAAAAAATTAAGCAATTAGTGTTCAAATTGATTTAAATTTTTAAATTTTAATTTTAAAATTGAACGCATCATAATGAAAGATATATCATCTCAGGAGACTAGCATACCATTCCTTAATGGATTCAATTTACATGATTAAAATTTTATCCTAATTATCATAGTCAAATTTGAGCAAGAACTACATATGACCCTGGAGAGTCAAAATGATTGCTCACTCAGGTATTTAATTATGATAATTTGGATAAATTATCATTAATTTTATAATCAAAGTTACAATAATAATTGATATATCTTTTCAAGGGAAGAAAATATTAATTATTATTGATCATTAGAAAATGATGATAATGATCATTGATTTTGATTTACAATTTCCCAAAGATAATTAATTAAAATTTTTGTAGGTGATTTGGTTTTAAAAAATTAATCAGGTTTCTAAATCTCATATGAGTGCACGCCCTCATAGTTAATTACATCATAGGAAACTAAAATCTCCTTCAAATACTCTCCATTAAAATAATAATAAAAATTTTATTTTAAGATTTCAAAGTTTGATGTCATGGAGACAAGGTTGAAAATTCAACTGGGATTGGATCAAGGAGAGCACTTATTTCTGGAGGTCAAAGGAGAAAATATAGGAGGTGCTTTGGGATCTTGAAGTATTTCAAAAATACCCCAGCCTATTCTAAGTGTTGGGCTTGAATTTAAATTAAAAGAGATTTTAGTTTGAATTGTTAATTTTATTAGAACATTAAGACTGTATTCCCGAAGGTTCAGGTCTTATAGCCTGAGGCTGCCTCAGAACCTAAGTCTAAATTGGATACTAAAAATTAGTCACCTAAACCTAGCTAATGCAATGCAAATCTAAACTTACCCTGGCCTGGATTGGGGAGCCAGCTAAATCACCTAGGTGCTTCAAAACTATGAGTCCGGTCTCTTATGAAAGAGTGGGTAGGGATGTTTGATTAAGATAAGTTTTTTTTTTTGAGAATAGGGCCGACATCTAGAGCAATCTTAATTGACTCCTTAACATATGTTGGGTATTTAATGTTTAAGATAAAATGCAATTAAAGATTTAGATTCAATTTAGTTTGTATATAATGCAATGAATACAAGTTGACTCAATAAATATTTAAATCAAATATGAAGTAATTTTTAAAAAAGACTTAAAAATAGATTTTATCCTAGATTGTATAGATTCCCCTTATCTACACCCTCATAGGCCTGGTAGTTTGCCAAAACCCGCAAGTAGGGAGGTGCCTAATAAAAGGAGAGAAGGTGTAATAACATGCTATGCGAGCTTCCGGGGATCCCGGGCTTACTTTTTAAAATGTTAGATTTTTATGTGAGCTTAAAAAATTTAATTTTATTTAAGTAAAAGAATTTTAATGTTCCCTCATGAGCCTCCGATCGGGTTCCAAGCTAAAATAAAGATCGACATGCAAGGGCTCCAAAAAACTACTAAAAACATACAATCCTATATCATAATCAACATCAAACAATCAATTGGATAATCAATTAAATAAGTAAAATAGCCATAGACAAGTGCCTTTTAATATTATAATTTGGGGTCTATAGAAAGTAAAGTGGCCTGGTACCATTGATAACAACCTGGATTATACTTCTAAGATTCAAATGACTTTGAGAATGGGATTCCTCTCAATCTCCAATTCTTTGTTCTTCTATGAACTTCTGGGATCCTTTGGATCTAAATATCCAAATTGAAAGTTTGATAGGGATGTTAAGCCCTGATGAACTAGTCCTGAGGCTAACCAAGAGGGGGGTGAATTGGATATTTGAAACAAAACAAAAATCTTTTTATAACGTGCAGCGGAAATGAATTAAAACAATGATAAAAAGATCAATCACAGATATCACCTAAGCAGATAATCATAATAAAATAAAGTGTGTAAAATAATAAGAAAGAACACACCAGATTTATAGTGGTTCGGTCCAACCTGACCTACGTCCACTCCTCGGAGGCACCCTCCAAGTATTGCACTAAACCAAATAGTGTCTCTCCTTGAGCCCCCACAGCTAGGTGGAGAAGCTCTTACAAAATCACTTCCACCTTCCCCGGTGCGGCGGAGTAGCTGGATCCTCTGACACCAAAGAGATCTTCTTCTTCCCAAAACCTCCCTCGAGACGACCCTTGAATCCGATGGTACTTAGGTGCAAGCTTGCCAGAGCAACCGTTTGAACCCCCTCACACTCCCTCGAGAATCCCCCTTCCCAGGCTCTTCTCCCTCTCAAAGTCCACCCTTTCCTCTCTCCCTTTCAAGCTCTCTCTTCAAGTTTTCTTCAAAAGAACGAAGCCTCAATGGCTGCCAAAGACACCTATCAAGTGCCTTGAGAAAGCTTAAATAAAGAGCTCCAAAAACCCTTCCAAATTAGTTCTGGCGGCAAAGATCGTCCAGGACGATCGCTGGATCGTCCAAGACGATGTGCTCCAAAAGACGGCTTCAGAAAACCCTAAAAACTCAATTCTGCCACCAAAGATCATCCAGGAAGATCGCAGGATCGTCCAGGATGATGTACTCCAAAACACGGCTTCAGAAAACCCTAAAAACTCAATTCTGCCGCCAAACATCATCCCGGACGATCGCAGGATCGTCCTGGACGATGTGCAGAATTTGACCTGATAGTCCCGTACGATCCTGGGATAGTCCAAGATGATAAGTACAAATTTTGTACAAATCGTCCAATACGATATACATATCGGCCAGGACGATTAGGGCAAATTTTGACTCTTAAATCCTTGCCTAAATTATCATGGCGGCTAGGGTTTTGAGATCATATTGGATCATCCAAGACGATATAAATATCGTCAAGTACGATTTGTTCAAAAGTTGAACTTCTGGTTTTGACAGGATCTCACTCCTCCTGACTATGTGTACACATAGTCACAAATAAGCATACACCCTTACAGGACTTGACTCAAGAAATCAAAAAGTATATCAATGAGAAATACAACAAAGCCTATTCTACTCTTTCTTGAGTCTTGAATCTTTCTTGGATTGATGCATGCTGTTCCTGAAATGTTAGTACACACAAACAAATTTATATTTCAAATACTAGGAGATGAACCATAATATTTATTATCATCAAAATAAGAACTCATGAGCCCGAGTTGCAACAATCTCCCCCTTTTTTATGATGGCAAATATTTTTGGTTGGATTTGCAAATAACAGTATTTTCTCCTAATCTCCCCCTCACTTAGAAAAGACTTTTAAAAATGGGGAGAAACACATTTTTTGAATTTTTTTTATTATTATTAAAAAAAATTACACAGTAAATGTCACAAATAAAACAGTACAATTACAATACAAATAAATTTCACAAATACAACAGTACGTTCTCCCCCTTTGACATTATCAAAAAGAAGAGGAGCAGAAAAAATAAAAGTAAAACAAAAATAGACTAAAAGATCGAAAACGGTCTCTGATCTTTTAAAATTTTTATAAAATTAAGAATTTTCTTGTAATGAGAAAGCTACCCCTTGATTTTATTCAAAAAGCTAAGTAAGGCATGAATTGACTACTCATAACCCAAAAAGGTTAGAAATTTAGAAATTGTTAAACCAAGCTTAGGTTTTAAAAAGGCTAAAAAACTTTTTAAGCCAATATCTAAATCAAGGAAAAAATTAGATAAGGAAACAAAAATCTTTCAAAACTCCTTTTATGAAATACATCTAATAGAAGATTGATGCAAAGTAATGAATCAAAAAATCTTGATTTTCAAACTCAAGTAACGAATCTATCAAAAAGTCATAAGAGTTTTCTAAACTTTAGAGATTTACAAGAATGGAAGCAGCTTTTATGGGCTAATTTTGTGCCTCTTTTTCAGTTTGTTTGGCGCTTTGCGCATCTTTTGATTTTTGATACACTTTATGTATTCAATTTAGCAATTTCATATCTTTTCAGTTTTGGGCTCATTTTGTGCCTTTTTTTAAATTTGTTTGGCGCAATGCGCATCTTTTGATTGCCTCCTTTCTAAATCTTTAAAATCAGCAAACCTTATTCTTATGATATAGACGAACAACCTGAATAAGATAATCTTGAAGTTAGTTCAATAATTTGCAAAAGATTCCTATGAGATAGATAAAATGTTGGGAGATGAAAAAAGTTTTAATTTCAAAAACTAATTTATAATCTGAAATAGATTTTAACTCAAAAGTAAGATAACCTTATTCAAAGAAATGAGATAGAGAGATAAAATCATGAGTTTTCTTCCTTAACATGATTTTAGAGAAATCAACCACAACTAACAAAGTATTTAGAAAATACAGGAGGTAAATTTTCTATTTTTAGAAAATAAGATCTTAAAAAAAATGATTTAAAATAAGAGGTGTTATGTGTGTGCTTGATCAGAGGAACAATAAAAAACATCAAAAAAATTTTAAAAGGAAAAATAAAAATACTAAAACACAGAAAATACAATGAATAAACAATAGTAACAGAAAAACAAAACAAAAAACATAAACACACAAAAAGAACATTAATTTACATCAGCTTGCTCCTGATCAGATGATTCAGAAGCTAAATCTGCCAAGGACATTTTTTGTTTTGCATTTTCAGCCCTTATTTTAATTTGCTTAGCTTTACCCTTTTCCTTTTCAGGAAGGGTTCTTAAGTTCGGGCACTGATTTTTCATATGTCTAGGCTTCCTACATCCAAAACAGATAACATCAGAAGAGAACTTTACATTCTTACCATTTTTACCTTTGTTCCACTTTTGATGTTGATGTTTGTACATTAGTAGATTTTTCAATTTGTTTGTTGCTGATGCTAACTCTTCACTTTCATCACTTTCTGAGTTGCTTTTTTCAATGTCTTCAGTTTTCAGCACTATCGTTTCACCTGCATCCAAAAGCTTTTGACCCAAACTTTGCTCGTAGGTAATGAGTGAGCCAATCAACTTATCAATAGAATATTTGTTCAAATTTTATGATTCAGAAATTGTAATGACTTTGGCATCAAATTTAGCAAGTAGAGAACGTAGGATTTTATTAACTTTTTCAAAATTTGAAAGTTCTTTTCCTAAAGCATATAATGATGTCACAATTTGAGAAAACCTAGTAAACATGTCCAAAATCATTTCATGAGATTTTATGCTAAAAAGTTCATAATCATGCATTAAAATATTTAGCCTAAATTTTTTTGATTTCATAAGTACGTTCATATGTAGTGCATAATTTATCCCAAATTTTTTTTCCAGAAGTGCATGTGGATATTAATATATAATCATTAGAATTTAAAGCATAGAAAAAATAATTTAAATATTTAGCATTTAATTAAGCATTGATCTGATCTGATCTACTCCATTCAGAAAAAGGAATATCAACTTTAATTTCATTTATGATACATGACGGTACATAATAACTAACTTGAATCATATGCCACATGCGATAATCAATAGATTGCAAGAAAGTAGACATGCGAATTTTCAAAAAATTAAAAGTAATATTTTCAAAAAGTGGTGGCCAGGTGATTGAATAACCTTCCGCAATATTACGATTACAAAAATTAGCCATGGATCAAATTCAAAAGTTTTTAAACTTAAATTTTGAATCCCGCTCTAATACCACTTGAAAGTTCGATAGGGATGTTAAGCCCTGATGAACTAGTCCCGAGGCTAACCAAGAGGGGGGTGAATTAGATATTTAAAACAAAACAAAAATCTTTTTATAACGTACAGCAAAGATGAATTAAAACAATGATAAAAAGATTAATCACAGATATCACCCAAGCAGATAATCATAATAAAATAAAGTGTGGAAAATAATAAGAAAGAACACACCGGATTTATAGTGGTTCGGTCCAACCTGACCTACGTCCACTCCTCGGAGGCACCCTCTAAGTATTGCACTAAACCAAATAGTGTCTCTCCTTGAGCCCCCACAGCTAGGCGGAGAAGCCCTTACAAAATCACTTCCACCTTCCCCGGTGCGGCGGAGTAGCCGGGTCCTCTGACACCAAAGAGATCTTCCTCTTCCCAAAACCTCCCTCGAGACGACCCTTGAATCCGATGGTACTTTAGTGCAAGCTTGCCAGAGCAACCGTGTAAACCCCCTCACACTCCCTCGAGAATCCCCCTTCCCAGGCTCTTCTCCCTCTCAAACTCCACCTTTTCCTCTCTCCCTTTCAATCTCTCTCTTCAAGTTTTCTTCAAAAGAACGAAGCCTCAATGGCTGCCAAAGACACCTATCAAGTCCCTTGAGAAAGCTTAAATAAAGATCTCCAAAAACCCTTCCAAATTAGTTCTGGCAGGAAAGATCGTCCAGGACGATCGCCGGATCGTCCAAGACGATGTGCTCCAAAAGACGGCTTCAGAAAACCCTAAAAACTCAATTCTGCCACCAAAGATCATCCAGGATGATGTACTCCAGAACACGGCTTCAGAAAATCCTAAAAACTCAATTCTACCGCCAAACATCATCCCGGACGATCGCAGGATCGTCCTGGACGATGTGCAGAATTTGACCTGATAGTCCCGTACGATCCTGGGATAGTCCTGGATGATTAGTACAAATCTTGTACAAATCGTCCAGTACGATATACATATTGGCCAGGACGATTAGAGCAAATTTTGACTCTTAAATCCTTGCCTAAATTATCATGGCGGCTAGGGTTTTGAGATCATATTGGATCATCCAGGATGATATAAATATCGTCCAGTACGATTTGTTCAGAAGTTGAACTTCTTGTTTTGATAGGATCTCACTCCCCCTGAGTATGTGTACACATAGTCACAAATAAGCATACACCCTTACAGGACTTGACTCAAGAAATCAAAAGTATATCAATGAGAAATACAATAAAGCCTATTCTACTCATTCTTGAGTCTTGAATCTTTCTTGGATTGATGCATGCTGTTTCTGAAATGTTAGTACACACAAACAAATATATATTTCAAATACTAAGAGATGAACCATAATATTTGTTATCATCAAAATAAGAACTCATGAGCCCGAGTTGCAACACAAATGAAAAAGAAACTCCCCCTCGAAAGGGGTATTTTTTTCCACTTTAGATATTTAAAATTATCCTAACTTAGTCTTCCAAATAGAGGAGAACTCTCCCTTAATGGATGTTCTCTCCTCTTTGGAATCTAAGTAGGATACTTATATATACCCTCTCAAATGTTACTTTGAATTACAACTCAGTAAATTTGAATCATATTTAATGAAAATTTAAAATCTAGACTCAAACGACCTGTAGGGTTATCCTAAGCAATTATATTTAAATCATCCCAAGTAGTTAATATAATGAAATTTGAAATGCGTAAATCAACCACACTTGGCTATGCTCTTTTGACTTTTAAAGGGGGACTTAGCATTCTAGAGCTCTTGTAAAAATTTGATTAATTTAAATTTAACTTTACCTTATTTAATTTCAATGCCCTGTATAAGCATAGCCACCTGCATAAGATTGTATCAGCATTTAAATCGCCCCTAATCTAAGGGTAATCATAATGCCCATCAATTACATCACAGAGTACAAAAATTAAATAAATAATCACAACAATAATCTAATTATAGCAACCAACATGCAGTGAAAGCTCAAAAAATTAGTCACACAGTAGAAAAATAAACACCAACCTAGCCTAGATCTAGAAGTGGTGCCCTAGCAAACTATCTAAGTCTGTGTAACAGGTTGTGTGATTTAGATATTTTTTATAGGGTAATTGGTTTAAGTTTTCTAATGTTCAGGTTTGTTGAAGGTTTAAGGGTAAATTTAATTAAAGTTCAAATATTAAATTATTAAGGTTTATTTTACAATTGAATTTTTGAGGTTGATTGATTAAAGGGATTTAATTAGATAGAAGTTAAAGAATTAATATAATTTTAATTAATTGAATTGGTTGTTAATTTTAAATGTTAAATTAATTTATATTTTTCATCAACCAGTTTATGGCATTATGCCACTAGGCTCGAGGAATAAAGCCTCCTTAAGAAAGGTAGCCCCACAGCCTGGAGTAATCCATCCTAAAAATCTAATTTATGTAGTTAAATTAAAAATTTTTATTTGGTTAAATTAGTAATAATCAATTAATTTTAAGGTTTGACACCCACTTAAATCTATTTGTGATGTTGTGCCACCAGGCTCGAGGAACAAAGCCTCCTTATGACACATAGCCCCGCAGCCCAGAGTAGTCCAGCCTAAAAACTTCATCTTTGGAGTGGTTGTTGTACATTAAGGGGTGTTAAGTAATTTTAACATCAATTTAATATTTTCTGGAATTTAAAATTTATCATCAAATTTTAGCATTTTTTGGATTATTGTTTATGTATTAATTAAGGGGTCAAAATTATACTTTTATATTCAAAGAGATTCCTGGAGCTTTGATATTTTTGTTAAATATTAGACATTTAAATAAGTAATTATACTTTGAGTTTTCTAGATTTGGAGTTTTCTATGAAAAATTGTGAATTTTTTAAGTTACAATTTAAATTTGAATTGAAGTTGACCAAAAAGTTAACTTATTGATTTTAAGTGATTTTTGATAATATGATATTTTAAATAAATATTAGAACTTATATGGAATATTATGCCTTTATGTTTGCTTAATTTGGAGCTTTCTACAATTAGTTATGATTTTTCAAAATTCTTGTATTTATTTGAATTAATTAATTTGTTTAATGAAGGGCCTTTTAATAATTTTGCTCCAAATGAACTCCCAACTCCTTGAAATCAACTCTAAAGGTCAGAAATGACCTAAGGGGAGATTCCCTAGTGTCTAGAAATTTTATTGAATTTTTACTTAATTTTAATTAATTAAATTAATTAAATATTAATTTTACTTAAAAATGAAATTATTTTCAAAATTTAAGACAAATTAAAGTGATTTGAATTTTCTTTCATTAAGGATTGGATTTTTGTTAATTTAATATATTATTTGAAATTTTTTGATTTAATTTGAATTAATTATGATTTTTCAAAATTTGGTTAATTAATGGATTTTTTAAATTACTTAATTATGATGGTTTTGATTATTTTGATTCAAACTCATCCTACACTATATGAAATCACTCCCAAAGGTCAGGGATGATCCATTGGAGTGTTCTCAAGAGTTTAGAAATTATTTGGGTTTTTTAATCATTTTTAATTATTTTATTTAATTAATTATTTATTTTTACTAAATTCTAAATTAAAGTTAAATTAAAAGTCCTGGGATAAGGCTTTTATTTTTTCTAGATAGAGGATCAAATTTTGGTCAGTTTGATATACTATTTGTAATTTTTAGATTTAATTTTGATTTATTATATTTTTTTGAAGTTTCTATGTGTTAAAAAGGGCTCAATTTTGAATAGTTTAAATTTTGACTTATTGTCCTCCAAATCCAGTGAAATTTGGACCTATGGTGTAAAATATTACTATGTTTAATGTTCCAAAGTTTCATCTCTAATGGGTTTGTGTATAATTTTCTAAAATTTTTCTAAGTTGGCTAAACCATTTCATTAATTATTTTTCCTAGGTGTCTCTAGTGTTCAAGTGGGTTTGAAATTTTGGTCAACCCTGGTACATATGCAAGCACAAAATAAAAATTATGCAGCTTAATTCTAAGAATTTGAAGAGTGATAAATTTCTAAAATTTTGGATCAAATTTAGACCCATTACTTTGAAAATTTACATCATAGAAATCTACTGGATATCTGATCATAAGAAAATTACAAGGAATGCCTAAGATGTCCATAAACATTTCAATAAAATTTGGGCTCTATTTGATGACTGGATTGTGAGAAAAGTATAAAATTTAGGTTTCAAACAAACATAAATAACTCACTATACAGTGATCAAAATTCTTTGATTTTAAATTTAATAAGTAGTAGGGCTCAGGACTTTCCAACAAGCCCAAGAACATTAAATTTGGTGAACAAATGGATTTTCTATAAATTTTAGAAGTTTTGGCTATTTAAATTGAATTTTTAATTCAATTTGACTAAAATTCAACATCGGGACACATAGTAGGAGCATAGTGCGCCACGTCTTCACCCATGGTCTGGGATTGGATCCGCTATTTGTATCGTCAGATGAAACATGCTGTCCGGTGCTCCCTGAGTCGTCCGATCACGTAGTTCAATATTGAACAAAAACTTCAATTAGCCATAACTTTCAATCCAAACGTCCAAATTTGATGAAATTTGAAACATAGGATCTAGGTACCCTAGTCTTTCAACCCATGGAATTTTAAGGCTCTATGCATTGAGATTTGGGAGAAATTAAGGTTTGATCATATAACTTAAAATAAAGATAACTTACAATCCAGACACCAGATTTTGAATTTCTTGGGCTTGTTAGAAAGGATTTGAATCCTCTACAACTTCCTTCAGGGGTCCAAGAATGGCTGGATCAAATTCTGCTACAGCAATTATCCTTCCTCTCTCTTTCTCTCTCTCTCTCTTCTAAATTTGGACTCTCAAGCTTTGCAACAACCCTTCTATTGGCTGGAGGGGCCTTATTTATTGATGGAGAGGCTGTGTTATCCATTGTGTGGATTGGGGGCTGCAGGAATTATAAATTTTGAAAGGTAATATATGAATCCAAGGCTTTGAGTTAAGCTTACCTTCATCCACTCATCCTAATGATTATTTCCTTAATTAAGAGAGAGGGAAAGCCTTGGGAAGCTACCAAATCCTCTTCCAAAGCTGCTCAAAGAGATGGAGAGGGCAAGTGGTGAGTGTATCCCATGCTAGCTAATGATGGGTGAGGGTATTTAGGTCTTTTAATAGTCTTTTGACCATTTGCTGACTAGTTTGGCTATTCAACAAGTCAAACCAAATGACATGGCATGCAAAGTAGCATAGGGTAGATTTTGAGTTGATTTAGAAGGAGTATCAAGCCATGGGATTAAATTTTAAGTAGGCATATGAGATTTTGAGGAGATTTGACCAAGTCAAAGTGAATTGACTTGGTCAAATTGACTATAGGTTGACTCCAAGAAGGTTTAGAAACACTCAAAGCATCATTAGAAACACTCAAAGCATCAAATGGAGTAGGTTTGAGGGTTTTGAAAGTATTGATTTGATCAAATGGGTTATATTAACCCATTTCCTTAAGGGGTTATTGGGTCAACTTAGGTTGACTTTATTAACCAAGTTGACCCAAGGGTTGGGTCTGGGCTAAACAAATTTAAAAGGATGTTTTGAGTCTTTGGAAGTGGTCCCAAGATTTGGAGAGTTCAATTTGGTCAAAATAATTATTTTGGCCCTTTAGAGGGCATTTAGGTCAACCATAGTTGACTTGGTCAATTAGGTTTACCTAGGAGTTGTGATTGAGTCCAATAGGTTTGTTTTAACATTTAGAGTTAAATGTAAGTAGTTTCATCCAATGATAAGGTCATTTGATTCAAAATGACTGTTCACACCTCTTTAGGGGTATTTTGGTCATTTGAGTTGACCTAGTCAATCAGGCTTGACTAGGGTCTGGGTTTGAATCCACCTAATAATGATTATGATATATTAGAAGAGTTTCCATGGTTTGATTTGAAAAGGCTATGCTGGAGTTTAGAGAAAACTCCAAAATTATCCTTAAGGGGCATTTTAGTCATTTTGACCCTATGGTCAACTAGGAGTCAAAATGGGTTCACCAAGATGTTGTTTAATATTCAACATATGATAATTAAGGGTTTGAATGTGATCAAAGGGTTTGGAGAGTGCTCCAAGGTCAAAATCCACTAGGTAGCAGGTCTAGTGGCATAGGCCGTAAATATGTGAAGGTTTTATAGCCTTTGGATTTTAATTTAGTTTCTAGGGTTAGAGACCTCAGAATGAGCTCAAATTTAGAAGGTAGACCTTTGGGACCTGCTTAATCAATATGCAATTTATAGATTATGAATCAAGGGCCATTTTATTGGGGTTTGAAGTGTTTGAAAAAATCATTAGAAAGGGCTTTCAAGACCTAAGCCTTTAGACTTGGACTTTGGGTTTGAAAATCTGTATTTGATATGAATTAACCTGAGATCTAGGTAGATCCTAGGGTTTAAATTGATCCTAGTGACCTCATACAAAAATGAGGTCAACAAAGGGTCCCCCAATAGGGAGACTTAGCATTTTGGAGCACCTACAGAAATTTGATAAATTTAAATTTAACTTTACCTCCTTTAATTTTAATGCCCTGTATGAGCATAGCCACCTGCATAAGATTATATTAGAATTTAAATTGCCCCTATCCTAAGGGTAAATCTAATGCCTATAAATAACATTATAGAGTTCAAAAAACTAAATAAACAATCACAACAATCATCTAATTATAACAACCAGCATGTAGTGAAAGCTCAAAAAACCCATCACACAGTAGAAAAATAAACACCGGCCTAGCCAAGATCTAGAAGTGGTGCCCTAGCAAACTATCTAAGTGTGTGTAACAGATTGTGAGATTTAGATATTTTCTATTTCAGGTAATTGGTTTAAGTTGTCTAATGTTCAGGTTTGTTGAAGGTTCAAGGGTAAATTTAGTTAAAGTTCAAATGTTAATTTATTAAGGTTTATTTTACAATTAAATTTTTGAGGTTGATTGATTAAATTGATTTAATTAATTAGAAGCTAAAGAATTAATGTAATTTTAATTATTTGAATTGGTTGTTAATTTTAAATGTTAAATTAATTTATATTTTCCATCAACCGGTTCGTGGCATTGTGCCACCAGGCTCAAGGAATAAAGCCTCCTCAGGACACATATCCCGCAGCCCAGAGTAGTCCATCCTTAAATCCTTATTGATGTAGTTAAATTAAGAATTTTTATTTGGTTAAATTATTAATAATCAATTAATTTTAAATTTTTACATCCCATTGAACCTATTCGTGAAGTTGTGCCACCAGGCTCGAGGAACAAAACCTCCTTAGGATACGTAGCTCTAAAGCTTGGAGTAATTCATCCTAAAAACTTCATCTTTGGAGTGGTTGTTGTGTATTAAGGGGTGTTAAGTAATTTTAACATCGACTTAATATTAATTATTAATTTTCACTAAATTTTAAATCAAAGTTAAATTAAAAGCCCATGGATGGGGCTTTTATTTTTTCTAGATAAAGGATCAAATTTGATCAGTTTGATATATTATTTGTAGTTTTTAGATTTAATTTTAATTCATTATATTTTTTTAAATTTTTGGGTCTTAAAAAGGGCTGAATTTTGATTAGTTTTATCTTCTGACTTAATGACCTCCAAATCTAGTGAAATTCGGACCAATGGTGTAAAATGTCACTATGTTTAATATTCTAAAGTTTTATCCCTATTAGGTGTGTGTACACTTTTTTTAGAATTTTTTAAAGTTGGCTAGACCATTTTCTTAATTATTTTTCCTAGGTGTCTCTAGTATTCAAATGGGTTTAAAGTTTTGGTCATCTAACCCTGGTACATATACAAGCACACCACAGAAATTATGCATATTAATTCTAAGAATTTGAAGAGTTATGAATT
This sequence comes from Dendrobium chrysotoxum, assembly GCA_019925795.1. Lineage (NCBI taxonomy): Eukaryota > Viridiplantae > Streptophyta > Magnoliopsida > Asparagales > Orchidaceae > Dendrobium > Dendrobium chrysotoxum. Next base: position 50,148,292 of record CM034308.1, read on the forward strand.
TCTAAAGTTTTGGGCCTAATTTGTCTCCCTGAGTCGTCTGATCGTGTAGTTCAAAATTGAACTGAAACTTCAATTAGCCATAGCTTTCAATTAAACCGTCCAAATTTAATGAAATTTGAAGCGTAGGATTTAGGTACCCTAATCTTTTAACCCATGGAATTTTAAGGCTCCATGCATTGAGATTTGGGAGAAATTAAGGTTTGATCATATAAATTATAATGAAGATAACTTACAATCAAGATATTAGATTTTGATGTTCTTGGGCTTGTTGGAAAGTATTTGAATCCTATACATCTTCCTTTAGGGGTCCAAGATCTTTTAATGGCTGGATCAAATTATGCTATAGCAATTATTCTTTCTCTCTCTTTCTCTCTCTTCTCAATATGGACTCTCAAGCTTTGCAACAACCCTTCTAATGGCTGGAGGAGCCTTATTTATTAATGGAGAGGCTGTGTTATCCATGGTATGGATTGTGGGCTACTGGAATTACAAATTTTGGAAGGTAGTGGATGAATCCAATGCTTTGAGTTAAGTTTACCTTCATCCACTCATCCTAATGATTATTTCCTTATTTAAGAGAGAGAGATAGCCTTGGGAAGCTGACAAATCCTCTTTACAAGCCACTTAAAGAGATGGGGAGGGCAAGTGGTGAGTGCAGCCCGTGGTAGCTCATGCTGGGTGAGGGTATTTAGGTCTTTTAATGGTCTTTTGACTATTTGTTGACTAGTTTGACTATTCAACAAGTCAAACCAAATGACATGGCATACAAGGTGGCATAGGGTGGATTTTGAGCTAATTTGGAAGGAGTATCAAGCCATGGGATTAAAATTTATGTAGGCATATGAGATTTTGAGGAGATTTGACCAAGTCAAAGTGAATTGACATGGTCAAATTGACTATAGTTTGACTCCAAGAAAGTTTAGAAACACTCAAAGCATCATTAGAAACACTCAAAGCATCAGATGGAGTAGGTTTAAGGGGTTTTGAAAGTATTGATTTGATCAAATGGTTTATATTAACCCATTTGAACCCTTAAAGGGTTAATGGGTTATTGGGTTAACTTAGGTTGACTTGGTCAACCAGGTTGACCCAGGGGTTGGGTCTAGGCTCAAAAAATTTAAAATGATATTTTGAGTCTTTGGAAGTGGTCCCAAGGTTTAGAGAGTTCAATTTGGTCAAAATGATTATTTTGGCCCTTTAGAAGGAATTTAGGTCAACCCTAGTTGACTTGGTCAATTAGGTTTGACCTAGCGTTGCGATTGAGTCTAATAGGTTTGGTTTAACATTTAGATTTAAATGAAAGTGGTTCCATCCAAAGATAGGGTCATTTGATTCAAAATGACTGTTCATGATAGTTCGATAGGGATGTTAAGCCCTGATGAACTAATCCCGAGGCTAACCAAGAGGGGGGGGGGTGAATTAGTTATTTAAAAATTCGAGAGCAACAGTAAAAATCTTTTTTATGATATGCAGCAAAAATAAGTAAATACTCAAACGAAAAGATTAAACGCAAATTTCACCCAAGCAGATAATCACAGAAAACTAAAGTGCAGAAAGTAATCAGAAAGAACACACCAGATTTTTATAGTGGTTCAGTCAACTTGACCTACGTCCCCTCCCCGGAGCCTCTCCTCCGGGTATTGCACTAAATTAAAGTGACTCTCCTTCTACTCCCACAGCAAGGCAGAGAAGCCTGTAAAAAAACTCCTTTTCACTGACACGGTGAGGCAGAGAACCTAACCTCCTTTTTCTTCCTCCTGAAGCAGGCAGAGAACCTGACCTCCTTTTGCTTCCCCCTGAAGCGGGCAGAGAACCTGGAAATTCTTGCGAACGATCCTCTCACAAAGAACACCAACTAGATAAGAGACGACGAACGGAGAAGATGACTTTGATCCTTGATTGGAGCAACCTTTGTGAATCCCTCACAAACTCCTTGTCACATGATCCTCTCTCTCTAGGGTTTCTCTGTAAATGAAAGTGGCAAAAGATTTTTCTTGTTGAAAGAAAAAGATCTTTTATAAGGGGGCTCAAAATTTGCCCTAAATCTTAATTAGTCAGCCAAGATCATCCAGGATGATCTATAGATCATCCTGTACGATCAGTTCAAAATCAGCTGTTTCAGCCTGGACGATCTGGCTCTTCTGGACGATCAGTAGAAAAAGTTATTCATATCGTCCCGTACGATTCTGCGATCGTCCAGGACGATTAGTGTAAATTGAGAAATTTCATCCAGAAGACTGCTCTGGTCGTCCAGAGAAACTTATGCTGGACGACCTAAAAATGACTTGATCGTCCAGGATGATACAGATATCGTCCTGTATGATTAGTTCAAATAGTGTCAAAAATCGTCCTGACCACCACACTCGACATACAGCTGAAACACACTAGACGATCACGATCGTCCAGGATGATCCTGTGATCGTCCAGGATGATATGATCGTATCAATCAAATATTAATTGCTTTCCTTAATTACCAGACTAATTTAGGCATGATTGTACTGGATCGTCCAGGATGATACACATATCGTCCGGGATGATTAGTCCAAATATCTAAAAATAAAACTTGCCTAACTTGATCTGGCGACTGAAAATTTCGGATTTGAGCCTATCGTCCTGTACGATGTAATGATCGTCCAAGACGATCGGCTTAATCAGACAGACTTAACTTGGTCGCCCTAATTAGGGTTTCTATTTTTACTTGATCGTCTCGGATAATGTGAATATCGTCCAGGACGATCTGAACAAAAATTGAACAGAAACTCTAATTCACTCAAGCTCTGCCCCTGAGTGTGTGTGTGCAAGGTTACTTAGCTAGGGGATCAGTTACATTACAATTGACTCAAGAAAAGGAAAATAGTACATTTAGACACACTTGGACCCGATCTTGAGTTGGCTTGAGTGGGTCTTGATGTTTTATACCTGAAATGGGTTAGCCAAGCAAAACACAATAGAAATATATTTATTATCATTAAAACCAAATTTGCAATAATCTCCCCCTTTTTGATGATGGAAAATATATGTACCTCTTTTTCAGTTTGTTTGGCGCATGAAGTAACCAACACAGAATAGTACAGGAAACACAACTACACATGAAGTAACCAACACAATACAAGAAAAAAAACTACTACAACTGAAATCAAGAAAAAATTACTACAACTGACTCCCCCTTTTGACATCAGAAAAAGGAGGAGGGCAAGCAGAAAAATAAAAACAACAGTACAAACAAAAAAAAATAACTATAAAACACAAAACTAAAATAGAGGCGGATCCTGATCAGAAGGAGGAGGTGGCTGTGGTGGTGTAAAGTAACTGTGAATGGCGGCGAAGTGGGCTCCAATCCATGCAATGTCCTGATCGTGTTGATGTTGCTGCTGAGCAGTATAGTCAGTAAAGCACTGCAAATCCTCCACATGCTGCTGCTTCTGGGCAGCAACATAGGAATCAAAGCGGGCCTCCCATTGGTCGAACCGCTACACCAGATGGTCAAAAGGAGAAGCAATGCGAAGGGGAGCAGGTGCATCTGGTGCAGCTGGAATGGGAACATCTTCTTCCCCTTCCTCCTCAACATCCGGGGCGGGCTCCGGATGTAGTCGGGTGCTGTGGAGTACATGGAATGAATTGTTGGTGAAGAAGGAAGGAGGGATATTGGGAGGAACTAGATACTACAGGACATATTTAGTTTCCAAGGCATATGTAATGATATGTCCTAAAGCTAGATTGGGATGACGTCTATGACCTGGATCCCTAATAGTGGTGAGGTGCTCGATGTATCTGATAAGAAGGTCAGTGGCATTGAAGTCCCGATGGGCCAAGATGTAATATGTGGTCAGAGACAGTAACGGGGTGATGTGAATTCGATCCCCAGCCTTTGGGATGATGGAGGAACGAAGGACGTGCTGAATGGTCAGTACATCCTTAAGGAGGGAAGTGCAAGCATTATCGTGGTAGGGTCCATTCGTATTTCAAAGAAAGTGATTGGCGACACTCCAATCATAGTCAGGGTTAGTAATAAGAGTGTGGATTTTGTCGCCAATCATAGAGAGATGAAGGATGTTATGAAAGTCCTGGGCTGTGAATTCTACTGAACGTTGATTCACATAGGAGCGGAGGGTGGAATAGTCAGCAGAAATGCACAGATTGGCGAAGAAGACTTGAAGAAGTTCAAGGCTAAATGGAAAGGCGAGGGTAAGGATGAAAGTGAGGGAGGTGTGTGCAAAAAGATCGAGAACAGGATACATAAGGGTGCGGGGGTTTACTATTTTTGACTATGTGATCCCCACCTAAAAATAACGCTCGAAGGCAGCCTGATCGGCTGCATTGGGAAAGCAGGGACCAACATTCCCCTGCGAGGAGCTCGCACCCTTTTACCTAGAATGCTTCCCGCCAGCCATTAGAAAGCACAAGTGAGGGAGAGCGGAAGGAGATGTGTGGAAGAAACTGAAGAAATCGGCTGTTTAAATAAAAGTTGACCGGATCATCCCGTACGATCACGAGATAGTTCAAGACAATATGAGCATTTATGATGGCCAGGACGATTGGTCAAAAAGGCGGTCGGATCATCCAGGACGATCAGAGATCATCAATGATGATTAGATATAGGCGAGCATCCTGAGGAGTCAAGCCGGATGACCGTTGATGAAAAGTATCATCCAGGACGATTAGGTGGATCGTCCCAGACGATGTGCAATAAGTGTGTCAGACGGGCCGAATTCAAATCGTCCAACTGCTGACACGTGGATCGTCTAGAATGATGTGGTGGATCGTCCAGGATAATGACTAATAATTGGCGCATTCCCAGCCGTTCGATCAGATCAGGAAGATATGGATTATATCGGCCAGGACGATGTAAGGATCATCCAAGACGATGTAAGGATCGTCCAGGACGATCACCAATAATTGGTGTTTCTCAGCAGAATTATTAAAGTGGGGATGATTTGAATTGATCGTCCAAGATGATTGTTGGATCATCCAGGATGAAGAAGATCATCTAGGACGATATGAAGAAAATAGGAAAAAGTTGGAGGATGGAGATGAAAGATCAGGGATCCCTAAAACACAAATAGTAAAATGAAAAAATGAAACCAAAGTGAATAAAACTCGAAACGAGAACACAAAAAACTAATGATTTTTTTTTTGAATCAATCTGCTCTAGTAAATCAGAATTTTCCCTTGATTTTAAATCCAAAAACTAATAATAAGAAGATTGACAGTGCTAAAATCCAAAAAAAGTTAGAAAAATTGACTTTCGTAACTCTCACCTCGGGCACCTTATAGATGCAAATCTCTTTCAAAATAAAAATCTAACTCAGAAGAAAAGAAATTAGATTCAAAAAGAGATCCTTTCAAGCCTCATTCCAGAAAAATATCTGATATAATAGTGTTACAAAGTAATAAATAAGAAATCAGGATTTTCAAACTCAAGCTTTTGAAAATATTAAGTGGCACACAAATTTTTCTAAGACATTTAACGATCTGAAAGGGAAGAAAGCTTAGTTTAGGCTCATTTTGTGCATCTTTTTCAATTTGTTTGGTGCACTACGCATCTTTTGGAAGCTTTCTCCCTCTCAAACTTGTTAAAGGATCTCAGCTATAAAATTACCTTCCAGACATAGGAGACGCTCTCCACAATAAGGAAGAGTAATTAACAAAACAAAAGCCATACCTCGTTTGATAAGTGCAATCATTTGATTTAGAAAATCATAATAATGACTCAAGACTTGAAAACACTATTTATATAAGGTAGATTACGGTAGGAAGATAAAATAAATCTCTATTTAAAAAACTAATATTTTAATTTTGAAGAGGATATTTATCCAAAAAAAATAATACACCAGTAAAGGAGTTAGAGGAGGAGAAACAATCATCAATGTTTCTTCCCTTTAACAGATCCAGTGGAATCAATCACTTCTTACCAGCTTCTAAATAAAAACAAGGTGAAACTCTTAGTAAGAAATCTAGTTTATCAGAAGTAGCGAGCAGTGATCGGATTTTAAAAAACATAAAATAGTAAATAAAAGAGATGAACTAGTAAATAAAAATAGGTAGAAAATTACATCAACATAAGTACTCAAATCAACCTAATGCCAAGGCTAACACAGAAATCAGCAGAAGAAAAAATAAAAATAACTGAAAGTAAATAATCAAATCAAAGAGCTAACTAATACAAATAGAATAAAAATTAGAAAAATCAGAAATTAGCAGTCATTAGAATCAGGCATTTATATCAATCACTCCAAATCTGGTCCTCAAAATGCTTAATGAGTCAAGGGCCAGTGGTTTAGTAAATATGTCAGCCTGCTAATTTTCAGTTGCTACATGATGTAGCTCAATGTCCCCTTTCGTAACATGGTCCCTAATGAAGTGATGCCTTATATCAATATGTTTGATTCTAGAATGTTGGATTAGATTCTTAGAGATGCAGATGACACTAGTATTATCACATAGAATAGAAATTATGCCAACAGGTAATCCAAAATCCAAGACTTGTTGCTTCAACCAAAGAACTTGGGCCACATAACTTCCTAAGGCAATGTACTCAGCTTCAGTAGTGGACAGTGCAACTAAGTTCTACTTTCTACTGAACCACGAGACTAAAGACTATCCTATGAATTGACAAGTTCCAGAAGTGCTCTTTCTATCCGCCCTACACCCTGTAAAGTCAGAATCAGAATATCCAATAATCTCAAATGAGGTGCTGTGCCTAGGGTACCAGATTCCTAGGTCTGGGGTCCCTAAAAGATATCTAAGAATTCTCTTAATAGCACTCAGGTGGGACTCTTTAGGATTAGCCTGAAACCTAGTACAAAGACAAACACTAAACATGATATCAGGTCAGCTAGCAGTCAGGTAAAATAGTGATCCAATTATTCCTCTATACTTCTTCTGATCAATAAATTTTCCACTTGAATCCTTATCTAACTAAATAGAGGAGCTTATGGGAGTGTTGATTGGCTTGGCTTTGTCCATTTCATATTTCTTCAAAATGTCATTTGTGTATTTAGATTGATTGAGAAAGGTTCCATCATCCATTTGCCTTATGCTAAACCCTAAAAGGTAGGATAATTTTCCCATCATACTCATCTCAAACTCCTTACTCATTATTTTAGAAAACTCATCACATAAATATTTATCAGAAGATCTAATAATTATATCATCAACATAGATCTGGACAATGAGTAAGTCATCCCCTATTCTCCTCAAAAAAAGGGTGGTGTCTACGCTCCCCTTAACAAACTCTCTTTCTAACAGGAATGTGCTAAACCTCTCATACCAAGCTCTGGGTGCTTGTTTCAATCCATATAAGACCTTTTTTAATTTGTAAATATGATTTGGATATTAGTAACTCTCAAAAACTAGGGGTTGTTCTACAAAAACATCCTTTTTTATTATCCCATTTAAAAAGAAACTCTTGACATCAATTTGAAATAGCTTAAATCCCTTATAACAGGCAAAGGCTAGTAGCACTCTAATGGCTTTCAATCTAGCTACAGGGGCAAAGGTCTCCTCAAAATCAATCCCTTTAATCTGATTATACCCCTTAGCCACCAATCTTGCCTTATTCCTAACCACCACACCAGAATCGTTCATCTTATTCTTAAAGACCCACTTGGTTCCCACTATACTTTGATTTCTAGGTCTTTATACTAACTCCCAAACATCATTCCTTACAAATTGATTCAATTCTTCTTGCATAGCTAAAATCCAAAACTCATTAGAAACGGCTTGATTGATGTTGATGGGTTCAGTCATTGAGATAAAGGCAGAGTGGTTTACTTCCTTCCTAAGTCCATGCCTAGTCTTAACACCTTCAGAAGGGTCTCCTACAATCAGTTCTTTAGGATGACTCGAAGAATATCTCCAATCTCTAGGCAACGTGGTTTGAGGTTCTACCGTTTCCTCCAGATTTGCATTTTCAACCGCTTGGATAATCTCCTCTACCTCTTCTTCTTCCTTAACTCTAGTCACCTTAGGATCAGATTCATCAAACACTATATGAGTTGACTCTTCCACTACCAAAGTCCTCTTATTGAACACCCTAAAGGATTTCCCCACACTAGAATAGCCTAAGAACACTCCTTCATCAGATTTGGGGTCAAACTTTCATAAGGATGATTTCCTGTTGTTTAGAATGAAAACCTTACAGCCAAAGAGATGGAGGTGGGACAGGTTTGGAGTTCTACCCTTGATAATCTCATAAGGTGTTTTGTTCATATTTGATCTTACATTCACCCTATTAAGCACATAACAGGTAGTGTTCACCGCTTCAGCCCAAAAGTATTTTAGAAGTGAATACTCAGCAAGCATGGCTCTAGCGGCTTCCACTAAGGTCCTGTTCTTCCTTTCAGCTACCCTGTCCTGTTGAGGGGTCCTAGAAGCTGAAAATTTTGACTAATCCCTTGCACTTCACAAAAACTTCCAAATTTCATATTTTCAAACTCTCCACCATGATCACTATGAATAGTCAAGATCTCACAACCTAACTTCTCTGAATCCAAGTGGAGAAGGACTTAAATTCATCAAATGACTTAGATTTATGTGACAGAAATTTAATCCAAGTGAACCTTAAGTAATCATCAACAATTACAAAACCATAGACTTTTCCCCCTAAGCTGGCAGTGCTAATGGGTCCAAAAAGGTCCATGTGAAGGACTTCTAAAGGTGGTCCTTAGTGAACTTAAGCTTGGGCACACCTCTATCTAAGTCCTTTTGGGTGACTCTCCTAAGGGGTTTCATACTAGCATGACACAATCTCCTACACCACAACCAAGACTCATCAACAACAGTTTTTAAGCAAATTAAATTTTTAGCTTTAATGTAACTTACATCCAGCTTGTAGACATTATTGATCCTTTGTCCCTGCAAAATAACTTTTTCATTTAAGCTTAAAATGCAGCAAGTGGGCATGAATTTAATGCTGTATCCATCGTCACAGAGTTGACTGATGCTCAACAGGTTGTGTTTCAATCCATCTACAAGCAAAATATTGTCAATAATAAAATTTTTTGAATCACCAATTATACCTGATCCTACCACCTTCCTGGTGGTGTTATCTCCAAGTGTAACCTTGCCTCTAGTGAAATGAACTGATTTGCATCTCCAGTCATGTGTCTTGAATATCCGCTGTCTAGGTACCACATGCTCTCACGAGGTCTTGTGTGAGAGCACACCTACAAAATCATCAAACGTCAGATTTAGGAACCCAAACAGGTTTGGGTTCCTTCTTATGAAAAGAAGAATGTAATGCATATGTGATGTGCTGTGAAACACGCATTTTGGGTCTCCACACCCAATATGTACTACGGTGAACAATGCAGTTGTGGGAAATATGTCCTAATATGCCACAGGAAAAACATCTAACAGCAGGAAAAGGGTTCACTAATCTACGTGGGTGATAGTGCCTCTTCCTAGGTTTGTATGAAACATGCTTTGATGATTTTGAACCAGATTCTGTAAAAGGTGGAGGTGCATAAAACTGTGCAAACGTAGGAGGTGTTTCATGTTTATCAAAATCACTGATTTTAACTTTCAAAAGTTCATTTTCTTTCTCTAAACTTGCAATTTCAAATTTCAAAGAACCATTGCTACTCTCCACTTCACACGCCTGATTGTCTAATTCTTTGAAAGCTTTCTCTAAATCAACATGCATGGTTTTCAGTAAATAATGCTAAATAGTCAGATCAGAATATTTTTTATTCAATTCATCAAACTCATCAAGTAAAGACATGTGATTGCAATCAACCGTAGAATGATCTTTAATTAAAATTTCATGCTCTTTTTATAAATTCAGAAATTCTAGTTTCAGGCTAGCATGAGTTTTCTTAAGCTTCCTATACGATGCATGAATTCTTTTAGATATTTCAAGTAATTGATCGTAAGTAAGCTCACATACCTCTTCCTGATCAGACTGACCAGGATGATCATCAGCCATCAGACACAAATTTGTTTCCTCCTCTTCAGCTTCAATCTCAGAGGAGTCGGATACAGAATCTGTCCAGAACACCTTCTGAATTCACTTCTTATGCTTTCTAAACTTATGTTTCTCCACACCCTTCTCCTTGCATGGGTGAGCTTTAAGTGTAGGACAATCAGCCTTAATATGTCCAGGCTTCCTGCATTCAAAACAGACAGTTTCAGATGAACCTTTAAAATTTTTGCTGGACTTACCCTTGTTCCACTTCTGAAAGTTCTTATGTTTCTTCCTTAGAAAGCTTTTGAATTGCCTAGTGATTAAGGCAACATCATCGCTATCAGACCTAAAAGAACTAGTATCACTCTCGTTGGCCTTCAGTGTTACTATTTACTCCTTCTTCTTTTCACCTGCATCAAGCTGTCTTTGGTTCACCCCTTGCTCGTAAGTAATGAGTGATCCAAGTAAGCTATCAATAGAGTAAGTATTCAAATCTTTAGATTCAGTGATTGCAGTTATCTTAGCATCATATGAAGAAGGTAAACATCTAAGAATTTTGTTCACTCTTTCATAGTTTGTAAGTTCTCTGACTAAGGCATACAAAGAGGTGATAATTTGAGTGAACCTTGTATACATTTTAGAAATAGATTTAGTAGGTTTCATGCGAAACAGTTCGTAGTCATGAAGTAATATGTTTAACCTAGACTGTTTGACTTTAGTTGTACCCTCATAAGTGATGCACAATCTATCCCAAATCTCTTTTCCAGTTGTACAAGTTGAAACATGCATGTAATCCTCAGATTTTAAAGCACAGAAAAAATAGTTCAAGCATTTGGCAATCAATTATGCTAAATCACGATCATCAAAAGTCCAGTCAGTAAAGGGCAGTTCAGCTTTCACATTGTTAATCATTCTAAAAGGTGGTTCGTATCCATCCTTAACAAGCATCCACATACGATAATCAATTGATTGAAGAAAAGTGGACATGTGAGTTTTCTAAAAATCAGAAGGTATGTTATCAAAAAATGGCAATCGTGTAATTGAATAACCTTCAGCAGTATTTCGATTACCAAAGTTAGCCATGGATCAAATTCAAAAGTTTTTCAAAACTAGATTTTTTGAATCCCGCTCTGATACCACTTGATAGTTCAATAGGGATGTTAAGCCCTGATGAACTAGTCCCGAGGCTAACCAAGAGGGGGGGGTGAATTGGTTATTTAAAAATTCAAGAGCAACAGTAAAAATCATTTCTATAATATGCAGCGGAAACAAGTAAATACTCAAGCAAAAAGATTAAACACAAATTTCACCCAAGCAGATAATCACAGAAAAATAAAGTGTAGAAAGTAATCAGAAAGAACACATCAGATTTTTATAGTGGTTCGGTCAACTTGACCTATGTCCACTCCCCGGAGCCTCTCCTCCGGGTATTGCACTAAACCAAAGTGACTCTCCTTCTGCTCCCACAGCAAGGCGGAGAAGCCTATACAAAAACTCCTTTTCATCGACACGGTGAGGCAGAGAACCTAACCTCCTTTCGCTTCCTCCTGAAGTAGGCAGAGAGCCTGACCTCCTTTCACTTCCTTTTGAAGCGGGCAGATAACCCAGATCTTCTTGCGAACGATCCTCTCATAAAGAACACCAACTAGATGAGAGACGATGAACGGAGAAGATGACTCTGATCCTTACTTGGAGCAACCTTCGTGAATCCCTCATAAACTCCCCGTCATAAGATCCTCTCTCTCTCCCAAACTCTCTCTCTCTAGGGTTTCTCTGTAAATGAAAGTGGCAAAAGATTTTTCTTATTGAAAGAAAAGATCTTTTATAGGAGGGCACAAAATTTGTCCTAAATCTCAACTGGTCGGCCAAGATCGTCCAGGATGATCTATAGATCGTCCTGTATGATCAGTTCAAATTCAGCCATTTTAGCTTGGACGACCTTGCTCTTTTGGACGATCAGTAGGAAAAGTTGTTTATATCGTCCCGTACGATTCTGCGATCGTCCGGGATGATGAGTATAAATTGAAGAATTTCGTCTAGAAGATTGCTCTGGCCATCCAGAGAAACTTGTGCTGGATGACCTAAAAATGACCTGATCGTCCAGGATGATACGGATATCATCATGTACGATTAGTTCAAATAATGGAAAAAATTATCCTGAGTACCGCTCTGGACGTACAGCTGAAACACACTAGACGATCATGATCGTCCAGGACGATCCTATGATCGTCCAGGATGATATGATCGCATCAATCAAATATTAATTGCTGTCCTTAATTACCAGACTAATTTAGGCATGATTGTACTGGATCGTCTAGGATGATATACGTATCGTCCGGGACGATCAGTCCAAATAACTTTTTGAGCCTATCATCCCGTATGATGTAATTATCATCTAGGACAATCGGCTTAATCAGATAGACTTAACTTGGTGGCCCTAATTAGGGTTCCTATTTTTACTTGATCATCCAGTACGATGTGAATATTGTCCAGGATGATCTGGACAAAAATTAAATAGAAATTCTAATTCACTCAAGCTCTCCCCCTTAGTGTGTGTGTGCGAGGTTACTTAACTAGGGGATCAGTTACATTATAATTGACTCAAGAAAAAGAAAATAGTACATTTAGACACATTTAGACCCGATCTTAAGTTGGCTTGAGTTGCTCGTGATCTTTTGTACCTGAAATGGGTTAGCCAAGAAGAACACAATAGAAATATGTTTGTCATCATCAAAACCAAATTTGTAATAGTTCATAACCCTAAGGGGTATTTTGGTCATTTTTGTTTACCTGGTCAACCAGGATTGACTAGGGTCTAGGTTTGAATCTAATGTACTCCTAATGATGATTACAATATACTGGAAGATTTTTCAAGGTTTGATTTGAAAAGGCTATGTTGGAGTTTAGAGAAAACTCCAAAATTATCTTTAAGGGGCATTTTGGTCATTTTGACCCCATGGTCAACTAGGAGTAAAAATGGGTTCAGCAGAATGTATTTTAATGTTCAACATATGATAATAAAGGGTCTGAATGTGATCAAAGGGTTTGGAGAGGCTCCAAGGTCAAAATCCACTAGGTAGCAGGTCTAGTAGCATAGGCCGTAAATATTTAAAGGTTTTACAGCTTTAGGTTTCAATTTAGTTTTTAGGGTTAGAGACCTTAGAATGAGCTCAAATTTAGAGGGTAGACCCTAGGGACTTGCCTAATGAACATGCAATTTATATATCATGAATCAAGGGTCATTTGACTTGGGTTTGAAGTGTTTGAAAAATCACTTGAAATGGCTTTCAGGACCTAAGTCTTTCGACTTGGATTTTAGGTTTGAAAATCTGTATTTGATTTGGATTAACCTAAGATCTAGGTAGATTCTAGGTTTTAGATTGATCCTAGTGATCTCATACAAAAATGAGGCTAATAGCTGCATGCACATGTTGGTTGCAAGATCATTTGTTTAAGTAAAAGAACATAAATGTAGCTTACTAAATTTACATACATCCTTGTTTCTTCTCCACTTGTTTGAGTTCTATGCAAAGTAATGGTAACAATTATGTTCAATGATGGGGGCAAACACTCTTTCTCATGATTACATTTTGATGTAAGGGTTAAGTTGGAAGGATTATATGCTTGTTTGAGTCCCTTCTCATGCAAATAAAGATCTCTTGTTAGTATCATGTTAGTGAGAAATTAAAGAATGTTTCAAAGGGATACATATTTGTTTATGATTGTTTCTTTTTTAGCAAATAAAGGTTGTTGAAAGGTTTTATAAATTTCTTGGAAAAGTGTATAAATGTTAGAGAGCAATCATATGCTTTCTCTTTCAATTGTAAGCATTTATAAGATTTCTCACTAAGCATATTTAGAGAAGTGTTGGAGAACGTTCTTGTGCTTTGAATATGAGATTTGCATAGATGCAAATACGACATTGCCTTATGTTGGTTGGAATGTTTCCTTGAGCTTTGGGAAGAATGAGATGGCATTGAACCACCTTCCTACTTACAATTTCATTTGAATGATAACGTTAGATTGGAACATAAGCATATCTAGATTTCTCTTTAATTGTTGGAGTTTTATGTGAAAAGCATGTTGGAAATAACATTGGAATATTTTCTTTCGGGGAGAACAATTTTTGCACAAAATATTCTTACTTGTAATTGTAATTTAGGTGAGACTCAACATCATATGAATTGTTTGTTTGTTGCTTGGTTTGGAGGAGTATAGTTTTGATTTCATCAAGTGACTATATGAAGTTAAAAAAAAATGTTTTATTTTGTGTTCAGTAATCCTACCCGCGAACTACAAAAAAAAAACAACTTTCCTACTTTTCATTAGTTGCTTAGTGGTTATGTGCTTAAAAAAATGTATTTTAGCACTATCTTGTGTTAGGTTTTAAAGGGTAGAAGGTTTTGAAATGTTTTCTTGTATTTATGAGAAAGGAGTGAGTGGCGGTTTGGAGTACTTTGTGAATGTTGAAAGAGAATGTGTGTGTGCGTTGGGGGATAAAATATGTTGGAAAGTAGGATTTGTTGGATGATTATTGGGAAGTGAAAATTTGGCAAGTATATAGTAGTTTTCTTCCTCTCCCTACTCCTCTCTTTCTTCTCATTTCTACTACTCTTCTCTCCTTGTTCTTTGAGATGAAATATGATAAAGAGTTTGCAAAGATGAAAGTTTCTAAAGGCAAAGTGGCTCAATTGGTATCCAAGCCCAAAGAAAGGTACGTTAGTATTTTTAATAGCATTTTATTTCAATTAATTGCATATTAAATATTATATTTCTCTTCCACACAACCTTCCTTTTCTTTTCTGTGTTCTTTGAGAGGTATTTTTGGAGAGGATAAGAGCACGGAACATTTGGAGCACTAGACGAAGGAGCTTGGATAATTGGATCTGAGCATCCGTCACCTCCATTCATTCTGGTGGGGGTGCTACAGGTGGAACCACCGGGTCATAGCCCCCAGTGTTATAAGTTTTCTTAAAACTTAGATAGCCTTTAGGGAACCCTTCTATGTGCACGTTCCCCTACCCTTAGGACCTTGTAGAAATTTCAATTCTTATGTTAGTTTCTTTTCTTATTTTACTATAGATCCCTAAACCTATTTGCACACGTGCATGTCCAAAGGGTTAGAAACAATATCTTTCTTCCACACAATGCTAGTGACATCTAAGGACAAAAAACTAAGGACCAAGTCTTAGATAACATAAAAAACTTAGTGACACATTATCTTAAGATTAGTGTGCCATAATTTATTCATAATTAATCAATAAAATTGGCAATAATCCAAATGAAGAATGTATTAAATCACTTAATTTTTATCAAACCATAATTAACATACATAATCATTAAAAGACAAATTTATACATACACCTAAACTAAGTCTAATTAATTTATTAAATCAACCTCTAACAAACCTAAACTTGAAAGAAAAGTGGTAAAATCAAGAGAGCAAACCTAAACTAAAACATGTTAAGTGAAAAGACTCCTAAAATGCAAACCATAATTAATTAAACCCTCTCGTAATTAACTACACACTTAATCTAAAAATACCTCTAAACCCAAGTTCTAATTTATTAACCCCTCTTCTAATTAATCACACACCTGATTTAAAATACCTCTAATA
The DNA here is from genome assembly GCA_019925795.1 of Dendrobium chrysotoxum. NCBI lineage: Eukaryota > Viridiplantae > Streptophyta > Magnoliopsida > Asparagales > Orchidaceae > Dendrobium > Dendrobium chrysotoxum. The sequence continues at coordinate 50,163,816 of CM034308.1, forward strand.
TTGAATGCAAATAAGTTTGAACTTAATTAATTAAGTGAATAGGATAAGAATTTATTTATAAACACAACTATAACCTAAAAATTTCAGAATTCAATAACTCACCTAAAATTTAATCAAATCATGAACTAATATTCTAAAATCAATCAACCAATCTCTTAATACACAACCAGCACTTCAAAGATGAAATTTTTAGATGGACTACTTCGGGCTTTGGGGTTAAGTAGGCTAAGGAGGCCTGATCCTCGAGCCTGATGGTACAACACCACGAACGGATTTAATGGACTGTCAAAACTTTAAAATCAATTGATTGTTAATGATTTAGCAAAATAAAATCCTTAATTCAACTATATCAGCTTGGTTTTTAGGATGGATTACTTCGAGCTGTGGGGTTAAGTGTCCTAAGGAGGCCTGGACCTCGAGCCTAATGGCACAACACCACAACCAGTTGATAGCAAAATTAATTAAATTAACCTCCTAAGCTAATAATAAATCATGTAATCTATCTTGCCCTAAGGAGAGTGAAGTAAACCTTACGGCCTTGGTGAAAAACAAAGGTGGTAATCACTAAATACTAAAATGAACTCTTAAAATCAATCTTAAGGCATTAATATTTAAACTTGAACTAAAATCCCATTTTGACCTTTAACAAATTAAATCACAAACAACTTAAATAAATCATCCTATATAGGACACGACTTCTAGCTTTAGGTTAGGCTTGTATTTTCTTACTTGTTGTCTCTGTAATGTGGCGATTTGTATGTAAAATGTGTGCTAGTTATTTTAGCTTTCTGTGATGATTTTTGTGATGATGATTTTAATTACTGTATTCTCTCTGTGATGTAATGGGCGATAGATTACCCATAGGTTAGGAGCAATTTTGATACTTATAATATTTTTTACAGGTGGCTATGCTCATTTAGAGCTAAAAAGGGGGCTAAAAATAAATAAATAATATATAATTGCTATAGATGCTTCAGCTACTTAGCCCCCAAATAAAATAAGAGCATAACATAGTGTGGCTGGTTTGAGTATTTTATTTCATATATAACTGCTTGGGATGTTTTATTATAATTTTTTGGGATAACCCTGTATGAGAGTCTAGATTTTTCTTTTTAATTTTGATGTAACAGTATTTGAAGTAAAGAGTTATAAAATTCTTTAAAATGAGGTATTTTAATAAGAGATTAGGGGTCCAAAGAGAAAAGAAAGTCCCTTGATAGGGCATTTCTTTTCATTTGGATATCCTATTGAGGGTGAAAAATAGGAAGACTGAAGGAAGGCAATCCATAGAAGAACTAGAAGATGAAGATCAAGACTAAAAATGCCTCATTTTAAGACTTGCATTATTCTATAAGAATAGAATCAGGTTATTGTTGATGGAGCTTGGCCACCACTAATTTTCTGTACTATGTGATGTATATTATATGGCACTTGCCATGAACTTTGGACACTACTCTGGTTGATTTGATGTGATGATTTACTTACTTTATGCACGCAGTAGAAATGGCATATTTTTTATAGGTTTCTTTATTACATGTGCATGCACCTGAATTTTGCTAGGCTCTTTAGGAATAAAATTTTTTTACTCGTAATTAAAATTTAAATTTTAGGAATTAAATTACATAAAAAGATAGCAATATAGGGAATAGCCAAAGATCGTCTGGGGTCGCATGCATATTATTGCACTTTACTTTTCCTTGTTTAGACACTTCCTCGCCTGCGGGTAGAGTTCAGATAATCTGACCTATGAGGATGAGGTTCTGAACCTAGGAAAGCCTAGTCTTCTTAAAAAATTATTTTTAAGCCTTTTTTAAAATTTCAAGCATTCATTATTTTGGTATTTGAACCAGTATGCATTGCATTAAAGACTAACTAAAATTAAAATTTAATTGCTTTAGTTTTAGAAGCATAATACAATTCATAAGTAAGATGCCACTTAGGAACTTCTCTAGATGTTAGAATCAAATTCCAAAAACTCAGCCACCCACCCATCTTTCATAAAGACTATGCAACTAGGTGGTTTTAGCAGGCTTTCTTTTCAGGCAAGATATAAGCCTAGATTGCACTAGTTAGGTCATGGATGTTAGCAATATATGTACAATACTACTTCCTTTATAGATCTAGGATTAAAGGCTAGTGGTACTAGTATAATGCCATATGCCTTATTGGTGAGTAAGCTCCATATCTTTTAGAGGCTATAAACCCCACCCATCTGCATCACATGGATGGTGCCATCTCCATCTTTCTCTCATACATGCTTGAATGTAATTATCTTTTTCTCAAGTTTCTCTTCTTCAGATAGGCCGAATGATGGTATGATCTGTGTATGCTGATTAAGCCAAATTGAGCCTATCTTTTCCTTTGGATTAAGAGAGCCTAGAAATTTCTCTATGTATCAAACCCATCTGAGAGAATAATGCAACATCCTTAATCGAGAGTTTTCTTAGGCTAAGGCCTAAGGTGTAATTAACCATTGGGGCTTACACCCATGGGAAACTTATCCCCACATCAAATCTACCCCATTCAAGCTGATGTATCGGATGGGGGAAATCTCGTGACTTTGATCAGGTCATATATATTATTACCCATCGTGGTGTGTAGATGAAAGTCGCTATCCTCTATGGTTAATCATATATATAATATTATCTGCTCCTCCATTGGCCTGCTTGCATAGAGTGTAAAGGTCTACGACTATTTTATCCTACAAGATAGTGTGATTGGACCCTTTGTATTTTGTACCCTGCCAGTAGAATCCTTTCAGAGACCCACACCAATACGATCATTCAAGCCTCTTTTCCTTAAGGTTAGACCATCCTTGCCTTATGATTAGATTTACTAGTGGTAGAGTATGCCTTCCAAGTACTACCGTAGTATCTATTTAAAACTCAATCCTATAGGGTTAGGTTTTCCTTTCCCTTAGAATCAAAACCCAGACTCGATCCTTTGTAGTTACAAATTCTTTCCTTCCTATACGATCACCCATGTTTTCTTTTCCCTAGGGATAGACTTTTCCTTCCTTTAAGATTAGACCTGCTAGTGGTAGAGTACGTCCTTCGTGGCACTACCCTAGTATCAATTCAAACCCTTATTCCCCAGGGATAAACTTTTCCTTATCTTAGGATCAGATTTCCATACTTGACCTTTTAATTCGGTCAATGCCAATATATGCAATAGAACTTCACTCTATTACACATATTGGGGGTCCATTTGTTGACCTCATTTTTGTATGAGGTCATTAGGACCTAACCCAAACTCCAGGTTAATTCAAGCCTTATGATCCATTCTGATCTTAGATTAACCTATATCCCTGACCAATCCAAATTTTAGACTAATATAGATCTCAGAACAATCTAGATTCAAATTAACCTATACCCTTGGATCTTCCTAGGTCTTAAGATCCTTCTAGACCTTAGACTCTAGGACTTCTTAGACCCCAGAATTCTTTTGGTCTCTAGACCCTAGGATTGTTCAAAACAAATCCAGGCCTTAGGATCTACCTAGACCCTAAATTAATCCAGGCCTTAGGATTTACCTAGACCCTAAATCAATCTAGACCCTAGGACTCTTCTAGATTCTAGATCCGAGAATTCCTCTAGACTCTTGGATCAATCCAGACCTTTAAATCAATACAGATCTTAAATTCATCCATATTTCAAACCTATTTAAACTTTAAATCAATCATGACATTCAATCAACCCAGAAATAATCACTTCAGCATCCTATCAATCTTTAATCATATCCATCCACATACAATCATTTAATTGATAGTGAGTGATGTGGATAGTTCAAATTTAAGCACTCAAACATGTCTGGCCATCCCTTTCAATGATTAGGATTTGACAGGGGCCCTTGACCCAGTCCATAGTTGACCTAATCAACTATACCCAGTTTTGGTTAAACTAAATCAATTTAGGTTATTTCAATGCATATAATTCAAATTAAAATTTATAATCCCTTGATTTCACTCCATTACATGCTTTATACATTCATAAATTTTCTATGAGTTAACCTTCAATCACTTTGACTTAGTCAAGTCAAAGTGTTCAGTCAAACTTCTCTATATACATATTATCTCACTCATGCAATGGACTTCTCTCTTAAACCCTTTCATGAATCATCTTCATAGCTTTCAAACATTCCCTTTAAACTACACCTTGACTATTTGACCAGTCAACTGGTCAAATAGTCAACTCAAACATACAAAATGGGCTTAGATAGTTAACTTTTATTCAAATAAGCAATCCATAACTTGGCTTTGCTTCCAATCTCTCCTATTAATCTCCTTGATCCACCTAGGCTCCAGCTCAACTAGTTTAACCTTTATTGACTGGCCAAAAGGTCAACAAGAGCTCAAATGACCTCTATCCGGTCAAACCTCCCTAATTTGACTTTCTCAGCCAGATTCAACCATGTCCAGCTTAAGGAAACTATTCCAGAAGCTTCTCTAGAGCTAACCCAACTCAGCCTAACATCTAGCATGCCGTTTAGCTCATCCCCAACATCCCTAGTTGTCCCCTCCATGTGGAATAATGTAGGATCATTTTCACCTGAGGCAACGTGCTCACTGGTGTCCTAACGGCCTGAGACATCAGTTGGGCATCCAAGGATCCTCCTTGATCGATCCCCACTATTGCTTTTAGCTCCAATGCTCATAATAGGGTGGAAGGGATAAAATTATTCATTCGATCCTACTTTTCCATATAACCAAAATTCTAGAGCTCTGGCATTTTATTTTGCATTCTCAGAGCTTCCTCCATATTCCACTGGTCCTTTCTTGACATTTGGAGCTCACCGGCCATGAGATCGATAGAGATTCGTGCCTTAGTTCATCTCAGCCTTCAAAAGTTCTATTCTAGTGATCCTCTAAGGTCGAATTCTTTAAGGGAATTAAGTGCAGATAATCTACAAGTTCAACAATGTTTGAGTCATCCAAAACCATCGAGTATATCATAGTATATATCTAACCCTAGGTATTTATCTAGGTTCTTAAATAATACTCTAATGAATGCTTCAAAAGCTTTGAAAACTTTTCCCCACTCTTCTTTAGACCCTAGTTTATCTCTGTTCAAAGTTTCAAATTAGTTGATTCACTTTTCTAAGAGAACAGAAACAAAAATTATCCTAAGGTTTACGGGTTAGTAGAGGTTGAAGATAACTCTGTAGACATTAGATCTACCTATTTTAGTTCAACAGCTACAATCATGTTGGATCCATGATCTATTTTGATTATTCAAAACCATGGGATGATCAGATTTCCATCTAACCAAATCTTGATTGTCCAATTAAAATTGTGGGTGATCTACGACTCAAATCAAATCTAACATGGATAAGTGAAATGGTGGGTTTGATCTCAGCCGTCAGGTTTGTTGCAATCCGGGATCCCTAGCACTTGATTTTGATGATGACAAATAATATTGATTGAATTAATATGTTCATCCTTGAAAATATAAATGTTTATATTTTTCTGTGAGCACTAACATTTTAGGTAAGATATACACCACTCAAGACTGCTGGAGACTCGAGACTGGGTAGACTAGGATGTGTAAAAATTTATATTTTTATTTTTTTTTATTTTTTATTTATTGAGTCTGCCACAAAAGCATTTATACAAAAGGGGTGACCAAGGACACACACATAGGGGGAGAGTTAAAATTTTTTTTAACTTAAATTTAAATTTTTTAAGAAACATCGTACTATATGATTTTTTATCGTACTGTACAATATGTCATTTTAACTCAAGCTTAACAACTAATTCTGGATGATTCATTTTGTAAACTAATCGTACTATATGATTGTGATCATACTGTATGATTTGTTTCAACATGAAAACCCTAGCTGCCAGGACAATTTAGGTAAGATTTTAAATTTGATTTTTTGAACTAATCATACTATACGATTACAATCATACTATACAAACATTTGAAATCTTGCCAAAATTATCCCCCATAATCAGGCAATTAAATCATGGTTCCTTAATTACATTTTATTGTACTGTACGATATCAATCATACTATACGATGAATGGAGATGATTTTGGTCATCCCATATATCATACCAGATGAAACCATAATTTTTTATACTAATCATCCCGATCAATATATATATCGTACAAGATGATAATAAGAAAATGAGCTAATCATACTGTACGAAGGGTACAGTACAGGATGATGAATAAAGATGATGTCATTCATCCCACAGATCGTCCCGTACGAACAGTTGAAAATAAAAGGATCGTCCAGTACGATCTATGTATACTACGGTACGATGTTTGTAAAATTTGTGAATTATTTGTCTGTATTCGTACTGGATGGAACTATTTTTGAACTGATCGTACTGTACGATATTGGATCGTTCTGTACGAACAAATCATCAAATTAGAATTTTTAGAGTTTTGTGAAGCCTAATTTAAAAAAGACTTTTTCTTATTTAATAAGAAGTTATTGAGGCCGTGGTTGATAGAGGAAGGAACCCTTGAGAGGGAGCTTTTGGAGAGATCCAGGGTTTGTGAGAGGAAGGAGAAGCTAAGCTTGAGCGTGAGGGAGAAGGAGTGTGAGGGGATCACACGGTTGCTCCGAGCTAGCTGCACGCTTTCTCCTCCTGTGGCCTTGGTGAGTCTCGGGAAGGTTCTCTAGGAAGAGAGGCTTCAAGGTCAATTTCCTCAAGGTACTCTACCGTCTCTAGGAGGGAGAAAAAGGAGAAGGTACTCTGCCATCTCTAGGAGGGAGCAAAAGGAGAAGGTTCACAACCTGCACCAGGAGGGTGACATAACATCTGGTATTCCGCCACACCGGGGAAGGTGAAAGTGAGTCTTGTAAAGGCTTCTCCGCCTTGCTATGGGAGTAGAAGGAGAGTCAATTTTTAGTAGTATAATACTCGAAGTGGAGGACTCCGGGGAGTGGACGTAGGTCAAGTGACCAAACCACTATAAAAATCTCTGGTGTGCTTTTTCCATATTTTTTGCACTTTAACTTTTCATGCATTTATTTACTATGCTAACTGCTTGGTGAAAACTTTAATTTTAATTGTGTACTGTGATATTTAAAATTATCTCACCATCATCGTAATTGTGAACGTGTCTTTTGCTTCCACACTTGATGAGTTTAGTTTTTCTGATTTAACATTAAAAGAAAAAAAAAGGTCAGAAAGAAAAATCCACAAAAAGATTAGAACTCTTGTTAGGATTTAATTTTAAAATACCAATTCACCCCCCCTCTTGGCTCACATTGAACTTTCAAGGTTAAGATCATGGGTGATCTACGTCTTAGATCAAACCTAATGTGGATAAGTAAAATGGTGGGTTTGATCTCAGCCGTCTAGTTAACACCACGGGTGATCTATGGCTCGGATCAAATCTATCATGGATAAGTGAAACGATAGGTTTGATCTGAGCCTTCTGGTTAAGACCGCAGGCGATCTACGGCTCAGATCAAATCTGATTTGGATAAGTGAGATGGTGGGTTTGATCTCTGCCGTTTGGTTCAAGCCATAGGAGGTAGCTCAACTGTTGGATCATTCTGGATTGAAATCATCCCATGGGTGATCTTAGCCATTGGCTTTTCGCTATCTTGGATCCGACAACTAATATTAATGCCGCGCTACTTAAGTAGCTGACGCGGATGACCGTCGCCTTCCACATGTCCCAATTGCATGCCACTGTGTAGAAAAGCATGTGCACAGTCAGCACCGCCAGCTAACTATTTAAATAAACTCTAAAATAAATTTATAAAACCCCCATAACTTCAAAAATTCATAGGAATTTCATTCCTTAGCTATTTTTAGAGTTCATGGGCTTATTTTATTTATATTTTCATCTACTTTATTTTAAAAATAAAATAAATATTTTTACTAATTTTATATAAATTATTTTAAAAACATAGAAAAGCTTATTTTAATTTTAAATAAAAATATATAAATCCTTTTAAGCTAAATTTAACAGAGATATCATAGGGTTTATATTTGATCTCCCCTAATTTTTCTAAAGCTATTTACTACAAATTCTTCTAGCTTATGAATTTAAAAAAATCTAAGTCAAATCTTGATCTAGATTTTTGGAAATTTATAGCTAAATCAATCTAAATCTAATAATTGCATTTTAGGGTTCTATGGAATAAGTGAGGGGTACTCTTTCACTGGAAATTTAATTTGGATTGTAATCATGTTTGGTTTGAGAAAATTAGCTTTTAATAATATTTTGATTCGGATATATAAATATCAAACCATGCATGATCTTGACTTCAAATTGAATTGAGTTTTATTTAGGAATGTTTCCCACATCCTCAAATGTCTTAAATTCAGTTTGATGTTTCTAATCTTTTATAGTTAATTATTTAAGTTCATAGGTCATTATATGACCTATAACCTTAATAATTTACTATACATCCTTCCATAGAACATTAGGTCATTCTATTTTATTGCTCATAGTTGCTTGATGTGATTTTAATTAGTGTTCAAAGGGTTAGAAGAACTTGATTTCAATCCTACATAATCTAGTGACATCTAAAGACAATAATTAAGGATATTTGTTTATATAATTTAGATTAATTTTAAGAATTAAAATACATGTCTATTAGGGGTGGAACTTTGAACATTTAAACTTAGTGATATTCCTAGCTTTAAGAGAATTTATTACTGATTTCAAAAATCATAAAACCTTTTAATTGATTTACTTAAGGTTAAACCCCAATTAAGCTTTAAACTTTCTTAAAATTATAACAAATCAAATTTGAATCCAATTGATTTGAAATTTAAACCCCTTAAGCTTAGTGACCTTCTCTGCTTTAGGGAAAATTCTCACTAAACTTTGAACCCTTTAAACCCCTAAATTAAGTTCCTTAAAATTAAACCTTAATTAAGCACTTAAAACTTCTAGAAAATTTAATAAGTCAAATTTAAATCATACAAATACACATAATATCTCAAAATAACCAGAATTAAACCATTAACACAGAAAAATTAAAATCACCTTGATTTGACATTAAAGTTAGGTTTAATTGACTTTTAAATGAAATTGAATATTTAATTAATTAAAAATAATTAACAATTCCAAAAAAATTTTGAAACACTTGATAATCCCTCCATAATCATTTTTGATCTTTAGAGGTGATTTCAAGGAGTTTAAAGGTCATTTGGACTCAAATCATAAAAAACACCTTAATTAAATCCATTTAAATAATTCAATAAATACCCAAACTTCTAACATTCATAACTTTTCATAAAAAACTCCAAATCCAACAAACTCAAAGCCTAATTACTCATTGAAAGATCTAATATTTAAAACAAATATCAAAACTCCAGAAATCTAATTAAATCTAAAAGTTAAATTTTGACTCCTTAATTAAATGGTTAAAATAATCTAGAAAATTCTAAAATTTGATAAGTTATTTTAAATTCCAAAAAATGTTATGTCAATATTAAAATCACTCAACAAACCCCTTAATATATAACAACCACTCTAAAGATAAAGTTTCTAGGCTAGACTACTTTGGGATGTGGGGCTACGTATCCTAAGGAGACTTTATTCCTCGAGCCTGGCTGCACAACACCACGAATGGATTTAATGGAGTGTTAAAATCTTAAAATTAATTAATTGTTAATGATCTAATCAAACTTAAAATCTTTAATCTAATTATATCAACTATGTTTTTAGGATGGACTACTTCGGGTTGTGGGACTATGTATCCTAAGGAGGCTTTATTCCTCGAGTCTTGTGGAACAACGCCACCAACTGGTTGATATCAAACTCAAATAAATTTAAACTTTGAAATCAATAACCAATCAAGCCTACTTAAAATTTAATAACTTTCAAACCTTAAATCAAATTAAATTACTTAATTATATCAGTTACCACTGGTAACCTAGCCTACGTGGCTATTAAATTAGCCCTAAGAAAGGTAAAATGAACTTCATGGCCTCGATGAGTAATAAAGGTGGAATCCAAAAACATTCAAAAATATAATTTAAAATTAATTTCAAGTCAATAATATTTAAACTTTGATTAAAATCTCTTTTAAGCCTCTCAACCAAATAGAACTTCAAACAACTTTAACTAACTGCACTATATAGGACATATCTAAACCACATAGCCTACCTTACACACTTTAGATGGTTTGCTAGGACAACCAACTCTAGTCTTAGGCTAGGCAAGTGTTTTACTTTCTTGTTATTATGTACTAAATTTTTTGAGTTTTTACTCCATGATGGTTGCTAGTAGTAAGATTAATTGATGTGTTCATTTATTTAATTTTTATACTCTATGATGTGATTGATTATGCATTAGATCTATCCCTAGGTTAGGGATAATTTATTCTAATTTAGTCTCATACAGGTGGCCATATACATGGCATTAAAATTAAAGGTGGTAAGTAAATAATTAAGCTTTCAAAATTAATGATATTTTCTGCAGGTGCTTTAGAAATTGCTTAAGACCCCCTTTAAATTAAAGAACATTGCCAAGAGTGGCTATGATTTGAGCATTTTAATTTCAAATATTAACTACCTGGGATGTTAAATTAACTGTTGATTTATTAGGATAGCCCTGCAAGTTGTACTTGAGTCTAAATTTTTAATTTTAATTAATATAATTTGATATAAATTGAGTTGTAAGTCAAAGTGCTTTGAGATGGGATTAAACATCCAATATGGAATCCAAAGAGGAAAGGACATCCCTTAGGGGAGAGTCCCTCTCCATTTGGAGATCCAAATTTGAATGACTTTCAAAATATCCAAAGAGAAAAGATAACACCCGTTTCAAGGGGAAGTTTCTTTTCATTTGGATATCTAGACCTGACGATCGAAAAAGCCCACAGAAGGATGAATAAGTGAAGAATAAGAAGAATCGTAATTCTCAAAGTCACTTCATGTCTTAGGATTAGAAATTTGGGTTGTTGTCAGAGGTACCCAACCACTTCACTTTTTCTGTAGATCCTGGGTTGTAATACTAAAAGGCACTTGCCTATGGAAATTTCATTTATTTATTTATTTAATTTAATAATTTAATTCATTGTTTGATGTTGATTGTGATATAGGATTACATGCTTTTAGTTGTTTTTGGCTCTTTTTGTATGCCAATCTTTGAATTAGCATGGAACCCGATCAGAGGCTCATGAGGGTACGAACAAAATTCTATTACTTAAATAAATTTAAAATATTTAAGCTCACATAGAAATCTAATGGTTTAAGAAGTATACTTAGGATCGTTGGAAGTTCTCATATGAATAATTGTTGCCTTTGCTTTCCATTTGTTAGGCACCTCCCCGCCTACGGGTTATGACAGACCACCTGGCCTATGAGGGTACAGATCTATCAAGGGGACTCTATGCATTTTAGGGAAAAATCTATTTTCTAAGTCTTTTTAAAAATTTCTTCGTTCTAATTTAAGCATTTAATCGAGTCAACTAGCATGCATTGCATTAGTAACAAATTAAAGAAGTGTCTAAAACTTTAATTATATTTACTTAAGCGTTATATACCAAACATGAGTCAAGGGGCCAATTAAGGACCTGCTCTAGATGTCGACTCTATTCTCAAAAACTTGTCTTAAACGACGTCCTTACCCACTCTTATATAAAAGACCAGACTTATGGTTTTGAATCATTTAGGTGGTTTAGCTAGCTCCCCAATCTAAGTTAGGGTATGTCCAGATCCTGCATTGCATTAGTTAGGTTTGCATCATTAATTTTCAATACCCAGTTTAGACTTAGGTTCTGAGGCAAGCTCAGGTTATAAGACCTCAACCTCTAAGAATTGAATCCCAATTTTCTAATAAAATTAACAACTCAAATTTAAATCTATTTCAATTAAATTTGAGCCAAACACTTATGATAGGCTGGGGTGTTTCTGAATAATTTTAGAATCTCAAAATACTCCCTACCCTTCCTCCTTTAACCTCTAGAAAGAACTGCTCAATTTTGACCTAATCCCTATGAAAAATTCCAATACTTCCCCCTATGAACAACAAGCTTTGAAATCTCAAAATTAAATTCCTACTACTTTTTTAATCAAGAGTACTCATAGAAAACTTTGGTTTCCCAAAGATGTAATTAACTATGAGGGTTTGTACTCGTAAGAGATTTAGAAACTTAGATCTAATTTTTAAAATTAAGATTTTTAAAACCTCAATTGATTATCTTTGGGAAATAAAAAATGGTGATCGTTATCATCATATTCAAATAATTGATAATATATAATATCCTCTTTCCTTGAGAAGATATATTGCATTATCATCACTACTTTGATTATGAAATTAATGATCTCTTATCCTGATCACTATAGTCAAACACTCAATCAAATTTAATCTTGACTCTTCGGGGTCATATATGATTCCTCCCTGAGTTAGACTATGAAAATTTGGATACATTCAAAGTTTTATAATCTGAACCTATTAGAGAATATATGTTTACCTTTCAAGGTGATATATCATTCATAAACTTTCCCAAAGAAAATTAACTTTTTTAAATTATACTTTTTAATAAAAAAGTAGTCAACTAAAGAAGTGATCCAATTATTCCCAATATTTATTTTGATCAACTAATTTTTCATTTGAATCCTTATCTAACTGAATAGTGGAACTCATGGGACTATTTTTTGGCTTGGCCTTATCAATTTCATATTTCTTAAGGATGTCCTTAATATATTTTTATTGACTAAGAAAAATTCCATCATCCTTCTACCTTATGCTAATTCCCAAAAATGAGGTCAATTTACTAATCATACTCATCTCAAACTCCTTACTCATTATTTTTAAAAATTCATCACGTAGCTTTTTATTAGAAGATCCAAATAGAATATCATCAACATAAATTGGGACAATGAGTAGTTCATCTCCTTCCTTTTTTTGAAATAGGGTGGTGTCTGTTCTCCCCTTAATAAAGGTTCTTTCTAGTAGGAATATGCTTAGTCTTTCGTACCATACCCTAGGTGCTTATTTTAGTTCATATAATACCTTTTTTTAATTTAAACACATGATTAGGAAATTATGAATTTTCAAAGCCTGGGGGTTGTTCAACATACACATCTTCTTTTATTACCTCATTCAGAAAGGCACTTTTAAAATAGACGAAAGCTAGTAGCACCCTAATAGCTTCCAATTTAGCTAAAATGGTAAAAGTCTATTTAAACTAATTTATTTTTTAAAAACCCATTTAGTTCCAACAACACTATGGTCCTTAAGTCTTTTAACTAAATCCCAAATATTATTTCTCATAAATTGATTTTACTCTTCTTGCATGGCTAGGATCCAGAATTTATCAAATAGGGCTTGATTTATGTTAGTGGGTTCAATCTTTGAGATGAAGGCTGAGTGGTTTACTTATTTTCTGAGTCTATACCTAGTTCTAACACCTTCAGAAGGGTCTCCTAAGATCAATCTTTTAGGAAGACTTGAAGAATATCTCCATTCTCTAGGTAGTGAATTTTTAGGTTCTACCCTTTCCTCCAGATTTATAGATTCTACTCCTTGGGTGATTTCTATAACTTCTTCTTCTTCTACCCTAGACACTCTAGAATTATCAAATTCATCAAATACAACATGAGTGGTCTCCTCTACCACTAGTGTCCTTTTATTGAAAACTCTATAGGATTTTCCAACATTTGAGTATCCTAGGAATACTCCTTCATCAGATTTGGGGTCGAACATTCCTAGTAGAGATTTTCTATTATTTAGAATGAACACTTTGCATCCAAATACATGAAGGTGAGAGAGGTTGGGTGTCCTACCCTTAACTATTTCATAGGGTGTCTTGTTTATCTTGGATTTAAGATTATCCCTTCTCCAAACATAATAGGCTGTGTTTACCGTTTCTGCCCAGAAGTATTTAGGAAGTGAGTATTCAACTAACATGGCTCTAGCAGCTTCTACTAAGGTCCTGTTCTTTCTTTTAGCTACCCCATTTTATTGAGGGGTCCTAGGAGCTCAAAAGTTATGATTTATCCCTTACTCCTTACAGTATGTTTCAAATTTTTCATTTTCAAATTCTTCTTCATGATCACTATGAATGGTCAGAATTTTACACACTAGCTTCTTTTGAATTCAAGTGGAGAACATCCTAAATTTCTCGAATATTTCATTATTATGAAATAAGAATCTAACCCAAGTAAACCTCGACTAAACATCAACTATCACATACCCAAAGACTTTCCCTCATAGGCTTGCAGTGCTGATAGGTCTAAAGAGATCCATGTGAAGAACTTCTGAGGGTTTACTAATTTTAATATCTTTGATTGAGTGGAAGGAGGATTTGACTTACGTTCCTAACTGATAGGCATTACACAGGTGGTCCTTAGTAAATTCTAGTTTGGGTATGCCTCTAGCTATATCTTCTTGGGTGATCTTCCTAATGCTTTTAATACTTGCATGACACAATCTTCTATGCCATAACTAGTATTCATCAGTAATTATTTTTAGGTAAAGAGTTGTATTAGATTTAAAGTAATTTAGGTCAAGCATGTAAACATTGTTGATTCTCCTTCCCTGTAAAATAGTGTTATCATTTATGCTTATAATACAGCTGATAGATAAAATTTTTATGCTAAAAACTTATCACAGGGTTGGATGATAATGAGCAAATTATGTTTTAAGTCATCTACCTATAAAATATTTTTAATGATGAAATTTTTTGAGCTGCCAATTATACCTGGCCCCACCACTCTCCTAGTTGTGTTATCTCTAAGTTTCACCTTGCCTCCTGCCCTGGCCTTCAACAAAATGAATTGATTTGCATATCTAGTCATGTGCCTTAAATATCCACTACCCAAGTACCCCATGCTCTCATGAGATCTTTTATGAGAGCACTCCAATAAAATCATCAGTGGTCAGATTTGGGAACTCAAATAAGTTTGGGTTCCACCTTATGGAATATGGGATGAAATACTTACATGTTACACTATAAATTATGCAATTTTAGTCTCCACACCAAATGTATTTTATGATAGATACTGCAAGTGTGGGATATGTGTCATAGCATACCACAAGAGAAAAATCTAACTCCATGAAAAATATTTACTAATTTATGTGGGTTATAGTGCTTCTTCTTAGGTTTGAATGCATGATGTGATGGTGTGTTATGAAACTGTACAAGTGTTAGAGGTATTTTATTTTCTTTAAAAGCTTTTAATTAAACTTGTAAAGATTTGTTTGCACTTTCAAAAATTGAATTTTCAAATTTCAATGCATGCTCACTACCACCCAATTTATATGCAAGAGTTTTTAATTCCTTGAAAGCATTTTCTAATTCAACATGCAATATTTTTAAGGAATTATGTTCAGTAGTTAAATCAAGATGCTTCTAATTTAGGGAATCAAATTAACCTAATAAAGCCATATGATTAGTATCCAAAGTGGAATGATCTTTCCTGAGGCATTCATGCTCTTTTTGTAGATTTGAAAAATAAGATTTAAGGCTTGCAAATAATTTCTTGAGCTTCCTATATGAAGTATGAATTTTTTTAGAAATATCAAATAATTCATCATAGGAAAGCTCACATACCTCCTTTTGATTAGAATGATCAAGATGATTATTGACCATTAAGTATATGTTGGTTACCCCCTCTTCTGCTTTAGTTTTAGATGAGTCTAAAGTAGAGTCTGCCTAAAATGTCTTCTAAGTTCTTTGCTTGTCCTTCTTAAATTTATCTTTTTCCTCACCCTTTCCTTATTTGGTTGAGCTTTAAGACTTGGGAAATCAGACTTTAAGTTCCCTGGCTTCCTGTATTCAAAATAAATAACATTAGAGGAAACTTTAGAATTTTTATTATTTTTACCTTTATTCCATTGTTGATGACATTTTTGCTTTTTTCCCTAAAAAGCTCTTGAATTGCCTAGTTATCAGTGCAATATCATCACTTTCTGCTTCAAAAGTATTACTATCAAAGTCATTAGCTTTTAAGGCTATATTGTTCTCTTTTTTCTTCTCGTTTGCATCAAGTTGCCTTTGACTCACTCCTTGTTAATAAGTGAATATTACAAATTTGGACCCAAGTACTACGATTTTGATGATAATAACTATTATTATTTCTTTATTACTATTATCATTGCATATCTATTTTGTTTGCCCTACTCACTAATGTTTTAGGTCCATAAGGTCACTTGCAATGCCAATAAGCTTAAGATCAAGTAGACTAGGATTGAGTCTGTCTGCAAATTCAATTTCAGTGCATTTTTATCTTTCTTGAGTAAAATCATATATCCGGTGGACCCCAAGCTAAGTAACCTTGCAAACACACTCAAGGGGGTGAGTTAGTGAGTTAGGAGAAAAATGGATTTTTGAACTAATCATATAGTACAATCTAATCGTACTAGATGATCAGTCTTATAGAAAATCCTAATTAGGGCACCCTTTATTAAATGAGATAAAATTAACTAATTATACTAGATGATTTATATCATCCAGGATGATCAGTTATACACATAAAAAATAGCTGCCAATCACAATTTAGGTGATATTTTAAGGTTTAAATTATGTTATAATGGTATGGGATGATATACATTATACTAGACATTTTATGATAATCATGTCTAAATTGATCCTGTAATTCGTGGACTAATTATGGTTAGATTGCTTGATCAGATTCACATAGGATGATCTACGACAACCATACTTGACGATCTTTGATAATTCATGGGGCGATCCCCCCATTGTCCAAGACAAAACCATACTTTTCCTCTAATCGTATAGGTAGATTATACTGGACGTCCTGAGGCTTCCATGGGACGATCCTTAAATCATCCCCCATCGTCCCATACCATACTGGATGATTAATATAATATTTTGAACTAATCATCCAGGACGATTGTAGAATCATACATGACAATATATACAAATACTTGAACTGATCGTACAGGGCAATGCTCATACTGGTTAAAAGGGATATTTTGAACTAATCGTATAGGATGATCTTCAGATTGTGTTAGACGATCAGTGCCGCCACATTTAAGCTCTCTTATTTGTCTTTAGATAAATATTTTGCTATTAGTTTGTCCTGAGAGAGAGCTTGGAGAACGAAGAGAAGATGATTTTGAGAGAGACAAAGATCTTTATGTGGGGGAGTTGTGAGGGATTCATAAAGGTTGCTCCAAGTAAGGTTTCCATCCTTGTCATCAAGCTTCTTCCTTGATTCCTTGGTGGCTTTGGGGAGATGATAAACAACATCAGATCCAGGTTCTCTGCCTGCTCCAGGAGGGAGTAAAAGAATTTCAAGGTTCTCTGCCTACTCTAGAAGGGAGTAAAAGGATTCTTAGGTTCTCTGCTTACTCCTAGAGGGAGTGAAAGGATATTTGGTTTCTCTGCCTACTTCAGGAGGGAGTAAAAGGATTCAAGGTACTCTGCCTCATTGGGTTGGTGGAATGATTTTGTAAGGGCTTCTCAGCCTTACTGTGTGGCAAAAGGAGAGACACTACTTTTAGTGTAATACCTGGAGGGGAGGCTCTTGGGAGTGGTCATAGGTTAAGTTGACCGAACCATTATAAAAGTTTGGTGTGTTCTTTCTTATTACTTTTCAACTTTTTTTCTTTCAGCAACTTTCTATGATTGATTGTATGGTTAAAATCTCTGATTTATTTTATTAATCGCTTTTGTATTAAGGGTTAATATTGTTTGTTTTAAAATATTCAAAAAGAGTTTTAAAAAAATTTTCTTTTTATTTTAAGAATTTTTAAAACACCAATTTACCCTCGCCCCCCCCCCCCCCCTCTCAGTTAGGCTTAGGGTAGTTCCTTAAGGTCTAACAACCTTCATGAACTTTCAAGTGGTATTAAAGAGGGATTGATAAATTAAGTTTTAGAAAACTTTTGAATTTAGATCAAATGGCTAACTTTGGTAATTGTAATACTATGGAAGGTTATTCAATCACAATACCACCTTTGTTTAATAATATACTTTTTAATTTTTGGAAAACTCTCATGTCCACCTTTTTATAATCAATTGATTATCGCATGTGGATGTTAGTTCAGGAAGGTTATTCTGCACCTTATAGAATTGTTAGTGGCTTAAAAACTGAAATTCTTTTTTTCGAAATGGACTATAAATTATAGAGATTTAGCCCAACTTAATGCTAAATGTCTGAACTATTTCTTTTGTGCTTTAAAATCTGAAGATCACATACGTATTTCTACTTGTTCTACTGTTAAAGAAATTTGGGAAAAATTATACACAACATATGAAGGGACAAATTAAGTGAAATAATCTAGGCTGTACATTCTGCTTCATGATTATGAACTTTTTTGCATGAAACCTAGTGAATCAATTTTTGAAATATATACTAGATTTACATAAATTGTTACTTCTCTGCATGCCTTAGGAAGAGAACTCACTAACTATGAAAAAGTTAATAAGATTTTGTATTATTTGCCCTCTTCCTTTGATGTAAAAATTGCTGCCATTATTGAATCTAAAGATTTGATTATTTATTTAATGATAACTTAATTTGATCACTCATTGCTAATGAGCAAGGAGTGAATTAAAGGTAGCTTGATGCAGGAGATGAGCTAAAAGAGAAAAATGGTAGCCCTAAAGGCTAATGATTCTGATAGATATACTTCTGGATCAGAAACTAATGATATTGCTTTGAGGATTAGGTAGTTCAAGAGCTTCTTAAAGAAAAAGCAAAAAGGTCATCAGTAATGGAATAAAGGTAAGAATAATAAAAATTCTAAAATTTCTTCTGATGTTTTATGCTTTGAATGCAGGAAGCTCGGGCACCTCAAGTCTGATTGTCCAACTCTTAAAGCTCACCCATGGAGAAGGCTGAAGAAAAAGCTAAGTTCAAGAAGGACAAGCAAAAAACTCAAAAAGCTTTTTGGGCAGACTCAGCATCAAACACTTCTGAAACTAAAGTAGAAGAGGAGGTAATGAACCTATGCTTAAAGACAGATGTTAATCTTGATCATTCTGATTAAGAGGAGATATGTGAGCATACCTATGATCAATTATTTATAGTTTTTAAAAAGATTTACACTGTATATAGGAAGCTTAAAAAATCACATGCCAGCCTTAAATCTAACTTTTCAATTTTATTGAAAGAGCATGAATGCCTAAGGAAAGATCATTCTAATTTGGATAGAAATCATATGGCTTTACTTGATAAATTTGACGAATTTAATAAAAAGCATCTTGATTTAACTTAAAAGCATGATTCTTAAAAATATTGCACGTTGAATTAGAAAATGCATTCAAGGAATTAGAAACTCTTGCATCTCAATTATATAGTAGGGACCATGCATTGAAGATTAAAAATTCAATTCCTGAAAGTGCAAACAAATTTTTAGAAGTTCAATTAAAAGCTTTTAAAGAAAATAAAATACCTCCTACACTTGCACAGTTTCATAACAAACCATCATAGCATGTATCCAAACCTAGGAAAAGGCACCATAACCCACATAAATTAGTAAACCATTTTCCTGGTGTTAGACATTTTTCTTGTGGCATGCTAGGACATATCTCCCACACATGTACCATTCACCGTAGAACACATTTGGTGTGGAGATCAAAAGTTTAAAATTAACAGTATATCATGTATGCATTTCATTCCTCTTTCCATAAGGTGGAACCCAAACTTATTTTGGTTCCCAAATCTGACATCTAATGATTTTATGGGGGTGCTCTCACACAAAGCCTCAAGAGAGTATGTGGTACCTAGAAAGTTGATGATCAAGGCACATGACTGGAGATGCAAATAAATTTATTTCACTGGAGGTCAGGATAGGAGGTAAGGTTACACTTGGAGATAACACCACTAGGAGAGTGGTGGGATCAGGTATAATTAGTAACTCAAAAAATTTCATCGTTAAAAAATGTTTTACTGGTAGATGGCTTAAAATATAATTTGCTCAGCAAAAGCTAGCTCTGTGATAATTTTTATCTACCAGCTACATTATAAGTTTAAATGGTAACACTATTTTGTAGGGAAAGAGAATCAATAATATATACATGCTTGATTTAAATTGCTTAAAATTTGATGCTGCTCTTTGCTTATGAATCTTGATTGTGGCATAGAAAATTATGTCATGCAAGCATGAAAACCCTCAGAAAAGTCTCCTAAAAGACTTAGTGAGAGGAATTCCCAAGTTAGAGTTTGCTAAGGATCACTTGTGTGATGCTTGTCAATTAGGAAAACAAGTCAATTCCTTCATCCAATCAAAGACATTAACACTAACAAACCCTTAGAAGTCCATTACATGGATCTCTTTGGACCTCTCAGCACTTCAAGCCTAGGAGGGTCTTTGGGTATGTGATTGTTGATGATTATTTGATGTTTACTTAGGTTAGATTCCTATATCATAAAAGTGAATCATTTGAGGAGTTTAGAACATTTTCCACTTGGATTAAAAAAAAGTTAGGTTGTGATATTCTAACTATTCATAATGACTATAGTGGAGAATTTGATAAAGAGAAATTTGAAACTTACTGTAAGGAGCAAGGGATAGATCACAACTTTTCAACTCCTAGAACCTCTCAACAGAATGGGTTAGCTAAAAGAAAGAATAGAACCTTGGTAGAAGCTACTAGAGCCAAGTTTGCTGAATATACACTTCCTAAATACTTCTGGGCAGAAGCAGTTAACACAGCTTGTTATGTTCAGAATAGGGTGAATGTTAGATCCAAGCTGAATAAGACACCCTATGAAATCCTTAAGGGTATGACACCCAACCTCTCTCACCTTCATATCTTTGGGTGCAAAGTGTTCTTTCTGAATAATGGGAAAAGTCTACTAGGAAAATTTGACCATAAATCTGATGAAAAAGTGTTCCTAGGTTACTCAAATGTTTTAAAATCTTATAGAGTTTTCAATAAAAGAACACTAGTACTAGAGGAGACCACTCATGCTGTGTTTGATGAATCTGATAATTCTACAGGGTCTAGGGCAAAAGAAGATGAAGAGGATATAGAAATCACCTAAGGAGTAGAATCTATCAATCTGGAGGAAAGGGTAGAACCTGAAAATTCATTACCTAGAGAATGGAGATATTCTTCAAGACATCCTAAGGAACTGATCTTAGGAGACCCATTTGAAGGGGTTAGAACTAGGCATGGACTTTAAAAAGAATTAAACCTCTTTGCCTTCATCTCAATGACTAAACCCACTAACATAAATAAATCCATATCTTATGAATTTTGGATCCTAGCCATGCAAGAAGACTTAAATTAATTTATAAGAAATAATGTTTTGGAACTAGTTGAAAGACCTAAGGACTAGAGTATTGTTGGAATTAAATGCGGTTTCAAAAATAAAACAAATGATTCTAGTGTAGTGGTGTGAAATAAGGCAAGATTAATAGCTAAGGGGTATAACTAGATAAAAGGGATTGACTTTGAAGAGACCTTTGCGGCTATTGTTAGATTCCAACCATCAAGGTACTACTAGACTTTGCCTGCTTTAAGGGATTCAAACTATATCAAATGGATGTCAAAAGTTCCTTTCAAAATGGGATAATAAAAGAAGATGTGTATGTTGAATAACCCCCTGGTTTTGAAAATTCCCAACTTCCTAATCATGTGTTCAAATTAAAAAATGCATTATATGGACTAAAATAAGCACCTAAGGTATAGTATGAAAGGCCAAGCATATTCCTACTAGAAAGAAGCTTTATTAAGAGGAGCGTAGACACCACCCTATTTCTAAAAAAGGTAGGAGATAAACTACTCGTTGTCTAAATTTATATTGATGATATTTTATTTGGATCTTCTAAAAAAAAATAAATAAGGAGTTTAAGATGAGTATGATAGGAGAATTGACCTACTTTTTGGGATTTAGCACAAAGTAGATGGATGATGGAACTTTCCTTAGTCAATCAAAATACATTAAGGACATCCCTAAAAAATATGAAATGGATAAGGCCAAGCTAATAAATATTCTTATGAGCTCCAGTATTCAATTAGATAAAGGCACAAATAGAAAATTAGTTGATCAGAAGAAATATAGAGGAATAATTATATCGCTTCTTTACTTAACTGCTAGCATACCATATATCATATTTAATGTTTATCTTTGTGCTTGATTTCAATCTGATCTAAAAGAGTCCCACTTGGCTACTGTTAAGAAAATCCATAAATATCTCTTAGGAACCCAAAACTTAGGAATCTGGAATCCAAGGCATAACACTTATTTTGACATTATTGGATATTTTAATTCATATTTTATAGGTTATAAGGTTGATAGAAAAAGCACTTCTATGACATATCAATTCATATGACAAACTTTAGTCTCCTGATCCAGTAGAAAATAAAATTCGGTTGCCCTATCCACCATTATAGCTGAATACATTACCTTAGGAAGTTGTGTGGCCCAAGTCCTTTGGTTAACAAGTTCTAGATTTAGAATTACATCACTGCTCACTTTTGCTGATGAGCTTGATTTTTAAATGAGACTTTTGTCTTATTTTTATTTAGAAACTTTTAAGCAGTGATTGACTCCTCGAAAATTGTTAAAGAAAGAAATATTGATGATTATTTCTCTTCCTCTAACTCCTTTAGTGGTATACTTTCTCATTTTGAATCAAAATCTATTTCAAATTAAAAGTTGGACTTTAGAATAGTGATCAATTTTATCTTCCTACATTAATCTATCTCATATGAATAATATTTCAAGTAAATGAATCACTTAATCAGGTTGTTGTATTTATTATATGGATATGATTCTATTTTATGGTTTACTCTTCCTTATATTAGTGAGTGAGTTTTTCTTCTCTTATATCAAGAAGATAATCTCATAAATGAGTCTTTTAAGGTTATGAAAAGAACCAAGCTCACAAAAAAATAAAAAGAGGCACAAAATGAGCCCAACACTGCAAAGATGCGCAATATTCACTAATTAATTGCAAGATACAGAAAGTTCATAAAAAATTAAAAGATGTGCAAAGTGCACTAAATAACTGAAAAAGAGGCACAAAATGAACCCACAAATAAATAAACTTCATTCTCTTTCAAAAATCTAAAAATCATAGAAGAATTCATGTGCCACTTAATATCTTCAAACACTTGAGATTGAAAATCATGATTCCTGATTCATTACTTTGCAATATTGTTCTATCAGATACTTTTCTGTAATAAAGTTTGAAATAATCACTTTTCCTATCTTTTTTTTTTTAATTAGAATTTTATTTAAAAGGAATTTTAACCTATAAGGAGTCCGAGCTAGGGTATATAAAATCGATTTTCTAACCTTTCTGGATTTTAGCGTGGTCAATTCATTCTTCAGGTTCTTAAATCTAAAAATGAGGTAAATTTATAATTTATTGAGCTAATTGATTCAAAAAAAGTTATGTTTTTTATTTTGATTTATGACTATTTTTAGTTTATTTTTGTTTTGCTTTATGTTTCTCGTATTTTTTATTTCATTTTGAAGCCCTCTTATCATCCCATTTCATCCTCTAAATTCTTCAATTTTTGTTCACATCATCTAGGATGATCCATATCGTCCTGTGTGATCTTAAAAAAAATAATCTAATCCCAGATCAAACCCATCTAATGGCCTGAATTGATTAATTATAGGTGATCATACTGTTTGATTACAACATCGTATTATATAATCCACATGGCAAAAATCATTGGATGATTTAAATGAAGTCGGCACGATCAATTATTATACATCGTCCTGTACGATTCACGTGTTCATACTATACGGTATTCTTAGTCAACGATCGTATAGGCTGACTCCTCGGGATGATCACTCTGTGTCTAATCATCCAGTTTGATGTCTGATCATACTATTCAATATGACCAACTTTTTTGACCGATCATCTGGATGAATTGATTGCACCTGATTTTTCAGGATGATCTCATAATAATACTGTACGATCTAGCCATTTCTTTATAAATGGCTAGTTTTCCTCATTTTCTTCACACCATTCAAATTCTCTTTTCTTCTCTTACACTTATCCTCTTGTAATGGCTGGTGGTAAAAGATCTCGAGTGCTTGTAGGAAGCTCTTTCAGGCATCTTATCAATCCTCAATTCACTGATGAATTTGATGAAGCGGTCTACAGCTGCTATAAAACTGCTGGAATTAATCCTTCCAAGATTGTCAATCAAAATACTTTGAACTTTTAGGTACTAAACCTATTTGCTCAAATAACTCTTGGATTCATTCTTACCCTTACCTTTCCTTTCCACATTGAACTGGTCTTTGAATTCTTTACAAATCTTTGCCTTAATGCTGATTTTACTGCTTTACACTCCTATGTCAATAGAAGGCCTGTAGAGATAACATATCAAGATTTTCATGAATTTCTTCACTTTTCCACCATTGGAGATAAAATCCATATCTTAGCTTTTGATCCTGATTATAATTAGACCTTTGCTAATAACATTCTTAAGGAAACTAATGCCCACTATCATAAATCCACAGTTCACACCTTAGTCAACGATGCCCGAACCATCCAGTACATCCTTCGTAATTCAATTATTCGTAAAGCTCGGGATCCGATTCACATTACTCCCATTCTTTCACTAACCACTTACTACATCATGGCCAACCTTGATTTTAATACAGCTGATCTTATCATTTGTTATATTGATTATCTCACCTATATTAGGGATCCATGCCATAAAAGAAACTAAAATCTAGCCTTAGGACATCTCATTGCCAATGTTCTTGAATCAAAATATAATGTTTAATTCCCTGCTCCACCTGACCACCTTCCTGTATTCTATTCTAATATCTCCTTCCACATCCTTCACAGTACTCATCATCACCTCGTGCACGAAGAGCCTGTGACTGAAGAGGAAGGACCTATTCCTATACCTACCCCTCTGTGTCAGCAGTCTCAGATTGATCAGCTGATTCAGAGGTTTGATCGGTGGGAGGCAAGATTTGAAAACTATGTAGCCGAGCAGCAACAATAATGTGCAACTGATCTAGCTTGTTTTGAAAGCTACATAACACAGCAGCAACAACAACATGACTAGGATATGGCCTGATTTAGAGAACAATTTTCTACCCTTACCAGCTTCTTTCAGCCACCACCATAACCGCCTCCACCTAATCAGCATTCTTTTTTTTTCTAGTTCGCTTAGTGTTTTTTATTCCTATGATTATACTAGTTTTTCTTTTATACTTTATGATGTTTTGGTTTTCAGTTGCTTCCTCCTTTTTGTGATATTAAAAGGGGAAGTAGTGTATTGTTTGCATCTTATATTTTAATGAAATTAGTTCGTTTCCTGCTTACTTATTTTCTGTTGTTACTTTTATTTGATGTTTTTCTTAAAAAATATTAAAACAACAAAATTTTAACTCCCCTTACTTTTAAAATTCATCTAATAAGGGGGAGTTTGAGTGAATTTTAAAGAGCTTTCAAAATTTTTAAATAATAATATTTGCCATCATAAAAAAGGGGGAGATTATTGTAAATTTGGACCCAAGTACTATTATTTTTATGATAACAAACATTATTATTTTTTTACTACTGTTATTATTACATACATATTTTTTTCCCTACTCACTAACCTTTTAGGTCCACAAGGTCACTTGCAATGCCAATTAGTTCAAGATCGAGTAGACAAGGATTGAGTCTGTCTGTAATTTCAATTTCAATGCATTTTTATCTTTCTTGAGTCAAATCATGTATTTGATAGACCCCAAGCTAAGTAACCTTGCACACACACACTCGAGGGGGTCAGTTAGTGAGTTAGGAGAAAAATGGATTTTTGAACTAATCATACAATACGATCATAATCATACTGGATGATCAGTTATATGGAAAACCCTAATTAGGGAACCCTTTGTTAAGTAAGATAAAATTAACTAATCATACTGGATGATTCATATCATCCAGGATGATTAGTTATGCACAAAAATAAAATTCACCAATCATAATTTAGGTAATATTTGAAAGTTGAAATTTTATTTTAATCGTACAGGATGATATACATCATACTGAAAATTTATGATAATCATGGCAAAATTTATCCTATAATTAGGGGACTAATTATGGTTAAATTGATCGATCAGATTGTACAGGATAATCTGTAATGATCATACTAGATGATCTTTGATAATTAATGGGACGATCCCCCATCGTCCAAGATGAAAATCATATTTTTCCTCTAATCATACAGGTTGATCGTACTGTACGTCTCGAGGCTTATGTGGGATGATCCTTATATCGTCCCCCATCTCCCATATCATACTAGATGATTAATACATTATTTTAAACTAATCATTCGGGATGATCACAGAATTATATGTGATGATACGTTTAAATACTTGAACTGATCATACAGGGAAATACTGATCGTAGTTGTTGAAATAGTTATTTTGAACTAATCGTATATGATGATCTTCAGATCATACTGGAATATCAGTGCTGTAAGATTGAAATTTTAGGATTTATTTAGAGGCCTTATATTTTAGCTCTCTTATTTATCTTTGTAAAAATCTTTTGCTACTGGTTTATCCTGAGAGAGAGCTTAGAGAAGGAAGAGATGGAGAGTTTGAGAAAGAGAGATCCTTGTGAGGAGGAGTTATGAGGGATTCACAAAGGTTGCTCCAAGTAAGGTTTCCATCATCATCTTTAAGCTTCTTCCTTGATTCCTTGGTGGCTTTAGGGAGACGATCAACATCATAAGATCTAGGTTCTCTGCCTGCTCCAGGAGGGAGTAAAAGGATTTCAAGGTTCTCTGCCTACTCTAGGAGGGAGTAAAAGGATTCAAAATACTCCCTCCCAAAGTTGGTAGAGAACCTAGATCTGATGCTGATGATCGTCTCCCCAGAGCAACCAAGGAACCAAGGATAAAGCTTAAAGATGATGATGGAAATCTTATTTGGAACAACCTATATGAATCCCCTTATAACTCCCCCTCACAAGGATATCTCTCTCTTAAAGCTCTCCTTCTCCTTCTCTAAGCTCTCTCTCAAGATAGACCAGCAGCAAAAGATTTACCTTAAAGATAAATATAATTGCTTAAATAGAAAACCTCTAAAAAAGTCCTAAATTTTAATATGGCGGTACAGATAATCCAATATGATTTCAAGATCATCTTGTACAATTAGTTCAAAATAGCCCTTTCTGCCAATACGATCAACATTGCCCTGTACGATCAGTTCAAGTATTTGTACATGTCATCCCATATGATTCTACAATAGTATATGCTAATTAGTTCAAAATATTATATTAACCATCTAGTATGATTTAGGATGATGTGCAATGATTTATGGATCATCCCACATATGCCTCGGGATGTCCAATATGATCGACCTGTGTGATTAGAGGAAAAGTATAGTTTTCATCCAGTATGATCATTGTAGATCATGCTGTATAATTTGATCAAGCAATTTAACTATAATTAGTCCCCTAATCATAGAATCAATTTAAGCATGATTTTCATAAATCATCCAGGATGATGTAGATTATCTTGTACGATTAGAATAAAATTTCAATTTTAAAATATTGCCTAAATTATGTTTGGCTGCTATTTTTCATGTGTATAACTGATTGTGCTGAACGATTTGAATAATTTAGTGCGATTAGCTAATTTTATCTCTTTTTTTATTAGCTAATTTTAACTCACTTAATAAAGGGTGCTCTAATTAGGGTATTCTGTATAACTGATTATCCAGTACGATTCAGATCGTACTATATGATTAGTTTAAAAGTCCATTCTTTTCCTAACTCACTAACTCAATGCCTTGAGTGTGTGTGCAAGGTTACATAGCTTGGGGTCCACCAGATATATAATTTAAATTAAGAAAGGTAAAAATGTACTAAAATTGAAATTAAAAATAGACTCAATCCTAGTATACCTGATCATGAGCTGATTGGTGTTGCAAGTGACCTTGTGGACCTAAAAGGTTAGTGAGCATGTCAAACAAAATAGATATGCAATGATAATAGTAGTAAAGAAATAATAATATTTGTTATCATCAAAATCATAGTACTTGGGTCTAGATTTGTAACATAAACCACTCTACCTTCATCTCAATGGCTAAACCCACTAATAAAAATCAAGCTCTATTAATGAATTTTGGATCCTAGCCATGTAAGAAGAGCAAAATCAATTTGTAGAAATGATGTTTGGGAATTAGTTGAAAGACTTAAAGACTAGAGTACTGTTGGAACTAAATGGGTTTTCAAATATAAAATGAATGATTATGGTATAGTGGTGAGAAATAATGTAAGATTATTGGCTAAGGGGTACAATCAGATAGAAGGAATTGACTTTGAAGAGACCTTTGACCTTGTAGATGGACTGGAAGCTATTAGGGTGCTACTAATTTTTGTCTGGTTTAAGGGATTCAAACTATATCTAATGGATGTTAAAAGTGCCTTTCTGAATGGGATAATAAAAGAAGATGTGTATGTTGAATAATTCCCAGGCTTTGAAAATTCACAATTTTCTAATTATGTGCTCAAATTAAAAAAGGCAGTATATAGACTAAAATAAGCACATAGGGTATGGTATAAAAGGTTAAGCACATTCCTACTAGAAAGAACCTTTGTTAAGGGGTGAAAGTTCGATAGGGATGTTAAGCCCTGATGAACCAGTCCTGAGGCTAACCAAGAGGGGGGGTGAATTAGTTATTTAAAAATTCGAGAGCAACAGTAAAAATCTTTTCTATGATATGCAGCGGAAACAAGTAAATACTCAAATGAAAAGATTAAACACAAGTTTCACCCAAGCAGATAATCACAGAAAACTAAAGTGCAGAAAGTAATCAGAAAGAACATACCAGATTTTTATAGTGGTTCGGTCAACTTGACCTACGTCCACTCCCCGGAGCCTCCCCTCCGAGTATTGCACTAACTCAAAGTGTCTCTCCTTTTGCTCCCACAGCAAGGCGGAGAAGCACGTATAAAAACCTCCTTTCCACCGATACGGTGAGGTAGAGAACCTAACCTCCTTTTGCTTTCTCCTGAACCAGGCAGAGAACCTCGGACTCCTTTCGCTTCCTCCTGAAGCGGGCAGAGAACCCCTGACACCTTTCGCTTCCTCCTGAAGCGGGTAGAGAACCCCAGATCTTCTTGCGAACGATCCTCTCACAAAGAACACCAACACGACAAAAGATAACGAGTGGAGAAGACGACTCTGATCCTTTCTTGGAGCAAACTTCGTGAACCCCTCACGAACACCCCCTCACAAGATCCTCTCTCTCTCTCTCCCAAACTCTCTCTCTCTAGGGTTTCTCTGGAAAGGAAAGTGGCAAAAGATTTTTCTTGTTGAAAGAAAAAGATCTTTTATAGGAGGGCTCAAAATTTGCTCTAAATCTCAAATGGTCGTCCAAGATCGTCCAAGATGATCGATAGATCATCCTGTATGATCAGTTCAAAGTCAACTATTTTAGCCTGGATGATCTGGCTCTTCTGGACGATCAGTAGAAAAATTTGTTCATATCGTCCCATACGATTCTGCGATCGTCCGGGACGATTAGTGTAAATTGAGAAATTTTGTCCAGAAGACCGCTCTGCTCGTCCAGAGAAACTTGTGCTGGATGACCTAAAAATGACTTGATCGTCAAGGATGATAAGGATATCAACATGTACAATTAGTTTAAAATGTACCCAAATCATCCTGTGCATCGCTCTGGACGTACAACTGAAACACACTAGACGATCCTGATCGTCTAGGACGATCCTGCGATTGTCCAGGATGATATGATCGTATCAATCAAGTATTAATTGCTTTTTTTTAATTACCAGACTAATTTAGGCATGATTGTATAGTATCATTCAGGATGATACACGTATCATCTGGGACTATCAGACCAAATATGTTAAAATAAAAACTTACCTGACTTGATCTAGCGGCTGAGAATTTCTTATTTGAGTATATCATCTCGTACGATGATGGGATCATCAAGGACGATCTGCTTAATCAGACATACTTAACTTGGTCACCCTAATTAGGGTTTTATTTTTACTTCATCATCCAGGATGATGTGAATATCATCTAGGACGATCAGAATAAAAATTGAATAGAAACTCTAATTCACTCAAGCTCTTCCCCTGAGTGTGTGTGTGCAAGATTACTTAGCTAGGGGATCAGTTACATTACAATTGACTCAAGAAAAAGAAAATAGTACATTTAGACACACTTGGACCCGATCTTGAGTTGGCTTGAGTTGCTCTTGATGTTTTGTGCCTGAAATGGGTTAGCCAAGCAAAATATAATAGAAACATGTTTGTCATCATCAAAACTAGATTTGCAATAATCTCCCCCTTTTTGATGATGGTAAACATATGTGCAGTAGTTTAAAAAATAAAAGAACTAGGAGATCAAAAAATTTTTTTTTAAATTTCATTGAACAACCAGAATAGTACAGGAAACACAACTACACATGAAGTAACCAACACAAAATAAGAATAAAAACTACTACAACTGAAATCAAGAACAAAAACTACTACAACTGACTCCCCCTGTTGATATCACAAAAAGGAGGAGGAACAGAAATAACAGTACAAACAGAAAAATATCACAAAACATAAACAGTAAAATGAAAAGCAAATCCAAAGGAAATAAAACTCGAAACAAGTTATTTTTATGTGTCGTTGTTTTTTTTTTGTGTTCTTGTTTCAAGTTTTATTTCCTTTGGATTTGTTTTTCATTTTATTGTTTGTATTTTGTGCTATTTTTCTGTTTGTACTATTGTTTCTGTTCCTCCTCCTTTTTGTGATGTCAAAAGGGGGAGTCAGTTGTAGTAGTTTTTATTCTTGATTTCAGTTGTAGTTGTTTTTTGTTCTTGTCTTGTGTTGGTTACTTCATGTGTAGTTGTGTTTCCTGTACTATTCTGGTTGCTCAATGAAATTTGAAGAAATTTGTTTTTCGATCTCCTAGTTCTTTTATTTTTTAAACTACTGCACATATGTTTGTCATCATCAAAAAGGGGGAGATTGTTGCAAATCTAGTTTTGATAATGATAAATATATTTCTATTGTATTTTGCTTGGCTAACCCATTTTAGGTACAAAAGAACAAGAGCAACTCAAGCCAACTCAAGATCGGGTCCAAGTGTGTCCAAATGTATTGTTTTCCTTTTCTTGAGTCAATTATAATGTAACTGATCCCCTAGCTAAGTAACCTTGCACACACAAACTCAGGGGGAGAGCTTGAGTGAATTAGAGTTTCTGTTCAATTTTTGTTCAGATCGTCCGGGTAGATATTCACATCGTCCTAGACAATTAAGTAAAAATAGAAACCCTAATTAGGGCGACTAAGTTAAGTCTGTCTAATTAAACAGATCGTCCTTGATGATCCCGACATCGTACGGGATGATATGCTTAAGTCAGAAATTCTCAGCCGCTAGATCAAGTTAGGCAAGTTTTTATTTTAAGATATTTGGTCTGATCGTCCCGGTCGATACGTGTATCGTCCTGGACGATATTGTACAATCATGCCTAAATTAGACTGGTAATTAAGGAAAGCAGTTAATACTTGATTTATACGATCATATCGTCCTGGACGATCGCAGGATAGTCTTGGACGATCATTATCATCTAGTGTGTTTCAACTCTATGTTCAGAGCGGTGCTCAGGATGATTTGGGTACATTTTGAACTAATTGTATAGGATGATATCCTTATCGTCCTGGATGATCAAGTCATTTTTGGGTCGTCCAGCACAAGTTTCTCTGGACGACCAGAGCGGTCTTCTGGACGAAATTCCTCAATTTACACTAATCATCCCGGATGATCGCAAAATTTTACGGGACGATATGAAAAACTTTTTCCACTGATCGTCCAAAAGAGCCAGATCGTCCAGGTTGAAGCATCTAATTTTTAAATGATCGTACAGGATGATCTACCGATCGTCCTGGACGATCAAGGCCAACCAGTTGAGATTTAGGGCAAATTTTGAGCCCTCCTATAAAAGATCTTTTTCTTCCAATAAGAAAAATCTTTTGCCACTTTCCATTTCAGAGAAACCCTAGAGAGAGAGTTTGGGAGAGAGAGAGAGAGGATTTTATGAGGGGGAGTTCATGAAGGTTGCTCCAAGCAAGGATCAGAGTCGTCTTCTCCGCTTGTCGTCTTTCATCGTGTTGGTGTTCTTTGTGAGAGGATCATTTGCAAGAAGATCCGGGGTTCTCTGCCCGCTTCAGGAGGAAGCGAAAGGAGTCCGAGGTTCTCTGCCTGCTCTAGGAGGAAGCAAAAGGAGGTTAGGTTCTCTGCCTCACCGTGTGGGTGGAAAGGAGGTTTTTGTACAGGCTTCTCCGCCTTGTTGTGGGAGCAAAAGGAGAGACACTTCGAGTTAGTGCAATACCCGAAGGGGAGGCTCCGGGGAGTGGACGTAGGTCAAGTTGACTGAACCACTATAATAATCTGGTGTGTTCTTTCTGATTACTTTCTGCACTTTAGTTTTCTATGATTATCTGCTTGGGTGAAATTTGTGTTTAATCTTTTCGTTTGAGTATTTACTTGTTTCAGCTGCATATCATAGAAAAGATTTTTACTGTTTCTCTCAAATTTTTTAAATAACCAATTCATCCCCCCTCTTGGTTAGCCTCGGGACTATATCATCAGGGCTTAACATCCCTATCAAACTTTCAAGGCGAGAAGCATAGACACCACCCTGATCTATAAAAGGTAGGAGAAGAACTACTCATTGTCCAAATTTATGTTGAAGATATTCTGTTTGGATCTTTTAACAAAGATCTATGTGATGATTTGTCAAAAATAACGAGTAAGGAGTTTGAAATGAGTATGATGGGAGAACTGACCTACTTTCTTAGATTTAGTATAAGGTAGAAGGATGATGGAATTTTTCTTAGTCAATAAAAATACATTAAGGACATCCTTAAAAATATGAAATGGATAAGGCCAAGCTAAAAAACACTCCCATGGGTTCCATAATTCAGTTAGATAAGGATTCAAATGGAAAATCAGTTGATCAAAAGAAATACAAGGGAATAATTTGATTACTTCTTTACTTGAATGTTAGTGGACAAGATATCATGTTTAGTGTTTATCTTTGTGCAAGATTTCAAGTTAATCTAATAGAGTCCCACTTGACTGTTGTTAAGAGAATCCTTAGATATCTTTTAGGAACCCCAAATTTAAGAATTTGGTATCCAAGACATAACACATCCTTTTAAATTATAGGATATTCTGATTCTGATTTTGCAAAATGTAAGGTTGATAGGAAAAGTATTTCAAGAACATGTTAATTTATAGGATAATCTTTAGTCTCCTGGTCCAGTAGAAAATAAAACTCAGTAACCCTGTCCACTACTAAAGTTGAATACATAGCCTTAGAAAATTGTGTGGCCCAAGTCCTTTGGTTAAAATAATAAATAATGGATTAAGGATTACCTGTAAGCACCATTTCAATCTTATGTGATAACACTAGTGCCATTTACATTTCAAAGAATTCAATCCAACACTCTATGGCCAAACACATAGACATAAGACACCATTTCATTAGGGACCATATTACCAAAGGAGACATAGAGTTACACCATGTAGCCAATGAAAATCAACTTATTGATAACTTTACAAAACCACTAGCCTTTGAAACCTTCAGCATCTTAAGAACCATATTAGGTTTGATAGATATTCATGCTTGAAATTGATGCTTTATGTTCCTGCCCTTTTTATTATTTTATTTGTATGTTTTTTATGAGTTTTTTTAATGTTTTGATTTTCTATTATTTTACTTTACTATTTTAAGAATCAGATCACTGGTCACTTCTATTGATGAATTTATGTTTTAAATAACATTTATGCCATGCTTTTTTTATTTAGAAGCATGTAAGCAGTGATTGACTCTTCTTAAAAAGTTAAAGGAAGAAACATTGATGATTGTTTCTCTTCCCCTAACTCTTTTAGTGGTTTAATTTCTTTTTGAATCAAAATCTATTTAAAATTAAAAGTTGGACTTTGAAATAGAGATATATTTTGTCTTCCTACAGTAATCTATCTTATATAAATAATGTTCAAAGTTAATGAATCTCTTTCAAGTTTTCTTAATCAAGTTATTTCCATTTATCATATGGATAGGATTCTGTTTTGTGGATTATTTTTTCTTATATAAGAGAGTGAGTTTTTCTTCCTCATATTTAAAAGATAATCTCACAATTGAGAATCTTTAAGGTTTTGAAAGGAAGTAAGCTTACAAAAATACCAAGAGGCATAAAATGAACCCAAATTGAAAAGATGCTTAATAATCACCAAATAATTAAAAGATGCACAAAGTGCATTAGAAAATCAAAAGATGCATAATGTGTGCCAAAAGCTGATAAAAGAGGCACAAAATGAGCAAACTATAAATTAGCCTCCCTTTCTTTCAGATCTTTGAACTCTTGGAAGACTCCTTGTACATATTGATATCTCCTACACTTGAATTTGAAAATCATGATTTCTGACTCATTGCATTGTAATATTATTTCTATCAATATTTTTTTGAAACAAAGTTTAAAAGGATCACTTTTTTATCTAATTTCTTTTCAGAATTAGTTTTTTATTTAAAAAAGATTTTGTCTTGTAAGGAGTTCGAGCTAGGATTTATAAAATCAAATTTCTAATATTTCTAGATTTCAACATTATCAATTCTTTTTTTACATGTTTTTAAATATAATAATGAGGTAAATTTATCATTTATTGAAGCAGATTGATTAATAAAAAAACTTTTGATTTTATATTATAGTTATTTTTGTTGTATTATTTTATGTGTTTTCCTATTATTTTTATTTGGTTTTGTTTTCAGACCTTTCCTAATCATCATATTGCATCCTCTAAAGTTCTTCAATATTTGTTCACATCGTCCAGTATTACTTATATTATATTATATGATCTTAACAAAACCTCACATCCCTAATCACAATACATTCAATGGATGATATGAATTAATTATTGGTGATCGTGCTATACGACTCTTCCTTCATATTGTACGATCTATGTGTTGTGAGCCCTTAGATGATTTGAATGTAGCCAGTATGATCCTTCATGCTACATCATACAGTATGATCCATGTGTTCATACTGTACGATCATACAGGCTGACTCCTCAAGATGATCACCCTGTGCCTAATCATCTAGTATGATGTTTGATCATACTATATGATATGACTTCCTTTTTAATCGATTACCTAGCTAAATTTATTACACATGATCGTCTAGTACAATCTCATAATCATATTATATGATTTGTCGATTTCTATAAAAATGGCTAATTTTCTGCATTTTCTTATACCTTCCCAATCCACTCTTCTTCCATCTTGCACTCTTACTCTTGCAATAGCTGGTGGAAAAAGGTCCCGAGCACTAATAGGTAGCTCTTCCAGGCATGATATTGATCCTTGATTCATTGAGGAAGCTAATTAAGTGGCCTACAATCGCTATAAAATTGCTGGTATAAACCCCTCCAAGATTGTCAATCAAAATGCTCTAAATTTTTAGGTACTAGATGTATTTGCTCAAAAAATTCTTGGCTTTCTTCTTACCCTTGCCTTTCCTTTCAACTCCAAAATGCTCTTTGAATTCTTTGTAAGCCTTTGCCTTAACGCTGAATTTACTACTTTACAATCGTATGTTAATAGAAGGCCTGTAGAGATAACCTCCCAAAATTTTTGTGAATTCCCTCACTTGTCCACCACTAGAGACAAAATCCATATCTTAGCCTCAGATCCTAATTATAATTGGACAACTGTTAACACCATTCTTAAGGAAACCAATGTTAACTACCATTAATCCATAATCAACACCTTAGTCAAGGATGCCGAACCATCCAGCACATCCTTCATAACTCAATTATTCCTAAAGCTAGGGATCAGATTCACATTACTCTTATTCTTTCACTCACCACTTACTACATCATGGATAACATTGATTTTAATGTAGCTAATCTTATCATTTGCCATATTGAACATCTAACCCACACTAGGGATCTAGGCCACAAAAAAGCCCAATCTAGCCTTTGAACATCTTATTGCCTATGTCCTAGAGTCAAAATACAATCTTTAATTCCCTTCTCCACATGACCACCTCCCTGTATTCTATTTTAATAGCTCCTTCCATGTCCTTCACAGTGCTCATCGTCACCTTATGATGAAGAGCCTGTGGCTGAAGAGGAAGGACCTATTCCTGCACCTGCCCCTATCCACCAATAGTCTCAGATTGATCAGTCGGTTCTAAGATTTGATCAGTGGGAGGCTCATTTTGACTCCTACATGGCCGAGTAGCAGCAACAGCATCACAAAAACTTAGCTCGCTTTGATGCCTATGTAGCACACCAGTAGCTGCAGCATGACTAGGATATGGTGTGGCTTGGAGAATAGTTTTTCTCCCTTCACGTCTTCTTTCAGCCACCACCACCACCTCCACTTGATCAAGATCCCTATGATTTCTAGCTTATCGTGTTTATTTATTTATTTCTGTTGTTGCCTATTTTTGTTATGTACTTACTTTATACTATTTAGTATTCTCTTTTTCCTCCTTTTTGTGTGTTTGTTTTCATCATGTGTTTTAGTGCAACTAGTTTTCTACTTACTTGCCTTCTATTTTTACTTTTGTCTGGTATTTCTTTAAAAATATAAAAATAAATTTTTTTTTACTCTCCTTACACTTAAAATTTCATATTCTAAGGGGGAGTTTTAGAAAATGTCAAAAGCTTTCAACATCTTTAAACAATAATGTTTGCCATCATTAAAAAGGGGGAGATTATTACAAATCTTGGCCCAAGTTCTGTGATTTTGATGATAACAAACATTATTGTTTCCTTATCATTATTATTATTGCATATCTATTTTGTTGCCCAACTCACTAACATTTCAGGACCACAAGGCCACTAGCAATGTCAATCAGCTCAAGATAGGGTAGACTAGGGTTGAGTCTATCTATAATTTTAATTTCAATATACTTTTATCTTTCTTGAGTCAAATCATGTATCTGGTGGACATTAAGCTAAGTAACTTTGTATACACATACTCAAGGGGGTGAGTTAGTGAGTTAGGAGAAAGATAAATTTTTTGAACTAATCATACTGGATCATTTATATCGTACTGAACAATCAGTTATGATTATGAAAAATAGCTGCCAATCACAAATTAAGCAATATTTTAATATTCAAATTTTGTTCTAATCACACAATACAAAATACACCATACTGGACAATTTATGATAATCATGCCTAAATTGATCATGTGATTAGGAGACTAATTAGGGTAAGGTTGCTAGATCATATTATAAAGGATGATTGGTAATGATTATACTGGATGACCTGAGAGAAACCTAGGATGATACTCATTCGTCCAAGATCAAAAAACCATAATTTTCTTTTAATCGTACAAGCATATTATAGTGGACATCCCGAGGGATGTATGGGATGATATTTAAATTGCCGGCCATCATCACCTATCATACTAGACAATCAATATAGTATTTTGAACTAATCATATGTGATGATCAAAGAATAGTACTGGATGATTAGTACAACTACTTGAACCGATCGTATAAGATAAAGCTGTTCGTACTGTTGGTTATTTTGTACTAATCATACAGAATGATCTCAGGATCGTATTGGATGATCTTTGGTGATAAATTGAGAATTAGGGCACTTTTTGGAGGCTCTCTATTTAAGCTCGCATATCTATATTTAGAAGATCTTTTGTTAGTTTATTTGCTTGAGAGATAGCCTATAGAAGGAAGAGAAGGAGAGCTTTGGGAGAAAAGAAAGGGAGTGATTCTTATGAGGGGGAATTGTGAGTGATTCATAAAGGTTACTCCAAGCAAGGTTTCCATTATCTTCTTCAAGCTTCTTCCTTGATTCCTTGGTGGCTCTTGGGAGACATTCTTTAGAAACAGATCAAGGTTTTTTTCCTACTCAAGAAGGGAGTAAAAGGATTCGGGTTCTCTACCTACTGCAGGAGGGAGTAAAAGGATTCAGGTTCTCTGCCTACTCTAGGAGAGAGTAAAGGATTCAAGTTCTCTGCCTACTCAAGGAGGGAGTAAAAGGATTCCAGGTTCTCTGCCTTCACTAGGAGGGTAAAAAAGGATTTTAAATTCTCTGCCTTCACTAGAAGGGTATAAAAGGACTCTGGGTTCTCTACCTTCACTAGGAGTTTGACAAAGGATTCAAGGTACTCTGTCTCATCGGGTCGGTGGAAAGATTTTGTAACGGCTTCTCTTCCTTGCTATTGGGGCAAAATGAGAGACACTACTTTTAGTGCAATACCTAAAAAGAAAGTTTCCAGGGAGTGGACGTAGGTCAGATTTGATCGAACCACTATAAAATTTAGTGTTAGTATTCTTATTTTAATTATTTTCTGTAACAACAGTTCATATAGTATGATTTCAGTCGTACAATATGATGTACAGAAAAATTAAAAATTTTCAAAATTATTTTTGATCCCCTTGTGTGTGTGTGTGTGTGTGTGCACATGATTAGAGATGTTCAAGGCATATGACTAGAGATGAAAATTTATTTATTTTGCTAGAGGCCATGGCAGGAGGCATGATGAAAGTTGGAGATAACACCACTAGGAGAGTGGTGGGTTTAGGTATTTCATCATTGAAAATGTTTTATTGGCAGATGGCTTAAAATATAATTTGCTCAGCATCAACTAGC
Organism: Dendrobium chrysotoxum; assembly: GCA_019925795.1. NCBI lineage: Eukaryota > Viridiplantae > Streptophyta > Magnoliopsida > Asparagales > Orchidaceae > Dendrobium > Dendrobium chrysotoxum. The sequence goes on from CM034308.1 coordinate 50,202,293, forward strand.
TCTGAGCCAAAGGCTTCAACATAAAATTTTATCTACCAACTACATTATAAGCTTAAATGGTAATACTATTTTATAGAGAAGGAGAATCAATAATGTTTACATACTTGATCTAAATTACATAAATTTAATATTGCTCTTTACCTAAAAAAAATTGCTAATGAATTCTAGTTATGGTACAGTAGATTGTGTCTTATAAGCATAAAACGCCTTAGCAATATCACCCGAAAAGACTTAGTGAGAAGCATAACCAAAGTAGAATTCACTAAGGATTACCTGTGTAATGCCTATCAGGTAGAAAATCAAGTGAAATCCTCCTTCCACTCATTCAAAGAAATTAACACTAGCAAACCCGTATAAATCCTTCACATGGATCTCTTTGGACCAATTAGCACTGCATGGCTAGGAGGGAAAGTATTGGGGTATGTGATTGTTAATGATTATTTGATATTTACTTGGGTTAGATTCTTATCTGAAAAAAATTATTCTTTCTAGGAGTTTAGGACATTTTCCACTTGAATTCAGAGAAAACTAGGTTGTGAAATTCTGACCATTCATAGTGACCATGGTGGAGAATTTGAAAATGAAAAGTTTGAATCTTTCTATAAGGAGCAAGGGATAAATCATAATTTTTTAGCTCTTAGGACCCCTCAGTAGAAAGGGGTAGCTGAAAGAAAGAACAGGACCTTAGTAGAAGCCACTAGAGCTATGTTAGTTGAATACTCACTTCCTAAATATTTTTGGGCTGAAGTGATAAATACAGCCTATTGTGTTCTGAATTGGGTGAATATTAGATCCATGATGAAAAAGATACCCTATTAAAACCTTAAGGGTATGACCCTAAATCTTATGAAGGAGTATTCCTATGTTACTCAAATGTTGAAAAATTTTTATAAAGTTTTCAAGAAAATGACACTAGTAGTAAACGAGACCACTCATATTGTATTTAATGAATCTGATAATTCTGGAGGATCAAGGGTTGAAGAAGAAGAAGTTGTAGAAATCACCCAAGGAGTAGAATATGCAAGTCTAGAGGAAAGGGTAAAACCTGAAAATTCACTGCCTAAAGAATGGAGATATTCTTCAAGTCATCCTTAAGAATTGATCTTAGGAGATCCTTCCGAAGGTGTTAGAACTAGGTATGGACTTAGAAAAGAAGTAAACCACTATGTCTTCATCTCACTGATTGAACCCACCAACATAAATCAAGCCATATTTGATGAATTCTAGATCCTAGCCATATAAGAAGAGTTAAATCAATTTGTGAGAAATGATGTTTGGAACTAGTTAAAAGACCTAAGAACTAGAGTTTTGTTAGAACTAAATGGGTTTTCAAAAACAAAATGAATGATTCTGGTGTATTGGTAAGAAATAAAGCAAGATTAGTGGCTAAGGGGTATAATTAGATAGAAGGGATTGACTTTGAAGAGAGCTTTGCCCCGTAGCTAGACTAGAAGCCATAAGGGTAGTACTAGGTTTTGCATGCTTTAAGGGATTCAAATTATATCAAATGGATATTAAAAGTGCCTTTCTGAATAGGGTAATAAAAGAAGATGTGTATGTTGAACAACCTCAGTTTTTGAAAATTTATAATTTTTGAATCATGTGTTCAAATTAAAAAAGGTATTATATGGACTGAAACAAGCACCTAGGGCATGGTATGAAAGGCTAAACACATTCCTACTAGAGTGAACCTTTGTTAAAGGAAGCATAGGCAACACCCTATTTCTAAAAAAGGTAGGAGATAAACTACTCATTGTCCAAATTTATATTGATGATATTTTGTTTGGATATTCTGATAAAAATCTATGTGATAAATTTTAAAAAATAATGAGTAAGAAATTTGAGATGAGTATGATAGGAGAACTGATTTACTTTTTGGGATTTAGCATATGGCAAAAGGATGATGGAATTTTTCCTAGTCAATCAAAATACATTAAGGGCATTCTTAAGAAATATGAAATGGATAAAGCCAAGGAAGTACTACTGAGTTCTATTTTCTACTTGACCAGGGGACTAAAGATTGTCCTATAAATTGGCTGGTTCTAAAAGTGCTTTTTCTATCAACCCTACATCCTGCAAAGCCTGGATCAGATTATCCTATGATTTCAAAGTGTTGTGCCTAGGATACCAGATTCCTAAATTTTAAGTTCCAAAGTGATATCTAAGGATTCTCTTAACAACAGTCAAGTGAGATTCTTTTGGATCAGCCTGAAATCTAGTATATAGACAAACACTAAACATAATTTCAGGTCTACTAGCAGTCAAATAAAGAGGAGATCAAATTATTCGTCTATATTTCTTCTAATTAACTGATTTTCCATTTGAGTCCTTATCTAACTGAACTGTAGAAATCATGGGAGTGTTAATTTCCTAGGCTTTTTCCATTTCATATTTCTTTTATTTTTTTGAAGATGTGAAAATAGCATTAAAATATAAAAAGAAAAGATATACAAAGACCCTAAGAGATAGTTATTCTATCACAATCCTTCCTTATCAAGTCACAAATGCTTGATGGAAGTTCGTCAAAAAGAAAATCCTCCCAATGAAAATCACCCAAAAGAGCATAGTGGGCACAAGCATCTGCCACACAATTTCTTTCTCTAGATATAAAATGAAAATTTACATTTCTAAAAACATCAAGAAAAGAAAATCCAAGTTGAAAACCTTATTGCTCCGATTAACTAAATAAAGCGACTTATGTTGCAATTTGATATCATTAATGTTATCGCATTCGATCACAATTCCTTGCTTTTTAATCATCCAATCTTTGATAACCTCTTTGAAGTTAAAAATCGAAATAAGTTCCAACATAGAAATATCCCAATGCACCAATTTCCTTCCATATGCCATCAAGAATCTGCCTTTATGATCCCTTAAGACTCCAGCTATACTAGCTTCCCTATTTTGCAATAAGGAGGCATCAACATTCAACTTGATCCAATGTATAGGCGGGGGAAACGAGGTTTTAGACAGCATATACTAGTTAGTTACACATTTCTTGCAAATTAGAAGTGTGATCAGATATGCAAAATCAGCCATTATTTGAGCAGCAACAAGGACAGCACTCCTCGCCTTGCTCCCATGTGTAAACAAATTCCTTTCTTTCCAATTATGGTATACCAAAGATATGTATAGCCTAATAATTCCAGGATTACTTCTAGCTAAGTTCTCCAACATGTTCACACAATGAGTAAAATCGTTAAACATGGGGAGGAAATTCCCCACTTATTCAATGTAGAAAAAATCTCTTTGGGCTTTGTACACTAAACAAAAATATGGAAACTATCCTCCAGGTCTAAGCATCCCCACGAACAGTTATAGGAATCTCATAATTTTCTACCATACAACCACGATTTCGTTGGTATAGACTAATTAATCAATCTCCACCAAAATAAAAATTCCTTAGGAGATACTTTTAGTTTCCTCATTCAATTTACATTATTACCAAGAAATAGATGTTCATCCAAAGCTTGATAAGCCAAAGAAGCAATGGTCTTCCTAGAATTACTCTGCATCAACTCCAGCATGTCTTCTCCGTCTTCAAGACAAATTGGGATACTCAAAATTATCTTCATTATCTCTTCAGAAAATAGCTTACGAAGAAACACCTTATCCCACTTTCCTTCTTTATCAATCAAGAAAGAGAAAAGAATTATGTTCCATCTCCTCAATGTCATACAAAGCTGGCCACTTATTTATACTTCTATCAAGTATCCAATTATCATTCAGAATATTGATTCTTACTCCATTTGATACCTTCCATCCGGTAATTGGCTTCAAGAAAAGAGCCCCATCTATGATAATTCGCCATGCAGGTGATGATGATCTCTTCACTTCAATATTCCAGATATCCCTGCCATATTTGCTTGCCAAGATTCTATTTAAAAGGACCTCATTCTTATTAACAAAATTCCAAGCAATGCGTGCTCTTACCAGTCCTTGTCTCTTTGTTGCACCTTGAATTCCAAGACCTCCTTGCATCACTGATGTACACATCATATCCCAAGAAACATAATGCATGCCATTTTACCCTTGCTCTTTATGCCACAAATAACTCCTGCAAAACTTGTCCAATTCTTTTAGAATGCTTTTAGGAATCAAAGAGTGAGCCATACTAAATAAAGGGATGGAAAAATAAATAGAATTTATTAACGCCAATTTCCCAACCAAAGAAAGATTGCATAAGCCCCAAGTGTTGAGTCTATCCATAGCCTTCTCCAGAATGTAGTTAAAATCTGTTGCCTTAAATCTTCTAAGAGCCATCTTAATGCCAAAATAGTTGAATTCATCCACCATTCTATAGCAAAGCAATTTATTCAATTTCTTCCTTCTACACCAAGTTATAGATCTGCCATACATCACAGTTGATTTATTTCTATTAATACTCTGTCCTATCCAGCTGCCATAATCATAGAGGATTGATGAAATGATCTTTGCATTTCGGCATGAAGCTTTGGCTGCAATCAAAACATCATCAGCAAATAACAAGTGCATTACCTTAGGAGTGTTAGGAGCCAACTTTACACCAAGTTCACTACCTCTTTCCATAAAAGCTTTTGACAGAAGTTTAGAACACATAATAAAAAGACTAGGAGATAACGGGCATCCTTATCTGAAACCACATTCTGTATTAATCCATTTGCTTCTCGTCCCATTGATAATAAAGGAAAATCTTGGATTGCTGATACATTAAGTAATAAGATTTATGAACACATCAGGGAATCCTACTTCATACATAATTTTATAAAGAGTTTCCCAACACATGCTATCATATGCTTGTTCCATATCAAGCTTAAGTAATATAAAGCCTGGTTTAGATTTAGAAAATATCAGCTTGTTTACCAATTCATGGGGCAAAAGGCAGTTGTCTGAAATTGTTCTTCGCAGAACAAAAGCACCTTGATACTCCGAGATAATTGTAGGAAGACACACCTTTAACCTAATCAACATCATACCAGCAACCATCTTGTAAAGCGTTTGACATAAGTTAATAAGATGGAACTTGCCAAGTTCAGAAGCATTTGGAGTCTTGGGAATCAGCACAACCAACGTATCCTTCCAACTGTCTGGCATTGCACCCATATTGAAGAAGTTTTAAACTGCATTCCACAAATCAGCATTTATAATGTTCCAAAAGTGTTTGAAAAAGAAGGCATTCACTCCATTGCCCGGTAATGTATTATTATTCATTTTCATCACAACCAAGAATAGCTCGTATTTTATATAACCTGCAGTTAATAGAGCCTTCTGAACATCATTTAGCATAACTTCAGTTGAGAAAATAAGCAAATTATACATAGAACAATGTCTCTTCCGCCATTTCTTTATAAAGAAATTTTCAAACAGAGATCGAATCTCCTCAGGTTTCATAACCAAGCAACCATCCGAATCAGCCACTTGATTGCTCACATTACCATTCCTTCTAGCTGATGCAAATGAATGAAAGAAATGGGAATTCCGATCACCCTCCTCCAGCCAATGAGATTTGGAACATTGTTTTAACCACATAGCCAATCTAGCAAGTGTCGCATTGAGTTCATTAACCTTTCTTCTTAGCTCAAGTAGCTTAACCAAATCCAACCCGCCCATACTTTCCTCTTCGTGTTAAGACAAGATATCCTTTTGTAACTCAACCTTAGTCTTATTTAATTCTTTAACTTACTCCAAAAAAAAAAGGTTTTTAAGGGACTTTTTAATTTCCTTTAGAGGATGTCAGATGGATTACCAAAATCATTCTTACTCCAAGCATTAATTACCACACCCCTCGAGGCTTCATAAGAGCACCAAGCATTCTCCAATTTAATGGATTTTTGATTAACTGCAATCGAATGAAAGAGATTAAGAAGAAGAGGGCAATGATCAGAAGCAACTATAGGCAAGTGCTTAGTAACTGCAAAAGGAATCTGGCATAAAGCTTTTGAGTTAAGAAAAATTCTATCCAATCATTCCCAAATCAGAGCTAACCCCTCTTTATTATTGCACCAAGTGAATTTGGACCAATAGTCCCAACATCATGAAAATTATTTTTTAAAAGAAATTCCTTCATCTCTTGAGGCCCTTGAGTGAACATGAATCCCTTTCCACCCTTTTTTTCACCTTTGGAAAGAATACAATTAAAATCTTCTCCTATGATACAAGGCTTATCCTTAGGAGTATAACCTTTAATTAACTCCCATAATTTCCTCCTCTCATGTTTATCCTTATTACCATAAACAATGGAAATATTCTACAAAACACCATTTGGACTTTTTAAACAACCAATAACACATTGACTAGAAGAATTTAAGATAGTAAAGCAAGAAATACTACTTTTCCACAACACCAAAATGCCACCTGAAGTCCCTCTTCCATTGACATGAAAAAAATCCCACTCACTACCAATGATCCTTTTCACCTAGTTAGTATCCATAGAGCTTAACTTAGCTTCCAAAAGGCCAATGAAACAAACCCCATAATCACCAACTAAGCCACGTAAATAATGGGAAGCTTTTTTTTTCCTAGCTCCCTTACAATTCCAAAATAGTAAAGAAGACATTATAAACTCAATGGGGATAAGCCCCTTGCACTATCCAGCTTGTATTCTCCGCTTTTATTTCTAAGACTACCTTTAATAAGACCAAACATTCCTCCATTTTTTCTTTAGTCTCTTCTTGAGGTTACTAGGATTTGATGATCTAGACATCTTTTGAACACTTCTCACCTTTCTTGTAGCACCTTCAGCAATTGAATAATATTGGATAGGCATCTTTTTTGAGCATTTCTCACCTGTAAGTAGAATCTGGCAGGATAAACCATCTAATAGAGCCTTCTCTAACTCAAGCCATCTTCCACCATTAATATTATCTTCAACATCAGCATCTAGACTAGAATGGATAGGCACCTTATCCAAACATTTATCACAACTGAGCAGCATCTGGGAGGACGCCACTTCAGACACAGCATTGCGTGCCTTTAAACATCTTCCAGCATCAATACTATCTACATCTTCTGGGACAAATTCACCTTCCTCTTAGTGCCCTTACAAATTTCCACAATATTGGCATTTATGACAACATCATCAATAGTCATGTTCACTTTATTAACAATATTTTGTTTAGCATAACAATCAACATAATGAACTAACATATCATTAACAATTTCCTGTGCAGCATATACCAATTTATCTTCTTCCACATAACTAACTGAAACAACATCAGCATCATTTTTAATAGTAACGGCTTTCAAAATCTCACCATCTATCACCCTAGTTCATTCTGTTCCAGCTTGATTCATACTGATGGTCTGCTTCTCTGAATGTGCTAGTGCCTTATCATTAGTCACAAAAATAGCTTGAGCATTGTGAGTAACATTAACTGGCTTAAATTTATTTCATATTTCTTAAGGATGTCCTTAATATATTTTGATTGACTAAGAAAAATTCTATCATCCTTCTACCTTATACTAAATCCAAGAAAGTAGTTCAGTTCTCCCATTATACTAATTTCAAACTCCTTATTTATTATTTTAGAAAATTCATCACATAACTTTTTATTAGAAGATCCAAACAAAATATCATCAACATAGATATAAACAATGAGTAGTTCTTCTCCTACCTTTTTGAGAAATAAGGTGGCCTCTATGCTCCCCTTAATAAAGGTTCAATCTAGTAGGAATGTACTTAGCCTTTCATACCATACTCTAAGTTCTTATTTCAATCCATATAATGCCTTTTTTAATTTAAACATATGATTGAGAAATTGTGAATTTTCAAAGCCTGGGGGTTATTCAACATACACATCTTCTTTTATTGCCCCATTAAGAAAGGCACTCCTAACATCCATTTGGAATAATTTGAATCCCTTAAAGTAGGCAAAAGCTAATAGCACCCTTATGGATTCTTGTCTAGCTACAGGGGCAAAAGTCTCTTCAATGTCAATCCCTTCCGGTAAAAGCTAGTAGCACCCTTATGGTGTCCTACCCTTATGGATTTAATAGGGTGTTTTGTTCAGCTTGGATCTAACATTAACCCTATTCAGAATACAACAAGATATGTTTATCATATGTACCCAAAAATATTTAGGAAGTGAGTATTCATCTATCATGGCTCTAGTAGCTCCTATTAAGGTCATATTCTTTTTTTTAGCTACCCTATTCTACTGAGGGGTTTTAGGAGCTAAAAACTTATTATCTATCCCTTGCTTCGTATAGTAAGATTCAAAATTTTCATTCTCAAATTCTTCATTATGTTCACTATGAATGGTCAGAATTTTACACCTTAGCTTTCTTTGAATCAAAGTGGAAAATATCTTAAACTCTTCAAATGATTTACTTTTATGAGATAAGAAACTAACCCAAGTAAATCTCAAGTAATCATCAACAATCACATACCCAAAGACTATCCCTCCTAGCCATGTAGTGTCAATGGGTCCAAAGAGTATTAATGTCCTTAATTAAGTGGAAGGAGGATTTGACTTATTTTCCTAACTGATAGGCATTACACAAGTGATATTTAGTGACATCTAGTTTGGGTATGCCTCTCACTAAGTCTTTTTGGGTGATTTTACCAAGACTTTTGATGCTTGCATGATACAATCTCCTATGCCATAATAAAGATTCATCAATAATTTTTTTAGGCAAAGAGAAGTAGTAGAATCAATGCAATTTAGATCAAGATTGTAAATATTATTAATTCATTTTTCTTACAAAATAGTATTTCCATTTAAGCTTATTATGTAACTGGTACACAAAAATTTTATGCTAAAGACTTTATCATAGAGTTAGCTAATGCTGAGTAAAATATATTTTACGCCATCTACCAGTAAAATATTTTCAATGATGAAATTTTTTGAGTTGCAAATTATACCTGATCTAACCACCTTTCTAGTGGTGTTATCTCCAAGTGCCCCTGCCCTAGCCTTCAGCATGATGAATTTCTTTACATCTCCTATCATGTGCCTTAAACTTCCACTATCCAGGTACCACATGCTCTCACTGGGCCTTTTGTGATAGCATACCTATAAAATCATCAAGGATTAGATTTAGTAACCCAAATAAGTTTGGGTTCCACCTTATGGATTATAGGATGATATGCTTACATGCTATTTTATGGTTTATGGATTTTTGACCTCCACACTAAATATGTGAAAGTTTGTGAAGGTTGTTAAAGCTTAAGGAACTAGCCTGAGGCTAACTATTGGGGGGGGGGGAGGTTAATTGGTGATTTTAAAATTTGCTTAATGCAAAAGAAAAATCCTTTTATATTTTTAAATATTTTAAAATAAAGAAAATTATCCATCAATACGGAAGTAGATTGAGTTCACAATAACACAGAGAATCAAAAATTTTAACCATAAAGAAAATCACAATAGAGTATAGAAATTAAAATGCAAAAAAAGGAAATAAGAATGAACACACCAGATTTTATAGTGGTTCGATCAAACTAGACCTACGTCCACTCCCCAAAGGCCTCCGCTCTAGGTATTGCACTAAAACTTTTTAGTGTCACTTCTTTAGCCCCCACAACTAGGCAGAGAAGCTCTTACAAAATCTTTCCACTGACCCAGTGAGGTAGAGAAACCTGAATCCTTTTTCACTCTCCTGGTGATGGCAGAGAACCCAGAATCCTTTTTTACCCTCTTGGTGATGGTAAAGAATCAAGAATCCTTTTACTCCCCCTAGGAGTAGGCAGAGAACCTGAGAATCTTTTACTCCCTCTTGGAATAGGTAGATAATCTAAGAATCCTTTTACTCCCTATTGGAGTAAGTAGAGAACCTGGATCTGATGCTGAAGATTGTCTCCCCAGAGCCACCAAGGAACCAAGGATGAAGCTTGAAGAAGACGATGGATACCTTACTTAGAGCAACCTTTATTAATCCTTCACAACCCCCCCTCAAAAGGATATCTCCCTCTCTTCTCTCCCAAAGATCTCCTTCTCTTCCCTCTCTAATCTCTCTCTTAGGTCAAATTAATAGCAAAATATTTGCTTAAGGACAAACATATCTGCTTAAATAGTGAGCCTTAAAAGAAGCCCTAATTTTCAATTTTGCAAAACTGTTTGTATAATACAATCCAAGATCGTATAATATAATTAGTTCAAAACTAGTCTCATCCAGTATGATATGAACAATTCTCCAAATGAACTTTTTAATTAATTCGATCATATCATATAATATGATCTGCAAATCTTCCTATACAATCTGATTGATTTCCTCTAGTCATCTGGGATGATGCCTGGGATGAATGAAATTCATCTCTATCAATCATCAATACTGTTCACTTTGTACAGTTGATAAGTTAATTTCAAGTAGGTTGTCATGTACGATACTAATATTGTATAGTTTGATCAGTTCAAAAAATAATGGTTCATTGGGATGAGCTTTGGGATGACCAAATTTCATCTCTGTCAGTCGTACAATACAATTCATATCATACAGTATGATTGGTAATTATTAATTAAACCTTGATTTGATTGACTGATTTTAGGGGTTAATTTTAGTAAGATTTCACATATTCATATAGTACAATTTTCAGCATATAGTATGATTAGTTCAAAAGTCAAATTTTAAAGCTTACTTAAATTAATTTGGTGGCTAGGGTTTCCATGTTGTAACACATCATATACTACAATCAAGATTGTACATTACAATTAGTTCACCAAAACTCATTCTCTTTATACAAATCGTATAGTATGAATATGATATGTACAAAAAAAATTTCTTATCTTTAAATACTTTATCTCGCTCCCACTATGTGTGTACAATGTCTCTTTAGCTTTAGGATCCACTGTATACATGACTTGACTTAAGAAAAGTAAAAGTACATTGAAGTTGATAATTACAAATAAACTCAGCCATAGTCGACCCAATCTTGAGCTGATTAAAGTTGCAAGTGAACTGTAGACCTGAAAAGTTAGTGGGCAAGGCAACACAATAAATATACAAGAATTAGTGGTAAAATTAATAATGTTTGTTATCATCAAAATCATATTACTTGGGCCCAAATTTTCAATAATCTCCCCCTTTTTTATGATGGCAAATATTGGTCTTACAACTTTTCAAAGCTTTTTAACATTTTGTGAAACTCCCCCTTATAAGATGTAATTTTAAACATAAGGAGAGTTTAAAACAATTTTTAATTTTATTTTTAAATTTTTTTTATTTATAATTAAACGAACAAAAAATAAGTAGAACAAGAGGTTAAATTCATTTAAAATAAAAGATTACACACTACTACTCCCCCTTTTGACATCATAAGAAGGAGGAGCTCAGAAAAGAAAAATAAAAGTTAAACATAATAAGACAGAAGAAAAAATAATACAATAAAAAAACTATAGATAAGGTGGATCCTAATCAGGTGGTGGTGGTGGTGGATGAAATAACTGATAGAGGGAGGTAAATTGATTTTTGATGGAGTCAAAGCATCTCATTTCTTCTTGATGATGATGTTCAGATTGTTGAATGTTGTAGTCAAGGAAAGTTTTGAGTTGCTCGAGTTGCTGAATTATGTCATCTTGAGGGTAGGCAGGGTCAGATAGTGTAGGTGGTGGTATTGTTGGTGGTGGAGGTCTACCTGCAGAAGTAGCTTCCCCTTCATCATGGAATTCAGGCTCAGTTGGCCCTTGTCCGTGATTGAAAAGAATAAGGAAGGAGGCATCCCTATAGAAAAAAGGTACATTACAGGAGGAGCAGGAAAGTCGATTTGATATTTATAGTGTATAATGTATTCTATGATATGTCCTAAGGAAACATTATATTTCCTTCGAGTGCTTGGAAGTCAAATGGTAGTCATGTTTTGGAACTAGTTACAAATCATTTGGGCTTCATCGAATTAGGTATTTGACATAAAGAGATAAGTGACCACAGAAAGAAGTGGGGTTATATTTACCCGAACCCCAACTTTGGTTATGATTGATGTTAGAAGGAGATGTTGGATGACCTGGGCATTTTTTATTTAAGGTGTTGACTTGGCAATGATGTGTGTTCATGGGTACATTCCTAATGGTTAAATGCACATATGTCCAATCAAAATCATGGAAGATTAGGGATTATGGATGGGGTCCTTCGGTAGAAAGACCTATATGTTCAGCTAGGTCAATTTTGGTAATTTCTACATGTTGCATACATAAATAAGAGGTCATGCTGGAGTTTTCCATTGTCAGCCTAAGGTTTGCTAGGAATTTATAGAGGAGTTCAAAATTATAGGGAAAGGCTAGTGTTAGAAGAAATTGAAGAGTGGTAGGAGTAAAAAGGTTCATCACCTCGAAATTAAGCGCGGGTTGATTTAGCATGTGGGAAGGTGTGATTTTAGCCTCTTTGAACCTATAATAGACATCCTCATCCCTGGCGGACAGGAACCTATCATCAAATCAATGAGTGGAGGAGGATCTCCCCTGGGTCATTCAGCCATGCTTGCTTCCACAAGCCATTTAGACAGAGAGATTTAGAAGACAGGAGCTTGAGGAAAGGATGATGGAATTGAAATTATTCATGCCCTCCAATTTATAGAATTTCAGCATATTTTACTATATGATTGAGATTCATACAGTACGATCAGTGAATTTAATTTGTCTGGATGAATTTTTAGAAAAAGTGGTCAAATTGTACAATATGATTAGTATCATATTAGACAATCTGTAGGAATTGTGTTCGTTCCGAGGAGTCGTCAGTGTAGTGTTTGATAAAAAGTATTGTATAGTATGAACATGTGTTCTTATAGTACGAATCACAATAATGATCGTACCGATTAAATTGAATTCTTAGCAATCCAGTTTGAGACATGTATCATACAGTATGAAGGGAGGTATCGTACTAAATAAATGGCAATAATTTCATACCAAATGAATTAAATTTCTCAACGGTTAATGACATATGGATCGTACAGTACTATAGTGGATCATACAGTATGATATTCATATCATTGATCTAATCTAGACTGTTGATTAAACTCAGGGTTTGATATGGTCATTTGTTCAGATCATATAGTACAAACATAGTTCATACAGTACGATGGGAATAAAATTTTGAGAGGTTTGAGGATAGAAAGTGATGATCAGGATGGGTCAAAAACAAAAATAAAACATGAATAACATAAACTAAATAAATAATCATAAATAAAAAATAAAACATGAACAAAAGTTTTTTTTTTTGAATCGACCAACTTCAGTAAATGATAAATTTACCTTATTATTAGATATAAAAACCTGTAAGAAATGAATTAACAACACTAAAATCTAGAAAGGTTAGAAAATCAATTTTGTAAACCCTAGCTCGGACTCCTTATAGGTTAAAATTCTTTTTAAATAAAAATCTAATTCAAAAAAAGAAATTAGATAGGAAAAGTGATCTTTTCAAACTTCATTTTAGAAAAAAATATGTGATAGAATAGAATTACAAAGTGAATGAATTAGGAATCATGTTTTTCAAACTTAAGTGTTTGAAGATAACAAGTGGCACATGGATTCTACTAAGATTTAAAGATTTGAAAGAAAAGGAAGCTTATTTCTTTGTTGGCTTATTTTGTGCCTCTTTTTCAATTATCTGGTGCACTTTGTGCATCTTTTAATTTTTGATACACTTTGTGTATCTTGTAATTATTTGACGATCATTGTGCATCTTTTTAGTGTTCGGCTCATTTTGTGTCTCTTTTCCTTTTTTGTGAGCTTGCTTTCTTTCAAAACCTTTAAAGACTCTCAGTTGTGAGATTATCTTAGAGATATAAGAGAAGAAAAACTCACTCTCTAATATAAGGAAGAGTAAACTACAAAATAGAATCATATCCATATGACTTGATTGAGAAAACTTGAAAGTGATTCATTGACTTGGAACATTATTCATAGAGATATATTACTATAGGAAGATAAAGTAGATCTCTATTTCAAAGTCCAACTTTTAATTTGAAATAGATTTTGATTTAAAAAGAAAAATACACTACGAAAGGAGTTAGAGGAAGAGAAACAATTATCATTATTTCTTCCTTTAACTTTTTAAAGGAGTCAATCACTGCTTACATACTTCTAAAAAAAAGGCAAAATTGTCATTTAAAACAAGTTCAATAGTAGAAGTGAGTGGTGATCTAATTCTTAAAATACTAAAGGAAAAATAGCAAGAAATCAAAAACATAAGAAACCCATAAAAAATAATCATACATACAAATAAAAAAATAGAAAATAAACATAAAAGAAAGCATCAATTTTAAGCATGAATATCTATCAAACCTAATCTAGCTCTTAAGGTGCTAAAGGTTTCGAAAGCAAGTGGTTTTGTGAAGATATCCGTATACTAATTTTTAGTGGCTACAAGCTATAGCGCTATGTCTCCTTTGGTAACATGATCCTTAATGAAATGTTGTCTTATGTTAATGTGTTTGGTCATGGAGTGTTGGATTGAATTCTTTAACATGCAGATGGTACTGGTGTTATTACATAGGATTGAAATTGTGCATACAGGTAATCCCAAATCTAGAATTTGTTGCTTTAACCAAAGAACTTGGGCCACAAAACTTTCTAAGGTTATGTATTCAGCTTTAATAGTGGACAGTGCAACTAAGTTCTATTTTCTACTGGACCAGGAGACTAAAGATTATTCTATGTATTAAAATATTCGAGAAGTGCTTTTTCTATACCCTGCATCCTACAAAATTTGAATCAGAATATCTTATGATTTTAAAGGAAGTGATATACCTAGGATACCAGATTCCTATGCTTTGGGTTCCTAAGAGATATCTAAGGATTCTTTTAATAGCAGTCAAGTGGGACTCTTTTAGATCAGCTTGAAATCTAGCACAAAGACAAACACTAAATATGAAATTAGGTTTGTTAGCAGTTAAGTAAAGAAGTGATCTCATTATTCTTATGTATTTCTTTTGATGAACTGATTTTCCATTTGAATCCTTATCTAACTGAACAGTTAAACTCATAGGAGTTTTTATTATCTTGGCTTTATCTATTTCATATTTATTAAGGACATCCTTAATGCATTTTGATTAACTAAGAAAAATTTCATCATCCTTCTACCTTATGCTAAATCCTAAAAAGTAGGTCAGTTCTCCCATCATACTCATCTCAAACTCCTTACTCATTATGTTTGAAAGTTCATCACATAGATTTTTATCAAAAGATCCAAATAGAATATCATTAACATAAATTTGAACAATGAGTAGTTCATCTCCTACCTTTTCAAAAATAGGGTGGTGTATATGCTCCCCTTAACAAAGGTTCTTTCTAGTATGAATGTGCTTAGCCTTTCATACTATACCCTAGGTGCTTTTTTAGTCTATATAATGCCTTTTTTAATTTAAACACCTGATTAGGAAATTGGGAATTTTCAAAGCCTGGGGGTTGTTCAACATTCACATATACTTTTGTTATCCCATTTAGAAGGCACTTTTGACATCCATTTGATACAGTTTGAATCCCTTAAAACAGGTAAAGGCTAGTAACACCCTAATGGCTTTCAATTTAGCTACAGGGATAAAGTTCTCTTCAAAGTCAATCCCTTCTATATAGTTATACCACCATAGCTACTAATCTTACTTTATTCCTCACCACTAGACTAGATTCATTCATTTTATTTGAAATCCCATTTAGTTCCAACAATATTCTGGTTCTTAGGTTTTTCAACTAATTCCTAAATATCATTTCTCATAAATTGATTTATCTCTTCTTGCATGGTTAGGATCAAAAATTCATCAGATAGGGCTTGATTTATGTTGGTGGGTTCAGTCATTGAGATGAAGGATGAGTGGTTTACTTCTTCTCTAATTCCATGCCTAGTTCTAACACCTTCAGATGGGTCCCCTAAGATCAGTTCTTTAGGATGATTTGTAGATTATCTCCATTCTCTAGGCAATGAATTTTCATGTTCTACCCTTTCCTCCAAATTTGTAGATTCTACTCCTTGGGTGACTTCTACAATCTCTTCTTCTTCTACC
The DNA here is from genome assembly GCA_019925795.1 of Dendrobium chrysotoxum. Lineage (NCBI taxonomy): Eukaryota > Viridiplantae > Streptophyta > Magnoliopsida > Asparagales > Orchidaceae > Dendrobium > Dendrobium chrysotoxum. The sequence goes on from CM034308.1 coordinate 50,218,200, forward strand.
CTAGACCCTTTAGAATTATTAGATTCATCAAATACAATATGAGTGGTATCCTCTACTACCATTATCCTTTATTTAGAAAAAAACTCTATATGGTTTCCCAATATTTGAGCAACCTAGGAACACTCCTTCATCAGATCTGGGGTGAAATTTTTCTAACATAGATTTCCCATTATTTAGAATGAACACTTTGCATCTAAAGATATGAAGGTGAGAGAGGTTGGGTGTCATACCCTTAAGGATTTCATAGGGTTTCTTATTCAGCTTGGATCTAACATTCACCCTATTTAGAATATAACAAGCTTTATTTACTGCTTCTGCCCAAAAATATTTAGGAAGTGAGTATTCAGCTAAAATAGCTCTAGCGACTTCTACCAAGATCTCATTCTTTCTTTCAGCTTCCCCATTCTTCTAAGGGGTTCTAAGAGCTAAAAAGTTGTGATTTATTCCTTGCTCCTTATAGTAGGTTTCAAATTTCTCATTTTTGAATTCGCTGCATGGTCACTATGAATAGTCAAAATTTCACAACCTAGCTTTCTCTGACTCCAAGTAAAAATTGTTCTAAATTCCTCGAATGATTCACTTTATGAGAATCTAACCCATGTAAACCTCGAATAATCATCAACTATCACATACCCAAAGACTTTCCCTCCTGGGCTTACAGTGCTGATAGGTCCAAAGAGATGCATGTGAAGGACTTCTAAGGGTTTGTTAGTGTTAATATCTTTGACTGAGTGGAAGGAGGATTTGACTTTCTTTCCTAACGGACAGGCATCACACAAGTGGTCCTTAGTGAACTCTAATTTGGGTATCCCTCTAAGTCTTTTTCATTAATTTTTATAAGGCTTTTCAAGCTTGCATGACATAATCTCCTATACCATAACCATGATTCATCAGCTATTATTTTTAAGCAAAGAGCAGTATCAGCTTTAATGCAATTTAAATCAAGCATATAAACATTATTGATTCTTCTTCCCTGTAAAATAATTTTATTATTTAAACTTATCATGCAGCTGGTAGACAAAAATTTTATATTGTAGCCTTTATCATAGAGCTGGCTTATGCTAAGCAGATTATGTTTTAAGCTAATAACTAGCAAAATATTTTTAATGATGAAATTTTTTGACTTGCCAGTCATACTTGAGCCCACCACTCTCCTTGTGGTTTTATCTCTAAGTGCAACCTTGCCTCCTACCCTAGCCTCCAATAAAATTAATTGATTTGCATCTCCAGTTATATGCCTAGAACATCCGTTATCCAGGTACCACATGCTCTCACGAGGCCTTGTGTGAGAGAACCCCTATAAAATCGTTAGTGGTCATATTTGGGAACCCAAATAAGTTTGGGTTCTACCTTATGGAATGTGGGATGAGATGCATGCATGTTATATATGAATTTTGTAATTTTGGACTCCACACCAAATGTGTTCTATAGTGAATAGTGCAAGTATGGGAGATGTGTCCTAGCATGCCACAAGAAAAACATATAACACTAGGAAAAGGATTTACTAATCTATTTGGGTTATGGTGCCTCTTCCTAAGTTTGAATGATGCATACTGTGGTGATTTTTTTATTTCTTCAGGTACAACTAATATTTCTTGCAAATTTTGTCTGCACTTTTAAGAATTGCATTTTAAATTTTTAATGCATGCTCCCTATCATCAGCTTCATCTAAACATGCTTTTATTTTATTAAATGAACTTTCTAAATTAATATGATATGCTTGTAAGGAATCATGTTCAACAATTAAAATAAGATGCTTTTTGTTTAAAAAATCAAATTCATCTAATAAAGCCATGTGATTGTTATCCAAAGTGGAATGATCTTTTCTGATGCTTTCATGCTCTTTTTGCAGATTTAAAAAGTCAGTTTTAAGGCTTGCATGTAATTTCATGAGCTTCCTATATGAGGTATGAATTTTTTCAGAAACTTTAAATAATTGATCATAGGTAAGCTCACATATCTCCTCTTGATTAGAATAATCTAGATGATCATCTGTCATTAAGCAAAGGTTGGTTACCTCCTCTTCTGCTTCAGTTTCAACAGAGTTTGATGTTGAGTCTGCCCATAAAGCCTTATGAGTCCTTTATTTTCCCTTCTTGAACTTAAGTTTTTCCTCACCCTTCTCCTTGCTTGGGTGAGCTTTAAGAGTTGGGCAATCTCACTTTAGGTGCCTTGGCTTCCTGTATTTAAAATAAATAACATCAGAAGAAACTTTAGAATTTATCTTATTTTTACTTTTATTCCATTGCTGATGACATTTTTTCATTTTCCTTAGAAACCTCTTGAATTGCCTAGTCATCAGTGCAATGTCATCATCGCCATCGAATAAAGAATTTTTACTTTCAGAAGTCATCAGTGTAATGTCATCATTGCCATCAGATAAAGAATTTTCACTTTCAGAATCATCAGCCTTTAAAGAAACTATTTTTTCCTTTCGCTTTTCACTTGCATCAAGTTATCTTTGACTCACTCATTGCTCATAAGCAATGAGTGATCCAAGCAAGTTATCAATGAAATAAATAGTCAGATCTTTAGATTCAATAATGATAATGATTTTTGCATCATATGTAGAAGGTAAACATCACAAAATTTTGTTATTTTTTTCATAGTTGGTGAGTTTTCTTCCTAAGGCATGCAAAGAAGTAACAATCTGAGTAAACCTAGTATACATTTAAAAAACTGATTCACTAGATTTCATGCAAAAAGTTTATAATCATAAAGCAAAATATTTAACCTAGATTATTTTACTTCATTAGTCCCCTCATATTTTATGCATAGTTTTTCCCAAATCTCTTTTTCAGCTGAATAAATTTAAACACATATATAATCTTCAGTTTTTAAAGCATAGAAAAAAGTTCATATTGCAACTCGGGCTCACGAGTTCTTATTTTGATGATAACAAATATTATGATTCATCTCCTAGTATTTGAAATATATATTTGTTTGTGTGTAATAACATTTCAGGAACAACATGCATCAATCCAAGAAAGATTCAAGACTCAAGAATGAGTAGAATAGGCTTTGTTGTATTTCTCATTGATGTACTTTTTATTTCTTGAGTCAAGTCCTGTAAGGGTGTATGCTTATTTGTGACTATGTGTACATATACTCAGGGGGAGTGAGATCCTGTCAAAATCAGAAGTTCAACTTTTAAACAAATCATACTGGACGATCCAATATGATCTCAAAACCCTAGCCGCCATGATAATTTAGGCAAGGATTTAAGAGTCAAAATTTTCTCTAATCGTTCTGGACGATATGTATATCGTACTGGATGATTTATGCAAAATTTGTACTGATCGTCCTGGACTATCCTAGGATTGTGCGGGACTATCAGGTCAAATTCTACACATCATCCAGGATGATCTTGCGATCGTCCGAGATGATGTTTGGCGGCAAAATTGAGTTTTTAGGGTTTTCTGAAGCCATCTTTTGGAGCACATCGTCCTGGACGATCCTGCGATCGTCCTGGCTGATCTTTGGTGGCAGAATTGAGTTTTTAGGGTTTTCTGAAGCCTTCTTTTGGAGCACATCATCCTGGACGATCCGGCGATTGTCCTGGACGATCTTTGCCGCTAGAACTAATTTGGAAGGGTTTTTAGAGCTCTTTATTTAAGCTTTCTCAAGGCACTTGATAGGTGTCTTTGGCAGCCATTGAGGCTTCATTCTTTTGAAGAAAAATTGAAGAGAGAGCTTGAAAGGGAGAGAGGAAAGGGTGGAGTTTGAGAGGGAGAAGAGCCTGGGAAGGGGGATTCTCAAGGGAGTGTGAAGGGGTTCACATGGTTGCTCCGGCAAGCTTGCACCTAAGTACCATTGGATTCAAGGGTTGTGTCGAGGGAGGTTTTGGGAAGAAGAAGATCTCTTTGGTGTCAAAGGACCCGGCTACTCCGCCGCACCGGGGAAGGTGGAAGTGATTTTGTAAGGGCTTCTCCGCCTAACTGTGGGGGCTGAAGGAGAGACACTATTTGGTTTAGTGCAATACTTGGAGGTGCCTCCGAGGACTGGACGTAGGTCAGGTTGGACCGAACCACTATAAATTCGGTGTGTTCTTTCTTATTATTTTTCGCACTTTATTTTATTGCGATTATCTGCTTGGGTGATATCTGTGATTGATCTTTTATCGTTGTTTTAATTCATTTCCGCTGCACGTTATAAAAAGATTTTTGTTTTATTTCAAATATCGAATTCACACCCCCTCTTGGTTAGTCTCGGGACTAGTTCATCAGGGCTTAACATCCCTATCAAACTTTCAAGTGGTATCAAAGCGGGATTCATAAAATCAAGTTTTTAAAAACTTTTGAATTCGATCCATGGCTAATTTTTGTAATTGTAATATTACGGAAGGTTATTCAATCACCCGGCCACCACTTTTTGAAAATACTACTTTTGATTTTTGGAAAATTCGCATGTCTACTTTCTTGCAATCTATTGATTATCGCATGTGGCATATGATTCAAGTTGGTTATTTTGTACCGTCACGTATTATAAATGAAATTAAAGTTGATATTTCTTTTTCTGAATGGAGTAGATTAGATCAGATCAATACTCAATTGAATGCTAAATATTTGAATTATTTTTTCTGTGCTTTGAATTCTGATGATTGTACGTTAATATTTGCATGTACTTCTGGCAAAGAAATTTGGGATAAATTATGCACTAGATATGAAGGTACTTGTGAAATCAAGCAATCTAGGCTAAATATGTTAATACATGATTATGAACTTTTTAGCATGAAACCTCATGAAATGATCTTGAACATGTTTACTAGGTTTTCTCAAATTGTGACATCATTACATGCTTTAGAAAAAGAACTTTCAAATTTTGAAAAAGTTAATAAAATCCTACGTTCTCTACTTGCTAAATTTGATGCCAAAGTCATTACAATTTCTGAATCAAAAAATTTGAACGAATATTCTATTGATAATTTGATTGGCTCACTAATTGCCTACGAGTAAAGTTTGGGTCAAAAGCTTTTGGATGCAGGTGAAACGATAGTGCTGAAAACTGAAGACATTGAAGAAAGCAACTCATAAAGTGATGAAAGTGAAGAGTTAGCATCAGCAACAACAAATTGAAAAATCTACTAAAGTATAAACATCAACATCAAAAGTGGAACAAAGGTAAAAATGGTAAGAATGTAAAGTTCTCTTCTGATGTTATCTGTTTTGGATGTAAGAAGCCTGGACATATGAAAAATCAGTGCCCGAACTTAAGAACCCTTCCTGAAAAGGAAAAGGGTAAAGCTAAGCAAATTATAATAAGGGCTGAAAATACAAAACGAAAAATGTCCTGGGCAGATCTAGCTTCTGAAACATCTGATCAGAAGCAAGCTGATGTAAATTAATGTTCTTTTTGTGTGTTTATATTTTTTGTTTTGTTTTTTCTATTACTATTATTTATTCATTGTGTTTTCTATGTTTTAGTATTTTTGTTTTTCCTTTTAAAATTTTTGATTTTTTTTATTGTTCCTCTGATCAAGCACACACATAACACCTCTTATTTTAAATTATTTTTTTAAGATCTTATTTTCTAAAAATGGAAAATTTAACTCCTGTACTTTCTAAATACTTTGTTAGTTGTGGTTGATTTCTCTAAAATCAAGTAAATGAAGAAAACTTATGATTTTCTCTCTCTATCTCATTTCTTTGAATAAGGCTATCTTACTTTTGAGTAAAAATCTGTTTCAGATTATAAATTGTATTTTGAAATAAAAACGTTTTTCATCTCTCAGCATTTTGTCTATCTCATAGAAATCTTTTACAAATTATTGAACCAACATCAAGATTATCTTATTCAGGTTATTCGTCTTTATCATAAAGATAAGGTTTGCTGATTTTAAAGATTTAGAAATGAGGCAATCAAAAGATGCGCAGTGCGCCAAATAAATTGAAAAGAGACACAAAATGAGCCCAAAACTGAAAAGATGCAAAATTGCCAAATTGAATACACAAAGTGTATCAAAAATCAAAAGATGAGTTAAGCACCAAATAAATTGAAAAAGAGGCACAAAATTAACCCATAAAAGATGCTTCCATTCTTGTAAATCTCTAAAGTTTAGAAAACTCTTATGACTTTTTGATAGATTCGTTACTTGAGTTTGAAAATCAAGATTTTTTTATTCATTACTTTGCATCAATCTTCTATTAGATGTATTTCATGAAAGGAGTTTTGAAAGATTTTTATTTCCTTATCTAATTTGTTCCTTGATTTAGATATTGGCTTAAAAAGTTTTTTAGCTTTTTTAAAACTTGAGCTTGGTTTAACAATTTCTGAATTTCTAATCTTTCTGGGTTATGAGTAGTCAATTCATGCCTTAGCTTTTTAAATAAAATCAAGGGGTAGCTTTCTCATTACAAGAAAATTCTTGATTTTATAAAAATTTCACAAGATCAGAGACCATATTCGATCTTTTAGTCTATTATTGTTTTACTTTTGTTTTTTTTCTGCTCCTCTTCTTTTTGATAATGTCAAAGGGGGAGAACGTACTGTTGTATTTATTGTATTTGTGAAGTTTATTTGTATTGTAATTGTATTATTTTATTTTTGACATTTATTATGTAGTTTTTTTAATAATAATAAAATAAAATTCAAAAAATGTGTTTCTCCCCATTTTTAAAAGTCTTTTCTTAGTGAGGGGGAGATTAGGTGAAAATACTGTTATTTGCAAATCCAACCAGAAATATTTTCCATCATCAAAAAGGGAGAGATTGTTGTAACTCGGGCTCACGAGTTCTTATTTTGATGATAACAAATATTATGATTCATCTCCTAGTATTTGAAATATATATTTGTTTGTGTGTACTAACATTTCAGGAACATCATGCATCAATCCAAGAAAGATTCAAGACTCAAGAATGAGTAGAATAGGCTTTGTTGTATTTCTCATTGATATACTTTTTTATTTCTTGAGTCAAGTCCTGTAAGGGTGTATGCTTATTTGTGACTATATGTACACATACTCAGGGGGAGTGAGATCCTGTCAAAACCAGAAGTTCAACTTTTGAACAAATCGTACTGGACGATCCAATATGATCTCAAAACCCTAGCCGCCATAATAATTTAGGCAAGAATTTAATAGTCAAAATTTGCTCTAATCGTCCGGGACGATATGTATATCGTACTGGAAGATTTGTGCAAAATTTGTACTGATCATCCTGGACTATCCCAGGATCGTACGGGACTATCAGGTCAAATTCTACACATCGTCTAGGACAATCCTGCGATCGTTCGGGATGATGTTCGGCGGCAGAATTGAGTTTTTAGGGTTTTCTGAAGTCATCTTTTGGAGCACATCATCTTGGACAATCCTGCAATCGTCCTGGACGATCTTTGGCGGCAGAATTGAGTTTTTAGGGTTTTCTGAAGCCGTCTTTTGGAGCACATCGTCCTGGACGATCCGTAGATCGTCCTGGACGATCCGGAGATCGTCCTGGATGATCTTTACCGCCAGAACGAATTTGGAACGGTTTTTAGAGCTCTTTATTTAAGCTTTCTCAAGGCACTTGATAGGTGTCTTTTGCAGCCATTGTGGCTTCATTCTTTTGAAGAAAACTTGAACAGAGAGCTTGAAAGGGAGAGAGAAAAGGGTGGAGTTTGAGAGGGAGAAGAGCCTGGGAAGGGGGATTCTCAAGGGAGTGTGAGGGGGTTCACATGGTTGCTCCAACAAGCTTGCACCTAAGTACCATCGGATTCAAGGGTTTTCTCGAGGGAGGTTTTGGAAGAAGAAGATCTCTTTGGTGTCAAAGGACCCGGCTACTCCGCCGCACCGGGGAAGGTGGAAGTGATTTTGTAAGGGCTTCTCCGCCTAGCTATGGGGGCTAAAGGAGAGACACTATTTGGTTTAGTGCAATACTTGGAGGGTGCCTCCGAGGAGTGGACGTAGGTCAGGTTGGACCGAACCACTATAAATTCGGTGTGTTCTTTCTTATTATTTTTCGCACTTTATTTTATTGTGATTATCTGCTTGGGTGTTATCTGTGATTGATCTTTTTATCGTTGTTTTAATTCATTTCGCTGCACGTTATAAAAAGATTTTTGTTTTGTTTCAAATATCTAATTCACCCCCCCTCTTAGTTAGCCTCGGGACTTGTTCATCAGGGCTTAACATCCCTATCGAACTTTCAGTTCAAAGATTAGCATTCAGTTGGGCTGAACTCTATCTTCTATTCACCATTCAAAAAAAGGAAGTTTAGTTTTTATGCCATTAATAAGTCTAGAAGGTGCAGAATATCCTTCCTGAACTACCATCCACATGCGATAATCTATAGATTATAAAAAAGTAGACATGCAAATTTTCCATAAATTAAAAGGAATATTATCAAATAAGGGTGGTCGAGTGATTAAATAACCTTCTGTAGTATTATAATTACAAAAGTTAGCCATTAATTCAAATTCAAAAGTTTTCTAAAACTTAATTTATGAATCCCGCTTTGATACCACTTGAAAGTTCATGAAGGTTGTTAAACCTTAAGGAACTAACCCGAGGCTAACCAAGAGGGAGGTGAATTGGTGAGTTTTAAAATTTCTTAAGGCAAAAAGAAAAATCTTTTTATATTTTTAAATATTTTAAAACAAACAAAATTATCCCTCAATGTGGAAGCAGATTGATTACACAATAACACAGATAATCAAAAATTTCAACCACAAAGAAAATTACAACAATGTGAAAAAATTACAATGTGAAAAAACTAAATAAGAATAAACACACCAGATTTTATAGTGGTTCAGACAAACTAGACCTACGTCCACTCCACAGAGGCCTTCGCTTTACCTATTACTCTAAAACCTTTTAGTGTCTCTCCTTTAGCCCCCACAGCTAGACGGAGAAGCCCTTACAAAATCTTTCCACCGACCCGATGAGGTAGAGAACCTTGAATCCTTTTTCACCCTCCTGATGAATGAAGAGAACCTAGAATCCTTTTCACCCTCCTCGTGATGGTAGATAGCCAAAAATCCTTTTACTCCCTCCTAGAGTAGGCATAGAAGCTGAGAATCCTTTTACTTCCTTATAGAGTATGCGGAGAAACATAAAATCCTTTTACTCCCTCTTGGAGTAGGTAGAGAACCTAGATATGATACTGAATATTGTCTCTCCAGAGCCACCAAGGAACCAAGGATAAAGCATGAAGAAGATGATGGATACCTTGCTTGGAGCACCCTTTGTGAATCCCTCACAACTCTCCCTCACAAGGATCTCACCCTCTCTTCTCTCCCAAAGTTCTCCTTCTCTTCCCTCTCTAAGCTCTCTCTCAGGTCAAATCAATAGTAAAAGATTTACCCAAGGATAAATACAATTGCTTAAATAGCGAGACTTCAAAAAATCCCTAATTTTTAGTTTTGCGGAACTATTCGTACAGTACAATCCAAGATCATAGAGTATGATCAGTTCAAAACTAGTTTCGTCTAATACAATGTGAATAATTCTCCAAACAAATTATTCAATTAATTTGATCATACCATATAAAATGATCTATAGATCATCATGTATGTTCTGATAGATTTCCTTTATTTATCTGGGATGATTCCAATGATGAATGAAATTCATCTCTATCAATCGTTCATACTATTTACTTCGTACAGTACGATAAGTTGATTTCAAGTAGGTTGACCTATATGATATTAATATCGTATAGTACAATCAATTGAAAAAATTTATGGTTCATTTGGGATGATCTTTGGGATGACTAAATTTCATCTTTGTCAGTCCTATAGTATGATTCATATCATACATTATGATAAGCAATTATTAATTAAACCATGATTTGATTGACTACTTTTGGGGGTTAATGTTAGTAAGATTTCATATATTTGAACAATACAATTTCATCATACAGTATGATTTGTTTAAAAGTCAAATTTAAAGTCTTACTTAAATTAATCTAGCGACTAGGGTTTCAATGTTATAACATATCATACAGTACAATCAAGATCATATAGTACAATTAGTTCACAAAAACTTATTCTCTTTATACAAATTATATAGTATGAATAAAATTCATACAGTATGATATGTACAAAAAAAATCTTATCTTAAAACACTTTATGTAGCTTTCCCTGTGTGTGTGCATGATTAATTTAGCTTTAGGATCCAATATATACATAACTTGACTCAAGAAAAGAAAAAGTACATTATAGTCAAAAATTACAAATAGACTTAACCCTAGTCTACCCAATCTTGAGCTGATTGAAGTTACAAGTGAACTGTGGACCAGAAAAGAGCAAGGCAACACATCTAATATACAAGAATTAGTGGTAAGAAAATAATAATGCTTATTTTCATCAAAATTGTAGTACTTGGGCACAGATTTGTAATAATATGTTCTACGATGGATAGTACAAGTGTGGTAGATATGTCCTAGCATGCCACAAGAGAAGCACCTAACTCTCGGGAATGGGTTTACAAGTCTATTTGGGTTATGGTGCCTCTTTCTAAGTTTAGATGATGCATGCTGTGGTGATGTTTTGTTTTATTTAGGAGCAGCTAATTTTTCTTATAAAATTTTATTTGCACTTTTAAGAATTGCATTATCAATCTTTAATTCATGCCCCCTATTATCAGCTTTATCTTAACATTCCTTTAATTCCTTAAATGAATTTTCTAAATCAATATGAAATGCTTTCAAGGAATCATGTCCATTAGTTAAGTCAAGATGCTTCTTATTTAGTGCATCAATTCATCAAGACCATATAATTGTTATCTACAGTAGAGTGATCTTTCTCAGGCATTCATTCTCTTTTTACATGTTTAAAAAATTAGAATTGAGGCTTACATACATTTTCTTCAGCTTCTTATATGCATTATGAATTTTTTCAGGAACTTCAAACAATTCATCATAAGAAAGTTCATATACCTCCTCTTGATTAGAATGATCAAGATGGTTATCAGCCATTAAGCATAAGTTAGTTACCTCCTCTTCAGCTTCTATCTCAGATGAGTTTGAAGCAGAGTCTGCCTAGAAGGCCTTTTGAGCCCATTGCTTAATCTTCTTAAATTTTATTTTTCTTCACCCTTCTTCTTGATCAGGTGAGCTTTAAGATTTGGGAAATCAATTCTTATGTGCCATGGCATCCTGCATTCAAAGCAGATGACATCAGAAGAAACCTTATATTTTTATTAGGTTTATATTTATTCTATTATTGATGACACTTTTACTTTTTCTTTAAAAATCCTTTGAATTATCTTGTCATCAAAGTAATGTCATAATCGCCTTCAGATAAAAAACTGTCACTTTCAGAATAATCAACCTTTAAAGCAACTATTTTCTTTTCTTTTCTCACCAGCATCAATTTGCCTTTTGAAAGTCAGAGATTCACCAAGAGGGGGGGTGAATTGGTAATTTAGAAATTTAAACCTAAACATGAGTTCTAATTTTTTATTTTTAAAATAACAATTTGAATAAGTAGAACGCGGAAGCTAGTACTTCGTTCACAACAACGATATTGGTGACACAATTGCAAATTTCACAATATAAGATCTAAATCAAACTTTTCAACAAATAATTAAAAGCAGTAAATAAAATGCGTGAAATGTAAAGTGCGGTAAAAATAGAAAAAGCACACCATATATTTTTATAGTGGTTCGGTCACTTGACCTACGTCCACTCCCTGCAGTCCTCCACTCTGGGATTTGCACTACCAAAAGTTGACCCTCCTTTTGCTCCCACAGCAAGGCGGAGAAGCCTTTACAAGACTCACTTTCACCTTCCCCGGTGTGGTGGAATACCAAACGCTATGTCACCCTCCTAGTGACGGCAGTGGCCCTTCTCTTTTTCTCCCTCCAGGAGATGGCAGAGTACCTTGACGATGTTGATCTTGAAGCCTCTCTTCCCTAGAGAACTTTCCCAAGACTCCTCAAAGCTACAAGAGGAGCAAAGCATGCAGCTAGCTTGGAGCCACCGTATGATCCCCTCACACTCCTTCTCCCTCACGCTCAAGCTCACCTTCACCTTCCTCTCACAAGCCCTGGATCTCTCCGAAGAAAACTTCTCCCTCAAGAGTCCCTTCCTCTCTCAATGCCTTTCCCAGCAAGAAGACAGACCAACAACCCTTTAATTGAAAAATAGAATTTGTTTTTAAATTAGGCTTCAGAAAACCCTAAAAATTTCAACTTTTTCGTCTCTGTTCATATAGTACGATATATAATCGTATAGTACAATCAGTTCAAATACAGCTTCGTCAAGTATGAGCACAAATGACAGTTCTCAAATTCTATACATATCGTACTGTACGATATGTATATCATACAGGATAATCATATTATTTTCAACTATTCATACAGGACGATCTGTGGGACGATCCCTGGGATGAGCAAATTCATCTCTGACTATCATCCAGCACTACACTATTCGTACAATACGATTAGTTTATTTCAGGCTATCGTCCCGTACAATATGAATATCATCCAGGATAAATAGAATAAAAAACCTTGGTTTCATCCGGTATAATCAAAGGGACGATTGAATCGTCTCTGACTATCGTACGGTACGATATAGTATCGTACAGTACGATCTACTTTAATTAAGAAACTAAAGTTTATTTCCTGATTACGGGAGATAATTTTGGCAAGCATTCAATTAATCGTACCATACGATCTATATCGTACAGTACGAATAGTTCAAAAAATCAAAATTATAAACTTGCCAAACTTATTCAATTGAACCTCATCGTACAGTATGATTACCATCGTACTGTACGATTAACTTACAAAACTAATCATCTGGAAAATAGCCATTAGCCTGAGTATTAATGATTAATCATACAGTATGATTAAAAATCATACAGTACGATAATTTTTAAAAAAATTTTAAACATGAAAAAAAATCTCCCCCTGTGTGTATGCATGGTTGCTCCTTTCACATACATGCTTTTGTGACAGACTAAAGAAAATAAAAAATAAAGAAATTAAAAATTATAAGATTTGTAAAATCCTATTCTACCCAGTTTGAGTCTCCAGCAACCTTGAGCAGTGTGTATCTGACCTGAAATGTTAGTGCTCATATACAAGGATAAACATTTGTAATCTTAAGGAAGTCCATATAGATTCAGTAAGTATTAGTTGTCACCATCAAAATTAAGTGCTCGGGATCCTGGATTTCAACAATCTCCTCCTTCTTGATGGTGTCAAATAATATTTTTTGATGTCCACAATTGTTATGTCTTCCTTAGCTCCCCCTCAGAAGGATAACTTATTATTTTTTATTTTTTTTAAGTTAGCAGGATACGAAGAAAATAATTTTTTTTGAAACATATAGAGTAAACACAACAAGAGAACGAGTAACATATAATCAGAAGGGTAAACATAAATAACTGATATCATTAATAGTAAAGACAGAACAACACAAAAATGTCTCCCCCTTTTCACAACACTAAAAAGGGAAGAAACAAAAGAGCAACTACAAAGATAAGAAACTAGAAAAAAAAAACACAAGAAACTAAAATATTCAAAATTCAGGATCCTGATCCGGAGGTGGTGGTGGAGGTCGTGGAAACAGTTGAAAGTACTGATGGAGGGATGCAAACTGGTGATCGATGGAGGTGAAGCGCTCCCCAAACCATTTTCGATCACTTTCATGTTAATGATGTTATTGAGCAATGTGGGAATCCAGCCTAGTCTCCAATCGACCAAGGCGTTGAATGATGTCATCATGAGGGTAGGCAGGATAGGCAGGTTCAGGCGGGTGTATTGGTGGTGGTGGAGGTGCGTCGGCAGGAGCAGCAGCCTCTTCTTCATCAAAATCAGGATCGGTGTGAGCGGCCCCCTGATGGAATAAGATACGAAAAGAGGCATCTGAATAGAAGATAGGGAGATGATCTGGAGGTAGAGGATAATGAATTTGATACTTAGCATCTAAGATGTAGCCTACGACATGTCTTAAAGCAAGGTTTAGTTTTCTACGGGCACTTGGATATCGGAACGCAGATAGGATATGGATATAATCAAAAATCATTTGGGTTTTATTGAATTTGGTTCCAGATATTATTAGGTTTCCTGGATTTCAATACCTTTGACTCACTCCTTGCTTATAAGAAATGAGTGATCCAAATAAATTATCAATTGAATAAACATTCAAATCCTTAGAATCAATAATTACAGTTATTTTTGTATCATATGAAGTAGGTAGATAACGCATGATCTTGTTAAACTTTTTATAATTAATAAGTTCTCTACCTAAGCTATACAAGGAAGTCATAATTTGAGTGAATCAGTATACATTTTAGAAATTTACTCACCAGGTTTCATGCAAAAAAGTTCATAATCGTGGAGCAGAATGTTCAACCTAGATTGTTTCACTTTATTTGTTCCTTTATAGGTTATGTAGAATTTATCCCAAATTTCTTTACAAGTTATGCAAGTAAACACGCATGTAATCCGCAAATTTTAATGCACAAAAAAAATAGTTTAAACATTTTGCATTTAATTTGGGCTAAATTTTTATCCTCAATAGCCCATTAAAAAAAGGTAGTTTAGTTTTAATGTCTTTTACAAGATAACAACATGCAGATTATCCTTCCTGAACTAACATCCACATGTGATAATCTATAGATTGCAAGAAAGTATACATACAAATTTTCTAAAAATCAAAAGGAATGTTATCAAATAATAGTGATCATGTGATTGAATATCCTTTCGTGGAATTATGATTTTCAAAGTTAGCCATTAATCATTTTTTAAAAAGTTTTCTAAAACTTAGTTTTTGAATCCCACTCTGATACCACTTGAAAGTTTGTGATGGTTGTTAAACCTCAAAGAACTAGCCCAAGGCTAACCAAGAGGAGGGTGAATTCGTTATTTTTACAAATTCTTTAATAAAAAGAGAAAATATTTTTATAAATTTTTAAACACTAACAATAGATGATTTCACCAACAAATATGGAAGCGAAATAATTTCATAATGACAAAATAAATCAGAGTTTTCAACCACACAATAAATCAGAGATAAGTGCAAAAATGAAAATGTGGAAAAGTAAAAAGAACAAACACACCAGAATTTATAGTGGTTCAGTCTAACTAGACCTACGTCCACTCCTAGGAAACCTCATTTCCAAGTATTAAACTAATAATTAATTTCTCTCCTTTTGCTCCGTTAGTAAGGCGGAGAAGCCCTTACAAACTCTCTTCCCCCAACCCGGTGTGGTAAAGGACCTTGAATCTTTACCACCCTCCTTGTGAAGGAAAAGAACCCAGAATCCTTTTTTACCCTCCTGATGATGACAGAGAACTTGGAATTCTTTTTCTCCCTCTTGGAGATGGTAGAGAACCAAGAACTAGTACTATAAAAAGTTTTCCTAGAGGCTCCAAAGGATCAAGGAAGAAGCTTGAAGAAGATGAGGAAGAACTTTTCTTGGAGTAACCTTGTGAATCCCTCACAAATCTCCCTTAAAAACTTTCCCTCTCTTCTCTCTCCTAAAGCTCTCCTAAGCACCTCTTTGATTATAGGTATTATAATGGATCATCCTGTATGATATATATCTTATAGTACGATCAGTTTAATCAGTCTTGATTAACGGAGGTGCCCTAATTAGGGTTTTTTGGTTAACTAATTATCCAGTATGATATACATCGTACTGTACGATTAGTTCAAAAAAACAATTTTTTTTAACTCACCAACTCACTCTCTTCAGTGTGTGCGTGCAAGGTTACTCAGCTTAGTATTCAGCACATATATGGCTTGACTTAATAAAGGTAAACATACACAGACTCATCCCTAGTCTACCAGATCTTGAGCTGATTGATATTGTAAGTGAACTGTGGACTTAAAATGTTAGTGAGCAGGCCACTAAAACATATATGCAATAATAAAAGTAAGAAAATAATAATTTTGTTATCATCAAAATTATAGTAGTTGGGCCCAAATTTGCAACAATATTTATTTCTTTTAATTTTTATTTCAATGAATATATAAAAAGTGCACAAGAAAATATACTACAGGAAATTCCCTCAATACTAGTGGCATTTCCCACGGTTAAATGACTACCAGAGTTATAGGCAATTTAACCGGCAGTTTGATCACCTATTAAAATTGTTGCTAATACTAGTGTTTTAACTGCCAGAAATTTTGACGGGCAATTGCAAGCCAGAAACTCTGCCAGTAATTTCTGACTACAATGCGCTTATCGGCGGTGGTAGCACCAGTTTTATGTGATAACTTTCTGGTGGCTTTAATCGCCAAAAATGTTTTAAATTTTTGCCCTGATATCCCAACCCGCTGTTCCCTTCTTCTCACTTTAATGCTTCATTTTGTTCGTTCTTCTAGAGAACACCCACGTCTAGTCAGCCTTTCGCCCTAGCCTGCTAACGCCCACCTTCATCTCCATCTCTACCGAAGGTGAGCTCCTTTCCTTCTTTCCTTGTTTATGTTTCCATCGGGTATTTTTTAACTACTTAAATTTTTGAGTTTTTTTATAATATTATGACATTGATAAAAGTGGATAAAAATTAAGAAATATTTCAAAATGATGTTATGAATGTTGTTCATAAATAATTTTATAATTTGTAAATGTTGGATCTATATACAAGTATTTCCCTTGAAAATACTACTATGTTCTTCGTGCATGTGAAATTTTATATTTATGAATTATAATAGATATTATTCATGCAAGTTAAATGTATGATATTGTTATATTTATGTGTCTGTAAGTGTATAGAAAGAGGGAAGAAGAGAAATATATGTGCACTATGTATATTCTTGAGATATGATTTATAATATTCATATATATTAAAGTACAGCTATTTTCATATTTATATTGGAAGTAATGATATTTTCATATCAAAAGTATTGATATTTATATATGTTAAAATCATTGATTAATACTTTTATGCTTATGTGAATGTAAATGTGTAATAATTACTAGGGTGGTGTAAGGGCTCGAGCAACTAAATAAATGAATAGTGCTATGCACAAGGAGTTATAAGGGTCTGATAATATACATGTGTAATATCAGAAGACATAAGTGCCTGATATTATACATGTGAAATGCTTGGGAGTTACAAGGGCTTGAGAGAGCCACATAGAGATACTCATGTCAATTTATCCACAGCTTCTAGAATAGTTGTTGAAGATCAAATGAATAGACCTTATGAAGAACTTATTTTTGATGCAGCAGGTCCTAATTTAAGAGCAAACATGAAAGAGCCACCAAACCAAGAAATAAAAAAATTCTTTGAATTATTACGTGCTGCTCAAAAAGTAATTTAGGATGGTTGCATAGCTCATTCAAAATTTTCAATTTATATTAGGATGATAAGTATCAAAACTAAATATAACATTCCTCGTGAGTTCTTCAATGACTTCATTGGCCTTCTCAAGGAAACAAGTCCAATGGATAATTTAATCCCAATAGATTTGTATTGAATGAAAAAATTAGTATCAAAGTAGGGCCTCACTGCTATAAAAATTGATCGTTGTATAAATAGTTGTATGTTATACTACAAGGAGGATGCGATAGAAGTTTATAGTCGTACCTATAATGCACCTCAGTTTAAACATAACTCGGGAAAACAACATTATCAAAAGAAAGATGTTCCAATATTTTATTTACCAATTATTCCAAGACTTTAGTGGCTCTACGCATCAATGAGTTCAATAGGTCATATGAGACGACATAAGGAGAAATTAGCTCACAGTGGTGTTCTTTCTCATCCATCATATGCTGAAGCATGGAAATATTTTAATCGAATGCATGCTTCATTTACTGTTGAGCCATGTAACATAAGATTTGGAATAAGTACTGATGGTTTTACTCCATACTATCAGGCAGCATCACCATATTCTTGATGGCCAGTTATACTAACACTATATAACCTTTGACTAGATATGTGTATGACTACCCTGTACATGTTCTTAACACTTATAATACATAGACCACATAATCTAAAAGCAAAAATTAATATTTTTTTTGCAACCATTAATTGATGATCTCAAGTTCTTATTGGAAGAAGGTGTCCTCACATACGACAACTCAACTAAACAAGAGAAAAAATTTTATTTGTTAAACGCTGAAAGTACGAGATGCGCCAAGAGGGGGGGGTGAATTGGTATTTTAAAAAATTAACCCTACACAAGAGTTCTAATTTTTTTGTATTTTCAAAACATAATTTAACGACTAACGTGCGGAAGCAAATACAACGTTCACAACTACGAAATTGACAGTTCAATTTTAGATTTTACACTACAATATTTAAATAAAGATTTTTCACCAAGCAATTAAAATACACAAATTTAAAGCATGAAAAGTAAAGTACGGTAAACAGGAAAAAACACACCAGAGATTTTTATAGTGGTTCGGTCACTTGACCTACGTCCACTCCCCGGAGTCCTCTACTCCGGGATTTGCACTAATAAAAGTTGACTCTCCTTTTGCCCCCACAGCAAGGCGGAGAAGCCTTTACAATACTCACTTTCACCTCCCTCGGTGCGGCGGAATACCAAACGCTATATCACCCTCCTAGTGACGGCAGCGGACCTTCTCCTTTCTCTCCCTCCTGGAGATGGCAGAGTACCTTGGCGATGTTGATCTTGAAGTGATTCTTCCCTCGAGAACTTTCTTGAAGCTTCGAAAGCCACAAGAGGAGCAAAGCATGCAGCTAGCTTGGAGCCACCGTGTGATCCCCTCACACTACTTCTCCCTCACGCTCAAGCTCACCTTCACCTTCCTCTCTCAAGCTCTAGATCTTTCCAAAAAACTTCTCTCTACGAATCCCCTTCTTTCTCCTCCAAGCCTCTCACAGCAAAGGATTCATCAACAACTCTCTAAAGAAAATTATAAGTTGTTTTTATATCAGGCTTCAGAAAACCCTAAAAGTTTCAACTTTTGCGTTTATGTTCGTACAGTATGATTTATAATCGTACAGTACGATCAGTATAATTACAGCTCCGTCCAGTACGAGTACAGACGAACAGGTATCGAAGTTTATTCATATCGTACAGTACGATATGTATATCATACAGTACGATATGTATATCGTACAGTACGATACTATTGATTCATACTGTTCGTACCGGACGAACTGTGGGATGAACCTCAGGACGAAAGAACTCATCTCTGACAATCGCCCAGCACTCATTTAATCGTACAGTATGAATAGTGTTTTTCATGATATCGTCCTGTACGATAGGAATATCGTCCAGTACGAATAGTTCAAAATTTCTTGGGATCGTCTGGTACGATCGCTGGGACGAAGAAAATCTTCTCTGGCAATCATCCAGCACTCCACCAGTCGTACATTACGATCAGTTCATTTCTTGATATCGTCCTGTACGATATGAATATCGTCCAGGACGAACAGAACAAAAAACCTTGGTTTCGTCTGGTACGATCTCTGGGACGAATGAAATCGTCTCTGTCAGTCGTACAGTACGATATACGATCGTACAGTATGATCGACATATAAATTAGAAACCAACGTTTATTTCCTGATTAGGGAGATAATTTTGGCAAGTTTTAATTAATCGTACAGTATGAATAGTATCGTACAGTACGATCAGTTCAAAAAATCAAATTTAAAAACTTACCAAACTTATTCTAGCGGCTAGGGTTTCACAATTACATATTATCGTACAGTACGATATGGATCGTACAGTACGATAGGTTTGTAAACTTAATCATTAGAAAATTAGCCGTTAGCCTAAGTATTTTAATTAATCGTACAGTACGATCCAAGATCGTACAGTACGATGAGTTTAAAAATTTTTAATCATTTTAAAAGAAAAATCTCCCCATGTGTGTGTGCATTGTTGCTCCTTTCACATGCATGCTTCTGTGGCAGACTCAAAAAGAAAAAATAAAGAAATAAAAATTACAGACTCTTCAACATCCTATTCTACCCAATTTGAGTCTCCAGCAATCTTTAGCAGTGTACATCTGACCTGAAATGTTAGTCCTCATATACAAAGATTAAACATTTGTAATCTAACGGAAGTCTATATGTACTCAGTAAGTATTAGTTGTCACCATCAAAATTAAGTGCTCGGGATCCTGAATTTCAAGAAACGCAAGATTAAGGATAATGCGAAAGCTTGAATAGACATTAAAAAGTACTACCGGTGATAAAATCTAGAGTTAGTAACAACCAATGACAGTAAAAAAATGAATCCTAAAGCACCTTTCTCATTCACATTAGAATAAAAAAGATCAATATGTCAGTGGTTTCAAGGTTTAAAAATGCCTGATGGCTATGAATTAAGCTTAAGTCAATGTTTACATCTTAAATCTATGAGATTATTTGGACGAAAAAGTCATGTTTGTCACATAATTATGAAAGTGCTCCTTCTAATTATAGTATATATGTTACCAGATTACATATCGAATCTGTTGACAGATATTAGCCTTTTCTTCAAAGACCTATGTTCATCTAAACTAAGTGAAGAGGCTTTATGGAGGAGTGAGGAGAACATACCAATCGTCTTATACAAGCTACAAAAAATCCCCCCCTAGATTGTTTGATTCTATGGATGTTTGATTTCAAAAAGTTGATTTTGAAAAGATTAATTTTCTTTGGAAAATTTAATTTCTGGAATTTTAATTTTAAAATTGAATACGTCATTATGAATGATATATCACCTCGGGAGGCAAAAATATTATTCCTTAACATGTTTAAATTACCAAACTTTGAATTCATCCTGATTATCATAGTCAAATTTAGGGAAGGACTACATATAACTCCAAAGGGTCAAAATGATGTCCAATCGAGTATTTGATTATAATAATCTAGATAAAAGATCATTAATTTTATAATTAAATTTATAATAATAAAATGATTTATCTTCTAGAGGAAAGAAGATATCGTTTACTATCAATCATTTGAATATGATGATAATAATTGTTGACTTTGAGTTTCCCAAAGATAATTAATTGAGTTTTAAAATTTTGATTTTGAAAATTGGTAAGGGTTCTAAATATTCTATGAGAATAAGCCCTATTAGAGAAAATTGAAGTTTCCTAGGAATACTCTCAATTAAAATAATGGAAGAAATTTCATTTAGTATTTTTAAGGATTGATATCAAAGGAGGTGAGGATTGGAGTTTTTAATATGGATTGGATTAAAGTGGATCACTTATTTTTAGAGATCAAAAGAGGAAGGGTAGGGAGTGTTTTGAGATTTAAAAAAAATCAAAAACACTCTAGGCTATCTTAAGTGTTGGGCTTGAATTCTAGATTGAAGAGATATTTTAGTTTGAGTAGTCAATTTTATTAGAAATTTGGGATTCAATTCTCGAAGGTTAAGGTCAAATAGTTTGAACTTCTCTTAGAATCTAAGTCTAATTTTAGCTCTAAATATAGTGGCCCGAACATAACTAATGCAGTACAAATCTAGACTTACCCATATCTGGATTGGGGAGCTAGCTAACCGCCTAGTCGCTTAAAAACCATATATCTGGTCTCTTATACAGGAGTGGTAGGGACTTATTTAATTAAGTTTGAGGAATCAGGGCCGACATCTAGAGCAGATCGTAATTGGGCCCTTAACATATGTTGGGTATATTGATTCTTAAAGTAAATTGCAATAAAAATTTAGACATATTTAAATTTGTTTCTAATGCAATGGATGTAAGTTGACTCAATGAATGCTTAAGTCAACTAAGAAGAAATTTTAAAAAACCTTAAAAATAATTTTTCCCTTAAAGATTACATAACTTACCCTTTACAGGACTGCACCCTAATTGGTTAGGTAGCCTTCTAGAATTCACACGTAGGGAGGTCCCTAAGAAAGAAGAGAAGATTTGAATATATATGCATGAAAAACTCTCGGTAATCCCGACCTTACTTCTTAAATCTCTTAAATTTCTATGTGAGCCTGATAATTTTTAATTATTTAAAGTAGAAATAGTTTTAACATGCCCTCATGAGCCTCTGATCATTTCAGGCTAAATCAAAGACCGACATGCAAGAAATAAAATTAAAAAAACATGTCATTTCTACTATGCAATCAATTAAATTTAATATTCAAATTGAAAGTCCATGTGGCAAGTACCACTTAATAGTACATCACAGGGTCTGTAGAAAAAGTAAAAAGGCCGAGTATCACTAATAATAGCTCAGATTCTACTCCTAAGACTCAAGTGACTTTGAGAGTGGATTCTTCTTGATCTTCACTACTTCATCCTTCTACAGGCTCCTTGTATCTATCGGGTCTGAATATCAATATGAAAAGAATCTCCTTCCTGAAGGGGTGTTTTTTTTTTTTGATATTTGAGGGTATCCTAACCTAAATCTCCATATAAAGAGGAACTCTCTCCTAAGGAATGTTACCCTTCACTTTGGATTTTAGGTTGGATAACTACTATCCCATCTCAAATTGTCACTTTAACAACACCAAAATAGAACTCAATTACATCAAATTACATTGAATATTAAAGTAAAAAATCTATACTCAAATAACTTGTAGGGTTAACCTAGGCAGTTAACATTTAAATCAACATCCCAAGTAGTTATAAAAAATTAAAATGCTTAAACTAGCCACACTTGGCCATGCTTTTTTAATTTTAAAGGGGGACTTAGCATTCTGAAGCTCCCACATAAAATTTAATTAAATTAAAGCTTAATTGTGCCCCCTTTATTTTGATTGCCCTGTATAAGCATGGCCATATGCATAAGATTATGTTAGCATTTAAATCAACCCTAACCTAAGGGTAATCTAATGCCCATCACATCAATATACAGATCATATGGAAATTAAATAAATAAATCACAATCAATCTACACTAGCAACCGGCATGCAATTAAAGCTCAAAAAACTCGGCACATAATAGTAAGAAAGTACAACACCATCCTAGCCTAAGACTAGAGTTGGTTATCCTAGTAAAATATCTAAAATGTGTGAGGAAGGTTGTGTAATTTAGATATGTCCTATATAGGATATTTTATTGAAGTTATTTGGTGTTCTGGTTGGTTAAAGGGCTCAAAGGAGAATTTTATAAAATTTTAAATATTATTCTTTTGAGGTTAGTTTTAAGATGCATTTTAAGAGTTGGATGGTTACTACCTTTGTTAAATTAGGGCCATAAAGTTTATTTCATCTTCTTTGGGCCTAAGTTAATAGTCTCATAGGCTCGTGCTACCAAGTAGTAACCAGTATAATTAATTAAAATTAATTAATTAAAGTTTGAAGGTTGATGAATTTTAATAAAAATTAATTGATCACTAATTTTAAAATTGGATTAAAGTTTTCTAGAATTTTAAGTAATTATTGAATTTTTTGGAATTATTTAATTATTTAAATACATTTATTCAAGGGGTTAAAAGTTGACTTTTTTATTAAAGTTTATTTTTGAAATTTTAATATTTTTATAAAATACGAAACTCTAAGGTGAGTATTTAGGCTTTGAGTTTGCTAGAATTGGATTTTTCTATAATTAGTTATGTATGTTTGAAGTTTTGACTTGAATTTTGAACAAGAGTTAACCAATTTATTGACTTTTTTATTTTAAATTATTTATGGTGATTTGATATTTTTAATAAATATTATACTTAATTGGAGTCCAATGCTTTTGGGTTTGCTTAATTTGAAAGTTTCTGGATTTAGTTATAAATTTTGGAAGACTTGGTATTTAATTAAAATTTTAAAAATTTTTAATTAGAAGGGTTTTAATGATTTGAATCCAAATGATCTCGAAACTTCCTGAAATCACCTCCGAAGACAAAATATGATCTAAGGAGGTGTTCTCAAGTGTTTGAAATTTTTTGAAAATTTTAATTATTTTTTTATTAATTAAATTATTTAAATATTAATTTTAACTTAAAATTAAATTAAACTTAAAATTGATATCAAATAAAGGTACTTTTAATTTTCTTTGATTAAAGATTGAATTCTGGTCAATTTAAGATATTATTTGTAATTTTTGGATTTAAATTGATCGATTATAATTTTTAGGAGTTTTAAGGCTTAATTAATGGTTTAATCTTGAATTAATTAATTGAAGGGCTTAATGATTTGAAAATTAGTGGAAAATTTTTTTAGGGCCAGAGATTTCATTATGTTTGAATGGTTCAAGTTTCATGCTTATGAGATTCATATTTTAATTTCTAAAATTAATCTAATTTACTAGACAAATATCCTTAATTTTTGTCCTTAAGGTGTCACTAGGTTAGGTAGGTTTGAAATACATGTTTTTAACCCTTGGTCAAACATAAATAAATGCACAAACATCACATTCAAGTCCTTAGAATTAGGAGAGCCTAAACAAAGTGCAAGTGTGTGCATCTTAAATATGCAAGAATTAAAGGTAATTAATATATATAATACTTTAATTAGTGAATAGTTGGAACACAACTATTCACTAATCCTTCCCTAAGAATACTATTCATATAGGCTCAAGATATGTTTAAAGTTCCAAGATTCCGCTCAAGGCACTCAAAATTCAACATATATAATTTCAAAATTAATTTTTATATTAAAAAATAGCTCAATTTTAGAATTTTATAGAAAATTATGATAGTTTTAAAAAAATTTCAAAATAATTTTAAAATCATTTTAAAATAAATTCAAAATAATTTTTTAAGATACTTTGATAATTTCAAAATATTTTAAACAAAAATTCTTAGAATTTTTAAAAAAATATTGAGTTGAAACTTAATTAAATATTAGTTAAATATTTAAATATTTAAGTGATTTAAATTATATAAAATATATTAAATATTTAAAATAGATTGTTAATTTCAAAATAATTGAATTATATTCTCTAATTTTGATAAAATAATAATAAATTTTAAATATTTTGAAAATATTTAAGTTAAATTAAATATTAAACTAATCATTAAACGGGTTAAAAATTAAAATTAATCAATACTCTTAAATTAATTTTAATTTCTAATTAAAATACTTTTAAAATAATTCTTAAATTATTAAAATATTTTAAAATAAACTTTTTTTTGAAAATATTTAATTCAATATTAAATCAAATATTAATTAAATGTTAAAAATACTTAAATAATTAAAATTATTTAAAATATATTAAAATTTTTAAAATAAAATTTTAATTTAAAATAATTAAAAAAGTTTAAATAATTTAATTAATATATTTAAAATAATATTTGAATTTTAGAAAATGCTTAAATTAATATTTAACTTAAATTTCAATATTTTTTTATTAAATATTAATTAAATATTTAATTATTTATTGCTTTAAAATTTTAAATATATGTAAATTTTTTAAATTAAACTTAATTTAAATTAAATTATTTTAAATTCTAATTAATTTGATATAAAATATGTAATTTTTTATTTTATTTGAATTTTTAATTAATTTTTAAAATTTTTACATTTAAAATGTAATTAAAATAATTAAACCTAAATACCATCTGGCGACCCCGGCGCTAGGTGGCGGCTTCGGGTTCATTTGATCAAAATGTGGAGTAATCATTGGCCGGTGGCACAATGATTGCGCCTTTAATAATCATTGCCTAATCAAAACAGGTGGACGTAGTTTCACTTAATCCGAGTCAGCACTGCTCGGATGTCATTCGATCGTGTGCAGTTTGAATCAAAGATTCTAATCATGCTAGACAGAGAGCAAAATGTTGAAATCCAGGATCCCGAGCACTTAATTTTGATGGTGACAACTAATACTTACTGAATCAATATGGACTTCCTTTAGATTACAAATGCTTATCCTTGTATATGAGCACTAACATTTCAGATCAGATGCACACTGCTCAAGGTTACTGGAGACTCAAACCGGGTAGAATAGGATGTTAAAAAGTCTGTAATTTTTATTTCTTTATTTTTATTTTCTTGAGTCTGCCACAGAAGCATGTATGTGAAAGAAAGCAACCATACACACACACAGGGGGAGATTTGTTTTCAATGTTAAAATTTTTTTTAAGAATATCGTACTGTACGATTTAAAATCATACTGTGCGACTAATTAATAATACTCAGGCTAACAGCTATTTTTCAGATGATTAACTTTGTAATCTAATCGTACTGTACGATCCTTATCGTACTGTACGATAAGATTCAAGTGAAAAACCCTAGCCGCAAGAATAAGTTTTGTAAGTTACTAATTTTGATTTCCTGAACTGATCGTATTGTACGATGATGATCGTACGGTACGATTAATTGAATACTTACCAAAATTATCTCCCGTAATCAGGAAATAAACATTGGTTTCTTATTTAATGTCGATCGTACTGTACGATGTTATATCGTACCGTATGATAGACAGAGACGATTACATTCGTCCCTTTAATCGTACCAGACGAAACCAAGGTTTTTTGTTCTGTTCGTCCTGGATGATATTCGTATCGTACAGGATGTTATCCTGAAATGAACTAATCGTACTGTATATTTAGTGGAGTGCTGGACGACTGACAGAGACGATTTTAGTCGTCCCATCGATCATACCAGACGAAACTAAGATTTTTTATTCTATTCATCCTGGACGATATTCGTATCGTACAGGATGATATCCTGAAACAAACTAATCATACTATACGACTAGTGGAGTGCTGGACGACTGGCAGAGATGAATTTTTTGTTCTCAGGGATCGTCCTGTACGACCAGTACGAATCAACATTATCGACCTGTATGATATACATATCGTACACTACGATATATATAAACTTTGATAACTGTTCGTCTGTGCTCGTACTGGACGGAGCTATACTTGAACTGTTCGTACTGTACGATTATATATCGTATGGTACGAACAGAAACACAAAAGTTGAAATCTTTAGGGTTTTCTGAAGCCTGATATAAAAATAACTTAAAATTTTTTTGTAAGGAGTTGTTGGTCTATCTTCTTGCTGTAACAGGCTTTGAGGGAAGAAGGGGATTCGTGAAGGAGAAGTTTTTCCTCGGAAGGATCCAGGGCTTGTGAGAGGAAGGTGAAGGTGAGCTTGAGCGTGATGGAGAAGTAGTGTGAGGGGATCACACGGTGGCTCCAAGCTAGCTGCATGTTTTGCTCCTCCTGTGGCTTTGGGGAGTCTCGGGAAAGTTCTCGAGGGAAGAGTCACTTCAAGATCAACATCGTCAAGGTACTCTGCCATCTCCAGGAGGGAGAAAAAGGAGAAGGTCCACTGCCGTCACCAGGAGGGTGACATAGCGTTTGGTATTCCGCCGCACCGAGGGAGGTGAAAGTGAGTATTGTAAAGGCTTCTCCGCCTTGCTATGGGAGCAAAAGGAGAGTCAACTTTTACTAGTGCAAATCCCGGAGTAGAGAACTCCGAGGATTGGACATAAGTCAAGTGACCGAACTACTATAAAAATCTCTGGTGTGTTTTTTCCATTTTACCATACTTTACTTTTCATGCTCTTAATTAGTACGTTAAATTGCTTGGTAAAAAATCATAATTTAAATCTTGTATTGTAAAAGTTACAATTGAATTACCAATATCGTCGTTGTGAACATTATACTTGCTTTCACACGTTATTCGTTGAGTTATCTTTTAAAAAAAATAAAAAAATAGAACTCTTTTTTAGGATTGATTTTTTAAAATACCAATTCACCCCCCCTCTTGGCGCATCTCGTACTTTCAAGTGGTATCAGAGCGGGGTTTCAAAATAGTGTTTTAGAAAACCTAGAAACGTAAGATCTATGGCTCAATTTGGTAACCGTAATACTGTGGAGGGTTATTCTATAACCCGTCCACCTTTATTTGATAATATACCGTTTGATTTCTGGAAAATACGCATGTCTACATTTTTACAGTCTCTAGACTATCACATGTGGATGTTGGTCCAAGAAGGTTATTCTGCACCATTTCGTATGTTAAATAGAATTAAAACTGAAATATTGTTTAATGAATGGAGCATTGAGGATAGAGAACTTGCACAGTTAAATGCTAAATGTCTAAATTATTTCTTTTACGCATTAAAATTAGAAGACTATATGTGAGTATTAACTTGTACTACTGGTAAGCAAATTTGGGACAAAATGTGTATCACGTACGAAGGAACTAGTGAGGTCAAACAATCTAGGTTGAACATACTGCTACATGATTATGAACTATTCCGCATGAAACCTAGTGAAACTATATCTGACATGTACACTAGATTCACTCAGATTGTAACATCTCTGCATGCTTTAGGGAGAGAGTTGCCCAACTCAGAAAAAGTAAATAAAATACTGCGATGTTTGCCTAGCTCGTATGATGCTAAAATCACTGAAATAACTGAGTCAAAAGACCTGAACATTTATTCTATTGACAATTTACTTGGGTCACTCATTGCCTACGAGCAAGGAGTGAGTCAACGACAAAGTGATGCAGGTGAAAAGAAGAAGGAGCGAACGGTAGCTTTAAAAGCAAACAATTATGAAAGTGACAGCTCAGCAGCGGAGGAAGATAACAACATCGCCTTGATGACTCGTCAGTTCAAAACTTTTCTGAAAAGAAAGCAGCGCCATCATCAAAGCAATTGGAACAAAGGTAAAAGCTCAAAGCATACTAAAGTTGCATCTGACATAATTTGCTTTGAGTGCAGGAAACCCGGTCATCTCCGAGCTGATTGCCCCAACATCAAGACTCATCAAACCAAGGAAAAGGGTGAGGAAAGATCAAAGTTCAAGAAGGGAAAATTTAAGACATAAAAAGCATTTTTGGCCGACTCTACCTCAGAATCATCGGAAGAAGAAGCAGAGGAGGAGGTAACAAATCTGTGTCTTATGACTAATGACAATCTTGATCAAACAGAAAAAGATGAGGTATGTCAACTGTCTTACGATGAACTGCTTATTATTTTTGAAAAAATCCATGACTCATATAGAAAGTTAAAGAAAATGCATGTTAGTCTTAACACTGAATTTAGTACTTTACAAAAGGAGCATGCTAGTGTAGTTAAGAATCTTTCTAACTTGGATAAAGACCATATATCTTTGCTTGATGAATATGATGCATTAAATAAGAAGCATATTGAGTTAACCACTACACACGATACCTTAAAATCATCACATGTTGAACTAGAGAATGCATTTAATGAACTAGAAGAACTTGCAGAGGAACTAAATAGGAGTGAGCATACATTGAGATTTGAATATGCAAGGCTTAACCAAGAGAACAAATTTTTAAATGAAAAACTTCATGCATTCGAAAATAATAAAAAACCTCCCACATTTGCTGAGTTTTTTCAGCCTCCACCATGAGAACCATCTCACTCAAAACCAACACAGCATGCATCATCTAAACCCAGAAATAGGCACTACCACCCTTGTAGATTAGTGAACCCATTTCCCGGTGTTAGATGTTATTCTTGTGGCATGCTAGGTCACATAGCCCGCACGTGCACAATTCACCATAGGACACATCTAGTGTGGAGACCTAAATCACATTCATCACAGCATAACATGCATACATTTCATTCATGTAAGCATAAAGTGGAACCCAAACTCATTTGGGTTCCCAAAGCAAACCTATGATCGACATTGTAGGAATGCTCTCACAAAAGACCTAGTGAGAGCATGTGGTACCTGGACACTGGCTGCTCGAGACACATGAGTGGAGACATGAAGCAGTTCGTGACACTGGAGGCCAGGTCAGGAGGCAAGGTAACTTTGGGAGACAACACCACCAGAAAAGTGGTGGGCTTAGGTATCATTGGAAACACTAAGAACTTGATTATTGAGAATGTACTTTTAGTTGATGGTTTAAAGCATAATATTTTAAGTATAAGTCAACTATGTGACAAGGGCTTTGACATAAAACTTCTTTCTAATAAATGCATGATTAGCTTAAATGATACACTTGTGTTAGAAGGAAAATACATAAATAATGTTTACATGTTAGATTTAAACTGCATTGAAAACTTAAACTCTTTGTGTCTGAAAATAATAGCTGATGACTCTTGGCTATGGCATAGGAGACTATGCCATGCTAGTATGAAAACACTTAGGAACATCACTCAGAAAGACTTAGTTAGAGGCATACCAAAGTTAGACTTTACTATGGATCATCTTTGTGATGCCTGCCAATTAGGAAAATAAGTTAAATCTTCATTTCATGCGATCAAGGATATCAACACCACAAGGCCACTAGAAACTCTCCACATGGACCTGTTAGTACAGCCAGCCTAGGAGGGAAGTTGTATGGGTTTGTAATAGTGGATGACTACTCTAGGTTTACTTGGGTGAAATTCCTAGCTCATAAGAGTGAGTCATTTGAAGAGTTTAAAATTTTCTCCACTTGGATTCAAAGGAAATTAGGATGTGTAATTTCAACAATTCATAGTGATCACAGTGGAGAATTTGAGAATGATAAATTTGAATCATTTTGTAAAGATGTTGGAATATAACATAATTTCTCTGCTCTTAGAACTCCTCAGCAAAATGGAATAGCAGAAAGAAAGAATAGAACTTTAGTTGAAGCTACTAGGGCTATGTTAGCTGAATACACTCTTCCTAGATATTTTTAGGCAGAAGCAGTGAATACCGCGTGCTATGTGTTAAATAGGGTAAATGTTAGATCCAAACTTAATAAGACACCCTATGAGTTGCTTAAGGGTAGGACACCCAATCTTTCCCACTTACACATTTTTTGTTGCAAATGCTTCATCCTAATCAATGGCAAGTCACCCTCAGGAAAGTTCGATCCTAAATCTGATGAAGGGGTTTTCCTAGGCTACTCATCTGTAGGTAAAGCCTATAGAATATTCAATAAGAGAACCCTAGTAGTAGAAGAGTCCACCCTTGTGGTATTTGATGAATCCAATAAGACCTCTGAATCTAATCATGAAGAAGAAGAAGTTGAGATTATACGGGGAGTAGAAATCATTACCATTGAGACTAGAGCGGAACCTCAGGAACATCTGCCTAGAGATTGGAAATTTTCCTCTAATCATCCTAGAGAACTGATCTTACGAGACCCATCAGAAGGGGTAAAAACTAGGCATGGACTTAGGAAAGAGGTTAGTCATTCTGCATTCATATCTATGATTGAACCCACGAATATAGATCAAGCCTTAGGAGATGAATTTTGGATCCTAGCAATGCAAGGAGAGTTGAACCAATTCGTTAGGAATAATGTATGGGAATTAGTCAAAAGACCTAAAGAATAAAGTGTAGTTGGAACTAAATGGGTCTTTAAAAATAAGATGAATGACTCTAGAATAGTAGTGAGAAATAAGGCTAGGTTAGTAGCAAAGGGGTATAACTAAATTGAAGGAATAGATTTTGAAGAAACTTTTGCTCCGGTAGCTAGACTAGAAGCCATCAGGGTACTGTTAGCCTTTGCTTGTTTTAGGGATTTTAAGCTGTATCAAATGGATGTCAAGAGTGCTTTCCTGAACGGGGTAATCAAGGAAGATGTTTATGTAGAGCAACCTCTGTGGTTTGAAAACTTACCATTTCCAAACCACGTGTTCAAACTGAAAAAGGCACTATACGGGTTAAAACAAGCACCTAGAGCCTGGTATGAAAGACTTAGTACGTTCCTACTAGATCGAGGCTTTGTTAAGGGTAGTGTAGACACCACCTTATTCTTGAAGAAGGTAGGAGTTGAGGTACTCATTGTTCAGATTTATATAGATGACATCTTGTTCGGATCGACAGAGAAAAGCTCATGTAATGAATTTTCAAAAATAATGAGTGATGAGTTCGAAATGAGTATGATGGGAGAACTTAGTTACTTCCTTGGATTTAGTGTAAAAAAAATGGAAGGTGGAACGTTCCTTAGCCAATCTAAGTACATAAATAATATTTTGAAAAAATAAGAAATGGACAATGCTAAGGCTATGAGTACACCCATGAGCTCTAACATTCAATTGGATAAGGATCCTAGCGGGAAGTCTGTAGATCAAAAGAGGTATAGGGGAATAATTGGATCGCTTCTCTACTTAACTGCCAGTAGACCAGACATAATATTTAGTGTGTGCCTCTGTGCCCGCTTTCAAGCTAACCCGAAAGAATCTCACATGACTGCTGTCAAAAGAATTCTTAGATATCTACTAGGCACCCCGAACTTAGGAATTTGGTATCCTAGACACATCACTACTTTTGAAATCTTAGAGTACTCAGATTCAGACTTTACAGGATGTAGAATAGATAGAAAAAGCACTTCTAGTACTTATCGATTCATTGGACAATCATTAGTTTCATGGTCCAGTAGAAAATATAATTCGATAGCCCTATCAACAGCCGAAGCAGAATATATAGCGGTAGGTAGCTTTGTTGCACAAGTTTTGTGGTTAAAACAACAACTATTAAATCTAGGACTACCTGTAGGAACCATTCCAATCATGTGTGACAACACTAGTGCTATTTGCATATCCAAAAATCTAATTCAACATTCACGAATAAAATATATAGACATTAGACATCATTTCATCAGAGATCATGTAGCCAAAGGAGATATTAAACTGCACCACGTTTCTACTGAAGATCAATTGGCTGACATTTTCACAAAACCATTAGATTATGACACATTTAGCTCCTTAAGAAAAAAATTAGGTGTCATAGACATTCAAGCCTAAAACAAAAAAAAAATTGTGTGTTTGTTATGATTGGTTTATTTATAAACAAAAAAATTAAAAAAAAAATAAAAAAAAAATAAAAAAAATGGTTACCTGATCCTCTTACCTTGCCGATGATAAACCTTGAATTTCTTTGAAAATCGTACTGTACGATTCAATATCGTACTATACGATAATATTAAAATCACTCAAATCTCAGTTGTCCACTCCCATTTACGGTCCAGATCTCTCATGTCTTACACATATCGTACTGTACGACTCACCACTCGTACCGTACGATACACATTATTGGCCATCGTACTGTACGAACTACACAACGTACGGTACGATCCACGTGTCAAATGGATTAGGATGAATTTAAACCCGGCCGGTACGAACATTATTGCCTTTCGTATTGTACGAACACCTGTTCGTTCTGTACGATTCTTTTTATCAAAGATCGTTCAGACGACTTCTAGTGACGAACGCCTCACACTCACGTTCGTACAGTACGATTCTGATCATACTATACGATTTGACTCACTTTTTTGAACGGTCGTACAGACGACATTATTGCACCTATCATACTGTACAATCCTCAATCGTACTATATGATAGTTCACAAATTTTATAAAATAAAGGGATTCTTTGACTACACTCACTCACTCTCACTCACTCCAAATTTCCTCCCTTTCTCAAATTCCTTCTTCAACCATGTCTGGTGCAAGTAAGCACGGTCGAATGATTGTCGGGAGCTCTTCCTCCTCTCGGTGATTCGACGATCGCTTTCTCTCCGCTACAGATGAGAAAGCATACAATAAACTCAAAGAAGCCAAAATCACTCCATCTCGAATGTTGAATCAAGCCGCTCTGAATTTCGAGGTGATGAACCTTTTTGCCTCCACCATCCTTCAATTCCTATTGACTCTAGCATTTCCTTTCCACTCTGAACTTCTTTTTGAGTTTCTTGCCAATGTCAAAATCGACCAAGAGAACACCACTTTCACTTCCTATGTCTGCAAACAGCATGTCATTATCACCGTCAACGACATAGCTGTACACATTGGGTTGTCCACTGACGGCCCTCGTCCCCAATCTATGATCTCATATGATTATGATTAGACATCAGTTAATATGACCCTTAGAGGTGTCCCATCCAATCAACACCTGCCCCTTGTCCAAACCCTGAATCAGAATGCCCGCGTTATCCAGCATGTCCTTCGCACGTCCATCATACCCAAAGCTGGAGACCGCATCCATATTATTGCACGGCTTTCTGTCGTCACGTATCTAATAATGTCTGGAATAAAATTCAATGAAGCCCAAATAGTTTTTGATTATATCCATACCCTGTCTGTATACCGATATCCCGGTGCCCACCGAAAACTGAACCTTGCTTTAGGACATGTCATAGGATACATCTTAGATGCCAAGTACCAACTTCATTATCCGCTACCTCCAGATCATATTCCTATCTTCTACTCAGATGCCTCTTTTCGTATCTTATTCCATCGAGGGGACGCTCACTTTGATCCCGAGTTTGATGACGAAGAGGCTGCTGCTCCTGCTGATGCCCCTCCCCAACCACCAATCCACCCACCTGGTCTTGCTCATCATGACTACCCTCACGATGACATCATTCAACGCCTTGATCGATTGGAGACTAGGTTGGATTCCCACATTGCTCAGTAACATCAGGAACATGAAAGTGATATAAAATGGTTTGGGGAGCGCTTCACCTCCATCGATCACCAGTTTGTGTCCCTCTATCAGTACTACCAACTGTTTCCATGATCTCCACCACCACCTCCGGATCAGGATCCAGAATTTTGAGTTATTGTAGTTATTTATTTATTTTTAGTTTCTTGTCTTTGTAGTTATTTCTTTGTTCTTCCCTTTTTGGTGGTGTCAAAAGGGGGAGACATTTCTGTGTTCTGTGTTGTTCTGTTTTTCTTACTATTAATGATATCAGTTGTTTATGTTTACTCTTCTGTTATCACTATATATTTTTCTCTTGTTATATTTTTTTCTATATGTTATAATAAAAAAAATAAAACTTTTTCTCTCCTCCTATTTAAAAAATAATAATAATAAGTTATTCCTCTGAGGGGGAGCTAAGGAAGTCAGAATAACTGTGGCCATCAGAAAATATTATTTGACACCATCAAAAAGGAGGAGATTGTTGAAATCCATGATCCCGAGCACTTAATTTTGATGGTGACAACTAATACTTACTGAATCCATATGGACTTCCTTTAGATTACAAATGCTTATCCTTGTATATGAGCAATAACATTTCAGGTCAGATGCATACTGCTCAAGGTTACTGGAGACTCAAACCAGGTAGAATAGAATGTTAAAAAGTCTGTAATTTTTATTTCTTTATTTTTATTTTCTTGAGTCTGCCACAGAAGCATGTATGTGAGAGGAGCAACCATGCACACATACAGGGGGAGATTTGTTTTAAATGTTAAAATTTTTTTAAGAATATCATACTGTATGATTTAAAATCGTACTATATGATTAATTAATAATACTCAGGCGAACAACTATTTTTTAGATGATTAACTTTGTAATCTAATCGTACTATATGATCCTTATCGTACTGTACAATAAGATTCAAGTGAAAAACCCTAGTCGCCAGAATAAGTTTGGTAAGTTACTAATTTTGATTTCCTGAACTGGTCGTACTGTACGATGATGATCGTACAGTACGATTAATTGAATACTTACCAAAATTATCTCCCGTAATCAGGAAATAAATGTTGGTTTCTTATTTAATGTCGATCATACTGTACGATGCTATATCATACCGTACAATGGACAGAGACGATTACATTCATCTCTTCGATCGTACCAGATGAAACCAAGGTTTTTTGTTCTATTCATCCTTGATGATATTCGTATCGTACAGGATGTTATCCTAAAATGAACTAATCGTACTGTACATTTAGTGGAGTGCTGGACGACTGACAGAGATGATTTCAGTCGTCCCATCGATCATACCAGACGAAACCAAAATTTTTTGTTCTATTCATCCTGGATGATATTCGTATCATACAGGACGATATTCTAAAACAAACTAATCGTACTATACGACTAGTGGAGTGCTGGACGACTGGCAGAGATGAATTATTTCATCCCAGGGATTGTACCACAGATCGTCCTGTACGAACAATACGAATCAACATTATCATCCTATACGATATATATATCGTATAGTACGATATATATAAACTTCGATAACTATTCGTCTGTGCTCGTAGTCGATGGAGCTGTACTTGAACTGATCGTACTGTATGATTATATATCATACGGTACAAACAGAAATACAAAAGTTGAAATATTTAGGGTTTTTTGAAGCCTGATATAAAAACAACTTAAAATTTTTTTGTAAGGAGTTGTTGGTCTATCCTCTTGCTGTGACAGGCTTTAAGGGAAGAAGGGGATTCGTGAAGGAGAAGTTTTTCCTCGGAGAGATCCAGGGCTTGCGAGAGGAAGGTGAAGGTGAGCTTGAGCATGAGGGAGAAGTAGTGTGAGGGGATCACACG
This sequence comes from Dendrobium chrysotoxum, assembly GCA_019925795.1. Taxonomy (NCBI): domain Eukaryota; kingdom Viridiplantae; phylum Streptophyta; class Magnoliopsida; order Asparagales; family Orchidaceae; genus Dendrobium; species Dendrobium chrysotoxum. Next base: position 50,254,130 of record CM034308.1, read on the forward strand.
GTGGCTCCAAGCTAGCTGCATGTTTTGCTCCTCTTGTGGCTTTGGGTAGTCTTGGGAAAGTTCTCGAGGGAAAAGTCACTTCAAGATCAACATCGTCAAGGTACTCTTCCATCTCCAGGAGGGAGAAAAGGAGAAGGTCCGCTGCCGTCACCAGGAGGCTGACATAGCGTTTGGTATTCCACCGCACCGAGGGAGGTGAAAGTGAGTATTGTAAAGGCTTCTCCGCCTTGCTGTGGGAGCAAAAGGAGAGTCAACTTTTACTAGTGCAAATCCCAGAGTAGAGGACTCCGGGGAGTGGACGTAGGTCAAGTGACCGAACCACTATAAAAATCTCTGGTGTATTTTTTCCATTTTACCGTACTTTACTTTTCATGCTCTTAATTAGTACGTTAAATTGCTTGGTGAAAAATCATAATTTAAATCTTGTCTTGTGAAAGTTACAATTGAATTACCAATATCATCGTTGTGAACATTGTACTTGCTTCCGCACGTTATTCGTTGAGTTATCTTTTAAAAATAATAAAAAAAAATAGAACTCTTGTTTAGGATTAATTTTTTAAAATACTAATTCACCCCCCCCCCCCTCTTGGCGCACCTCGTACTTTCACAAAACTGTGAGATCAATCAAGCGGTCGGACGGAACCGTATGAAGGCTCGATTCTGACCGTTGATCAAGCGATCAATGATCCAAAAAACATGCATACCATACATGTTATGGACCAACCCGTAGAAATGATTAAACACTTCATTCTCAATAATGGCTTCATCAAATTACATAAAATTTTAAACATAAGCTCCATACATGAAGAGCATTCATGGGGATGTGATATCACGGTTCAAAATGAGCTTAAAAGAAAACTATTTAAACTAGAGTGTCCTAACCTAGGTTTAGGATTATACCATAGTTTAATGGATGGATTGAACCGTATAAAGGATGGTTAAACTTGTTGACTATTCTTGCTTAATCCCTCTTCCTAAATCGTGGTCTGAAAAGCCATAGATCCTTGAGAAAATGAGTTAGACGGACTCTAGCCTTGGCTCTCTGGAGATCTCACTGTCGATAGACTTTGGTGGCTGGACTTGGATGGGGAAGGGAAAAGGGATTTCTGGAGAGTTTTAATGAATTAACTAGAGGCCCTAGTGTTGTAAATCCGGTTTCAAAAAGAATAGTTTTGATGATGACAAACATGTTTGTATTCTATTTTGCTTGGCTAACCCATTTCAGGTACAAAAGATCAAAATAAACTCAAGCCAACTTAAGATCGGGTCCAAGTGTGTCTAAGTGTACTGTTTTCCTTTTCTTGAGTCAATTGTAATGTAACTGATCCCCTAGTTAAGTAACCTTGCACACACACACTCAGGGGGAGAGCTTGACTGAATTAGAGTTTTTATTCAATTTTTTATTCAGATCATCCTGGATGACATTCACATCATCCTGGATGATCAAGTAAAAATAGAAACCCTAATTAGGGCGACCAAGTTAAGTCTGTCTGATTAAGACGATCGTCCTGGACGATCCATACATCGTACGGGACGATAGGCTCAAATCAAAAATTCTCAGCTGCCAGATCAAATTAGGCAAGTTTTATTTTTAGATATTTGGTTTGATCATCCCGGACGATACGTGTATCGTCCTGGATGATCCAGTATAATTATGCCTAAATTAGTTGGTGATTAAGGAAAGTAATTATTATTTAATTGATACGATCATATCATCCGAGATGATCGCAAGATCGTCCGGGATAATCGTGATCGTCTAGTGTGTTTCAGCTATACATCCAGAGCGGTGATCAGGATGATTTTGGCACTTTTTGAACTAATCGTATAGGACGATATCGGTATCGGCCTGGACGATCAAGTCTTTTTTAGGTCGTCCAGCACAAGTTTCTCTGTACGACCAGAGCGGACTTCTGGATGAAATTCCTGAATTTTCACTAATCATCCCGGATGATTGCAGATTCGTATGGGACGATCTGAACAATTTTTTTTCTACTGATCATCCTGAAGGGCCAGATTGTTCAGGCTGAAATAGGTGATTTTGAACTGATCGTACAGGACGATATATCGATCGTCCTGGACGATCTAGGTCGACCAGTTGAGATTTAGGGCAAATTTTGAGCCCTCCTATAAAAGATCTTTTTCTTCCAATAAGAAAAATCTTTTGCCACTTTCCTTTCTAGAGAAACCCTAGAGAGAGAGGGAGTTTTGGAGAGAGGGAGAGGATCTTGTGAGGGGGAGTTTATGAGGGTTTCACAAAGGTTGCTCCAGTAATGATCAGAGTCATCTTCTCCGTTCATCATCTCTTGTCTTGTTGGTGTTTTTTTGTGGGAGGATCATTCACAAGAAGATCCGGGTTCTCTGCCCGCTTCAGGAGGAAGCGAAAGGAGTTCAGGTTCTCTGGCTACTTCAGGAGGAAACGAAAGGAGTCTGAGGTTCTCTGCCTGCTTCAGTAGGAAGTGAAAGGAGGTTAGGTTCTCTGCCTCACCATATCGGTGGAAAGGAGTTTTTATACAGGCTTCACCGCCTTGCTGTGGGAGTAGAAGGAGAGTCACTCTGAGTTAGTGCAATACCCGGAGGGGAGGCTCCGGGGAGTGGACGTAGGTCAAGTTAACCGAACCACTATAAAATCTGATGTGTTCTTTCTGATTACTTTCTGCACTTTAGTTTTCTGTGATTATCTACTTGGGTGAAATTTGTGGTTGATCTTTTCGTTTATGTATTTACTTGTTTCCGCTGCAAATCATCGAAAAGATTATTTCTTGTTGATCTCAAATTTTTTTAAATAACCAATTCACCCCCCCTCTTGGTTAGCCTCGGGAACAGTTCATCTAGGCTTAACATCCCTAACGAACGTTTAAGTGGTATCAGAGCGGGATTCATAAAATCTTGTTTTGAAAAACATTTGAATTTGATCCAAGGCTAACTTTAGTAATCGTAATACTGCTAAAGGTTATTCAATTACATGACCGCCATTGTTTGATAACATGCCTTTTGATTTTTGGAAAACTCGCATGTCCACTTCTCTTCAATCTATTGATTATCGCATGTGGATGCTTGTTAAGGATGGGTACGAACCACCTTTTAGATTGATTAATATTGTTAAAATTGAACTACCCTTTACTGATTAGACTTTTGATGATCATGAGTTAGCCTAACTGAATGCCAAATGTTTGAACTATTTTCTGTGTTTTAAAATCTGAGGATTACATGCGTGTTTCTACTTGTATAACTGGCAAAAAAATTTGGGATAGATTGTGCATCACTTATGAAGGTACAACTGAAGTCAAACAGTCTAGGTTAAACATATTGCTTCATGACTATAAACTTTTTTGCATGAAACCTACTGAATCTATTTCTAAAATGTATACGAGATTCACTCAAATTGTCACTTCTTTGCATGCCTTAAGAAGAGAACTTACAAACTATGAAAGAGTGAACAAAATTCTTAGATGCTTTCCTTCTTCGTATGATGCTAAAATAACTGCAATCACTGAATCTAAAGATTTGAATACTTACTCTACTAATAGCTTACTTGGATCACTCATTACTTACGAGCAAGGGGTGAACCAAAGACAGCTTGATGCAGGTGAAAAGAAGAAGGAGAAAATAGTGGCACTGAAGGCCAACGAAACTGACACTGATTCTTCTGGGTATGATAGCTATGATGTTGCCTTAATCACTAGGCAATTCAAAAGCTTTCTAAGGAAGAAATATAAGAACTTTCAGAAGTGTAACAAGGGTAAGTCCAGTAAAAATTTTAAGGGTTTGTTCGATACTGTTTGTTTTAAATGTAGGAAGCCTAGAAACATCAAGGCTGATTGTCCTACACTTAAAGCTCACCCACGCAAGGAGAATGGCGAGGAGAAACATAAGTTCAGAAAGGACAAGAAGCAGATTCAGAAGGCATTCTAGCCAGATTCTACTTCTGACTCCTCTGAGACTGAAGCTGAAGAGGAGGAAACCAATTTGTGTCTGATGGCGATGATCATCCTGGTTAGTTTGACCTAGAAGAGGTATGTGAGCTTACTTACAATCAATTATTTGAAGTGTCTGAAAGAATTAATGCATCGTATAGGAAGCTCAAGAAAACTCATGCTAGCCTGAAACTAGAATTTCTGAACTTACAAAAAGAGCATGAAATTTTAATTAAAGATCATTCTACTGTTGATTGCAATCACATGACTTTACTTGATGAATTTGATGAGCTGAACAAGAAGCATTCTGATTTATTTGTTGAATATAATTCACTGAAAACCTCGCATGTTGATTTAGAGAAAGCTTTCAAAGAATTAGGCAATCTGGCATGTGAAGTGGAGAGTAGCAATGGTGCATTGAAATTTGAAATTGCAAATCTTAAAAAGGAGAATGAATTTCTGAAAGTTAAAATCAGTACTTTTGAGAAAAATGAAACACCTCCTACTTTTTCATAGTTTTATGCACCTCCACCTTTTGAAGACTCTATTTTAAAATCATCAAAGCATGTTTCATATAAACCTAGGAAGAGACACTATCACCCACGTAGATTAGTTAACCCTTTTCCTGGTGTTAGATGTTTTTCATGTGGCATGTTAGGACACATTTCTCACACCTGCACTGTTCACTGTAGTAAACATTGGGTGTCGAGGCCCAAATTACCTGTTTCACAGCACAGCACACATGCATTGCATTCTTCTTTTCATAAGAAGGAACCCAAACTTGTTTGGGTTCCTAAATCTGACGTTTGATGATTTTATAGGTATGCTCTCACATAAGACCTCGTGAGAGCATGTGTTACCTGGACAGCGGATGTTCAAGACACATTACTGGAGATATAAATCAGTTCATTTCACTGGAAGCCAGGGCTGAATGGTAAGGTTACACTTGGAGATAACACCACCAGGAGGGTTGTAGGTTCAGGTATAATTGGTGATTCAAAAAATTTTATGATTGATAATATTTTGCTTGTATATGGACTGAAACATAACCTGTTGAGCATCAGTCAGCTTTGTGACAAAGGATACAATATCTAATTCCTGCCCACTTGCTGCATTTTAAGCTTAAATGATAAAATTGTTTTGTAGGGATAAAGGATCAATAATGTCTACAAGCTGGATGTAAGTTGCATTAAAGCTAAAAATTCAATTTGTTTAAAAACTGCTGCTGATGAGTCTTGGTTATGGCATAGGAGATTGTGTCATGCCAGTATAAAAACTCTTAGAAGAGTCAACCAAAAGGACTTAGTTAGAGGTGTCCCTAAGCTTAAGTTCACTAAGGACCACCTGTGTGATGCCTGTTAATTAGGGAAGCAAGTCCAGTCCTCCTTTCACTCTGTTAAGGATATTAACACCTCTAAACTTTTAAAAGTCCTTCATATGGATCTCTTTGGACCCATTAGCACTGCCAGCTTTTGGGGGAAAGTCTATGGTTTTGTGATTGTTGATGATTACTCGAGGTTCACTTGGATTAAATTTATGTCTCACAAATCTAAGTCATTTGATGAATTTAAGTCCTTCTCCACTTGGATTCAGAGGAAGTTAGGTTGTGAGATCTTGACTAATTATAGTGATCACCGTGGAGAGTTTAAAAATATGAAGTTTGGAAGTTTCTGGGAGGAGCAAGGGATTAGTCACAATTTTTCAGCTCTAGAACCCCTCAGCAGAATGGGGTAGCTGAAAGGAAGAACAGGACCTTAGTGGAAGCCGCTAGAGCCATACTTACTAAGTATTCACTTCTAAAATACTTTTAGGCTGAAGTGGTGAACACTACCTGTTATGTGCTGAATAGGGTAAATATTAGATCAAATCTGAACAAGACACCTTATGAGATCATTAAGGGTATAACTCCAAACCTGTCCCCCCTCCATGTCTTTGGCTGTAAGGTGTTCATTCTGAATAATAGGAAATCATCCTTAGGAAAGTTTGACCCCAAATATGATGAAGGAGTGTTCTTAGGCTATTCTAGTGTGGGAAAATCCTTTAGGGTGTTCAATAAGAGAACTTTGGTGGTGGAAGAGACAACTCATGTGGTGTTTGATGAATCTGATTCTAAGGTCACTAGAGTTGAGGAAGAAGAAGAGGTAGAGGAGATTACCCAAGGGGTTAAAAATATAAATCTAGAGAAAAGGGTAGATCCTCAAACCATATTGCCTAGAGATTGGAGATATTCTTTGAGTCATCCTAAAGAACTAATCTTAGGAGACCCTTCTGAAGGAGTTAGGACTAGGTATGGACTTAGAAATGAAGTAAACCACTCTGCCTTTATCTCAATGACAGAACCCACCAACATCAATCAAGCCTTTTCTAATGAGTTTTGGATCTTAGCTATGCAAGAGGAATTGAATCAATTTGTAAGGAACAATATTTAGGAGCTAGTAGAAAGACCTAGAAATCAAAGTATAGTGGGAACCAAGTGGGTCTTTAAGAATAAGATGAATGATTCTGGTGTGGTGGTTAGGAATAAGGCAAGATTGGTGGCTAAGGGGTACAATCAGATTGAAGGGATTGATTTTGAGGAGAGCTTTGCCCCTGTAGCTAGATTGGAAGTCATTAGAGTGCTACTAGCCTTTGCATGTTATAAGGGATTTAAGCTGTTTCAAATGGATGTAAAGAGTGCCTTTTTAAATGGGGTAATAAAAGAGGATATTTTTATAGAACAACCCCCAGGTTTTGAGAGTTCCCAATATCCAAATTATATTTACAAATTAAAAAAGGCCTTATATGGATTGAAACAGGCACCCAGAGCTTGGTATGAGAGGCTTAGCACATTCCTATTAGAAAGAGAGTTTATTAAGGGGAGCGTAGACACCACCCTTTTTCTGAGGAGAGTAGGGGATGATTTACTCATTGTCTAGATTTATGTTGATGATATAATTTTGAATCTTCTGATAAATATTTATGTGATTAGTTTTTTAAAATAATGAGTAAGGAGTTTGAGATGAGTATGATGGGAGAATTATCCTACTTTTTGGGGTTTAGCATAAGGCAAATAGATGATGGAACCTATCTCAATCTATCTAAATACACTAAGGATATTTTGAAGAAATATAAAATGGACAAAGCCAAGCCAATCAACATTCCCATGAGCTCCTCTGTTCAGTTAGATAAGGATTCAAGTGGAAAGTCTGTTGATCAGAAGAAGTATAGAGGAATAATTGGATCACTGGTTTACCTGACTACTAGCCGACCTGATATCATGTTTAGTATTTTTCTTTGTGCTAGGTTTCAGGCTGATCCTAAAGAGTCCCACCTGACTGCTGTTAAGAGAATTCTTAGATATCTTTTAGGGACACCAAACCTAGGAATCTGGTACTCTAGGTATAACACCTCTTTTGAGATTATTGGATATTCTGATTCTGACTTTACAGGGTGTAGGGTGGATAGAAAGAGCACTTCTGGAAGTTATCAATTCATAGGACATTCTTTAGTCTCCTAGTCCAGTAGAAAATAGAGCTCAGTTGCACTCTCCACTGCTGAAGCTGAGTATATTGCCTTAGGAAGTTGTGTGGCCCAAGTTCTTTGGTTGAAGCAACAAGTCTTGGATTTAGGATTACCTGTGGGCATAATTTCTATTCTGTGTGATAATACTAGTTCCATCTACATCTCTAAGAATCCAATCTAATATTCTAGAACCAAACACATTGATATAAGACATCACTTTATTAGGGACCATGTTACAAAAGGGGACATTGAGCTACATCATGTAGTAAGTGAAAATCAACTGACTGACATAGTTACTAAACCACTGGCCTTTGACTCATTCAGTATTTTGAGGACTAGATTAGGTGTGATTGACATAAATGCTTGATTCTGATGACTACTGATTTTTGATTTGTCAATTTTTCATTCTGTTTTTGTTAGTTAGCTGTTTGATTTGATTATCTTCTTTCTGTTGTTTTTCTTTTTCTGCTGATTTCTATTTTAGCCTTGGGGTTAGTTTGATTTGAGTATTTATTTTGAGTGCAATTTCTTACTTATTTTCATTTACTGTTTCATCTCTTTTATTTATTATTTTATCTCTTTCAAAATCAGATCACTGCTCACTACTACTGATAAATTGGATTTCTGACTGAGAGTTTTTCCTTGGTTTTTATTTGGAAGCTGGTAAGCAGTGATTGATTCCACAGGATCTGTTAAAGGGAAGAAATATTGATGATTGTTTCTCTTCCTCTAACTCCTTTACTGGTGTATTATTTCTTTTGGGCAAAAATCCTCTTCAAAATTAAAAAATTGGTTTTTGAAATAGATATTTATTTTATGTTCCTACAATAATCTACCTCATATGAATAGTATTTTCAAAGTCTTGAGTCATTATTATGATTTTCTGAACCAAGTGATTGCACTTTTCATACGATGTATGGTTTTTATTTTGTGAATTACTTTTTCTTATTGTAGAGAGTAAGCTTTGGCGTCTCTTATGTCTGGAAGGTAATTTAACAGCTGAGATCCTTTAACGATTTTGAGAGGGAGAAAGCTTACAAAAAATGCGTAGTGCGCCAAACAAATTAAAAAAATACACAAAATGAGTCCAAAGCTGAAAAGATGTGAAATGTTGCCAAACTAAATGATACACAAAGTGTATCAAAAATTAAAAGATGCGCAAAGCGCCAAACAAATTGAAAAAGAGGCACAAAATGAGCCCAAACCAAGCTTTCATCCCTTTCAGATCATTAAATATCTTAGACAAATCCGTGCGCCACTTAATATTTTTAAAAGCTTGAGTTTGAAAATCCTGATTTCTGATTTATTGCTTTGTAACACTATTATATCAGATATTTTTCTAGAACGAGGCTTAAAAGGATCTCTTTTCAAATCTAATTTCTTTTTTTCTGAATTAGATTTTTTGTTTTGAAAGGGATTTGCATCTATAAGGTGTCCAAGGTGGGAGTTACGAAAGTCGATTGTCCAACTCTTTTTGGATTTCAGCACTGTCAATCATCTTCTTATTGGTTTTTGGATTTAAAATCAAGAGAAAATTCTGATTTATTGGAGCAGATTGATAAAAAAAAACTGTTATTTTTTGTGTTCTCATTTCGAGTTTTATTTACTTTAGTTTTATTTTTCATCTTACTATTTGTGTTTTTGGGATCCATGATCTTTCATCTCCATCCTCCATCTTTTTCAACTTTTCTTCATATCGTCCTAGACGATCCACGCATCATCCTGGACAATCTTCTTCATCCTGGACGATCCATAAATCATCCTAAATGATCCATTCAAATCGTCCCCACTCTGATTATACTGTTGAGATACACCATATATTGGTGATCGTCTCGGACGATCCTCACATCGTCCTGGATGATATAATTTATATTTTACTGATCTGATCAAATGGCTGAGAGTGCACCAATTATTATTCATGGTCCTGGATGATCCACCTCATCATCCTGGATGATCCACGTGTCAGCAGTTGGATGATTCAAATTTGGCCCGTTTGACACATTTATTACATATCATCCTAGGCGATCCACCTAATCATCATGGACGATACTTTTCATCAATGATCGTCCGGCTTGACTCCTCAGGATGATCGCCTGTCTCTAATCATCCTAGACAATCTTTGATCATACTGGATGATCCGACCGCCTTTTTGACCAATCGTCCTGGCTGTCATAATTACTCATATCATCCTGGATGATCCTACGATCATACGGGATGATCTGGCCAATTTCTATTTAAACAGCCAATTTCTTTAATTTTCTTAACATCTCTCCTTCCATACTCCCTCTCTTGTACTTTCTAATAGCTGGCGGCAAGCATTCTAGGAAAAAGGGTGTGAGCTCCTCACGGGAAAATGTCGATCCCCCTTTCCCAAATCAGCCGATCAGGCTGCCTTCGAGCGATATCTTAAGGTGGGTATCAAACAGTCTAAAATAGTAAACCCCCTCACCCTTATATATCCTGTCCTCGATCTTTTTGTGCACACCTCCCTCACTTTCATCCTCACACCGCCTTCCCATTTAGCCTTAAACTTCTCCAAGTCTTCTTCGTAAATCTATGTATCTCTGCTGACTTCTCCACCCTCTGTTCCTATGTTAATCAACGTCCAGTCGAACTCACAGACCATAACTTTCATAATATCCTTCATCTTTCTGTGACTGGCGATAAAATCCATACCACCCTTATTTTTTATTCTGACTATGATTGGAGTGTCGCCAATCACTTCCTTCGAAATACAAATGCACCCTACAACGACACCGCTTGCACTTCCCTGCTTAAGGATGCCTGGACCGTTCAGCATGTCCTTCATTCCTCTATCATCCCAAAGGCTGGGGATTGCATTCACATCACCTCATTACTATCTCTAAACACCTATTACATCTTGGCCCACCAGGACTTTAATGCCACTGATCTTCTTTTCCGATATATTGAGCATCTCACCACCAATAGGGATCCGGGACATAGATGCCGTTTGAATCTAGCTTTAGGATACATCATTGCATATGCCTTGGAGACAAAATATGACCTGCAGTATCCAGTCCCTCCCATTATCCCTCCTTCCTACTTCACCAACAATTCATTCCATGTACTCCAGAGTACCCGACTACATCCGGAGCCTGCCCCGGATGTTGAGGAGGAAGAGGAAGAAGTTGTTCCCATTTTAGCTGCACCTGCTCCCCTTCACATTGCTTCCCCCTTTGATCATCTGGTGCAGCGGTTCAACCAGTGGGAGGCCAGATTCGATTCTTATGTTGCTGCCCAGGAGGAGCAACACACTGAGGATCTGCAGCGCTTTAATGACTATGTTGCTCAGCAACAACAGCAACATGACCAGGACATTGCTTGGATTGGAGCCCACTTCACCGCCATTCACAGTTACTTCATGCCACTACCACCTCCTCCTTCTGATCAGGATCTGCCTCTGTTTTATTTTTATATTTTGTGCTATTTTTGTTTGTTCTGTTATTTCTTTTCCTCCTCCTTTTTGTGATGTCAAAAGGGGGAGTTGGTTGTAGTAGTTTTTTATTTTATCTATTAAACATGTTTTATGTTATTTATTTCATTTTCCTATACTGTTCTAGTTGTTCAATGAAACTTTGATAGAAATTTATTTTTTGATGTGCATTGGTTAACTCCTAGTTCTTTTATTTTAAACTACGGCACAAATGTTTGCCATCATCAAAAAGGGGAAGATTATTGCAAATCTAGTTTTAAAAAGTATAGTTTTGATGATGACAAACATGTTTATATTCTGTTTTACTTTGCTAACCCATTTCAGGTACAAAAGATCAGAATAAACTTAAGCCAACTGAAGATCGGGTCCAAGTGTGTCTCAGTGTACTGTTTTCCTTTTCTTGAGTCATTTGTAATATAACTGATCCCTCGCGAAGTAACCTTGCATACACACACTCAGGGGGAGTGCTTGAGTGAATTGGAGTTTCTGTTCAATTTTTTATTTAGATCATCCTGGACGACATTCACATCATCCTGGATGATCAAGTAAAAATAGAAACCTTAATGAAGGTGACCAAGTTAAGTCTGTCTAATTAAGTCGATCATCCTGGATGATCCATACATTGTACGGGACGATAGGCTCAAATTAGAAATTCTCAGCCGCCAGATCAAGTTAGGCAAGTTTTATTTTTAGATATTTGATCTGTTCGTCTCGGATGAAACATATATCGTCCGGGACGATCCAGTATAATCATGCCTAAATTAGTCTGGTGATTAAGGAAAGTAATTAATATTTAATTGATACGATCATATCATCCGGGATAATCTCAAGATCTTTTGGGATGATCATGATCGTCTAGTGTGTTTCAGATGTACGTCTAGAGTGGTGATCATGATGATTTTGACACTTTTTGAACTAATCGTACAGGATGATATCGGTATCGGCTTGGACGATCAAGTCATTTTTAGGTCGTCCAGCACAAGTTTCTCTGGACGACCAGAGCGGTCTTCTGGATGAAATTCTTGAATTTATACTAATTACCCCGGACAATCACAGAATCGTGCGGGATGATCTGAACAATTTTTTTCTACTGATAGTCAAGAAGGGCCAGATCGTCCAGGCTGAAACAGGTGATTTTGAACTGATCGTACAGGATGATCTAGGCCGACAAGTTGAGATTTAGGGCAAATTTTGAGTCCTCCTATAAAAGATCTTTTTCTTCCAACAAGAAAAATCTTTTGCCACTTTCCTTTCCAGAGAAACCCTAGAGAGATAGAGAGAGTTTGGGAGAGAGGGAGAGGATCTTATGAGGGGGGGTTTGTGAGGGTTTCACAAAGGTTGCTCCAAGCAAGAATCAGAGTCATCTTCTCCATTCATCGTCTCTTGTCTTGCTGGTGATTTTTGTGGGAGGATCGTTCGCAAGAAGATCCGGCTTCTCTGCCCGCTTCAGGAGGAAGCGAAAGGAGTTAAGGTTCTCTACCTGTTTCAGGAGGAAGCGAAAGGAGTCTGAGGTTCTCTGTCTGCTTCAGGAGGAAGTGAAAGGAGGTTAGGTTCTCTGCCTCATCGTATCGGTGGAAAGGAGTTTTTGTACAGGCTTCTCGGCCTTGGTGTGGGAGCAGAAGGAGAGTCAGTTTGAGTTAGTGCAATACCTAGAGGGGAGGCTCCGGGGAGTGGACGTAGGTCAAGTTGACCGAACCACTATAAAATATGGTGTGTTCTATCTGATTACTTTCTGCACATTAGTTTTCTGTGATTATCTGCTTGGGTAAAATCTGTGGTTAATCTTTTCGTTTATGTTTTTACTTGTTTCCGTTGCAAATCATCAAAAAAATTGTTTCGTGTTAATCTCAAATTTTTTTAAAAAACCAATTCACCCCCCCCCCCTCTTGGTTAGCCTCGAGACTAGTTCATCAGGGCTTAACATCCCTATCGAACTTTCACCTAGAGTGGCTTGAAAAGTGAGATAGTACTTGGAATAGAATGAGACCTCAAATGAAGGTTTTGCCCTACTCTAACCACTCCAAATTGAATGGAGGGCTGGGACTGACTGGCACACTTCCTAAATGCTTGCCAAGTGGCAAGGGAGTAGTTGGGAGGTGAAGGATCAAAGGACAAAGGTACGTGCCATATGAAAAGCTCTCTTGGTCCCCACATAGGCATGTAGGGGTGGTCTAGGCTATTTGATCCTAATCCAAGGGCTAGGAAATGTCTTGAGAATGTTCTAGAAGCTAATTAGGACTGCTGGAGTGGCTAGGTTTAGAATAGGTTAGCTTAAGTAAGGGATTTGACCACTTTAAGTCATTTTGAGACTTTAATGACTAGGTTGACCAGTCAACCAGCCTATATGGCTGATTAGGTTGCAGCCAAATGTCAATGCCAATTGGTTGGAGTGGTTTGGGTTAGGCTTAAGGCTAGAGGATTTGAGCTTGAGTGAAAATGTAAGGGCTTAGGGTATATTGACTAGGTTTTGTTGAGTTGACCAAGTCAAATTCAATGTGATTTGACCCCACATGAGTTTGAATATGTTCAGACCATTAAATATAATGAAGTTTAGGACTTGGAGAATATTTAAAATCATAGGTTCAATCTTTGAATGCATGAAATGTTAGATTTGAGCAAACTTAATAGTTTGACCAAGTCACTTGATTTGGGTTTAATTAAGTAATGATTATAACATATTTAGGGTATGATTGGAAGTTGATTTGGGGCTTGATATGGGTTGGATAGTTTGAATGGGTTAAAATCATACCCTAAACATGGGTTTGGAATGGTCCAAATGGTTTGAGTTTAATAGGTTTGGTTTGACTTTTATAGTTTGGTAGAAGTGTTTTCAATAGTTGGAATGGTCCAAATGGTTAAATTGACCATTAATGCCCTTAAAGGGTCATTGGGTCAAGCTAGGTTGACTTGGTTAACTAGGTTGACCTAGGAGTTAGGTTTGGGCTCAACAGGTTTGAAATGATGTTTTGAGTCTATTAAAGGTGGTCGCAAGATCAGGGGAGGTCATTTCAGTGAAATTGACCTATTGGACCCTTAAGGGGCTGTTGGATCAACCTTGTTTGACTTGGCCAACCAAGTTGGCCTAGGGCATTGGTTTGGGTTTGACCAGTTTGAAATGATCATTAGAGACTAATGGAGGTGGTCACATGGTCGAAATTTTGTTTTTTCAGTTAAATTAACTATTTGGACCCTTAATGGCCTATTTGGTCAACCTAGGTTGAATTGGTCAACTGGTTGACCTAGGACCTAGGTTTGAGTCTAATAAGTTTGGTTTGATATTTAAAATCTAGTGTAAGTGGTCTCATGTAAAGAGGAGACCATTTGGATTGAAATGAGTATTCAAACCCCTTAGGGGTAATTTGGTTAAAAGGGGTTGACCTGGTCATCCAGGCTTGACTAGGGTCTGGGTTTGAGTCCTATGCACTCTTAATTATATTTAGGATGCATTGGAGGAGGTTTCTGGGTTTGATTTGAAAGGGCCATATTGAAGTTTGAAGGAAAGTTCAATTTTTTCCTCAAGGGGCATTTTGGTCAATTTGACCCCTGGTCAATTGGGGGTCAAAATGGGTCCACCAAGTTACAGTTTAATACTTAAAATGTCATAATCAAGGGTCTGAATATGATTAAAGGCTTTAGAGGAGGCTCCAAGGTCCAATTTCGCTAGGTAGAAGGTCTAGTGGCATAGACCGTAAATATTTAAAAGTTTTGCAGACCTTGGAAACCAATTCAATTTTTGGGGTTAGAGACCTCAAAATAAGCTCAAGTTTGGAGGGTAGACCTTAGGGACATGTCTTATCAATATGCAACTAACAGATTAGGAATAAGATATCATTTGACTTGGGTCTAAAGTGTTTGAAAAATCACTAAAAAAGGCTTTCAGGACATGGCCTATTAGCCTTGAATTTTGATTTGGATTTCTAGATTTGAACTGAGTTTTGGATTTGATTGATTAAGTTTAAAATATCTATATCAATAATAATCAACTGGATGATTGGTAGTTAATAGATATGAATAAGGCTTGATTAAAGGATGGATCAAAGGATAATAAAAGTCTCGAGGGAATAAAATATTATTTAGTAGAGGTTTGGATTTGATTAAAGTCTGGATAGATCTTAGGTTTGAAAGTTCATGAAGGTTGTTAAACCTTAAGGAACTAGCCTGAGGTTAACTAAGGGGGGGGGGGGGATGAATTGGTGATTTTAAAAAAATTACTTAACACAAAAAGAAAAATCTCTTTATCTTTTTTAATATTTTAAAACAAACAAAATTATTCCTCAATACGAAAGTAGATTAAGTTCAAAATAATAAAATAAATCAGACACATAGAAAATAATAACAGAGTCTGGAAATTAAAAGTGGAATATTAAAAAGAACAAAGACACCACATTTATAGTAGTTCGATCAAATCTGACCTATGTCCACTCCTCGGAGGCCTCCTCTCCAGGTATTGAATTAAAACCTTTTATTGTCTCTCCTTTTGCCCCTATAGCAAGGCAAAGAAGCCCTTATAAAATCCTTCCATAAACTTGGTGAGGCAGAGAACCATGAATCCTTATTCACCCTCTTAGTGAAGGCATAGAACCTAGAATCCTTTTTTACCCTCCTGGAGATGACAGAGAACCAAGAATCCTTTTACTCCCACCTAGATTTGTGAGAAAACCACAACTCCTTTTACTCCATTCTGAAGTTGGTAGAGAACCATGGACTTCTTTTACTCCCTCCTAGAGTAGGCGAGGCTTGCAAAAGAATTAACTTGATAGAAGAAGAATATATTTCTATAGAAGTTTAAGGTCGCCAGATCTTATCTCCTATCGACTTGGAATATATAATTAAAAAAATTCTTTCTAAGGATGAGATTGTTCTTACTATTGATGATGAAATGGTTGACTAGGATAACCCTTCATTGATTATTTACAAGAAAGCAAACTCCTTCAAGGAAAATCTGTCAGAGATTAAATTAAGAGAAGTGCTCTCTCTTATACACTAATAAATGACATTTTGTACTACTGGTATTTTGAGTAATTATGGCTACATTGACTCAACAAACAAGAGGCCCAAAAGATCATGATCAAGCTACATGCTGGATTGTGTGGTGCACACTAATCTGGCACTAAAATGATGTTAAAAATTAACAGATTGGGATATTATTGGCCCTCAATGATTGACATTTATATGTATATTGCACATTATTATCACCAGTGCCAATGATCACTTCATGGTCTTTTGAAAGCTAGGGCACATACAATATTGACCCTATCAATCCTCCTTCTTCTGAAGGTCACCAGTTTATTTTAGCAGCAACAGATTATCTCTCAAAATGGGCAGAAGATGTTCCACTATGAGAAGTTAAAACTTACTATGTACTACAATTCTTTTGAGACCATATTTTATATCGATTTGACATTCCACATTGAATTATATATGATAATGGTCCCTCTATCAAAAGTACCAAAATTAATAATTTTGCTAAACGTCATAATATTTATTGGAGATACTCCACAAGTTATTACCCACGGGTGAATGGATTGGTGGAGGCCTTTAATAAGACATTGGTAGGAATTTTAAAGAAGATCTTATAGGACAATAAGTGATAGTGGCATGAAAAGTTGGGTGAAGCTCTATGGGCTTACCGAACAACATAAAGAACCCCAACTTAGTCTACATCATTTAGTTTAGTCTTTAAGGCTAAGGTTGTTCTCCCTTTAAAGGTACAGCTTCCCTCTCTAAGAGTTGCAATTAGTAATCATATCACATCTTAACAGAATACTCGACTTTCACTAGAAGAGCTCGAAGGTTTGGAAGAGAAGCGATTGCAAGCTCAACAGAACCTTGAGCTATATAAATCTCGTTTCGCTCAAGAACCTCTCAACTAGGAGAGCTAATGTTGGTCCCGCATAGACCTATCCTAACTCATTGAAGTTTTGGAGGTAAATTTGAGCCTATAATTGAAGGTCCTTTTGTGGTGGAAAAAGTCTATTAAGGAAGATCTTACTAATTGGTGGATTATAAGGGTGATCAACCTATGCTACCAATCAATGGGCGATATCTTAGGAAATACTATGTGTAATGATGTTGTTATGAAGATTTGTAATAAAATTACAAGTTTCTCAACATACATGTTATTGTCAAGTTTATGAATGTGACATGTTATTCTGGATCCACACAGTTTTTATGTTTTTGAAAAACAAAATTGAGAAATTTTGAGATTTGAAGTGACTGAGATGTTTTATAATACTACTATAGAAATGTCCTTTTATTTTCTTCACATGTGATGATCTGATATTAAATATAAATAATCCCTAGTGGAATATTTACAAGTTATAAGGATCATTTGTAGTGCGAGAGAACACAAACATTCAATCCAAAGAATTTCAAGACTACCATTCTTCCAAATGTTTCCTTCCCTTTTAGAAGGTGGCATATACAAAAGCTTTTGATCTCTAGTAGAACATTTGTAAGCTGTTAATACCATTTTTTATGGAGGTAAAAGATAAAAAATTTTAAAGATATCAAATATTCAGTAAAGTTCAAATCCTATTGAACTCCGTCTTTAGGTCTAAGCTCTCTTTTACGGCATCCTATTGACTTATGGCCTAAGTCTGGTTTTATGGTAGCCATCATATTTAACTCTTTCTTTAGGTATAAGCCCATTTTTATGGCATCCTATTAACTTCTGGCCTAAGTCTACTCTTATGACAACCATACTATTTAAACCTACCTTTTGGTCTAAGGTCACACTTACGATATCCTATTGACGTATGGTCTATGTCTGCTCTTACGATAACCATCATATTTAAATCTATCTTTAGCTCTAAGTCAGCTCTTATGGCATCCTATTGACATCTGGCCTAAGTCTGCTCTTATGGAAGTTATCCTATTTAAATCTGTCTTTAGGACTAAGTCTACTTTTATGACATCCTATTAACATCCAGCCTAAGTCCACTCTTCTAACGGCCATCCTATTTTAATCCATTTTTAGGTCTAAGTCTACTCTTATGGCATCCTATTGACATCTAGCCTAAATCCACTCTTATGGCAGCCATCCTATTTAAATTTGTCTTTAGGTCTAAGCCCGCTTTTATGGAATCCTATTGACATCTGGCCTAAGTTAACTCTAACGACAACCATCTTGTTTAAATTTGTCTTTGGTCTAAGTCTGTAAAAGTTTGATAGGGATATTAAGTCCTGATGAACTAGTCCCGAGGCAAACCAAAAGGGGGGGTTAATTGGTTATTTAAAAAATTCGTGAGAAATAGGAAAAATCTTTTCGATAATTTGCAGCAGAAACAAGTAAATATAGAAACGAAAAGGTCAACAACAGATTTCACCCAAGAAAATAATAATAGAAAAATAAAGTGCAGAAAATAATCAGAAAGAGCACACCTGATTTTATAGTGGTTCGGTCAACTTGACCTATGTCCACTCCCCGGAGCCTCCCCACTGGGTATTGCACTAACACAAAAGTGACTCTCCTTCTGCTCCTACAGCAAGGCGGAGAAGCCTGTACAAAAACTCCTTTCCACCAACCCGATGATGCAGAGAACCTGAACTCCTTTCGCTTCCTCTTGAAGCGGGCAGAGAACCCAGACTCCTTTCGCTTGCTCCTGAAGCAGATAGAGAACATGGATCTTCTTGTGAACGATCCTCCCATAGAAAACACTGACAAGATGAAGATGAGGAACAGAGAAGACGACTTTGATCCTTGCTTGGAGCAACCTTTGTGAATCTCGCACAAACTCCTCCTCACAAGATCCTCTCTCTCTCTCTATCCCAAGCACTCTCTCTCAGGATTTCTCTGGAAAGGAAAGTGATAAAAGATTTTTCTTGTTGGAAGAAAAAGCTTTTTTATAGGAGGGCTCAAAATTTGCCCTAAATCTCAACTGGTCAGCCAATATCATCCCGGACGATCGCTAAATCATTCTGTATGATTAGTTTAAAATCACTTATTTCAGCCTGGACGATTTTCTCTTCTAGACGATTAGTAGAAAAAAGTTATTCATATCGTCCCATACGATTCTACGATCATCTAGGACGATTAGTGTAAATAAGGAATTTCATCCAAAAGATCGCTCTAGTCATCCAGAGAAACTTGTGTTGGACGATCTCAAAATGACTTGATCGTCCAGGCCGATATGTCTATCGTCCTATACGATTAGTTCAAAAAGTACCAAAATTGTCTTGAGCACCGCTCTGGACGTACAGGTGAAACATGCTAGATGATTTCAAATGACTTGATCGTTCGGGATGATATGGGTATCATCCCATACAATTAGTTCAAAATCGGGAATATCGTCCTGCACATAGCTCTGGACATACAGGTGATAGGCATTGGACGGTCATGATTTTTAACACATCGTCTAGTACGATCCTGTGATCATCCGGGATGATATAATCGAATCAATCAGACCTTAATTACTTTCCTTAATCATCAGACTAATTTAAGCATGATTGTAATGGATCGTCTAGGACGATACACGTATTGTCTTAGACGATCAGATCAAATCTCTAAAAATAAAACTTGCCTAACTTGATTTGGCGGCTGAGAATTTTTGATTTGAGCCTATCATCCCATACGATCAATGGATCATCCAGGATGATCTTCTTAATGAGATAGACTTAACTAGGTCACCCTAATTAGGGTTTCTATTTTCAGTGGATCATTCAGAACGATGTGGATATCATTCGAGACGATCAGAATAAAAATTGAACATAAACTCTAATTCGCTAAACTCTCCCCCTGAGTGTGTGTGTGTAAGGTTACTTAGCTAGGAGATCAGTTATATTACATTTGACTCAAGAAAGGGAAAATATTACATTTAGACACACCTGGACCCGATCTTGAGTTAGCTTGAGTTGCTTTTGATCTTTTGTACCTAAAATGGGTTAGCTAAGCAAAATAGAATATAAACATGTTTGTCATCATCAAAACTATACTTTTTAACTCCAGATTTGCAACAATCTCCCCCTTTTTTATGATGACAAATATTGATCTAGTAGTTTTAAATAAAGCAACTAGGAGGTAATCCAACGCACATACGAAAAATAAATATCATTTCAAATTTCACTAAACACAAAATACAATAAGCAAAATAACTACAAAATAAGAGCAATACATGAAACAACTAGAATAGTACAGGAAACTATTAGTCACTCAAAACACTAACTCCCCCTTAGGACATCACAAAAAGGAGGAGGAACAGACACAATAATACAAGCAGAAAACATCACAAAACACAAAGCTTAAAAGGAGGCAGATCTTGATCAGAAGGAGGAGGAGGTGGTGGCTGAAAGTAACTGTTAATGGTGGCGAAATGGGCTCCAAACCAGGCCATGTCTTGGTCGTGCTGCTGTTGCTGCTGAGCAGTATAAGCATTGAAGCGCTATAAATCTGCAGTATGCTGCTCCTCCTGGGCAGCCACACAAGAATCAAACCTGGCCTCCCATTGATCGAACTGCTGCACCAGATGATCAAAAGGAGATGCAATGCGAGGGGAGCAGGGGCACCAGGTGCAGCAGGAACAGGAACATCTTCTTCTGCTTCCGCCTCAACATTCGTTGCGGGCTCCAGATGAAGTCACTTACTATAGAGGACATGGCGGGAGTTATTTGTGAAGAAGGAAGGAGGGACATTGACAGGGATTAGATATTGCAGATTATATTTGGTCTCCAAAGCATATGCAATAATGTGTCCTAGAGCTAGATTTGGGCGTCGTCTATGGCCCGGATCCCTAATGCTAGTAAGATGCTCGATGTATCTAAAGAGAAGATCAATAGCATTGAAATCACGGTGGGCCATGATCTAGTAGGTGGTCATGGAAAGTAAGGGTGTGATGTGGATGCGGTCCCCAGCCTTAGGGATACCTGAGCAGCGAAGGATATGTTGAATAGTCTGGGCATCCTTAAGGAGGGAGGAACAGGCATTGTCGTGGTAGTTAATATTGGTGTTTCGAAGGAAATGGTTGACGACACTCTAATCATAATCTGGATCTCTAACAAGGGTCTGAATCTTATCACCAGTGATGGAGAGTTGAAGGATATGATGAAAATCCTAGGTGGTGAGTTCTACAGGATGCTGATTAACGAAGGAGTGAAGGGCAGAGTAGTCAGCAACGATGCAAAGATTTGCGAAAAAGACCCTAAGAAGCTCAAAACTAAAAGGGAAGGCTAAGGTGAGACTGAAGGTCAGGGAGGTATGAGCGAACAGATCAAGGACTGGATAGGTGAGAGTGCGGGGATTGACAATCCTGGAGTGAGTGATTCCAACCTCATGGTAGCGTTGGAAGGCAGTCCAATCAGCTGTGTCATGGAAGCGGGGATCGGCATTTCCCCGTGAGGAGCTTGCACCTTAATGTCTAAATTTCTTTCCACTAGCCATTAGAATACCAAGAGAGCAAGAAGTGAAGGAAGAAGTGTGAGGAAAATGGAAGAAAATGGTTGTTTAAGTAAAAATCGACCAGATCGGCCTATACGATCGCTAGTATCATCCGGGATGATATGAATAATTATGACGGTTAGGATGATTGGTCAAAAAGGCGGTCAGATCATCCAGGATGATTAGAGACAGGCGATCGTCACGAGGAGTTAAGCTGGACGATCATTGATGAAAAGTATCATCTAAGATGATTAGGTGGATCGTCCGGGACGATATGTAATAAATGTATAGGACGGGTTGAATTTGAATCATCCAACTGTTGATACGTGGATAGTCTGGGACGATGAGGTGTATAGGCCAGGATGAAGACCAATAATTGGTGCATTCTGAGCCGTTTGATCAGGATCGGGAAAATTGGATCATATCGTCCAGGATAAGGTAAGGATCATCCAGGACGATCACTAATAATTGATGCATCTTAGCCGTTTGATCAGAGAGGGGATGATTTGAATGGATCATCCAGGATGATGTATGGATCGTCCAGGACGATGTGAAGAAAAAATGAAAAAGAAGAAGGATGGAGAGGAAAGATCAGGGATCCCAAGAACATATACAACAAAACAAAAATAAAAAAATAAAAGAAATAAAACTAGAAACGATAAACAAAAAAACAAAAAACAATGAAGTTTTTTTTTTGAATCGATCCACTCTAGTAAATAAGAATTTTTCCTTGATTTTGAATCCAAAAACCAATAAGAAGACGATCGACAGCGTAGAAATCCAGAAAAGTTAGAAAATCGGCTTTCGTAACTCCCACCTCGGACACCTTATGGATGCAAATTCTTTTCAAAACAAAAATCTAATTCAGAAGAAAAGAAATTAGATTCAAAAAGATATCCTTTGAAGCCTCGTTCCAGAAAAATATATGATATAATAGTGTTACAAAGTAAGAAATCAGAAATCATGATTTGTTATCTCAAGCTTTTGAAAATATTAAGTGGTGCATAGATTTTTCTAAGGCATTTAAAGACTTGAAAGGAAAGAAAGCCTAGTTTGTGGGCTTATTTTGTGCCTCTTTTTCAATTTGATTTGTGCTTTGCGCATCTTTTGATTTTTGATACACTTTGTGTATCTTTTCAATTTTTGGCAACATTGCGCATCTTTTCAGTTTAGGCTAATTTTGTGCCTCTTTTTATTTTGGTGCTCTTTGTGTATCTTTTGTAAGCTTTCTCCCTTTCAAAATTGTTAAAGAATCTCAGCTATGAAATTACCTTCCAGACAAAAGAGATGACAAAGCTCACTCTCTATAATAAGGAAGAGTAGTTCACAAAGCAAAAACCATACATCATATGATAAGTGCAATCACCTGGTTCAGAAAGTCATAACAATGACTCAAAACTTTGAAAAAACTATTCATATGAGGTAGATTACTATAGGCAAGATAAAATAAGTCTCTATTTCAAAAACTAACTTTTTAATTTTGAAGAAGATTTTTATCCAAATGAAACAATACACCATTAAAGGAGTTAGACAAAGAGAAATAATCATCAATGTTTCTTCCCTTTAACAGATCCAGTGGAATCAATCACTGCTTACAAGCTTCCAAACCAAAAAATAAGGCAAAATTTTCAGTCAAAAAATCAATTTATCAGCAGTAGTGAGCAGTGATCTGATTTTTTTTTAAGAAATAAAATAGTGAATAAAAAATAGGAAATCACATAAAATTAAATACATGAATCAAACTAACAATAAGACTAAAATGAAAATTAGCAGAAAAATAAAAACTAATAGGAAATAAATAATCAAATCAAACAACTAACTAACAGAAATAGAATGAAAAATAGATAAATCAGAAATCAGTAGTCATCAAAATCAAGCATTTATGTCAAGCACACCTAATCTGGTCCTCAAAATGCTAAATGAGTTAAAGGCCAGTGGTTTAGTAAATATGTCAGCTAGCTGATTTTCAGTTGCTACATGATGTAGCTCAATGTCCCCTTTTGTAACATGGTCCCTAATGAAGTGATGCCTTATATCAATGTGTTTGGTTCTAGAATGTTGGATTGGAATCTTAAAAATGTAGATGGCACTAGTATTATCACACAGAATAAAAATACTACCCACAGGTAATCCTAAATCCAAAACATGTTGCTTCAACCACAAAACTTGGGCCACACAACTTCCTAAGGCAATGTACTCAGCTTCAGCAGTGGAAAGTGTAACTGAGTTCTATTTTCTACTGGACCAGGAGACTAAAGACTTACCTATGTATTGGCAAGTTCCAGAAGTGCTCTTTCTATCCACCCTATACCCTATAAAGTCAGAATCAGAATATCCAATAATCTCAAAAGAGGTGCTATGCCTAGGGTACCAGATTCCTAGGTTTTGGGTCCCTAAAAGATATATAAGAATTCTCTTAATAGCAATCAAGTGGGACTCTTTAGGATCAGCCTAAAACCTAGCATAAAGATAAACACTAAACATAATATCAAGTCGGTTAGTAGTCAGGTCAAATAGTGATCCAATTATTCCTCTATACTTCTTCTGATCAACAGATTTTCCACTTGAATCCTTATCTAACTGAACAAAGGAGCACATGGGAGTGTTGATTGGCTTGGCTTTGTCCATTTCATATTTCTTCAAAATATCCTTAGTGTATTTAGATTGATTGAGAAATGTTCCATCATCCAGTTTCCTTATAATAAATCCCAAAAAGTAGGATAATTCTCCCATCATACTCATCTCAAACTCTTTACTCATTATTTTAGAAAAATTATCACATAAATGTTTAGCAGAAGATCCAAAAATTATATCATCTATATAGATCTAGATAATGAGTAAATCATCCCTTACTCTTCTCGAAAAAAGGGTGGTGTCTACGCTCCTCTTCACAAACTCTCTTTCTAACAGAAATGTGCTAAGCCTCTCATACCAAGCTCTGGATGCCTGTTTCAATCCATATAAGGCCTTTTTTAATTTGTAAACATGATTTGAATATTGGGAACTCTCAAAACCTGGGGGTTGTTCTACAAAAACAACCTTTTTATTACCCCATTTAAAAAGACACTCTTGACATCCATTTGAAACAGCTTAAATCCCTTATAATAGGCAAGGCTAGTAACACCCTAATGGCTTTCAATCTAGCTACACGGGCAAAGGTCTCCTCAAAATCAATCCCTTAAATCTGATTATACCCCTTAGCCACCAATCTTACCTTATTCCTAACCACCACACCAGAATCATTCATCTTATTCTTAAAGACCAACTTGGTTCCTACTATACTTTGATTCCTTGGTCTTTCTACTAGCTCCCAAACATCGTTCCTTACAAATTGATTCAGTTCCTCTTGCTTAGCTAAGATCAAAAATTCATCAGAAAGGGCTTGATTGATGTTGGTGGGTTCAGTCTTTGAGATAAAGGCAGAATGGTTTACTTCCTTCCTAAGTCCATGCCTAGTCCTAACACCTTCAGAAGAGTCTCCTAAGATCAGTTCTTTAGGATGACTCGAAGAATATCTCCAATCTCTAGGAAAAGTGTTTTGAGGTTCTACCCTTTCCTCTAGATTTGTATTTTCAACCCCTTGGGTAATCTCCCCTACCTCTTCTTCTTCCTCAACTCTAGTTACCTTAGAATCAAATTCATCAAACACCACATGAGTTATCTCTTCCACCACCAAAGTCCTCTTATTAAACACCCTAAAGGATTTCCCCACACTAGAATAGCCTAAGAACACTCCTTCATCAGATTTGGGGTCAAACTTTCCTAAGGATGATTTCCCATTGTTCAGAATGAAAATCTTACAGCCAAAGACATGGAGGCGGGACAGGTTTGGAGTTCTATCCTTAATGTTCTCATAAGGTGTCTTGTTCAGATTGGATCTAACATTCACCCTATTCAGCATATAACAGGTAGTGTTCACCGCTTCAGCCCAAAAGTATTTTGGAAGTGAATACTCAGCAAGCATGGCTCTAGCAGCTTCCACTAAGGTCATGTTCTTCCTTTTAGCTACCCCATTCTCCTGAGGGGTCCTAGGAGCTAAAAAATTGTGACTAATCCCTTGCTCCTCCCAGAAAGTTCCAAACTTTACATTTTCAAACTCTCCACCATGATCACTATGAAAAGTCAAGATCTCACAACCTAACTTCCTCTGAATCCAAGTGGGGAAGGACTTAAATTTATCAAATGACTCAGATTTATGTGACAGAAATTTAATCCAAGTGAATCTTAAGTAATCATCAACAATCACAAAATCATAGACTTTCCCCCCTAAGCTGGCAGTGCAAATGGGTCCAAAGAGATCCATGTGAAGGACTTCTAAAGGTCTAGAGGTGCTAATATCCTTAACAGAGTGAAAGGAGGACTGGACTTGCTTCCCTAATTGACAGGTATCACACAGGTGGTCCTTAGTGAACTTAAGCTTAGGGACACCTCTAACTAAGTCCTTTTGGGTAACTCTCTTAAGGGATTTCATACTGGCAAGACATAATCTCCTGTGCCACAACCAAGACTTATCAGCAGCAGTTTTTAAGTAAATTGAAACATCAGCTTTAAAGCAACTTACATCCAGCATGTAGACATTATTGATCATTTGTCCCTGCAAAATAATTTTATTATTTAAGCTTAAAATGTAGCAAGTGGGCAGGAATTTGATGTTGTATCCTTTGTCACAGAGTTGACTGATACTCATTAGGTTGTGTTTCAATCCATCTACAAGAAAAATATTGTCAATCATAAAATTCTTTGAATCACTAATTATACTTGAACCTACTACCCTCCTTGTGGTATTATCTCCAAGTGTAACCTTGCCTCAAGCTCTGGCCTCCAATGAAATGAATTGATTTACATCTCCAGTCATGTGTCTTGAATATCTGCTGTCCAGGTACCACATACTCTCACGAGGTCTTGTGTGAGAGCACACCTATAAAATCATCAAATATCAGATTTAAGAACCCAATCAGGTTTGGGTTCCTTCTTATAAAAAGAAGAATGCAATGCATGTGTGTTGTGCTATGAAACAGGTAATTTGGGCCTCCACACGTAATGTGTACTACGGTGAACAGTACAGGTGTGGGAGATGTGTCCTAACATGCCATAAGAAAAATATCTAACACCAGTAAAAGGGTTAACTAATCTACATGGGTGATAGTGCCTCTTCCTAGGTTTGAATGAAACATGCTTTGATGATTTTGAAATAGATTCTTCAAAAGGTAGAGGTGCATAAAACTGTGTAAAAGTAGGAGGTGTTTCATTTTTCTCAAAAGCATTGATTTTAACTTTTAGAAATTCATTTTCTTTCTTCAAATTTGTAATTTCAAATTTTAATGCTCCTCTACTACTCTCCACGTCACATGCCAGATTGTCTAGTTATTTAAAAGCTTTTTCTAAGTCAACGTGTGAGGTTTTCAGTAAATTATGTTCAATAATTAAATCAAAATGCTTTTTATTAAGCTCATCAAATTCATGAAGTAAAGACAAGTGATTACTATCAAGTATGGAATAATCTTTAACTATAGAATCATGCTCTTTTTGCAAGGTTAAGAAATCTAATTTCAAACTAGCATGCAATTTCTTAAGTTTCCTATAAGATGCG
Source organism: Dendrobium chrysotoxum (assembly GCA_019925795.1). Classification (NCBI taxonomy): domain Eukaryota; kingdom Viridiplantae; phylum Streptophyta; class Magnoliopsida; order Asparagales; family Orchidaceae; genus Dendrobium; species Dendrobium chrysotoxum. The sequence goes on from CM034308.1 coordinate 50,280,961, forward strand.
TGAATTCTTTCAGACACTTCAAATAATTGATAATAAGTAAGCTCACATACCTTTTCCTGGTTAGACTGACCATGATGATCATCTGCCATTAAACACAAGTTGGTTTCCTCCTCTTCAGCTTCAGTCTCAGAGGTGTTGGATGCAGAATCTGCCAAGAATACCTTTTGAATCCTCTTCTTGTCCTTCCTGAATTTGGGTTTCTCCTCACCCTTTTCCTTTCTTGGGTGAGCTTTAAGTGTAGGACAATCAGTTTTAATGTGTCTAGGCTTTCTACATTCAAAACAAACAGTATCAGATGAACCTTTAAAATTTTTACTGGACTTACTCTTTTTCCACTTCTGAAAGTTCTTATGTTTCTTCCTCAGAAAGCTTTTGAATTGCCTAGTGGTTAAGGCAACTTCATTGCTATCAGACCTGGAAGAATGACTGTCAGTATGGTTGGCATTTAGCGCCACAATTTTCTCCTTCTTCTTCTCACCTGCATCAAACTGTCTTTGGTTCACCCCTTGCTCGTAAGCAATGAGTGACCCAAGTAAGTAGTCAATAGAATAATTATCCGAATCTTTTGATTCAGTAATTGCAGTTATCTTAGCATCAAACGAAGAAGGCAAACATCTCAAAATCTTATTCACTTTTTCATAGTTTGTAAGTTCTCTTCCTAAAGCATGCAAAGAAGTGACAATCTGAGTGAACCTCATATACATTTCAGAAATAGATTCAGTAGGTTTCATGCAAAAAAGTTCGTAGTAATGAAGCAATATATTTAACCTAGACTATTTAACTTCAATTATACCTTCATAGGTGATGCACAATCTATCCCAAATTTCTTTACCAGTTGTACAAGTAGAAATACGCATGCAATCCTTAGATTTTAAGGCACAGAAAAAATAGTTCAAATATTTGGCATTCTGTTGGGCTAAGTCACGATCATCAAAAGTCCAATTAGTGAAAGGCAGTTCAGTTTTAACATTATTAATTATTCTAAAAAGTGGTTCATAACCATCCTTAACAAGCATCCACATGCGATAATCTATAGATTATAGAAAAGTGGACATGCGAGTTTTCCAAAAATCAAAAGATATGTTATCAAACAATAGCGGTCGTGTAATTGAACAACCTTTAGCAGTATTATGATTACCAAAGTTAGCCATGGATCAAATTCATACATGTTTTAACTTAATTTTTGAATCTCGCTCTAATACCACTTGAAAGTTCTATAGGGATGTTAAGCCCTGATGAACTAGTCCTGAGGCTAACCAAGAAGGGGGGTGAATTGGTTATTTAAAAAATTTGTGAGCAACAAGAAAAATCTTTTCGATAATATGCAGCGAAAACAAGTAAACACATAAATGAAAAGATCAATCATAGATTTCACCGAAGTAGATAATAACAAAAAAATAAAGTGCAAAAAATAATCAGAAAGGGCACACCAGAGTTTATAGTGGTTCGATCAACTTGACCTACGTCCACTCCCCGGAGCCTCCCCTCTGGGTATTGCACTAACACAAAAGTGACTCTTCTTCTGCTCCCACAGCAAGGCGGAGAAGCCTATATAAAAACTCCTTTCCACCAACCCGGTGAGGCAGAGAACCTGAACTCCTTTTGCTTTCTCCTGAAGCGGGCAGATAACCCAGACTCCTTTCGTTTCCTCCTGAAGCAGGCAGAGAACCCGGATCTTCTTGAAAATGATCCTCCCACAGAAAACACCGACAAGATGAGAGACGACGAACGGAGAAGATGACTCTGATTCTTGTTTGGAGTAACCTTTATGAATCCCTCATAAACTCCCCCTCACAAGATCCTCTCTTTCTCTCCCAAGCTCTTTCTCTCAAGGCTTCTTCGGAAAGGAAAGTGGCAAAAGATTTTTCTTGTTGGAAGAAAAAGATTTTTTATAGGAGGGCTCAAAATTTGCCCGAAATCTCAACTGGTTGGCCAATATCGTCCAGGACGATCGCTAGATAGTCCTGTATGATCAGTTCAAAATTACATGTTTCAGCCTAGATGATCTGTCTCTTCTGGAAGATTAGTAGAAAAAAGTTGTTCAGATCATCTCGTACAATTTTGCGATCGTCGAGGATGATTAGTGTAAATCAGGAATTTCATCCACAAGACCGCTCTGGTCGTCCAGAGGAACTTGTGCTGGATGATCTCAAAATAACTTAATCATCCATACCGATATGCCTATCATTTGTACAATTAGTTGAAAAAGTGCCAAAATCATCCTGAGCACTGCTCTGGACGTACAGGTGAAACATGCAGGACGATTTCAAAATGACTTGATCGTCCGGGATGATATAGGTATCATCTCATATGATTAGTTCAAAATCAGGAATATCATCCTGCACTCATCTCTGGATGTACAGTTGATCAGCAATAGACGGTCAGGATTTTTAACACATCGTCCCGTATAATCCTATGATCGTCTGGGATGATATGATCGAATCAATCTTGAAAGTTTGATAGGGATGTTAAGCCCTAGTGAACTAGTCCCGAGGCTAACCAAGAGGGGGGGGTAAATTGGTTATTTTAAAATTTCACGAACAATAGAAAAATCCTTTTGATACTTCGCAGCGGAAATAAGTAAACAACAATGAAAAGATCAATCACAGAGATTCAACCAAGCAGTTAATATCAGAAAAGTAAAGTGTAGAACTGAATTAGAAAAGCAAACCAGATTTTATAGTGGTTCGATCAACTTGACCTACATCCACTCCCCGGAGCCTCCCCTCCGGGTATTGCACTAAACAAAAAAATGTCTCTCCTTTTGCTCCCATAGTAAGGCGGAGAAGCCTGTACAAAACCTCCTTTTTCACCACACGGTGAGACAGAGAACCCGACCTCCTTTTGCTTCCACCTGAAGCGGGCAGAGAACCCCGGATCTTCTTGCTAACGATCCTCCCACGACGAACACCAACTAGACGAAAGATGATGAGCGGAGAAGACGACTCTGATCCGTGCTTGGAGCAACCTTAGTGAATCCTTCACTAACTCCCCCTCACAAGATCTTCTCTCTCTCTCTAGAGTTTCTCTGGAAAGGAAGGTGGAAAAAAGATTTTTCTTATTTCAAGAAAAATATCTTTTATAGGAGGGCTTAAAATTTGCCCTAAATATCAACTGGTCGGCCAAGATCGTCCTGTACGATCAGTTCAAATTCAGCTGATTTAGCCTGGACGATCTGGCTCTTCTGGACGATCATTAGAAAAAATTGATCATATCGTCCCGTACGATCCTAGACAGTTCGGGTCGTCCAGAGAAACTTATGCTGGACTACCAAAAAATGACTTGATTGTCCAGGACGATACGAGTATCATCCTGTACGATTAGTTTAAAAAGTGCCAAAATCGTCCTGTGTATAGTTCGGGATGTACAGCTGAAATGCACTAGACGATCATGATTGTCCGGGATGATCCTGCGATCGTCCAGGATGATATAATCATATCAATCAAAAATAAATTACTTTCCGTAATTACCAGATTAAATTAGGCATGATTGTACTGAATCGTCCAGGACGATACACGTATCGTCCGAGACGATCAGACCAAATAACTAAAAATAAAACCTTGCCTAACTTGATCTGGCAGCCGAGAATTTTTGATTTGAGCATATCGTCCCGTACGATCTAAAGATCATCCAGGACGATCTGCTTAATCAGACCCTCTTATCTTACTCGCCCTAATTAGGGTTTCTATTTTTACCTGATCGTCCAGGATGATGTGAATATCATCCAGAATGATCTGAACAAAAAATGATCAGAAACTCTAATTCACTCAAGCTGTCCCCTGAGTGTGTGTGTGCAAGGTTACTTATCTGGGGGATCAGTTACATTATAGTTGACTCAAGAGAAAGAAAAACAGTACATTGGACACACTTGGACCCGATCTTGAGTTGGCTTGATTTGCTCGTGATGTTTTATGCCTGAAACGGGTTAGCCAAGCAAAATACACTAGAAATATGTTTGTCATCATCAAAAGCAGATTTGCAACAATCTCTCCCTTTTTGATGATGGCAAACATTTGTACAGTAGTTGGAAAATAACATTAACTAAGAGATCAAAAAAACAAATATATATTTTTTTTCAATTTTCATTTAACTAAATCAATACTGGAAACATAACACATAATAGAAAACTGAAACGACTACAACTAACTCCCCCTTTTGACATCATAAAAAGGAGGAGGGTAAACAGAAATACTAAAAAAACATCAGTACAGAACAAAAAAGAAAACAACTACAAAACAGAAAACTAGAACGGAGGCTGATCCTGATCGGAAGAAGGAGGTGGCTGTGGTGGGTTGAAGTAGTGGTGAATGGCTTAAAAATGGGCTCCAATCCAGGCAATGTCCTGGTCATGCTACTGGTTCTGCTGCGCAGCATAGTCAATGAATCGTTGGATGTCCTCGGCGTGCCGCTTCTCCTGGGCAACCACATAGGAGTCAAATCTGGCCTCCCACTAATCAAATCGCTACACTAGGTCGTCAAAGGGAGAGGCAATGTGAAGAGGAGCAGGTGTATCTGGTGCAGCAGGAACTGGAATGGCCTCTTCCTCCTCTTCCTCAACATCCGGGACGGGCTCCGGATGTCGTCGGGTGTGGTGTAGGACATAGAAGGAATTGTTGGTGAAGAAGGAAGGAGGGACATCTGGAGCTGCGGGATATTACAGGTCATATTTGGTTTCGAGGGCATAGGCAATGATATGTCCTAAGGCTAGATTTGGACATCGGCGATGACCTGGATCCTGAATAGTGGTGAGGTGCTCGAGGTACCAGATAATAAGGTCGGTGGCATTAAATTCCCTATGGCCAGGATGTAGTATTTGGTCAAGGACAGTAGTGGGGTGATGTGAATTCGATCCCCCACCTTTGGAATGATGCAGGAACAAAGAACATGCTGAATTGTCTGGGCTTCTATAAGAAGTGTAGTGCAGGCATTGTCATGATAAGGGGCCTTTTTATTGCGAAGGAAATGATTGGCGACACTCCAATCATAGTCAGGGTCAGTGATAAGGGTATGGAGTTTATCACTTGTGATGGAAAGTTGGAGAATCTTATGAAAGTCCTGGTAGGTGAGTTTGACGGGGCGCTGATTTACATAAGAGCGGAGGGTGGAATAATCAGCCGAAATATGCAAGCTTGCAAAGAAAACGCGAAGAAGTTCCGAGCTAAAAGGAAAGGCGAGAGTCATGATGAAGGTAAGGGAGGAGTGTGCGAAGAGGTCAATGACAGGATAAGTAAGACTGTGGGGATTTACTATTTTCGACGGTGTGATTCCCACTTCACAATATCGCTCGTAGGTAGCCTGATCGACTGCATTGGGGAAGCGAGGATCAACAGGCCCCCGGGAGGAGCTTGCACCCTTTTAACAGGAACGTTTGCCACCAGCCATTAGAAATCAAAAGCGTAGGGAAGTGGAAGGAGAGTGGAAGAAAGAGTGTGGAAATTCTTAAGAAAACTGCTATTTATATAGAAAATGGCCTGATCGTCCCGTACGATCGCGACATCATCCGGGACGATATGGGCATTTATGACGTCCTGGACGATTGGTAAAAAAAGTGGTCCGATCGTCCAGGATGATCAAAGATCATCCAGGATGATTAGACACAGACGATCATCCCGAGGAGTCATGCTGGACAACCGTTGACGAAAAGGTATCATCCAGGATGATTAGGTGGATCGTCTCGGACGATATGTAATAAGTGTGTCGGACGGGCCCAATTCCAATCGTCCAGCAGCTGACACGTGGATCATCCAGGACGATAAGGTGGATCATCCAGGATGATGGACAATAATTAGAGCAATGTCAGCCATTTGATCAGATCAGGAGGATATGGATCATATCGTCCAGGATGATGTAATGATCGTCCAGGACGATCACCAATAATTGGAGATCTTTCAGCAGCAGGAGCAGTGTGGGGATGATTTTGAATGAATCGTCGGGATGATGTTTGGATCGTCCAGGATGAAGAGGATCATCTAGGATGATTGAGGTATCGTCCAGGATGATGTGAAGAAAATAGAAAAAGATGGAGGATGAAGATGATAGATCAGGATCCCAAAAGCACCACCAAGAAATTTAAATAAAACAAAAAATGAATAAAACTCACAGAAAAAACAAATAAAAGCCATAATTTTTTTTTTGATCAAGCTTCTCGAGTAAATCAGAATTTTCCCTTGATTTTAGATCCACAAACCAATAAGGAGACAATTGACAGTGCTGAAATCCAGAAAAAGTTGGAAAAATCAACTTTCGTAACTCTGACCCCGGGCACCTTATCGAAGCAAATCTCTTTCAAAATAAAAATTCGAGTCAGAAGAAAAGACATTAGATTTGAAGAGACATCCTTTCAAGCCTCGTTCCAGAAAAATATCTGATATAATAGTGTTACAAAGTAAGGAATCAGAGATCAGGATTTCCAAACTTAAGCTTTTGAAAATATTAAGTGGCGCACGAATTTTTCTAAGACATTTAACAATCTGAAAGGGAAGAAAGCTTAGTTTGGGCTCATTTTGTGCCTCTTTTTTAAATAGGTTGGCGCTTTACGCATCTTTTCATTTTTGATACACTTTGTGTATCCAATTTAGCAATTTCACATCTTTTCAGTTTTGGGCTCATTTTATGCCTCTTTTTCAATTTATTTGGCGCACTGCGCATCTTTTGTAAGTTTTCTCCTTTTCATAATCATTAAAGAGTCTCAGCTATGAGATTATCTTTCAGACATAGGAGATGACTCTCCATCGTAAGGAAGAATGATTCACAAAATAAAAGCCATACATCATATGATAAATGCAATCACTTGATTTAGAAAATCAAACTAATGACTCAAGACTTTGAAAAATACTATTGATATGAGGTAGATTACTGTAGGAAGATAAAATAATCCCTCTTTCAAAAACTAACATTTTAATTTTGAAGAGAATTTTTATCCAAAAGAAACTATACACCAGTAAAGGAGTTAGAGGAAGAGAAACAGTCATCAATGTTTCTTCCCTTTAACAGATTCAGTGGAATCAATCACTTCTTAACAGCTTCCGAATAAAAACAAGGTAAAACTCCCAGTCAGAAATTCAAATTATCAGAATTAGTGAGCGGTGATAAGATTTTGATAAAATAGTAAGTGCAAGATATGAACCAGTGAATAAAAAGTTAGTAGAAAATCGCATCAAAGTAAATGCTTAAATCAAACTAACAGTAAGGCTAAAAATAGAAATCAGCAGAAGAAATAAAATCAACTGAAAGCAAATAATCAAACCAAAAACTAACTAACAGAAAATAGAATACCAATCAGAACAATCAAAAATCAGCAGTAATCAGAATCAAGCATTTATATCAATCACTCCTAATCTGGTTCTCAAAATACTGAATGAGTCAAAGGCCAGTGGTTTAGTGAATATGTCAGCCAGCTGATTTTCAGTTGCTACATGATGTAGCTCAATGTCCCCTTTTGTAACATGGTCCCTAATAAAGTGATGCCTTATATCAATGTGTTTGGTCCTAGAATGTTGGATTGGATTCTTAGAGATACAGATGGCACTAGTATTATCACACAGAATAGAAATTGTGCCAACAGGTACCCCTGAATCCAAGACTTGTTGCTTCAACCAAAGAACTTGGGCCACACAACTCTCTAAGGCAATATACTCAGCTTCAGCAGTGGAAAGTGCAACTGAGTTCTATTTTCTACTGGACCAGGAGACTAACGACTGTCCTATGAATTGACAAGTCCCAGAAGTGCTCTTTCTATCCACCCTACACCCCACAAAGTCAGAATCAGAATATCCAATGATCTCAAAAGAGGTGTTATGCCTACGGTACCAGATTCCTAGGTTTGGGGTCCCTAAAAGATATCTAAGAATTCTCTTAACAGCAGTCAGGTGGGACTCTTTAGGATCAGCCTGAAACCTAGCATAAAGACAGACACTAAACATGATATCAGGTCGGCTAGCAGTCAGGTAAAGCAGTGATCCTATTATCCCTCTATACTTCTTCTGATCAACAAATTTTTCACTTGAATCCTTTTCTAACTGAACTGAGGAGGTCATGGGAGTATTGATTAGCTTGGCTTTGTCCATTTCATATTTCTTCAAAATATCCTTAGTGTATTTAGATTAATTGAGAAAGGTTCTATCATCCGTTTGCATTATACTAAACCCCAAAAAGTAGGACAATTCTCCCATCATACTCATCTCAAACTGCTTACTCATTATTTTAGAAACCCCATCACATAAATATTTATCAGAAGATCCAAAAATGATATCATCAACATAAATCTGGACAATGAGTAAGTCATCCCCTATTCTCCTTAGAAAAAGGGTGGTGTCTACGCTCCTCTTAACAAACTCTCTTTCTAACAGGAATGTGCTAAGCCTCTCATACCAAGCTCTGGGTGCCTGTTTCAATCCATATAAGGCCTTTTTTAATTTATAAACATGATTTGGATGTTGAGAACTCTCAAAACCTGGGGGTTGTTCTACAAAAATATCTTCTTTTATTACCCCATTTAAAAAGGCACTCTTAACATCCATTTGAAACAACTTGAATCCCGTATAACAGGCAAAGGCTAGTAGCACTCTAATGGCTTCCAATCTAGCTAGAGGGGCAAAAGTCTCCTCAAAATCAATCCCTTATATCTTATTATACCCCTTAGCCACTAATCTTGCCTTATTACTCACCACCACACCAGAATCATTCATCTTATTCTTAAAGTCCCACTTGGTTCCCACAATACTTTGATTTCTAGGTCTTTCTACTAACTCTCAAACATAATTCTTTCAAATTAATTCAATTCTTCCTGTATAGCTAAAATCCAAAACTCATCCGACAAGGCTTGATTGATGTTGGTGGGTTCAGTCATTGAGATAAAGGCGGAATGGTTTACTTCCTTCCTAAGTCTATGCCTAGTCCTAACACCTTCATAAGGGTCTCCTAAGATCAGTTCTTTAGGATGACTCGAAGAATATCTCCAATCTTTAGGCAATGTGGTTTGAGGTTCTACCCTTTCCTCCAAATTTGTATTTCCAACCCCTTGGGTAACCTCAATAATCTCTTCATCTTCTACTTCAGATCTAGACTCCTTAGGATCAGATTCATCAAACACTACATGGGTTATTTTTTCCACCACCAAAGTCCTCTTATTGAACACCCTAAAGGATTTCCCCACACTTGAATATCCTAAGAACACTCCTTCATCAGATTTGGGGTCAAATTTTCCTAAGGGTGACTTCCCGTTATTCAGAATGAAAAACTTACAGCCAAAGACATGGAGGTGGGACAGATTTGGAGTTCTACCTTTAATGATCTCATAAGGTGTCTTGTTCAGTTTGACTCTCACATTCACCCTATTCAGCACATAACAGGCAGTGTTCACCGCTTCAGCCCAAAAGTATTTTGGAAGTGAATACTCGGCAAGCATGGCTCTAGCGGCTTCCACTAAGGTCCTGTGCTTCCTTTCAACTACCCCGTTCTGTTGAGGGGTCCTAGGAGCTGAAAAATTGTGACTAATCCCTTGATCCTCATAAAAACTTCCAAATCTTTCATTTTCAAACTCCCCTCCGTGATTACTATGGATGGTAATAATCTCACATCCTAACTTCTTCTGAATCCAAGTAGAGAAAGATCTAAACTCATCAAATGACTCAGATTTATGTGACAAAAATTTCACCCAAGTGAACCTCGAATAATCATCTACAATCACAAATCCATAGACTCTCCCTCCTAAGCTAGTAGTGCTAAGGGGTCCAAAGAGGTCAATGTGAAGAAATTCTAAAGGTCTAGAGGTACTAATATCCTTAACAGAGTGAAATGAGGACTGGACTTGCTTCCCCAACTGACAGGCATCACACAGGTGATCCTTAGTGAACTTAAGCTTGGGCACACCTCTAACTAAGTCCTTCTGGGTGACTCTCCTAAGGGTTTTCATACTGACATGACACAATCTCCTATGCCATAACCAAGACTAATCAGTAGCAGTTTTAAGCAAATTGAATTATACGATTTAATGCAACTTACATCCAGCTTGTAGACGTTGTTGATTCTTTGCCCCTGCAAAACAACTTCATCATTTAAGCTTAAAATGCAGCTAGTGGGCAGGAATTTGATGCTGTAACCCTTGTCACAAAGTTGACTGATGCTCAGCAAGTTGTGTTTCAGTCCATCTACAAGCAAAACATTATCAATCATAAAATTCTTTGAATCACCAATTATACCTGAGCCTACCACCTTCCTTGTGGTGTTATCTCCAAGTGTAACCTTGCCTCCAGCTCTGGCCTCCAGCGAAATGAACTGATTTGCATCTCCAGTCATGTGTCTAGAACATCCGTTGTCCAGGTACCACATGCTCTCACGAGGTCTTGTGTGAGAGCACACCTATAAAAATATCAAACGTCAGTCTTAGGAACCCAAACAGGTTTGGGTTCCTTCTTATGAAAAGAAGAATGCAATGTATGCGTGCTGTGCTATGAAACAGGCAGTTTGGGTCTCCACACCTAATGTGTACTACGGTGAACAGTGCAGGTGTGGGAAATGTGTCCTAACATGCCACATGAAAAACATCTAACACCAGGAAAATGGTTAACTAATCTACGTGGGTGATAATGCCTCTTCATAGATGTATATGAAATATGCTTTGATGAACTTGCAACAGATTTTTCAAAAGGTGGCGGTGCATAAAACTGTTCAAAAGTAGGCGGTGTTATGTTCTTTTCAAAAGCACTGATTTTCACTTTCAAAAACTCATTTTCTTTCTTTAAAGTTGCAATTTCCATTTTTTAAGATTCCATTGCTACTTTCTACTTTACATGTCATTGTATCTAACTCTTTAAAAGCTCTTTCTAAATCAACTTGCGTGGTTTTCAATGAATCATGCTCAGAAACTAAATCAGAATATTTTTTGTTCAATTCATCAAACTCATCAGCAAAGACATGTGATTGGAATCAAGTGTGGAATGATCTTTCACTACAGAATCATGCTCTTTTTGCAAAGTCAAATAATGTAATTTCAGACTAGCGTGAGTTTTCTTAAGCCTCCTATACGATGTATGAATTTTTTCAGAAACTTCAAATAATTGATCGTAAGTAAGCTCACATACCTCTTCCTGGTCTGACTGACCAGGGTGATCATCAGCCATCAGACACAAGTTTGTTTCCTCCTCTTCAGCTTCAGTCTCAGAGGAGTCAGATGCAGAGTCTGCCCAGAATGCCTTTTGTATCCGCTTTTTATCCTTTCTGAACTTTGGTTTCTCCTCACCCTTCTCCTTACTTGGGTGAGCCTTCAGTGTAGGACAATCCGCCTTTATGTGTCCAGGCTTCCTTCATTTAAAACAAACAGATTCAGATGAACCTTTAAAATTTCTACTGGTCTTACCTTTGTTCCACTTGTAAAAATTCTTATTCTTCTTCCTTAGAAAGCTCTTGAATTACCTTATGATTAAGGCAACATCATCACTATCAGACCCGAAAGTGCTAGCATATGAATCTTTGGCCTTTAGTGCCACTGTCTTCTCCTTCTTTCGTTCACCTGCATCAAGTTGTCTTTGGTTCACCTCTTGCTCGTAAGCAATGAGTGATCCAAGTAAGCTGTCAATAGAGTAAGTATTTAAATCTTTAGATTCCGTGATAGCAGTAATCTTAGCATCATAAGAAGCAGGCAAACATCTAAGAATTTTGTTCACTCTTTCATAGTTAGTTAGTTCTCTTCCTAGAGCATGCAAAGAGGTAACAATTTGAGTGAACCTTGTGTACATTTCTGAAATCGTCTCACTAGATTTCATGCGAAAAAGTTCATAATCATGTAACAAGATGTTTAACCTAGAATGTTTGACTTCAGTTGTACCTTCATATGTTATACACAATCTATCCCAGATTTCTTTACCCGTTATACAAGTAGAAACACGCATATAGTCTTCTGATTTTAAAGCACAAAAGAAAAATTTCAAGCATTTTGTATTTAACTGTGCTAAATCACGATCATCAAACGTCCAATTAGCAAAGGGCAATTCAGTTTTCACATTGTTAATCAATCTGAAAGGTGGTTCATATCCATCCTTAACTAACATCCACATGCGATAGTCAATCGATTGAAGAAAAGTAGACATGCGTGTTTTCCAAAATTAAAAGGAATATTATCAAACAACGGTGGTCTTGTAATAGAATAACCTTCAGTAGTATTATGATTGTTACAGTTAGCCATGGATGAAATTCAAAAGTTTTTAAACCTAAATTTTGAATCCCGCTCTGATACCACTTTAAAGTTCGATAGGGATGTTAAGCCCTAGTGAACTAGTCCCGAGGCTAACCAAGAGGGGGGTTGAATTGGTTATTTAAAAATTTCACGAACAACAGAAAAATCCTTTTGATACTTTGCAGCGGAAACAAGTAAACAACAACGAAAAGATCAATCACAGAGATTCACCCAAGCAGTTAATATCAGAAAAGTAAAGTGCAGAACTGAATCAGAAAAGCAAACCAGATTTTATAGTGGTTCGGTCAACTTGACCTACGTCCACTCTGCGGAGCCTCCCCTCCGGGTATTGTACTAAACAAAAAGTGTCTCTCCTTTTGCTCCCACAGCAAGGCGGAGAAGCCTGTACAAAACCTCCTTTTCACCACACAATGAGGCAGAGAACCCGACCTCCTTTTACTTCCACCTGAAGCGGGCAGAGAACCCCGGATCTTCTTGCTAACAATCCTCCCATGAAGAACACCAACTAGAAGAAAGATGACGAGCGGAGAAGATGACTCTGATCCGTGCTTGGAGCAACCTTAGTGAATCCCTCACTAACTCTCCCTCATAAGATCTTCTCTCTCTCTCCCAAACTCTCTCTCTCTCTCTCTAGGGTTTCTCTGAAAGGAAGGTGGCAAAAAGATTTTTCTTGTTTCAAGAAAAATATCTTTTATAGGAGGGCTTAAAATTTGCCCTAAATCTCAACTGGTCGGCCAAGATCGTCCAGGACGATCGGTAGATCGTCCTGTATGATCAGTTCAAATTCAGCTGATTTAGCCTGGACGATCTGGCTCTTCAGGACGATCAGTAGAAAAAATTGATCATATCGTCCCGTACGATCCTGCGATCGTCCGGGACGATTAGTGCAAATCGAGGAATATCGTCCAGTAGACAGTTCGGGTCGTCCAGAGAAACTTGTGCTGGACGACCAAAAAATGACTTGATCGTCCAGGATGATACGGGTATCATGCTCTACGATTAGTTCAAAAAGTGCCAAAATCATCCTGAGCATAATTCGGAACGTACAGCTGAAATACACTAAACGATCATGATCGTCCGGGACGATCCTGCGATCGTCCAGGACGATATGATCGTATCAATCAAAAATAAATTGCTTTCCTTAATTACCAGATTAAATTAGGCATGATTGTACTGAATCGTCCAGGATGATACACGTATCGTCCGGGACGATCAGACCAAATAACTAAAAATAAAACCTTTCCTAACTTGATCTGGCAGCCGAGAATTTCTGATTTGAGCATATCGTCCCGTACGATCCAAAGATCATCCAGGACGATCTGCTTAATCAGACCCTCTTAACTTACTCGCCCTAATTAGGGTTTTTGTTTTTACCTGATCGTCTAGGACGATGTGAATATCGTCCAGGACGATCTGAACAAAAAATGAATAGAAACTCTAATTCACTCAAGCTCTCCCCCTAAGTGTGTGTGTGCAAGGTTACTTAGCTGGGGGATCAGTTACATTACAATTGAGTCAAGAAAAAGAAAAATAGTATATTGGACACACTTGGACCCGATCTTGAGTTGGCTTGTTTTGCTCATGATCTTTTGTGCCTGAAACGAGTTAGCCAAGCAAAACACACAGAAAACATGTTTGTCATCATCAAAACCAGATTTACAACAAATCTGACCTTAATTACTTTCTTTAATTACTAGACTAATTTAGGCATGATTGTAATGGATCATCTAGGACGATACACGTATCATCCAGGATGATCAGATCAAATCTCTAAAAATAAAACTTGCCTAACTAGATCTGGCGGTTGAGAATTCCTGATTTGAGCCTATCATCCCGTACGATCAATGGATCATCCAAGATGATCTACTTAATTAGACAGACTTAACTGGGTCACTCTAATTAGGGTTTCTATTTTCAATGGATCGTCGAGGACGATGTGGATATCGTCTGGGATGATCAGAACAAAATTGAACATAAACTCTAATTCACTAAACTCTCCCCCTGAGTGTGTGTATGCAAGGTTACTTAGCTAGGAGATCAGTTATATTATATTTAGACACACTTAGACCCAATCTTGAGTTGGCTTGAGTTGCTTTTGATCTTTTGTACCTAAAATGGGTTAGCTAAGCAAAACAAAATACAAACATGTTTGTCACCATCAAAACTATACTTTTTGACTCCAGATTTGCAAAAGTCTGTTCTTATGTCTTCTATTAACATCTGGCCTATCCCCGCTCTTATAGCAGCCATCTTGATTAATTCTATCTTTAGGATTAAGTCTACTCTTATGACATCCTATTGACTTCCAGCCTAAGTCCTCTCTTACGGTAGCCATCATGTCTAAATATGTCTTTAAGACTAAGTCCGTTCTTACGGTATCCTATTGACTTTTATCCTAAGTCCACTTTTATGGTAGCCATCTTGATTAAATCTATCTTTAAGACTAAGTTTGCTCTTACGTCATCCTATTAAATTCTAGCCTAAGTCCATTCTTGCAGCATACAAGCAGACTTAGGCTGGATGTTAATAGGATGCCGTCAAAGCAGACTTAGTTATAAAGATAGATTTAAATAGGATGGCTGCTGTAAGAGCGGACTTAGGCCAGATGTTAATAGGATGTCATATGAGTAGACGTAGAACTAAAGAAAGATTTAAACATGTGGTTGTCATAAGAGCGGCTTAGGCTACACGTCAATAGGATGCCTTAAGAATGGACTTAGACCTAAAGATAGATTTAAACAGGATTCCTACCATAAGAGTAAACTTAAGACAGTTGTCAATAGGATGCCATAAGAGCAGACATAAACCTAAAGATAGACTTAAATAGGATGGCTGCCATAAGAGTAGACATAGAATAGAAGTCAATAGCATGCTGTAAAAGCAGGCTAAGACCTAAAGACAGAGTTAAACAGGATTTAAACTTTAATGTATATTTAATTTCTTTAAAATTTTTTATCTTTTCCCTCCATCACAAATTACCTTAACAACTTGCAGATGTTCTACTAGAGATCAAAAGCATTTGTATATAACACTTTCTAAAGGGAAGGAAAAACATTTGGAAGAATGGTAGTCTTCAAATTCTTTGGATTAAATGTTTATGTTCTCTCCCACTACGAATGACCCTTATAACTTGCAAATATTCCACAAGGGATTATTTATTTCTAATATCGGATCATTACATGTAAAGAAAATAAAAGGAAATTTCTACAATAATACTATAGAACATCTTAATCAATTCAAATCTCAAAATTTCTAAATTTTGATTTTCAAAAATATATAAACTATGTGGGCCCAGTATAACATATTGTTGAAATCTAGGATCCCTAGTCTGTAATTTTAACGATAACAAATATTATTGATTGAATTATTATTTTTCTCAGTGAATATTTTGGGTATTCCATTTGCTTATGCGCACTAACATTATAGGTAAAATATACACTACTCAAGGCTATTGGAAGCTCAAGATTGAGTAGAATAGGATGTCAAGTAAAAGAGTCTGTACTTTTATTTTTTTTATTTCTTGAGTCTGGCTACATAAGAGTGTATTAAATTGGGTGACTATGCACATACACATAGGGGGAGTGAGAAAATTTTAAAGTTAAAATTTTTTGTACTAATCGTACTGTACAACTTACAATCATTTTGCACAATTAGTTATTGAGAGAATAGGCTTAACAGCTAATTGAATAATTAGTTTATGTTAACTATTCATACTGTACGATCTAGATCATATTGTATGATTCGTTACAATCTAAAAACCTTAGCTATTAAATAAATTAAGTAAGATATCTAAAATTTGAATTTTAAACTAATAGTACTATATGATGTGATTCATAATATACGAAAATTTGAAATCATACTTAAATTAAATTAGTAATTAGTTAATCAAATCATAGTTTAATTATTTATAACAAATCATACTGTACGATCTTTATCATACTATACGATTAAGAGAGATAAAATTTAGTCGTCCCAAAGATCATACCAAAAAAACCATTATTTTTGAACTAATCGTACTATATGATATTCATATCATACTGGATGATGGACTTGAACTCAATAAATCATATTGTATGATGAGAGCAGTACGGAATGATTGATAGAGATGATTTTCAATCTTCCCAAGAATCATCCTATATGAATACATAAAAGTAAATAGATCATACTGGATAATCTTTAGATTGTATTGCACGATGTGTTCTAAAAGTTGAACGGTTAGTTTGAATGGCTATTTGCATCGTATGGGATGGGTCTAGTTTTTGATTTAATCGTATTATATGAATTCCAATCTTACTAAACGAACAGTGATAGCCAACTTGAATTTTTAGGGTTTCTTGAAGCCTATTACTTAAGAGATGTTTTTAGAATCTCTTAGCAATAGGGGAGGGTTGTGTAACTGTTGAAGGAAATTTGAGAGAGGTGCTTTTGAGAGAAAATTAGGGTTTTAGAGAAAGGAGAAGGTGAGGTTGAGCGTGAGGGAGAATACGTGTGAGGGGATCACACAGTTGCTCTGGGATAGCTACACCCTTGCTCCTCTTGTGGCCTTGCTGAGTCCTTGAAGGCTCTCCTCAAAGAGAGGCTTCAAAGTCAAGTCCTCGAGGTACTCTGCCTTCTCTAGGAGGGAGAAAAATATTAGAGATAAGCTACCTTCTTTAAGAGAGAAAAAAGCTTTGAGTTATCTACCTTATCGAGGAGAGAGGAAAATGATTCCAGGTCTGCTGCCATCACTGACGAAAGGACATAGCTTCTGGCACTCTGCTGCATCATGTTTGGTGAAAGTGAATCTGTATGGGCTTCTCCACCTTACTGTGGGAGAAAAATGAGAGTTACTTTTTGTTAGCACAATACCCAAAGTGGAGGACTCTAGGGAGTGGACGACGTAGGTCAAAGTTGATCGAACCACTATAAAATTTCTAGTGTGTTTTTTCCATTTTATGTATTTTTATTTTCCTATAATTTTCTTTCTTTGCAAGTTGAGTTTATTTTTTTTAATCTTATCATTCAAATATTCTCAGTTTAAAACTTTTTTCTATAAGAATATTTATATATGTTAAAAATTAAAAAAAATTAAAAACACAAACTTTTATATAAATTGCTTCCGAATGTTTTCTAATTAATCTTGCTAAATCAAGTTTTTTAAGTTATTTTGTGGCTAAAGCAAACAGTACTATTCTTGCTTATGGATTTTTCAAAATTACTTATTCTCCCCCGTATTGGTGCGCCTCAGAATAATTCTGTGAGGTTTAACAACATTCTCAAACTTTCAAGTGGTATCAAAGAGGGTTTTTAAATTTTGATTTTAAAATCTTCAAGAATAGATAAATGACGCATTTTTGTAATCAAAATACTATAGAGGGTTATTCAATAACCCATCACCACTGTTTGATAATATATTTTTTGATTTCTAGAAAATTCACATGTCTTCCTTTTTGCAATCTATTGATTATCGTATGTGGATTTTTGTACAAGAAGATTATTCTGCACCATCTCGTTCGATTAATGGCATTAAAACTGAATTACCATTTAATGAATGGAGCAATGAGGATAGAGACTAAGCTCAGTAAAATGCTAAATGCTTGAACTATTTGTTCTTTGCTTTAAAGTCTGAAGATTATATACATGTATCAACCTATACTATGGGGAAGGAGATATGGGATAAACTATGCATAACATATGAAGGAGTTAGTTATGTAAAATAGTCTAGGATAAACATCCAACTTCATGACTACAAACTATTTCGCATGAAACCTAGTGAGCCAATTTCAAAAATATACACTAGTTTACATAGATAGTGACATCCCTACATGCATTAGGTAGAAAACTTTCTAATTCAAAAAAAGTTAATAAAATCCTACATTGCCTGCCTAGTGCATATGATGCAAAAATTACTGTAATTACTGATGTTGCAAATTTGGGGCCAAGCACTATGATTTTGATAATAATAAACATTATTTTTTCTCTTACCTTGCTAATTCCTATTGATTGAGTTTATTGCATATTTGTTTTCTTTGTTACGTGCTAATCTTTCATGTTCACAAGCTTAATTGTAGGCCTACTCAAGATTGTGTAGAATAGGACTGAATAAGTCTATAATTTCAATTCCAAATGTATTTTTTACTTTTTCTTGAGTCAAATGTTCTGGGATGGATCCTGAAGCTAAGTAACCTTGCACACACACACTCAAGGGAGTGAGTAAGTTAGGAAAAATTTTAATTTTTTGAACTAATCATATAGGATGATTTATATCGTCCTAGACAATCAGTTTATCACAAAACCCTAATTAGGGCAACCTTTGTTTTTTTTTTTTTTTTTTTGAGGAAATTGCAAATTGCATTAAAGGAAAACAACTAATTACAAGAAGAAGAGGACTCACATTCCTTCTTTAACAAACTAGACAAATTAGAAGGAATGTTGGCAAAAGAGAAACTATTAAAATAAAAACTCTCTTTCAAAGCCAAAGTAGCACAAACATCGGCTACCTAATTACAACCTCTATGAAGATGACTAAAAAAAACTTTATTGAAATCATTAAGAAAGAAAAAATCCTTCTTAAACTTGTTATTGAAAAGGCCCTTCATATTCTTCAAAGAATCTTGAATAAAATTAATGATATTTAGGTTGTCTCCTTCAATAATCACTCCTTTGCTCTCTACCATCCAAGGTTGTATGAAATCTTTAATAGCCGAGATAGCCTCCAGCTCAAGTTGACAAACATCCCAATGTAGCTTAGTCCTTCCAAAAGCCAATAGAAGCCTACCTTTATGGTCCTTAAAAACACCTCCAATACCGGCTTGATTGGACTTCAAAAGAGCAGCATCAATATTAGTTTTGATCTATCCTAGCGGCGGAGGGTGCCAAGAGTTAGCAAACTCCTATAGGAGATTAGCACCCTAGTTGTCTAGATATGGATAAAATTTTGTGTTTGTTAGGAACAAAACATTGGTAGCCACCAAAGAAGAAGAAGGAGTAGCCTTCCCCTGAACTAAATCATTTCTATTCTTCCATGAGAGAAAAACTACTGTAAAGTAGATTCTAACCATATTTGGAAACCAAGTATATTGTCTTTTAACCTCTTCCAAACAATGTTCCAATGATTGAAAAATTGGAATGTAGATTCCCCATGGTCGCAATCGAAGAATAACCTCCTTAATGAATTTGCAACACATCACAATATGCTCATAGCTCTCAACTTCTTTGCAATCTCTTGGACATTCGTCATTAAGCACCAATCTTCTATTCTTTAGGAATTGAAAAGTAGGAATAGAAAATCTACTCATTCTCCACCAAAATAGTTCAACTCTTGGGTTTAATTTTAGACTTCTTAACCAATTTGCAAATTCAAAATTATCCTCCTTGGAGTACTGCTTCATTGATTCATCATAAGCCATCGACGTAATAGTCTTCCCACTGAGATGGTACAAAGGTTTTAAATAATCCATATCAGCCTCATAATCAATAGGGATCTGCAAAATCAATAAAATTAGATCTTCATTAAAAAACTCCTGCAACAGCTGCATATTCCATTTTTGGTTTGGCAACATGAAAAGATTTAAGGTTAGATCTTCTATTCCCACACAATCTGCCATCGTAGGCCATTTGCTGAAGCTTCTATCCAATAGCCAGATGTCATTCAAAGCATTGATTTTCCTTCCATAAGCAACTCGCCACCTCACAATTGGTATGAGGGACCTTCCGCCATCTAACAGAATCAGCCAAGCAGAAGAAGCACCAGGTTTTTGATCTCCATTTAAGATATTATTACCATATTTTGTAATAATAATCTTATGCAATAAATTCCTAGGTTGCTGAATACATCTCCAAGCTAGCCTTGATCTAAGAGGTCCTGTACGATTAACTGGTGAATGCAAACCCAAGCTCCCAACATCTTTCGGTTTGCAAAGAACATCCCGAGCAACATAATGCAATCCCTTTTTATCACCACTCTTGTGCCAAATAAACTTCTTACATAGTTGATCTACTTGACACAACACCTCCTTTGGAACAAGGGAATGTGTTGATAAAAAACTTGGAAGCGTCAAGAGGGAGGATCTAGCTAAAGTAAGCTTGCCAGCCATTGATAAATGCTTAATGCCCCAAGTATTAAGCCTTTGAAAAATGTGGTAAATCATGATTTGAAAATCTTGCTTCTTTAATCTTCTTTAAGCTATTTTAATACCCAAATAAAACAGCTCCTTAACAATAGTAAAACCCAAATTCCTTCTTATCATATTCCTTGTTGGAATATTGACAGAATTGCCAAAAATAATTTGAGATTTGGAAGCATTAACATTAAGCCCTGTCTACTTACCAAAATCTGTCACATGTTATTCATCTCTTGAGCCAAGCTAGTAGAAGCATGAGCGAAGATCAACACATCATCAGCATACAGAAGATGAGTAATTTTCTTAGTCTTTGGAGAAATTTGTACACCCAAATGCAGCCCTCTTTGATTAATGGCATGTGACAAAAGCTGAGAACACATGATGAATAAATAAGGAGATAATGGGCATCCTTAACGAAGACCGCTTCTAGCTTTAATCCAACTAGAGAGTTTTCCATTTATAATGAAGGAGAACTTTACATTCTTAACACATTCCAAAATGGGGCTACAAAAAGATAAAGGGAATCCAATCATTTAAAGCACTTGATTCAAGGTTTCCTAACTTATGCAATCAAAGGCTTGCTCCATATCTAGTATAATCGCCATCAACCCTTTCTTATTCTTAGAGATTCTGAATTTGTTAAAGATCTCTTGAGCAAGTAAACAATGATCAGACAATGATCTACCTGGGATAAAAGCAGCTTGCTCAACCGAAATGATCTTCGATATACAAACTTTAATCCTATTCACCAACATGGTAGTGATTAACTTATAGGTAGTTTGACAAAGGCTAATAGGCCTGAAATTTGATGGCATCATTGGGTTCTTGACCTTAGGAAGTAAAACAAGTAAAGTATCTTTCCATTCCTCTTTCATGGACCTGGTTATAAAGAACTTGTCAACTGCTTTCCAAGTGGCATCTCGCACAATGCTCCAGTAGATTTGAAAAAAGGAAGGTGAAATTCCGTCCAAACCAGGGGACTTGTTCCTGCTTTGCTGGAAAACTGCAACCTGCAATTCATCTTGAGTAAAATTTCCACTTAAGAAATCCAAGACTTTTGAATTCAGTTTATAGTTTTCAGGAAAATTAGGCCAATCTGTCAAGATGGAAGCTCTTGATCTCCATTTTTTTTAGAAGATTCTGTGAAAAACATCTAAAATGTGCTCAAAAGTATCCACTAATTGATTTCCCTCATTTTTAATTTGCCTTATGAGGTTGTCGTTCTTCTTAGCCGAAGCATACATGTGGAAGAGCTTTGAGTTGATGTCACCTTCTTCGTGCGATTTCACCTTAGCTCTTCGGTTCCACCAAGTTGATAGACGACGTAAAGTAATGTTAAGCTCATGGACTTTACTTCGGAGCAAATTTAGTTTATCTACCGTCAGACCTCCTTCAGCCGCCTCCTCCAACTGTAGGTCCAAAATGTCTTTTTTTAAATCTTCTTTAAGTAGATTCAAATTACTACACTTGTTTTTGCTCCAAAAGTATAAGGCTCTCAAAGATCTTCTAAGCTTCCTTTGTAAAACATCCATATCATCACCATGATCCAATTTCCTCCAAGAGTTATAGATAATACTCCAGGCCGCAGGATAAGATTTCCAAGTTTCCTCAAATCTGATAAATTTGTATTTGTTCTGTTCTTCCAACACCTTGAAGCAATCGGACTATGATCAGAAGCCACCCTTGCTAAATGCCGAACACAAGCAAAGGGAACCTTTTGAAGAGCAGCTGCATTCAACAAACACCTATCAAGTCTTTCCCAAATCCTGCTAGAACCATCTTTGTTATTTCACCAAGTAAATCTGGGTCCAATAAAACCTATATCATGAAAATCATTGTTAGTCATAAACATTTTCTTCTCTTGAGGCCCTTTAGAGAAAAGGAACCTCTTACCACCTTTCTTATCCTCTTTGGATAAGATACAATTTAAATCACCACCAATAACTGATGGTTTATTACCCACAACATACTTTTCAAGCATCTCCCATAAGTCTCTTCTCACATGAAGATCTTTGTTAGCATATACCGTGGCCACATTCCAAGATCCAATCAGAGGAGCATCAAGAACTCCAATGACAACTTGAGGAGAATGATGAATAACATTGAAAGAAATCTTGTTTCTATCCCAGAGTACCAAAATACCACCAGAGGTACCTTCTACAGGATGATGAAAGAAATCCCACTCACTTCCAAAAGCCGAAACAACATCAGATCTTTCAATAGTAGAGAGCTTAGTCTCAGTGAGACCAACAAAACAACCTTCATACTCCCTAACAATCACCCTAAGATATAGGGTGGCCTCCTACTTTTTGGCCCCCCTACAATTCCAAAATAAAAAGGAAGGCATTAGGTGCAAGAGGGGGAGAGGACTCCACCTCCCTTTTTACCCTTACTTTCACCTCTTCTAGTTTTGCTCGTGACTTCCATAGGACCTAAAGATTGTATTTCTTTGGCCAATTTGAATTTACCAGAATTTGAAGTAACTATAAGCATTCCACTAGTCACTGTTTCCTTTGGCTAAACTAAGGATTTAGTATATTAACATGGTGAAAAACAAATCTCTCTATCTACTATATCATTTGAAGAGAGTGAATTTCCTTCCATCAGAAATTTTGAGCAATCAGCATCTGTTACTTCATTCATTCCAGGTTTTGTGCTATCCTCCTCCAAAATGCTGAATTTGTTGTTCAAACAAATATCAGGAATGTTGGAAGATTGAAGCTCTGTGCTTTCCAAACTCTTATCAATAAAAGTACTAATTCTTAGATCATCATCATTGGTCTTTTTTGTTAAAGTTTCCACAATTTCACTTCTTCAATATTTGCATGCTGATTAACAGAAATCTATTTTGGTTGCGCCGCAGGTCCATCATTCTTTTTGAAAGTCCTGATTCGGTTAGATCTAAACTTAACATGTAACCAAGGTCCATACTCATCAAGCTCCTTAGAAATGACAGAATCTTGGATTTTCCCTGAGCTGATTACTTCATGTGGCTGGATTTCAGCATCTTTGACAGGCATACTTTTATTGGTAGGACACAAGGACTTCACGTGACCAATTTTACCACATTGATAGCAAAGAGATGGTAATTTTTCATATTCCACTTTTTGTAAAGATCTTCCATGTAGCCCTTCAATCCAAACACCATTTGGGAGTTTATTATCTAAATCAATTCGAACACAAACACGGGCATACTCCCTCTTTCCCCATCTTAATGAATTGCCATCAAGGTACAAAGGCACTCCTATCATAGAGGCAATTCTAGCTATGTTATGCTCATCCCAATAATTTAATGGTAGATAAGGTAAACAAATCCAAACCGAGATGTAAGACCCTTAAAGGACTCAGGAGAGAAAGTAGGGGACCATTTGTCCAATCCAATAATGTGACCCCCAATACACCAAGGACCACCACTTAAAACTTCATCCAGAGAATCCAGATTCTTAAAGGAACAAAGAATCCAATTTAAACCTAATGTTGTTAGGTGGAAACTCCCAAACTTATTCCATTGCCACCTGAGTTCCATGCTACAAGTTGAAAAAGGAATATTTCCACCAAGGACCTTAATCACAAGAGAATTTCTCAAAAAATTTGAATTTGCATTTTCAAATTAAGAATTCATAATCACTGCCATTCCATCATCAGTCATCAACTTAAAATTTATATCAAAATTTAGCTTAATATGTTGAGCCTTCTGCCAGGCATTCAAAAAATTCCCCTTTACACCATTTTCGGTTACAACAGGAATATTACTTCCAATCGTCAAATCAACCTTCGAAATAGCAGGAAGATTTACATTCTCCATAATTTTATCCGCCATTATTTCATTTCTAGAACTTGGGCCAGAACAATGTATAACCTTAGCAAGTGAGTCCAGATTTTCACATTTTAACTGCTTATTCATAGAATCCTGCAAATCACTGTTATCTTCATTCAAGAGCTTCACATTTATCCCTGGCCATTAGTCAGAGATTGCATTTGAAATTCCAAATTTGTTAACGTAGATTTTCATATTCGATGAAGAAGCTTCGAAGCCATTGGATTTCAAAGGCGAAACATTAACAGACTTCACAAGCTACGAGTAGAACAAATGGGAGTAATCAAAATACCTTTACCTTTGCCTTCAACCATGTCCTTCTTCTTATTAAGATCAGAATCCATAACATCCTTAATAATCAAAGGGCGATTCATCATCTTCAAATGCGCATCATTTGCTTCAAACCTCAGGGCTCCAGTGTGTTGTTGATCATCTCTCCTAGGACGTCCTATTGATCCAGAAGGTTGACGGAAAGCAGATGAGACTGGTGTTGCAATTGGCCAGTGGCTATCTGCCGGCATCGCCGAATGCGACAGTGCAAACGGAAGATAACCGGGAAAAAAGAAATTTGAATTTAGCGGGGGACTTTCTCTCTCTAACGGGGGACTTTCTCTCTCTAGCGGGGCAACCTTTGTTAAAATGAGATTATTAACTAATCGTACTTGATGATCTAGGTCATCCAGGATGATCAATTATATAAAAAAAATTTGTCGCTAATGGTAATTTATGCAGGATTTTAAAATTGAAATTTTAGTCTAATCATACAGGATGATCTACATCATCCTACATGATGTAAGATAATCATGCCTAAATTGATCCTATTACTAAGGGACTAATTATGGTTACATTTCTTGATTAGATCATACAAGATGATTTGTAAAGACCATCCTGGATGAAAACCATACTTTCCTCTAATCATCCAGGTTAATCATCCAAGACATCCTGAGACTAGTTTGGGATGATCTGTTGATCCCCACCCATCATCCCATATTGTTCTGGATGATTTATATTATGTTTTAAACTAATCATCCCGGATGATCACAGAATTATCTAGGATAATCTGTATAAATTCTTGAATAGATTATACAGGGTAAGGTTGATCGTACTAGTTAGATGGGGTGTTTTGAACTAATCATACAGGATGATATTACCATCGTCTAGGATGATCTTTGACGCCAAGTTGAAAATTAGGGCTTTTTTAAAGCTCTTCTATTTTAGCTCATGCATTTATCCTTTGAAAGAGCTTTTGTTGTGGAGGTTATCTGAGAGAGAGCTTGGAGAAGGAAGAGGGAGAGCTTGAGAGAGAGAGATCCATGTGAGGGGAGTTGTGAGAGATTCACAAAGGTTGCTCCAAGCGAAGTGTTCATCATCTTCTTCAAGCTGCTATCCTGGTACCTTGGTGGCTCTGGGGAGTTATTCATCAGTATTAGTTCTAGGTTCTCTGCCTTCACTAGGAGGGTGAAAAAGGATTATGGGTTCTCTGCCTACTCTTGGAGGGAGTAAAAGGATTCAAGGTTCTCTGCCTCACC
Organism: Dendrobium chrysotoxum; assembly: GCA_019925795.1. Lineage (NCBI taxonomy): Eukaryota > Viridiplantae > Streptophyta > Magnoliopsida > Asparagales > Orchidaceae > Dendrobium > Dendrobium chrysotoxum. Next base: position 50,306,602 of record CM034308.1, read on the forward strand.
GTGTCGGTGGAAAGATTTTGTAAGGGCTTCTCCGCCTTGCTGTGGGAGCAAAAGGAGAGTCACTAAAGGTTTAGTGCAATACTTAGAGAGGGTGTCTCCAAGGAGTGGACGTAGGTCAAGTTGACCGAACCACTATAAATATGGTTTGTTCTTTCTAATTAATTTTTTGTACTTTTAATTTTTGCACTTTAATTTTTTATGGTTGATTATATGGTTAAAATCTCTGATTTATTTTGTTAATTGCTTCTGTATCAAGTGTTGATCCTGTTTGTTTCAAAATATTCAAAAAGATTTCAAAAAGTATTTTCTTTTTGCTTTAAGATTTTTTAAAACTACCAATTCACCCCCTCTTGGGTAGCCTCGGGCTAGTTTATAAGGGCTTAACAACCCTAATAAATTTTTAAGTGGTATTAGGGCGGGATTCATAAATTAAGTTTTAGAAAACTTTTGAATTTTGATCAATAACAAATTTTGGAAATAAGAACACCACTGGAGGATATTCAATCATAAGACCACCTCTATTTGATAATATTCCTTTTAATTTTTGAAAAACTTGTATGTCCACCTTTTTATGATCAATTGATTATCGCAAGTGGATGTTAGTTAGGGAAGGTTATTATGTACCGTCTCACTTTTCTAATGGCATAAAAATTAAACTTTTCTTTTCTGAATGGAGCATAGAAGATAGAGATTTAGCCCAACTTAATGCCAAATATTTGAACTATTTTTTCTATGCTTTAAAATTTGAAGACTACATGTGTGTTTCTACTTATTCTACTGGTAAAAAAAACTGGGATAAACTATGTATAACATATGAAGGTACAAATGAAGTTAAATAATCTAGGCTGAATATTTTACTTCATGATTATGAGTTATTTTGCATGAAACCTAGTGAATCTATTTCTAAATTATATACTAAGCTTACATAAATTGTTACATCCCTGCATGCCCTAGGAAGAGAACTCACAAACTATAAAAAAGTTAACAAGATTTTAAGATGTTTACTTTCTTCCTTTGATGCAAAAATTATTGCAATTACTGAATCTAAGGATCTAAATTTTTATTCATTTGATAACTTACTTGGATCACTCATTGCTTACGAGCAAGGAGTGAACCAAAGGCAGCTTGATACAGGTGAGAAGAAAAAGGAGAAAAATGTAGCCTTAAAAGCTGATTCTAACATCGATTCTTCTGGTTCTGAAAATGATGACATTGCTTTAATAACTAGGAAATTCAAGAGCTTCTTACGAAAAAAGCAAAAGTACATTAGAAATGCAATAAAGGTAAAAATAATAAAAATTTTAAAGGTTCTTCTGAGGTTATTTGGTTTGAATGTAGGAAGCCAGGGCATTTAAGTCTAATTTCCAAACTCGTAAAGCTCAACAAAACAAGAAGAAGGGTGAAGAAAAACCTAAGTTTAAGAAGGGCAAGCAAAGGACCCAAAAGGCTTTCTGGGTGGACTCAACATCAAACTCTTCTAAAACAGAAGCAGAGGAGGTAATAAACCTATGCTTAATGGCTGATAATCATCTTGATCACTCTGATCAAGATGAGGTATGTGAGCTTACATATGATCAATTACTTAAAGTTTTTAAAAAAAATCATTCTTTATATAGGAATCTTAAGAAATTGCATGCTATCCTTAAAACTAAATTTTTAAATCTACATAAAGAGCATGAATGTATAAAAAAATATCACTCCACTTTGGATAGCAATCATATGGCCTTGCTTGATGAATTTGTTGAATTAAACAAGAAGCATTCTGAATTAACTGATGGGCATAATTCATTAAAAAAATCACATGTTGAATTAGAAGATGCATACAAGAGATTAGAAACTCCTGTAACTGAATTAGATGATGAGGTGTTGGAGTAAAAGTAGAGAGTTCAATTATTGAAAGTGTAAATAAGTTTCTACAAGCTGAATTAACTGCTCTTAAGGAAAATAAAAAACCACCTTCACTTGAAGAGTTTTATAATCCAACACCTCAGTATACATCATTCAAACCTAGGAAGAGGCACCATAACCTAAATTGATTAGTAAATCTTTTTTCTGTAGTTAGATGTTTTTCTTGTGGCATGCTAGGACATATCTTCTACACTTGCACCATTTATCATAGAACACATTTAGAGTGGAGACCAAAATTTAAAAATTCACAGCATAGCATGCATGCATTTCATTCTTCTTTCCATAACATAGGACCCAAATCTGACATCTGATAATATTATAGGAGTGCTCTCACAGAAGTCCTCATAATAGCATGTGGTACCTAGATAGCGGATGTTTAAGACATATGATTGGAGATACAAAACAATTTATTTTGCTAGAGGCTAGGGCAGAATGCAAGGTGACACTTAGAGATAATACCACCAAGAGAGTGGTAGGCTCAAGTATAATTGGCAATTCAAAAAATTCTATCATTAAAAATGTTTTACTTGTAGATGGCTTGAAACACAATCTGCTCAGCATAAGCCAGCTCTATGATAAAGGATTCATCATAAAATTTCTGTCTACTAGCTGCATTATAAGCTTAAATGATAACACTATTTTACAGGGAAGGAGAATCAATAATATTTACATGCTTGATCTAAATTGCTTAAAATATGATACTGCTCTTTGCTTAAAAACAATTGCTGATGAATCTTGGTTGTGGCATAGAAGGCTTTGTCATTCAAGCATGAAAAATCTTAGGAAAATTATCCAAAAAGATATAGTGAGAGGAATTCCCAAACTAGAGTTCACTAAGAACCACCTGTGTGATGCATGTCAATTTGGGAAACAAGGCAAATCCTCCTTCCACTCAATCAAAGACATTAACATTTGCAAACCCTTAGAAGTACTGCACATGCAAGTCTTTGGACCTATTAGCACTGCAAGCATAGGAGGGACAGTTTTTGGGTATGTAATTGTTGATGATTACTCGAGGTTTATCTGGGTTAGATTCTTATCCCATAAAAGTGAATCATTTGAGGAATTTAGGAACTTCTCTATTTGGATTAAGAGGAAATAAGGTTATGAAATTCTAACCATTCATAGGATCATGGTGGAGAATTAAAAACTAAAAGATTTGAAACCTACTGTAAGAAGCATGGGATAGATCATAATTTTTCAGCTCCTAGGACCCCTCAGCAGAACGGGATTGCTAAAAGGAAGAACAGTACCTTGGTAGAAGCTGCTAGAGCCATGTTAGTTGAATACTAACTTCCTAAATATTTCTTGGTAGAAGCGGTAAATACAGCCTGTTATGTTCTGAATATGGTAAATGTTAGATCCCACATGAATAAGACACCTTATGAAATCCTAAAGGGTAGGACTCCCAACCTCTCTCACCTTCATATATTTGGATGTAAATTATTCTTTCTGATAATGGGAAGTTTCAACTAGGGAAGTTTGATCCAAAATATGATGGAGTGTTCATAGGTTACTCAAGTGTTGGGAAATCCTATAGAGTTTTTAATAAAAAAATACTGGTAGTTGAGGAGACCACTCATATTCTATTTGATGAATTTGATAATTCTGGAGGGTCTAGGATAGAAGAAGAGGTTGTAGAAGTCACCCAAGGTTTAGAATCTATAAATCTGGAGGAAAGGGTAGAACCTGAAAACACATTGCCTAGAGAATAGAGATATTCTTCTAGTTATCCTAAAGAACTGATCTTAGGAGACCCATCTAAAGGTGTTAAAATTAGGCATGGACTTAGAGAAGAAGTAAACCACTCTACCTTTACCTCAATGACTGAACCCATAAACCTAAATCAAGCCCTATATGATGAATTCTAGATCGTAGCCATACAAGAAGAGTTAAATCAATTTGTGAGAAATAATGTTTGGGAACTATTTAAAAGACCTAAGGACCAGACTGTAGATGGAACTAAATATGTTTTCAAAAATAAAATGAATGATTCAGGTGTAGTGGTTAGGAATAAAGCAAGATTAGTGGCTAAGGGGTATAACCAGATAGAAGGGATTGACTTTGAAGAAAGCTTTGCCCCTGTAGCTAAATTAGAAGCCATTAGATTGCTACTAGCCTTTCTTGTTTTAAGGGATTCAAACTTTACCAAATGGATGTTAAGAGTGCATTTTTAAATGGGGTGATTAAAGAAGATGTGTATGTTGAACAAACCCCAGTCTTTGAAAATTCACAATTTCCTAATCATGTCTTCAAATTTAAAATAGCATTATATGGACTAAAATAAGTACCCAGGGCATGGTATGAAAGGCTATACACATTCCTACTAGAGAGAACCTTTGTTAAGGAGAGCATAGACACCACGCTATTTCTGTAAAAGGTAGGAGATGAATTACTAATTGTCCAAATTTATGTTAATGATATTTTATTTGGATCTTCTGATAAAAATCTTTGTGTGAGTTTTCCAAAATAATGAGTAAGGAATTTAAAATGAGTATGATGAGAGAACTGACCTACTTTTTAGATTTACTATGAAGCAGAAGGATGATGAAACTTTTCTTAGTCAAACAAAATACCTTAAGGACATCCTTAAGAAATATGAAATGAATAAAGCCAAGCCAGTCAACACTTCTATGAGTTCCACTTTTTAGTTGGATAATAATTCAAATAGAAAATATATTCATCAAAAGAAATACAAAGGAATATTTGGATCACTTCTTTACTTGATTGCTAGTATACCTGATATTATATTTAGTGTTTATCTCTGTGTAAGATTTCAAGCTGATCTAAAAGAGTCCCACTTTACTACTATTAAGAGAATTCTGAGGTATCTCTTAGGGACCCAAGACTTAGGAATCTGGTATCCTAGGCATAGCACCTCCTTTGAAATCATAGGTTATTCTGATTCAAATTATATAGGATGCTGAGTTAATAGGAAGAGCACTTCTAGAACATATCAATTTACAGGATAACCCTTACTCTCCTGGTCCAGTAGGAAGTAGAACTCAATTGCACTGTCCACTACTGAAGCTGAATACATTGCCTTAGGAAGTTGTGTGGTCCAAGTCCTCTGATTAAAACAACAAATTCTAGATTTAGGCTTACCTGTAGGCAATATTCAGAACTTATGTGATAATATTAGTGCCATTTTTTACTTCAAAGAATCCTATCCAACACTCCAGGACAAAACACATAGACATAAGGCACCACTTCATTAGGGACCATGTTACCAAAGGAGACATAGAGCTACACCATGTAGCCACTAAAAATTAACTTGCAGATAACTTTACAAAACCACTAGCCTTTGAATCCTTCAGCACCTTAAGAATCAGATTAGGTGTGATAGATATTCATGCTTGAAAATGATGCTTTCTGTTTATATTTCTATTCTTATTATTTTGTTTGATTTGTCTGTTTATTTCTTTTTATCTAGTTTTTTATGTTTGGGATTTCTTGTTGTTTTATCTTCAGTACTTTAATAATTAGATCATTGCTCACCTTTGATGATTTTTTCTCATTTTTGTTTGAAAATTTGTAAGGTGTGATTAACTTCTCTAAAATAGTTAAATGAAGAAACATTGATAATTATTTCTTTTCCTCTAACTCCTTTAGTGGTATACTATTCTTTTTGAATCAAAATTTATTTCAAAATTAAAAATCGGACTTTAAAATAGAGATCTATTTTATCTTCCTATAGAAATCTATCTCATATGAATAATATTTCAAGTCAGTGGATCACTTTCAAATTTTTTTAATCAAGTTGTTGCAGTTATCATATGGATATGATTCTATTTTTGTGGTTTACCCTTCATTATATTAGAGAGTGAATTTTTCTTCTCTTATATCTGAAAGATAATCTCACAGTTGAGAATCTTTAATGGTCAAGAAAGGAAGCAAGCTCGCAAAAAAATCAAAACAGGCATAAAATGAGCTCAAAAATGAAAAGATGCACAATGATCGTCAAAAATTATAAGATATACAAGGTGTACCAAAAATTTAAAGATGTGCAAAGTGTGCCAAATAAATTAAATAAAAAGGCACAAAATTAGCCCACAAAGAAATAAAGCTTCCTTTTCTTTCAAACCTTTGAAAATCTTAGAAGAATTTGTGCCACTTATTATCTTCAAATACTTGAGGATGAAAATTTTGATTGTTGATTCATTACCTTGCAATATTACTCTATCAGATATTTTTTTCTGAAATGAAGTTTAAAAAGATCACTTTTACTTTCTAATTTCTTTTTCTAAATTAGATTTCTATTTAGAAAGAATTTTAACCAGTAAGGAGTCCAAGCTAGGGTTTACAAAATTATTTTTTTAACCTTCCAGGATTCCAACATTATCGATTCATTTCTTTCGAGTTTTTAAAATTAAAATTGTGGTAAAACTATCATTTAATGGAGCTGATTGATTAAAAAAATTATATTTTTGTTTTAATAGTTATTTTTATCATTTTTTTGTTTGTTTATTTTGTTTCTGGTATTTTGTTTGAATTTTTGTGTTTTGGATCTTCCTGATCATCTCTCTCCATCATTCAATTCTTTCAAAATTTTGTTCACATCATCTTGGATGATCCACATCATCCTGGATGATCCACATCATCTTGGATGATATTATCAAATCACTGTTCAACCCACATCCGATGGCTGATCTGAATTAATTATTGGTAATCATCCTGGATGATATCATCTTCGTTTGGTATAATCCATATGGCAAAAAATAATTGGACAATTTGAATTTAGTTGGTACGATCCATAATTACCAATCATCCTGGATGATCCACTTATTCATCCTAGATGATCTACATAGTCAATGATCGTACAGGCTGACTCCTCAGGGAGATTGCCTATGTCTAATCATCCTGGATGAATTCTAATCCTCTTGGACGATACGACCACCTTTATGACAAATTGTCTAGATGAAAATTATTTCTCCTAATCGTCCTGGACGATCTCATGATCCAATATAAATAGCCCAGCTCAATCCTTCTTTTTTACCAAATCTTCAATATCCTTTCTCTCTCACTCAAGCTTTAAATTTTTGGATATGGCTGGTGGTAAGAGATCTCATGCGCTCATAGGCAGCTCTCCTAGAAGTTTTGTCGATCCCAAAATTATTGAAGTAGCTGATGAAGCTGCTTACTCTCGATATAAATCTCTTGGGATAAACCCTTCCAAAACTGTCAAACAAGAGGTCCTGACCTATCAGGAACTAAACCTCTTCTATCATACCACTCTCGAGTTTCTCCTTACACTTGCTTTACCCTTCAATTCTGAGCTACTATTTGAATTCTTTGCCAGTCTCCATCTAAACTATGATTTCACTGCCCTTGAGTCATACATTAATAGCACCCTATCAAAATAACCTATCAAAACTTTATGAATTTCTTCACCTATCCATTACTGGAGACAAAATTCATATTTTGGCTTCAAATCTTGATTTTAATTGGGGCCCTGCTAATACCCTTCTGAGAGAAACTAATGCCCCATATCATGACTCTATAACCAGTATATTAGTGAAACAAGCCTGAACTATCTAGCACATTCTTCGCACCTCTATTATTTCTAAAGCTGGGGATCGGATTCATATTACTCCTATTCTTTCACTTACAACCTATTACATCATGGCTTAATGATAGTTTAATGCCGCTGATCTTTTAATTTGATACATTGAACACCTAACCAGCATTACGGATCCTGACCACAAAAGAAAGCCAAACCTAGCCCTAGAATATATCATTACCTATATCCTAGAAACCAAATACAATCTTCAATATCTAGCCCCACCTGATCACCTACCTGTTTTCTACTCTAATAGCTCCTTTAACACCCTTCACAGTACTCATCGTCACCCAATGCATTAGGAGCCTGTAGCTAAAGAGGAAGGACATATTCCTACTGCACCACCTCTATTAACCAGTAGTCTCAGTTTCATCAGCTGGTCCAATGATTTCATTAGTAGGAGGCTTGATTTGACACCTACGTAATCGATTAGTAGCAACAGCATGTAGATTAAATTGCTTATTTTGAATCCTATACAGCATAGCAACAGTAGCAGTAAGACCAGGATATCACTTGGTTTGGAGAATAGTTTGCAACACTTACCCTCTTCTTTCAGCCACCACCACCGCCTCCTTCTGATCAGGATCCTTATGGTTTTTAGTTTGTTTTGTGTTTATTTTTACATTGTTTTGTGTTTTCTTGTTTCCTCCTTTTTGTGATGTCAAAAGGGGGAGTAGTGTGTTATTGTAAAAGCCTAATGTGCTATTTGTGAAAGCTTATTTTCTATTTAGTGTTTAGTTTGTTTCCTACTTAGTGTTTACTACTATTTTCCTATTTAATGTTTACCGTTGTTTTGTTTTTTTTTTCCTTCAAAAAATATATAAAGAAAAAATTTTTTCTCTCTCCCCTATTTTTTAAAGGATTAACCTAGTAAGAGGGAGTTTAGGGAATAGAAAAACATTCTTGAAAACCTTTAACAATAATGTTTGTCATCATAAAAAAAGGGGAGATTATTACAAATCTGGGCCCAAGCACTGTGATTTTGATAATAACAAATATTATTATTTCTCTTACCTTACTAATTCCTATTGATTGAGTTTAGTGCATATTTATTTTCTTTGTTACATGCTAACCTTTCAGGTTCACAACCTCAATTACAAGCTAGCTCAAGATTAGGTAGACTAGGACTAAGTCAGTTTGTAATTTCAATCCTAAATGCATTTTATACTTTTTCTTGAGTCAAATGAACTGGGATGGATCCTGAAGCTAAGTAACCTTACACACACACACTCAAGGGAGTGAGAAAGTAAGTTAGGAAAAATTTTAATTTTTTGAACTAATCATACATGATGATTTATATCATCCTAGATGATCAATTTATCATAAAATCTTAATTAGGGTATCCTTTGTTAAAATTAGATTATTAACTAATCATATTGGATGATCCAAATCATTTAGGATGATTAGTTATATGAAAAAAAACCAATTGCCAATGGTAATTTTGGAAGGATTTTAAAATTAAAATGTTAGTCTAATCATACAGGATGATATACATCGTCCTGGATGATGTAAGATAATCATGCCTAAACTAATCCTGTGATTCGGGGAATAATTATGGTTAAATTGCTCTATTAGATCGTATAGGATAATTTTCAAAGATCATCCTAGATGAAAACCATACTTTTCCTCTAATCGTCTAGGTTGATCGTAGATATGCTTGGAGTTTCAAAGGGAAAAACTCCTAATAGTAAAAATAGTTGGTGGTGGAATCCAAATGTGCAAGAAAAGATTAAAAATAAGAATATTTGTTATAAAAATTTGTTTAATTATAAAAATTCTGATAATTCGAAAATATATAAAGAAAATAATATGCGATGCAAAGAGTTTAGCTTTTAGTGATTTATATAATAGATTAGATACTAAGGAGGGAGAAAGATATATGTATAAGTTAGGCAAACAAAGAGATAGGAGTAGTAAGGATTTAGTTCAAGTGAAGTGTATTAAGGATGAAGATCAAAAAGTACTTTTTTTAGAAGATGATATTCAAGAAAGGTGGATGAGATATTTTGCTAAACTTTTTAATGAAGAATGTGAAAATAAAATTGACTATAGTGACCTTAGCACCCTAAATAAAAATAAAAATTTTTGTTTTTATCGGCATATTAGTAAAGTTAGAGAGGCTTTAAAGAAAATGAAGGGTGGAAAAGCTATTGGAGCTGATGATATTCCAATAGAGGTGTGGAAATGCTTAGGAGAAAAAGGAATTTCTTAGCATACTAAACTTTTTAATACTATTTTGAAGACTAAAAAGATGCCAGATGAGTGGAGAATGAGCGTGTTAATTCCTATTTTTAAGAATAAAGGTGATGCACAAGATTGTACGAATTATAGAGGAATTAAGTTAATGTGTCATACTTTAAAACTATGGGAACGAGTTATGGAGCATAGGTTGCGGCGTGATACTAATGTTTCTCAAAATTAATTTGGATTCATGCCAGGTAGGTCTACTATGGAATCCATACATTTATTAAGAGGTTTGATGGAGAAATATAGAGAGAATAAGAAGGATTTACATATGATATTTATTGATTTAGAAAAAGCATATGATCAAGTTCCAAGAGAAGTGCTATGGAGAGTTCTTGAAAAGAAAGGAGTTAATAACGCTTATACTCAAATCATTAAAGATATGTATGCAGGAGCTATTACTTCTGTTCAAACACAAGGTGGTTTGACCAAGTATTTCCCTATTTCAGTTGGATTACATCAAGGATCAGCCTTAAGCCCGTATCTTTTTGCTTTAGTCATGGATGTTCTCACTAGACATTTGCAAGAGGATGTACCTTGGTGTATGCCTTTTACTCATGATATTCTTCTTGTTGATAAGACTAGAGAGGGAGTTGAAGGTAAACTAGAATTATGGAGGTCAACCTTAGAGTCTAAAGGTTTCCGCTTGAGTAGATCTAAAATAGAATATATGGAGTGTAATTTTAGTAATAATAGACCTAGTGAGGCGATTGTGACTTTGGGCGATCAAGTCATTAATAAGAGTACACGTTTTAGATATCTTGGATCTATTGTTCAGAGTGATGGTGAAACAGATGGGAATATTATCAGCAGAATCCAAGTTGGATGGTTGAAATGGAGGAATGCATCAGGCTTATTGTGTGATAAAAAATTACCCTTCAAACTTAAGGGAAAATTCTATAAGATGGTGGTGAGACCTGCAATGCTTTATGGTGCCAAATGTTGGCTATTAAAAGAGAAGCATAATTCTAAGTTAAGTGTTGCAGAGATGAGGATGCTCAGGTGGATGAGTGGCTTTACCCTTAGAGATAGGATATGAAATGAGCATATTCGTGAAAAGGTTGGAGTAGTTCCAGTGGAAGATAAGATTAGAGAGAGTAGCCTTAGATGGGTTGGTCACATAAAATGGCGGCCTCCCAATGACCCGGTTAGGAAAGTAGAGGTCTTAGATTTGACTTATATTAAGAAAGGTAGAGGTAGACCTAAAAAGACTTGGTCATAAAATATTAGAAATGATCTTTATTTATTAGATTTAAACGAGAATTTGACTTTTAACAGGACATAATGGAGAAAAAGGATTCATGTAGCAGACCCCACGTAGTGGGATAAAGGCTTGATGTTGTTGTTATTATCTAGGTTGATCGTCCAGGACGTCCCGAGACTAGTTTGGGATGATCTGGTGATCGCCACCTATCATCCCATGTCATTCTGGATGATTCATACTGTGTTTTGAACTAATAATCCAATACGATCAAAGAATCATCCAGGATGATCTGTGCAAATTCTTGAACAGATCGTACAGGGCAAGGCTGATCATACTAGCTAGATGGGGTATTTTGAATTAATCATATAGGATGATTACGATCGACCAAGATGATCTTTGATGCCAAGTTGAAAATTAAGGCTTTTTTAGAGCTCTTATATTTAACCTCATGTATTTATCCTTTAAAAGAGCTTTTCCTATGGAGGTGATCAGAGAGAGAGCATAGTGAAGGAAGAGGGAGAGCTTGAGAGAGAGAGAGATCCTTGTGAGGGGGAGTGTAAGGGATTAACAAAGGTTGCTCCAAGTGAGGTGTTCATCATCTTCTTCAAGTTGTTGTACTGGTTCCTTGGTGGCTCTAGGGAGTTCTTCATTAGCACTAGTTCCAGGTTCTCTGCCTTCACCAGGAGGGTGAAAAAGGATTTTGGATTCTCTGCCTACTCCTAGAGGGAGTAAAAAGATTTAAGATTCTCTTACTCACTAGGTCTGTGGAAAGATTTTGTAAGGGCTTCTCCGCCTTATTGTGGGAGAAAATTGAGAGTCACTAAAAGGTTTAGTGTAATACTTGGAGAGGGTGTCTCCAAAGAGTGGATGTAGGTCAAGATGACCAAACCACTATAAATCTGGTGTTCTTTCTAATTACTTTCAATATTTTTAGTTTCCACACTTTAATTATCTATGGTTGATTATATGGTTAAAATATTTGATTTATTTTATTAATTTCTTCTACATCAAGTTTTGATCTTGTTTGTTTTAAAATATTTAAAAAGATTTCAAAAAGAATTTTCTTTTTTTTGAGATTTTTTAAAACTACCAATTCAGCCCCCCACCCCCCCCCCCCCCCCCCCCCCCCCTTCTTGGTTAGCCATGGGCTGGTTCATAAGGGCTTTAACAATCGTAATGAACTTTCAATTGAATATAAGGATTTGAATTTTTTTTTCTTTTAACAACTTGCTTGGGTCACTCGTTACCTATATATAAGGAGTGAGTCAAAGACAACGTGATGTAGGGGAATAGAAGAAGGAGAAAGCAGTAACACTTAATATAAATGAGTCAGTAAGTGACAGCTCTATGTATGAAGGAGAGGATGACCTCACACTAATGACATGCCAGTTTAAAAGCTTCCTAAAAGAGAAAATAAATGCGTCATCAGCAGTGTAATAAAAGTAAAATAATTAAAATTCTAATATGTCATCTGAAGTTATTTATTTTGAATGTAGGAAGCCAGGACCTGAGAATAGACTGCCCCAACCTAAAAGCTCATCCGAACAAGGAGAAGGGTGATAAAAATCCAAAGTTCAAGAGGGGCAAGCAAAAGACATAGAAAGATTTTTGGACTGACTCTTCCTTAGAATCTTTAGAACCGGAAGCAGAGGTGGAGGTAACAAACTTGTGTCTTATGGTTAATGATAATCTTAATCAGATCAAGATAAGGTATGTCAACTTTCCTATGATGAATTATTTATAATTTCAATAAAAATTCATGATTCGTATAAAAAGTTAAAAAGATGTATGCTTATCTCAATACTGATTTTAGTTCATTACAAAAGGAGCATGCTAGTTTGGCAAGAAGAGCTAAACTAATTTGTTAGAAATGATGTATGGGAACTAGTCAAAGGACCAAAGGACCATAGTGTGGTTGGAAAAAGTGGGTGTTCAAAAATAAGATGAATGACTCTAAAATAGTGATAAGAAATAAGGTTAGATTAGTTGCTAAGGGGTACAATCAAATTGAAGGAATTGATTTTGAGGAAACCTTTTCCCTTGTAGCTAGACTAGAAGCCATTAGGGTGCTACTAGCTTTTGCCTGCTTTTGAGGATTTAAATTTTATCAAATGGATGTTAAGAGTGCCTTCTTAAATGGGATGATTAAAGAAGATATTTATTGAGCAACCCCCAGGCTTTGAAAACTCATAAGTTCTAAATTATGTGTTCAAGTTAAAGAAGGTATTATATGGAATAAAATAAGTAATTAGAGCATGGTATGAAAGGCTAAACACATTCCTACTAGATGGAGCCTTTATTAAGGGTAGCATAGAAACCACCCTATTCCTTAAAAAGGTAGGAGAAGAATTACTCATTGTACAAAATTTATGTTTATGACAGCTTGTTTGGATCCTCAGATAAAAACTTATATGATAAATTTTCAAAAATAATGAGTAAAGAGTTTGAGATGAGTATGATGGGAGAGCTGAACTATTTTCTTGGATTTAGTGTAAAGGAGATGGATGATGGAACCTTACTTAACCAATCTAAATACATCAAGGATATTCTTAAAAAATATGAAATGGATAATGTTAAGGTAATAAACACTTCCATGAGCTTTACCCTACAACTAAATAAAGACCCAAATGGAAAGTCAGTAGATTATAAAAAGTATAGAGGGATAATTAGATCACTTCTCTATTTGACTGGTAGTAGACTAGATATAATATTTAGTGTGTGTCTTCGTGCCAGATTTATGATTGATCCAAAAGAATCTTGCATGATTGCTGTTAAAAGAATTCTTAGATACCTATCAGGCTCCAAAAACCTAGGTATCTGGTACCCTAGATAGTTCATCCTTTGAATGAAAGTTCGATAGGGATGTTAAGCTCTGATGAACTAGTCCCGAGGCTAACCAAGAGGGGGGGTGAATTGGTTATTTAAAAATTCGAGAGCAACAAGACAAATATTTTTGATGATTTGCAGTGGAAACAAGTAAACACAAAAACAAAAAGATCAACCAAAGATTTCACCCAAGCATATAATAATAGAAAAATAAAGTGCAGAAAATAATTAGAAAGAACACACTAGATTTTATAGTGGTTCGGTCAACTTGACCTACGTCCACTCCCCGGAGCCTCTCCTCCGGGTACTGCACTAACACAAAAGTGACTCTCCTTCTGCTCCCACAGTAAGGAGGAGAAGCCTGTACAAAACTCCTTTCCACCAACCTGGTGAGGCAGAGAACCTGAACTCCTTTTTCTTCCTCCTGAAGTGGGAAGAGAACCTGGACTCCTTTCGCTTCCTCCTGAAGTAGGCAGAGAACCTGAACTTGTTTCGCTTCCTCCTGAAGCGGGCAGAGAATCTGGATCTTCTTACGAACGATCCTCCCATAGAGAACACTGACACGATGAGAGACGATGAATGGAGAAGATGACTCTGATCCTTGCTTGGAGTAACCTTTGTGAATCCCTCATAAACTCTCCCTCATAAGATCCTCTCTCTCTCTCCCAAACTCTATCTCTCTAGGGTTTCTCTAAAAAGGAAAGTGGCAAAAGATTTTTCTTGTTGGAAGAAAAAGATCTTTTATATGAGGCCTCAAAATTTGTCCTAAATCTTAACTGGTCGGCCAATATCGTCCAGGATGATCTATAGATCGTCCTGTATGATAAGTTCAAAATTACCTATTTTAGTCTGGACGATCTGGCTCTTCTGGACGATTAGTAGAAAAAATTGTTCAGATCATCCCGTACAATTCTACGATCGCCCGGGACGATTAGTATAAATATAGGAATTTCATCCAGAAGATCACTCTGGTCGTCCAGAGGAACTTATGCTGGACGACCTAAAAATGACTTGATCGTTAAGTACGATATTGGTATGATCCTGTACGATTATTTCAAAAAGTGCCAAAATTGTCCTGATCACCGCTCTGGACGTATAGGTAACACACACTGGATAGTCATGATCATCCCGGATGATCTTACGATTATCCGGATGATATGATCATATCAATTAAATATTAATTACTTTCCTTAATCACCAGACTAATTTAGGCATGATTGTACTAGATGGTCCAAGACGATACACGTATCGTCCGGGATGATCAGGTCAAATCTTTAAAAATAAAACTTGCCTAACCTGATCTGGCGACTGAGAATTTTTAATTTGAGCCTATCATCTCGTACGATGGATGGATCGTCCAGGACAATCGGCTTAATCAGACAGACTTAACTTGGTCTCCCTAGTTAGGGTTTCTGCTTTCACTTGATCGTCTAGGATGATTTGAACAAAAATTAAACAGAAACTCTAATTCACTCAAGCTCTCCCCCTGAGTGTGTGTGTACAAGGTTACTTAGCTAGGGGATCAATTACATTACATTTGACTCAAGAAAAGGAAAATATTACATTTAGACACACTTGGACTTGATCTTGAGTTGGCTTGACTCGCTTTTGATCTTTTGTACCCGAAATGGGTTAGCCAAGAAAAATAGAATACAAATATATTTATCATCATCAAAACTGTACTTTTTGAAGCCAGATTTGCAATAATCTCCCCCTTTTTGATGATGGCAAATATTAGTGCAGTAGTTTAAAATAAAATAACCAGGAGTTAACCAACGCACATACGAAAAACAAATATCTTTCCAAATTTCACTAAACAACTAGAACAGTAAAGGAAAAAAACTACAAATAAAATAAACAACATAAAACAAGATCAATACATAAAACAAAAAGTACTACAACTAACTCCCCCCTTTGACATCACAAAAAGGAGGAGGAATAGACGCAACAATACAGACAGAAAATAGCACAAAACAAAAAGCTAAAGCGGAGGAGGATCCTGATCAGAAGGAGGAGGAGGTGGTGAAAGATCAGGGATCCCAAAAACATATACAAAAAAATGAAAAATAAAAGCAGAGTAAATAAAACTCAAAATGAGAGACACAAAAATAACAATTTTTTTAATCGATCGGCTCCAGTAAATCAGAATTTCCCTTGATTTTGAATTCAAAAAATCGAGAAGAAGATGATCGATAGTGCTGAAATCCAGAAAAGTTGGAAAATTGACTTTCGTAACTCCCACCTCGGACATCTTATAGGTGCAAATTCCTTTCAAAACAAAAATCCAATTCAGAAGAAAAGAAATTAGATTTGAAAAGAGATCCTTTCAAGCCTCGTTCCAGAAAAATATCTGATATAATATTATTACAAAATAAGAAATTAGAAATCATGATTTTCATCACAAGCTTTTGAAAATATTAAGGGTGCATGAATTTTTCTAAGACCTTTAAAGATCTGAAAGGGAAGAAAGCCTATTTCTTTGTGGGCTAATTTTGTGCCCCTTTTTCTTTCAATTTGTTTGGCGCTTTGCGCACCTTTTAATTTTTGATATATTTTGTGTATTCTTTTAATTTTTGGCGACATTTCACATGTTTTCAGTTTGGGCTAATTTTGTGTCTCTTTTCATTTTGGCGCTCTTTGCGCATCTTTTGTAGGCTTTCTCCCTCTCAAAATCGTTAAAAAATCTCAGCTATAAAATTACCTTCCAGGCATAAGAGATGATAAAGCTCACTCTCTATAATAAGGAAGAGTAATTCACAAAGCAAAAACGGTACATCGTATGATAAGTGTAATCACTTGGTTCAAAAAATCATAACAATGACTCAAGACTTGGAAAACACAATTCATATGAGCTAGATTACTGTAGGAAGATAAAATAGATCTCTATTTCAAAAACTAAAATTTTAATTTTGAAGAATATTTTTATCCAAAAGAAATAGTACACCATTAAAGGAGTTAGAGGAAGAGAAACAATTAATAATGTTTCTTCCCTTTAACAGATCCAGTTGAATCAATCACTGCTTACCAGCTTCCAAATAAAAATAAGGCAAAATTCTCAGTCATAAATCCAATTTAGTAGCAGTACTGAGCAGTGATCTAATTTTGAAAGAGATAAAATAGTAAATAACAACAAGTAGGAAATCACATCAAAATAAATACTCAAATCAAACTAACACCAAGGCTAAAATAAAAATCAGTAGAAAAATAAGAACAACAGAAAACAGATAATCAAATCAAACAACTAATAGAAACAGAATGAAAAATAGACAAATCAGAATTCAGTAGTCATCAGAATAAAGCATTTATGTCAATCACACCTAATATGGTTCTCAAAATGATGAATGAGTCAAAGGCCAATGGTTTAGTAAATATGTCAGCCAGCTGGTTTTCAGTTGCTACATGATGTAGCTCAATGTCGCCTTTTGTAATATGGTCCCTAATGAAGTGATGCCTTATAACAATGTGCTTGGTTCTAGAATATTGGATTAGATTCATAGAAATGCCGATGGCACTAGTATTATCACACAGAATAGAAATTGTGCCCACAGGTAATCCTAAATCCAAGACTTGTTGCTTCAACCAAAGAACTTGGGCCACACAACTTCCTAAGGTAACGTACTCAGCTTCAGCAGTGGAAAGTGCAACTGAGTTCTATTTTCTACTGGACCAGGAGACTAAAGACTGTCATATGAATTGATAAGTTCCAGAAGTGCTCTTTCTATCCACCCTACATCCTGCAAAGTCAGAATCAGAATATCCAATAATCTTAAAAGAGGTGTTGTGCCTAGGGTACCAGATTCTTAGGTTTGGGGTCCCTAAAAGATATCTAAGTGTGGCAAATCTGGTTTTGATGATGATAAATATATTTCCAGTGTGTTTTACTTGGCTAACCTATTTCAGGCACAAAAGATCACGAGCAAATCAAGCCAACTCAAGATCGGGTCCAAGTGTGTCAAATGTATGATTTTTCTTTTTATTGAGTCAATTATAATGTAACGGATCCCCGAGCTAAGTAATCTGCACACACACACTAAGGGGGAGAGCTTGAGTGAATTAGAGTTTCTATTCATTTTTTGTTCAGATCGTCCTGGACGATATTCACATCGTCCTGGACGATCCAGCAAAAATAGAAACCCTAATTAGGGCGACCAAGTTAAGTGAGTCTGATTAAGCAGATCATCCTGGACGATCTTTGGATCATACGGGATGATATGCTAAAATTAGAAATTCTCAGCCGCCAGATCAAGTTAGGCAAGTTTTTATTTTAAGTTATTTGGTCTGATCGTCCCGGACGATATGTGTATCATCCTGGACGATTCTGTACAATTATGCCTAAATTAGTCTGGTAATTAAGGAAAGAAAATAATATTTAATTGATATGATCATATCATCCTGGACGATCTCAGGATCGTCCCGGACGATCATGATCGTCTAGTGCATTTCAGCTGTATGTCCCGAACTGTGTTCAGGACGATTTGGGCACTTTTTGAACTAATCGTACAGGACGATACCCGTATCGTCCTGGACGATCAAGTCATTTTTTGGTCGTCCAGCATAAGTTTCTCTGGATGACCCGAACTGTCTTCTGGATGATATTCCTCGATTTGCACTAATCGTCCCGGACGATCGCAAGATCGTACGGGATGATATGAACAATTTTTTCTACTGATCATCCTGAAGAGCCAGATCGTCCAGGCTGAAACAGCTAAATTTGAACTGATCGTACAGGATGATATACCGATCTTCCTGGACAATCTTGGCCGACCAGTTGACATTTAGGGCAAATTTTAAGCCCTCCTATAAAAGAACTTTTTCTTGAAACAAGAAAATTTTTTGCCACCTTCCTTTCTAAAGAAACCCTAGAGAGAGAGAGAGAGAGTTTGGGAGAGAGAGAAGATCTTGTGAGGGGGAGTTAGTGAGGGATTCACTAAGGTTGCTCCAAGCACGGATCAGAGTCATCTTCTCCGCTCGTCGTCTTTCGTCTAGTTGGTGTTCGTCGTGGGAGGATCGTTCGCAAGAAGATCCGGGGTTCTCTGCCCGCTTCAGGTGGAAGCAAAAGGAGTTCGAAGGTTCTCTGCCTGCTTCAGGAGGAAGCAAAAGGAGGTCGGGTTCTCTGCCCCACCGTGTGGTGAAAAGGAGGTCTTGTACAGGCTTCTCCGCCTTGCTATGGGAGCAAAAGGAGAGACACTTTTTGTTTAGTGTAATACCCGGAGGGGAGGCTCCGGGGAGTGGACGTAGGTCAAGTTGACCGAACCACTATAAAAACTGGTTTGCTTTTCTGATTCTGTTCTGCACTTTACTTTTTGATATTAACTGCGTGGGTGAATATCTGAGATTGATCTTTTCGCTCTTGTTTAATTGTTTCCGCTGCTAAGTATCGAAAAGATTTTTTATTATTATCGTGAAATTTTTAAATAACTAATTCACCCCCCCTCTTGGTTAGCCTCGGGACTAGTTCACTAGGGCTTAACATCCCTATCAAACTTTCAAGTGGTATCAGAGAGGGATTCAAAATTTAGGTTTAAAAACTTTTGAATTTGATCCATGGCTAACTGTAACAATCGTAATACTGCTGAAGGTTATTCTATTACAAGACCACCGTTGTTTGATAATATTCTTTTTGATTTTTGGAAAACACACATGTCTACTTTTCTTCAATCGATTGACTATCACATGCGGATGTTAGTTAAGGATGGATACGAACCACCTTTTAGAATGATTAACAATGTGAAAACTGAACTCCCATTTACAGATTGGACTTTTGATGATCGTGACTTAGCACAGTTAAAAGCAAAATATTTGAACTGTTTCTTTTGTGCTTTAAATCTGAAGACTATATGCGTGTTTTTACTTGTACAACAGGAAAAGAAATCTGGGATAGATTATGTATAACATACAAAGGTACAACTAAAGTCAAACAGTCTAGGTTAAACATCTTGTTACATGATTACGAACTTTTTTGCATGAAACCTAGTGAGACTATTTCAGAAATGTACACAAGGTTCACTCAGATTGTTACCTCTTTGCATGCTTTAGGTAGAGAACTTACTAACTACGAAAGAGTGAACAAAATTCTTAGATGTTTGCCTGCTTCTTATGATGCTAAGATTACTGCTATCATAGAATCTAAAGATTTAAATACTTACTCTATTGACAGCTTACTTGGATCACTCATTGCTTACGAGCAAGGGGTGAACCAAAGACAACTTGATGCAGGTGAACGAAAGAAGGAGAAGACAGTGGCACTAAAGGCCAAAGATTCAGATGTTAGCACTTTCGAGTCTGTTAGCGATGATGTTACCTTAATCATAAGGCAATTCAAGAGCTTTCTAAGGAAGAATAACATGAATTTTCAAAAGTGGAACAAAGGTAAGACCAGTAGAAATTTTAAAGGTTCATCTGAATCTGTTTGTTTTGAATGCAGGAAGCCTGGACACATAAAGGCGGATTATCCAACACTCAAGGCTCACCTAAATAAGGAGAAGGGTAAGGAGAAACCAAAGTTTAGAAAGGACAAGAAGCGGATATAAAAGGCGTTCTGGGTAGACTCTGCATCCGACTCTTCTGAGACTGAAGCTGAAGAGGAGGAAACAAACTTGTGTCTGATGGCTGATGATCACCCTGGTCAGTCAGACCAGGAAGAGGTATGTGAGCTTACTTACGATCAATTATTTGAAGTTTCTGAAAAAATTCATACATCGTATAGGAATCTTAAGAAAACTCATGCTAGTTTGAAATTAGATTATTTGACTTTGCAAAAGGAGCATGATGTTTTAGTTAAAGATCATTCCACTGTTGATTCCAATTACATGTCTTTGCTTGATAAATTCGATGAGTTGAATAAAAAATATTTTGATTTAACTATTGAGCATGATTTGTTAAAAATATCACATGTTGAATTAGAAGTTGCTTTTAAGAAATTGAATGATATGGCATGTGATTTTGAAAGTAATGAAAGTGCAAGAACTTTTGAAATTGCAAGTTTAAATAAACATATTGAGTTTTTGAAAGTGAAAATCAGTGCTTTTGAAAAGAACAAAACACCGCCTACTTTTGAACAGTTTTATGCACCGCCACCTTTTGAAAAATCTGTTGCAAGTTCATCAAAGCATGTTTCATATACATCTAGGAAGAGGCACTATCACCCACGTAGATTAGTTAACCCTTTTTCTGGTGTTAGATGTTTTTTTTGTGGCATGTTAGGACACATTTCTCACACCTGCACTATTCACCCTAGTACACATTGGGTGCGAAAACCCAAACTGCCTGTTTCACAGCACAGCATGCATGCATTGCATTCTTCTTTTCATAAGAAGGAACCCAAACCTACTTGGGTTCCTAAGATTGACGTTTGATATTTTTGTAGGAGTGTTCTTTCACAAGACCTCGTGAGAGCATGTGGTACCTGGACAGCGGATGTTCTAGACATATGACTGGAGATGCAAATCAGTTCATTTCGCTGGAGGCCAGAGCTGGAGGCAAGGTTAAACTTGGAGATAACACCACCAGGAAGGTGGTAGGCTCAGGTATAATTGGTGATTTAAAGAATTTTATGATTGATAATGTTTTGCTTGTAGATGAACTGAAACACAACTTGCTGAGCAACAATCAACTTTGTGACAAAGGATACAACATCAAATTCCTGCCAACTAGCTGCATTTTAAGCTTAAATGATGAAGTTGTTTTGCAGGGGCAAAGGATCAACAACGTCTACAAGCTGGATGTAAGTTGCATTAAATCTGATAATTCAATTTGCTTAAAAACTGCTGCTGATGAGTCTTGGTTATGACATAGGAGATTGTGTCATGCCAGTATGAAAATCCTTAGGAGAGTCACCCAAAAGGATATAGTTAGAGGTGTGCCCAAGCTTAAGTTCACTAAGGATCACCTATGTGATGCCTGTCAGTTGGGGAAGCAAGTCAAGTCCTCTTTTCACTCTGTTAAGGACATTAGCACCTCTAGACCTTTAGAAGTTCTTCACATGGACCTCTTTGGACCCATTAGCACTGCCAGCTTAGGGGGGAGAGTCTATGGGTTTGTGATTGTAGATGATTATTCGAGGTTCACTTGGGTTAAATTTTTGTCACATAAATCTGAGTCATTTGATGAGTTTAGATCTTTCTCTACTTAGATTCAGAAGAAGTTAGGATGTGAGATTATTACCATCCATAGTGATCACGTAGGGGAGTTTGAAAATGAAAGATTTAGAAGTTTTCATGAGGATCATGGGATTAGTCACAATTTTTCAGCTCCTATGACCCCTCAGCAGAACGGGGTAGCTGAAAGGAAGAACAGGACCTTAGTGGAAGCCGCTAGAGCCATGCTTACCGAGTATTCACTTCCAAAATACTTTTGGGCTGAAGCGGTGAACACTGCCTGTTATGTGCTGAATAGGGTGAATGTTAGAGTCAAACTGAACAAGACACCTTATGAGATTATTAAGGGTAGAACTCCAAATCTGTCCCACCTCCATGTCTTTGGCTGTAAGGTCTTCATTCTGAATAACAGGAAGTCACCCTTAGGAAAATTTGACCCCAAATCTGATAAAGGAGTGTTCTTAGGATATTCAAGTGTGGGGAAATCCTTTAGGGTGTTCAATAAGAGGATTTTGGTGGTGGAAGAAACAACCCATGTAGTGTTTGATGAATCTGATCCTAAGGAGTCTAGATCTGAAGTATAAGATGAAGAGATTGTTGAGGTTACCCAAGGGGTTGGAAATACAAATCTGGAGGAAAGGGTAGAACCTCAAACCACGTTGCCTAGAGATTGGAGATATTGTTCGAGTCATCCTAAAGAACTGATCTTAGGAGACCCTTCTAAAGGTGTTAGGACTAGGCATGGACTTAGGAAGGAAGTAAACCATTCTGCCTTTATCTCAATGACTGAACCCACCAACATCAATCAAGCCTTATCATACCTTAGGCACAGCACCTCTTTTGAGATCATTGGATATTCTGATTCTGACTTTACAGGGTGTAGGGTGGATAGAAAGAGCACTTCTGGGACTTGTCAATTTATAGGACAGTCGTTAGTCTCCTGGTCCAGTAGAAAACAGAACTCAGTTGCACTTTCCACTGCTGAAGCTGAGTACA
Source organism: Dendrobium chrysotoxum (assembly GCA_019925795.1). NCBI lineage: Eukaryota > Viridiplantae > Streptophyta > Magnoliopsida > Asparagales > Orchidaceae > Dendrobium > Dendrobium chrysotoxum. Next base: position 50,329,436 of record CM034308.1, read on the forward strand.
TTGCCTTAGAGAGTTGTGTGGCCCATGTTCTTTGGTTGAAGCAACAAGTCTTGGATTTAGGGGTACCTGTTGGCACAATTTCTGTTCTGTGTGATAGTACTAGTGCCATTTGTATCTCTAAGAATCCAATCCAATATTCTAGGACCAAACACATTGATATAAGGCATCACTTCATTAGGGACCATGTTAAAAAAGGGGACATTGAGCTACATCATGTAGCAACTGAAAATCAGCTGGCTGACATATTCACTAAGCCATTGGCCTTTGACTCATTCAGTATTTTGAGAACCAGATTAGGAGTGATTGATATAAATGCTTGATTCTAATGACTGCTGATTTCTGATGGTTCTGATTAGTATTCTGTTTTCTGTTAGTTAGTGTTTGGTTTGATTATTTGCTTTCAATTGATTTTATTTCTTCTGCTGATTTCTGTTTTAGCCTTACTGTTAGTTTGATTTGAATATTTACTTTGATGTGATTTTCTACCTATTTTTATTCAGTGGTTCATATCTTGCACTTACGATTTTATGCTTTTCAAAATCTGATCACCGCTCACTACTTCTGATAATCTGAATTTCTGACTGGGAGTTTTTTACCTTATTTTGGTTTGGAAGCTGGTAAGCAGTGATTGATTCCATTGAATCTGTTAAAGGGAAGAAACATTGATGATTGTTTCTCTTCCTCTAACTCCTTTACTGGTGTATAGTTTCTTTTGGATAAAAATTCTCTTCAAAATTAAAATATTAGTTTTTGAAATAGAGTTTATTTTATCTTCCTACAGTAATCTGCCTCATATCAATAGTGTTTTTCAAAGTCTTGAGTCATTAGTTTGATTTTCTAAACCAAGTGATTGCATTTATTATATGCCGTATGGCTTTTGTTTTGTGAATCATTCTTCCTTACTATGGAGAGTCATCTCCTATGTCTGGAAGATAATCTCACAGCTGAGACTCTTTAATGATTATGAAAAGGAGAAAGCTTACAAAAGATGCGCAGTGCGCCAAATAATTTGAAAAAGAGGCATAAAATGGGCCCAAAATTGAAAAGATGTGAAATTACCAAATTGGATACACAAAGTGTATCAAAAATGAAAAGATGCGTAAAGCGCCAACCAATTTGAAAAGAGGCACAAAATGAGCCCAAACCAAGCTTTCTTCCCTTTCAGATTGCTAAATATCTTAGAAAAATCCCTGCGCCACTTAATTTTTTAAAAAGCTTGAGTTTGGAAATCCTGATTTCTGATTCCTTACTTTGTAACACTATTATATCAGATATTTTTTTAGAACGAGGCTTGAAAGGATCTCTTTTCAAATCTAATATCTTTTCTTCTGAATCGGATTTTTGTTTTGAAAGAGGTTTGCATCGTTAAGGTGCCCGGGGTCGGAGTTACGAAAGTTGATTTTTCTAATCTTTTCTGGATTTCAGTGCTGTCAATCATCTTCTTATTGGTTTTTGAATCTAAAATTAAGGAAAAATTCTGATTTACTCGAGCAGCTTGATAAAAAAAAACGTTGCTTTTATGTGTTTTTGCTGTAAGTTTTATTCGTTTTTATTTTATTTTGATTTCATGGTTGTATTTTTGGAATCCTGATCGATCATCTTCATCATCCATCTTTTTCTGTTTTCTTCACATCGTCCTGGATGATACACCGATCATCCTGGATGATCCTCTTCGTCCTGGACGATCCAAACATCGTCTTGGACGATTCATTCAAAATCATCCCCACACTACTCCTGCTGCTGAAAGAACTCCAATTATTGGTGATCGTCCTGGACGATCATTACATCATCCTGGACGATATGATCCATATCCTCCTGATCTGATCAAACGGCTGACATTTCTCTAATTATTATCCATCGTCCTGGATGATCCACCTTATTGTCTGAACGATCCACGTGTCAGCCGCTGGACGATTCAAATTCGGCCCGTCCGACATATTTATTGCATATCGTCCCGGACGATCCACCTAAACATCATGGATGATACTTTTCATCAACGGTCGTCCAGCCTGACTCCTTAGGATGATCGCCTGTGTCTAATCATCCTGGACGATCAGATCGCCTTTTTGACCAATCGTCCAGGACGTCATAAATGCCCATATCGTCCCGGATGATGTCGCGATCGTACGGGACGATCAGGCTGTTTTCTATATAAACAGCAGTTTTCTTAAGGATTTCCCACACCTTTTTCTTCCACTCTCCTTCTACTTCCTTACACTTTTATTTCCTAATGGCTGGTGGCAAACGGTCCCGTCAAAAGGGTGCCAGTTCCTCTTGAGGACCTGTTGATCCTCGCTTCCCCAATGCAGCCGATCAGGCTGCCTATGAGCGATATTGCGAAGTGGGGATCACACCGTCAAAAATCGTAAATCTCCGCACTCTCACTTATCCTGTCCTTGACCTCCTCGCACACACCTCCCTCACCTTCATCATGACTCTCGCATTTCCCTTTAGCTTGGAACTTCTTCACGTTTTCTTTGCAAACTTGCGGATTTCGGCTGATTATTCCACCCTCCGCTCTTATGTAAATCAGCGCCCCGTTGAACTTACCTACCAGGACTTTCATAACATTCTCCAACTTTCCGTCACTGGTGACAAACTCCACACCCTTATCACCGACCGAGACTATGATTGGAGTGTCACCAACTATTTCCTTCGCAATACAAATGCCCCTTATCATGACAATGTCTGCTCCACACTTCTTAAGGACGCCCGGACTATTCAGCATGTTCTTCGTTCCTCCGTCATTCCAAAGGCGGGGGATCGAATTCACATCACCCCACTCCTGTCGTTGACTACCTACTACATCCTGGCCCATAGGGAATTTAATGCCACCGACCTTATTATCCGGTACCTCGAGCACCTCACCACCATTTGGGATCCAGGTCTTCACCGTCGTCCAAATCTAGCCTTAGGACACATCATTTCCTATGCCCTCGAAACCAAATATGACCTGCAATATCCCACAGCTCCAGATGTTCCTCCTTCCTTCCTCACCAACAATGCCTTCCATATCCTACATAGCACCCGACTACATCCGGAGCCCGCCCCGGATGTTGAGGAAGAGGAGGAAGAGGCAATTCCATTTCCTACTGCACCAGAGGCACCTGCTCCCCTTCGCATTGCCTCTCCCTTTGACCACCTGGTGCAGCGCGTCGATCAGTGGGAGGCAAGATTTGACTCCTATGTGGTTGCCCAGGAGTAGCGGCATGCCGAAGACATCCAACGCTTCACTGACTATGCTGCGCAGCATGACCAGGACATTGTCAGGATTGGAGCCCACTTTCAGGCAATTCACCATTACTTCAACCCACCACCGCCACCTCCCTCTTCCGATCAGGATCCGCCTTAGTTTTAGTTTTCTGTTTTGTAGTTGTTCTCTTTTATGTTTTGTACTTATATTTCCGTGTTCTGTTTTACCCTCCTCCTTTTTGTGATGTCAAAAGGGGGAGTCAGATGTAGTCGTTTCAGTTTTTTTTATGTGTTATATTTTCTGTATTAGTTTGATTGTTAAATGAAAATTTGAAAAAAAAATATATCTGTTTTTCGATCTCCTGTTTATTTTTATTTTCAAACTACTGTACAAATGTTTGTGATCATAAAAAAGGGGGAGATTATTGCAAATCTGGTTTTGATGATGGCAAATATATTTCCAGTGTGTTTTGCTTGGCTATCCCGTTTCAGGCACAAAAGATCACGAGCAAATCAAGCCAACTCAAGATCGGGTCCAAGTGTATCAAATGTATGATTTTTCTTTTTATTGAGTCAATTGTAATGTTACTGATCCCCGAGCTAAGTAACCTTTCACACACACACTCAGGGGGAGAGCTTGAGTGAATTAGAGTTTCTATTCATTTTTTGTTCAGATCGTCCTGGACGATATTCACATCGTCCTGGACGATCCAGCAAAAATAGAAACCCTAATTAGGGCGACCAAGTTAAGTGAGTTTGATTAAGCAGATCATCCTGGACGATCTTTGGATCGTACGGGACGATATGCCCAAATCAGAAATTCTCAGCCGCCAGATCAAGTTAGGCAAGTTTTTATTTTAAGTTATTTGGTCTGATCGTCCCGGACGATACGTGTATCGTCCTGGACGATTTAGTACAATCATGCCTAAATTAGTCTGGTAATTAAGGAATGCAATTAATATTTAATTGATACGATCATATCATCCTGGACGATCTCATGATCGTCTAGTGCATTTCAGCTGTACGTCCCGAAATGTGTTCATGACGATTTGGGCACTTTTTGAACTAATCGTACAGGACGATACACGTATCGTTCTGGATGATCAAGTCATTTTTTGGTCGTCCAGCACAAGTTTCTCTGGATGACCCGAACTATCTTCTGGACGATATTCCTTGATTTGCACTAATCGTCCCGGACGATCACAGGATCGTACGGGACGATATGAACAATTTTTTCTACTGATCGTCCAGAAGAGCCAGATCGTCCAGGCTGAAACAGCTGAATTTGAACTAATCGTACAGGACGATATACCGATCGTCCTGGACGATCTTGGCCGATCAGTTGAGATTTAGGGCAAATTTTAAGCCCTCCTATAAAAAAACTTTTTGTTGAAACAAGAAAAGATTTTGCCACCTTCCTTTCCAGAGAAACTCTAGAGAGAGAGAGAGTTTGGGAGAGAGAGAGAAGATCTTGTGAGGGGTACTTAGTGAGGGATTCACTAAGGTTGCTCCAAGCATGGATCAGAGTCGTCTTCTCCGCTCGTCGTCTTTCGTCTAGTTGGTGTTCGTCGTGGGAGGATCGTTCGCAAGAAGATCCGGGGTTCTCTGCCCGCTTCAGGTGGAAGCAAAAGGAGTTTAAAGGTTCTCTATCTGCTTCTGGAGGAAGCAAAAGGAGGTCGGGTTCTCTGCCCCACCGTGTGGTGAAAAGGAGGTCTTGTACAGGCTTCTCCGCCTTGCTGTGGGAGCAAACGGAGAGACACTTTTTGTTTAGTGCAATACCCGGAGGGGAGGCTCCGAGGAGTGGACATAGGTCAAGTTGACTGAACCACTATAAAATCTGGTTTGCTTTTCTGATTCAGTTCTACACTTTACTTTTTGATATTAACTGCGTGGGTGAATATCTGAGATTGATCTTTTCGTTCTTGTATAATTATTTCCGCTGCTAAGTATCGAAAAGATTTTTCATTGTTGTCGTGAAATTTTTAAATAACCAATTCACCCCCCCTTTTAGTTAGCCTCGGGACTAGTTCACTAGGGCTTAACATCCCTATCGAACTTTCACTAAGAATTCTCTTAATAGCAATCAGGTGGGACTCATTAGGATCAGCTTGAAACCTAGCACAAAGATAAACACTAAACATGATATCAGGTCGGCTAGCAGTCAGGTAAAGTTGTAATCTAATTATTCCTCTATACTTCTTCTGATCAACAGATTTTCCACTTGAATCCTTATATAACTGAACAGAGGAGCTCATGGGAGTGTTGATTGGCTTGGCTTTGTCCATTTTATATTTTTTCAAAATATCCTTAGTGTATTTCGATTGATTGTGAAAGGTTTCATCATCCATTTGCCTTATGCTAAACCCCAAAAAGTAAGACAATTCTCCCATCATACTCATCTCAAGCTCCTTATTCATTATTTTAGAAAACTCATCACATAAATGTTTATCAGAAGATCCAAAAATTATATCATCAACATAGATCTGGAAAATGAGTAAATTATCCCCTGCTCTCCTCAGAAAAAGGGCAGTGTCTACGTCCCCCTTAACAAACTCTCTTTCTAACAAGAATGTGCTAAGCCTCTCATACCAAGCTCTGGGTGCCTATTTCAATCCATATAAGGCCTTTTTTAATTTGTAAACATGAATTGGATATTGGGATCTCTCAAAACCTCGGGGTTGTTCTACAAAAATATCCTCTTTTATTACCCCATTTAAAAAGGCACTCTTAACATCCATTTGAATAACTTAAATCCCTTGTAATTGGCAAAGGCTAGTAGCACCCTAATGGCTTCTAATCTAGCTACAGGGGAAAATGCCTCCTCAAAATCAATCCCTTCAATTTAATTATACCACTTAGCCACCAATCTTGCCTTATTCCTAACCACCACACCAGAGTCATTCATCTTATTCTTGAAGACCCACTTGGTTCCCACTATACTTTGATTCCTAGGTCTTTCTACTAACTCCCAAACATCATTCCTTACAAATAGATTCAGTTTCTCTTGCATAGCTAAGATCCAAAATTCATCATAAAGGGCTTGATTGATGTTGGTGGGTTCAGTCATTGAGATAAAGGCAGAATGGTTTACTTCCTTCCTAAGTCCATGCCTAGTTCTAACACCTTCAGAAGGGTCTCCTAAGATCATTTCTGTAGGATGACTCAAAGAATATCTCCAATCTCTAGGTAAAGTGGTTTGAGGTTCTACCCTTTCCTCCAAATTTATATTTTCAACCCCTTGGGTAATCTCCCCTACCTCTTCTTCTCCCTCAACTCTATCACCTTAGGATCAGATTCATCAAACACCACATGAGTTGTCTCTTCCACCACCAAAGCCCTCTTATTAAACACCTTAAATGATTCCCTACACTAGAATAGCCTAAGAACACTCCTTCATCATATTTGGGGTCAAACTTTCCTTTGGATGATTTCCCGTTATTTAGAATGAAAAACTTAGAGCCAAAGACATGGAGGTGGGACATGTTTGGAGTTCTACCCTTAATGATCTCATAAGGTGCCTTTTTCAGATTAGATCTAACATTTACCCTATTCAGCACATAACAGGCAGTGTTCACCGCTTCAGCCCAAAAGTATTTTGAAAGTGAATACTCAGCAAGCATGGCTCTAGCGGCTTCCACTAAGGTCATGTTCTTCCTTTCAGCTATCCCGTTCTGCTAAGGGAACCTTGGAGCTAAAAAATTATCACTAATCCCTTGCTCCTCATAGAAACTTCCAAACTTCACATTTTCAAACTCTCCACCATGATCACTACGAATAGTCAAGATCTCAAAACCTAACTTCCTCTAAATCCAAGTGGAGAAGGATTTAAATTCATCAAATGAATCAGATTTATGTTACAGAAATTTAATCTAAGTGAACCTCGAGTAATCATCAACAATCACAAAACCATAGACTTGCCCCTCTAAGCTGGCAGTGCTAATGGGTCCAAAGAGATCCATATGAAGGACTTTTAAAGGTCTAGAGGTGCTAATGTCCTTAACAGAGTGAAAAGAGGACTGGACTTGTTTTCCTAATTTACAGGCATCACACAGGTGGTCCTTAGTGAACTTAAGCTTGGAGACACCTCTAACTAAGTCCTTTTGGGTGACTCTCCTAAGAGTTTTCATACTGGCATGATATAATATCCTGTGCCACAACCAAGACTCATCAGTAGCAGTTTTTAAGCAAATTAAAACATCAGCTTTAAAGCAACTTACATCCAGTATGTAGATATTATTGATCCTTTGTCCCTATAAAATAATTTTATCATTCAAGCTTAAAATGCAGCAAGTGGGTAGAAATTTGATATTATATCCTTTGTCACAGAGTTGACTGATGCTCAGCAGGTTGTGTTTCAGTCCACCTACAAGCAAAATATCGTCAATCATAAAAATCTTTGAATCACCAATTATACATGAACCTACCACCCTCCTGGTGGTATTATCTCTAAGTGCAACCTTGCCTCCAGCCCTGGCCTCCAACAAAATAAACTAATTTGCATCTCCAGTCATGTGTCTTGAACATTCGTTATCCAGGTACCACATGCTCTCATGAGGTCTTGTGTGAGAGCACACCTACAAAATCATCAAACGTCAGATTTAGGAACACAAAACAGGTTTGGGTTCCTTCTTATGAAAAGAAGAATGCAATGCATGTGTGCTGTGCTGTGAAATAGGCAATTTAGGCCTCCACACCCAATGTGTACTATGGTGAATAGTACAGGTATGAGAGATGTGTCCTAACATACCACAAGAAAAACATCGAACACTAGGAAAGGGGTGAACTAATCTACATGGGTGATAGTGCCTCTTCCTAGGTTTGTATAAAACATGCTTTGATGATTTTGGAACAGGTTCTTCAAAAGGTGGAGGTGCATAAAATTGTGCAAAAGTAGGAGGTGTTTCATTTTTCTTAAAAGCACTGATTTTAACTTTCAGAAATTCATTTTCTTTCTTTAAACTTGCAATTTCAAATTTCAATGCTCCATTATTACTCTCCACTTCACATATCATATTGTCTAATTCTTTAAAAGCTCTTTCTAAATCAATATGCATGATTTTCAATGAATCATGCTCAGTAAATAGATCAAAATACTTTTTGTTCTGTTCATCAAATTCATAAAGTAAAGACATGTGATTGCTGTCAAATATGGAATAATCTTTAACTACAGAATTATGCTCTTTTTATAAATTCAAAAATTCTAGTTTTAAGCTAGCATGAGTTTTCTTAAGCTTCCTATACGATGCATGAATTCTTTCAAACACTTCAAATAATTGTTCGTTAGTAAGCTCACATACCTCATCCTGGTCAGACAGACCAGGATGATCATCTGCCATCAAACACAAGTTAGTTTCCTCCTCTTCAACTTCAGTCTCAGAAGAGTCGGATGCGAAATCTGCCCAGAATGCCTTTTGAATCCTTTTCTTATTCTTCCTAAATTTGGGTTTCTCCTCACCCTTTTCCTTGCTTGGGTGAGCTTTAAGTGTAGGACAATCAGCTTTAATGTGTTAAGGCTTCCTGCATTCAAAACAAACAGTTTCAGATGAACCTTTAAAATTTTTACTGGACTTACCCTTACTTACCCTTGTTCTACTTTTAAAAGTTCTTATGTTTCTTCCTTAGAAAGCTTTTGAATTGCCTAGTGATTAAGGTAACATCATCACTGTCAAACCTAGAAGAATCAGTGTCAGTTTCGTTGGCCTTCAGCGCCATAATTTTCTCCTTCTTCTTCTCACCTTCATCAAGCTGTCTTTGGTTCACCCCTTGCTCGTAAGTAATGACTGACCCAAGTAAGTTGTCAATAGAATAATTGTTCAAATCTTTCGATTCAGTGATTACAGTTATTTTAGCATCAAATGAAGAAGGTAAACATCTCAAAATCTTGTTCAATTTTTCATAATTTGTAAGTTCTCTTCCTAAAGCACGTAAAGAAGTGACAGTTTGAGTGAACCTTGTATACATTTAAGAAATAAACTCAGTAGGTTTCATGAGAAAAAGTTCATAGTCATACAACAATATGTTTAACCAAAACTGTTTAACTTCAGTTGTACATTCATAAGTGATGCACAATCTTTCCCAAATTTCTTTGCCAGTTGTACAAGTAGAAACACGCATGTAATGCTCAGATTTTAAGGCATAGAAAAAATAGTTCAAACATTTGACATTCAGTTGGGCTAAGTAACGATCATCAAAAGTCCAATCAGTGAAAGGCAGTTCAGTTTTAACATTATTAATCATTCTAAACGGTGGTTCATAGCCATCCTTAACAAGCATCCACATGCGATAATCAATTGATTGAAGAAAAGTAGACATGCAAGTTTTTCAAAAATCAAAAGGTATGTTATCAAACAATGGCGATCATGAAATTGAATAACCTTTAGCAGTATTAGGATTACCAAAGTTAGCCATGGATCAAATTCAAAAGTTTTTCAAAACTAAATTTTATGAATCCCGCTTTGATACCTCTTGAAAGTTCTGTAGGGATGTTAAGCCCTGATGATCCCGAGGCTAACCAAGAGGGGGGTGAATTGGTTATTTAAAAATTTGAGAGCAACAAGAAAAATCTTTTCGATGATTTGTAGCGGAAACAAGTAAACACATAAATGAAAAGATCAACCACAAATTTCACCCAAGCAGATAATAACAGAAAAATAAAGTACAAAAAATAATCTAAAAGAACACACCAAATTTTATAGTGATTAGATCAACTTGACCTACGTCCACTCCACGGAGCCTCTCCTCTGGGTATTGCACTAACACAAAAGTGACTCTCCTTCTGGTCCCATAGTAAGGCGGAGAAGCCTGTACGAAAATCCTTTCTACTAATCCGGTGAGGCAGAGAACCTGAACTTCTTTTGCTTCCTCCTAAAGCGGGCAGAGAACCCGGACTCCTTTCGCTTCCTCCTGAAGCAGGCAGAGAACCAGAAGTCATTTCACTTCCTCCTAAAGCGGGCAGAGAACCCAGATCTTCTTGCAAACAATCCTCTCACAGAGAACACCGACACGACAAGAGACCATGAATGGAGAAGATGACTCTGATCCTTGCTTGGAGTAACCTTTATGAATCCCTCACAAACTCCCCCTCACAAGATCCTCTCTCTCTCTCCTAAACTCTCTCTCTACGGTTTCTCTGTAAAGGAATATGGTAAAAAAATTTTCTTATTGGAAGAAAAAGATCTGTTATAGGAGGGCTCAAAATTTGCCCTAAATCTCAACTGGTCGGCCAATATCGTCTAGGATGATCAATAGATCGTCCTGTATGATCAGTTCAAAATCACTTATTTCAGTCTGGACAATCTGGCTCTTCTGGATGATTAGTAGAAAAAATTGTTCAAATTATCCCGTACGATTCTGCTATCGTTCGGGACGATTAGTATAAATTCAGAAATTTCATCCAAAAGATCGCTCTGGTCATCCAGAGGAACTGTGCTGGACGACCTAAAAATGACTTGATTGTCTAGGATGATATTGATATCGTCCTGTACGATTAGTTCAAAAAGAGCCAAAATCATCCTGATCATCGCTCTAGACGTACAGGTGAAACACACTTGATAGTCATAATCATCCCAGATGATCTTGTGATCGTCTCGGATGATATGATTATATCAATTAAATATTAATTACTTTCCTTAATCACCAGACTAATTTAGGCAAGATGGTACAGGATCGTCTAGGATGATACATGTATCATCCGGGAAGATCAGTTCAAATCTCTAAAAATAAAACTTGCCTAACTTGATCTGGCGGCTAAGAATTTCTGATTTGAGCCTATTGTCTGGTATGATGAATGGATCGTCTAGGACGATCAGCTTAATCAGACAGACTTAACTTGGTCGCCTTAGTTAGGCTTTTTATTTTCACTTGATCGTCTATGATGTGAAAATCATCCAGGATGATTTGAACAAAAATTGAACAGAAACTCTAATTCACTCAAGCTCTCCCCCTGAGTGTGTGTGTGCAAGGTTACTTAGCTAAGGGATCAGTTACATTACATTTGACTCAAGAAAAGGAAAACATTACATTTAGACACACTTGGACCCGATCTTGAGTTGGCTTGAGTCGCTTTTAATCTTTTGCACCTAAAATAGGTTAGCTAACCAAAACAGAATACAAACATGTTTGTCATCATCAAAACTGTACTTTTTAAAGCTAGATTTGCAACATTAAAATCATAGGATATTTAGATTCTGATTTTAAAGGATGTAGGGTAGATAGGAATAGTACATCAAGAACCTATCAGTTTGTTGGCCAATCATTAGTTTCCTAGTCCAGTAGAAAGCAAAACTTAGTAGCGCATTGCACTGCTGAAGCAGAATACATTGTTGTATAAAGCTGTGTTGCTAAAGTCTTTTGGCAAAAGAAATAAATCTTAAATCTTGGACTAACTGTAGGCACCATTCCTATCATGTGTGACAATACTAGTACCATTTGCATATCAAAAAATCCAATTCAGTACTCTCACATAAAACATATAAATATTAGACATAACTTTATAAAAGATCATGTAGCCAAAAGAGATATAAAATTACATTATATAACTACTAGAGACCAATTGGAAGACATCTTCCCAAAACCCCTAACTTATGACACCTTTAGCACCTTGAGGACTAAACTAGGTGGTAAGGATATTCATGCTTAACTCAGGATAAATAAAATTTTGTTGTCAGTTAAAATCAACAATTTGTATGTGTTTATTTTTTTGTAAGTTGATTTATGTATTATCATTCTTGCATATTTTTTGTTTTTTTAAAGGTGTTTTCTGATCATCACTAACACACTCTTCACTAGATCAAAAAAAAATTTAAACATAAAAAAATGAAGACCAAAATTTTTTAATCATACTGTACGATCCATGTTCATACTGTATGATATAACCATTCATGCATAAATCACATCCATCAGCTAAAGCAACGGCCCAGATGAGTTTAATTATTGGTGATCATACTATACGAACCACCCTTCATACTATACAATACATGTGTTAGAATCTGTTGGGATGAATTCAATTTAGCTGGTATAATCATAATTATACTACGTACTGTATGAACACCTATTCGTAATATATGATGCATTTAGCCAAAAGTCATTCAGATGACTCCTCAAGACAAATGCAATTCCGTAAGATCGTCTAGTACGATACCGATTGTGCTGTATAATTTGACCACCTTTTTCCAACAAGTCATCAAGATGATTTAATTCTCCTAATGGTACTGTACAATATATAATCGTATGATATGATCTTCTCAAACTCCATAAATTGGATGGTTTTTAAGCTTTCAATCCATTCAAATCTTTCTTTCTCTACATTCTTACATTCAAATCCTAAGAGTTTCCAATGGTCGGTGGAAGTAAATGCAATTGAATATCCCAAGGGATCTTCTCCTCCTCTCATTGCTTTAACAATTGATTTCAATTCACTAGAGATGAAGATGCGCACTAAAAATTCAAGGAGGCTTGAATCACCCCCTCTAGAATGCTTAATCAACCTGCTCTAAACTTCAAGGTGATGAACCTCTTTTCTTCTACAACTCTCCAATTCCTGCTCACCCTAGCATTTCCTTTTAATTCTAAACTACTCTATGAATTCCTAGCCAACTTTGGGATTAATATGGAAACTTTCACCATGACCTCCTATGTATGTCGATAACCCGTAAAAATCAATAAGGAAGATTTAGGGGGGTATATCGATCTTTCTATTGAAGGACCTTATCCATAATCCATGGCCTCTTGAACTAATTTTGATTGGAGTGTTATAAACCTAGCCATTCAAAATGTGGCTTTAAATCAACATTAACCCTTAGTCCACTCTCTAAATCAAAATGCCCAAATTATCCATCATATTCTTAAAACTTCAATTATACTTAAAGCTGGTAATCATGTCAACATCACTCCACTTCTTTCCCTAGTCACCCATTTCATAATGTCCAGTACTAAATATAATGATGCTTAGATGATTATTAACTATATCCAAAATATGACTCCAATTTGATATCCCAATACCAGAAGAAAGCAAAATGTCGCACTAGGACACATCATAGGCTATGTCATAGATAAGAAATATCAAACCAACTACCCTACTCCTCTCGATAATCTTCACATTTTCTATATAGTTGCTTCCATTAGTATTCTTTTCCATCAGGGGTAAGAGCATGATAAGCTAGATTTTGATGAAGAAGGGGAATCTGCTCCTGCAGGTGGACTTGCACAACCACCAATACCACCACCTCCACCTGCCTACCTTGTCTACCTTTACTATAAAATAATTCAGAGGCTCGAGCCATTAGAAACCCAGCTATACTATCACTTTCAACAACAACAACAGCACGAGCAAGAAATGGGATGGTTTGGAGAAACGTTTTCCCAAATTGAAGATCAATTCACCTCCATCTATAAATACTTTTAACGACCACCACCACCACCACCACCACCTGATCAGGATCCATCTTATTTTTAGTGTCTGTTTATTGAGTTTTACTTTTTTTATGTCTTGTAATGTTCACCTTTTTTATGCTCCTCCTCTTTTTGGTGATGTCAATAGGGGGAGAAAATGTATGTTTGGCTATTTGTTTTATTTTAATAGAATCCTATGTATTTTTTTATTTTCTGTAATTTTATTTTTCTATCTTTAATTCTACTATTTTATTTTTCTGTATTAAAAAAAATGCAACCCCTAATTTTTAAATCTATCACCTAGTGAGGGGGAGCTTAGGAGAAAAGAATTTTATTTTACCTCCCAACCAACATTATTTTTCATCATAAAAAATGGAGAGATTGCTGCAATCCAGGAATCCAGTCTATAATTTTGATGATGATAAACATTATTGATTGAATTATTCTTTTTCTTAGTGAATATTTTGGATATTCCTTTTGCCTGTGAGCACTAACATTGCAGGTAAATATACACTACTCAAGGCTATTGGAAGCTCAAGACAAGGTAGAATAGGATGTCAAGTAAAAGAGTTTGTACTTTTATTTTATTTTTTTTCTTTTTCTTGAGTCTAATCACATAAGAGTGTATGTAATTGGGTGACCATGCACACACACATTGGCAGTGAGAAAATTTTAAAGTTAAAATTTTTTTGAACTAATCGTACTGTATGACTTACAATCATACTATATGATCAGTTATAGAGAGAATGGGCTTAACAGCTAATTGAATAATTAGTTTCTATGAACTAATCATACTGTATGATCTAGATTATACTGTATGATTCATTACAATCTAAAAAACCTAGCAACCAGATAAATTAAGCAAGATATTTGAAATTTGAATTTTGAACTAATTGTACTATATGATGTGATTTATACTATATAAAAATTAGAATTCTTACTTAAATTAACCACCATAACTAGTCAATCAAATTATGGTTTAATTAATGATAATAGATTGTACTGTATGATCTTTATTATACCCTACGATTAGCAAAGATAAAACTTGGTCATCCCAAAGATCGTACCAAACGAAACTATGATTTTTGAACTAATTTTACTATATGATATTCATATTGTACTGGATGACCGACTTAAAATTAACTAACCGTACTGTACGATGAGAATAGTACAGGATATTGATAAAGATGATTTTCAATCATCCTAGGAATCATCATGTACAAATAGAGAGAAAGAAAATAGATCGTACTGGATAATCTTTAGATCGTACTATACGATGTGTTCAAAAAGTTGAACAATTCATCTGAACAACTATTTGCATCATACTAGATAGTTTATTTTTTGAACTAATTTTACTGTATGAATTCTAATCATTTTGTATAAACAGTGATGAATAACTTGAATTTTTAGGGTTTCTTGAAGCCTAATACTTAAGCAATATTTTTAAAATCTCTTGGCAGTAAGAGAGTATTATGTGACTGTTGAAGGAACTCTGAGAGAGATACTTCTGAGAGAAAATAGGGTTTGAGAGGAAAGAGAAGGTGAGGTTGAGCGTGAGGGAGAAGAAGTGTGAGGGGATCATAGGGTTGCTCTGGGCTAGTGATAACCTTGCTCCTCCTATGGCCTTGGGGATTCCTTGAAGGCTCTCTTGCGATAGAGACTTCAAAGTCAAGTCCTCAAGGTACTCTACCTTCTCCAGGAGTGCAAAAAAGATTGGAGGTATGCTGCCTTCTCTACGAGGGAGAAAAACCTTTGGGTTCTCTGCCTTCTAAGGAGGGAGAAAAATGATTCAAGATGTGCGGCCATCACCGGGGCAGGTGATACAGCTTCTGGCACTCGGCCGCATTAGGTTTGGTAAAGTAAGTACGTAAGGGCTTCTCCACCCTCCTGTAGGAGAAAAAGGAGAGTCACTTTGTGTTATTGCACTAACCAAAGCGAAGGACTCTGGGGAGTGAACGTAGGCCAAGGTTGATAGAACAACTATAAAATTTTTGATATGTTTTTTTCATTCTTCACATTTTTAATTTCCTGCAATTTTCTTTCTTTGCAAGTTGAGTTTATTGGTTTCAATCTTATTAATCAACTGGATGGAGTTTAAAACTTGTTTCTACAAGAATATTTGTATGTGTTAAAAAATAAAAGAAAAAAATAAAAACTTTTGTATAAATTACTTTTACTGAGTAATCTATCTGAATTAAAATTTTAAGTTGTTTCGTGGCTAAAATAAAAAAGTAGTATTCCTGCTTAGGGATTTTTTACAATTACCAATTCACCCCCCCCCCCTCTTGGTGTGCCTCAAGATACTTCTGTTAGGTTTAACAACCTTCTCAAACTTTCACATGTCACATTCATGAACTTAATAATAACATGTTTGTTAAGAAATTTGTAATTTTATTGCAAATCTTTATAAGAACATCATTACAGATAGCATTTCTTAAGATACCACCCATTGATGGGTAGCATAGGATGATCACCCTTATAATCCACCAATTGGTAAGATTCTTCTTGGTAGACGTTTTCCACCATAAAAGGACCTTTCCATGTAGGCTCAAATTTACCACCAAACCTTTGGTTAGGATAGATCTATGTAGGACCAACACTAGCTCTCCTACTCATAAGGTTCTAGGGTGAACTATTTTATGTTGTGTTTGATCAATACATGATATATATAACTTGAGGTTTTGTTGAGCCTGCAAATGCTTCCCTTCTAAACCTTCAAGCTTTTCTAGTCGAAGTTGGGAATTCTGTTTAGATGTGATATGATTGTTAATTGCAACTCTTAGAGAGGGAAGCTGTACCTCTAAAGGGAGAATAGCCTCAGCCCCAAAGACTAAAACAAATGGTGCAGACTGAGTTGGGGTTCTATATGTGGCTCGATAAGCTCATTGAGCTTCTCCTAAATTTTCATGCCACTGTCAATACGCTCATTGAGCTTCTCCTAAACCCTTCTTTAGAATTCCTACCAACATCTTATTGAAGGCCTCTGTCAATCCATTCGCCCGTGAGTAATAGCTTGTGGAGTATCTCCAATAAATATTACGATGTTTAGAAAATTATTAATTTTGGTTCTTTTGAAAGAGGGACCATTATCAGATATAATTCAACAAGGAATGTCAAATCGATATATAATATAGTCTTGAAAGAATTGGAGTACATAATGAGCTTTAACTTCTTGTAGTGGAATTGCTTCTACCCATTTTGAGAAATAATCCATCACTGCGAAAATGAACTGGTGACCTTTAGAAGAAGGAGGATTGATAGGGCCAATGATGTCTGTGCCCCAAATTTTAAAAGTCCATGAAGTGATCGTTGGATGTAGGACATAAGAAGGTTGATGTAGAACTACACCATGTATTTGGCACTGGGACAATGATGTGCAATAGACATACAGTCATCAATCATTGAGGGCCAATAATATCCTAGTCTCTAAATTTCAACTTCATTTTAGGACCAGATTAGTGAGCACCACAAAATCTGGCATGTACCTTGGTCATGATCTTCTAGGCTTCTTATTTACTGAGACAACATAGCCATAATTGATCAAAAGGCTGGCAATACAAAAGGTCATTTATTAATGTATAAGAGAGAGCCCTTCTCTTAATTTGATATGTGGAAAATTTCTCTTGAGGGAGTTTGCTTTCTTATAAATAGTCAATGAAGGGTTATCTCCAGTCATCCATTTCATCATCAATAGCAAGAACAATCTTGCCCATAGAAGGAAATCTTTTTCTATTAAATTCCAAGTCTATAGAAGATAAGATATGGTAACCTTGAACTTCTATAGAAATTAATTCTTTTTTATACAAGTTAATTATTTTACAAGCCTTACTAGGGCATCCATAATGGAATTTCTTCCATAGGGTATCCTATATAAAGTTAAATTTAGAATATGCCTGAGAAGTTTCATAGTGTATTGATGGTATGGAAGAAGTTTAGGGTTCAAGACTTTGTAAATACCAGCAACTTGATTTATGATAAGTTCTGAATCTCTAAAGATCTTAATTTCTTTGATTTCCATTGATATTGTTAATTCTAAACTAGTTATTAAAGCTTCATATTCATCCTCGTTATTATTGCAGGACTCCAGTAAGTGGTAAGAATAACATAATAATCCCTTTTCTGGGGTTATGAAAACTAACATGATACTGACTTTTCCTGGGATTATCTTCTGAGGTTCCCCAATATTTTGTGAAGATATGGCATCATCAAAATATAATTCCCAGGTATCTCCTTCCTGCTCCTCCAAAGTTATAATTTTTTTTATTAGGGAGATCATCTTTTAGAGGTGACTCAGTAGGGATCGAGTGTGTTACTAAGAAGTTAGCCATAGCTTAACCTTTTATTGCACGCAATGGTATAAATGTGATATCAAATTGGAGTAAGAACATTGACCACCATGCCAAATATTCTCACAATGTTGGATGAGGTATTAAGTATTAGATTGGATGGACTCTAGAAATGAGATTGTAGCTTCAGTTGGTAAGTCATCTACTCAAGTAGTAAAGTACATTCTCTTTTCCTTCCTAATTATTCTGGGCTAAGAAGGCACTAAGAGAATTGCCTAAAGCTATAGTGTAAGTATTAAAAATTTTCTTGGGATAGGAGCAGCTAAAACTGGTGGTGTCATCTTTCAAAAGCATTTTAAAACTTTTCATCCTAATGGAATCAAGCATCTTTCATACATAAAGTAGCAAATGGTTGACATCTACCAAATAAGTTAGAAATAAATCTTCATAGATATTCCAACCTACCTTGAAAAGATCTTAATTGGGTAAGGCTTTTAGGTGATGGTATATCTAAGATAACTTTTATTTTGGAATGATCAATTTCTATACCTCGGTTTCTCACTACGATTCCTAAGAATTTATCTAAAGTAACTCCAAAAGTACATTTCAAGGGGTTCATCTGTATATCATAGGGGCATAACCTTTCAAGAAATATTCTCAAATCATGTAGGTGGTCTTCCGTTCGACAGCTTTTGACAACCAAATCATCGACATAACATTTCACATGTATGTGTATTAAATCATCGAAGATTTGGGTCTTAGCTCGCTAGTAAGTTGCACTAGCATTCTTAAGTCCAAAGGGCATGACTTTGTAACAAAAGACCCCTATAGGTGTCCTGAATGTAGTAAATTTTTTATCTTAAGGGGTCATCTTGATTTGGTTATTTTCAGATGAACCATCCATAAAAGAGAAAATTGCATGCATAGAGGCGATGTCAACCATGAGTTCCGGTATGGGTAATGGGAATTCATCTTTCAGACAAGCGTTATTCAAATCTCTATAGTAAATACATACGTGAATTTGACAATTTGTTACATTTGATAATAATTCAAATTTAGGAATAATTACTCTCATGCCCTCTTCTCTTAATTAAAATCTAAGGGATGAATTAAATTGACAAATTTGAGAGGACTTGGAGGGATGATTAGCTAAATTAATTATTCAAAATAAGCTAAATTTTATTAAATTTGGATTTACATTTATTTGGTCGAGTCAACTTGAGCTAATCGAAGCTGTCGATGTTAAATTGAGCTCGAATCAAGTGGATTTGACTTAATATCGAGTCAATCTGTGTCAATATGCTTTGATCAACATAGATTTATCTTCAATTAACTCGAGATAAGTCTATTAGTGTGAAATTAGATGAAATTAGTTTGAATTTGCTTTAAATGATTCAATCTTACCCCTAATTATTCCAAATTATCTGGGGACGAGTTATATAGTGTTGATCAAACATGTCGTGTTTAAATTAAAGTTGAATCAAACCTAATTAGATAGATTTGGCTTTAAAGCCTCTTTCTTGAATGGGTAAGTCTTACCAATCATTGCAGTGAACTTTTCTCAAATTTCCTTTCTTTCTTTTAGAGTGTAATAAGGTCATTGCAGATTTAACTGTGGCTGAAACTATGGTGGCGGATATTATGGTTTCTAATACTGCTGATAGTAAGACTATAAGGGAGGATTTTTTTTTGAATCTTCATGGGTTGCTTTCCTTTATTGAAAGCTGAAACTAGCCCAGATTTTTTTTTAAATACCTTTTGGGGTTTCAACTTCTTCGAGTCTAAAGATGATTAATCAACAAGAAAAGAAAGCTGTGAAACTTCATCTTAAAGGCTGGAGCTTTATTAAGAAACTTTATGAATGTTTTAATGGTAAAGCCTTTTAAAAGAAAGGCTACCAGACTATGAATGTTGTTGAGTTGAATCTCAAGTACATGCTACTCCTGCAATTGAGGTTCGCATTTCATGCTCAAATTCCTCCATATAAGTATATAATCAACTGGTTTCTCCCTGGGTTTCTTCTTTTCTATCATAAGGTCTCCAACTGTGACATGGTATTGATTGCCTGCAAATCTTTTAATAAATATATTCTCCAACTTCGTGAAACTGTGCACTGAACCATTTGGTAGATCTACATACCAATTAAATGCCACTCCTAAGAGATTACTAACAAACTATATGAATAGTAATGCATCAGTTCCCCTAATATTAGAACAACTAACTCTAATGTAAGCTATATCTGCCTTGGGTTTCTAGTATCATCAAAGATCTTAAAAGATGAAGGCACAAACTCCTTTGGGTATGGAACTGCATCAAATTCCTCTAGGTAGGGTCTACCTTTTGGAGTATATGACACTCTCGGGGACTCTACTAATACATGCCTCACTTATTTTTCTATTATCTAATTTATTTCTTTTGATTGAGAAGCCTTAGTTTCTAGATTTTGATGGTGTTCTTCTATAGCTTCAGTCACTTGTTTCTTCCCTACCACCTGAACAGACTTGGGTTGAGAAGATTTAACATATGCTTATGGTTATAAAGGACCCTAGTATTTGAAAGATGCCATAATAGCCATCATTTCTTCTATTTTCTTTCCATGTTGGTAATTTGCCTATCCTTTTATTTTAACTATTATAACAGATGTTAATTATGGAACAATGCCTTCCTCAACTATAACATCCTGTATCCCAGTATCTTCAACTTGATCAGCATGGGATGATCTCCTTATTTCTACCATAAAAATATCTGCTACTACATCATCTAACATATCATCTTTATCAGGATCAAAGTCTAAAGCTTCTTCATCATCCAGATTCTTGATACTATATTTTAGTTCACTGAACATCTCCTCTTTAGACTTTCCAAAAATATAGCGGGGATCAATAGGAACATATCTTTCATAATCCATAGGATCTAGAGTGTTTGTCTCAAAACTCTCCTCCTCTTTGGGTTTCTCTTCTATAGGCCCCTCATGTAAAGCTACTATAGGAGAATTAATATTCATACAAATAATTTGTCATGGATTATGGAAAATATCTCAAGTGATGGTGATAATAAAAGTCTTGAGATGTCAGAGTTTCCATTAAATGATGATGATTAGTGGTCTGCTTGGATAGTGACTAGGCAAAGGGGAAGATGGTTGTCATATTAATAGTTAGCAGACGTTAGTCGTTGAGTGACGTCGTTCATTGATCAATAAGGAATGTTAGAGATTGCTTAATAGTGGAGTAGGCAGTGTTGTTTCTTTCATAATAAAAGTTAAACTAGATAACTGGTAGATGGGTGGCAGGCACAAGTCATTTAGCAACCATTGAAAGTTAAGTGCCTACTATCACCTCAATTGTTGTCTTGATAAGAGGGGTTATTAAGTGTTAGTGAAGTCAAATGTTCAAGAAAATATTTTTTAGACATCATTAACTGATATGCATCGACCATCATTCATTGATGAACATAAACAATACTTTATCACGAAGTTAGAATTTAGATGATGATCTTCGATCACTTGCTCGTTCTTACTTGATGGATGATATACATGCACAAAACATAGAAAATATGACAAAACATGCCTCAATTTAATAGTTCTCATTCGCCTCCCTTAGTTTTCGCCATCACCACTCCATTGCGAAAATTATTAATAAAGATAAAAAGAACATTATTTTGAAAAGAGAAAGAACAAAAGAAGTTGAAATGTTTAGAAACACTTACTATGACAAATTTGAAATGTGTAATTTAGTTATTGTAAGTTATTTTTGAATAAGCAATAGATTTTCTAGTGCAGTTTCCTTTTCCCCTTAATGAATATGAAATATATATTTCCTTATTGATTTTCTTAATTTTGGTGAATCATCTTCACTTTCACTTCTACAAGAGCAAATGGTATAACTCATTGGAGAAGTAGGTGTGTAATATATTCTCTTTATGAGTGCTTCTTATTCAAATAAATACTCAAATTTGTTTGATACAATTCCTTCATATTACTAAGAGTTAACGAATAAGTTTGTTGATATTTATTTATATTGTATAACTTTAATATAATTTATTCAATACTTATTTATTATTTTATTTAATTAATACTTATTTAATTAGCTTTGTTATGTGTTAGAAAATTTGTATAGATAGAGTTGTTATTTTATTTCTTAGTTTTATGTTAAAATTTATCACGTACAGATAAAGTTGTAAGACAAAAAAATTGTTTACATGGGAAATCCGAAAGTGAAAAAATTATGGGGCCTAGCCCAATTGAAAATCCACTATAAAATAGGTACAATAATTTTTCATTCCTCACAATTTAAGAGAAATAGGAAAGAACTATTTTGAGAACAACCATGTTTGAATTCCCTTACAAGGACTATACAAAACATGTGTCCATAATAGATGGTTAATACCAAACAATAATATTTGGTCTTGATAGGAGTATGGTGCTATCGATGGTGACAATGGGGTTAGAACTTATCAAAAGCAAGTACTAACCTATCAGCACATGCTCTCTCCACCACTCCGATAGAAGGACCTACTCACTCAACCAAATTAGTGTCATTTTGTTTCACCCACTCTATTTCATTATAGCAGTAGAAAGGCATCCATATATAAAACTGTGTAAAGATGTAACTATTGAAACTGTGGAGTAAAGAGTATTGCAAATCTGGATTCAAGAAGTATAGTTTTGATGATGACAAACATGTTTGTGTTCTGTTTTTCTTGGCTAATCATTTCAGGTACAAAAGATCAAATGCAATTCAAGCCAACTCAAGATCAGGTCCAAGTGTGCTTAAATGTAATTTTTTCCCTTTCTTGAGTCAAATGTAATGTAATTGATCCCCTAGCTAAGTAATCTTGCACACACACACTCAGGGGGAGAGTTTTAGTGAATTAGAGTTTCTATTTTCAATTTTTGTTCTGATCATCTCGGATGATATTCACATCGTCCTAGACGATCTAATGAAAATAGAAACCCTGATTAGGATGATCATGTTAAGTCGATTTAATTAAGCTGATCGTCCTGGACGATAGCAATATCATACATGATGATATGCTCAGATTGGGAAAACTCAACCGCCAGACTGAGTTAGGCAAGTTTTATTTTTAGAGATTTGGTCTGATCATCCCGAACAATACGTGTATCATCTAGGATGATTCGTTACAATCATGTCTAAATTATTCTGGTGATTAAGAAAAGTAATTAAGGTCTGATTGATTCGATCATATCATCCTGGACGATCGCAGGATCATACGGACGATGTGTTAAAAATCCTGACCGTCTAATACCTATCACTTGTACGTCAAGAGCTATTTGTAGGATGATAATCTCATTTTTGAACTAATCGTACAGGATGATATCCATATCATCCCAGACGATCAAGTCATTTTGAAATCATCCAGCATGTTCTGACCTATACGTCTAGAGCTATGAATCGATGATTTTTGGCACTTTTTGAACTAATCGTACAAGATAATAGATATATCATCCTGGACGATCAAGTCATTTTGAGATTGTCCAGCACAAGTTCCCATGGATGACCAGAGCGGTCTTCTAGACAAAATTCATGATTTACACTAATCGTCCTAGATGATCGCAGAATCGTATGGGACGATCTGAACAACCCTTGCCTACTAATCGTCCAGAGGAACCAGATCATCATGGCTGATACATGTGATTTTGAACTAATTGACCTGGATAATATTGGCCTACTAGTTGAGATTTAGGGAAAATTTTGAGCACTCCTTTAAAGATCTTTTTCTTTCAACAAGAAAAATCCTTTGTCACTTTCCTTTCCAGAGAAACCTTGAGCGAGAAAGAGACCTTGGGAGAGAGAGAGAGAGGATCTTGTGAGGGGTAGTTTGTGATGGATTCGCAAAGGTCGCTCAAAGAAAGGATCAGAGTCGTCTTCTTCATTTGTCATCTCTCATCTTGTTAGTGTTTTCTATGAGAGGATCATTAGCAAGAAGATTCGGGTTCTCTGCCCGCTTCTGGAGGAAGCGAAAGGAGTTCATGTTCTCTGCCTGCTTCAAGAGGAAGCGAAAGGAGTTTGGATTCTTTTCCTGCTTTAGGAGGAAGTAAAAGGAATTCAAGTTCTCTACCTCACTGAGTTGGTGGAAAGGAGTTTTGTACAAGCTTCCCTGCCTTGCTGTGGTAGCAGAAGGAGAGTCACTTTTGTGTAAGTGTAATACCCAGAGGAGAGGCTCCGGGAGTGGATGTAGGTCAAGTTGACCGAACCACAATAAAATCTTGTGTGCTCTTTCTGATTATTTTTTGCACTTTATTTTTCTATTATTATCTGCTTTGGTGAAATCTGTAGTTGATCTTTTCATTTTTGTGTTTACTTGTTTCCACTGCAAATTATTAAAAAGATATTTCCTGTTGCTCATGAATTTTTTAAAATAACCAATTCACCCCCCACCTCTTGGTTAGCCTTGGGACTAGTTCATCAGGGCTTAACATCCCTATCAAACTTTCAAGTGGTATTAGAGAGGGATTCAAAAATTAAGTTTAAAAACTTTTAAATTTGACCCACCGCTAACTTTGGAAATTGTAATACTGCTAAAGGTTATTCAATTACATGACCATCATTGTTTGATAACATACCTTTTGATTTTTAAAAAACTTGCATATCCACTTTTCTTCAATCTATAAATTATTACATGTGGATGCTTGTTAAGGATGGCTATGAAGCACCTTTTAGAATGGTTAATAATGTTAAAATTGAATTGCCTTTCACTGAATGGACTCTTGATGATCGGAACTTAGCCCAACTAAATGTCAAATATTTGAACTATTTTTTCTATGTCTTAAAATCTGAGGATTACATGCATGTCTCTACTTATACAATAGGTAAAAAAATTTGGGATAGATTGTGCATCACTTATGAAGGTACATCTGAGGTTAAGCAATCTAGATTGAACATCTTACTTCATGACTACGAACTCTTTTGCATGAAACGTAGTGAATCGATTTCTAAAATGTATACTAGGTTCACTCAAACTGTCACTTCTCTACAGGCTTTAGGAAGAGAACTCACTAACTATGAAAGAGTGAATAAAATTCTTAGATGCTTGCCTACTTCGTATGATGCTAAGATAACTGCGATAACTGAATCTAAAGATTTGAATACTTATTCTATTGGTAACTTACTTGGGTCACTCATTGCTTATGAGCAAGGGGTGAACCAAAGACAGCTTACTGCAAGTGAAAAGAAGAAGGACAAAATTGTGGCGCTGAAGGCCAACGATACCTACACTGACTCTTTCGAGTCTGATAGAGATGATGTTGCCTTAATCACTAGGCAATACAAAAGCTTTCTAAGGAAGAAATATAAGAACTTTCAGAAGTAGAACTAGGGTAAGTCCAGTAAAAATTTTAAAGGTTCATCTGATACTGTTTGTTTTGAATGCAGGAAGCCTGGACATATAAAAGCTGATTGTCCTACACTTAAGACTCACCCAAGCAAGGAGAAGGGTGAGGAGAAACTCAAGTTCAGGAAGGACAAGAAGCAGATTTAAAAGGCATTGTGGGCAAATTCTACATCCGACTCCTCTGAGACTGAAGCTGTAGAGGAGGAAACCAACTTGTGTCTGATGGTTGATGATCATCTTGATCAGTCTGATCAAGAAGAGGTATGTGAGCTTACTTATGATCAATTACTAGAAGTTTCTGAGAAAATTCATTCATCTTATAGGAAACTTAAGAAATTGCATACTAGCCTGAAATTGGATTTCTTAACCTTGCAAAAAGAGCATGATTCTGTAGTTAAAGATCATTCTACACTTAATAGCAATCACATATCTTTACTTGCTGAATTGAACAAAAAGCATTTTGATCTGATTACTGAGCATGATTCACTGAAAGCCTCGCATGTTAATTTAGAAAGAGCTTTTAAAGAATTAGACAACATGGCATGTGACGTGGAGAGTAGTAAGGGAGCATTGAACTTTGAAATTGCAAGTCTTAAGAAGGAGAATGAATTTCTAAAAGTAAAAATTAGTGCTTTCGAGAAAAATAAAACACCTCCTACTTTTGCACAATTTTATGCACCTCCACCTTTTGAAGAATCTATTTCAAAATCATCAAAGCATGTTTCATACAAACCTAGTAAGAGGCACTATCACCCACGTAGATTAGTTAATCCTTTTCCTAATGTTAGATGTTTTTCTTGTGGCATGTTAGGATACATCTCCCACACCTGTACTGTTCACCGTAGTACACATTGGGTGTGGAGGCGCAAATTACCTGTTTGACTGCATAACACACATGTATTGCATTCTTCTTTTCATAAGAAGGAACACAAACCTGTTTGGGTTCCTAAATCTGACATTTAATGATTTTGTAGGTGTGCTCTCACATAAGACCTCATGAGAGCATGTGGACCTGGACAGCGGATGTTCAAGACACATGACTGGAGATGTAAATCAGTTCATTTCACTAGAGTTCAGGGCTGGAGGCAAGGTTACACTTGGAGACAACACCACCAGGAGGGTGCTAGGAGCAGGTATAATTGGTGATTCAAAAAATTTCATAATTGACAATGTGTTGTTTGTAGATGGATTGAAACATAACTTACTGAGCATCAGTAAACTCTGTGACAAAGGATACAACATTAAATTCCTGCCCACTGGATGTATTTTAAGCTTAAATGACAAAATTATTTATAGGGACAAAGGATCAGTAATATCTACATGCTGGATGTAAGTTGCTTTAAAGCTAATAATTCAATTTGCTTAAAAACTACTGCTGATGAGTCTTGGTTGTGGCACAGGAGATTATGTCATGCCAGTATGAAAACCCTTAGAAGAGTCACCCTAAAGGACTTAGTTAGAGGTGTCCCCAAGCTTAAGTTCACTAAGGACCACCGGTGTGATGCATGTCAATTAGAGACGCAAGTCCAGTCCTCCTTTCACTTCATTAAGGACATCAATACCTCTAAACCCTTAGAAGTCCTTCACATGAATCTCTTTGGACTCATTAGCACTGCCAGCTTAGGGGGAAAAGTCTATGGTTTTGTGATTGTTGATGATTACTCAAGGTTCACTTGGATTAAATTTTTGTCACCTAAATCTGAGTCATTTGAGGAATTTAAGTCTTTCTCCACTTAGATTCAGAGGAAGTTAGGTTGTGAGATCCTGACTATTCATAGTGATCATGGTGGATAGTTTAAAAATGTAAAGTTTGGAACTTTATATGACGAGCAAGGGATTAGCCATAATTTTTTAGCTCCTAGGACCCCTTAGTAGAACGTGATAGCTAAAAGGAAGAACAGGACCTTAGTGGAAGCCGCTAGAGCCATGTTTGCTGAGTATTCACTTTCAAAATACTTTTGGGCTGAAGCGGCGAAATCTGCCTATTATGTGCTGAATAGGGTGAATGTTAGATCCAATCTGAACAAACCTTATGAGATCATTAAGGGTAGAACTCCAAACCTGTCCCACCTCCATGTTTTTGGCTGTAAGGTTTTCATTCTGAATAATGGGAAATTATCCTTAGGAAAATTTAACCCCAAATTTAATGAAGGAGTGTTCTTAGGCTAATCTAGTATGGGAAAATCTTTTAGGGTGTTTAATAAGAGGACTTTGGTGGTGGAAGAGACAACTCATGTGGTGTTTGATGAATCTGATCCTAAGGAGACTAGAGTTGAGGAAGAAGAAGAGGTAGGGGATATTACCCAAGGGGTTAAAAATGCAACTCTGGAGGAAAGGGTAGAACCTCAAAACACTTTGCCCAGAGATTGGAGATATACTTCGAGTCATCCTAAAGAACTGATCTTAGGAGACCCTTCTGAAGGTGTTAGGACTAGGCATGGACTTAGGAAGGAAGTAAACCACTCTTCCTTTATCTCAATGACTGAACCCACCAACATCAATCAAGCCCTTTCTAATGAATTTTGGATCTTACCTATACAAGTGGAACTGAATCAATTTGTAAGGAACGATGTTTGTGAGCTAGTAGAAAGACCTAGAAATTAAAGTATAGTAGTTACCAAGTGGGTCTTCAAGAATAAGATGAATGATTCTGTTATGGTGGTTAGGAATAAAGCAAGCTGGTGGCTAAGGGGTACAATCAAGTTGAAGGGATTGATTTTGAGGAGACCTTTGCCCCTGTAGTTAGATTTGAAGCCATTAGAGTGCTACTAGCCTTTGCCTGCTACAAAGTATTTAAGTTATTTCAAATGGATATCAAGAGTCCCTTTTTAAATGGGGTAATAAAAGAGGATGTCTACGTAGAGCAACCCCCAGGTTTTGAGAGTTTCCAATATCCAAATCATGTTTACAAATTAAAAAAGGCCTTGTATGGATTGAAATAAGTACCCAGAGCTTGGTATGTGAGGCTTAACACATTCCTGTTAGAAAGAGAATTTGTTAAGGGGAGTGTAGATACCACACTTTTTCTGAGGAGAATAGGGGATGATTTACTCATTGTCCAGATCTACGTTGATGATATAATTTTTGGATCTTCTGATAAAAGTTTATGTGATGATTTTTCTAAAATAATGAGTAAGGAGTTTGAGATGAGTATGATGGGAGAATTATCCTACTTTTTGGGGTTTAGCATAAGGCAACTGGATGATGGAACCTTTCTTAATCAATCTAAATACACTAAGGATATTTTGAAGAAATATGAAATGGACAAAGCCAAGCCAATCAACACTCCCATGAGCTCCTCTATTTAGTTAGATAAGAATTCAAGTGGAAAATCTGTTGATCAGAAGAAGTATAGAGGAATAATTAAATCACTACTTTACATGACTGCTAGCTGACCTGATATTATATTTATTGTTTATCTTTGTGCTGGGTTTCAAGCTGATCCTAAAGAGTCCCACTTGACTGCTGTTAAGAGAATTCTTAGATATCTTTTAGGGACCCCAAACCTAAGAATCTGGTACCCTAGGCACAACACTTCTTTTGAGATTATTGGATATTCTGATTCTGACTTTATAGGGTGTAGGGAGGATAAAAAGAGCACTTCTAGAACTTGCCAATTCATATGACAGTCTTTAGTCTCCTGGTCCAGTGGAAAATAGAACTCAGTTGTACTTTCCACTATTGAAGTTGAGTACATTGCCTTATGAAGTTGTGTAGCCCAAGTCCTTTGGTTGAAGCAACAAGTTTTGATTTAGGATTACCTGTGGGCACAATTTCTATTCTGTATGATAATACTAGTGCTATCTGCATTTCTAAGAATCCAATCCAACATTCTAGAACCAAATAGATTGATATAAGGCATCACTTCATTAGGAACCATGTTACAAAAGGGGATATTGAGCTACATCATGTAGCAACTGAACATCAGTTGGCTGACATATTTACTAAACCACTGGCCTTTGACTCATTCAGTATTTTGAGGACCAAATTAGGTGTGATTGACATAAATGCTTGATTCTAATGACTAATGGTTTCTGAGTTTTTCCTTTTTTTTTCTTATTTTATTTCTGTTAGTCTTTTGATTTGATTATCTATTTCCTATTTTATTTTTATTCAGTGCTAATTTTCTTCTTACCGTTTGTTGTTATTCTGATTTGAGCATTTATTTTGATGACATTTCCTACTTATTTTTGATTCACTATTTTATTCCTTTTAAAATCAGATCTCTACTCACCACTATTGATAAATTGAATTTCTAACTGAAAGTTTTGCCTTATTTTTGGTTTAGAAGCTTGTAAGCAGTGATTGGTTCCATTGGATTTGTTAAAGGGAAGAAACATTGATGATTATTTCTCTTCCTCTAAGTACTTTAATAGTATTCTATTTCTTTTGGATAAAATCTTCTTCAAAATTAAAAAGTTGGTTTTTGAAATAGAGATCTATTTTATCTTCCTACAGTAATCTACCTCATATGAATAGTATTTTCAAAGTTTTGAGTCATTAGTATACTTTTTTGAATCAAGTGATTGCACTTATCATATGACGTATGGTTTTTGTTTTTTGAATTACTCTTCCTTATTGCAGAGAGTGGGTTTTGACATCTCTTATGTCTGGAAGGTAATTTCATAACTGAGATTCTTTAACGATTTTGAATGGGAGCAAGCTTACAAAAGATGTGCAAAGAGCACCAAAATAAAAAGAGGCACAAAATTAGTCCAAACTGAAAAGATACGTAATGTCGCCAAAAATTAAAAACATACACAAAGTGTATCAAAAATAAAGAGATACGCAAAGTGCCAAACAAATTGAAAAAGAGGTACAAAATGAGCCCACAAAAAAAGGCTTTCTTCCCTTTCAGATCTTTAAATGTTTTAGAAAAATCTATGTACCACTTAATATTTTCAAAAGCTTGAGACGAAAAATTATGATTTTTGATTTCTTACTTTGTAATACTGTTATATCAGATATTTTTCTAGAACGAGGCTTGAAAGGACCTTTTTTCGAATCTAATTTCTTTTCTTCTAAATTGGATTTTTGTTTGAAAGGAATCTGAACCTATAAGGTGTTCGAGGTGGGAGTTACGAAAGTCAATTTTTTAACTTTTCTGGATTTCAGTGTTGTCAATCTTCTTCTTAGTAGCTTTTGAATTAAAAATCAAGGAAATTTTATTTTACTAGAGCTGATCGATTCAAAAAAACATCGTTGATTTTTAGTTTTGCCTTCTTGTTTCTATTTTTATTCAATTTGATTTTATTTTTTTGTTATTTTGTTTTCTATTTTTATTATTGTGTCTGTTCTTCCTCCTTTTTGTGATGTCAAAAGGGGAGTTGGTGTTTTGAGTGACTAGTAGTTTCTTTTAATGCTTTTGTATTGTAATTATTTCCCTTATTGTATTTTATGGTTTAGTGAAATTTGAAATGAAATATTTTCTTTCATACGTGCATTGGTTACTCGTGTCTATTTTTTTTGAAACTACTGCATCAATGTTTGCCATCATCAAAAAGTAAGAGATTGTTACAAATCTGGATTCAAGAAGTATAGTTTTGATGATGACAAACATGTTTGTGTTCTATTTTTCCTGGCTAATCATTTCAGGTACAAAAGATCAAATGTAATTCAAGCCAACTCAAGATCGGGTCTAAGTGTGCTTAAATGTAATTTTTTCCCTTTCTTGAGTCAAATGTAATGTAATTGATCCCCTAGCTAAGTAACCTTACACACACACACTCAGGGGGAGAGTTTTAGTGAATTAGAGTTTCTGTTTTCAATTTTTGTTATGATCATCCCGAATGATATTCACATAGTCCTGGACAATCCAGTGAAAACAAAAACCCTGATTAGGATCATCATGTTAAGTCAGTTTAATTAAGCTGATCGTCCTAGATACGGGATGATACGCTCATATTAGAAAAACTCAGCCACTAAATTGAGTTAGGCAAGTTTTATTTTTAGAGATTTGGTCTGATCGTCCCGAATGATACGTGTATCATCCAGGATGATTCATTACAATCTTGCCTAAATTAGTCTGGTGATTAAGGAAAGTAATTAATAATTGATTGATTCGATCATATCATCCTAGACGATTGTAGGATCGTACAGGATGATGTGTTAAAAATCCTAACCATCCAGTACCTATCACCTGTACTTCCAGAGCTGTGTGCATGATGATAATCCTATTTTTGAACTAATTGTATGGAATGATATCCATATCATCCCGAACGATCAAGTCATTTTGAAATCATCCAACATGTTCTGACATATACGTCCAGAGCTGTAAACTGGATGATTTTTCGCACTATTTTACTAATCATAGAGGATGATAGACATATCATCCTGGACGATCAAGTCATTTTGAGTTCATCCAGCACAAGTTCCCCTGGATGACCAGAGCAGTCTTTTGGATGAAATTTATGATTTACACTAATATCCCGAACGGTCCCAGAATCGTACGGGACGATATAAACAACTCTTGCCTACTATGTTGTAAATCTGGTTTTGATGATGACAAACATGTTTCCAGTGTGTTTTACTTGGCTAATCTGTTTCAGGCACAAAAGACTGCGAGCCACTCAAGCCAACTCAAGATCGGGTCCAAGTGTGTCAAATGTATGATTTTTCTTTTTATTGAGTCAATTGTAATGTAACTGATCCCCTAGCTAAGTAACCTTGCACACACACACTCAGGGGGAGAGATTGAGTGAGTTAGAGTTTCTGTTCAAAATTTGTTCAGATCGTCCTGGACGATAGTTTCATCGTCCTGGACGATCCAGTTAAAAACAGAAACCCTAATTAGGGCGACTAAGCTAAGAGGGTCTGATTGAGCCAATCGTCCTGGACGATCTATGGATCGTACGGGACGATATTCCCAAATCAGAAATTCTCAGTCGCCAGATTAAGTTAGGCAAGTTTTATTTTAAGTATTTTGGTCTGATCGTCCCTGACGATACGTGTATCGTCCTGGATGATTCACTACTATCATGCCTAACTTAGTCTGGTAATTAAGGAAAGTAATTAATGTTTAATTGATACGATCACATCGTCCTGGACGATCGTAGGATCGTCCCGGACGATCGTGATCGTCTTGTGCATTTCAGCTGTACGTCCAGAACTATGTACAGGACGATTTGGGGGCCTTTTTGAACTAATCGTATCGGACGATTACCCTATCGTCCGGGACGATCAAGTCATTTTTTGGTCGTCCAGCACAGATTTCTCTGGACGACCCGAACTGTCTTCTGGATGATTTCCTTCAATTTGAACTAATCGTCCCGGACGATCGCAGGATCGTACGGGACGATATGAACAACTTTTTCTACTGATCATCCAGAAGAGCCAGATCGTCCAGGCTGAAACAGCTGAATTTGAACTGATCGTACAGGACGATCTACCGGTCGTCCTGGACGATCTTGGCCGACTAGTTGAGATTTAGGGCAAATTTTAAGCCCTCCTTTAAAAGAACTTTTTCCAATTTTTGGAAAAATCTTTTGCTACATTCCTTCCCTGAGAAACCCTAGAGAGAAGAGAGAGTTGGGAGAGAGAGAAGAGATCTTGTGAGGGGGAGTTAGTGAGGAATTCACTAAGGTTGCTTCAAGCACGGATCAGAGTCGTCTTCTCCGCTCGTCGTCTGTCGTCTAGTCGGTGTTCTTCGTGGGAGGATCGTTCGCAAGAAGATCCGGGGTTCTCTGCCCGCTTCAGGTGGAAGCAAAAGGAGTTCAAAGGTTCTCTGCCTGCTTCAGGAGGAAGCGAAAGGAGGTCAGGTTCTCTGCCTCACCGGGTGGTGAAAAGGAGGTGTTTTGTACAGGCTTCTCCGCCTTGCTATGGGAGCAAAAGGAGAGTCACTTTCGTTTAGTGCAATACCCGGAGGGGAGGCTCCGGGGAGTGGACGTAGGTCAAGTTGACCGAACCACTATAAAATCTGGTTTGCTTTTCTGATTCAGTTTTGCACTTTACTTTTCAATATAAACTGCTTGGGTGAATATCGTTGGTTGATCTTTTCGTTATTGTTTACTTGTTTCCGCTGCTAAGTATCGAAAAGATTTTTGTAGTTATCGTGAAATTTTTAAATAACCAATTCACCCCCCCTCTTGGTTAGCCTCGGGACTAGTTCACTAGGGCTTAACATCCCTTTCGAACTTTCATACTAATCATCCAGAGGAACTAGATCATCCAGGCTGATACATGTGATTTTAAACTGATCATACAGGATGATCGACCGATCATCCTGGATGATATTGGCTGACCAATTGAGATTTAGGGCAAATTTTGAGCCCTCCTATACAAGATCTTTTTCTTCCAACAAGAAAAATCTTTTGCCACTTTCCTTTTTAGAGAAACCTTGATAGAGAGAGAGAGATGCTTGGGAGAGAGAGAGAGAGCTTCGGAAGAGAGAGAAAGAGGATCTTGTGAGGGAGAGTTTGTAATGGATTCACAAAGGTTGCTCCAAGCAAGGATCAGAGTCATCTTCTCCGTTCATCGTCTCTCATCTTATCAGTGTTTTCTATGGGAGGATCGTTCACAAGAAGATCCGGGTTCTCTGCCCGCTTCAGGAGGAAGCGAAAGGAGTTCAGGTTCTCTGCATCATCGAGTTGGTGGAAAGGAGTTTTGTACAGGCTTCTCCACCTTGTTGTGGGAGCAGAAGAAGAGTCACTTTTGTGTTAGTGTAATACCCGGAGGGGCGGTTGCGGGGAGTGGACGTTAGTCAGGTTGACCAAACCACTATAAAATCTGGTTTGCTCTTTCTGATTATTTTCTACACTTTACTTTTCTATTATTATCTGCTTGAGTGAATATGTGGTTGATATTTTCATTTCTGTGTTTACTTATTTTCGCTGCAAATTATCGAAAAGATCATTCCTATTGCTCACAAATTTTTTAAAATAACCAATTCACCCCCGCTCTTCGTTAGCCTCGGGGCTAGTTCATAAGGGTTTAACATCCCTATCAAACTTTCAAAGAGAAATCCTATTCTTCATCTAAGCTAAGTTTATTGCAACTCGAGCTCATGAGTTTATATTTTTTATGATAATAAACATTGTGGCTCACATCCTATTGTCTACTTGTATTTGTAATATATTTTTATTTTCGTGCATATTAACTTTTCAGGAACACCATGCACCATCCAACGAAGATTCAAGGCTCAAGATTAGGTAGAATTGGTTATGTTGTAATGATTTTTGTAACATTCGTTGATGTTTTTTTATTTCTTAAGTCAAGTCTTGTAAGGGTGTATGCTAGCTTGGTGATCATGTACACACACACTCAGGGGAAGTGAGATTGAGTCAAAACCAGAAGTTTAAATATTGAACTAATCATACTATATGATTTATACATACTGTGCGATCTGCACATTGAACTAATTGCACTAGATGATTTAGATTGTCTAGGATGATCAGTTATGATCATAAAAAATAGCCGCCAATTATAATTTAGGTATGGTTTTGAATTTCATATCTTATTCTAATAATTTAGGATGATGTACATCATATTGGATGATCTATAAAAATCATGCTTAAATTAATCTTATGATTAGTTAATTGAATTTGCTTAATTTTGATATTCTAATCGTACAATATAATTTACTTCGTATTGTACAATTACCCATGTACGAATTTGGTCATCCTAGGGTTCATCCTGGATGAACTGCATTTCAGTAAAACTAACCATCCCGAACAATCTCAGGATCATACTGGATGGTCTGAGTAAATTCTTGAACTGATCATACAAGATAATGTAGATCGTACTGGTTGAAAGAGCTATTTTTGTACTAATCGTACAAGATGATCCAAGGATTATACTGTACGATCTTTGTCGATAGAATTAAATTTCTAGGGTTTTTCAAGCCCTCTATTTAATCTTTGTCAAGGCACTTGGTAAGTGACTTTGGAAGCCATTATGTCTTTATTCTTCTAGAGAAAACTTAAAAGAGAACTTAAAAGGGAGAGAGGAAATAGTGGAGTTTGAGAGGGAGAAGATCCTTGGAGGGGTTTCAAGGGATTGTGGAGGGGATTTCACATGATTGCTCCAGCAAGCTTACACCTTAGTACCATCATATTTAAGTTTTGTCTCAAGGGAAGTTTTGGGAAGAAGAAGATCTCTTTAGTATTGAAGGGCCCAGCTACTCCGTCAAATTGGGGAAGGTGGAAGTGATTTTATAAGGTCTTCTCTTCCTAGTTGTGGGGCCTAAAGGAGAGTCACTAAAGGTTTAGTGCAATACTCAGAGGGTGCCTCCGAGGAGTAGACATACATCAGGTTGGACTGAACCA
Organism: Dendrobium chrysotoxum; assembly: GCA_019925795.1. Lineage (NCBI taxonomy): Eukaryota > Viridiplantae > Streptophyta > Magnoliopsida > Asparagales > Orchidaceae > Dendrobium > Dendrobium chrysotoxum. Next base: position 50,364,915 of record CM034308.1, read on the forward strand.
TTATAAATCTAGTGTGTTCATTTCTTTATTTTTTGCACTTTATTTTTCATATTTATTTGGGATTTAACTACTTGGTTGAAAATATGTGATTGATATTACATTGTATTGATTATCTGTTTCAGATGTTGAAAAAGCTTTAAGAAGAGGATTTTTCTTTTTTGAAGAAAGGTTTTTTAAATATCCAATTCACCGCCCCTCTTGGTTAGCCTCGAGACTAGTTCTTTTGGGTTTCACACCCCTTACAAACCTTCAAGTGGTATAAGAGCGGGATTCCCAATTTAAGTTTGAAAACTTTTAAATTGCGATCAATAGCTAATTTTTGTAATCGTAATATTGCGGAAGGATATTCAATCACATGACCACCATTATTTGAAAATAGTTTTTTTGATTTTTGGAAAATTTACATGTCTACTTTCTTGAAATCAATTGATTATCAAATGTAGCATATGATTCAAACTGGTTTTTTTGTACCTTCATGTGTTAAAGATGGAATTAAAACTCATATTGCATTTAATGAATGGAGTATAGTAGAACAAATAAATTTTCAATTGAATGCAAAATATTTGAACTATTTTTTCTATGCTTTTAATTCTGAAGATTATATGTTAGTATCCATATGCACTACTAGCAAGAAAATTTAAGATAAATTATGCACTACATACGAAGGTACTAGTGAAGTCAAGCAATCAAGGTTGAATATTTTAATGCATGATTATGAACATTTTTACATGAAATCTTATGAGACAATCTTAGACATGTATACTCGATTTACTCAAATTGTGACATTATTACATGCTCTAGGTAAAGAACTTTCAAATACCAAAAAATCCAATAAAATTCTACATTATCTGCCTGATAAATTTCATGCTAAAGTCAGTGCTATTTTTGAATCAAAAGACTTGAATAATTATTCTATTGATAATCTGATTAGCTCACTCATTGTCCACGAGCAAAGTGAGAGTCAAAAGCTTTTGGATGCAGGTGAAACTATAATGCTAAAAGTTGAAGATAGGGATGAAAGTGGCTTAGTAGATGATGAAAATGAAGAGTTAGCATCAATAACAAACAAATTAGAAAGTCTACTAAAGCACAAGTATAAGCATCAGTAAAAGTGGAACAAAAGTAAAAATGGTAAGAATGTTAAGATTTCGTCTGACATTATTTACTTTGGATGTAGGAAATCTTAACATATGAAAAATGAGTGCCCTAATTTAAAAACTCTTCTTGCAATGGAAAATGGTAAAAATAAGCAAATTATAATAAGGGTAAATGATAAAAAATAAAAGATCTCATGGGCAGACCTAGCTTCTGAATCATCAGACCAAGAGCACGATGATGTGAAATAAAGTTTTATTTGTGTGTTTTTATGTGTTATAATTAAAACATGTGCGTATGTTCTTTGTTTTATTTTTATTCATTGTAAATGTTTTTATTTTTCTGTATTATTTTTAATGCTTTTATTTTATAGTACGGTATTTAGGTTTATGATCTTTTATTCTAATTTTTCTTTATGTATTTTTTGTGCAAACTCTTTGATCAACACACACTCACATTTTCATTTAAAAATTTTACCTCCTATTTACTTTAAATTTTAAGTGAGTAATGTTTTGAATTTTCTAAACTATTAAAGAAAGGAAATTCATGATTAATGTCCTCTCATTTCTTTAATGAGGCTATTTCCCTTTTAAATCAAAAGCTATATTAAATTAAATTAGATTTAGAAATTAAACCTTTCTCATCTTCCTACAGTTTTCCATCTCATAGGAATCTATTGATGAATCAACTTCATAATTTTGCTAATCAGGCTGTTCATTTTTGTCACTCGATCGGGTTTGCTTTAAAAATATAAAAAGAAAGAAAATTTGTAAAATGAAAAGAGGCACAAAATAAGCCCAAAAATGAAAAGACGCATAATATACGCCAAATTTAAAAGATGCATAAAGTGTATTAAAAATTAAAAAATATGCAAAGTGCTCCAAAATTAAAAGATGCACAGTGTATCAAAAGTCAAAAGATGCACAAAGTGTGCCAAAACTAATAAAGAGGCCCAAAATGAGTTAGCTTACCTTTTTGATATTTCTTAAAAAATTTATGTGTCTAGTGATATTCTGATACTTGAGTTATAAAATCATGATTCCTGACTCACCATTTTTGCATTGATATTCTATTAGATATACTTTATGCAAGAAGATTGAAAATAGTAAATTTCCTTCTCTAGTTTTTCCTTGAATTAATTTTTTTTTAAAAGGAGTTTAGTCTATAGGAGGTTGAGCTGCGTTATCTCAATCCTTTCTTTTTGGGTTTAGGTAAGGTTAATCTATTTCTTACTAAGCTTTTGAATCATATCAAGAGGTAACTTTTTCATTCTAAGAAAATTTGCTGAAACTAATTGATTCTTCTTAATCATCAGCACCACCTCCACCTGATCTGAGTGTTATATATGTTCCATTTTGTTTTATGTGTGTTTCCCTTCTTTTGATATTGTCAAAGGGGGAGAATGTAATTGACAGGTTGTATTTCTGTTTAAATTGCATATGTTCATCTATATTTTCATTAGTTTATCTATTGTTTAGGTTCTAAAAGCTTTTTGTATTTTTATATTTATTTTTATGTTAAAAAAAATGATTTATTTCCCCTATTTTAAATATTATCTTAGTGAGGGGGAGATTAGGAGAAAATATTTTAAATTTGCAAATTCAACCAGTAATATTTGTCATCATAAAAAAGGGGGAGATTATTGCAACTCGAGCTTACGAGTTTATGTTTTTGATGATAACAAATATTATGGCTCACATCCTGTTGTCTACTTGTATTTATAAAATATTTTTGTTTGTGTGTGTACTAACTTTTCTGGAACACCATGCACCATCTAATGAAGATTCAAGGCTCAATATTAAGTAGAATAGGTTATGTTGTAATGATTTTTGTAATATTCATTATTGTGTTTTTGATTTCTTGAGTAAAGTCCAGTAAGGGTGTGCTAGCTTGGTAACCATGCACACACACACTTAGGGGGAGTGAGATTGAGTCAAAACCAGAAGTTCAAATGTTAAACTAATCGTATTGTACGATCAGCTCATTTAACTAATCATACTAGATGATTTATATCATTTAGGACGATCATTTATGATCATGAAAAATAGTCGCCAATCATAATCTGGTAAGGTTTTGAATCTCATATCTTCTTCTAATCATCTAGGATAATATACACCATATTAGACAATTTATAAAAATCATACTTAAATTAAACTTATGATTAGTCAATCGAATCTACTTAATTTTTATACTCTGATCGTACTATATGATTCACTTTGTACTGTATGATTAGTCATGTATAATTTTGGTCATCCCAGGGTTCATCCTAGATGAACTGCATTTTAGTTGAACTAATCATCGTGGAGGATCTCAGGATCATACTGGATGAATTGAGCAAATTCTTGAACTGATCGTACAGGATAATGTAGATCGTACTGGTTGAAAGAGCTATTTTTATACTAATCGTAGAGGTCGATCTAAGGATCATACTGAATGATCTTTATCAGTATAATTGAATTTTTAAGATTTTTCAAGCCCTCCATTTAAGCTTTGTCAAGGCACTTGGTAAGTGTCTTTAGCATCCATTATGTCTTCATTCTTCTGGAGAAAACTTATAGAGAGAACTTGAAAGGGAGAGAGGAAAGGGTGGAGTTTGAGAGGGAGAAACTCCTTGGAGGGGGTTTCAAGGGAGTGTGGAGGGGATTTCACATGGTTGCTCTAGCATGCTTGCACCTTAGTACCATCAGACTCAAGGTTCGTCTTGAGGGAAGTTTTAGGAAAAAGAAGACCTCTTTGATGTCAAAGGACCTGGGTACTCCGCCGCACCAGGGAAGGTAGAAGTGATTTTGTAAGGGCTTCTCCGCCTAGCTGTGGGGGTTAAAGGAGAGTCACTAAAGGTTTAGTGTAATACTCATAGGGTGCCTCCGAGGAGTGGACGTAGGTCAGGTTGGACCGAACCACTATAAATCTGGTGTGTTCATTCTTATAGTTTTCACACTTTATTTTGTGCATTTATTTTGGATATAACTGCTTGGTTGAAAATATGTGATTGATATTATGTTGTATTAATTATCTATTTTTAGATGTTGAAAACTCTTTAATAAGGGGATTTTTCTTTTTTGAAAGAAGATTTTTAAAATATCCAATTCAACCCCCCCCTTTTGATTAGCCTCGGGACTAGTTCTTTAGGGTTTTACACCCCTCATGAACTTTCAAAGTCTTGCTTACTATTTCTCTTATATTTTTCACACCCCTCATGGTTGAAAGCAACATGTCTTCTCTGCAGAAAGCTTCAACAAATATCACTGCTATTGCCAACTCCAACATTCCTTCCTCTCTCAAATTTCTCATTTCAAATATCAAACACATTGCGAACATCCAACTTACCTTTAATAACAATGCCATTTGGAAGCTTTAGATACTTAAAATATTTGCCACCAACAAATTTGAAGGTTTTCTCACTTGAACTCAAATCTATCCTCCTCAACATATCGCCTCCTCCACTAGTGAAATTTCTCTCAATCCCCTTCATCAGCAATGGCAACTTATCAATCAAAACCTTATTGCAGCCTTATTTTCGATAATATCCCCCTCTATTCTACCCTATATTCTCACCTTACATACCACTCATAAAATTTGAAGCACACTCGATAAACGTATTCAACCCACCAACCATTCTAGAGTTATGCAACTCAAAAATGAGCTCCATAACATCTCCCAGAAAGGCCTCTCCATAACCCAATATCTCACTCAGATTAGATCGCTTGTTGACAACATATGCGCTGTGGGTTCTCACATCGACATAGAAGACATTATCCTTCATATCCTCAATGGAATATTGCCCCCAACGTATAATTCTTTTAAGACAGTAATTCATACAGCTCTCTCCCCAATCAGCTTGGATGATTTGGATTCTCTTCTTTGTAGCGCAGAGATTAATATACAAAATGATCAATCCAAAGTCGCTATTGTCTCAGCCGATACAACTGCATTTTACACCTTCCAAGGTAATTCCCCCAGAGGATATACAACTAAAACTACTCATCGCAATAGAGGTCAATCATTCAACTCATGACCATTTTCATCTCGTTATAGTGGTCCATCCAATTAGAGCATCCGTACAGGTACCACCCCTCGACCTATTTGTTAAATCTACAAAAAAGCTGGATATATCGCTCCCACGTATTGGCATCGCTGCAATCTTTAATACATGCCCTCTCCGTATGCAACTCCGTGAGCTCTGCTAGTTATGCCGCAATCATCACCATCTGTAGATTGGTATCTAGATTTTGAAGCATCATCACATCTACATCTAATCTAGCTCTACTTCAGCAACCACAACAGTATATGTGTGATACCCTAGAATCTAAATTAGAAGAATTATTCTTTTAATCTTTTAATAAATAATAACCATAGCTATTTAATTTCTTTTATCAATAAGAAAAATAAAAATATATTGTATAATTCAAATAATTAATGTATACATTTATATTCAATCACAAAAATCATTTACAATACTCGAGATCTATACAATCATATCATAACTATTCTATCCTGAGTACAAAAGAATAACTAAAATAAAAAAACCTAAACTTCAAGAAATCAGACCAACCTTACACTCCTGATCCTCTGTCCTGGCCTGAAATTATTTAACCACATATAATGAGCTAAAAGCCCGGCAGGTCACCAAAACCTATAACTGAATTCAAAGAATAGTAAAGAAGTAATATGTATGTCAAGGATCAAATCATAGCAGCAACATTCATATAATCATAGTATTCGTATAGAAAAAGTAAAACTCACATGCAGTAGATATGGAATCTGTAAACAGTAAAATACTATGGTATAATAGCTAGTAAAGTAGTAAACTAGTACGAGTGTCAAATCTATAAATCAATTGTATCTCTGTAATTAGATAAAACATCAAATCAAAATATAGGTAAAGACTGTCAAAATTAAATCAATGTAGTAAAATCATATAAGAATATACATATGCTATCTAGGCCTCCTATATCACATGCTTAGTATAAGCACATTGAATTAATAATATCAAATAGTATTAGTATCAAGATTGGTAACAATAACAATCTAGTAGCTAAAGTAGTAGAATAATGTAATGACTATAAATCTATATAATAATAATAATAAACTTGTTTAATAATAAGAATAATGCATCAAAAATATGTATTTCAATAGTCACACTAAACAAGTAAGAAGTTCTGGTTATCATGGTGTTTTTCAGTGTTAGTATTAGTGTTAGTAAACCATTGGTTCAGTAAATAGAGTCGCAACTCTTTGCCCATCAGCACAGTAATAATCTCCTTAAAACTCCCAACTAGTGTATCACATGAATTAATAGAGGATAACACCAAAACACTTTATTTAAAGGAAAGCCCATCAGCCCACCATCCTATACAGGTCAATTAGTCTCCAACCAACGAGCCAACAGTCTTTACTTGTATTTTACACACACACATTATTATCATAATATTATAATATTAATAGTGATCAGCTATTACTCAAGCACATATCTATATTTATTTTCAATGCATTACAGTAAATAAAGCTAATTGAGCTTAATTCAGAAATGTCAAAATGTCATAACGGTACATAATAAAAATCCTTAGGCAAAAATGCATATTTTTGGAAATTTACCAAAATATTAGGAATTATATAAAATGATATTTTATGACTTTTATTATACTACACTACTATTTTTAGACGTCAAAATAAATTTTTGGGTAGACAAAAAGTTGTATTTTCAAAATCATCCAGTGATAAATCTCAAATAAATAATTAAAATGCTCATAATCTGAATCTCTATAACATATAAAAAGTTACGAGGTGAAAGTTTTACCAATACAAAATTATTCATGCTTTCGTTAATGAAAACACAAATTTGATTGAAAAAAATACCAAAACCACAAAATCCTTGAATTCAAAAATAAGGTAAATATTCCCTATAGTGAGATGAGCAATTATCCCAATAGGCTCGACAGACGAAAATCATTCTACAACCTCTAAATGTTGATTTTCTTTTTCTCTCTCTTACATTTTCTCTCTAAATCTCCCTCACATATCTCTAGCATGCGAAATGGAACAAAATGAAAAAGCAAAAAGGCTTTTTAAATAAATCATATTAGTGGTATTAGATATTTATAATTTAAATAATAATATAATTATAAAATTTAATTAAATTATTTTAGGACTTCAAAAATTATAGAAAACTATCCATAAAATAAATCATTTGATTTAAAAAAATTTGGTGAAATTGGTTTACAAAATTAACACCTGCCAATCCCAAAATCCTCACTTGTACCGACAGGTACCAATTTCTTATAAATTTTTGATAGTACCCAAAAATTACGAAAAAATTTGTGTACTTAAAATACTATAATAACAATGATATGCCGAAGAAGGTTTATAATTTTGAGTTATATTGACTCTAGAAAAAATTATTTACCTTGCTTAGAATACCCGTTATTACAATATAGGACTTGACAGCATTTCAACGGCCAATGGTACCTCTCTTCCCATACAACATGATGGGAGTGACATTCTTCCTTTACCAAACTTTCACCGTAAGCTCTTTCTTTAAAATCTGCTTCATGTTCCTTCTATCACCCACAATCTTCTCTCCATTCATAAATTAACAACTAATAACAATTGCTTTATCTTTTTTTATGCTTTTGGATTCATCATCAAGGACAATCTGACGAATTAACCACTTCTTTATGGCCATAGTCGAGACAGGCTATACCTAATCTCCACAACTCTTACCACTATAATAGCTCTTCATACCCAAATCCATCCCTCCTCACTTTGGCTTGCTCGACTCGGTCATCCATAACAATAAATTCTACAAATCTTAGCTAGAAATAATTCCTCTATATATACTAGAAGCACACCATTTATTTGTAACTCTTATAATGTGGCAAAAAGTCACAAGTTACCTTTACTTTGCATTCAATACAAACATCTTTCCCTTTAGCACTTATACATTCTGATGTTTGGGGTCCTGCCCCCATTCCTTCTTTAAATGGATACCTTTATTATGTGATTTTCATGGATGATTTTTCGACATTTTGCTAGCTATATCCAATGCATACGAAAGTTGAAACCTTCCAAAAATTTCAACACTTTCTCCACATGGCAGAAAAATAATTCAATACAAGTATAAAAATTTTCGTTTAGATAATGTCGGTGAATATCTCTCCACATCCTTTCAAACTTTCCTTTCCAAACATGGCATTACTCATCAACTTAATTGTGCATACACACCCAAACAAAATGTTCTATCTGAATGCAAACATTAACACCTCATTGACATCACTTGGACCTTACTTTATGTTGTTACGAATCTGGTTTTAAGGGTTACGATTTTGATGATAGCAAACATTTCTATCGCTGGTTGCCTGTTTAATCTTTCAGGGACGTAGGATCAATTGCAAGTTCAAGCAAGTCCAAGATTGAGTCTGTCTGTTTTGAAATTTAGGTCCAATGTACTATTTTTATTTTTATTGAGTCAAATGCTATATAACTGGTCCCCTAGCTAAGTAACCTTGCAGACACACACTCAGGGGGAGAGTTTTAGTGAATTAGAGTTTCTGTTTAATTTTTATTCTAATCATCCTGGATGATAGTCACATCATCCTGGACGATCCAGTGAAAATAGAAACCCTAATTAGGGCGACCAAGTTAAGTCTGTCAGATTAAGCTGATCGTCCTGGACAATCCATATATCATACAGGATGATAGGCTTAAATAAAAAATTCTCAGCCGCTAGATCAAGTTAGGCAAGTTTTATTTTAAGAGATTTGATATGATCGTCCAAGATAATATGTGTATCATCCTGGATTATCCGTTATAATCATGCCTAAATTAGTCTGTTGATTAAGGAAAGTAATTAAGGTCTGATTGATTCGATCATATCGTCCTAGACGATCGCAGGATCGTACGGGACGATGTGTTAAAACTACTGACCGTCCAGAGCCTATCACCTGTATGTCCAGAGCTGTGTGCATGATGATATTTCTAATTTTGAACTAATCATATGGGATGATACCCATATCATCTCGGATGATCAAGTTATTTGAAATCGTCCAGCATGTTTCACCTGTATGTCCAGAGCGGTGCTCAGAATAATTTTGGCACTTTTTGAACTAATCGTATAAGACGATAGACATATCGTCCTGGACGATCAAGTCATTTTGAGATCGTCCAGCACAAGTTCCTCTGAAAGACCAGAGCAGTCTTCTGGATGAAATTCCTAATTTACGCTAATCATCCTGGACGATCGCAGAATCGTATGGGACGATCTGAACAACTTTTTTCTACTAATTGTCCAGAAGAACCAGATCGTCCAGGTCAAAATAGGTGATTTTGAACTGATCGTTTAGGATGATAAAGTGATCGTACTGGATGATATGTCCCGACTAGTTAAGATTTAGGGCAATTTTTTAGTCCTCCTTTAAAAGATCCTTTTCTTCCAACAAGAAAAATCTTTTGCCACTTTCCTTTCCAGAGAAACTTTGAGAGAGAGAGAGAGAGCTTGGGAGAGAGAGAGGATCTTGTGAGGGGGAGTGTGTGAGGGATTCACAAAGGTTGCTCCAAGCAAGGATCAGAGTCGTCTTCTCCGTACGTCGTCTCTCATCTTGTCGGTGTTTTCTGTGGGAGGATTATTCGCAAGAAGATCTGGGTTCTCTGCCCACTTTAGGAGGAAGCAAAAGGAGTTCAGGTTCTCTGCCTGCTTTAAAAAGAAGCAAAAGGAGTCTGGGTTCTCAGCCTGCTTCGGGAAGAAGCAAAAGGAGTTCAGGTTCTCTGCCTCACCGGGTTGGTGGAAAGGAGTTTTGTATAGGCTTCTCTGCCTTACTGTGGGAGCAGAAGGAGAGTTACTTTTGTGTTAGTGCTATACCCAGAGGGGAGGCTCTGGGGACTGGATGTAAGTCAAGTTGACTGAACCACTATAAAATCTGGTGTGCTCTTTCTAATTATTTTTTGCACTTTATTTTTCTGTTATTATCTGCTTGGGTGAAATCTGTGGTTGATCTTTTCACTTATGTGTTTACTTGTTTCCACTGTAAATTATTAAAAAGATCTTTCTTGTTGCTCATGAATTTTTAAAATAACCAATTCACCCCCCCTCTTGGTTAGCCTTAGGACTAGTTCATTAAGGCTTAACATCCCTATCGAACTTTCAAGTAGTATCAGAGCGGGATTCAAAAATTAAGTTTCAAAACTTTTGAATTTGATCAATGGCTAACTTTGGTAATCATAATACTGTTGAAGGTTATTCAATTACCCGACCACCATTATTTGATAACATACCTTTTGACTTTTGGAAAACTCACATGTCCATTTTTCTTCAATCTATAGATTATCACATGTGGATGCTTGTTAAGGATGGCTATAAACCACCTTTTAGAATGGTTAACAATGTAAAACTTAACTGTGTTTCACTAATTGGACTTTTGATGATCGTGACTTAGCCCAACTAAATGCCAAATGTTTAAACTATTTTTTCTGTGCCTTAAAATCTGAGGATTACATGCGTGTTTCTACTTATACAATTGGTAAAGAAATTTGGGATAGATTGTGCATCACTTATGAAGGTACAACTGAAGTCAAAAAGTCTAGGTTAAACATATTGCTTCATGACTACAAACTTTTTTGCATGAAACCTACTGAATCAATTTTTGAAACGTATACAAGGTTCACTCAAATTGTGACTTCTTTGTATGCTTTAGGAAAAGAACTTACAAACTATGAAAAAATAAACAAGATTTTGAGATGTTTGCCTTCTTCGTTTGATGCTAAGATAACTGCGATTATTGAATCAAAAGATTTGAATAATTATTCTATTCATAACTTACTTGGGTCACTGATTGCTTACGAGCAAGGGGTGAATCAAAGATAGCTTGATGCAGGTGAGAAGAAGAAGGAGAAAACTGTGGTGCTGAAGGCCAACGATACAGACACTGATTCTTTTGGGTCTAATAGAAATGAAGTTACCTTAGTCACTAGGCAATTTAAAAGCTTTCTAAGGAAGAAACATAAAAACTTTCAGAAGTGGAACAAGGGTAAGTCTAGTAAAAATTTTAAAGGTTCATATGATACTGTTTGTTTTGAATGCAGGATGCCTGGACACATTAAGGCTGATTATCCTACACTTAAAGCTCACCCAAGAAAAGAGAAGGGTGAGGAGAAACCCAGGTTCAGGAAGGATAAGAAGCGAATTCAAAAGGCGTTCTGGGTAGATTCTGCATTCGACTCTTCTAAGACTGAAACTGAAGAGGAGGAAACCAACTTGTGTCTGATGGCTGATGATCATCTTGGTCAGTCTAATCAAGAAGAGGTATGTGAGCTCACTTACGATCAATTACTTGAAGTTTCTGAAAAAATCCATTCATCATATAGGAAGCTTAAGAAAACGCATGCTAGCCTGAAACTAGAATTTCTGAATTTACAAAAAGAGCATGAGATTTTGATTAAAGATTATCTATTTATAAAAGCTACATCATGTTAGTCTTTTGATTTGATTATCTATTTCCTATTTTATTTTTTATTCAGTGCTTATTTTCTTCTTACTTTTTATTTTTTTCTTATTTGAGCATTTATTTGATGAGATTTCCTACTTGTTTTTATTCACTGTTTTATTTCTTTAAAAAAAAATCAGATCACTGCTCACTACTGCTGATAAACTGAATTTCTTAATGAAAATTTTGCCTTATTTTTGGTTTGGAAGCTTGTAAGCAGTGATTGATTCCACTGGATCTATTAAAGGGAAGAAATATTGATGATTATTTCTCTTCCTCTAACTCATTTAATGGTGTATTATTTCTTTTAGATAAAAATATTCTTTAAAATTAAAAAGTTAGTTTTTCAAATAGAGATATATTTTATCCTCCTACAGTAATCTACCTCATATGAATAGTGTTTTCAAAGTTTTGAGTCATTATTGTAATTTTCTGAACCAAGTGATTGCGCTTATCATATGATGTATGGTTTTTATTTTGTGAATTACTCTTCCTTATTATAGAGAGTGAGCTTTGTCATCTCTTCTGTCTAGAAGGTAATTTTGCAGCTGAGATTCTTTAACGATTTTGAAAGGGAGAAAGCTTACAAAAGATGCGCAAAGAGTGCCATGTTGCAAAACTGGTTTTGATGATGATAAACATGTTTGTATTCTTTTTTGCTTGGCCAATCCATTTATGGTACAAAAGATTAAAAGTAACTCAAGCCAACTCAAGATCGGGTCCAAGTGTGTCTAAATGTACTATTTTTCCTTTTCTTGAGCCAATTGTAACGTAATCGATTCCCTAGCTAAGTAACCTTACAGACACACACTCAGGGGAGAGCTTGAGTAAATTAGAGTTTCTGTTCAATTTTTTATTCAGATCATCCTGGACGATATTCACATCATCCTGGATGATCAAGTAAAAATAGAAACCCTAATTAGGGTGATCAAGTTAACTCTGTTTGATTAAGCCGATCATCCTGGATGATCCATACATCGTACGGGACGCTAGGCTCAAATCAGAAATTCTCAGTCGCCATATCAAGTTAGGCGAGTTTTAATTTTAGAGATTTAATCTGATCGTCCCGGATGATACGTGTATCATCCTGAACGATCCAGTACAATCATGCCTAAATTAGTCATGTAATTAAGGAAAGTAATTAATATTTAATTGATACGATCATATCATCCGGGACGATCGCAAGATCGTCCGGGCCGATCATGATCGCTAGTGTGTTTCAGCTGTACATCCAAAGTGGTGATCAGGACAATTTTGGCACTTTTTGAACTAATCGTACAGGACAATATCCATATCATCCTGAATGATCAAGTCATTTTTAGGTCGTCCTGCACAAGTTTCTCTGACGACCAGAGCGATCATCTGGACAAAATTCCTGAATTTACGCTAATTGTCCCGGACGATCGCAAAATCATACGGGACGATCTGAATAATTTTTTCAACTAATCGTCTTGAAGAGCCAGATCATCCAGGCTGAAACAGCTGATTTTGAACTGATCTTACAGGACGATCATGGCCGACCAGTTAAGATTTAGGAAAATTTTTGAGCCCTCCTATAAAAGATCTTTTTCTTCCAACAAGAAAAATCGTTTGCCACTTTCCTTTCCAGAGAAACTCTAGAGAGAGAGAGTTTGGGAGAGAGAGAGAGAGGATCTTATGAGGGGGAGTTTGTGAGGGATTCATAAAGGTTGCTCCAAGCAAGGATCAGAGTCGCCTTCTCCGTTCATCGTCTCTCATCTTGTCCGTGTTCTTTGTGGGAGGATCGTTCGCAAGAAGATCCGGGTTCTCTGCCCGCTTCGGGAGGAAGTGAAAGGAGTTCAGGTTCTCTGCCTGCTTCTGAAGGAAGCGAATGGAGTCCAAGGTTCTCTGCCTGCTTCAGGAGGAAGCGAAAGGAGGTTAGGTTCTTTGCCTCACCGTGTCGGTGAAAAAGAGTTTTTGTACAGGCTTCTCCACCTTGCTGTGGGAGCAGAAGGAGAGTCACTTTGGTTTAGTGCAATACCCGGAGGGGAGGCTCCAGGGAGTTGACTTAGGTCAAGTTGACCGAACCACTATAAAATCTGGTGTGTTCTTTCTGATTACTTTCTGCACTTTAGTTTTTGTGACTATCTGCTTGGGTGAAATCTATGTTTGATCTTTTCATTTGAGTATTTACTTGTTTTCGTTGCATATCATAGAAAAGATTATTTCCTGTTATTCTCAAAATTTTAAATAACCAATTCAACCCCCCTCTTGGTTAGCCTCGGGACTAGTTCATCAGGGCTTAACATCCCTATCAAACTTTCAAGTGGTATCAGAGCGGGATTCATAAAATCTAGTTTTGAAAAACTTTTGAATTTGATCCATGGCTAACTTTGGTAATTGTAATACTGCTGAAGGTTATTTAATTACACGACCGCCATTATTTGATAACATATCTTTTGATTTATGGAAAACTCGCATGTCCACTTTTCTTCAATCAATTGAGTATTACATGTAAATGCTTGTTAAGGATGGCTATGAGCCACCTTTTAGAATAATTAATAATGTTAAAACTGAACTACCTTTCACTGATTGGACTTTTGATGATCGTGACCTAACCTAACTGAATGCCAAATGTTTAAACTATTTTTTATGTGCCCTAAAATTTGATGATTACATGCGTATTTCTACTTGTACAACTGGCAAAGAAATTTGGGATAGATTGTGCATCACTTATGAAGGTACAACTGAAGCCAAACAGTCTAGGTTAAATATTTTGCTTCATGACTATGAACTTTTTCATATTAAACCTACTGAATCTATTTCTGAAATGTATACGAGGTTCACTCAAATTGTCACTTCTTTGTATGCCTTAGGAAGAGAACTTACAAACTACGAAAGAGTGAACAAAATTCCTAGATGTTTTACTTCTTCGAATAATGCTAAGATAATTGTAATCACTGAATCTAAATATTTGAATACTTACTCTATTGATAGCTTACTTGGATCACTCATTACTTATGAGCAAGGGGTGAACCAAAGACAGCTTGATGCAGGTGAGAAGAAGAAGGAGAAAACAATGGCACTGAAGGCCAACGATAGTGATACTAGTACTTCTGGGTCTGCTAGCGATGACGTTGCCTTAATCACTAGGCAATTCAAAAGCTTTCTAAGGAAGAAACATAAAAACTTTCAAAAGTGGAATAAGGGTAAGTCCAGTAAAAATTTTAAAGGTTCATCTGATACTATTTGTTTTGAATGCAGGAAGCCTGGACACATTAAGGCAGATTATCCTACACTTAAAGCTCACCCAAGTAAGGAGAAGGGTGAGGAGAAACACAAGTTTAGAAAGGATAATAAGCGAATTCAAAAGGTATTCTGGGCAGATTCTACATCCGACTCCTCTGAGACTGAAGCTGAGGATGAGACTCAAATTTGTGTCTGATGGCTAATGATCATCCTGAATAGTCTGATCAAGAAGAGGTATGTGAGCTTACTTACGAGCGATTATTTGAAGTGTCTGAAATAATTCATGCATCGTATAGGAAGCTTAAGAAAACTCATGTTAGCCTGAAACTAAATTTTTTAATTTACAAAAAGAGCATAATTCTGTAGTTAAAGATCATTCCACACTTGACAGCAATCATATGTCTTTACTTGATGAATTTGATGAACTGAACAAAAAGTATTCTGATCTGATTATTGAGCATGATTCATTGAAAACCTCACATGTTGATTTAGAAAAAGCTTTTAAAGAATTAGACAACATGGCATGTGAAGAGGAGAGTAGTAATGGAGCATTGAAATTTGAAATTTCAAGTTTAAAGAAAGAAAATGAATTTCGAAAAGTTAAAATCAGTGCTTTTAAGAAAAATGAAACGCCTCCTATTTTTGCATAATTTTATGCACCTCTACCTTTTGAAGAATCTGTTTCAAAATCATCAAAACATGTTTCATACAAACCTAGGAAGAGGCACTATCACCCACATATATTAGTTAACCCTTTCCTAGTGTTAGATGTTTTTCATGTGGCATGTTAGGATACATTTACCACACATGCACTGTTCACCGTAGTACACATTGAGTGTGGAGGCCTAAACTGCCTGTTTCACAGTACAACGTATATGCATTGTATTCTTCTTTTCATAAGAAGGAACCCAAACCTGTTTGGGTTCCTAATTCTAATGTTTGATGATTTTATAGGTGTGCTCTCACACAAGACCTCGTGAGAGCATGTGGTACCTGGATAATGGATGTTCTAGACACATGACTAGAGATGCAAATCAGTTCATTTCACTGGAGGCTAGGGCTGGAGGTAAGGTTACACTTAGAGATAATACCACCAGGAGGGTGGTAGGTTCAGGTATAGTTGGTGATTCAAAGAATTTTATGATTGACAATGTTTTGCATGTAGATGGACTGAAACACAATCTGTTGAGCATCAGTTAACTCTGTGACAAAGGATACAACATCAAATTCTTGCCCACTTACTGTATTTTAAGCTTAAATGACAAAATTATTTTACAGGGACAAAGGATCAATAATGTCTATAAGCTAGATGTAAGTTGCATTAAAGCTAAAATTTTAATTTGCTTAAAAATAGCTACTGATGTGTCTTAGTTATGGCATAAGAGATTGTGTCATGCCAGTATGAAAACTCTTAGGAGAGTCACCCAAAAGGACTTAGTTAGAGGTGTCCCCAAGCTTAGGTTTACTAAGGAGCACCTATGTGATGCCTGTCAATTAGGGAAGCAAATCCAGTTCTCCTTTCACTCTGTTAAGGATATTAGCACCTCTAGACCTTTAGAAGTCCTTCACATGGATCTCTTTGGACCCATTAGCACTGCCAGCTTAGGGGAGAAAGTCTATGGTTTTGTGATTGTTGATGATTACTCGAGGTTCACGTGGATTAAATTTCTATCACATTAATCTGAGTTATTTGATGAATTTAAGTCCTTCTCCACTTGGATTCAACGGACGTTAGGTCGTAAGATCTTGACTATTCATAGTGATCATGGTGGAGAGTTTGAAAATGAGAAGTTTGGAACTTTTTGTTAGGAGCAAGGGATTAGTCACAATTTTTCAGCTCCTAGGACCCCTCAGCAGAACGGGGTAGCGAAAAGAAAGAATAGGACCTTAGTGGAAGTCGCTAGAGCTATGCTTGCTGAGTATTCACTTCTAAAATACTTTTGGGCTGAGGCGGTGAACACTGCCTGTTATGTGCTGAATAGGGTGAATGTTAGATCAAATCTGAATAAGACACCCTATGAGATCATTAAGGGTAGAACTCCAAACCAGTCCCACCTCCATGTCTTTGGATGTAAGGTCTTCATTCTGAACAATGGGAAATCATCCTTAGGAAAATTTGACCCTAAATATGATGAAGGAGTGTTCTTAGGCTATTATAGTGTGGGGAAATCCTTTAGGGTGTTCAATAAGAGGACTTTCATGGTGGAAGAGACAACTCATGTGGTGTTTGATGAATCTGATCCTAAGGTGACTAGAGTTGAGGAAGAAGAAGAGGTAGGGGAGATTACCCAAGGAGTTAAAAATGCAAATCTGGAGGAAAGGGTAGAACCTCAAACTATAATGCCTAGAGATTGGAGATATTCTTCGAGTCATCCTAAAGAACTGATCTTAGGCGACCCTTCTGAAGGTGTTAGGACTAGGCATGGACTTAGAAGGAAGTAAACCACTCTACCTTTATCTCAACGATTGAACCCACCAACATCATTCAGGCCCTTTCTGATGAGTTTTGGATCTTAGCTATGCAAGAAGAATTGAATCAATTTATAAGAAATGATGTTTGGGAGTTAGTAGAAAGACCTAAGAATCAAAGTATAGTAGGAACCAAGTGGGTCTTTAAGAATAAGATGAATGATTCTGGTGTGGTGGTTAGGAATAAGGCAAGATTGGTGGCTAAGGGGTATAATCAGATTGAAGGGATTAATTTTGAGGAGACCTTTGCCCCTGTAGCTAGATTGGAAGCTATTAGGGTGCTACTAGCCTTTGCCTGTTATAAGTGATTTATGCTGTTTCAAATGGATGTCAAGAGTGCCTTTTTAAATACGATAATAAAAGAGAATATTTTTGTAGAACAACCCCCAGGTTTTGAGAATTCGCAATATCCAAATCATATTTACAAATTAAAAAATGCCTTATATGGATTGAAACAGGCACCCAGAGCTTGGTATGAGAGGCTTAGCACATTCCTGTTAGAAAGATAGTTTGTTAAGGGGAGTGTAGACACCACCCTTTTTCTGAGGAGAATAGGGGATGACTTACTCATTGTCAAGATCTTTGTTGATGATATCATTTTTGGATCTTATGATAAATGTTTGTGTGATGAGTTTTCTAAAATAATGAGTAAGGAGTTTGAGATGAGTATGACGGGAGAATTGTCCTACTTTTTGGGGTTTAGCATAAGGCAAATGGATGATGGAACCTTTCTAAATCAATCTAAATACACTAAGGACATTTTGAAGAAATATGAAATGGACAAAGCTAAGCCAATCAACACTCCCATGAGCTCCTCTATTCAGTTAGATGAGATGAGGATTCAAGTTGAAAATCCATTGATTAGAAGAATTATAGAGGAATAATTGGATCACTGCTTTACCTTACTGGTAGCCGACCTGATAAAATATTTAGTGTTTGTCTTTGTGTTAGGTTTCAGGCTGATCCTAAAGAGTCTCACCTGACGGCTGTTAAGAGAATTTTTAGATATCTTTTAGGTACCCCAAACCTAGGAATCTAGTACCCTAAGCACAACACCTCTTTTGAGATTATTGGATATTCTGATTCTGACTTTGCAGGGTGTAGGGTGGATAGAAAGAGCACTTCTGGAACTTATCAATTCATAGGACAGTCTTTAGTCTCCTGGTCCAGTAGAAAATAGAACTCAGTTGCACTTTCCTCTGCTAAAGCTAAGTACATTGCCTTAGGAAGTTGTATGGTCTAAGTTCATTGGTTGAAGCAACAAGTCTTGGATTTGGGATTACCTGTGGGTATAATTTCTATTCTATGTGATAATACTAGTGTCATATGCATTTCTAAGAATCCAATCCAACATTCTAGAACCAAACACATTGATAGAAGGCATCACTTCATTAGGGACCATGTTACGAAAGGGGACATTGAGCTATATCATGTAGAAACTGAAAATCAGCTCGCTGACATATTTACTAAACCACTGGCCTTTGACTCATTCAGTATTTTGAGGACCAGATTAGGTGTGATTGACCTAAATGATTGATTTTGATGACTACTAATTTCTGATTTGTATATTTTTCATTTTGTTTCTGTTAGTTAGCTGTTTGATTTGAATATTTATTTTCTGTTGCTTTTATTTTTTTTGCTGATTTCTATTTTAGCCTTGGTGTTAGTTTGATTTGAGTATTTATTTTGATGTGATTTTCTACCTATTTTTATTTACTGGTTCTTCTCTTTTATTTATTGTTTTATGCTTTTAAAAATCCGATCACTGCTCACTACTTCTGATAAACTAGATTTCTGACTGAGAGTTTTACCTTGTTTTTATTTGGAAGCTGGTAAGCAGTGATTGATTCCACTGGATCCGTTAAAGGGAAGAAACATTAATAATTATTTCTCTTCCTCTAACTCCTTTACTGGTGTATTGTTTCTTTTGGATAAATATCCTCTTCAAAATAAACAAAATTAGTTTTTGAAATAGAGATTTATTTTATCTTCCTACAGTAATCTACCTCATATGAATAGTATTTTCAAAGTCTTGAGTCATTGTTATGATTTTCTGAACCAGGTGATTACACTTATCATACGATGTATGGCTTTTATTTTGTGAATTACTCTTCCTTATTATGGAGAGTGAGTTTTGTCGTCTCCTATGTCTGAAAGGTAATTTTACAGCTGAGATCCTTTAACGATTTTGAGAGGGAGAAAGCTTACAAAAGATGTGAAGTGCACCAAACAAATTAAAAAAGAGGCATAAAATGAGCCCAAAGCTGAAAAGATGCGAAATGTCGCCAAACTCAAAGATACACAAAGTGCATCAAAAATCAAAAGATGCACAAAGCACCAAATAAATTGAAAAAGAGGCACAAAATGAGCCCAAATCAAGCTTTCTTCCCTTTCAGATCGTTAAATGTCTTAGAAAAATCCGTGCGTCACTTAATATTTTCAAAAGTTTGAGTTTAAAAATCCTGATTTCTGATTTATTACTTTGGAACACTATTATATAAGATATTTTTCTGGAATGAGGCTTGAAAGGATCTCTTTTCGAATCTAATTCCTTTTCTTCTGAATTAGATTTTTATTTTGAAAGAGATTTGCATCTATAAGGTGTCCGAGGTGGGAGTTACGAAAGTCAATTTTCTAACCTTTTCTAGATTTCAGCGTCATCGATCATCTTCTTATTAGTTTTTGGATTTAAAATCAAGGGAAATTTTTGATTTACTAGATCAAATTGATTTACAAAAAAAAATTCAAAAATTATTATTTTTGTGTCTATCGTTTCGAGTTTTATTTACTCTGCTTTTATTTTTTATTTTACTGCTGTGTTTTTGGGATCCCTGATCTTTCATCTCCATCCTCCATCTTTTCCTATTTTCTTCACATCATCTTGGATGATCCACACATCGTCCAGGACGATCTTCTTCATCCTGGATGATCCATAAATTATCCTGGATGATCCATTCAAATCGTCTCCACTCTGATTATACTGCTGAGATACACCAATTATTGGTGATCATCCTGGACGATCCTTACATCATCCTGGATGATACGATCCATATTTTCTTGATCTGATCGAATGGCTGAGAATGTGCCAATTATTATTCATCATCCTCGAGGATCCACCTCATCATCCCGGATGATCCACGTGTCAATAATTGGACGATTCAAATTCGGCCCGTCCTACACATTTATTACATATCATCCTGGATGATCCACCTAATCATCTTGGATGATACTTTTCGTCAACGGTCATCCAGCTTGACTCCTCGGGACGATCACCTGTCTCTATTCATCCTGGACGATCCGACCGCCTTTTTGACCAATCATCCTGGCCGTCATAATTACTCATATCATCCTAGACGATCCTGCGATCGTACGGGGGGATCCGGCCAATTTCTATTTAAACAGCCGATTTCTTCAGTTTTTCTTCACATCTCTTCTTTCATGCTCCCTTACTTGTGCTTTCTAATGGCTGTCAGGAAGCGTTCTTGCAAAAGGGTGCGAGCTCCTCCTGAGGAAATGTCGATCCCCGCTTTCCCAATGCAGCTGATCAGGTTTCCTTGGAGCGATATCTTGAGGTGGGCATCACTCAGTCCAAAATCGTAAACCCCCACACCCTTGCCTATCCTGTCCTCAATCTTTTTGCGCACACCTCCCTCACTTTCATCCTCACCCTTGCTGTCCCATTTAGCACTGAACTTCTCCGAGTCTTCTTCGCTAATCTTCGCATCTCTGCTGACTATTCCACCCTCCGCTCCTATATGAATCAATGTCCAGTAGAACTCATAGCCCAGGACTTTCATAATATCCTTCAGGTCTCTATGATTGGCGACAAAATCCACACCCTTATTTCTGATCCTGACTATGATTGGAGTGTCGTCAATCACTTTGTTTGAAATACAAATACACCCTACCACGACAACGCTTGCACTTCCCTCCTTAAGGATGCCCAGACCATTCAGCATGTCCTTCATTCCTCCGTCATCCTGAAGGCTGGGGATCGAATTCACATCATCCCATTACTGTCTCTGACCACCTATTAAATCTTGGCCCACCAGGACTTCAATGCCACTGACCTTCTTTTCAGATATATCAATCATCTCACCACCATTAGGAATCCGGGCCATAGACATCGTCCCAATCTAGATTTAGGACATATCATTGCATATGCCTTGGAGACCAAATATGACCTGCAGTATCCAGTCCCTCCCAATATCCCTCCTTCCTACTTCACCAACAATTCATTCCATGTACTCCATAGTACCCGACTACATCTGGAGCCCACCCCGGATGTTGAGGAGGAAGAGGAAGAAGCTATTCCCATTCCTACTGCACCTAATGCACTTGCTCCCCTTCACATTACTTCCCCCTTTGATCATCTGGTACAGCGGTTCGACCAGTGGGAGGCCCGATTCAATTCTTATGTTACTGCTCAGGAGTAGCAACACACTGAGGATCTGCAGCGCTTTACTAACTATGCTGCTCAGCAGCAACAATAGCACGACCAGGATATTACCTGGATTGGAGTACAATTTGCTGCCATTCACAGTTACTTTATACCACCACAACCATCTCCTCCTTCTGATCAGGATCCGCCTCCATTTTAGTTTTGTGTTTTGTGCTATTTTTCTGTTTGTACTATTATTACTGTTCCTCCTCCTTTTTGTGATGTCAAAAGGGGGAGTCAGTTGTAGTACTTTTTATTTTATGCATTGATCTTATCTTGTGTTAGTTACTTCATTTGTAGTTATTTTCCTGTACTGTTTTAATTGTTCAATGAAATTTGGAAAGAAATTTATTTTTCGATGTGTGTTGGTTAACTCCTAGTTCTTTTATTTTAAACTACTGCACTAATATTTGCCATCATCCAAAAGGGGGAGATTATTGTAAATTTAGTTTTGATGATGATAAATATGTTTGTATTCTATTTTGCTTGGCCAATCCATTTCAGTTATAAAAGATCAAAAGCAACTCAAGCCAACTCAAGATCGGGTCCAAGTGTGTCTAAATGTACTATTTTTCCTTTTCTTGAGCCAATTGTAATGTAACTGATCCCCTAGCTAAGTAACCTTGCACACACACACACTCAGCGGGAGAGCTTGAGTGAATTAGAGTTTATGTTCATTTTTTTGTTCAGATCGTCCTGGACGATATTCACATCATCCTGGACAATCAAGTAAAAATAGAAACCCTAATTAGGGCGGCCAAGTTAAGTCTTCCTGATTAAGCTGATCATCATGGACGATCCATACATCATACAGGATGATAGGCTCAAATCAAAAATTCTCAGCCGCCAGATCAAGTTAGGCAAGTTTTAATTTTATAGATTTGATTTGATCGTCCCGGATGATACGTGTATCATCCTAAACGATCCAGTATAATCATTCCTAAATTAGTCTGGTAATTAAGGAAACCAATTAATATTTAATCGATACGATCATATCATCCGGGATGATCGCAAGATTATCTAGGACGATCATGATCGTCTAGTGTATTTCAGCTGTACGTCCAGAGCGGTGATCAGGATAATTTTCAAACTTTTTGAACTAATCGTACAGGATGATATCCGTATCATCCTGGATGATCAAGTCATTTTTAGGTCATCCAGTAGAAGTTTCTCTGGATGACTAGAGCGGTCTTCTGGATGAAATTTCTAAATTTACACTAATCATCCCGGATGATCGAACAATTTTTCCACTGATCGTCCAGAAGAGCCAGATTGTCTAGGCCGAAACAGTTAATTTTGAACTGATCATACAGGATTATCTGTCGATCGTAGTGGAAGATCTTGGCCGACCAGTTAAGATTTAGGGCAAATTTTGAGCCCTCCTATAAAAGTTCTTTTTCTTCTAACAAGAAAAATCTTTTGCCACTTTTCTTTCCACAGAAACCCTAGAGAGAGAGAGTTTGGCAGAGAGAGAGGATCTTATGAGGGGGAGTTTATGAGGGATTTGCAAAGGTTGCTCCAAGCAAGGATTAGAGTCATCTTCTTCGTTCATCGTCTTTCATCTTGTTGGTGATCTTTGTGGGAGGATCGTTTGGAAGAAGATTCGGGTTCTCTGCCCGCTTCAGGAGGAAGCGAAAGGAGTTCAGGTTCTCTGCCTACCTCAGGAGGAAGTGAAATGAGTCCGAGGTTCTCTGCCTACTTCAGGAGGAAGCGAAAGGAGGTTAAGTTCTCTGCCTCACCGTGTCGGTGGAAAGGAGTTTTTGTACAGGCTTCTCCGCCTTACTGTGGGAGCAGAAGGAGAGTCACTTTGGTTTAGTGCAATACCCGGAGGGGAGGCTCCGGGGAGTGGACATAGGTCAAGTTGATCGAACCACTATAAAATTTGGTGTTTTCTTTCTGATTATTTTCTACACTTTAGTTTTCTGTGATTATCTGCTTTGGTGAAATCTATGTTTGATCTTTTCGTTTGAGTATTTACTTGTTTCCGTTGCATATCATAAAAAAAAAAAGATTGTTTCCTGTTGTTCTTAAATTTTTAAATAACTATTTCACCCCCCCTCTTGGTTAGCCTCGAGACTAGTTCATCAGGGCTTAACATCCCTATCGAACTTTCACGCCAAAATAAAAAGAGGCACAAAATCAGCCCAAACTGAAAAGATGTGCAATGTCGCCAAAAATTAAAAAGATACACAAAGTCTATCAAAAATTAAAAGGTGGGCAAAGTGCCAAATAAATTGAAAAAGAGGCACAATGAGCTTACAAAGAAATAGGCTTTTTTTCCTTTCAAATCTTTAAATGTCTTAAAAAAATCCATACACCACTTAGTATTTTCAAAAGCTTGAGATGAAAAATCATGATTTCTGATTTCTTACTTTGTAATACTAATATATCAGATATTTTTTTTGGAACGAGGCATGAAAGGATGTCTTTTCAAATCTAATTTCTTTTCTTTTAAATTGGAATTTTGTTTTAAAAGGAATTTGCACCTATAAGGTGTTCAAGGTGGGAGTAACGAAAGTTAATTTTTCAACTTTTCTAGATTTCAGCGCTGTCGATCGTCTTCTTATTGGTTTTTGGATTCAAAATCAAGGGAAAATTCAGATTTACTAGAGCGGATCGATTCCAAAAAAAAAACTTGTTATTTTGTGTTTTTGTGTTTCTCGTTTCTAGTTTTATTTCCTCTATTTTTATTTTTGGTTTGTTGTATATGTTTTTGGGATCCTGATCTTTCCTCTCCATCCTTCATCTTTTTCACTTTTTTTTCACATCATCCTGGATAATCCCCACATCTTCCTGGATGATCTTCTTTATCCTAGATGATCCATTCAAATCATCCCCACTCTGATCAAACGACTGAGATGCACCAATTATTAGTGATCATCTTGGACGATCCTTACATCATCCTAGATGATATGATCTAGTTTTCCTGATCCTGATCAAATGCTTGAGAATGCACCAATTATTGGTCATCCTTCTGGACGATCCACCTCATCATCCTGGATGATCCATGTGTCAGCAGTTGGACGATTCAAATTCAGCCCATCCTATACATTTATTGCGTGTCATCCCAGATGATCCACCTAATCATCCTGGATAATACTTTTCATCAACGGTCGTCCAGCTGGACTCCTCAGGATGATCGCCTATCTCTAATCATCCTGGATAATCTATGATCGTCCTGGATGATCCAACCACCTTTTTGACCAATCGTCCAGACCATCATAATTACTCATATCGTCCCGAACGATCCCGCCTACTTCTACTTAATCTGCCCTTTCCTTCCAATTTATTCACACTTCTTCCTTCACTCCTTGCTCTCTTGGTATTCTAATGGCTGGTGGAAAGAGATCTAGGCATCAAGGTGCCAGCTCCTCACAGGGAAATGTCGATCCCCGCTTCCCTGACGCAGCCGATCGGGCTACCTTCCAACGCTACCGTGAGGTTGGAATCACTCACTCCAGGATAGTCAACCCTTGCACTCTTACCTACCCAGTCCTTGATCTATTTGCTCATACCTCCCTGACCTTCATTCTCACCTTGGCCTTCCCTTTTTGTTTTGAGCTCCTTAAGGTCTTTTTCGCAAATCTTCGCATCGCTGCTGACTACTCCGCCCTTCACTCCTTCATTAATCAGCATCCTGTAGAACTCACCACCCAGGATTTTCACCATATCCTTCAACTCTCCATCACTGGTGATAAGATCCACACCCTCATTATTCATCTAGATTAAGATTAGAGTGTCGTCAACCGTTTCCTTCGAAACACTAATGTTAACTACCATGATAATGCCTGTTCCTCCCTCCTTAAGGATGCCCGCACTATTCAATATGTCCTTTGCTGCTCAATCATCCCCAAGGTTGGGGACTGCATCTGAATCACACATTTACTTTCCATGACCACCTACTATATCATGGCCCGCCATGATTTCAATGCTACTGATCTTCTCTTTTGATACATCGAACATCTTACTAGCATTAGGGATCCAGACCACAGGAGATGCCCAAATCTAGCTTTAGGACACATCATTTCATATGCTATGGAGACCAAATATAATCTATAATATCCAGTCCCTATCGATGTCCCTCCTTCCTTCTTCATAAACAACTCCTTCCATGTACTCCACAGCACCCGACTTCATCTGGAGCCCGCCACAGATATTGAGGAGGAAGCGAAAGAAGATGTTCATATTCTTGCTGCACCTGAAGCCCCTGCTCCCATTCACATTGCATTTCCCTTGATCATCTGGTGTAGCAGTTAGACCAATGGGAGGCCCGGTTTAATTCTTATGTGGTTACCCAGGAGGAGGAGCATACTGCGGATCTACAGCACTTTAATGACTATGCTCCTCAGCAGCAACATCAGCACGACCAAGACATGGCCTGGTTTGGAGCCCATTTTGCCGCCATTCATAGCTACATTCAGCCACCACCTCCTCCTCCTTCTGATCAGGATCACCTCCTTTTTAGCTTTTTGTATTGTTGTGATGCTTTCTGTTCGTATTGTGTTGTCTGTTCTTCCTCCTTTTTGTGATGTAAAAAGGTGGAGTTAGTGTTTGAGTGACTAGTAGTTTCTTGTGCTATTCTAGTTGGTTCTTGTATTGCTCTTATTTTATAGTTGTTTTCCTTATTGTATCTTGTGTTTAGTGAAATTTGAAATGATATTTTTCTTTTATGTGTGCGTTGAGTACTCCTGTATATTTTTATTTGAAACAACTACATCATGTTTGCCATCATCAGAAAGGGGGAGATTATTATGAATCTAGTTTTAAGGGTTATGATTTTGATGATAACAAATATTTTTGTCTCTGGTTGCCTGTTTAATCTTTTAGGTACGCAGGAACAATTGCAAGTTCATGCCGGTCCAAGATCGAGTCAGTCTGTTTTGAAATTTAGGTCCAATGTACTATTTTCATTTTTATTGAGTCAAATGCTATGTAACTGATCCCCTATCTAAGTCACCTTCCACACACACTCAGGGGGAGAGTTTTAGTGAATTAGAGTTTCTGTTCAATTTTGTTCTGATCATCCCGGATGATAGTCACATCATCCTAGACGATCCAGTGAAAACAAAAACCCTAATTAGGGCGACCAAGTTAAGTCTGTATGATTAAGCTGATCATCCTTGATGATCCATATATCGTACAGGATGATAGGCTTAAATCAAAAATTATCAGCCGCCAGATCAAGTTAGGCAAGTTTTATTTTAGGAGATTTAATCTGATTGTCCCAGACGATACGTGTATCATCCTGGATGTTTCGTTACAATCATGCCTAAATTAGTTTAGTGATTAAGGAAAGTAATTAAGGTCTCATTGATTCGATCATGTCATCTTGGATGATCGCAAGATCATACGGGATGATGTGTTAAAAATCCTAACCGTCTAGTGCCTATCACCTGTACGTCCAGAGCTGTGTGTAGGATGATATTCTCGATTATGAACTATTCATATGGGATGATACCCATATCATCCTGGATGATCAAGTCATTTTGAAATCGTCCAGCATGTTTCACCTGTACGTCAAGAGCGGTGCTTATGAATGATTTTGGCACTTTTTGAACTAATCATACAGGATGATAGACATATCATCCTGGATAATCAAGTCATTTTGAGATCGTCCAGCACAAGGTCCTCTGGATGACCAGAGCGGTCTTCTGGATGAAATTCTTGATTTATGCTAATCATCCTGGATGATCGCAGCATCGTACGGGACGATCTGAATAACTTTTTTCTACTAATCGTCCAGAAGAACCAGATCGTCCAAGCTAAAATAGGTGATTTTGAACTGATTGTACAGGATGATATAGCGATCGTCCTGGATGATATGTGCCAACCAGTTGAGATTTTGGGCAATTTTTGAGCCCTCCTTTAAAAGATCTTTTTCTTTCAACAAGAAAAATCTTTTGCCACTTTTCTTTCCAGAGAAACTTTGAGAGAGAGAGAGAGAGAGAGAGAGCTTGGGAGAGAGAGAAAGGATCTTGTGAGGGGGAGTGTGTGAGGGATTTAAAAAGGTTGCTCCAAGCAAGGATCAGAGTCATCTTCTCCATTCGTCATCTCTCATCTTGTCGGTGTTTTCTATGGGAGGATCGTTCGTAAGTAGATCCGAGTTCTCTACTCGCTTCAGGAGGAAGCGAAAGGAGTTCAGGTTCTCTACCTCACCGGGTTGGTGGAAAGGAGTTTTGTACATGCTTCTCCACCTTACTGTGGGAGCAGAAGGAGAGTCACTTTTGTGTTAGTGCAATACTCGGAGGGGAGGCTCCGGGGAGTGGACATAGGTCAAGTTGATCGAACCACTATACAATCTAGTGTGCTCTTTCTGATTATTTTTTGCACTTTACTTTTCTGTTATTTTCTGCTTGGGTGAAATCTGTGGTTGATCTTTTCACTTCTATGTTTACTTATTTCCACTACAAATTTCGAAAAGATTTTTGATGTTGCTCACAAATTTTTAAAATAACCAATCCACCCCCCCCCCCCCCCCCCCCCCCGCTTGGTTAGCCTCGGGACTAGTTCATTAGGGCTTAACATCCCTATCAAACTTTCACATGTAGCCCACCTAGCACTAAAATTTTTGATGGAAGCTCTACTAACAGCAAATTATTTCATCAACCTTCTCCCATCCAAGGCAATTTAACTCAATAATCCTTCTAATCTCCTACACAAACATTAACCCATCTATTCTCATCTTAAAACTTTTGGTTATATTTGTTTTCCTTGGCTTCACCCACAAACACAAAATAGGCTCCAACCTCACTCCGTCGAAAGCATATTCCTAGGCTATTCCTCCACCCATAAAGGATATAGATGCTACAACTTACAAACTACCAAAATTCATATTTCTCATCATGTTGTTTTACACGAAAACAACTTCCCATATTCTATATCCACTCCATCTACCAAGTCCAACACTGACCAATCTCTTCCAATGCCTCTTACTCTTGTTCCTGTTTCTACCCTACCGCGCAGCTCTTCTGCATCCTCGTCTCCTTCAACTATCCATACCTCCCCTCCTTCCACCTCATCACTCAGCTCAATATCACCAATCTTCATTTCCTCTCCACAACCCCATTCCTCTAACAATTCCATTTCTTCTAGCTCGTCTGTACCAACTACAAACCGAACTATTCCCACTCAACACCCAATGCTCACTTGGTTTAAAATAGGCCACTTAAAACCCAAATAACTTCTCAATCTATTTGCCATAACTAATTCCAACCTCCCCCCTACCTGTTATTCTCAAGCTATTAAACATTCATCTTAGAGATGTGTCATGTCCGACAAATTTTTTGCTCTCCAAAAATAAGGAACATGGTCCCTTGTTCCCACATAATCAAATATCAATATTCTTGGTTGCAGTTGGACTTTCAGAACAAAACTAAAATTAGATGGCATGATCGATCGTTAGAAGGTACGGCTAGTAGCTAAGGGCTTAATCAAGTCTTCAGCATTGACTACAAGGATACATTCATCTCAATTTCTAAATGCCCATAATCCAGATCCTACTCACTGTTGTAATTACTAGGCAATGGCCCATACTCCAACTTGATATCACATATGCCTTTCTACATGGCACCTTACAAGAGGAAGTTTACATGCACGAACCTCAAGGTTTTGCCGACTCATCCCATCTAGATATGTATACAAATTGCATAAATCCGTATATAGCCTTAAACAAGTACCGAGATAGTGGTTTCAAACATTGACTACCTTTCTACTCACCCAAGGGTTTGTTTTCAATAAATCTGGTCCCTCTCTCCTTATCCTACAAAAAAATAATGTTCGCCTCTATTTGCTAGTCTATGTGGATGATATACTTCTCTTAGGCAATGACAAAGCAATAATTTCAAACCTTATCACCACTCTAAAAGCATCCTTCTCACTTAAAGAGCTCAGCCCAATTTCCTACTTCTATGGAATCCAGGTACTCCGAACACCAATCGGATACTTTTTAACCCAAACCCAATACACATCAGAATTATTGCAAAATTTTGGATTCTCTAACTGTAAAACATCTCAAACTCATATGATCACTAAAATTTCAAAAACTGCTACTGATAGCCCTCCCTTTCACGATCCTCATTTATATCGCAGCATAGCTAGATCACTATAATACCTTACAATTTCAAGACTGTACTTTGTAATCAATTTCCAGCCTTAATCCATCAAATATGGCCGTGTACTTTTCTGCATTGTTCATCACAAGGAACTTAAATTGAAGTCCGTGCTCAAGGGTAACTTACTATAGAGAGATCAATAGAATTCTTGCCCCATCCTTAGAACTTCCAGAAGCTCCATCAACATATAATGTCAAGTATGTGGGAGAAGGATACGCACTTGGTGGCTCATCAGATAAAGGAATGGCACACTCGATCATAAAATTTTCCAGTACTTTGGACTTAATATCAGGCCTAGGCAAGTATGGATGTCAAATTCTCCTAGCTCCATCGACCATTTGATTAATCTACGGATGCTTCTAGCTTTTATAGGATACTTCTCAACGGTAGATTTGTATAAACCCCAATTACATGGGCTTGAAAGTATGTATGTAGTTTTCTATCGGAGTAAACTAACACCAAATTTATTTTATCTGCTAATGTATAATGTCCATCTATTTTAGATAAGATTTTACTGATTTAATAAAAGGGATGATGTACATCATTTTCCTCTCATTCCAAGATCGAGCTAATAGTATGGGCAGAAATAGCCAGGTACAAATACAACTTTTCTTTAGATATTAGTTTGGAAAGTAGTGGCGGAGATGCCAAATATTTTCATAGTGTTTGCAGGCTTCTTGGAATTTATTAGTCCATTAAAATCCTGAGCTATGAGCACATCTGAGTATCTTAAAGAATGGCATATATTTGTCCTCTGAGTGGGCCAAGAAATGAAACAACACTACAATCCTTCCATTCCATCTCTAGACTTCCTTGATGTTCCTCGGGGGCACTATATCACTTGGTGCCCTGATTTTCTCTGGATTAGCCTCAATCCCTCGATGGGTTACCATGAACCCTAAGAACTTTCTGGAAGTTACTCCATAAGAACACTTGGCAGGGTTGAGTCGCATGTTGTAGCAACGTAGCAGATGGAAACACTATTCCATGTCAGATATTTATTGAGATTTTTTAAGGCTATTCACTAACATATTATTGATATATACCTCCATAGTGTGCCCAATAAGATCTTTGAAAACCTTATTCATAAGGCACTAATATGTGGCTCCAATACTTTTTGTTCGAATGTCATGACTAGATAGTAGTATAACCCCTTATCTGTCCAAAAAGTCGTTGCCTCCTCCTCTATAGGATTTATCTTTATTTGATTGTAACCAAAGTAGGCATCCATGAAGCATAACATTTAATGTCCTGAGGTGGTATTGACCAACTGGTCAATATAAGGAAGCAAAAAACTATCTTTCAGGCAAGCTTTATTGAGATCTGTATAGTCTACGTACATTCACCAAGTTCCATTAGTTTTTCGCACCATGATGACATTCGCCAGTCAGGTGGGATAGTGCACTTCTTGTATAAATCTAGCCTCCAAAAGTTTATTAACTTCCTGCTCAACTACTTTCTAGTGAGGGATGGGGGCAATAATCCCAAAGATTAACTAGAGTGGCCTTCCAAAGATAGCATTATAAGATGATTCTAACATTATTATAATAAAAAGGACAAAGGAGGGGGTCTCCAAGGAAAACCCCACTTAGCAATTCAGGATCCACTCCTGGAATTTTTCGAGCCTCCTTGAAAAATCATTAAAAATATTCCTTAAGCAGTTCTACTTCATTCTGGTGAATCCTAGAGATGTAAGATGAATCCTTAGCAATTCTTTGATTGGTGATGAATTATTTGACAAACACTTTGGCCAATTTGACAAATGTGAGGATAGTTCTAGCTGGAAGTGAATAGAACCACATTTGAGCATGTCCCTTGAGGATGGCAAGGAAAACTTGGCAGAGGAGCTCATCTGAGGCTCACTGGATATGCATGATGGATTTATTGTGATTGATATACTCATAGGGGTTGGATGTCCCATCATAAGAATCAATGCTGGCAGTTTGAATACTACTAGAATGGGGTGTTGAAGGATAGCTTTAGTCAGGGGTGATGACTCTTGGAAGTCCCATTGATGAAGAGATTATCTTCCACCTCTCATTGGGAATTCTTCTCAAACTAGTCACTATAGTTCGTGACGTAAAGCATTGTGTGCGAGATTAGCAACATGAGGTTGGGCTAAATCTTCAGTGATAATTAGAGGAATTTGAGGTTATCAACTTATGTACAAAGGATGGGTAGAGCTTGTGATGTCAACAAGTTTATTGTCTTCATGTGATGGGGGATGCATCCTTGACTAAGGAAGAGGAATATCTGTTGTTGATCTCATTTTTGTATGAGGTCACTAGGACCAATCCAAAACTTAGGATTAATCTAGATCTTAGACCAATCTAGCATTAATCCTATCCTTCCATCTACAATCACCTAATTGATTATGAGTGATGTGGATGATTCAAATTCAGGTAATTAAATCTAAAATTTAGCTTAAACCCATATTTCCAAACCAAAATCTAAGGGTAAAAGGTTATATCCTGAAAGCATTTTCTTTTGATTTTTCAAACACTTCAAAACCCAATCAAGTGCTCTCTAATTTAGAGTTTATCAATTAAATATTGATAGGATATGTCTCTAGAGGCAACCTGCTAAATTTGAGCCCATTCTGAGGTCTCTGGCCTCAGAAACTAAATTTATTTTTAAAGACTATAAAACCTTCAAATATTTATGTCCTATGCCACTGGACCTGCCATCAAGTGGAATTTGACCTTTAAGCTTTCTCCAAAGCCTCTAATCATGACAGATCAAGCATTAAACTGCATTTTGGTGGACCCACTTTGATCCCTAGTTGACTAGGGGTTAAAATGACCAAAATGCCCCTTAAGGGCAATTTTGGAGTTTCTCTAAACTTCAACTTGGCCTATCCAAATCAAGCCTTAAAACCTCTTCCAATGAATCTTAATCACTATTAGGAGTGCAATGGACTCAAGCCCAGACTCTGGTTAAGCCTTATTGACCAGGTCAACATCTTTTGACCAAAATACCCCTTAGGGGTTTGAATAGCCATTTCAAACCAAATGGCCTCCAAATCGTATGAGACCACCTCCACCAGATTCCAAATGTTAAACCAAACCCATCAAGCTCAAACCCAGGTCTTGGGTCAACATGGTTGACCAAGTCAACCCAGGTGACCTAATCAACCATTAAACCCCTTATGTTTTGAATCAAACTTTAAGCATATTCAAACCTCACCAAACCCTTAAACCCATGTCATTTGATGCTTTTGATATTCCCTAGCTTATTCATAAATCAAATTATTTATGGTCAAACATTGACTCATGGTTAAATTATGTTTTCCATATGCTCTTCCACTTAAGAATTTAATTCCATTACTTTGAAAAGTTCTTGAATTCACTCTATTTGATACTTTGAGTATTTTTAAGCATGCCATGAGTCAAGTCATGATCAATTTGACCAAGTCAAGCTAATTCCATTTGGTCAAATCTCCTTGCTTATGCATTATTCCAAGGTTCTAAGCATCAAGACCTTTGGCAACCTATCACATTGACACCTAGGCATTATTTGTATGCCACCTCACTTATTGTTGACCAGTTGACTAGTCTACATGGTTAACAAACCTCTAAAGGGCTTAAAGGCCCAAATAGCTTAGCCCAAACCCATGCCAAATCACCCAAGCTATTTAAACAGCCTCTAAAACCTTTCTAGAGTTTATTCTAGCCCTAAGATCAAGTTTAGAAGGCTCCCATCACTCCACATGTCTAAGTGGGGACCTAAACCCCTTTACAAATTAGTTGTACCCCCTTGTCCTTTAGTCCCTACTTCTACCTACTCCCTAGACAGATGGCTTGATCCCAACAACCTTCCAAAATGATCCCAACCGCCCCATCATTTAGAGGATAATTGAATAGGTCATAACCTCAAAAAACTAGCTCATTGATCAACTTAACCTTCTCTCTCTGTTCAAGCTCTCCCAGACCTAGCCTTCAATTCTCTTGAGCTCCAGGCTTCTCCCACATCCATTCAAGATTGAACCCCATCATTAAAACCTCACTGGCGATGACCCTTCTGTGAACCCAAGCTCTAACCCTTACAGGCCAAATTTTTGTCAATCTAGGCATTCTCGAGCCAAGGTTTGTTCTACAAATCTATGCATGGATAGTCAACAAATTTAGAGAAATATTAAGCAAGTTCAACTGTCTTTTAAACTGAAGTAAAACTCTAAGCCTAGGTTAGGACACTTAGGAGAAACTAGCGTATCATTAAGCGCTTATTCAACCTTTCAAACACGCCCCAATAATTTCTATTCATGCAAGATATCTAGTTTTAAAATTTCAAGCATTTTGGTCTATCCGATCAAGTAAACGAGGTGAAAAACCCTTTATGGGGTTCTTTCACAACATATGCTTAGTGTACATTTTTTGGGCTGTAAATCTCAAAATCAATGATCCAGAACAAGCCATTCCGTGGCTTTGTTCGACCACCGATCTAATCCCACAGATAGTTATTCCGTTCAGCACCATCTCAGTCGTGCATTTCGAAATTGCGGAGATCCAATGACGATGAGGCCGTACTAACCCAGATTAGTGAAACTGTATCCATGGTTCGCTAATTACCCAATGATTCTTGGCGTTGAATCCCTCTCAAGCGAGGGCACCACATGTCCCTCTCAGCCATTGCTTTTAGTTTTTATTTATCAAAACTTAATTTAAAATAATTAAATTCAAATATCTTCAAAAAATTATTTAAAATTAATTTAACATTAAAAAAAAATTCATTTTATATCAATATTTCCATAAAATTAATTACTTTAATTTAAAAATAATATTAATTTTCAATATTAAATATATTTTAAATGGTTTTAAATATTAAATAATAAAAAATTTTAAATTAATATTTAATTAAAAAAGATTGAAATATTTTATAAAAATTTAAATTTTTATTTTAAAATATATTTTAAGATTTTAGAAAAATATTTAAAATATTTTCATTTTAAATTTTAATGTAATTTAAAGTTTAATTTAATTTAAGATGTTTTATTTAATTATTTTAAATAATTCTAATCGATTAATATCTAATTAATATTTAATTAATACTAATTTAAATATTTTCAAATGTTAAAAAATTTTTTTAAAATATTTAAAAAAATCAGTGAATTATTTTAAAACATTTAATTTTAAATTAAATTTAATTTAAGATATATTATATATTTTAAATAATTTAAAATATTTAAATATTTATATATTAATTAATATTTAATTGAATTAAATTTAAATGATTTTAAAAATTCAAATAAAATTATTTTAAATAATTTAAAATTTAGGAAACATTATAATTTAATTTAACTTAATTTAAGAGATATTTTAATTATTAATTAATTTTAAATTATTTAAAATATAACTTAATTAACCTTAAATTTTAAAAATTTAAATAAAATTTAATTTAAATCTGAAAAATTTAAATAATCTATCAAAATTTTCAAAATTTTAAATATTTTAATTTAAATTTATTTTAAAATTTAAAACATAATTTATTTTAAATATGTTGAATTATTTTAATATTATACTATTTAATTAATATTTAATGAAATTTTATATTAAATATTTTAAAAATTAAAATTTTTTGTCAAATTATTTTAAATAATTAGAGGATCTCTAAAAAATTATTTTTAAATTATTTTGATGATATTTTCAATTTTAAAATTTCAAAACTTATATTTTCTTTTATAAGGATATATATATATATTAAAATTATATATATGTTAAATTTTTGAATGTTGAGAAATCCTATAAAATTTTAAACATAGTTTTAAGCTTGAATGAACTGAATTAATTGGTAGGTTATTAGTGACCAATAATATCATGATTGTTCACTAATCCAATTATATATTGCTTATGCTATTATTTTTCTTTGCATGTGTAGGATGCACACACCAACTTAGCTTAGGCTCTTCTAATTTGATGATTGATTATGGTGATTGTGTGCATTAATATATGTTTTTCAAGGGTTAGTAGAAACATAGTTGGCGGGCGACAGAGGTCGAGAGGACCGTAGTTGGGCGATGGTGGTCGAAAGGACCGTAGTCGGCGGGCGACGGAGGTCGGGAAGACTGTAGTCGGCGGGCGAAGGAAGTCGGGAAGACCGTAGTCAGTGTGCGACGGAGGTCGGGAAGATCGTAGTCGGTGGATGACAAAGGTTAGGAGGACCATAGTTAGGTGATGGTGGTCAGAAAGACCATAATCAGCGGGCCCAGTTTAAGGATAATAATTAAGGACCCATGTCTATAAAACTTAGAATAATTCTAGAAAATAGGATACACTTCCTATTGACATGAAATTTGAACCATTTGAACTTAGTGATACAAAAAACTCATAGAAAAATATTCACTAATTTTTAAAATCATTAAGATATTTAATTAATTAACCCCTTAATTAAACACTTAAAATTTCAAAAAATTTTAATAAATCAAGTTTAAATTCAAAAATTACATAGAATACCTTAAATAGACCAGAATTTAAATCTTAACTTAAAAAAGTCAAAACCCTTTTGATTTCACATCAAATGTAAGTTTAATTTAATTTTAAGTAAAAAAAATTATTTAATTAATTTAATTAATTAAAAATAATTAATATTTTTAAAAATTTCCAAACACTTGAGAATCTCTGCTTAGGTCATTCCTGACCTTTGGAGTTGATTAAGTAATTTTTAAAAATACAATAAATACACAAACTTTAAAAAATCTTAACTAATTCCAAAAAATTCTAAATTGAGCAAATTTAAAGGCATTCAACTCAAATTAAAATCTAATATTTATTAAAAATTTTAAAGCTTAAAAAATTAGTCAAAGTCAAAAAGTTAACTATTTGGTCAAACTTAAGTCAAAATCAAGTCAAAACTTCAAACCTGCATAACTAATTGTAAAAAAAATATAAATCCAACAAACTTACATTCTAATTGATCATCTTAAAGTCTAATATTTAATAAAAATATAACTTTTTAGAAATTAACCTTAATCAAAAAGTCAAAATTTGACCCTTTAATTAAATGATTAAAATAATCAAAAAAATTCTAAAAACTCAATAATCATTCAAATTTCCAGAAAACTTTAATCCAACATTAAAACTAGCAACTAATCAATTTGATTAAAATTTATCTACCTTCAAACCCTTAATCAATTAAAACACTTAATTAGTACTGGTTACTAATGTGTAACCCGGGCCTACGAGGCTATTAACTTAGCCCCAAAGAAGGTGAAATAAACTTTACGGCCCCAGTTTAACAAAGGTAGTAATCACCCAATATTTAAAATATATCTTAAAATCAACTTTAAAATATTAATATTTAAACTTTAATTAAATCTTTTCTTAAGCCTTTCAACTAACCAGAATATCAAACAATTCAATTAATTATCCTATATAGGAAATACCCAAGTGACACAACCTACTTTACACACTTTAGATGATTTGCTAGGACATCCAACTCTAGTAATAGGCTAGGCTAGTATTTAATTTTTTTGCTACTGTTGTGTGCTAGGTTCTTTAAGCTTTCACTACATATTGGTTGCTAGTAGTAGAATTGATTGATATTATTATTTACTTAATTTCTGCACTCTATAATATGATTGATTGTATGTTAGATTACCCCTAGGTTAGGAATAATTTATTTTCTAATTTAATCTTATGCAGGTGGCCCTGCTCATACATGATATTTAAAAATTAAAGGGGGCAAAATAAAAATTAAGCTTTAAATTAACTATATTTTTTGCAAGTGTTACACATGCTTAAGTCCCCCTTTAAATTAAAAGAGCATGGCTAAGTGTAGTTGTGATTTGAGTATTTTAATTTTTGATTAATATTGACTACTTGAGATGTTGAATTTGACTTTAAATGCCTAGGATAACTCTGCAGGTTATTTGAGTAAAGAATTTTCTATTTTTAAATGTAATTTAATTTGAGTCCAGAGTTATAAATGTTTAAAAGTGAAAATTTTGAGATGGGATATTAGATATCCAATTTGGAATCTAAAGAAAAGGGTGACATCCCCTAGGGGAGAGTCCCTCTTCATTTTGATATCCAGATTAGGATACTTTCAAGTGTCCAAGGAGAAAAGAAAATACCCTTTGGGGAGGAGTTTCTTTTCACTTGGATATCCAGACCTGATGGACCTAAAGAGCCTACAGAAGGATATAGGAGTGAAGCATGAGAAGAATCCCTTTCTCAAAGTCACTTAAGTTTTAGAAGTAGAATTCGAGTTGTTGTCAGTGGTACCTGGCCACTTTACTTTTCTTGCAGACCCTGGTTTATAATATTAAAAGGCACTTGCCTATGAGCATTTTATTTATTTAATTGATTTGATTATTTAACTGATTGTTTGATGTTAATTACGATATAGGATTGCATGCATTTAGTAGTTTTTTGGCGATCTTGCATGTCAATTTTGTTTTAAAGTGCCTAGGTGGTTAGCTGGCTCGAGCTCTTGTCATAAGTTAAGCCAGCTAACCATCTTGTCATATAAATATCCTCTTCAAACTCAATTCAAAAGTTCGATCCTTTTAACAAATTTGGTCTTCGACATTTTATTCCCAAATCGTTCAATGGGATAAAAGAGTCAAGTTGATGTCTTAGGATCTTCTCGTCAAAATTTGTAAACCTTTTGTTGAATGCTAATTCAACATATTGAGTTTCAATAATTAGAAGAGATTCTATCGGATTTTCAAATCTCTAAATTCTTTTCAAAATCATCCAGATTCAATCATCATTGTCATATCTTTTCCTACATTACTCTCTTATAGTACAACATATGCAATGTATACTCAAATCCCTTCAGCAAAATTTAGGCTTTGACATTTCATTCTAATCTAGTTAGTGCAGTGAATGAGTCAAGTCAAGTTTTCCCAGATTTGCTCTACAATTTTGTAGACCTTTATATTGAAAGCAAACTCAATATATTCAGTCTCAAAATTTGAGAAAATTCTTTCAAATTTTCAAAAATTCGAAATCATTTCTAAAATCCCATTCAAATCATTTTTGATCTTCATTACTATATGTTTCCTACAACAGCCTCTTATAGTTTTACATATCCAATCCAACTTCAAATCTAAACCCGAGCATGGACATTTTTTCCCCAAGCCAATTGGTGGGATTAAAGAGTCGAGCTAATCCTTTTAATCCTCTCGTCAATTTGTAAACCTTTATGTTGAATGTAAATTCAACATATTGAGTTTCAAAAACTTGAGAAAAAATGTAAGCTAATCTAATCTCTCTTTTCATTGGACTCAATAGCAAAGAAGGTTGTCTAAAGAGACAATTAGTGAGCTTAAATAGAGAGCCTTCAAAAAGTGCCCTAATTTTAATTTGCCGACAATATCATCCAGGATGTATATATCATCCTATACGATCAATGTAAATCAGCCCATCCAGGCAGGTCAATTTGTGTTTTCTGTACGATCAGAGCAACAATTACGTACTGATCATCCCGGATGATCGCGTGATCGTCCTGTACAATTAGTTTGAATTAAAGCATATCATCATGAGAAATTGTTCAGGATGTCCAAGCTGATTAGAACAAATATACTTATCATCTCTGATGATCTTGCAATCGTCCTGTACGATTAGTTCAAATCAAAGCATATCATCCTGAGAAATCGTTCGGGACATCCTGGTCGATTAGAACAAATGTGCTTATCATCTCAGATGATCTTATGATCATCCAATAAGATTAGTTCAAATTAATGAATATCATCCTAATAAATCATTCAGGATGTCCACTACATTCAGAAGAAAAATCATGAATCATCCTGGACGATCTATCGATCGTCTTGTACGATATGATTGTTCAATCTAACCATACTTAAATCCCTAATCATAAGATTATTTTAGGCTTGATTATCATGGATCGTCCAAAATGATGAGGATCATCCTGTACGATTAGTTCAAAATATAAAAAATAAAATATTGCCTAAAATATGATTGACGGCTAATTTCTAGATTTATACTGATCGTCATGTACAATAAACAATCATCCAGGACGATTAGTTAAGTAAACTTTTTTTTTCTTTTTTTTTAGGGGAAACCCACCGACGGGCCTACGTGTTAATATTAGAAAAAAATTATAAGGTCCTTAAAGGGATCTCAAGCTCATTAATGCGCAATCGAGCTACAAAAAGAAACCCAAAAAAACCTAGGAGCTCGAGTTCCCTACTACTCAAAATCATACAATAACCTAGGTACATTCTACAGTGCACAAGTAAGGGCACCCAAAAAAAGGAGGAAAGCCAAAAACCAGTAGCCATCTCCATCTTCCCATCCAACGAAGCAAGATAACGAACACCTGAACAAAAGAGTCCCTGCAAAAAAAATTTGGCAGCCTAAGTGGAAGGTGCACAAATAAAACCAAAAAAACCATGATAATGGACCAAGCAATGAACAACTTGATAAATGCCAAGAGAATCAGAATACTCTACCATAAACCCAATTCTCCAAATTTTAATTAAGAAGATAATAAGCCAACTCAAAGCATAACAACCACTATGAACTAACTAGAAAAAGCCTAACTTCTGACCCGTACAGGGAGAGCACAAGCAAGTCAGAAACCTCAAATAAGAAGTATCCTAGCCAAAATAACATCTATTGCTCAACACCCTAATAAGCACACACAACAGCTGGTACGGTAAGAAGCCAGAAGAAACAAAACTCATCAACCAAATATTGCCTAACCGTACACTAGTTAAAGGAATGAAAATAAGGAACAGGCCATTCACCACAAGCTCAACAATGCCCAATAGCAAGAAACCAATACCAATGTACATGCCAAACCCAGCCAGTAGGTAGGGACAGAAGATTACTATAAAAACTCAAACTGGTAGAGCTCCCGAACAAGTAAACCACCAGGGCCAGAGGACACAACAGAAAAACTAAGTCCAAAACCCCAGGCAGCTTGAAAACCATGCCACCCACATGGAGGATAAAATAACCAAAACAAAAGCCATGAAACACACGGCTCCAGCAAGAGCAATCCAAAAAAATCACAAAGAGAAAAATAAGAACGAACAACCCAGACACATTAAATTCTAACATAAGGGATCCCAATTTTATCCAAACTAATAAGCCCTTTTAAATGGGCAGGTAAGTTATTAGCAGCAAAGTCGGTGATATGCTCCATATTACAACCCCAATGAGCCAACCAAGCTGCAGCAAAATTCCCCTCCCTATACACAAGAGAGAAGGAAGCATTAATAAAAAACATTAATTATTTGATATCCCTCAATAAATAAAACTGATTAGCATTACAAATAGAATCCTCCAGACCATTAAAGCATTGAGTAATATAAGTAGAATCAACTTCAATACTGATACATATAATCCCAAAAGAGAAGCATAATTTAATCCCATAGAGAATAGCCTTGAGCTCAACAAAATTCTCATAAGGCAAAGGTAAGGGACCAACAAAGGCCATAATTGTTACCCTCATTTTCCCTGAGAATCCCACAACATCCTGATAAATGCTGATTAAAAATGTCCTTCACATTCAATTTATAAGTGTTAGAGGGAGGCTTAGTCCAGTAAATAGTTCTAGAACTAGCATGATCCAAAGCACCATCCAGCTTAATGCCTAAATCATCCGCCACAAAACCATAATTTTTAAAATTCTTATGAGAAAGCAGGTTAATAGAAAATAGCCCCAAAACCTTGTCTTTCACATTTTTGATGACCCTATGATGGTTCATGCCAACACCATTAAAATAAGAATTATTCTACTCCAACCATAATTGCCAGAGAATGAGGATGGAATAACATTTCTAATATGCCCCTTAGAATTGACAAATCAAAAATGAAGATTTGCATTAATAAAAAGTTTGGCATTAAAACAATTTAATTTGAAAATATCATAAAAAAAAGTCCAAGTTTTAACAGCTATAGGACAAGAAAGGAAACCATGATGCATATTCTCCTCGTGGTAACAACATTGGAATTTGGAAGGTATAATAAAACCCTTTTTAATTAAATTATCTTTAGTAGGAATGAACCTATGCAAAATTCTCCAAATGAAAATAGCAATAGTGGAAGGAATGTTTTTATGCCAGATTATAGAGAACATTACAGAACTATCATTCTTGGTTCTAAAAGCATTCCAAGCATCCTTTAATTTAAAAGTACCATCTTTGGACCAGTTACATAGGAGTAGATCCTCAAAATCAATGTTCAGGGGAAGATTAAAAATTTGATGAATAATAGAATGAGGAATCACATTAGCTAGTTTATCATAATCCCAACAGTTATCAATAATGAAAAGGTTCACTTTAATCACCATAGTAGAGGAGGTGTTAGTGATAGAATCAATAAAATGCCAACCTAACCAATGATCTTGCCAAAAGAAAATATTACCACCACCAAGCCCCCAAGAAAGATGCAGTTCAACCATCCATTTAACCTTACAAAGTCTCTTCCAAACTTTACAATCACCTTGGATAAAAGAGCAAATAGCATATTGTTTACCCCCACAATACTTGGCCACTATAAACTTAGCCCAAATGCTCCTATTAGCAAGAAAGGTAAACCATAACTTGCAAGAAAAAGCAAAGGATAAATAAGACATGCTCTTACAACCCAAAGCACCCTCATTTAGCACACCACAACATTTATCCCAAGAGGACCAAGTGATTTTAGAATTAATGTTAGCCCCTTTCCAAAAAAACCTTTTGATAAGTTTATCAATCCTATTGCAAACGGTTTGAGTAGGTTGGAGAGTTTGAAAAGTATAAACCAGAAGCGAGCAAAGAACACTTCTAAAGAGAGTCAACCTACCACCAAAGCTCATAAAATTAGAATCCTAGGACAAAAGCTTGCTCTAAACTGAAGTAATTAACTCATCAAAATGAAATGACTTTTTATGACCTTTAAAAAGAGGGACCCTAAGATACTAATAGGCATATGAGCTGGAATAAAGCCAGACATGGCTTTGATAGCCACAATACGATCACTAGGCATTTTGGGAGGGGCAATAAAGCAACATTTATTTTTGTTTAAAGAAAGCCCACTAATATTTTTGAAGAAATGTAAAAACTTTAAAAGTTTACTGATCTGATTTAAAGAACCATTCGTAAAAATAATAAAGTCATCCGCAAAACATAAATGAGAGATAGGGAAGCCACCCAAGGTTCTAAAATAGAGGCTAGGATGGTTCTCAAAGACATTAGCAATGCCTCTAGAAAAATAAACTATAGCAATAATGAACAGGGTAGGAGAAATAGGGTCTCCCTATCTAAGGCCATGAGAGGATTTAAAAAAAACCAAAACTCTTGCCATTGACAATAATGGAAAAATAAGATCCTTCAATGCAATTCCCAATAAGATTGATGAAAACTGAATTAAAACCAAATAATTGTAAAATCTTATAAAGAAAGAACCAATCAATGTTGTCATAAGCTTTAGCAATATCAAGCTTCAAAATAATGTTGTTACCCCTCACCCGAACATCCAGGTCATGACAAAATTCTTGAGGCAAAAGAATATTATCAGCAATAGCCCTTCCCTTAACAAAACCCATTTGATAAGGAGATATAATTTTTGGCAAAATAGAGTTTAATCTACTCATAAAAATTTTAGAAATAAATTTACTAAAAAAGGTGCAAAGACTAATAAGTCTAAAATCATTCCAAGTACTAATCGAGTTACTCTTCGGGATAAGCACAATAGAAGTGGTCGTAAAACATTTAGGGATAGAATTCCAAACAAAAAATCCAAAACAGTCGAAAAAGATCAGAGCTAATAATATTCCAAGCTTTTTGAAAGAACTTAGTAGTAAAATCTTCGGGACCAGCCACAGAGTCCCCATTCATGTCACCAACAATCTCTTTTATTTCCTCCAAAGTGGGGGGTTTAAAAAGTAAGTCATTATCTTCCTGAGTAATAAGGTTAGGGATAAAATTAGGGTTATCAATATTAAGAGGAGTAAAAACATTAGTAAGGCGATTTTGGAAATGCTGAACATCTAAATTAGCAATTTCCCCCCCATCTTCAGTAGTAGAACCATCATTACGAATGATTTTATTAATGGAATTTTTGGTTCTTTTTCTCTTAACCAAAGCATGAAAATATTTGGTATTATTATCACCATCAACCAGATGTTTGGCAGCAGCTTTTTGTTTCCAAAAAGCTTCCACTTGAGCTTATAATTTAAACAGACACACTTTAGCCTCCTTAAGCAATTAAAATTCACATCAGAAGGAAAAACTTGACAGTTAGTCTCAATAGAATTAACTTTGTCTTCAGCAATCAAAATATTAGTGAAAATATTTTTTAAAAACTTTGTGATTCCACCAATTAAGGATTTGTTTTAATATTTTTAGCTTGAACCAAAACCTCTTCATACCATGAACAGAGTTATCAGTATGCAAAGGGGCATGCCAATTTTCCTGAACCACCTCCAGAAAAGCTCATGAAGTAACCACATATTTTGAAATCTAAACTAGGGAAAAGAATTCATCTATCTAACTTTAAGCA
Organism: Dendrobium chrysotoxum; assembly: GCA_019925795.1. NCBI lineage: Eukaryota > Viridiplantae > Streptophyta > Magnoliopsida > Asparagales > Orchidaceae > Dendrobium > Dendrobium chrysotoxum. The sequence goes on from CM034308.1 coordinate 50,409,166, forward strand.
TAATCAATAGAGGGGAATAATCAGAAAGAGTTCTACTAAGATGCTAGTGAACTAGTCCCAAGGCTAACCAAGAGGGGGGGTGAATTGGTTATTTAAAAATTTCATGAGGAACAAAAAAATCTTTTCGATACTTTGCAGCGGAAACAAGTAAATAACAACGAAAAGATCAATCACAGATATTCAGCCAAACAGTTAATATCAGAAAAGTAAAGTTCATAACAAAATTAGAAAAGAAAACCATATTTTATAGTGGTTCGATCAACTTGACCTACGTCCACTCCCCGGAGCCTCCCCTCCGGGTATTGCACTAAACAAAAAGTGTCTCTCCTTTTACTCCCGCAGCAAGGTGGATAAGCCTGTACAAAACCTCCTTTTCACCACACGGTGAGGTAGAGAACCCGACCTCCTTTTGCTTCCACCTGAAGCGGGCAGAGAACCCCGGATCTTCTTGCGAACGATCCTCCCACAACGAACACCAACTAGACGAAAGACGACAAGCGAAGAAGACGACGCTGATCCGTGCTTGGGGAAACCTTAGTGAATCCCTCACTAACTCCCCCTCACAAGATCCTCTCTCTCTCTCCCAAACTCTCTCTCTCTATGGTTTCTCTGGGAAGGAAAGAGGCAAAAGATTTTTCTTGTTGGAAGAAAAATATGTTTTATAGGAGGGCTTAAAATTTTCCCTAAATCTCAACTGGTCGGCCATGATCATCCAGGATGATCGCTAGATCGTTCTGTATGATCAGTTTAAAATTAGCTCTTTAAGCCTGGACGATCTGGCTCTTCTGGATGATCAGTAGAAAAAAATGATCATATCGTCTCGTACGATCCTGCGATCGTCCGGGATGATTAGTGCAAATCGAGGAATATTGTCCAGAAGATAGTTCGGGTCATCCAGAGAAATGTTTGTTGGACGACCAAAAAATGACTTGATCATCCAGGACGATAAGGGTATCGTCCTGTACGATTAGTTCAAAAAGTTCCAAAATCGTCCTGAGCATAGTTCGAGACGTACAGCTGAAATGCACTAGACAATCATGATCGTCCGGGACGATCCTTCCATCGTCCAGGAGGATATGATTGTATCAATCAAAAATAAATTGCTTTCCTTAATTACCAGATTAAATTAGGCATGATTGTACTAAATCGTCCAGGACGATACACGTATCGTCCGGGACGATCAGACCAAATAACTTAAAATAAAAACTTGCCTAACTTGATCTGGCAGCTGAGAATTTCTGATTTGAGCATATCGCCCCGTACGATCCAAAGATCGTCTAGGACGATCTGCTTAATCAGACCCTCTTAACTTAGTCGCTCTAATTAGGATTTCTATTTTTACCTGATCGTCCAGGATGATGTAAATATCGTCAAGGATGATCTGAACAAAAAATGAACAGAAACTCTAATTCACTCAAGCTCTCCCCCTGAGTGTGTGTGTGCAAGGTTACTTAGCTGGGGAATCAGTTACATTACAATTGACTCAAGAAAAAGAAAAATAGTACATTGGACACACTTGGACCCAATCTTGAGTTGGCTTGAGTGGCTCGTGATCTTTTGTGCCTGAAACGGGTTAGCCAAGCAAAAATACACTAGAAACATGTTTATCTTCATCAAAACTAGATTTGCAACAATCTCCCCCTTTTTGATGATGCCAAACATTCATACAGTAGTTTAAAAATAAAAAATAACTAGGAGATCAAAACACAAATATTTTTTCAAATTTTCATTTAACAACTAAATCGATACAGGAAATATAACACATAACAAAAATAGAAACGACTGCAACTGACTCCTCCTTTTGACATCACAAAAAGGAGGAGGGTAAACAGAAATACTAAAAACATCAGTACATAACAGAAAAGAAAATAACTACAAAAATAGAAAACTAGAACAGAGGCAGATCCTGATCAGAAGAAGGAGGTGGCGGTGGTGGGTTGAAGTAGTGGTGAATTGCTTAAAAATTAGCTCCAATCCAGGCAATATCCTGGTCATGCTGCTGTTGCTGCTGCGTAGCATAGTCAGTGAAGTGCTGGATGTCCTCAGCGTGCTGCTACTCCTAGGTAGCCACATAAGAGTCAAATCTGGCCTCCCACTGATCAAAGCGCTGCACCAGGTGGTCAAAGGGAGAGGCAATGCGAAGGGGAGCAGGTGCCTCGGGTGCAGCAGGAACTGGAATAGCCTCTTCCTCTTCCTCCTCAACATCCGGGGCAGGCTCCAGATATAGTCGGGTGCTGTCTAGGACGTGGAAGGAATTGTTGGTGAAGAAGGAAGGAGGGACATTTGGAGCTGCGTGAAACTGCAGGTTATATTTGGTTTCTAGGGCATAGGCAATGAGATGTCCTAAGGTTAGATTGGGATGACGGCGATGACCTGGATCCCGAATACTAGTGAGGTGCTCGAGGTATCGGATAATAAGGTCAGTGGCATTAAATTCCCTATGGGCCAGGATGTAGTATGTGGTCAAGGACAGTAGTAGGGTAATGTGAGTTTGATCCCCCGCCTTTGGAATGACGGAGGAACGAAGGACATGTTGAATTGGCCGAGCGTCCTTAAGAAGTGTACTGTAGGCATTGTCATGATAGGGGGCATTTGTATTACGAAGGAAATGATTGGCGACACTCCAATCATAGTCAGGGTCATTGATAAGGGTGTGGAGTTTATCGCCAGTGACAGAAAGTTGGAGAATGTTATGAAAGTCCTGGTACATGAGTTCAACGGGGCGTTGATTTACATAAGAGCGAAGAGTGGAATAATCAGCCAAAATTCACAAATATGCAAAGAAAATGCGAAGAAGTTTCGTGCTAAAAGAAAAGGCGAGAGTCATGATGAAGGTGAGGGAGGTATGTGCGAAGAGGTCAAGGACAGGATAAGTAAGAGTGCTGGGATTTACTATTTTCAACGGTGTGATCCCCACTTCATAATAACGCTCGTAGGCAGCCTTATCGACTGCATTAGGGAAGCGAGGATCAACAGGCCCCCGGGAGGAGCTTGCACCCTTTTACTGTGAGCGTTTGCCACCAGCCATTAGGAATCAAAAGTGAAGGAAAGTAGAGGGAGAAAGAGTGTGGAAAATCCTCAAGAAAAATGGCTGTTTAAATAGATCTTGGCCGGATCGTCCCGTACGATCGCGAGATCATCCAGGACGATCGGTGCAATTATTACGGCCTGGACGATTTGTCAAAAAGGTGGTCCAATTGTCCAGGACGATCAGAGATTGTCCAAGATGATTAGACACAGGCGATCGTCCCGAGGAGTCAGGCTGGACGACCGTTGATGAAAAGGTATTGTCCAGGATGATTTGGTGGATCATCCCGGATGATGTGCAATAAGTTTGTCGGACGGGCCGAATTCCAATCGTCCAGCAGCTGACATGTGGATCGTCCAAGATGATGAGGTGGATCGTCCAAGATGATGGATAATAATTGGTGCAATGTTAGTCGTTTGATTAGATCATGAAGATAAGGATCATATCATCCAGGACGATGTAAGGATCGTCCAGGACGATCACAAATAATTAAAGTTTTTCAGCAGCAGGAGCAGTGTGGGGACGACTTTGAATGAATCATCCAGGATGATGTTTGGATCGTCCAGGACGAAGAGGATCGTCCAGGACGATCAAGGTATCGTCCAGGAGGATGTGAAGAAAATAGAAAAGGATGGAGGATGGAGATGATAGATCAGGATCCCAGAAAACACAACCAGTAAAATAAAATAAAACAACAAAACAAAATAAATAATGAAGAAAACTTGGAACAAGAAGACAGAAAAAAACAACAATTTTTGTTTTTTTTTTGTTTTTTTTTTTGTTTTTTTTTATTTTGACCAGTCTGCTCCAGTAAAATAGAATTCTCCCTTGATTTTCGATCCAAAAACATAAGAAGATGATTGACAAAGGTCAAATCCAGAAAAGGTTGGAAAAAATCAACTTTCGTAACTCTGACCCCGGGCACCTTATCGATGCAAACCTCTTTCAAAACAAAAATTTGATTCAGAAGAAAAAAAAATAAGATTTGAAAAAAGATCCTTTCAAGCCTCGTTCTAGAAAAATATCTGATATAATAGTGTTACAAAGTAAGGAATCAGAAATCAGGATTTCCAAACTCAAGCTTTTGAAAATATTAAGTGGCGCACGGATTTTTTTAAGACATTTAACAATCTGAAAGGGAAGAAAGCTTGGTTTGGGCTCATTTTGTGCCTCTTTTTCAAATTGGTTGGCGCTTTGCGCATCTTTTCATTTTTGATGCACTTTGTGTATCCAATTTGGCAATTTCGCATCTTTTCAGTTTTGGGCTCATTTTATGTCTCTTTTTCAATTTATTTGGCGCACTGCGCATCTTTTGTAAGCTTTCTCCTTTTCATAATCAATAAAGAGTCTCAGCTGTGAAACTATCTTCGAGGCATAGGAGATGACTCTCCATAATAAGGAAGAATAATTCACAAAACAAAAGCCATACATCATATGATAAATGCAATCATTTGGTTTAGAAAATCATAATAGTGACTCAAGACTTTGAAAATACTATTCATATGAGGTAGATTACTTTAGGAAGATAAAACAAATCTCTATTTCAAAAACTAATGTTTTAATTTTGAAAATGATTTTTATCCAAAAGAAACCATACATCAGTAAAGGAGTTAGAGGAAGAGAAACAATCATTAACGTTTCTTCCCTTTAACAGATCCAGTGGAATCAATCACTACTTATAAGCTTTCAGATAAAATAAGGCAAAACTCTTAGTCAGAAATCCTTTTTTTTAATTTTCAAACACATAAGACAGTAAAAACTAAACCATATCAAAATAAATACTCAAATTAAACTAAAACTAAAGCTAAAATAGAAAACAAAAGAATAAAAACTAAAAACAACTAATAGAAATAATCAAATCAAAAACTAACTAATAGAAAACAGAATAACAATTAGAACAATCAGAAATCAACAGTCATCAGAATCAAGCATTTATATCAATCACTCCTAATCTGGTTCTCAAAATGCAGAATGAGTCAAAGGCCAGTGGTTTAGTGAATATGTTAGCCAGCTGATTTTCAGTTGCTACATAATGTAGCTCAATGTCCCCTTTTGTAACATGGTCCCTAATGAAGTGATGCCTTATAACAATGTGTTTGGTCCTAGAATGTTGGATTGGATTCTTAGAGATACAGATGACACTAGTATTATCACACAGAATAGAAATTGTGCTAACAGATAACCCTAAATCTAAGACTTGTTGCTTCAACCAAAGAACTTGGGCCACACAACTCCCTAAGGCAATGTACTCAGCTTTAGCAGTGGAAAGTGCAACTGAGTTCTATTTTCTACTGGACCAGGAGAATAAAGACTGTCCTATGAATTGAAAAGTTCCAGAGATGCTCTTTCTATCCACCCTACACCCCGCAAAGTCAGAATCAGAATATCCAATGATCTCAAAAGAGGTGTTGTGCCAAGGGTACCAGATTCCTAGGTTTGGGGTCCCTAAAAGAAATCTAAGAATTCTCTTAACAGTAGTCAGGTGGGACTCTTTAGGATCAGCTAAAACCTAGCACAAAGTCAGACACTAAACATGATATCAGGTCGGCTAGCAGTCAGGTAAAGCAGTGATCCTATTATTCTTCTATACTTCTTCTGATCAACAGATTTTCCAATTGAATCCTTATCTAATTGAACTGAGGAGGTCATGGGAGTATTGATTGGCTTGGCTTTGTCCATTTCATATTTCTTCAAGATGTCCTTAGTGTATTTAGATTGATTGAGAAAGGTTCCATCATCCATTTGCCTTATGCTAAACCCCAAAAAGTAGGATAATTCTCCCATCATACTCATCTCAAACTCCTTACTCATTATTTTAGAAAACTCATCACATAAATATTTATCAGAAGATCTAAAAATTATATCATCAATATAGATCTGGACAATGAGTAAGTCATCCCCTATTCTCCTCAGAAAAAGGGTGGTGTCTACGCTCCCCTTAACAAACTCTCTTTCTAATAGGAATGTGCTAAGCCTCTCATACCAAGCTCTGGGTGCCTGTTTCAATCCATATAAGGCCTTTTTTAATTTATAAACATGATTTGGATATTGGGAACTCTCAAAACCTGGGTGTTGTTCTACAAAAACATCCTCTTTTATTACCCCATTTAAAAAGGCACTCTTGACATCCATTTGAAATAGCTTAAATCCCTTATAACAAGCAAAGGCTAGTAGCACTCTAATGGCTTCCAATCTAGCTACAGGGGTAAAAGTCTCCTCAAAATCAATCCCTTCAATCTGATTATACCCCTTAGCCACCAATCTTTCCTTATTCCTAACCACCACACCAGAATCATTCATCTTATTCTTAAAGACCCACTTAGTTCCCATAATACTTTGATTTCTAGGTCTTTCTACTAACTCCCAAACATCATTCCTTACAAATTGATCCAATTCTTCCTGCATAGCTAAAATCCAAAACTCATCTGAGAGGGCTTGATTGATGTTGGTGGGTTCAGTCATTGAGATGAAAGCAGAATAGTTTATTTCCTTCCTAAGTCCATGCCTAGTCCTAACACCTTCAGAAGGGTCTCCTAAGATCAGTTCTTTAGGATGACTCGAAGAATATCTCCAATCTCTAGGCAACGTGATTTGATGTTCTACCCTTTCCTCCAGATTTATATTTCCAACCCCTTGGGTAACCTCAACAATCTCTTCATCTTCTACTTCTGATCAAAACTCCTTAGGATCAGATTCAACAAACACTACATGGGTTGTTTCTTCCACCACCAAAGTCCTCTTATTGAACACCCTAAAGGATTTCCCCACACTTGAATATCCTAAGAACACTCCTTCATCAGATTTGGGGTCAAATTTTCCTAAGGATGATTTCCCGTTGTTCAGAATGAAAACCTTACAACCAAAGACATGGAGGTGGGACAGATTTAGAGTTCTACCCTTAATGATCTCATAAGGTGTCTTGTTCAGTTTGACTCTCACATTCACCCTATTCAGCACATAACAAGCAATGTTCACCGCTTCAGCCCAAAAGTATTTTGGAAGTGAATACTCGGCAAGCATGGCTCTAGCGGCTTCCACTAAGGTCTTATTCTTCCTTTCAGCTACCCCATTCTGCTGAGGGGTCCTAGGAGCTGAAAAATTGTGACTAATCCCTTGATCATCACAAAATCTTCGAAATCTTTTATTTTTAAACTCCCCTACGTGATCACTATGGATGGTAATAATCTCACATCCTAACTTCTTCTGAATCTAAGTAGAGAAAGATCTAAACTCATCAAATGACTCAGATTTTTGTGACAAAAATTTCACCCAAGTGAACCTCGAATAATCATCTACAATCACAAACCCATAGACTCTCCCCCCTAAGCTGGCAGTGCTAATGGGTCCAAAGAGATCCATGTGAAGAACTTCTAAAGGTCTAGAGGTACTAATGTCCTTAATAGAGTGAAAAGAGGACTGGACTTGCTTCCCTAACTGACAGGCATCACACAGGTGATTCTTAGTGAACTTAAGCTTGGGCGCACCTCTAACTAAGTCCTTTGGGTGACTCTCCTAAGGATTTTCATACTGGCATGACACAATCTCCTATGTCATAACCAAGACTCATCAGCAGCAGTTTTTAAGCAAATTGAATTATCAGATTTAATGCAGCTTACATCCACCTTGTAGACGTTGTTGATCCTTTGCCCCTGCAAAACAACTTCATCATTTAAGCTTAAAATCCAGCTAGTGGACAGAAATTTGATGTTGTATCCCTTGTCATAAAGTTGACTGATGCTCAGCAAGTTATGTTTCAGTCTATCCATAAGAAAAATATTATCAATCATAAAATTCTTTGAATCACTAATTATACCTGTGCCTACCACCTTCCTGGTGGTGTTATCTCCAAGTGTAACCTTGCCTCCAGCTCTCGCCTCCAGCAAAATGAACTGATTTGCATCTCCAGTCATGTGTCTAGAACATTCGCTGTCCAGGAACCACATGCTCTCATAAGGTCTTGTGTGAGAGCACACCTACAAAAATATCAAACGTCAGTCTTAGGAACCCAAACAGGTTTGGGTTCCTTCTTATGAAAAGAAGAATGCAATGCATGCGTGCTGTGCTGTGAAACAGTCAGTTTGGGTCTCCACACCCAATGTGTACTACGGTGAACAGTGTAGGTGTGGGAAATGTGTCCTAACATGCCACATGAAAAACATCTAACACCAGGAAAAGGATTAACTAAACGTCGTGAGTGATAGTGCCTCTTCCTAGATGTGTATGAAACATGCTTTGATGAACTTGCAACAGATTTTTCAAAAGGTGGCGGTGCATAAAACTGTTTAAAAGTAGGTGGTTTTTTGTTCTTTTCAAAAGCAGTAATTTTCACTCTTAAAAATTTGTTCTCCTTGTTAAGACTAGCAATCTCAAAAGTTCTTGCACTTTCATTACTTTCTAAATCACATGCCATATCTTTCAATTTCTTAAAGGCAGCTTCTAATTCAACATGCGATGTTTTTAATGCATCATGCTCTATAATTAAATCAGAATGCTTTCTATTCAGTTCATCAAACTCCTCTAGTAAAGACATGTGATTGCTATCAATAGTGGAATGATCCTTAATCAACACATCATGCTCTTTTTGCAAAGTTAAATAATCTAGTTTTAAACTAGCATGGGTTTACTTAAGCTTCCTATACGATGCATGAATTTTTTCTGATACTTCAAATAATTGATCGTAAGTAAGCTCAAATACCTCTTCCTGGTCCGACTGACCAGGGTGATCATCAGCCATCAAACACAAGTTTGTTTCCTCCTCTTCAGCTTAGGTCTCAGAGGAGTCGGATGCCGAGTCTGCCCAGAACGCCTTTTGTATCCGCTTCTTATCCTTTCTGAACTTTGGTTTCTCCTCACCCTTCTCCTTGCTTGGGTGAGCCTTGAGTGTAGGACAATCCACCTTTATGTGTCCAGGCTTCCTGCATTCAAAATAAACAGATTTAGATGAACCTTTAAAGTTTCTACTGGTCTTACCTTTGTTCCACTTTTGAAAATTCTTATTCTTCTTCCTTATAAAGCTCTTGAATTGCCTTGTGATTAAGGCAACATCATCGCTATCAGACCTGGAAGTGCTAGCATCTGAATCTTTGGCCTTTAACGCCACTGTCTTCTCCTTCTTCCGTTCACCTGCATCAAGTTGTCTTTTGTTCATCCATTCCTCGTAAGCAATGAGTGATCCAAGTAAGCTATCAATAGAGTAAGTATTTAAATCTTTAGATTTCGTGATTGCAGTAATCTTAGCATCGTAAGAAGCAGGCAAACATCTAAGAATTTTGTTCACTCTTTCATAATTAGTTAGTTCTCTTCCTAGAGCATGCAAAGAGGTAACGATTTGAGTGAACCATGTATACATTTCTGAAATCGTCTCACTAGGTTTCATGCGAAAAAGTTCGTAATCATGTAACAAGATGTTTAACCTAGACTGTTTGACTTCAGTTGTATCTTCATATGTTATACACAATCTATCCCAGATTTCTTTACCCGTTGTACAAGTAGAAAAATGCATATAGTCTTCATATTTTAAAGCACAAAAGAAACAGTTCAAATATTTTGCATTTAATTGTGCTAAATCACGATCATCAAAAGTCCAATCTGTAAACGAGAGTTCAATTTTTATATTGTTAATCAATCTAAAAGGTGGTTCGTATCCATCCTTAACTAACATCCACATGCGATAGTCAATCGATTGAAGAAAAGTAGACATGCGTGTTTTCCAAAATATTATCAAACAACGGTGGTCTTGTAATAGAATAACCTTCAACAGTATTATGATTACCACAGTTAGCCATGGATCAAATTCAAAAGTTTTTCAAAATTAGATTTTATGAATTCCGCTTTGTTACCACTTAAATGTTCGATAGGGATGTTAAGCCCTAGTGAACTAGTCCCGAGGCTAACCAAGAGCGGGGGTGAATTGGATATTTAAAAATTTCAAGAGGAACAGAAAAAATTTTTTGATACTTTGCAGCGGAAATAAGTAAACAAGAATAAAAAGATCAATCACAGATATTCACCCACGCAGTTAATATCAAAAAAGTAAAGTGCAAAACAGAATCAGAAAAGCATACCAGATTTTATAGCGGTTAGGTCAACTTGACCTATGTCCACTCCCCAGAGCCTCCCCTCCGGGTATTGCACTAAACAAAAAGTATCTCTACTTTTGCTCCCACAGCAAGGTGAAGAAGCCTGTACAAAACCTCCTTTTCACCACACAGTGAGGCAGAGAACCCGACCTCCTTTAGCTTCCACCTGAAGCGGGCAGAGAACCCCGGATCTTCTTGCGAACGATCCTCCCACAACGAACACCAACTAGACGAAAGATGACGAGCAGAGAAGATGACTCTGATCCATGCTTGGAGCAACCTTAGTGAATCCCTCACTAACTCCCCCTCACAAGATCCTCTCTCTCTCTCCCAAACTCTCTCTCTGTTGGGTTTCTCTGGGAAGGAAAGTGGTAAAAGATTTTTCTTGTTGGAAAAAAAATATCTTTTATAGGAGGGCTTAAAATTTGCCCTAAATCTCAACTGGTCGGCCATGATCATCCAGGACGATTGCTAGATCGTCCTGTATGATCATTTCAAAATCAACTGTTTAAGCTTGTACGATCTGGCTCTTCTGGACGATCAGTAGAAAAAATTGATCATATCGTCCCGTACGATCCTACGATCGTCCGAGATGATTAGTGCAAATCGAGGAATATCGTCCAGAAGACAATTCGGGTCATCCAGAGAAACTTGTGCTGGACGACCAAAAAATGACTTGATTATCCAGGACGATAATGGTATCGTCCTGTACAATTAGTTCAAAAAGTGCTAAAATCATCCTGAGCATAGTTCGGGATGTATAGCTGAAATGCACTAGACGATCATGACTATCCGGGACAATCCTGCGATCGTCCAGGACGATATGATTGTATCAATCAAAAATAAATTGCTTTCTTTAATTACCAGATTAAATTAGGCATGATTGATCAGACCAAATAACTTAAAATAAAAACTTGCCTAACTTGATCTGGCGGCTGAGAATTTCTGATTTGAGCATATCGTCCCGTACGATCCAAAGATCGTCTAGGACGATCTGCTTAATCAGACCCTCTTAACTTAGTCGCCCTAATTAGGTTTCTATTTTTACCTGATTGTCCAGGATGATGTAAATATCGTCCAGGATGATCTGAACAAAAAATGAACAGAAACTCTAATTCACTCAAGCTCTCCCCCTGAGTGTGTGTGTGCAAGGTTACTTAGCTGGGGGATAAGTTACATTACAATTGACTCAAGAAAAAGAAAAATAGTACATTAGACACACTTGGACCCGATTTTGAGTTGGCTTGAGTGGCTCGTGATCTGTTGTGCCTGAAACGGGTTAGCCAAGCAAAAACAGACTGGAAACATGTTTGTCATCATCAAAACCAGATTTGCAACAGTCTTCAGCAATCAAAATATTAGTGAAAATATTTTTTAAAAACTTTGTCATTCCACCAATTAAGGATTTGTTTTAATATTTTTAGCTTGAACCAAAACCTCTTCATACCATGAACAGAGTTATCAGGATGCAAAGGGGCATGCCAATTTTCCTGAACCACCTCCATAAAAGCTCATGAAGTAACCACATATTTTGAAATCTAAACTAGGCAAAAGAATTCATCTGTCTAACTTTAAGCGTAATCAATAGAGGGGAATGATCAGAAAGAGTTCTACTAAGATGCTCAACCGAAATAGCATCAAAAGATTTAAGCCAATTGTCATTGAATAAAACATGATCCAGATGTTGCCATAAATGACCACAATTCCAAGTGAATTTATTAACAGAAAAACCAATGTCAATCAGATTACAATCCATAATCATATTGTTAAAATCCTCCATTGAGTGATAGTTAGGAGTAAAACCCCCCAACCACTCAGAAGGACTCGAAATGGTATTAAAATCACCACCAACAAGCCAAGGAAGGTTGCAAATACTATGAAAGTTATTAAGTTGGTCCCATAAAATTTTTCTAGTATTACGAGCAGAAGCAGCATAGATAAAGGAAGCACAATAATGCATATTTAAAAATTCAATCCTACAATGTAGAACATAAGTAAGGTCACCAATAACATCTATCCTAACAGGTTCCTTCCAAAAAAACCCAAATTTTATTGGAAGAGTTAGAAACATAATGCTTAAAACCCATGATTCTAACAGTAGAAGGTAATTTGGACACATTAATAAGTGGATCAAGCAAAATAAGAATAGAAAGATTATAAATATGACATAAATTCTTAACTCTCAAACTAGAAGAGGGGCAACCAATACCCCTAATATTCCAAATAATAGTTTTAAACATAAGAAACAGGTTAATGACTAGTATGCGAGCGACGAGTAGTTCTAGGAGATTGTAAAATGATGTTTTTGTTCTTCCTGCCTCTCCTATTCTGAAGTTTAGTAAAGCTTGTGTCAAGATCATCTTTAGCAAAATATTTAGCAACAATTTCCATATCCTCTGTATCAGTAAAAGCCTCACTATTATAAAGAGAAGTTGAAGGAATCTTACCAACATCATGATCATGTTGAGCCACCTGACATACCTATTATGGACATACATCCATCATAAAACTCTCATCATCATCCATAATACTTTTACTTCACATAGCAAGCTCATCAATGCCTTCCCCAAAAGAAAGGCTATCCTCCACCCTAGCCAATTCACCCTCCTCCAATGTGTTACCATTCCCAACAATGTCTTTACTACATAATTCACTATCGGCATTAACTTCTGCCACATTCTCCTGCTCATTCAAAACCAAAGGATTAGTAGGCATATTCGATAGGAGAAAACGTTCATCTTAGATAAATTTTTGTTAATAATACAAGGAATAATAGAGTCAGAAATAGCCAAATTTTCTTATCCATATTTTCACAGCTAGAGGGTAATATAGAGTTAGCTTTAATATTAACTCCCTGATCATGATTCAAACAATCCACATTAGTAACAATTTGTTCAATATGAACACAAGATAATTGCATAGGATCCTTAGTGTTTTCAATTGGTTTAGGGTTATTGCCCTCCAAGTTTCCAAGATCAGAGATAATGATTTCAGAAGAAGCCGCGTTGATCACATTCCCTTGCTATTATTTGGAAGGATCCTTTTCCTTATGAAGGTGAGGATGTTTCCTAAAGCATTCATTTATACCATGACCATGCACTTTGCAATGAGAACGAAACATGGGCAAGTTTTCAAATTCCACTTTTTAGAAGTAACCCTTCAACTTTGATCCAATCCAAATTTCATTTGGATGCTTCTTAGAAATATCCAACTCAACCAAAACCTGAGCCACAGACAGCCGGGAAACAGAAGCAGTGGCTTGGTCCGTTTGTAAAGGCCTTCCAAAAATCAAAGCCAATCCAAATAAGATTTGAGATTTAAAGAAATGAAGTTTCATATTTGGAAAAGAAATCCACACCGGAGCAATAGGGGATTCCTCCCTAACATTAAAATCCATTGTCCATTTGAGCAAACGCATTTGACATGCTTGGATATAGTAAGATCTCCTAACAAAAATACGGCTATAATCAAGATCATTCGAAATTTGAATCATAACATGCCTTTGATCGCGTAAACCGATATGGAAAGAACCCAAAAGTTTTAGGTTAGCAAAAAATATATGTATAATGTCAAGGTTCGAATGTCTCAATAAAAACTTGCCCACCAATGTTAAAGCAAATGGAGCAGCCAACTAAGCAAACACGGAGTCCTCAAACATCAAAGTCAGGCAACCCTTAAAGGAAGTGTGAACGAACTGCAGTTTAGAAGAAGCAGAACAGGAACCAGTCAATACATCCTTCAACGAATGAGATTTACCCTCAGAAATGGAAGAAGTATGAGGGAGGGATGACGATAGAGTTTTCATTCCCAAAACCCCAAAAAATGCAAAAAAAAAACCTCAAAATCAACTCAGAAAAAGAATAACTGGAAATGATGTAAAAGAAAACAAGCAAAAAAACCATAAGAAATCCACGCTAGGAGGGCCAAAGCAGCAGCACGGAGAGGAACCCTAGATCACCTCCAAATCGCTAGAGCAAAAGAGCTGTTGCAGTTTTTGCTAACTATATAAATCAATAAATTAAACAACTTTGAACACACATTAATCAGTTAAGTAAACTTAATTATCAAGGATGCCCTAATTAGGGTTTCTATTTTGAACTGATCATCCAGAATAATTTTGGATCGTCTTGTATAATATGATAAAAAATAGAAGAACTCTTAAACTCACCAAATTTCTCCCCCTGTGTGTGTGTGTGTAAGGTTACTTAGCTTGGGGATTCACTACATTATATTTGACTCAATAAAGGGAAAAATTACATTGAAATGAAATTACAAGCAAACCCGATCTTGAGCTGATTTATTTTGCAAGTGATCTTTAAGGACCTGAAAAAGTTAGTAGGTAGGGAAACCAAAAATAAATATACAATGATAGTAATATAAAGAAAATATTGTTTGCTATCATCAAAATTATAGTACCTATATCTAAATTTGCAATAATCTCCTCCTTTTTTATGATGGCAAATATTGTTTATTAGAAATTTCAAATCAATATCAATATTATTATTATTATTTTAAATTAAATAAAAATATTCAAAAAAATAGGAATAGAAATAAAGCAAGATAAATTTCACTAAAACAAGGCAAATTATACACTACCCCCCTTTCGACATCACAAAAAGGAGGCTAGACACAAAACAGAACAAAGTATATAAAAGAACATCAGTACAAGCACTACACAATAACTCTGCGCAAAATAAAAGTAAGAAGGACCTAATCAGGTGGAGGAGGTGCTGGTGGTGGCTAAAAGAGACCATGAATCGAAGCAAATTGATCCCCAAACTAGGCCATATCCTGGTCGTGATGCTGCTGCCGTTGGGCAACATAGGCATTAAAATGAGCAACATCCTCTGTATGTTGCTGCTCCTATGCAACAACGTAGGAGTCAAACCTGGCCTCCCACTGGTCAAATAGCTCCACCAGTTGATCTATCTGGGACTACTGGTGAATAGGAACTGGAGTAGGAATAGGTTCTTCTTCTTCTCCCACATCCTCCCCACATTCTAGATGAAGGCAAGTATTTTGGAGGACAATGAAGGAGTTATTGGAATAAAAGGTAGGTTGTTAATCAGGTGGGTTACGATATTAAAGGTTATACTTGGTTTTAAGCACATAAGTAATGATGTATCCTAAAGCTATATTTAGTTTTCTCCTATGGTCGGGATCCCTAATGTTTGTGAGATGTTCAGTGTATCTGATTAGGAGAATGGCGGCATTAAAATCTCTATGAGCTATTATGTAGTAAGTGGTGAGGGAAAGGATGGGCGTGATGTGAATGCGATCCCTAGCTTTGGGAATAATAGAAGTTTTAAGAATATGCTGGATGGTCCGTGCATCTTTTACTACAGAATGTGCTACAGAGTCATGAAAAAGGGCATTTGTGTTCCTAATGAGGGTATTAACAGGACTCCAATTAAAGTTAGGATCAACAAGTAAGATGTGAATCTTGTTCCTAGTGGTGGAAAGATGAAGAAGTTCATATAGGTCATGCTGTGATTTCAACGGGTCGTCTATTCTCATAGGATTGTAGGGAAGTTGGAATTGATTCGAAGACTGGTGAAAAATTCAAATAGAAGCTCAAAGTT
Organism: Dendrobium chrysotoxum; assembly: GCA_019925795.1. NCBI lineage: Eukaryota > Viridiplantae > Streptophyta > Magnoliopsida > Asparagales > Orchidaceae > Dendrobium > Dendrobium chrysotoxum. The sequence continues at coordinate 50,424,855 of CM034308.1, forward strand.
AAAGGGGAAAAGCAAGGGTCAGAATGAAAGCAAGAGATGTATGAGCAGAGAGATTAAGTACCCTATAGGTCAGAACAGTTGGATTGACCACTTTGGAAGGGCTAATCCCTGTAGATTTGAAACGAGCATAAGCAGCTTGATCTGCTTCTTCAGTTAAGCGGGGGTCAACAGTTCCCCTGGAGGAACTACCTGTTTACATTCTAGAACATTTTCCATGAGCCATAGAGAAGATTTGAGTACTAGGAATTGAGAGAAGGGGTTTTGAGGTGAGAAAAATAACTTGAAATTGGCTTATTTATAAAGAGTTATCCAGATCATCTAGGATAATTGTGATATCATCCAGGATGATTTGAAGCAATAATGGCATCCAGGCCGATTGGCCAAAAAGGTTGTCCTATCGTCCAGGATAATCAGGAATCATCCAAGATGATTAGACATAGGCGATCATCCCAAGGAGTCAGTCTGTACGATCATTGACAGGCCTAATCGTCTTGGACGAATATATGGATCGTCCAGGATGATGAGTCATTGTAGATCATCCCAACCATCATTCAAATCATCCAACTATTTTTGCCATGTGAATCATCCAAGATGAACAGGTGTAATCTAGGATGGTTACCAATAATAGAACCAGATGAGCCGTTAGTTTCAGATTGAATAGGGATATGATGATATTGTCTAGGATGATGTAGATATCATCCAAGATGATGTAAAAAAAAATTTCAAGAAATTGAATGATGAAAAGAGGTGATTAGGGAGGATACAAAAAATTAACTCAAAAATCATAAAGAATATCAAAACAGAAAAATAAGCTAAAAATAATTTGTTAAAATAAAAATAAGTTTTTTATTTATTTTTGAATCTATCAGCTCCAGTAAATGACAAATTTACCTTAAGTTTAGATTTAAAAACTTGAAAGAAATAAATCAACAATGTTGAAATCAAAAAAATGTTAAAAAATTAATTTTTGCAAACCTTACCTCGAACACCTTGTAGGGTAAAGTTTCTTTTAGACAAAAATTGAATTCAAAAATAAAGAGGTTAGATAAAAAATATGATCTTATCAAACTTCGTTCCAGAAAAAATATCTGTTAAGATAGTATTGCAAGGTAAAGAACCAGGAATCATGATTTTCAATCTCAAGTATTTTAAAATTTTACGTGACACATGAATTCTTTTAAGGACTAAAAATATTTAAAAGGGAAGGAAGCTTATTTCTTTTATGGTGTCATTTTGTACCTCTTTCTCAGTTATTTGCGCACTTTGTGTATCTTTCAATATTTGATACACTTTGTGTATGTTGTAATTAATTGGTAAATATTTTTTATTTTTTCTATGTTAGGCTCATTTTGTGCCTCTTTTCATTTATTTGTAAGCTTGTTTCCTTTCATAATCTCTAAAGACTCTCAGTTGTGAGATTTTCTTCCAGTTATAAAAGAGGAAGAAACTCACTCTCTGATATAACGAAGAGTAAACCACAAAATAAAATCATACTCATATGATAAATGTAACCACCTGATTAAGAAAACTAAAAAGTGATTTAATGATTTCAAACACTATTCATATGAGATATATTACTATAGGAAGATAAAAAAGATCTCTATTTCAAAGTCTAACTTTTTAATTTTGAAATAAATTTTGATTCAAAAAGAAAAATACACCATTAAAGGAGTTAGAGGAAGAGAAACAATCATCAATATTTCTTCTTTTAACTATTTTAGAGGAGTTAATCATTGCTTACAAGCTTCTAAATAAAACAAGTCAAAAATCTCATTTAGAAATCAAGTTCATCAGTAGTGGTGAGTGGTGATCTGGTTCTTAAGAAACTGAAGAAAATCAACAAGAAATCAAAAAACAAAAAACACAAAAAGAAATAAACAAACAAATCAAACAAAAAATGAAGAGAATCAATAGGAAATAAAAAAATAAAAAACACATTAAAATTTAAATAAACAAATCAAATAAAAAAACTAAGAGCAGAAACATAAATAGAAAGCATCAATTTCAAGCATGAATATCTATAACACCTAATCTGGTTCTTAAGGTGCTAAAGGTTTTAAAGGCTAGTAGTTTTGTGAAGATATCTGTCAGTTGATTTTTAATGGCTACATGATGTAGCTCTATGTCTCCTTTGATAACATGGTCCCTAATGAAGTTGTGCCTAATGTCGATGTGTTTGGTCCTGGAGTGTTGGATTGGATTCTTTGAAATATAGATGTCACTAGTGTTATCATATAAGATAGGAATTGTGCCTACAGGAAGTCCTAAATCCAAAATTTATTTCTTTAACCAAAGGGCCTAGGCCATACAACTTCTTAAGGCAATGTATTCATCTTCAACAGTGGACAGTGTAACTAAGTTCTATTTTCTACTAGACCAGGAGACTAAGAATTGTCCTATGAATTGACATGTTCTAGATGTTCTTTTTCTATCCACCCTACATCTTGCAATGTTTGAATTAGAATATCCTATAATCTCAAAGGTAGTGTTATGCCTAAGATACCAAATTCCTAAGTTTTGGATTCCTAAGAGATATCTAAGGATTCTCTTAACTGTAGTCAGGTGAGATTCTTTAGGAAGATCAGCTTAAAATCTAGTACAGAGATAGACACTAAACATTATATCAAGTCAGCTAACAGTTAAGTGAAGCAGTGATTCAATTATTCCTCTGTAATTCTTCTGATCAACTGATTTTCCATTTGAGTCTTTATCTAATTGAACACTTGAGCTCATGAGAGTGTTTATTGGCTTGGCTTTATCTATTTCATATTTCTTCAGGATGTCCTTAATGTATTTTGATTGATTAAGAAAAATTCCATCATCAATTTGCCTTATGCTAAACCCTAAAAAGTAGGGCAATTCTCCTATCATACTCATCTCAATTTTCTTACTCATTATTTTAAAGAAATTATCACATAAGTCTTTATTAGAAGATCTAAAAAGTATATCATCAACATATATCTGAAGAATGAGTAATTCATCTCCTACTTTTCTCATAAAAAGGGTGGTGTGACGCTCCCCTTAACAAACTGTCTTTTTAGTAGAAATGTGATAAGCCTCTCATACCATGCCATGGGTGCCTATTTTAATCCATACGAAGCCTTTTTTAATTTGAAAAATATGATTTGAAAACTGGGAATTCTCAAAGCCTGGGGGTTGCTCTACATACACATCTTCTTTTATTATCCCATTTAAAAAGGAACTCTTTACATCCATTTGGAAAAGCTTAAATCCCTTATAACAGGCAAAGGTTAGTAGCAGTCTAATGGCTTCTAATTGAGCTACAGGGGCAAAAGTTTCCTCAAAATCAATCACTTCTATTTGGTTATACCCCTTAGTCACTAATCATGCCTTATTCCTAACCACCACACCAGAATCATTCATTTTATTCTTAAAGACCCATTTGGTTCCTACTATACTGGTTCTTAAGTTTTTATACTAGTTCGCAGACATCATTCTTAACAAATTGGTTTAATTCCTCTTGCACGGCTAGGATCCAAAATTCATCATAAGTGCTTGATTTATGTTTGTGGGTTCAGTCATTAAAATGAAGGCATAGTGGTTTACTTCTTTCTAAATTCATGCCTAGTTCTAACACCTTCAGAACGATCTCTCAAGATCAATTCTTTAAGATGACTCGAAGAATATCACCATTCTCTAGGCAGTATAACTTTAGGTTCTACCCTTTCCTCCCGATTGACACATTCTACTCCTTGGGTGACTTCTACAACCTCCTCTTCTTCTACCTTAGACCCTCTAGAATTATCATATTCATCAAACACAACATAAGTGGTCTCCTCAACAATCAGGGTTCTTTTATTGAAGACTCTATATAATTTCATAACACTTGAGTAACCTAGAAACACTCCTTCATCAGATTTTGAGTCAAACTTTCTTAGTTGAGACTTTTCATTATTTAAAATAAACATTTTACATCCAAAGATATGAAGGTGAAAGACGTTAGGTGTCCTACCCCTAAGAATTTTATAGGGTGCTTTGTTCAGCTTAGATCTAAGATTTACCCTATTCAGAACATAACAGGCTGTATTCATCGCTTCTGCCCAAAAGTATTTAGGAAGTGAGTATTCAGCTAATATGGCTCTAGCAGCTTCTACTAGGGTCTTGTTCTTTCTTTTATCTATCACATTCTACAGAGGGGTCCTAGGAGCAGAAAAATTATGATCTATCCCTTGCTCCCTACAGTAGGTTTCAAATTTCTCATTTTCACCATGGTCAGTATGAATAGTCAAAATTTCACAACCTAATTTCCTCTGAATTCAAGTGGAGAAAGATCTAAATTCATTAAATAATTTACTTTTATGAGATAGGAATCTAACCCAGATGAACCTCAAATAATCATCAATAATTACATACCCAACGACTTTCCCTCCTAAGCTTGAAGTGCTTACAGGTCCAAAGAAATCCATGTGAAGGACTTCTAATGGTTTATTAGTGTTAATGTCTTTGATTGAGTGGAAGGAGCATTTGACTTGATTTCCTAACTTATAAGCATCACACAGGTGATCCTTAATGAACTCTAGTTTAGGGACACCTCTCACTAAGCCTTTTTGGGTGATCATTCTAAGGCCTTTCATGCTTGCATGACACAATCTCCTATGCCACAGCCATGATTCATCAACAATTGATTTTAAGCAAATAGTAATATCAGCTTTAAAGCAATTTAGACCCAACATGTAGACATTATTTATCTTTTTTTCCTACAAAACAATTTTGTCATTTAAGCTTATAATGCAGCAAGTTGGAAGAAATTTTATGTTGAAGCCTTTATCACAGAGCTGGCTGATGCTAAGCAGATTATATTTCAGTCCATCTACAAGCAAAACATTATCAATAATGAAATTTTTTGAATCACCAATTATACCTGATCCCACCACTCTCCTGGTGGTGTTATCTTCAAGTGTTACCTTGCCTCCTACCCTGGCCTCGAGCGAAATGAATTGATTTGTATCTCTAGCCATATGCCTTGAACATCTGTTGTCCAAGTACCACATGTTCTTATGAGGCCCTTTGGGAGAGCACCCCTACAAAATCATCAGATGTCAGATTTGGGAACCCAAACAGGTTTGGGTCCTTATGAAGAAAAGAAGAGTGAGATGTATGCATGCTATACTGTGAATTTTATAATTTTGGTCTCCACACCAAATGTATTCTATGATGAATGATACAAGTGTGGGAGATATGTCTTAGCATGCCACAAGAGAAATATCTAATACCAGGAAAAAGGTTTACTAATCTATGTGGGTTTTGGTGCCTCTTCCTAGGTTTGAATGATGCATGCTTTATTGATGTTTTATAAAACCCTACAAGTAAAGGTGGTGTTTTATTTTGCTCTAATGCAATAATCATTTCTCTTAGAAATTCATTTGCCTTTTCATAGCTTGCCTCTTGTTGTTTCAATGCATACTCACTACTATCTAAATCGCATGAAACAGTGTCTAGTTTTTTGAAAGCCTTTTCTAAATCAACATGTGATGTTTTCAAGGAATCATGCTCAATAGTTCAATCAAGTTAATTTTTATTCAAAGAATCAAATTCATCTAGTAAAGCCATGTGATTGCTATCCAGAGTGGAATGATCTTTCATTAGAATTTCATACTCTTTTTGTAGATTTAAAAATTCAACTTTCATGCTAGCATGTGCTTTCTTGAGATTCCTATAAGAAGAAAGAAATCTTTTAAAAATTTTAAATAATTGATCATATGTAAGCTCACATACCACTTCTTGATCAAAATGATCAAGATGATCATTAGCCATTAAACATAGGTTTGTTACCTCCTCTTCAGCTTCAGTTTCAGAGGATTTAGATGTTGAGTTTGCCCAAAAAGCTATTTGGATCCATTTTTTGTCCTTTTTGAACTTAGATTTTTCCTCACCCTTCTCCTTGCTTGGGTGAACTTTCAGAGTTGGGAAATTAAACTTCAAATGCCCTTGCTTCCTGCATTAAAAAAAATAACATCAGATGAAGCTTTAAAATTTTTATTATTCTTACCTCTATTCCACTTCTGATGATGTTTTTGTTTTTTTTTTGTAGGAAGCTTTTAAATTGCCTTGTTATTAAGGTAATGTCATCATCATCAAAACTAGGACCATCAATGTCAAAATTATTATCCTTCAAGGCTATAGTTTTTTCCTTCTTTTCATCTGCATCAAGTTGCATTTGGTTCACCCCTTGTTCGTAAGCAATTAGTGATCCAAGTAAGTTATCTATTGAATAAGTATTCAGATCCTTAGATTCAGTAATGATAGTAATTTTTGCATCAAAGGAAGAAGGAAAACACACAAAATCTTGTTTACCTTTTCACAATTTGTAAGCTCTCTCCCTATGGCATGCAAAGAAGTAATAATCTGTGTAAATCTAGTGTATATTTCAGATATTGATTAGCTAGGTTTCATGCAAAAAAATTCATAATCATGTAAAAGAATGTTCAGCCTAGATTATTTAACTTTGTTTGTGCCTTCATAAGTTATACATAATCTATCCCAAATTTTCTTACCAGTTAAACAGGTGGAGACATGCAAATAATCTTGAGATTTTAAGGCATAGAAAAAATAGTTTAAACATTTAGCATTTAGTTATACAAGATCTCTATCATCAGTTGTCCATTCAGTAAAAGGAATTTCAGTTTTAACACCATTGATTAATCTATAAGGTATAGAATATCCTTCTTTAGCAAGCATCCAAATGCGATAATCAATCGATTATAAAAAGATGGACATACGAGTTTTCAAAAAAATCAAAAAGAATATTATCAAATAGAGGTGGTCATGTTATTGAATAACCTTCTGTAGTATTAAGATTACCAAAGTTAGCCATTGATCAAAATTTAAAAATTTTCTAAAACTTTGTTTTATGAATCCCACTCTGATACCACTTGAAAGTTTGTGAAGGGTGTTAAACCATATAGAACTAGCTCGAGGCTAACGAAGAGGGGGTGAATTGTTATTTTAAAAATTCTTTAATCAAATAACAAAAAAATCTTTTTGAAATCTTTTTGAATATTATAAACACAACCAGTTTAAGCAGAAGCAGATAATTAATATCAAAAATTTCAATCACAGATTAGATCACAAAAACAAGCAAAAATAAGTAGAAAGAATACAACAAATTTATAGTGGTTAGATCAAATCTGACCTACGTCCACTCCCTAGAACCTACCATTCTAGCTATTACACTAATCAGTTAGTGTCACTCCCTTTGCCCCCATAATAAGGTGGAGAAGCCCTTACAAAATATTATTCACCATCTCGATGAGGCAGAGAACATAGAATCCTTTTATTCCCACCTGGAGTTAGCAGAGAACCATATAAATCCTTTTACTCCCTCTTGGAGTAGGCAGAGAACCTGATAATCTTTTTACTCCCTCCTAGAGCAGGCAGAGAACCTCAACCTGATGCTGATGATCATCTCCTCAGAGCCACCAAGGAACCAAAGAATAAGAAGGAAGAAGATGATCGAATCCTTACTTGGAGAAACCTTTATGAATCCCCTCACAAACTCCCCATCACAATATTCTCCCTCTCTTTCTCCCAAACTCTCCTTCTAGGAGAGAGGATATTGTGAGGAAGAGTTTGTGAGGGGATTCACAAAGGTTGCTCCAAGCAAGGATTTGATCGTCATCTTTCTTCTTCATCCTTGGTCCCATAGGGGCTCTAGGGAGACAATTATTAGCATCATATCTGGGTTCTCTGATTGCTTCAGGTGGAAGAAAAAGGAGTTGGGGTTCTCTGCCTACTTTAAGAGGAAGCAAAAGGAGTTGGGGTTATCTTTCTGCTTCAAGAGGAAGCAAAAGGAGTCAAGATTCTCTGCCTCACCGGTGTCAGTGGAAATATTTTGTAAGGGCTTCTCTACCTTACTGTGGGAGCAAAAGGAGAATCACTATAGTTTTTAGTGAAATACCTAAAGGAGAGGCTCCAGGGAGTTGACGTAGGTCAAGTTGACCAAACCACTAAAAATTTGGTGTGCTCTTTTCATTTACTTTTTTGTACTTTAATTTTTACATATTTTTATAATTTGATATATGGTTGAAATATCTAATTTTGACTATCTGCTTCCGCTTTAACTTGTTGTGTTTTAAAATATTCAAAAGAACCAAAATATTTTTCTATTTGTGTAAGAATTTTTTAAAATACCAATTCATCCCCCTCTTGGTTAGCCTTGGGACTAGATTATAAGGGCTTAACAATCCTAATGAACTTTCAAATTGTGCGTTAGATTACCCCTAAGTTAGGGATGATTTATTTGCTAATTTAATCTTATGCAGTTGGCCTCGCTCATATAGGACGTTTAAAAATCAAAGGGGGCAAAATAAAAATTAAGCTTTAAGTTATTAATGTTTTTTACAGGTGCTACGCATGCTTAAGTCCCCCTTTATATTAAAAAAGTATGGTCGAGTGTGACTGTGATTTGAGTATTTTAATTTTTTTTATTAATATAAGCTGCTTGAGATGTTGAATTTTACTTTAAATGCCTAGGATAACCCTGCAGGATGTTTGAGTCTAGAATTTTCTATTTTTAAATATAATTTAATTAGTGTCTAGAGTTGTAAATGTTTAAAAGTGACAAATTTGAGATGGGATATTAGATATCCAATCTAGAATCTAAAGACAAGGGTGACATCCCTTAGGGGAGAGTCCCTCTTCATTTGGATATCCAGATTAGGATACTTTCAAGTATCCAAGGAGAAAAGAAAACACCCCTTCGGGGAGAAGTTTCATTTCACTTGGATATCCAGACCTGACGGATCCAAGGAGCCTGTAGAAGGATGAAGGAGTGATGAATGAGAAGAATCCCTTTTGTCAAAGTCGCTTGAGTCTTAGGAGTAGAATTCGAGTTATTGTCAGTGGTACCCAGCCACTTTACTTTTCTTGCAGACCCTAACTTGTAATGTTAGAAGGAACTTACCCATGGACATTTAATTTATTTAATTATTTTTATTATTTAATTGATTTTTTTATGTTAATTGTGATATAGGATTGCATGCTTTTAGTTATTTTTTGATGATCTTGCATGTCAATTTTGTTTTAGTTTGGAACCTGATTGGAGGCTCATGAGGGAATGAAAAAACTTTGTGTACCTTAATAAATTAAAAATTATCAGGCTCATATAAGAACTCTAATGAATTTAATAAGTAAGCCCGGGATCAGTAGGAGAGTTTGCATAATATGTTGTTGCATCTTCTTTCCTTCGTTAAGTTCCTCCCTGCCTGTGAGTTTTGGCAAACCACCAGGACTATGAGGGTACAGATCTGTCATGGGGAATTTGCACAATCTTTAGGATAAAATATATTTTTTAGCCTTTTAAAACTATTACATTCTGATTTAAGCATTTCATCGAGTCATGTAGCATGCATTATATTATAAATTAATTAAAAAGTGTCTAAATTTTAATTACATTTATTTTGAGCTTCAATTTACCCAACATAAGTTAAGAGGCCAATCAGGATAAGGTTTAAATATAGGCCCCACTTTCCTCAAACTTAACTTAATCAAATGTCCCTACCACTCTTTCATAACTGACCAGACTCATAGTTTTAAAATGCCTAGGTGGTCAGCTGGCTCCCCAATCCAGGCCAACGTAAATCTAGATCTTCCATTGTGGTAGCTTGGTTTGGGTTACTGATTTTTTAGTACCCAATTTAGACTTAGGTTTTGAGGCACGCTCAGGCTATAAGACCTCAATCTTCAGGAATTGAATCCCAACTTTTTAATAAAATTAATAATTCAAACTTAAATTTCTTTTAATCTAAATTTAAGCCCAAAACTTAGGATAGGCTGAGGTGTTTCTGAACTATTTTAGAATCTCAAGACACCTCCTACTTTTCCTACTTTGATCTCCAAAATAAGTGTTCCACTTTGATCCAATCTCAATTGAAAATTTCAATCCACATCTCCTTTGACATCAAGCTTTAAAATCTTCAGATAAAATTTCTACCGATATTTTAATCGAGAGTATTTGTAGGAAACTTTGGTTTTCTACGTGTAATTAACTATGAGCGCTTAAGCTCATAGGAGATTTATAAAACTTAATCAATTTTTAAAATCAAAATTTTCAAAACATTAATTAATTATCTTTGGAAAAATTAAATTCGATAATCATTATCGTCATATTCAAATGATTAATAGTAAATAATATCTTCTTTCTTCAGGAAGATGTATCATTCTATTATCATAATTTTGATTATGAAACTAATGATCTCTTTGTCCAAATTAACATAGTCAAACACTCAATTAAATTTCATTTTGACCCTTTAGGGTCATATGTGATTCTTCCCTAAGTTTGACTATGATAATCAGAATGAATTCAAAGTTTTATAATTGGAACCCATTAAGGAACGATATGTTCGCCTCCTAAGACGATATATCATTCATAATGAAGCATTCTATTTCAAAACTAAAATTCTAGCAATTAATCTTTCCCAAAGAAAATTAACCTTATCGAACTCAATTAACTTTTTTAATCATCTGCATGAAAATGTTCAGGTTGAACACCTTCGGATAGTGGTGGATGTTGAGGGAGAACAACCTCCTCTTATTATGCTAGCACTGGTTGTCGAGTCTATCACAGAAGTTGAAGGATCTCATTTTGAGATTCTTCCATCTTTCAGATACGATCTTCTAGGGAAGGTCTTTAAGTTTCTTCTCCAGCAGTGTTTCACCCACCAAGATAAAAAGAGACAGAAGCTTGGCATTCATGATTCATATACTGATTCTTGGATTAATGTGAGTTGGAGAGGGAGGCTCCAAAGATGCGATTACTATGCTTGTTGGCCATTAAAGAAATATTTAGGATAGTTGGATTGAGTTTCACGTAGACAACATCAAACTATTACGGGCTAGAATATACACGACGATAGAGTTAGAATTTTTTGTCTCAACATTGCATGGATATACAGTACACAAATAGAGAAAAAAGAAACACAAGAATTTTTAAGTGGAAAATCCTAGAAAAGGAAAAAACCATGGGGCCACACCTAATTGAAATGATTCCACTAGTGTTTGACTGAATTACAAGTAACTAATTTATCCTTAAAATTATGGATGATTGGTTTATAATAGTCAACTATCGGGTTGAAATTTAAATAAAGATCGGACGGAAGTCCTGTGATGTACGGTAGTCGGGCAAAAATATGGCATCAGTTGGTAGCCAGGTGAAAGTTTGATTCTAGTTGGTGGCTAGGTGAAAGTCCAATGTCAGTCGATGGCCAGGTGGAAGTTCGATTCCAATTGGTGGCCAAGCGAAAGTCCAGCATCAGTCTGTAGTCGGGCGAAAGTTCACTGTCAGTCGGTGGCTGGGTGGATGTCCTGCGGTAGTGGTCTAGGAGGAGTCAGGTGGCAAGAGAACTCCATTCCTTTAGGAATACCGAGGCTCTCAAAAATATTCCACGTCATTCGAGTAAAGATCCTGGGATCAAGCCCCTCGACTCAATGTCCTACCCTTATGATGAGTCAAAGATAAAGTAATATAATGGTGCACTAACCAAGCCTCCAGTCTCATTAGCTTATGATACTTCATCTATCACAAAATGACCTCATGTCATTTAGATGTATTTACCCAATCGAAATAAGGACCGATTGATTTGGGGATCTGATCTCTTGATGATTGAGAAAAGGGAGTTCATATCAGAATAATAAAGTATCCCATGACAGTTAGGTGACAATGCTACGACTCACCTATAAGTAAAAGCTGGGAATCGATAGTAAAGACCCCACTCAAGCGCGACGCCACACCACTGAATCTACAACACTCCTACAAAAAAACATAAAGCGACAACAAAGTCCAAAAATAAAGCCTCGTGTATTCAATAGCAATACTCACCTATGCAGTCGAACACCCCTTTGCACTGCATGCAAATATCTCAAAATGTCCCTTAGACACGCATTATACTTGTATGAAAATAGGTTGCATAAGCATGTGTCAAAACTTACAGAAAGCATTAAAGGACATGTCATATGGCATCGTTATTGCATGATAAATGGCCTCCTGTATGCATTGATAGGATGCAGAGGGTTTCACTCTAGTGTGTCATTTGACACTGTAATTGTATTTCAAGAATCATATCATACACACATGTGAATGCATTGTATGAAATGCATCTAATGGAATATACCTATGTAGGCCCCAACGAGTGTGTTATCGATACACACGTGATGTCCAAAGAGGCCGCACGGGTTAAGAATTAAATTTAGAATTAAGATCAATCCTCTATCGGTAAGTAGATAGAGTTGACAAGGTTCAATCAACAAAATAAAATAGTCTATATACCTCAATGATCCCATGTTGAATGTAAATCTCAACCGAAGGGATCATATATTTTCAAATGCCCTCAAACTTTTTCAAAATATAAATATTTTTAAATGACCTCATACACCTCGATGATGGCCGTGTTGAATGTAAACCTCAACTGAAGGGGGCCACAAATACTCAAAATGCCTCCCAAATATCCATAAAATTCAAAATTCGAAAAGGATATCAAATCTTTAACCACCCATGCATGCCAAAATACAACTCAATTTTCACAATATAATCATTAAACAAAAATCTCCAATAAAAAAAAAAGAAAGAAAACTTCAACCACCAAGTTCACACATTCACAAATGAAAAACTAGAAATCTAACAACCCTCTTCTAGTGCAAAACTCAAAACTATAACTATTATGAAGAATTCAATCACAAGAGCACAAAAAAGGGAAAAGAGAGAAAAAGACCTACTGAATCTAGGCATGAGGGAAATAGATGTCCATGGCCAGAATCCCAATGTTCTTCCCCTTCAAATTGATCTAAAATCTCCCAAGTACCTCCTTTGAACTTTCAAATCCTGGATCAAGTAAAAGAGAATGCTATTTAGTGAAACACAGAGAATATAGCTTCCATGTTGAGGCAAGGCAAAAAATTTAGATAAACATCTAACCTCAAAAATCTTCATGAGCCATGTTTTAATAAACTTGCTTTTATCTATCACTGTTTCACTTCAAACTTCCAAGCGACCAATCTGCTTTGGTTCAATCCGATATTTCTCAAGCAAGGAAGTGACAACTGTCATGCTGAATAAAAATATTAATAAACAATTGGATCTTTGCAAATCATTATTGTTTATACAAAACAAAATAAGAAAAAGAAATAGTGAAGAATTTGTTATCTTACAAATAATTTTAAAAATCCATTACAAAGGAAACATAGAGAACTAATCACATATAAGTATCTCCAATCAATCTAGATTTGTCATATCTAGTAGCATAACAATGGATAAAAGGTACCTCGAAAATGAAAATACCTGAGCTAGCTCAATATAAATAGCATTTCAAGCTATCATAAACCACATATACCAATAAATTGTGGTGGGATTCTAAACAATTCTAGGGATTAATAAAAGAGGAAACATACAAAACACGAATAGTTCAAAGCTCTATCAAAGCATTTGAAGTTATAATTCATGACAACATTCAAGAAAATCTTGCAATTAGACTATTTCTCTTGGCCTTGTTAGCAGAAAAAACAGGCTAAACATTCATTAAGGTTATAGGATCTCTTCACTCAACACAGATAATTTCAACTTAGTTCACACTGTAGAAATCTTTTAACTAATGTTCTCTAGACAAAGATGCTCCCACTAAAACAAATAAATAGTCTCTAGTGCACACAATTCAAAATGAGTAAGTGTTGAAAGTTAACTATCAAAAGGCTGGCTTCTTTAGTTTCCAACAACAGTTTTAGAATACTATATTTCCATCTAGATAGATTTACTCCAAGATTTGAGCGAACACAAGAGTAATAAAAAAAAATTTAGCTCAACAATCTTATTTCTCTATATGTTATACTCCGTTAAATTTGAAGGGTGTTTTATTGATAGAATGTGAAAAAGTAGATTTTGCTTAGTCACAAAAATTGATTGGTTAGGTATAACAATAATCATTTATCAATTTTTTTTGTCGGGAGGTTCACTAAGTTATCTTAATCTTGAAAATGAATGAGAGCTCTCATTAGTTGACTATTTGAATATGGTAGTTACAAAACTATTACTTATATCCTTGCAAATGAAAATACTCTTTTGTATTAATAGTTGATTTAGTTCAAAATAACATTGAAGAAATTACCGTAATTTCCAGCAAAATGGAAAAGAACACGAACCATTAAATAAGCATCTACTGAGAATTCTCACACTGTTGCCTTTGTATTTTTGTGATTATCCTGTACCAAGTTGATTGTGGAAAGATATGTAAAAGATTATCTATATTGATTTTTCACCAATGAGTTTAACATAATAAGAATTTTATATATTGTCAAAAATTTAACATAAAAAAGACTCAAGAAGAGTTACATCACTCACAATGCTAAAGCTGTAATCAGCTGCCATATATTTGTACATGTGATCTCTCCCAGTTACATTCATGACCAAAAATAGAGTCTAACAATGAAGATAAAGGGAAAGCCCTAGAAGATGTAGATTAAAATATATTAAACCTAAGAAGAGTTCTTATCTGAACACCCTACTTTGGACAGGGGTAGTTCAAAAGTAGAAAATTTATTTGCTATTGTCCATCTTTTCGACAAAGTTGATGTGAAAGCACAAGAAGACGGTAGTGCGCGGAGATATTTGCTCTGCTAGGGTTAGGGCATTTCGACTCTTTTGAAGCTCCTCTCCGAAGCTGTTGGAGGGATCCATGGATCCCTCCACCTACAACATTTCGTTTCCCCCCATTTCCCCCTCCTCCTCACTCCCTCCTACCGTTGGGACCTCGGCTCCTCTACCCTGGGACCGCGTTCTCTCCGTTACCCCAGAACCCTGCGATTTTTCCATTTCTTCCCTTCCTACTCCAGATGAGATTATCAACTTTCCCACCGAAGATGTAGCGACTGCCTGCGAGGAGTGGAATCTGGCGCTTGTTGGATACTCCTTAGGTAAAAGACCTTACTATGAGACTTTACTATCCGCTGTTCAGAAAATCTGGAAGCTCAAAGGTAATCTCAAACTTATCTCCCTTAGCGATGGATTTTTTCTGTTCAAATTTTCATGCGGTGAGGATTACGAGCTGGTTTGGTCTAGAGGAGCTTGGTTTGTTCTGGGTAAACCATTTATTTTTCAGAAGTGGTCTTCGCATTTCTCCCCGAAACGCGAGGAGTTCACTTCGGTTCCCATCTGGTTCAAGATACATGATCTTCCTTTATGCTGCTGGACCCCTGTCAGTATTTCTAAAATAGCCACTAAAATTGGATATCCTCTAGCAGTCGACGCTCTCACTGCCTCCAAATCCAGACTTACTTACGCTAGAGTTTGTGTTCAAGTTGATGCCTCAGCTTTGTACCCTGATACTATTCCTATTTTAGTTGAGGGTAAGTTGTTTAACCTAAAACTACAATATGAGTGGAGACCCTCTCTCTGCTCCTTCTGCAAATCTCTCAACCACCTCTCTTCGAACTGTGCCCTAAACCCAAATCCTGATAAAATACCTACCTCCTTACCTCAGAGAGGAAGAAGCTCTAGTCGTAGAGCACGGCCCCCTTCCCACAATCACAGAGGTGTTTTGTCCTCCCAATTAAATACTACACAAACCGCCACCCCTGTTCAAAACTTGAATAATCAAAATGAAAATACAGCTCATGCGGCTGCACTGATCTCCACACAAGACGCCCCTATCCCCACCGACCAGGCAATTATGGCTAACATCATAATTCCAAACCTCAATTCCCCCACTTCGGTGGCCACCTCATCCACAGATTCTATTGCTCCCCCCTCTGGAACAGCTCCTCCTATAGAATCCAATAACATCATATCACCCAATAAATTTAAAGTTTTACAGACCTCGAATGAAGTTGAAGATCCCTCCTCTCCCTGTTCTGAGGAAAATCATTCTGAAAATTTGCAGAATGTCCAAACTAATATCACTCTGGCTGCAAGCTTCCAGCCAAATCTGTCTCATTCCAAAGGGGTAAACAATTCTAGCTCACAATCCCACAGAAACACTCGAGGTAAGGGCTCCAGGAAAGGCCCAAATCCAACTAGTAAATCATGATCTTTCCGGCTTTAGGAGCTTGGAATATCAGGGGTTTCAATAACCCTGATAAGGTGTTCTGCTGTAAAAATTTGGTCCGTGATCATGGCCTGGACCTTCTCTGTATTCTGGAAAATCGCATTCAGATATCCAATCTCAGTGATCCGTGGTTTTGCTCTACTCACAAAGTTTTTGACCAAGAACTTAGTTGCAATAATTTTGAGCTTGCATCCTCCGGACGGATTTGGGTAAAATGGAACTCGGAAAAAATTTCTTTTTCCCCCACTTTCTCTTCAAATCAGATGATTACTGGAATTCTCAGTTTTGGCTCTCAAAATTCTATCTTGCTTTCTACTGTCTACGCCTCAAACTCTTTTGAAGAACGTATTTTGCTATGGAATGACTTGCAGAATCTGAACCCCAATGGCTCCTTGCCTTGGATGGTAGTGGGTGATTTTAACTGTTGCCGGTTTCAAAGTGAAAAATCTGGTGGCAATCCTATTGTGGATTCTAGATTAAAACCTTTTAACTCCTTTATTTTTGACACCAATCTATTAGAGCTCCCTTCCACGGGAAATTTCTTTACTTGGTTTAATCAAAGAGTTGACAATCCGATTCATTTGAAACTGGACCGTGCACTTGTTAATGAAGCTTGGATTGAGGCTTATCCGAATTCTCACTATAAGGTGCTTAACAGTCTTATCTCTGACCATTCACCTCTCATCATTAGAGTGAACACTGAAAAGAAACTTAAACACAGATTCATGTATAAAAATTATTGGAGCAAATTACCTGACTTCTGGAGCATCCTTACAAAGATTTTTGACACTCCTTGTCAAGGAAATCCTATTTCTAGCTTGTACAGCAAACTGAAAATGCTGAAAGAAACCATTAAAATTAAAGATTGGGGCTCTTCTAATGTCATTGCCTCGAAATGTGCAAAGCTTTCTGATATTCAACAACAGTGTCAGCTGTTGATTAACCGAGACCCTCTTAACACTTTGTTGTGTGATAAACTTAAGAACATCAATACTGAGCTTACATTCTACAATTCCATTTGGGCTTCTTGGACTATTCAGAGAGCGAAAGTTAAATGGCTGACCAATGGTGAGGAAGATTTGAAATTCTTATTTTCTAAACTTCGTAAGCGGAAATCTTTTAATAGATGCTCCCTATCTGCTTCCATCCTTGGCTCTGACAACTCCTATGAGGATAACATCAAAAACACTATACACCATTTCAAGGATTTGTATAATTCTCCTAACCCGTTGCTTACAAACATGGACCTTATTCCTACGGGTACCACTATATCTCCTACGGCCATTCCGTCCCTAATCATGCCTGTTACTAATTTGGAAATTCATGCTGCTATTTTGTCAGGCTGCTCCAATTCTGCTCCCGGACCGGACGGTTTCTCTTTTGATTTCTATAAGAGAACTTGGACTATCACTGGTTCTTTGGTTTGTAAGGCTGTCAAATCTTTTTTCACAAAGTGTTATCTCCCAATTGGTGCTAAGGCTACTGCCATAGCTTTGATTCCCAAAAACACACATGCTGAGAACATCCAAGATTTTAGACCTATTGCATTATGTAATGTTTTTCATAAAATCATTGCAAAGATTCTTGCTGCTCGTATGAAAGCGACTATGCCGGAGATCATCCATCAAAGCCAGACTGCCTTTATCTCCAATAGACTTTCTACTGACAATACAAACTTGGCAGCTGAAATCATTAGTTTGTTTAAAAAGAATTCCAAACATAAGTTTTTCTGTGCTAAGTTTGACATTAGGAAAGCTTTTGACACGGTTTCAAGGAAGTTCATCTTTGCTAGAATGGCTCAAAAAGGTTTCCCGCCTTTATTTATTCAATGGATAAAAGCTTGTATAAATGACATTCATTTTTCTATTTGTATTGATGGGGCTCTTGAGGGATTCTTCTCCTCCTCTTCTGGCATCAGACAAGGGTGTCCTCTCAGTCCCTACCTATTCTGTATCATCATGGATGCATTCTCTTGTCTCCTTGATGATATTGCTGGAACACATAGGTTTGAAGGTTTTAGTTATGATAACTACCACCTCACTCACCTAACTTATGCTGATGACCTCCTTGTGTTTGGGAAGGCTGATATCCCCAACTGCAAGCGACTCATGGAAATTCTCAAACTTTTTTCCAATTTCTCTGGGCTGCATTTGAATTTACTAAAAAGCTCCACTCTTATTTCACCTGCTGTTTCCTCCCCCACTGAAATTGCAAATACCCTTCAAATTCCTAACATTTCCACCAAAATTTCTTATTTGGGGATTCCTTTATCTATGGGCAGAACTAAGATATCTGATTTCTCACCTTTGTTGGAAAAAGTTATTTTGCATCTCTCAGGTTGGAAGGCTCGCTTACTCTCTTTAGCAGGAAGACTCCAATTTATCAAATTTACCATCACCAATACTGTGGCTTACTGGATTAGGGCCACGACTATTCCCAAAACTGTCATCAAGGCCATTGGCAAACTTTGCTCTAACTTCCTATTCCATGGGGGCTCTGACACAAGGAAACTTCATCTTATATCCTGGTCTAATACTTCCAAGCCTTTGTCTAAAGGTGGATTAGGGATTGCCTCACTTCAGGCTTTAAGATATGCTTATAACTGTGGAACCATTTTGAGATGCTATAATAGACCCAACCTTCTCTCTAATTGGATCAAGGTTAGATACACTTCACCCTGGAGGCCTCCTACCCACTCTGCCACTAATTTTTGGAAAAGCATTTGCAACACTGCTAGCCTGGCCAAAAATAAATTCAGTTTTATGTTTAGTCAAAATAGTCCTATTGCTATCCACTGGGATCACTGGTGCTTGGGTCAATCTATTACTGACAGATTTCCGGACTGCTCTGTTTCTAGTGTTTGCAATGCTAATGCACACTTGTCTGATTGGATGGTTAACAATATCTGGAATATGCCTGTGCATGTCAACTCCCCTATTAGGAATTTTATTAATGGCATTACTATTAATCCTAACAGCAAGACCCACATCAGGTGGGACAATCTAGATAAGGCCAAATTCAAAGATTTTTATGAGGATTACTTTGAAAACGACATCACTTACGACTGGCATCCCTCAGTTTGGCATAAAAAACATTCAATCAGATTTTCGGCTTATTCTTGGCTGGCTATTAGAGGGGGTTTGAAAACTGCTGAAGCTCTTCTTGCTAGGGGCATTCACATTCAGGATACTAAGTGTAATCTCTGCCAACAAAACAATGAATCTTTATCTCATCTGCTGTTTGAATGTGATTATTCCTTTCAGATCCTGCTGAACACTATTCCTCTATTCCACAACTACTTCCTTAGACCAAATTTACTGCAAGCTCTAGATCACATTCACGGCCTTTCTATTGTTGGTTCTATTAAAAATGGATTGCTTATTACCTTAAATGCTATTGTTTACTACATTTGGATTGAAAGGAATATGAGAAGGTTCAATGGTAATGCTATCTGTGCTGTTACTCTTTCCAAAAAGATCTCTAGAGCTGTATATCTCAAAATTGCTAGTTGGAAAAATGGTGAGCTCATTATGGCTAAACTGAATCTGAAGTATTGATGAAGTGTTGGGAATATGCTCTCTTATTTGCTTCCTCTTATGGGCTTTCACTATTGATGGTTTCTGCTTTTGTGCCTCTATTTGTCTGGAGTACTTCTGGTTGTTGCTACAGACTCAGCTGTCTTCGTTTTTTTTGCTTGTGCCAACCGGGTTGGCTCCGATTCTTTGGCAGGTCTTTTTTTGGGCCAAGGACAATGATGAAGCCTGCCTCCAGCCCTTTAGAGGGCCACCAGGCAACCAAGGATTTATACGTCCTTTGGACGGTCTCGTGGCAACCAAGGAATTCTGGAATTTGATCTCCTGCGATGCTATCCTTTCCTGAGTCCTGGCCGGACAGTTTTTACTCTGTCAATTTTGATATCTGTTTTTACTTTACTTTTTGGTTGTGGGGTATAGCTTTTAATTTTGTTATAACAGTCTCATGTTTTTGATGCTGGCTGTTACTGGCTTACACCTGTAATTTCTTTTTCTCTTTAATAGATCGGGCTCTGCCCTTAATTTTTCCCAAAAAAAAAAAAAAGCACAAGAAGACAGATTACCTCATGGAGATCACATCTTCCAACTCCATATAGAAGGCTATGCAATCCTACCCAAGGCCAATCGTGTACTTTCTTTTATTATAAATTTGTTGAAATAAGAGTTTGGATGATTGTAGATTTAATTTTATAAAATTTTAATATAAAATAAGGTATTTAGATTCATGCTAATTAAGTAAAATTTTCATATAAAATAACTCGATACTGAGTCAGACCCACTCGAGTAGAGTTCAAATTAAGGGACGATAGCCTCGGCTAGCGCAGAGTGACTCATCATAAGCCATTCAAAATTAAATTGAAATAAATCATATTAAATATTTTGATTCGAACCAATTTGAATTAGAATTAACAAAAATTCACTAAATTAATGCTCCAATCCTATTAAAATCCAACCTATATATGTCTTTATAAATTAAAATTTAATCAAAAATTTTTTGTCTAAAGAAAATGTTAAAATCAATTAAAAATGTCTTTAATTAAGAAATTTTAATAAAATAAACTAAATAAAATTGTTCAATAAAATTTAAAACTCTCTCATAAAACATTAAAATCAAATCTTTAATTAATGAACTATATTAAATAAAATTAAAATTGATTAAAAGCATAATGGTTCGGTTAGGGCTGCGTTTAAACCCGCTCAGTACCCACGATCTCCCTCTCCCTCTATTTTCGGTAAAACCACCCCCCTCACCCGTCTCCTGGTCATTCGCACAACTGAACTGGAGCCTCCTCTCTTCTCTCGTGAAAAAAAACCCCAGGCAGAACTCCTCCCAACCATTGGCAAGAAGCCCTCAATCCTATCGCCTTCCCCATTCGCACGAGACTCCCCAGGCTCTCATTCGTGAACTGCTACCGCCCTCTCCTCTCCCAGTTCGCAGCCACCTCTCTCACTCTCTCTCGATTCGCAAGAAGTCCAGGCTGTCGTCGCTCTTGCTCGACCGAACCCAGGGAAGGGCGAAACCCCCCATCTCCTCCCTTCCATTCGTTCCGCCCAGGTGAAGCCCGACGCTCTGCCCTAGTCGACACTGCTCTCGCCTCCTCTGCCCTAGCCATCTGCCTCCTTCCATTCGGCTGACTTTTCTTGCATACGACCTGTGCGATTGGACTAAGTAGCTTGTGGGATTCGAGAGAAATTTCAGTTTGGGTAATCTCTACTTATTTCCCTTCACTTGTTTCTTTTACCTCTTGGTTTTATGAAGGAAGAAATGAAGGATTTAATTCCATCATTGTTGAGATTTAATGACTCTTGAAAAGATTTTCTAAAATCCCTCCTCTTCTTCCCTTTAATGCTCTTCTTCTTCCTTATTTGGAAAATTACAGCAAATGTACCTCTCATTCTTAGTTTCTTCTCAAGAAAAATAGTGATAATGGCTGATTTATATATTAAATCATACAATAAAGAAGTTCTATGACCCCGATTTTTTATGTTTGGAATTAAAGCTGTAGACATAAAATCTGCTGTGTTTATGATTAATATCATACTATTAGTTGTCCAAAGTTCTGTGCATAGATTGTGGGAGGCTATGCATTCTTTATTAAATGCTTGAAAGGTATTTGTGTTAATGTCTATTAAAGAATGATATGAGTTTGGTCAAATAGAGAGCTATTGGATAAGCATGTCTACACGCCATTTCATTCATGCTTCCAAGAAACCCATGCGTTTGAGAAAGATAAAAAAATTCTTTTACATCTACATGCTTGTTACAAATGGTAGTCATAAACAAATCAAGTATTCACATGGTTTTCATCACAACATGATTTATGATATCTTGTGGTTATGTAATCGACATGGAAATATTTTAATCACTGTTCAAATTTTCCTTTGCCTAGTTTTGTTTGGTAGTGAATCTCAAGAGTCATATTTAGCCATTAGTTTCTTTGTTGACTTTCACTGTTTGGTCCAATTTTTTTTTTTTATAGGGATGAGGGCTTTAGGAGGTGTTAACCTCTATAGAATAAATTCCATTGTTATGGGCAAAAGCGTCCTGATTTGTTGTTGATAGTCGCAAATGAAAGGCGACTTAAAATTCAAGTTATTGTCTATAGAAATTTTCAAGAGTATTGCATAAATTTGTCTCTTAAAGGATTAAATGAAGCATGACAGATTTATATATTTTATTAAGGATATAAGTATGCAGTAAATATACATATAATGTTGTGGTTTTGTTTCATTCATCCTTGACTAAATGCAGATTTTCGTTTCTCTTATTCTCCAAATTGTGTTGGAAATGAACTAAGTGTAATTTTTCACTCCTTTTACTCTCCAAATTATTTTGGTAATGAAGCAAACGTAGATTTGCATGTCTTTTACTCTCCAAACCTATTTTAGAAATGTTGGAGAGCACTCATGTGCTTTCTCTTTCAATGGCGAGCATGTATAAGCATTGCATAAAGTATTTTGGAGAAGTGTTGGGGAACATTCATGTATTTTATGCTTCAAACATGAGTTTTGCATGAGATCTAAATGTATTATTGATTGGAATGTTGGACGGCCTTTCATAGTCTTTTCCTTGCCACTTGTAAGTTTGCATAAGGCTCTTATAAAGTGTCTTGGGTAGGTGTTGGAGAATAATCATGTGCTTCAAATATGAGTGTGGCGTAGATCCAAAATTGATTTCGCTTTGTGTTCATTGGAAAGCTTTTCTTGAGTTTTAGAAAGAGTAAAATGTATCTTTTGGGAAGTTTTGGAAAATGAAAGTGTATGTTTGTGTAAAAAAAAAAATGAAATGTGTAAAGGTGGAGATGTGGAGTTGATGTGTAGTTAAAATTGTGTATATTTTGATAGAGAGAATTGTGGATTTTTGAAAGGTAAAGTGTGTGTTTGGTTCGAGAAGTGAATTTTGAGGTTTTGAAAAATGAAAAGTGTTTGTTTTGAAATGTGAAATGTGTAAGTGCGTAATAGTGAAATTTATGGAGTATTGAAGTGAATTGTGTAAAGTTTGTGTGTGTTGAAAGGTGGAAAATGAGTGTATAATTTGAAAGTTGAATTTTGGATTTTTGGAAAATAAAAAGTGTTTGTTTAAAGATAAAGTGAAGTGTTTTGTGTGTAAGCAAAGAAATGAAAAGTGTATGTGTGGAAAAAATGAAGTGTATGATTTTTGAAAAAGCGAATTGTGTGTGTGTGAAGTGTTCATAAGTTGAAAGTGAAAGTTAAGTGTGTGTATTGAAAAGTGATTTGTATGCATTGAAGTTGAGTGCATAAAAGGTGCATTGGGAATTGAAACGTGTAAGAGTGTTTTGAAAGGTGAATTTGTGTTGTGAAAGTAAGTGTATGTGTGTATCTTTTGGAAAGTAAAATGATGTGTTTGAAAAGTGGAATATGTAAAGTTGGAAGAGTAAATTGTATGTGAGTGATTTTGGAAGTAATGGGTGATATTTGGAAAATGAGAAGTGTGTTTGTGTGTGTTTTGAGAAGTGGAGAAATGTGAGTTTTGTGAAAAGTAAAAGTGTTGGAATTGAGAGGAGAAGTATTTTGAAATGTGTGGGTATGGAGGAATGAGTTTGTTGGGTATTTATTAGAAATGAAGTTTTTAAAGAAAGCAATGCCCCTCTTTCTCTCTCTCTACCCCTCTCTTTCTCCTTCTTCTACTACTCTTCCTTCTCGTGCCTCGAGATAAATGTTAAAAAAATACAAAGTAAGTTTTCAAAAGTGAAAAGTTCAAAAGGTAGACAGCTTGCGCCGGTCTTCAAGCCCGAAGAAAGGTACGCTTTTATTTTTAGTAAATTTTAATTATTTCATTGTTAATTATTAAATGTGCTTCTACTCCATGTTTTATTATCTTTATTTGCATGAACTGCGAGAAATGGTACCGGTCGAGTGAACAAAAGGACAAGGGACAATGACGTCAGTCGCCTCTATCCAACCAGGTAGAGGTGCTACGGACGGATCCATCAGGTCATAGCCCCCGGTGTTGTAAGTTTCTTTAAAACTTAGAAAGCCCCTAGGAGGCCTTGGTGTGTTTTGTGCGAACTCCTCCCCTATAGGTCCCTGTAGTAACTTTAATTTTATCAGGATTACTTTATTTTTATTTTAGATCCTTAAATCCCTTTACACATGCGCAATGCTTGAGGGTTAGTAATAACAAACTTTTTATCCTATATAACATTAGTGACATTTAAGGACAAAAATTAAGGACTGAGTCTTATAAAATTTAAACTTAGGTTGCATACACACTTTAGGATAGAAACACAGAACATAGAAAACTTAGTGACATCCCCCTTAGGCTTAATATTTATTATTAATATAATTTTAATTAGGCTAATCAAATTCATACAATCAATTAACAAAAACTTCAAACACACTGATAATAACTCAGATAAAAATACACGAAACTATATAACCGTTAACTACTAAGTCATAATTAACACACATAACCGCTAAAAAATTAAATTTAAACACTAACTTAAAATTGAATTTGATTAATATTTTAATTATCTTATAATCAAATAATAATTAAATATAATTCATTAAAAGTAAAATTAGAACTCAGAGTATAAGATACAAATAGAACTAGAACAAATTTAATTAAATAAACATGTTTTTTAAAATAAAAAGCACTTTAAAAATCAAACTCTATTCATTAAAGTCTTTTCAAAAAAAATTAATTATAAGCATAGTATAAAATATCATTAAAGAAAATTGATTGAAATACATAGTAATCTAAAAGTCTAATAAATCGTCAAAGATTTAGTAAGTTATTAAATTAAATAATATAAAAGAAAATATGTTAATTCAAATGACTAAAGAACAAATCCTATTAATCAACTTTAACAATCAAAATTCAATCTAAAACAAAATTCAAAATAGTAAAGATACTAAAACTTAAATCTGAACTAAAATTCCCTTTGACCCTTTAACAAACCAATTTCAATCGATTAGAAAAGTTCAACTAAAAGTAAACTCAGGATATATCCAAACTACACTGCCTACCGCACACACTTAGGTTTGTTTGCTAGGACAATCGACTCTAGCTCTAGGTTAGGCCAGTGTTTACTTTCTTGCTATTGTGTGACGGGCTTTCTCAGTTTTCATTGCATATTGTGTATGATTGATATGAGTGTTTGTTTACTTTTACTGCTATTTGTAATATGATGTGATGGGCTATAGATTACCCCTAGGATAGGAACGATCTGGATGCTCACATAATCTTCTGCAGGTGGCCATGCTCGTGTAGGGCTGAATTAAAGGGGGTAAATTAAAGATTTAAGTTGACATAAATTTTCTGCAGGTGCTTCAGAAAATGCTAAGCCCCCTTAAAATTAAAAGAGCATGGCCAAGTGTGGCTAGTGCATTTAATTTAAATGCGAATATATAACTGCTTGGGAATGATTTTATTATAAATGTTTAGGATAACCCTGCAGGTGGTTTAGATTTTCTTTTTCTTTCTGGGATGTAATGTAATGTAAATGTAATGTGTTAAAGTCAAATGTTGTGAAAGTGATTTTAAGGTGGTATATCACACCTAACTTAGAATCCAAAGAAAAGAGAATGTCCCTTAGGGGAGTATTCTCTTCTATTTGGAAAGCCAAGTTAGGGTGGTTCTAATATCCAAAGAGAAAAGAAAATATCCCTTCGGGGATGAGTTTCTTTTCATTTGGATATCCAGGCCTGGTGGACCCAAGGAGCTCGTAGCAGATCCAAGGAACTCGTAGCGGATCCAAGAAGCTTGTAAACGAAAGAAGACAAAGAAGTGAAAATGAAGAAAATGAAGAAACGAAAATAAGAAGAAAGTATATCCCATTTTGAAATCACATGCGTTAGTCTTAGGATTAGAATCTGGGTTTGTTGTCAGTGGTACCCGGCCACTTTACCTTTTCAGCAGACCCTAGGTTATAAATAAACTGGACATTGGACATTATATTTTTGGATAATTTAATGTGATTGTTTACATTGCTTGCGCAGTAGATTTTTTTTAGGATTCTTCCATGCCGTGTTTTATTTTAGCCCGGATACGAATCAGAGTGTTTTTTTTTTTGCAAGGACACGATAAAACTTTTTCTACTTGAAATTTAAATAAAATTTTTAGGCTCACATAGAAACTCTAACGAATCTAAGAAGTAAGCTCGGGTTTGCCGAGAGTCAGTATATGCATATTAATACTTTCTCTTCCTTGTTAGGCACCTCCCCACCTGTGAGTTCTAGCAGACCACCTGGCCTATTAGG
This sequence comes from Dendrobium chrysotoxum, assembly GCA_019925795.1. Classification (NCBI taxonomy): domain Eukaryota; kingdom Viridiplantae; phylum Streptophyta; class Magnoliopsida; order Asparagales; family Orchidaceae; genus Dendrobium; species Dendrobium chrysotoxum. Next base: position 50,451,157 of record CM034308.1, read on the forward strand.
GTGCAGTTCTGTCAAGGGAATGTTGTGCAATCTCTAGGGAAAAATCTATTTTCTAAGCCTAATTTTAAAACTGCTTCATAATCATTTTATGCATTCGAGTCAATCAGCATGCAGTGCATTAGATACAAATTAAAATAGTCTAAAATTTTAATTGCATTTTATTTTCAGGCATCATTTACCCTACATAAGTAAAGGGGCCAATTAGGATCTGTCTTAGATGTCGGCCCCGATTCCTCAAAACATAAACAACGTCCCTACCCATCTTTCATAAAAAGACTGGACACATGGCTTTAAAGTGCCTAGGTGGTTAGCTGGCTCTCCAATCCAGGCCGGGGTAAGTCTAGATTTGTATTGTATTAGCTAGGTTCGGGTCACTACTTTGTAGTACCCAAATTAGATTTAGGTTCTAAGGCAGACTTTTAAATCTTAAGTCCTCACCCTCTGGGAATATAATCCTAAATTTCTAATAAAATGTCAACTCAAACCTAAAAATCTCTCTCTTAAAATGTAAAGCCCAACAAAGGGTAGACTGAGGTTACCTCTGAGCTTTTCAGAATTCGGCACCTCCTACTTTTCTTCCTTTGACTCGTTAATAACTGTTCAACGTTGAGCTTTCTCCTTGAAAATTCCTACTTCTTTCCTTGTCTTCTACTTTGTAATCAAAGGGTACGAAATCACTACTTTAATCGAGAGTTTTCTTAGGAGTACCTCTCCTAGGATGTAATTAACTATAGGGGCTTGCCCCTATAGGGATTTGAGAACCCCAGATTAAAATTAACCTTGTTTTATTCTTATAAAACAAGGCAAAAATCTTTGGGAACGCAGATATATTTTAAAAAATCTCATTTTTAATTTTAAATATATTTATAAAATATTATTATTATCTTTCCAGGTAATATAATATTCTATTTATTATATTCAATTTTAGAAATGTTGACTTTTGTAAAACCCATTCTTTCTTTTGGGTGTTTTTGAAGAATATTATGTTCGTCTTTTTAGATAATACAATATTCTCCTTATTACACCTAAATAAAGGAATGGATGAACTTTTCAAAACTATATTTCTATTTTAAACACATTCTATAAATTCCATGTTCATCTCTCAAGATGATATGTTATTCGTAGAATTATGTTTGACTATAGAAATATCATTTTCTAAAACCCTATTTTGATATTGAATCTATTATAGAATATTATATCAGTCTCCTGAGATTGTACTTTATTCTTAATGCAGTATTCGATTACAAAATAGGAGAACACAAAATCTATGTGGCGACATAAATTTTTCCACCAAATTTGAGCAAAATTTTATTAAAAAATCAAACTCCAATACCATAATTTTTTAAGTGTAGAGGCTTTGTTTTATTTCAAAAATATAAAAATTGAATCTAAAATGTCAAAAAATGATTTCTCAGTAAAACTGTCAGTTCTAGCCAATTTTTATTATTTCATTACAAATCTGATTGATGAGTTCATCCAAACTAACTGCATGAATCACTCACGGTGGAATTAGTTAGCCTGGTTCAATTATAATGACTTTTAGATCTCTCAAGCCATTTTTAATAGTTAAGACTCAATTTTTATGCTTTGATTATTAAACAGAGCCTCTATAATTAATTTAAATAATTTGAAGAGTTTAGAGAAAAATTTTCTAGTAATTTTGCTCTAATTAACATACCAACTTTAGAAAAGACTAAAATTATAATTGAGAATATTTATTTTATTCACGATGCCAATCAATTATTCAACATTGATGTTAGAAAGTAGCCACATCTTATAACTTATTTGAAATTATATTTTTAGGTTGTGAATATTTTCAAAGACTAGATTTGTTCGAAAAATACTTTGATATCCAAAAATAGGGGAACAAACGATACATCACAAGAAAATTCACTTGATCAAGCATAAATCTTATTATGCTATTTAAATCAGAATATTTTAGAACTAAATTTATAATTATCTAAACTTTGATTTTTGGTTAAAATAACTTCTCGATGATATAAGTCTAACAACAACACAAGTAATTTAAATTGACTTCAAATAAGCTCAAATCAAGCACTTAAAGCACGGTTGAAAACTTTGTGACTTTAATTAGAGCACCAAACAATCTTCAAATTTTGTGTGCTTAAAATAAAATAAGTGCCATAATGAGAGGAATCAAACAACTTAAGGTCATTAAGGAACTAAAGTACTAAAAGAGTATCTTATGATTAGAAGAATCAATATGGGCAATTTGATGCAATATTTTGAGGATTTCGGCTACAATTACAATAATATCACTTCAAAATCATAGATAGACTACCATTCTTCACATGAAGGGGAGTGAGGATATGGAGGTATGCAAAACATCAAATCACCACTCGACATTTTATGTTGGTGGTCAACACCTGCAACCGCCTTCACCCAACCACCACTATCTATCGACTTATGTCAATCGACCAACATTGTTGAACTACCATCACTCACTTTTGTCTTCTGCTATTATCACTTGACTCACACATCTAACCACCTTCACTTGACTATATCTCATTATCACTATTATATGACTATAATCTCCCAAATAGTCTGACTAGTATCTTATGACCACCATGACATTTTGTATATTGTTGCTCGATGAAAAATCTCATAACCTCTATCACTTGAGTACAATATTCTTACCACTATCACTCGACCGCACCGTCGCTTAACTATCATCTCCCATCATTACCAATAATGTCGACGTATGTTATCACATTTAAGGTTGATGCATATCATCAACATCAGCACAAACCCTCATCAATTTTATTGGCAAGTCAATTTTATTGCTTGTCATCACCTATAATACTAACGTACATCATTGACATAAACAATAATGCACCCCAAATTATTGGTTGATGTCGCCAACAATTTTGACACACCCCATTTTCCATAGTGTTGATGCATGTCATTGACACAAATGTTAATACATGGTAATTTCACTACTTGCCATCACTAATAACATCGACGCACATAACACATGATTACCCATAAGGTTGATACATGACAACAATAAAAACACCAATGTTCACCAACTTTATCACTAGCTGTCAACATTGTTGATAAAAGCTATCACCTATAAGGTCAATGTCCATCACCAACATAAATGTTGAAGCCCATCAACTTTATCATTAGTTGTCACTAACAGCTTCGATACATGCTATCATCTATAAGGTACATGCACTCCATCAACACAATCACTGATATTTGTTGCTACCAACAAGTCAATACTCATCATCTCCTATAACACCAATGCATTTTATCGACCCAAAAATGTGAATGACAATTTATTGTACCACCTACATTTGCCATCAATGTCAATGCATACCACACATATAATGCTGATGCATACTGTTGACATAAATACTAATGCTTGCTAAATTATTTCCCTGCCATTGACAATAAGAATGATACTAAATGTAGGGGTATCAATTTTGGGTTATGGGTCGGATTTGGGTTGAACCTGGAACTAACCCAGTTGGAACAGACCTGACACTATTCGGGTCAACCCGATCCTGACTCATTTTTACAAACAGGTCAATTTATTAGTCCAGAACCCGACCCGCTCCTGGCATGGGTTAACCCGACCCAACCCATAAGTCAAATCCCATAACTCAGCTTTAGGTTTGACAATGACAGAAATGGCGCATTTATTCCATTAAATCTTGTAATTCCAATGGCCCTCCGGCAGAGGCAGCTACGACGTGTGGGAGCGGCACACGATAATAGCAACAGCTTGCAGGTAGTGGGATTGCAGGCAGACACAATGCAAGGCAGGTAATACGAAGTGCGGTAGGTGATGCAATGTGCGACAGCAGCTTGTTGCAACATGAGAAAGCTACGAGGGTAGAGCCGACATGCACCTTTTTCCAGGGTCATTCTGAGTCATTGCCGAGTTTTTGAGTCAACCCGAACCTGACCTGATTTTTGAAATAGGTCGAAACCCTAACCTAAACTTGACCCAGTTTGGGTTCAGTTGAAATTTTTGAGTCAAAATTGGGTCGACTTTTTAGGTCGTGTCAAATATTAACATCACAAACTAAATATCAATGCTCATTGACTTCATTTCTTACAATTGCCAACAATATTGATACATCCCATTGTTGACCTCATTTTTATCTTGATTTACTCTCGAGCATGTTTAATTAGGTTGATTGGACTTCGTCGGGCTTGATTCAACTCGAGCTGAGTTATGTTGGGTTTGATTCGGACTCGAGTTTGACCAAAACCAGCCCAATTAAATGCTATTAAGATTTACTTGACTTTATTTATGATTTGAACTAATATCCTAAATCCAGTAATTAGATTCATGGCTTTGATATTCCCGGTATTCAAAGTTTGTCATCGTTGCAGTACTTCAGTCGCGTGATGCCCTTATTTTGGTATAGAACAGGGTCATTTTAGTTTAGAAGCAAATGACATGGTCCCATTTTTGCGTATTAGGGGCGGAAAATGGGCGACAGAGATGGAGGAGAAGGAACCTTATGTTCAGCTAGGTTGGTCCATCCTAGGCTCTCCGAACTCCTGGCATTCGCCCCTCTCTTTCCCTCTCCCTCCGTCTCCCCCTGATTGGCACACGGCAGATGAAAAAGGACCTAGCCCCCCTCTCTCCTCTCCCAATTTTCCTCTTCCCTAGTCGAGCCGGATGCCTCCTCAGCCTAGTTCGCCCGACTCAGGCAACACACAGCCGGTCTTCTTCATGACAGCAGGCAGAATTTTCCTCCCTCTCCCGCTCTCGACTTCGCATGCCTGGACCGAATCCGACACTAACGAACCCCTGCCCTAGCTAAACTCAACGACTGCTTTCTTCTTCCTCTCTATAGGTGATTTCTTCTTCTTCTCCTACTTCTACTTCCACTTCTACTTATTCTTCTTCTCCTTCTTCTACCTTTTCTTTATCTTGTTCTTCTTGAACGTCATCCCTTTCTTCTCCTTCCTTTCTTTCTTCACTCCCTTCTTCTTTCTCTTTTCCACTATACTCTCTTTGTTGGTTTGTGTTTAGATCGTTATGTTGTTACATAAATTTTTGCTTTCTTAATGGGTTCGCAATGGTTATATGTGAATGGCTTGTTTGGGTACCTCTCCCATAGTATTCATGATGTATCTTGATGGTAGATTAGAAGGTTACTTTTGTGAACATGATAAAAAGGATGAGTAGGCATGTTGGTTTTGAGTATTATTTGCTTTGTCTTCTTGTTGTGGTTTATGTTGTGTTATGATTGCAAGTTGAGTTTTGTCATAAAATGCAAGACATGTGGCTTCATTTCTAATCAAAGAAGAAGATTTATCTTATGAACCACTTCTAAACAAAAAAAAGAATATATGATATGCATGCTCATCGTGGATGATTTCTTTGAGAAGGAGTTTGATTATTTAGCGCCTTTTGTTTATCTACACACGTTGTGATGGTGCTTGTTACAACATGATCCTCCTATGGGGTTGTTTCTTATAGTTTCATAATTTTACACATAATTTTACACTTTAGGTGCCTGATGAAATTCTCTTGAAAGAAAAGATAAAATATAATGGGGCCATTCATATTGAAACCTCACATGGATGCCAAGCTTCTTTTTTTTATATATATACTTGGGAAGTTTATATAATGAGTTGTCTTCAGTAAATCTTGGGAATGGTTGAACAAGATTCCAAACTATTCTCATACAAAGCAAATTGATTCCCTACTTTTCACTTAGGCATCTTACTAAAACTAAATGGTGTTAAAGCTTTCATCCCCTTGAAATGATTAAGGGAGATCTCATGAACCATAGCTATGTTAGAAAGCTCTTGCGCTCATTTTCATTGTCTCCAACATCTAACATGAGGATTGGGTTCTTTCCATTTTGTAAATGAGGAAGGCATCGAAGTTTTAGTAATGTGTTTATGAGCTAGTCGTAATGGTTCTTTATTTGCTGCTTAAGATTGATATGAGCATAATACTTGGTTGCTTCCTTCCTTTCTCTGTCTTGAAAGTTTTTGATGATAAGATGAATGGGAAAACTTGTTGGAGAATATGTATTCGTTTTGTAGATTCAATGCGACAAAACCTATGTTGTTGAAGTGTTTTCTTGAGATTTGAGAACGGATAAATACATCAAACATCTCTTTCATTATTGCCCTTTTTTTTTAGTAGAAGGTATTGAATTTCAAACTTCTAGTGAGTTGTTTGCTTGCCACTTGATTTGGACAAGCATGGTTTTGGTTTTTTTTTTTCCTTCTCAAAGTATACATTGTTTCTTTAAAAAAAAAGATATTCTTTTTTATGGGCTGTTTTATGTTGGTAATCCTTATGAGTTGTTTTACATTGGGCTTATTTTATGTTGGAGGGTTTCACCTACTCTGTATTCTCATGATGAGGTATCACATATTCTTGGATTAAAACATGCTTTGATTATGGAGAAGTTATGTTTTGGATAGAAGGCTTGTTGATTCCTTTACAAGAGATTAAGTCGGCTTTGAGTCTCCCCTCTTGTGGTTACCATCTCTTTGGTGAAATGTGAAGTTCCAAATTTCTGTTATACGAGTTTGTGGTTTGGAATGAAAAGTGTGATATCTTTCTTCAAATATGTGACATTTCATCTAACAGTTAGATAGAGAATAGGGAGATGGCTTTAGTTTCTTTCAAGAACAGCCTTTTCTTTATTCCTTTTGTTATTTGATGATCACGGATCTTAGAGGTAATAACTTTGGGTTATCTTATATTGTGTGTTGGTATTAGAAAGAAGAATGTTCTAAATTTTCTCTTTGTATAAAAAAAAAGAATAGTTGCTCGTTGCTTGATTTGGAGAAATATAACTTTGGCTTCCGTCTTCATACAAGTGTAGTTTCATTAAAATAACTTTGGTGGAAATATGAAGGAAGATTTGGTATTCATTTAAAACTCCATTTATGAACTCCAAAAGTCTATTTCTCCATATTTCTTTGGTCATTTGGTGATCATGAATCTTGGGAAGAATATCTTGCATTACCTCATATTGTATGTTCATTTTGGAAAGAAGAACGTTGAAATCCCCCTTTGTATAAGTGAAGTGTGGTTGCTTGAAATACTTCTTGTTAGTGTTGGTGGATTTTGAAGTGCCTTCACGCTTCTTTGCATCTTGTTTTCTTTTTCCACTTGTTTAAATTTTGTATAAAGTTCATGTTAGCAATTTGTTTGAAAAGCTCTCATGAGTGCTTCCTATTTCGATTTGAAGAATATATGGTTCAAAATGCAAAGTTGTTTATTTTATGTTGAAAGTTCCATGAGTTATTTGGAGAAACACATGAGTGTTTGGGGGGTTTGCATGTGCTTTAAATGTGAAGTTTTACATAGAATCAAATGATATTATATATTTTATTGGGGGCATATTTAGCTATAAGGCATTGGTGGATTTCAAGGTCCCGTTATGCTTTCTTGATTTTTATTTCTTTTTTACTTGCTTGGATTTTATGAAAGAGTAGTGTTGGCAATTATGTTAGAGAGCCTCATGAAACCCTCTTGTTAAAAGATTTTTATGAATATATCCCACGTCAAAAGTGAAAGCACTCGATTGTTTTGCATCAGAGAGAGGGCATTTGTGGATTTCTTATGAGAAGGTTTTGAGTCACTTTATTTGGGGGGTTTTACAATTACTTTGTGATTGAAATTATTTCTATGCATGGTTTTGTGTTGAAGGCTCTTTAAGTCTCTTTTGGGATAAAATGACATTTCGTATGTGAGTTATCTCCTCTTTGTGCTTGCTTCTAGAATTGAGTTTTAATGAATAGAGTGGTTGGAAAGAAAGATTATTTTGGTTTTAGTTTTGGGAGCTTATTTCCCCTTTGTCATTTCGAGATTTATTTAGAGGATAGTATATGTAATTGAGTCTGGTTTTCTTGAGTGCTTTGTTTGGAACGTGGGGATAACAAAGGGCGCCAAAAACACCTTCTTCTCTATTCGTATTATATCGAATTTGGGTGGAGGTCGTTTTAGAGGCATACTTGACTTCAAAGAGGTATGCCCAATAATGAGACGCCTGTATTTCTTTTATTATTTTTTATTTTCATTCCTTCCTTTTGACATTTTATCACCTTTCTCTTTACTTCTCTTCTCTCTACTACTATTCTACTTATTATCTTATTTTATTTATAGATTCCTAAATTTATTGATATATGTACGAATGTCCAAAGGGTTAGAAAAGAACTTCCTTTTATCCCCTATAACACTAGTGACACCTAAGGACAAAAATTAATTACCGAGTCTTAGATAATATAGACTTAGGGTGCATGCTCCTTATAGGATAGATACACCAAAACATAAACTTAGTGACACATTTTCATAGGTTTGTTGTGCCTTAATCCATTAATAATCAACCAACAAAATCAACCTTAACCTAACTCAAAATGCACTAAAACACTTACTTTTAATTAAACCCTGATTAATATAATAAATCCCTAAAATGCAAACTTGAAACATACACTTAGACTAAGTCTAACTAATCTATTAATCGATCTCTAATCAATCTAAAACTTAAAAGATGTGAACTAAGTCAAGAGAGTAAACATAAACTAAAACTTATTGAAATAAAAGATTGTAAAACTCAGACTTTAATCAAATCTTAAGTTAACCTTTTAAAACCGACCAACAAACCCCCTTAATACATAACAATCACTCCAACGATGAAGTTTATTGGATGGACTACTCCGGGCTACGGAGCTAAGTGTCCTAAGGAGGCCTAGTTCCTTGAGCCTTGTGGCACAATGCCACGAATGGATTCAATTGAGTGCCAAAATCTTAAAATTAATTAATCATTAATAGTTTAACTAATTAAAAATCTTAATTTAACTATATCAACTTAGTTTTTAGGATGGACTACTTCGTGCTGCGGGGCTAAGTGTCCTAAGGAGGCCTAGTTCCTCGAGCCTGGTGGCACAACGCCACGAACCAGTTGATAGTAAATCTAAATAAATTAAATCTCTCTTAACCAATAATAGATTACTTAATCTATCCCTTTTTTTAATTTATAACAAACTAAAATTAACTTAACAAAGTTGGTTACTACCGGGTAACCCAGGCCTACGAGGTTATTATGTTAGCCCCAAGGAGGGTGAAATAAACCTCACGGCCTTGGCGAGCAATAAAGGTAGTAATCAATCAAACACTAAAATAAAATCTTTAAAATTAATCCTAAAATATTAATACTTATACTTAAACTAAAGTTTCCCCTTAATCTTCAACAAATTAAAACACATGTAACTTTAGTTAAATCATCCTACATATGACATACCCAAAACCACACAGCTTGTCACACATACCTAGGCCTGTTTGTTAGGACACGACTTCTAGTTCTAGGTTAGGCTGATGTTTTATTTTATTATTTGATGCCAACTACTACCAAGTTAGAGAACCACTGCATTATATTATGTTTTAGCAATAACATGCGTATGTTTTATAAATATGAATATTAAATCTTTTGTTAGTCACATTTTTATTTACCTGCATTTATTTTCTTGATGGCATCTACGCTCATTTTTGTATTTTTCTTTTATCTTGTCTTGCGAGGTACATTGGGTCATGCATGATCAAGAATTAGTGAATAATTTGCTCATTTAAAGCTCTTAACTGGCTGCGCCACAAGTCTTGCATGGTTTATAATCAGTGGATAGTTTGCTTGCTTGGAACTCTTAAGTGGTCGCGCCACGGTTGGGTATAATCCCTGTAACTTATAAAGAAAACTCCTAATTATATATCAAAATTGCTATACATCACACACATCTTGTTATTAGCTTTTAAGTTTAATATATATTCTAGCATGTTTAAGTAGCTGGCCATATGTTAGTGCACTAACGAAGCTTTGGCCTTATAGGCCAAAGCTTACCCCTTCTGTGAGCCCTAGAGACCCTTATGGTAACCTTAGGCCTGTTGTGTAGGCCCACCTATTTGTGCTATATGCATCATAATTTTCCCACACGAAGTGGGCACCGTTAGGATGTTCCCTTTTTTTTTATTTTGGGTGTGATACCCCCCACCTTCTATGAGCCCTAGAGACCATTAGGGTCATTTTAGGCCTGTAGTGTAGGCCACTTACTTGTGCCATGTGCATCATTATTTTCCCACATGAAGTGTGCACCGTTATGATGAACTTCTATTTTAGTGTGATGTGGGTACCATGTCTGGAGGGTATCCATGGTTTGTTTATTTATTTATTTTATGTACTTTGGATGTCAGGCATGCATTTTTATATACTTTACTCCATAGTGCACCTTGCCTACATACATGCATTGCATTATCATTATTCAAAAAAAAAATGTCACATTATCTTTCAGTAGTCTTTAGAATACTTTTATTTATGCATTTGTCTCATACATCATATACAGCGCTAAGCATATTCTGTTGCATATTATAGAGTCCCTAATTTAAACCTCTGAACTAAGATTCCTGATTCCTTAGGATAGAGCCTTCTTATCTTGCCTATATATAGGGCGATTGATTGTGTTTAGGATGTTAGCTGACAGCTCACTCCAGGGAAGCATAAGCCCAGATTGTACACCCCTCAGTGTGTCTCTTTTCACTTCTAATGGATTTTGAATCTATCATTTCTCTTAGGTTAGCGAATTTCATTTTTTATCTTTTAAACTCAAAATTTTAATCACATCTTTATACATTTAAAAATATTTAATCACCACTAAGGATAAAGAGAAGAGTTTATCACCTTTGAAATAGAACTTAGGAATTTTTTATGTGCACCAAATTAAGAAGAGAATAATACATCATCCTTAATCGAGAGTTTTTTTAGGCCAAGGTCTAAGATGTAATTAACCACGGGGGCTTGCGCCCCTGGGAAACCGATCCCCACATCAAATAAATCTCATTCGAGCTGATGTATTGAATGGGGGAAATCTCGTGACTCTTGGGTTATGCATATTATTATCAATCCAGGTGTGTAGGAGAAAGCCTCTATCCTCCATGGTTAATCGTATGTATAATCCCATCTGCCCTCCCATTGACCTACTTGTGTAGAGTGCAAAGGTCTATGGTCGTTTTGTCCTACGGGATAGTGCGGTCGTACCCTTTACATTCTGCTCCCCACAAATAAAATCCTTTCGGAGACCCACACCCATCATTTATGAAGTTAATGTACTTTGTCAACACCAACTCTAACTCCTAACATCAATACCAATATTTATATTAGACTTTTTAATCGTCAATCTTCTCTCATTAAAGAAAAATGAATGAAATTTTCATAAATAATATCCTAAAAATGACTTCTACGCCTCAATGCTTTTCTAACATTTGTCATATAATCAATCATCTATAGCTCATATATATTACATTATATCAACACCTTCATTAACTATAAGAGAAAAAAATTATTTGTAATTGACGGCATACACAAGTCAAATTTTTTAATTACGCTTTTCTATTTTTCATGAAAAAAATCTTAGTATCCCTTGAAACTTTTTTTTAAATTATGCTTGAGTTGGATGTTCATATAAAACTAAGATGTTAATAGCTTATTCTATCACCACGAATATTTAGCATGCATTTATATAATGAACACTTTTTTTCTTTTTTGATTTTTTTTATAATGAATACATTATTATTTTTGAGTTGGATGAGAATTAGGGTTCTATTTTAAATTTTTTCATATTTTATTAAGGTATAATAATACATTCAAATCTTAGCAATTTATAAAATTAATGTTTTCATAGATCTATTTTTAAAATTACCATCAAATATCAAAATTTATAATAAAAATTTAATAAGTAATTTTTGTTTTTATCAAATTCTTAATGAATTAATTAAGAAACACTCAAATATATAATATTTATAGGTAAAAAATAACCTAAGTGTTTTAGATGTATGTAATTTTATTTTAATTAATTTACTTTTAATGGCATGACTGTAAAATTCTAGAAAAGGATGGGTAGATAAAATTTAGTTTATTGAGTATAGTGCAGGTGAAGGATGGAGTATTGGAGTGTATATATAAACGAAGAGTGCAAGCTTGTTTCCGAGTAAGAAAATATTATGTATGGAGTCCGGACTAGAAGAACCGTTCGAACTATTAGTGTACACACTGTACACACACAATGTTCAATACATACTATGTACAAATGTGTACACAGTGTGTACACTCACATATCCAGACAATTCTTTCTGTCCAGACTCCTAAAAAAAGAAATTATTTGGTGCGGAGTCCGGATGTTGCTTTATGTCTGGACTCCAATCCAAGGTCGACATGTATTTTTTAAGTTAAATTATTTTTTCAGCCACGTGGATATTTTTATTACTGTGTGACCCGACGACCTAGCTTGGCTATTTTAGACGGCAACCACGTGGAGATTTTAACTAACACATGAACCGATGACCCGACCCAGTCCTAATGTAAATATTTTGAAAAAAAGGAATCGAAACGTCGCCTTCCATTTTGAAATCATGTAAACAAAAAAATTAGGGTTTTATTGTCTGAATGTGGTTTTTCATCTCTAAAAAAGACTTGTGCTCTTCATAAACCGCTCTTTATATTGAGGAAAGTAAGCTCAGTTCATCATGTTTACTGTTTAGGGCAAGCTCCCTCTTCACAAAAATTTTTTCATATACATTTAAATTTGTTCACCATTCTTTAAATATCAATTATTTTAATATCAAAAGCATGAACGACGAACTTGCAATAAGTCTAATTGAAATTATTTTGTGCAGAGTTCGGACGTAGAGTTTACATACACGCAGTTTTATGATATCATGTATTACATTTAACACTATATTTACTGTTTTCAAGCTTCTGTTAGAAATTTAAAATTATTGTTCAAGCTTCGTCTATTTTAAGAAAAATCTCGACAACTTGTGCACACTATGTCGACCATGGATTGGAGTCCAAACATAAAACTACGTCCAGACTCCACACCAAATAATTTCTCCCCAGGAGAACGGGGGGTAGCTGGCACTCTTGTTCCTCCATGTTCTCTTCAAAAGATTCAGATCAATCAGAGGATTTCCCTTTGAGAAGGAGCCAATGAGTGGAGGAGAGCGAGAGAAAGGGAGAGATAAATAGTATCCTCTCTTTTATCTGATCCAGGATTTCTAAGTTCAAAGGAGGTACTTGAGATATTTGAGATAGATTCGAAGGGGAAGAATGTTGGGATTCTAGCCATGGACATCTATTTCCCTCCTGCCCGCGTTCATCAAGTTTTTCCCTCTCTTTTTCCTTTTTTTTTTCTTTTTGTGATTGAATCAGTTATCACGGTTGCAGTTTTGAGTTTGTTCTGGAAGAGGGTTGGTGGATTTCTGGTTGTACGTTGGAGAATGTGTGAGCATGGTTGTTGAAATTTTATATTTTTTTAATTAATTTTTGGAGATTTTTGTTTAAGGATTATATTGTGAAAATTGAGTTATATTTCAGCATGCACGGTTGCCCTCTGCGTGTAAGCTTGAAATTCAACTATGTTCAAGTAAAATGTACAAGTAATTATTCAATGGGAATATCTATAATTTATCTTTATTCAATGAAATAGAAAAAAATTTTGCGTTTATTTTTTTCCTGGATGATGACGGTTTCAGTTTCATTGAGGGTTGTCATAAGGGAAGGTGCTCTTTAGGGTTATTATGAAATCCCTAGATTTTTAGCTGTTTGGATGCCTCATTATTCGTCTATCCCCTATTCCAGATCCGTTGATGTGTATCCGTTTTTGATATAGGAATCATTAGAGGCATTTGACGAAGCCTACAAGGGAAACTACACGATTGGCCTTGGATTGGATTGCATGGCCTTCTACACGGAGTTGGAAGACGTGATCTCCATAAGGTAATCCATCTATGTTTTTTGTTTTTCTAATTCTTTTAAACGTGATGCATGTCATTATATGTGAAAGCATTTGGTTGTCCTGCTATTAACTCGGGTGTTGAATGTAGTTATTGTATTTATGGATTGAATTTAATTATTTTATGGAAGAAAAAAACTTTTGATGACTGTGTCTAGTTATTTTGATTCCTAAACTTATTCTTCTTCCTCTGCTTGGATGTGAAATATCCGTGCAAAATAGCATCTTCAATGACTTATATCAACTATTTGTTATGATGAAGGGTTACAAGCATAAAAGTTTGGTGTTGTTTGATATTCAAGCTTTAAGGATTTAGTAAATCCTAAAAATCAGGATTTACTAAATTCTAAGGATGTTAAAAAGTATTTGGCAAGGAATATGTTGAATCCTATGAAACTATTTGACAATGCAACTTAGGATTTAAGGCGGTTAATTCATCGACCTGCTCCTGATTGACCCGAGCCGATTTTGAAAATGGGTCAAAATTCTAACCTGAACCCGACCAGCGTGGGTTACGGGTTGACCCGACCCAACTAGTGCCTTCAAGCGTGTTATGGCACGGACGGGACATAGACGACACAGACGGCATGAGCAACGGCATGGACAACGGCACGGACAGGTTGGACGACCTTGTAATAATTTTTTTTTCTCATTATCAAACGAATTATATTTATTTTGTAAGCTATTGTGGATATTTTTAAAAAGATAAGCTAAAATATTTATTAATTTTTTATACAAATGCTAAAGAAGACTGCATATATGTGTACATGGTTGAGCACAGATTTTAAATGGCCAACAGAAGCTTGTATGATGTTTGTACAATGTTTACAAGTTGTCTAGATTTTCTTTAAAATGGACGAGCTTGAACAATGATTTTAAATTGCTAACAACAACTTTTTTTTTTTTGAAGCAAATGCAAGTAGCAAAATTTTATTAAAGGACACTACAAACAATCAAATTCCTCCTTGAACAATCTAGGGAAAGGAGGAATCTTTTTAGAGCTAATGTCATCCCAAAAAAAAATCAGAAAAAAGAGCTAAGTTAGCACAAAAATCAGCTAACTTATTACAATTTCTACTAGAATGAAGAAACAAGACTTGATTGAACAAGTAGAAGAACTCGAACTCCTTCGGATAGTCCTCCTTGGTCTTCGTTTTATTCATAAAATCTTGAAAGAATTTGATAACATTAATGTTATCACCTTCAACTATAATACCTTCTGCATCAAACATCCAATCTTGTACAAATCTTTTCAAAGAAAGAATTGATAACATCTCAAGTTGAGAGCAGTCCCAGTGCCGGCAATTGATACCAAACGCACACAAGAATCTCCCTTGACAATCTCTAAAGACTCCTCCAATTCTTGCTTTATTTGTATGAAGAAAAGAGGCATCAATATTCACTTTGAGCCATTTAGGAGGTGGAGGACACCAAGAAGATAAAGACAGCTTACAAAGCTAGTTGACGTCCCAGTTATCCCAAATGAAGTTCAACTTGAAAGAGGAAATAGCGTGGCAAACAGAATTTACCGCTATGAATGTTGTACCATCTTCCATTCCCGCATGAGTCAATCTGTTTCTGCTTTTCCAACAGAAAAACACCACCGAGCAGTACAAATTCCCTTGAAAAGGATTAGTTTTTGCAAGAAGCTTCAACCCATAAAAACAATCCTCCAGCGATTGAAATGACAAAGAATTAAATCCCCATTTAGCAAGACATGTGAAGACATCTTTTAACTTACTGCAAAAAACAGCGACATGTTTCGTGTTCTCCACCATAGTGCAACCTCTCGGGCAATGATCAAAATCAGCAAGCTTCCTGTACTTTAAAAAGTGATTACAAGGAATAGTATCCTTCTTTAGCCTCCACCAGAACATAGCAATATGTGGTCTTAGCTTGGAGTTCTTCATCCAGCTCCAGTCATCAATTTCCAATGAAGTCGTAGAAAAAGCCTCCAAAGCATGATACGAAATAGATCTCCTGGAATGTTTGAATTTAAGTTCCACCTTGTCCTTCTCCAGCTCAGAACCAATCGGGATAGATAAGATAACATCTGCAAGCTCCTTCCCAAAGAAACACCTCAATTTTCTTTCATTCCATTGCCCTTCCTTGATAAAACCAGAGTCAAGTTTATTTTCTTCGCTCATATTAGTAGCAAATGTAGGCCATTTGTTGATTGGTTTATCCCAAATCTACGTATCCTTGATAGTGTTGATATCTGTTCCAGAATTCACACTCCATCTAGTAATTGGCTGCAAGAATTTCGCACCATTCAAAATAATTTTCCAAGTAGCTGAAGCCTTGTTCCTGTGATCAACACTTCACACGTCACTTCCATACCTTGCCGCCAAAGATTTATTCAAAAGTGACTGAGGCTTGGAAATGAACTCCCAAGCGAACTTAGCCCTCAAAGGCCCTACTTTCTTCACAATAGATTGTATACCCCAACCACCTTCCTTTTTGGTGTTACAAAGAACATCCCATGCAACATAATGCATCCCCTTTGAAGATTTATTTTTATTCCATAGGAAGCTCCTGCACATCTTCTCAATGTCATACAAGGCACCCAAAGGGACTAAGGAGTGAGTAACCAAGAATATGGGGATAGTAAGACAAGCTGAGTTGATTAGAGCTACTTTCCCAGTAGTAGAGATACCCTTATTCCCCCAAGAGCTCAGCCTTGTAGCAGTTTTAATCAATAGATCTTGAAAATCAGCAACAAGCAATCTCTTCAACGTGATTTTAACACCCAGATAAACCAATCCATGCACCTCTTTCACCCCTAACAATTTTGAAAGAGTTCTCCTAGTACGCTTTTTCACTGATTTCCCAAACATGATAGAAGATTTAACAAAATTGATTTTTTGACCAGTCCAACTACAGTAATTAACCAAAATAGCCTTTACCCTCTTCAAACACCTACGGTTGGCTTCAGAAAAACATATAATGTCATCAGCATACATCAAATGAGATATTAAAGGATCGTTGGGAGCCACCTTAATACCAATCTTCTTACCTCTAAGAGCAAAGGCATCAAATAAAAGATGTGAACACATGATAAAAAGATAGGGAGACAAAGGACAACCTTGTCTAAACCCACTCCTAGCTTCAATCCATTCAGAGAAAAATCCATTAATTAAAATAGCAAATTTCGGCTCTCTGACACATTCCAGAATCAGCTTAGAAAAACTTTTTGGAAAACCAAACTCATCCAAGATCTGAGATAGAGTAGCCCAACTCATACTGTCATAAGCCTACTCCATATCAATTTTAATTGCCATAAGCCCCTTCTTAGATTTAGAATATCTGAATTTGTTAAAAACCTCCTGGGCTAATAAAATCTGATCTGACATGGATCGACCTCTTATAAAAGCAGATTGTGTTTCAGAAATAATTTTTGGCAATTAAGGAGACATCTTATTTAATAACATCTTAGCCACCACCTTATAAATGGATCTACAAAGACTAATAGGACGAAATTGAGCTAGACTTAAAGGATTTTTCACTTTTGGAATCAAAATAACATTCGTCTCTTTCCATTCAGAACATAAAACACCAGAAGAGAAGAAGGAGCTAATAACCATCCACACATCATGCTTAATAAATTGCCAACATGCTTTAAGAAATGAATAAGTAATTCCATCATTACCTGGGGATTTGTTCAACTCTAAATTATTAATAACTTGCTCAAGCTTATGAAAAGAGAAAGGTTTCTGCAGTAACAAAGAGTCTTCTCCATTAAGTCTATTAGAAGATGACGGCCAACCCGTTAGCAGACATTTTCGGTGTCTCCATTTGGTTTTAAAATAGTTGTTGAGAATTTTCTCGATTTGAAACCGGTCTTCAGTCAGTTCACCTTCTTCATTTTTAAGTTGTTGAATCCAATTGCCATTCTTCCTTGTCGAGGCATAAGCATGAAAGAATTTGGAGTTAGAATCACCATCCTTCATCCATTGAACTTTTGCTCTCTGATTCCACCAAGTGCACAGTTGAGCAATAGTAGAATTTAGTTTGCAAACTTTGGATTTTAAAAGAATCAAACAATGGTCCGAGAGCCCATCTCCTAAAGACTCCTCAACTTGTAAATCCAGAATTTCTTTTTTGAGTCTTTCTTTCAACTCGAACAAGCCTTTATGTTTTGCTTTACTCCATAAATAAAGAGCCTTCAATGACCTTTTGAGTTTAACATTTAAGACCTCCACATTGTTACCTCTCACCGGTTTCTTCCAAGAACTAGAAACAATAGTATATGAAGCTGGAAATGAAGCCCACACATCTTCAAACATGATAGCATGATTTCTACCAAAACCAGTAGAAAAAATCTTCATAACTATTGGACAATGATTAGAAGCCACCCTCGCCAAGTGTCTAACAACCGACAACTTGATAGTCTTCAAAGCAATCGAATTAATAAGGCAGCGATCCAACCTTTCCAAAATATGGGATTTACCAACCTTGTTTTACACCAAGTGAACTTCGGGCCTATAAATCCCACTTCATTGAAATCACAACTGCTCATGAAGGAAAACATGTCCTGACTCCCTTTAGTCATTACAAACTTTTGACCTCCTCTCTTGTCATCTTGGGAAAGCAAACAATTAAAATCACCACCTACAATGGCCGGGCATTTCAACCCATTCATCATCTCAAGACTATTCCAAAGCTTCAATCTTTTGAAACAGTATTTATTGCCATAAACCGTGGTAATGTACCAACTCCCTTTATTAGATATGTTGAGTTCACCATCACAACTTGAGGATTTGCTTCTTTAACAGTAAAGCTAGCAATGTCCGATCTCCAACAAGTCAAGATGCCACCGGAAAGTCCCTCTACAGGAAACAAATATAAATCCCAATTTTCTCCTATGACTTTCTTAAATTCAAATGACTTAATAGAAGAGATTTTAGTCTCCACCAAACCAACAAATAAAGCTTCATGGTCATTAACAATTTCCCTTAAATAACGAGAAGCTTTTGTTATGATTTGGGTAAATCTGGTTGTTCAAGTGAATTCTAATCCAAGTTTATATTTTGATGATTACAAAAGCTTATTGTTTGTTTTATACATCTCTTAACAAATATTTGAGTTTTTGTTATGTGTACTAAAGTATTTTTCAGGAAATTGACACTCCAGATTGTTGAAGACTTCAAGTTCATTAGTTCACTATAAATGAAGTCTGTAAATTTTATTTTTTCTTAAGTCTAAGAGAGTGTGATTATAAGTTAGATAGCTGTGCACACACACATAAATGGGGGAGTTAAAATTTTTTTTAAACTGATCGTACAGTATGATTTGATATCGTACGGGACGATCTGTAGTATATGTCCTCCATATCGAACCCATATACCAAAAATTTTTTTTTCTAAGTTACATTCGTACAGTACGAAATATAATTCGTACAGAAGATTTTACTATACGAAGGGCACTGAATTGGGTTTGTACGGGACGAATCGTTCATTTTTTGAACTATTCGTACAGTACGAAATATAATTTGTATAGAAGATTTTGCTGTACGAAGAGCACTGAATTGGGTTCGTACTAGTTTGTACTGGATGATTCGTTCATTTTTTGAACTATTCGTACAATACAAAATATAATTCATTTAGAAGATTTTGGTAGTACGAATGACCCGGATTTAGGTTCGTATTGAATCGTACGAGATGAATTGTTCAATGATTTAAACTATTCGTACAGTATAAATATCGATCGTACGAAATGATCAAGACGCGTGAAACTTGAAAATTTTAGTTTTTGGACAGTTTTTCTTGCCTTTAATATATAAGGATTTTTTAAACTGACTTGTAGTGAGATCCTTCTGCAAAAATACTTTTGGAGAGTGAAAGGGAGAGTGATTGGGAGAGTGTTTGGGAGTAAGAGTTGATAAATCTTTGAAGAGAAAATTGTGATGGGATTCACAAGGTTATCCAATTGTGAGAATTTCTTTACTTGTTCATCTAGCATCTTCCTATCTTCCATGGAGACTTTTGCAAGAGTACTTATTCGAGAGGATTCCAGTTCTCTGCCGTCACTTGAAGGGTGAAAAAGGACAACGGTTCTCTGCTGCACTTGGAAAGTATAAAAGGATGTTTGGTTCTCTGCCTTCACCAGGAGGGTGAAAAAGGATGACGGTTCTCTGCCGCACCGGGTTGGTGGAAGAGAGTTTGTAAAGGCTTCTCCGCCTTGCTGTGGGTGCAAAAGGAAAGTCTCTTGAGTTTAGTACAATACCTAGAGAAGGAGTCTCTAGGGAGTGGATGTAGCTCGTGTTTAACCGAACCACTATAAATTTAGGTATTTTCTGTTCACTGTTTACTTTTTTGCATTTTTTTTCTACAGTTTATTTTCTTTGTGGTTGAATTTTTGTGTTTAAAGAAAGAGCAAAAACTAATTCTGTTCGTACTGTACGAAGTAAGATCGTATAGTATGATTAGCTTTAAATTTTTCAAAATCCCAAGAGTAAAATTTTAAAGGACCAATTCATCCCCCTCTTGGTTAGCCTAGGGACATGAGAAATAGGTCTAACAAACTATTCACACTTTCAAGTGGTATCAGAGCTAATTTCAAAAATCACTGTTTAAAATACTTTTTGAAATTCCATCATGGCTAATTTTGGAAATAGAAATACTTTAGAAGATTACTCGATCACTAGACCACCCTTGTTTCATAATATCCCATTTAATTTTTGAAAAACTCACATATCTACATTTCTACAATCTCTTGATTATCACATGTTGATGTTAGTACAGGAAGGTTATACTAAACCTACTAGAATTGTAGAAATAATTAGAGTTCAAACACCTTTTGCCGAATGGACTATAGAAGAACGTGAACTAGCTCAATTAAATATAAAGTATTTGAATAGTTTCTTTTGGGCTTTGAAATTAGAAGATTACATGCGTGTTTCAACTTGTAAATCAGGAAAAGAAATTTGGAATAGGCCTTGCATTACTTATGAAGGTACAAATAAAGTGAAGCAAACTAGGTTGAACATTCTCTTGTACGACTATGAACTATTTCACATGAAATCGAATGAATCAATCTCAGACATGTACACACATTTTACTCATATAGCCACTTCATTGCATGCTTTAGGTAGGGAGTTAACTAATGCAGAAAAAGTTAACAAGATACTTCATTGCTTACCTACCGCATATGATATAAAGATAACTTCAATAACAGAATCTAAAGATTTAAATATTTATTTTGTTGACAATCTTCTTGGATCACTAATTACTTACGAACAATCTGTGAGTCAAAGACAGATTGATGCAGGTGAGAAGTGAAAGGAGAAGAATATAGCTTTGAAGGTGGATGATTCAGAAAGTGATCAGTCACTACCTGAGGATGAAGAGGATATCACCTTGATGACAAGGCAATTTAGAAGTTTTCTAAAAAGGAAGCAGAGAAGATGCCAATAGTGGAATAAAGGTAAGTTCCAAAAGAATGTTAAAGCTTCTAATGAGATTATTTGCTATGAGTGCAGGAAGCCAGGACACATAAAGACAGATTGTCCCAATCTCAAAGGAAATCCTAGCAAGGAGAAGGTCGAGGAGAAACCAAAGAAAAGAAGGGGTAAAAAGAGACTTCAACGAGCATTTTGGGCAGACTCAGCTTCATATTTCTCAGAAATTGCACCAGAAGAGGAAGTCACAAATTTGTGCTTAATGGCTAACAATCTTGATCAATCAGATCAAGAAGAGGTATGTGACTTAAGTTATGAAGAATTATTTGAAGTTTCTGAATGCATACATACAGCATATAGGAAACTGAAGAAACTACATGCTAAATTAAATTTGGATTATTTAGAGCTACAGAAAGAATATGAGATCCTTAGGAAAGATCATGCATTAATTGATAGTAACCATATGACTTTGTTGGATGAGTTTGATGATTTAAACAAACAGTATAATCTTTTAAAATCATCTCACACTGAACTTGAAAATAATTTTAAGACTTTTATGGATGAATCGAATTCTAGAGAGCATGATTTCAAGATTGACAATTCAATTCTAGAAAGTGCTAATGCTTATCTTAAAGTTCAGTTAAAAGCACTCAAAGAAAATAGAAATCCACCTAAACTTGAAGATTTTCATGAATCTTACTACAAGACCACTAGTTCAAAATCTAAGAAGAAAATTTTCAGGAAGAATAGATTGGTGAATCCTTTTCCAAGAATAAAGTGTTTTTCTTGTGGTAGTTTAGGACATATTTCCCATACTTGTACACTTAAATATAGAACACATTTAGTGTGGAGACCTAAGGTACATAAATCACAGCATATCACACATGCATTTGATTTAAAGTTGTCAAGAGGAGAACCCAAAATTGTTTGGGTTCCCAAGACTAACATTTAATCATTTTTGAAGGAACACTCTCATACAAGATCACGTGAGAGTATTTGGTACCTGGACAGCGGCTGTTCAAAGCATATGACTGGAGATACGAATCAATTTATATCGTTGGAAGTAAGAAATAGAGGCAAGGTTACACTTGGAGATAATACTACCAAGAGAGTGGTAGGTACATGTATAATTGGAAACTCTAGAAACTTTGTGATTGAAAATATACTATTGGTTGAAGGTTTGAAATACAATCTGTTGAGTATAAGTCAATTGTGTGACAAGGGCTATCATATAAAATTTTTGCCTACTAGTTGTGTTATTAGTTTGAATGGAACTGTTGTTTTGAATGGTGATAGAGTTAATAATGTTTACATGCTAAATTTGAATTCTATTAAACCTTCTACTGCTCTGTGTTTGAAAACTGTATTTGATGAATCATGATTATGGCATAGAAGGCTTTGTCATGCTAGTATGAGAAATCTTAGAAAAATCACCCAAAAGCAACTAGTTAGAGGGGTACCCAAATTAGACTTCACTAAAGATCACTTGTGTGATGCATGTCAATTAGGAAAACAAATGAGATCCTCTTTCAATTCAATCAAGGAAGCTAGGACTAGCAAGCCCTTAGAAATTCTTCACATGGATTTATTTGGACCTGTTAGTACCTTAAGTCTAGGAGGAAAAAGATTTGGGTATGTTATTATGGATGACTATTCTAG
The DNA here is from genome assembly GCA_019925795.1 of Dendrobium chrysotoxum. Lineage (NCBI taxonomy): Eukaryota > Viridiplantae > Streptophyta > Magnoliopsida > Asparagales > Orchidaceae > Dendrobium > Dendrobium chrysotoxum. The sequence continues at coordinate 50,474,006 of CM034308.1, forward strand.
ATTCAACTGGATTAAATTTTTTGAATCATAAGAGTGAATCATTTGAAGAATTTAGAGATTTTGCCACTTGGATTCAGAGGAAACTAGGTTTTAAAATAGATACTATCCAAAGTGATCATGGGGGAGAATTTGAAAATAAAATGTTTAATGATTTTTGCAAATCTCGTAGAATTGAACACAATTTCTCAGCCTCTAGGACACCTCAACAGAATGGAGTTGTAGAAAGGAAGAACAGGACATTAGTTGAAACTACTAGGGCTATATTGGCAAAGTATTCACTTCCAAAATATTTTTGGGCTGAAGCAGTTAGTACAGCATGCTATGTGTTGAATAGGGTGTACATAAGGTCTATATTAAATAAGACACCCTATGAACATTTTAAAGGTAGGAGTCCCAACCTCTCACATCTATATATTTTTGGATGTAAAGTGTTCATTCATAATAATGATCAAACTCTCTTAAAAAAATTTGATCCAAAATCTGATAAAGGAAACTTTCTAGGTTATTCAAGTGTTGAAAAATCCTATAGAGTTTTTAATAAGAGAATATTGGTAGTTGAGGAGACCACACATGTTATTTTTAATGAATCTTATGATAGTAAAGAGTCTAAGTTGGATGAAGATGAGGTTGAGGTAGTAACCCAAAAACTTGAAGATCAAAAAGTTGAAGAAAGGGTTGAAAAAGAAGAAGAAAACCAATTGCCTAGAGAATAAAAATTTGTTAGAAGTCATCCTAAAGAATTGATTTTAGGAGAACCAAGTGAAGGAGTTAGGACTAGGCATGGTTTGAGGAAAGAGGTAAATCATTCAGCATTTATTTCAATGATTGAACCCACTAATATAGAACAAGCTCTTTTGGATGAATTTTAGATTTTGTTCATACAAGAAGAGTTGAATCAATTCAAGAGAAATAATGTTTCGGAGCTAATTGAAAGGCCAATAGATCAAAGTGTAGTTGGAACTAAGTGGGTGTTCAAAAATAAAATGAATTATTCAGGAGTTGTTGTGAGAAATAAGGCTAGGTTGGTGGCTAAGGGATATAATCAAATTGAAAGAATTGATTTTGAGGAAACATTTGCCCCTGTAGAAAGACTTGAAGCAATTAGAGTTTTGTTAGCCTTTGCCTATTTTAATGATTTTAAATTATACCAAATGGATGTTAAGAGTACCTTTCTGAATGGTGTGATAGAAGAGGATGTCTATGTTGAACAACCTCTAAGTTTTGAAAATTTTAAATTCCCTAATCATATTTTCAAATTGAAAAAGGCATTATATGGACTAAAATAGGCACCTAGAGCATGGTATGAGAGGTTAAGCACTTTTTTATTAAACGAATCATTTTTTAAAGGAAGTGTGGACACCACTCTATTTTTGAAAAAAATTAAAAAAGAAATACTCATTGTACAAATATATGTGGATGACATCATTTTTGGATCAACTGATAAAACTTTATGTGATGAATTTTTAAAGACAATGAGTAGTGAATTTGAGATGAGTTTGATGGGTGATTTGAATTATTTTCTTGGATTTAGCATAAAGCAAAGTGAGGAAGGAACTTTTCTTTGTCAATCTAAGTATGTTAAGGATATCCTCAAAAAGTATGAAATGGATAATGCTAAACCAGTAACTGCACCCATGAGTTCCTCAGTCCTATTAGATAAGGATCCTAAGGGAAAATCTGTTGATCAAAAGAAGTTTAGAGGAATAATTGGATCATTGCTTTATTTGACTGCTAGTAGACCTGACATCATGTTTAGTGTTTGCTTATATGCTAGATTTCAAGCTGATCCAAAGGAATCACATTTGACAGCAGTAAAAAGGATTTTAAGATATCTTCTCGGAACTCAAAATTTAGGGATTTGGTATCCTAAGAATAGTTCTTCTTTTGATATTATTGAATACTCATATTCTAATTTTTCAGGCTGTAGGGTGGATAGGAAAAGTACTTCTAGGACATGTCAATTCATTGGAAATTCATTAGTATCTTGGTCCAGTAGAAAACAAAATTCAGTAGCACTCTCTACAGCTGAAGTAGAATATATTGCCTTAGGGAGTTGTGTAGCACATATGCTTTGGTTGAAGCAACAATTGAGTGACTTTGGATTTTCAATTGGCACCATTCCAATCTTTTATGATAACACTAGTGCCATTTATATTTCAAAGAATCCTATTCAACATTCTAGAACCAAGCATATTGATATAAGGCAACATTTTATAAGAGATCATGTAGCGAAAAGAGAAATTGAACTGCATCATATCGCTACTAAAGATCAGCTTGCAAATATTTTAACAAAACCCTTAGCTTTTGACACTTTTAGCATTTTAAGGACAAGGCTAAGTGTGATTGATTTAAATGCTTAATTGAAAATTCTACAAAGGTGTGTTTATATGTATTTGCTGGTATATTCATTGCAAGTGTTTTGTTTTGTAGTATTTTATGTATTATTGGTATTTTATGTTGTATTAAAAAAAATGAAAATAAAATTTTTTTGGTTGGTTTGTTCCTGTATTTGAGTGTTAGAAACAATGTAAGATTGGCGAGACAAATGTTTATCAGGTTGTCTATTCTACTATACAATTATGTTATCGTACTGTACGATTACATCATCGTACATGAACTTCATCTGTATGAATTGGGTAGAAACACGGTTAGTGTCAATTATTATTGATGATCGTACGTATGAATACGTCATTCGTCTGTACGATCCACATGTCATTTCGCATGAGGGACGAACCTAACCGTCGCCTAAACGACCTTAATTTTTCTGATCGTCCCGGACAAACACGTCATTGTCTGTACGATTAGAAAGTCAAAAAGCATGTACGAAAGGACGCCTCAAGATGAGCAGTTTATAACAAACCCGTTCATTTTGACAGCTTTCGTTCATCCAGGATGAACTTTTATTTGTCCCGGACGAAAATAATTTCGTCTTGTATGAAATTATTTCGTACAGTACGATTGATCGGATTTTCTATAAAAGGGAGGGTCATTTTCTTTCATTCCATCCTCACTTCAAACCCTTTAGAGCATAGAATAGAGATGTCTGGAAGTGGAAAAAGAGTGCATCAATCCAGAGGGGCTTCCTCTAGGAGGGATTTGTATGACAATTTTTTGAGTGGGTAAAATGAAGAAGCCTACTATAGGTTTGCCGCATCCAAAATCACTCCCTCCCGCATTCTGCTGCAGGAAAATCTCCATTTCGCAGTAGTGCCTTTCTTTGATTCTATCAAATTCTCCTTCCTTCTCACTCTAATCTACTCATTCAATAAAGATCTCTTACATAATTTTCTAGCCAACATGACTTTTAATCATGATCATACTAGGATTTCATCATATGTTCTAAAACAGAGAGTAGAAATTACAAAGGAGGATCTAGGAGAGTACTTTCATTTAAGAACCATGGGCAGTCGGGCAAATACTTTAATAGCTCGATCTGATTATGACTGGACTGAAGTCAATCAGGTCATTAGAGGTGTAAGACAACCAACTCATGTTCCTCGAGTCGACACCTTAAACCAAAATGCCCATATAATTCAACATGTTCTCAGGAGCTCTATCATTCATAAGGCTGGAGATAGAGTAAACATGACTCCTCTTCTCTCTTATGTCGCTTACCTGATCAAGACTAGTCAACCAATTGATGAAGACCAACTGCTTTTGGACTACATCTTTTACCTTTCTGATATTGGCCAACCTAGTGTAAAGAGGAAGAAGAATATTGCCCTAGGTCAAGTAATCTATTTTATTCTTGAGAAAAAGTACAACATAGTCCATCCTGACGGACCTTCAGAACTCTCACTCTATTTCATTGATGCCTCTTTTAGAGCACTTTTTGGGAGAGATGAACATGTGATTAGTTCTGATGATAAACATGCTCCTGCTCCTGCACCTGCACCTGCACCTGGACCTGGACATTATTCTTATATTCTATATTAATGTGTTCATTATTATTTTTGTGACCCAGAGATAGTGTTGTTGGAAAGAATCTTACATTCAAAGTAAATCTTGAAAAGATGCACAAAATGTGCCATACAATAAAAGATGTGCAATGTCGCCAAATATAAAAAGACACACAAAGTATGCCATTCAATAAAAGATGCACAATATCGCCAAATTTATAAAAAAAAGGTACAAAATTAGCCCACATTTTGAAAAGATGCGCAAAGTCGCCAATTGTTCTTTCCTTTAGCATTTTTCTCTAAGTTCACTAATCAATAATTGTCACTTTTTACTTAGAATTTTGGTAATGTTATCTCATCTTTGTACAAAAATTGAGACTACTAATCTGTCTAATACATTACTACTTTAGATCAACTTTTCTTCTCCTTAACATAATATGCAATCTAACACTTTTGAGTCTTTAGTTTTTGCATCTGATTAAATATTATAGTTAAACTTCATTTAACATTATTCCACTTCTCAACTATTTTGAGTGTCCCTTTTTACTATTGACAAAAGGGGGAGACTTTTATTATTTGACTAATGATATGATGATAAGTTTTTTTATTGTTTATGTGCTATTTGTCTTTGTTTTATTTGTATTCTTGTGTATGTGCTTGTGTTGTGTATGTACTTGTGTTATCATTTCTACTCTCTTTCCTACTCTTCCCTTGTGTATTCCATATTAGATTCTCTATCCTCGTATATCTAGATTCTCTATCCTCGTATATCTTGATTAGGATAAGTCATTTCTTTAGGGGGAGCTTAGGGAACTTTTATTTAGGGGGAGTGTAGATCTTTTATTTAGGGGGAGTGTACATTCAGTGGATGTTAGGAGACCTATTTTTTTATTTATTTCATTTCAAATAATAGTTGTTTTGCCATCATCAAAAGGGGGAGATTATTATGATTTGGGTAAATCTAGTTGTTCAAGTGAATTCTAATCTAAGTTTATATGTTGATGATTAGAAAAGCTTATTGTTTGTTTTATTCATCTCCTAACAAATATTTGAGTTTTTGTTGTGTGTACTAAAGTATTTTTCAGGAAATTCACACTCTAGATTGCTGAAGACTTCAAGTTCATTTGTTCACTGTAAATAAAGTCTATAAATTTTATTTTTTCTTGAGTCTAAGAGAGTGTGATTGTAAGTTCGATAGCTGTGCACACACACACAATGGGGAGTTAAAAATTTTTTTAAAACTAATTGTACAGTACAATTTGATATCGTACGGGGCAATCGATAGTATATGTCCTCCATATCGAACCCATATACCAAGAAAATTCTTTCTAAGTTACATTCATACAGTACGAAATATAATTTATACAAAAGATTTTGCTGTATGAAGGGCACTAAATTAGGTTCGTATTGGTTCGTACGGAATGAATCGTTCATTTTTTGAACTATTCGTACAGTACGAAATATAATTCTTATAGAAGATTTTGCTATACGAAGGGCACTGAATTGGGTTCGTACTAGTTCGTACGGGACGAATCGTTTATTTTTTGAACTATTCGTACAGTATGAAATATAATTCGTACAGAAGATTTTGTGGTACGAACAACTCTGATTTAGGTTCGTATTGAATCGTACGAGATGAATTATTCAATAATTTGAACTATTCGTACAATATGAATATCATCGTACGGGACGATCGGAACATGTGAAACTTGAAAAATTCAGTTTTTGGATGGTTTTTCTTGCCTTTAGTATATAAGGATCTTTTAAACTGACTTGTAGTGAGATCCTTCTGTGAAAATACTTTTGGAGAGTGAAAGGGAGAGTGATTGGGAGAGTGTTTGGGAGTAAGAGTTGAGAAATCTTTGAAGAGAAAATTATGAAGGGATTCACAAGGTTATCCAATTGTGAGGATTTCTTTACTTATTCATCTAGCATCTTCCTATCTTCCTTGGAGACTTTTATAAGAGTACTTGTTCGAGAGGATTCTGGTTCTCTGCCGTCACTTGGAGGGTGAAAAAGGATGACGGTTCTCTGCCGCACTTGGAGAGTGTAAAAGGACGTTTGGTTCTCTGCCTTCACCAGGAGGGTGAAAAAGGATGACGGTTCTCTGCCGCATCGGGTTGGTGGAAGAGAGTTTGTAAAGGCTTCTTCACCTTGCTGTGGGTGCAAAAGGAGAGTCACTTGAGTTTAGTGCAATACCTAGAGAAGGAGTCTCTAGGGAGTGGATGTAGGTCGTATTTGACCAAACCACTATAAATTCTAGTATTTTCTGTCCACTGTTTACTTTTCCGCATTTTTTTTTCTACAATTTATTTTCTTTGTGGTTGAATTTTTGTGTTTAAAGAAAGAGCAAAAAGTAATTCTGTTCGTACTGTACGAAGTAAGATCGTACAGTACGATTAGCTTTAAATTTTCCAAAATCCGAAGAGTAAACTTTTAAAGGACCAATTCACCCCCCCCCCTCTTGGTTAGCCTAGGGACGTGAGCAATAGGTCTAACAACCTATTCGCACTTTCAGCTTCAACCTTCCTAGCCCCTCTACAATTCCAAAAAATAATGGAAGTCATTTGTGAATGTTAATGGGATTGCTCCCATTAGCACTTTTCTTTAACTGATCAGGTCTTCTACTTTGAGACTGCAACTTAAAATTACCAAGTGATTGAAGCTCCTTTTGAAGTCTAAACTTTACAGCCCTCTTTCCATCATGACCTGTATTATTAGAAGAAATCTTTCCTTCTAAAAAACCATCACTTAGATCTCCTCCTTCTTTATCAACTTTGAGTTCACCTTCTTCTTCAGTAGTGATAGAATCATCCTTAGCAACCTCATCTTCCAGTAAATATAACTGGTTAGTATGAATAAAATTCTGCACCTGTGACAGAGCTTGCTTATCAGAATAATTACCCACCATTCTTGTTGAGTCATCAATCTTATCCACACTATGCACAACAAGCTCCTCCTCATAGCAATTCCCTATAATGTCTTCATTACACAATGGTCTATTTTTTTTCAACAGCAGGTTCTACAACCCCATTAACAACCTGATTGGCTTCTTCATTAATTGATTTTTCAATATCTTGCTGCTTCTTTTTCACATAACTAGTGGAATTTTTCGATTGAAATCTTTGAACACCTCTACTAGGATATTGAAATTTCCTTTCTCTACCATATTTGACATGTATCCAAGGACCGTAAGAATTTATTTTTTCTTCGACACCCATTTCAACAATTGCAACACTACTTTTAGTAGGATCTGTAGCTCTTAGAAAATCAGGAGCAGCAGCCTTTTCCTCCAAACTACATTCTACAGCTAGATGGCCAATGTTTCCACATTTAAAACAAAAATTAGAAATCCTTTCATATTCTACTTTCTAAAAAAACCGTCCCTCCAATCCTTCAACCCACACTCCCAAGGGAAGCTGTTTGTCAAGCTCAATACGAACGCATACTCTAGCAAACTCCCTTCTACTCCATTGGAACATATTCCCATCCAAAAACATTGGAGTGCCCACCATAGAAGCAACACGAGCCACATTAATCTCATCCCAGCAATAAAGAGGTAAGTGAGGCAATCTTACCCATATAGGATATGGTAAACCTTTCAGAGAAGTGGGAGAGAATTCAGCTGACCACTTCTCCAATCCCACAATATGGCTGCGAACGAACCAAGGACCTCCAGCAAGAACTCCTTCCATAGCTTCTGGTGAAGAAAATGAGCATAGAACCCAGCCTGACCCAAGACTGGTAAGGTGAAACTTCCCAAACTGTATCCATTGACGTCGTAGCTACTCAGCAATAACAAAAGCCGGTATATTATTTGCAAATACTTTAACCACAACAAAGTTACATAATCTATCAGAATTGGCTTTAACATTAGGATCAAATAATTTCACAGCCAAACCATCTTCAGATAGGATGGAATCATCCTTCTGAAAATTTATCTTAATGTTGGGACGTCTAGTCCAAGGACTTCCAATCCTATCAGTCAACGCCTCAGGTTGCTTAATAATTCCTTAAAACTGCACTTGTTGAGCATTACCGCAACCAATTGAACTGTGCATGTCAGCATTCTCCACACAGCCCTTCTCTGAAAGAACTGGAGTCGACTTACTCAAAATATGAATTTTTTCGTTAACCAAATTCATGGCATTTGCATTTATCTTACTATCGAGGATAGCAATTGCATTTGAATTGCCAATACGTTTAACAAAAATCTTCATACCTGAAGACGAAGCTCCTGGATCAAGCAGTCGCGGAGAAGATCCATTCGAATACAGAATTTTGGGAGTTTTGCAATCAGCTGAAACAACAACCTCCTTACCTTTACCATCTACGTTATTAACAATTTTTGAATGCAAATGCCTATTTTCAGATATTACTAGTTCTCCTTTAGCTTTCCGAATGCGAATACAATCTTCTTCTTGATCAACCCCAGAAGAAAGTCGATCATTCCTCAAATCCCTACCACAATTATTTGAACCTTTCTCAGTCGACGGCGTGGATGACCGGCGGCAGTCCGCCGCCATCCCTAACAACCTGCCAGAATTCCCGCAGAAGATCCCGCCAAGATGAAATTTAAAAAATCTTCACCTTCTCTCTCTAGAAACCGCACCTTCTCTCTCTAAAAATTGTACCTTCTCTCTCTAGAAACCGCACCTTCTCTCTCTAGAAACCACACTAAAAGCAACTTGTAAAGAGTAATTGTAGTGTCAAATATAATACAGGACATCATAAAACTGTGTGTATGTAAACTCTACGTCCAGACATTACATAAAATAATTTCAGTTTCACTTATTGCAAGTTCATCGTTCATGCTTCAAACTGCTGATATTAAAAAAATAGATATTTAAAGAATGGCGAATAAATTTAAATTTATATGAAAAAGTTTTGTCAAGAGGGAGCTTGCCCTAAACAGTAAACATGATGGATTGAGCTTACCTTCTTGAATATAAAAAGCGGTTTGTGAAGAGTACAATTCTTTTTTGGAGATGAAAAACCACCTTCAGACAGGAAAACCCTAATTTATTTGTCTGCGTGATTTCAAAGTGGAAGGCGATGCTTCAGCTCCTTTTTTTTTTAAATATTTACCTCAGGACCGAGTCGGGTCATCGGATCGTGCACTAGTAAAAATCTCCACGTGGCTGCCATCTAAAATAGCCATGCCAGGTTGTTGGGTCAAGTGGTAATAAAAATATCCACGTGGCTGCAAACTTAATTTAACTCAAAATACGTGTCGACCTTAGATTAGAGTTCGGACATAAAGCTACGTCCAGACTCTGCACCAAATTATTTCTTTTCCTGGGAGTCTGGATGGAAAGAACCGTATGGACATGTGAGTGTACATAGTGTGTATCAAATTTGTGTACACATTGTGTGTGCACAGTGTGAACACTCATAATCTGGACGGTTCTTCCCATCCAAACTCCGCACAGAATAATTTCTTCCTCAAAAACTAGCTTGCGCTCTTCGCCTATATATACACTCCAATACTCCATCCTTCACCTGCATTATACTCAATAAACTAGATTTTATCGACCCATCATTTTGTAGAATTTTATAGTCATGCCATTAAAAGCCAATTAATTAAAAAAAATACATTCATCTAAAACACTCAGGTTTTTTTTTGCCTATACATATCATATATTTGAGCGTTTCTTTATTAATTCATTGATAATTTGATAAAAATAAAAATTATTTATTAAATTTTATTAATCATGCTTAGTCTTAAAATTTTTCCTTTTTTTTTTTTAAAATCCCCTCAGCCGAATGGGGTCATCTCATCTAAGAGATCGGGATAGGGGGTTGTTCGAGGTCCTCCCTACGTAAGTTAGAGCAGAATCCCTCAAATCTTCTTCCCCCGCTAAAAGCAGCCTACCTTCATACTGGTATGAGGATATTATGTGATGAACCAAGGCAAGGGTTCAGACTTCCGATTTCGATGAAATTTTAGCCGTTAACTTCAAATTTATGATTTGGAAATGGTTTGGATTAATTTGGAAAATTGATTGGGCTAAAGTTTAATCAATTAAATTGAAATTGAACTCGAATGGCACCCAATTTGATCTGATTTGAGTCGGTTTGGGTTGAATTCAGTCTAATCGAGCCAATTTGATGTAATTAGGCTCAAATCCACACCGAATTGAGTCAAATTAGGTCCTACGACACCGATTGAATTTAATTGATAAGACTAAACTCTGAATTAGAGCCGATTTGAACTGAATCAAGCCTAATGAGGTAAATATGCATTGATCTAGCTCAACCACACCTGGTTGGGTCTAATTTGACTGAACTCAGGTTACTTTGAACTTGATTTACTTTGATCGAGGTGATGTAATAAAATCAAATTCAGATCGATGTCGCCTCGATTAAAATTTGACTCGACAAGCAGGCAAGTGGATCGATCTACAAAATGCAAGTGACAAGACCATGCAACTAACCGATGCCAAAATGGAGGTCAATATCTGGAGCCTTATATCATAGGATCCTTACATTTTCTTGAAAACATGTAAAAGCACGTAATGAGCATATAACTAGTAAGTAATCAAAATCTTACAGTTGAAATCAATGTAAGGTAAAAGAAATAATATGACGTAAATCATATAAAGAAATATATGCATCAATGTATATTTACTAGTTATTTGTATCAATAATCAGTTTATAATATATCATATCTCAGTCAATTCTATTTCATTTTTCTATTATAAACTCTAATCAATCAATTAGTTAGTCAATCTTTATCACTCAATTAATTCTATTTAATCTTATGATCCATTAGCTCATAATAATTTGTTAGTTACAGTCACAACATAATGACAATATTCAAAATTAGTAACATAACTATATCAATAACAACATCAATAACAGTAATCAATAGCAATATCAAAAATCAATCACCAACCCTTCTCCCGATGCCTTTGGGGCTTGCTAGGGCTTCGCCCTAGCCGTCTCTTGCTGTCCGGTTTCACACCTGTAAGCGCCGATTTCCTTTGTCTGGGGAGCTCTATTCCCTAGTAGAGCTCTGTCATTGGCATCAGGGAAGTTTTCCTCCTTCCCTATTCTTTTTTTTTTGTTTCCTTTGTTGTTGTCTTTTTTGGATTATGGCACCCCGTTTCAAGGATCCTGGTTTTGGGAATGAATATGCATCTCTTTCTTTTAAGGAAGCTTTATCTGATGCGTCTTCTACTTCCATCTCCTTTCCCGATCTTAAAGTTTCTTCCCACCATGATATGCCTGCCTTATGGATTTCAGAAGCGAAAATCTTTTCTCTTGCTGCTCCATTTGAATACGCCCTTGTCGGCAAATTCCCTGGCTGGAGGCCATCTCTTGATGCTATTAGGAATTTTTTCTTCAACCTCAAACTGAATGGTGAATGTTCTGTCACTATCCTTAACCAATGAAATGTTTTGATTAAGCTCTTTAACAACATGGATTATTGTAGGGTTTTTACTCATCAGTCATATTTTGTGAGTAATTGCTATATGAAATTGGTTAAATGGACTCCTTCCTTGGACATTGAGGTTGAATCTTCTATCATCCCTATTTGAATTTCTTTTCCTAATCTTCGGCCTCACCTTTTCTCTTCGTGTATTCTTCATGAGCTTGGCTCCATCTTCGGTAAGCCCTTAAAGATTGATAATGCTACTTCTTCTGGTTCGTGACTGTCCGTTGCTCACGCCTTGGTAGAAATTGATGTTACCAAACATTTTTGTGATAAAATTTGGGTTGGCCCAGATAATGTGGGTTATGTGTAGGCTGTGATTTTGGAAGATTTCCCTTCTTATTGTGTGCATTGCAGTTCTTAGGATCATTCGAAGGTGGATTGTTAAATTTTGCATCTTCACCTAAATAATTCTACTTCTGCTATTCATCTGCCTATTGTTAATGATAATATTGTGATGCTGGGGGTGGGGAAGTCATGGGTGTGCATCCTGATGTTGCGGATGTTTCGTCTGATCATGCGGTTGTGGCCCCTGTTGGCCTTGTTTATGAGGATTCTTGTATGAATGAATTAGCTTTGGATTTGAGTATTGCTATGTCTGTTGAGGCTAAGGTAAGGTTTTAGCACTGAAGTTGGATTCCACTGATGCGTTGGATTTGGTTTCTCGCTTGAATGGTGTGGAGGATGTGGTGCATTTTCCTAATGTTATTGAGATTGATGAACCTAACGATTGCTTAACTAATCTGGTAGCTTGTTCTAGTGAAATTTCTGATCATATTGGCGATGTTAATGAGGGTGTTTATGCTCTGTCTGATGATTCTGGGATCATTATTGTGGCTTACCTATGGTTGGGAATTTGTGCTCTATTCATGTTTCAGGGGGTGCTCAAATTTTGGATGGACGTGGTTATTCCAACGATGTGAGTTATGGGGAGGATATTGATGGTGTTGGGGGGCCTTTGGTTGATGTTCCTTTAGCTATTATTTCCAGGGTTGGAATGTTAGCTCACCTTGCTGGGGATAGCGTAAGGAGGCAATGTGATTGGTTAGATCTTAATAATGGATTATCTTCAGTCTGAGGGGAGGAGACTAATGAGTTAGAATTGGGTGCTTGGAATGATGGTTTTTTCAAAAAGAATGATAAAAATAAAAATCGTAAGGCCAAAAAGAAATGACTTTTCTTTTGGGTATTTGGCTGGTTTTGGCTTTGTTGGTTATTTTTGGGATTGGCTTAAGATGCTACACAGAATTTGGGTCTGGACAATGATGAAGCAGGTTTCCTATAGGCGCTTTGGATGGCCATGGTTTGGTTGGCAACCTAGGTGGAGGTTTTCAATATCTATTTTGTTGGATTCCATTTTTTGGCTGGTACCTTTTTAATTCCTCCTTGGATGGCCCAAGCCTAGAAACAAGGTGGCGGTCATAGTCCGTGCCCTTACAATTATTGTAGCCCTTTGGCTTTTTTTTTTTTTTTTGCTTTCATTGGCTTTTTTTGTGCTTTGGCCTCATGTTGTAATGGTCCTTTTTCTAATAAAATTTGCTTTTGTTAAAAAAAAATCAATAATCAGTGTCAATATTAGTATCAGTAATCAGTATGAATAATAGTATCAGTAGTAGTAGCAATTTTAATATCAGTATCAACATCTGCCATTAAGATGAGGGTTTAATATATTTAAAAGAGATAAAATTCATTGAAATCAAAACTATTAAAAATATGAGTAAGAGATTAGTCACTTATAATGAATATAATAAAATCAGTAACAGGAATGACAGGTAAATAAGACCCAAAGACCTGTCTCTCTCCTTTCTCTTCTTCTCCTCCTTCAATTTCTTCCTAGCCAAACAATCAAGTGAGAGAGGCGGTGGGGGGAGACAGAGATATTTATAATAAATTTATATTAAAATATTATTAGTGGCTTAGTACCACAACGCTCTACTTCAAAATTTTTATATTTTTTCAAATAAATTCATTTTACACTTTAAGGTTATTACACCACCGCCGATGAACCCTCGTCGCCCAACTACCACAACTAAACCTCAGCTCGATCATCACCGTCAAACCTTCATTCAATGATGACACTCAACTGTTATTTCAAGAAATGCGAATGTATGATTTAGTATTTGACGAAGCCATTTTAGCTAGTGCTTTAGGAGCATGTGCTGACTTAGCTGCTCTTGGAGATGGTAGAAAAATTCATAGCATTGTAATTCGCGCTGCCTTCCAGTCTTACAAGCATACAAGTATAGCACTAATAGAAATGTATTCTAAATGCGGGGATGTAGAATCTTCCCAGAACTTATTTAAAGAAGCGAAGCACAAGGAAGATTTCTTTTTGTGGAATTCGTTGATCGTTGGCCTTACGAAGAATGGTTATGCCATCGAAGCACTGGAGATTTTCAATCAACTGCAGCAATCAAGAATAAATCCTGAAGATATTTCATTCCACGGCATTCTTACAGCTTGTAGCCACACAGGATTGATCGATAAAGGTTGCAGCTTTTCAAGTTTATGACAAATAATTATGGGATAATACCACGAGCACATCATTATGCTTGTATGATTAATCTTCTTGGTCGGGGAGGACATCTTAAAGAGACTGAGTAATTGATCAACATGCTTCCATTGGAACGAAATGGTTTAATTTGGGCAATAATGCTTGCTGCTTCCACAATGCATGAGGATTCTTAAAAAGGAGAACATGTTGCTGACAAACTTACCAAATTAGAGCCTAATAACTATTCTCTGTATGTCCTGCTCTCTAGTATTTATGGTGCTTCGGGTAACTGGGATGGTGAGGCATGCCATGAAATTAAGGGGGGTTCAGAAGGTACCTGGATGCAGTTGGATTGAGGTAAGGAACAAGACAAGTTTATTTATTGCTGGAGATAAGTTTCATCCCAATGCTAATGAGATATGTCAAGTATTGAATGATATGATTGCTCTGATGAAAGATGTTGACTGTGTTTCTGATATCATTTCGCTTTTGTTGGATGAAGATGAAGTCCTTGCGCTAGCCCTATAGAAGCTCTAAAAAAATCAATTAGTTCACCCACCTTTGCCTCTGTTGGATATATAATGTTCTTGCAGCGGGGCAAAGAGTTAACTTTAGTGATGTTTAAAACGTACATTGAATCATTGATTAAAGGATTCCACCTTTAACATTTTGTTAAATGGACACAATTGTAGTGAGATTCAACAAAACCTCTATTCCATCACCTATTTATCTATTCATTTTGTTATTGTCAATTATTATTAAAATGAAAAATATTTAATGAATTTACAGTCAATTATAATTATAGACAGCGAAAAATCACTATTTCAAGAAAAATGATTTACTGGAGATACAACGAAAAAATACATTTTTTAAAAGAAGGATAAATTTAAAGCCAATGTTGTTCTGACTCTATAATATCCATCATCATCCTCATGTACTCAGATGACGCCTGAGTGCTAGTTGATCCGTGTATGAATTCTTTGCTAAAGCATGGGGGAAAATTGAAGAACTTGATCTGCTTTGATGGTGAATACTCTCCAGATGCAGTTGCCATTTGGTAAGGAAGTGAAGTGGAAAAGTATTCTGTTGTAGTTTCCTCAACAACTTGCTCCTCCATAATTTTCTTCAATGTTATAAAAACCATTCTTATATTATATGCATACAAGCTTTAACAAAATATTAACTTGTAAAAAATAGTGTACCAGATGAAACGATTGCAATCCAGGATCCCTAGTCTGTAATTTTGATGATGACAAATAATATTGAGTGAATTATTATATTTTTCCTTAAATATTTTAGATATTGCTTTTGTCTATGAGCACTAATATTTCAGATAAGATATACGCCGCTCAAGACTGCTGAAGACTCAAGATTGGGTAGAATAGGATGTAAAAGAGTTTATAATTTTTATTTTATTTATTTTCTATTTCTTGAGTCTGGCCACATAAGAGTGTGAGTAAATTGGGTGATCATGCACACACACACACAGGGCGAGAGAAAAATATTTTTTAAAGTTAAATTTTTTGACTTGATCGTACTGTATGATTTTTAATCGTGCTGCACGACATGTTATCTAACAAGAGGCTTAACAACTAGTTGGAAAATTAGTTTCTCAGAACTAATCATACTGTACGATCTTGATTGTACTGTACGATTTGTTACGATGTGAAAAGCCTAGCCACCGAATTAATTTAAGTAAGATTTTAAAATTTAATTTTTAAAATCATACCATATGATGTCAATCATATTGTACGAATATTTAAAATCTTGCTAAAATTAAGCCCTATAATTAGCCAATCAAATCATGATTTAATTAATGATAGTCGATCGTACTATACGATGTAGATCATACCAGATGACTAACCGAGACAAATTTTGGTCATCCCAGATATCGTACCAAACGAAATCATGATTTTTGATCTAATCGTACAGTACGATATTCATATCGTACTAGATGATCTACTTGATATTAACTAACCGTACTGTATAAAGGATATAGTTCGGGGCGAGTGATAAAGATGATTTCTGATCATCCCTAGGAATTGTCCTGTATGAATAGTGGAAATCAAACAGATCGTACTGGATGATCTCTGTATCGTATTATACAACGTGCTAATAAAACTTGAACAAATCATTTCGAACAACTGTTTACTTCGTACTGGATGGGACTAGTTTTGAGTTATTCGTACCGTACGAACCTAGATCGTACTGTATGAACAATGATGGCAAACTTGAATTTTTAGGATTTTTTGAAGCCTAATACTTAAGATATGTTTTAAGTTTTTTTTTTAAAAAAAGAGAAGAACATTTTGACAGCTGAAGGAACTCTGAGTGGGAGCTTTTGAGAAAAGAATCAGGGTTTGTGATAGGAAGGAGAAGGTGAGTTTGAGCTTGAGGGAGAAGTAGTGTGAGAGGATCATACAGTTGCTCTAGGCTAGCTGCACCCTTGCTCCTCCTATGGCCTTGGAGTGTCTTTGGAAGCTCTCTAGGAAGAGAGGCTTTTATGTCAAGTTCCTAAAGGTTCTGTGCCTTCAGTAGGAGGGAGAAAAAGGAGTTGAGGTTCTCTACCTTTTCTAGAAGAGAGAAAAATGAGAAGGTTCACTGCCATCAACAGGAGGGTGACATAGCGTCCGGTACTCCGTCACATCAACAATTTAGTAAAAGTGAGTCTATAAGGGCTTCTCCGCCTTGCTATGGGAACAAAAGGAGAGACACTTAGTGTTAGTGCAAATCCTAGAGTGGACTCCGGAGAGTGGACGTAGGTCAAGGTTGATCGAACCACTATAAAAATCTCTGGTATGCTTTTTCTTTTTCAGCATTTTAGTTTTTGCATTTAATTTCACGTTATAATTGCTTATTGAAAAATCAAAAATTAATGTTCTATTGGGATAATTAAAATTTCATCATCACTATTTTTCAAAGCATGTTTAAGTTGTTAGCTTCCGCATTCAAAAATTAAAATTGCATATTTCTAAGTTTTGGAAAAAATTTATAAAGGAATTAGTACTCCTATTCAGGATTATTTTTAAATTACCAATTTCCCCTTCCTCTTGGCACTTCTCATACTTTAAAGTTGTATCAAAGCGGGGTCTCAAAAAAATTGTTTTAGAAAACCTTGAGAAAAATGATCATGTCATAGTTTAGTTATCATAACACTGTGGAGAGTTATTCAATAACCTATCCACCTCTATTTGACAACATAACTTTCAACTTCTGAAAGATTTGCTTGTCTATGTTTTCATAATCTATAGATTATCACATATGGATGTTAGTCCAAGAAGTTTAAAAGTTCGTTAGGGGTGTTAAGCCCTTATAAACTAACTCGAGGCAAACAAAGATGGGGGGTGAATTGGTATGTTTAAAAACCTTTTTTAAACAAAAAAAAATCTCTTTATATCTTATAGCAAAAATGAATTAAATCAATAATAAAAAGATGAATCAAAGATTTCACCTAAGCAGTTAATTACAGTAAAATAAAGTGCAGAAGATAATCAGAAAGAACATACCATATTTTATAGTGGTTCGGTTAACTTGACCTACGTCCACTCCCCGGAGCCTCCCCTCCTGGTATTGCACTAACACTAAGTGACTCTCCTTCTTCTCCCATAGTAAGGCGGAGAAGCCTTTACAAAACTCCTTTCCACTAACCCGTTGAGGTAGAGAACCCAGACTCCTTCGCTTCCTCCTGAAGTACGTAGAGAACCTTACCTCCTTTTGCTTCCTCCTGAAGCAGGTAGAAAACCTTGATCTTCTTGCAGATGATCCTTCCACGGAGACGCGAAAGGATAAGAGACAACGATCGAAGAAGATGACTTAGATCCTTGCTTGGAGCAACCTTTGTGAACACCTCACAAACTCTCCCTCACAAGATCCTCTCTCTCTCTCTCAAGCTCTCTCTCTCTCCTTCTCAAAGCTCTCACAGGAAAGGACAGTGGCAAAAGATCTCAATGATAGAAGACAAGAGATCTAAAATACAAAGGCTCAATAATTGCCCTAAATTTCAACTTGCCGTCAAAGATCATCCAGAACAATCAGTAGATCATCCTGTACGATCAGTACAAAATCACATATATCAGCCGAGACAATCTGGTTCCTCTGGACGACTAGAAGACAAAGTTTATTCAGATCGTCTGGGACGATTCTGCGATCATCCTAGATGATTAGTTCAAAATAGGAATATCGTTTAGAAGTCGGTTCAGGATGTCCAGGAGAAAAGCCTGGACGATCAAAGTAAAATGACTCAATCGTCTAGGATGATACGTAGATCGTCCTGTACAATTAGTTTAAAATTGCCTTAAATCATCCGGCACACTGTTCGGGTCATACAGGTCAACCATACTGGACGATTTCAAAATGACTTGATCATCTGGGATGATATTGATATCATCCCGTATGATTAGCTCAAAAATGGGAATATCATCTAGCACACTATTTGGGTCATCCAGGTGAAAAGCAGTAGACAGTCAGGATTTTTAATTGATCGTCCAAGTGATCTTACAATCATTCAGGATGATATGATCAAATCAATCAAACCTTAATTTCTTTTTTTAATCACCAGAATAATTTAGGCTTGATTGTAATGAATCATCCAGGACGATACATATATTGTCTAGGATGATTAGATCAAAAAGCTAAAAATAAAAACTTGCCAAATGTAGTCTGGCGGCTGGAAATTTTTGATTTGGGTATATCATCCTATATGATGGGTATATCATACAGGATGACCTGCTTAATCAGACTGACTCAACATGGTCGTCCTAATTAGAGTTTTATTTTCAATGGTGTCCAGGATAATATGAATATTATCCAGGATGATCGGAATAAAATATGAACGGAAACTCTAACTCACCAAAACTCTCCCCCTGAGTGTGTGTGTGTAAGGTTACTTAGCTTGGGAATCCATTACATTACACTTGACTCAAGAAAGGTGAAAAAGTTATATTGAAACTGAAACACATACAGACTGACTCGTTCTTGAGCTGGCTTGAATTACAATTTGATCTTGTGAACTTAAAAGGTTAGAAACTCAAATAGAAACAGATATGTTTGCTATCATCAAAATCATAATTCTTGAATCCAGATTTGCAACAATCTCCCCCTTGTTGATGATGAAAAACATTTATTAGTAATTCTAAATTTAGTAAATAAATATTGAACATTGATAATTCAAAATACTGAACATTTGAACATTGATAATTCTAGAGTGTATAATGACCCAGAACAAAAACTACTCCCCCTTTTGACATCGCAAAAATGAGAAAACAACACATAGACACAAAAAAATAGTATAAAACCAACACAAAAAAAATAGTTAAAGCAAATAAACTAGTATAAAGGGGGATCCTGATCAAATGGAGGCGGAGGTGGCAAAAACAAACTGTGGATGGAGGAAAACTATTCGCTAAACTAGGCCATGTCCTGGTCGTGTTGCTGCTGCTGCTGGGCTACATAGACACTGAAACGGTGGACATCCTTAGCGTGCTGCTGCTCCTAGGCAACCACATAGGAGTCAAAGCGTGCCTCCAACTGGTCAAACCTGTGCACTAAGTGATATATCAGTGATTCCATACGGAGAGGGGCAGGTGCAGCAGGTTTAGGAGCGGCTTCTTCCTCTTCTCCCTCAACATCCGTGTTGGGCTCCGGATGAAGTCTAGTACTGTAAAGAAAATGGAAGTAGTTGTTGGAGTAAAAGGAAAGTTGGACATTGGTAGAAACTAGATATTATAGATTGTATTTAGTTTTAAGAGCATAGGCGATGAGGTGGCCTAAGGCTAGATTTGGGCGTCTCCTGTGGCTCGGATCCCTAATGCTAGTGAGGTGTTTGTTGTAGCAAAAAAGGAGATCGATAGCATTGAAATCATGGTTGGCCATGATATAGAAGGTTGTCATAAAGAGCAAATCGGTAATGTGGATGCAGTCCCCAGCCTTTGGAATAATAGAGGAGCGAAGGATATACTAGATTGTCCGAGCATCCTTGAGTAAGGAAGAGTAGGCATTATCGTGGTATGGGGCGTTGGTGTTCCTAAGAAAGTGATTGGCAACACTCTAGACAAAGTCAGGGTCAGAGGATAAAATATGGAGCTTATCGCTAGTAATGGAAAGTTGGAGAATATCGAGAAAGTCTTGGGTGGTTAGCTCGATAGGGTGGTGATTAACAAAAGAGTGGAGGACAGAGTAAGAGGAATCGATACGAAGATTGACAAATAAAATATGGAGAAGCTCAGTACTAAATAGAAAAGCTAGTGTCAGGATGAAAGTGAGTGAGGTATGAGAGAAAAGATGCAGTACCAGATATCTGATTGTGTCGGTTTATGTTTTGGATTGAGTGATTCCTACATCAAGATAGCGCTGGAAGGAAGCCTGATCGGCTGCATCAGGAAAGCGAGGATCGACATTTCCTTGGGAGGAACTAGCACCATGATGCCTAGATCATTTGCCACAGGCCATAATGAGATGATTAAGTAAGGATTGAAGGAAGGAGTGGTGAAACAATGGTGTAATTTGGTTGTTTAAATAGAATTCGGCCATATCATCCAGGATGATTGCAAGATCATCCAGGATGATAGAAGCAATAATGGCATCCAGGATGATTGGTCAAAAAGGTGGTCGAATCGTCTAGGATAATCAGATGTCATCTAGGATGAGTAGACTCATGCGATCGTCCCAAGGAGTCAAGCTGGATGACCATTAACAAAAAGTATCATCTAGGATGATTAGGTGGATCATCCAGGATGATATGAAATAAATGAATCGGACGGGCCAAATTTGAATCGTCCAGCTATTGCCACATGGATCATCCAGCACGATGAGGTGGATCATCTAGGAAGATCACCAATAATTGGTTCAGATCAGCCGTTGGATCAAGATGGGGATGATTTGATCATATCATCTAGGATGATGTATGGATCATCTAGGATGATGTGAATAAAAAATAAAAAAGATGAAGGATGGAGAGGAATGATCATGGATCCCAAACACAAAAAAAAAATCAA
Organism: Dendrobium chrysotoxum; assembly: GCA_019925795.1. Classification (NCBI taxonomy): domain Eukaryota; kingdom Viridiplantae; phylum Streptophyta; class Magnoliopsida; order Asparagales; family Orchidaceae; genus Dendrobium; species Dendrobium chrysotoxum. The sequence continues at coordinate 50,494,829 of CM034308.1, forward strand.
AATCAAACGAAAATAAAAAAAGAATAAAAGACAAGAAAATATCAATAAAAATATAGTTTTTTTTATTTTTTTTTAATCGATCAGCTCCAGTAAATCAGAATTTTTCTTTGAGTTTCAATTCAAAAGCCAATAAGAAGAAAATCGATGACGCTGAAATCTAAAAAAGTTGGAAAATTGATTTTTGTAACTCATACCTCGGAAGGTTCAAATTCCTTTCAAACAAAAGTTTAGTTCAGAAGAAAAGAAATTAGATTCAAAAAGAGATCCTTTCAAGCCTCATTCTAGAAAAATATTTGATAAAACAGTACTACAAAGTAAGGAATTAGAAATCATGATTTTTAATCTCAAGTTTTTGAAAATATTAAGTGGCATATGAATTTTTCTAAGACATTGAAGGACTGAAAGGGAAGAAAGCTTATTTATTTATGGGCTCATTTTGTGCCTCTATTTTTTTCAATTTATTTAACGTACTTTGCGCATCTTTTGATTTTTGATACACTTTGTGTATCTTCCCAATTTTTGGTAGCATTACATATCTTTTCATTTTTGGCCCATTTTGTGCCTCTTTTTATTTCTTTTGCAAGCTTGTTTCCTTTCATAATCTCTAAATAATCTCAGTTGTGAGATTATCTTCTAGACATTAAAGAGAAAAAAAACTCACTCTCTACAGTAAGGAGGAGTAATTCACAGAATAAAATCATACTCCATAAGATAAGTGCAATCACCTGATTAAGAAAAATATGATAATGATTCAAGGCTTTGACAACACTATTCATATGAGGTAGATTACTGTAGGAAGATAAAATAGATCTCTATTTCAAAAACTAACTTTTAAATTTTGAAGAAGATTTTTATCCAAATAAAATAATACATCATTAAAAGAGTTAGAGGAAGAGAAACAATCATTAATGTATCTTCCCTTTAACAAATTCAGAGGAGACAATCACTGCTTACAAGCTTCCAAACAAAATAAGGCAAAACTCTCAGTTAGAAATCCAGTTTATCAGCAGTAGTGAGTAGTGATCTGATTATAAAGCGAATAAAAAGTAAATAAATAAAAAAGAAGAATGACCATAAAGGAAATAACTAAATCGAATAAGTAAATCAAACAACCAAAAATTAGTAGAAAAATAAAAAGGAATCTAAAAGGAAACAGACAATCAAATCAAACATAAGCCAAATAAAAAATAAAAAAATAGAAACTTCAGAAATTAGTAGTCATCAAATTCTTGCATTTAAGACAATCACACACAATCTGATCCTTAAAACGCTGAATGAGTCAGAGGTCAGTGGTTTAGTAAAGATGTTAGACACTTGGTTTTCAGTTGCTACATGGTGTAGCTCAATATCCTCTTTTGTAACATGGTCCCTAATAAAGTGATGCCTTATGTCAATGTGTTTGGTTCTTGAATGTTGGATAGGATTCTTAGAGATGCAAATGACACTAGTGTTATCACATAGAACTGTAATTATGCCAACAGGCAATCCTAAATCCAGAATTTATTGCTTCAACCAAAGGACTTGGGCCACACAACTTCTTAAGACAATGTACTCAGCTTCAGCTGTGGAAAGTGTGACAGAGTTTTATTTTCTACTGGACTAGGAGACTAAAGACTATCCTATGAATTGGTAAGTTCCAGAAGTGCTCTTTCTATCCACACTAAACCCTATAAAATTAGAATCAAAATATCCAATAATCTCAAAAGAAGTGTTATGTCTAGGATACCAAATTCCTAAGTTTGGAGTCCCTAAGAGATATCTAAGAATTCTCTTTACAGCAGTCAGATGGGATTCTTTAGGATCAGCTTGAAATTTAGCACAGAGACAAACATTAAACATTCTATCAGGTTGGCTAGTAGTCAAGTAAAGCGGTGAACTAATTATTCCTCTGTACTTCTTTTGATCAATAGATTTTTCATTCGAATCCTTATCTAACTAAACAGTGGAGCTCATGGGATTATTTATTGGCTTGGCTTTATTCATTTCATATTTCTTCAAAATATCCTTAATGTACTTTGATTCATTGATAAAAGTTTCATCATTCAATTGCCTTATGCTAAACCCCAAAAAGTAGGATATTTTTCCCATCATACTCATCTCAAACTCCTTACTCATTATTTTAGAAAAATCATCACATAACTTTTGATCAGAAGATCCAATTAGTATATCATCAACATAGATCTGTACAATGAGTAAATCATCTCATACTTTTCTCAAAAAAAGAGTGGTGTCAACGCTCCCCTTAACAAACTCTCTTTCTAGTCGGAATATGCTAAGCCTCTCATACCAAGCTCTAGGTGCCTATTTCAATCTATATAAGGCCTTTTTTAATTTAAAAATATGATTTGGATATTAGGAACTCTAAAAACCTGGTGGTTTCTCTACAAAGACATATTCTTTTACTACCCCATTTAAAAAGGCACTCTTAACATCCATTTGAAAAGCTTAAATCCCTTATAATAGGCAAAGGCTAGTAGCACTCTAATGGCTTCCAATCAGCTACAGGGCCAAAGGTCTCCTCGAAATCAATCCCTTCTATTTGGTTGTACCCCTTAGCCACCAATCTTACCTTATTCATAACCACCACACCAGAATCATTCATTTTATTCTTAAAGACCCATTTGGTTCCCACTACACTTTAATTTTTAGGCCTTTCTACTAACTCCCAAATATCATTCCTCATAAATTGGTTAAGTTCTTCTTGCATAGCTATGATCAAAAATTTATCAGAAAGGGTTTGATTGATGTTGGTGGGTTCAATCATTGAGATAAAGGAAGAATGGTTTACTTCCTTCCTAAGTTTATACCTAGTTCTAACACCTTCAAAAGGGTCTCCTAAGATCAATTCTTTAGGATGACTCAAAGAATATCTCCAATCTCTAGGCAAAGTGTTTTGAGGTTCTAACCTTTCCTATAGATTTGCATTTTTAACTCATAGGGTAATCTCTCCTACCTCTTCTTCCTCCTCAACTCTAGACTCTTTAGGATCAGATTCATCAAACACCATATGAGTAGCCTCCTCCACCACCAATGTCCTCTTGTTAAACACCCTAAAGGATTTCCCCACACTTGAATATCTTAAGAACACTCCTTCATCAGATTTTGGGTCAAATTTTCCTAAGGATGATTTTCCATTGTTAAGAATAAGAACCTTACATCCAAAGACATGGAGGTGGGACATGTTTGGAGTTCTATCCTTAATGATATCATAGGATGTCTTTTTCAAATTGGATTTAACATTCACCCTATTCAACACATAACAGACTGTGTTTACCGCTTCTACCCAAAAGTATTTTAGAAGTGAATATTTAGCAAGCATGGCTCTAGCAGCTTCTACTAAGGTCTTGTTCTTCCATTCAACTATCTCGTTCTACTGAGGGGGTTGTAAGAGCTGAAAAGTTATGGCTAATCCCTTGCTCCTCACAAAAGGTTCCAAATTTTATATTTTTAAACTCTCCACCATGATCACTATGGATGGTCAAAATCTCACAATTTAACTTCTGCTAAATCCAAGTGGAGAAAGATTTAAATTTATCAAATGACTCAGATTTATGTGACAAAAATCTAATCCAAGTGAACCTCAAGTAATCATCGACAATCATAAATCTATAGACTTTTCCCCCTAAGTTGGCAGTGTTAATAGGTCCAAAGAGATCCACGTGAAGGACTTCTTAAGGTCTAAAGGTGCTGATGTCCTTAATGGAGTGGAAAGGGGATTGAATTTTCTTCCATAGTTGACACGCATCACACAGGTGGTCCTTAGTGAACTTAAGCTTGGGGACACCTCTAATTAAGTCCTTTTGGGTGACTCTTCTAAGGTTTTTTATACTGGCATGACATAATCTCCTGTGCAACAACCAAGACTCATCAGCAGCAGTTTTTAAGCAAAATAATGCAGCACATTCAATATTATTTAAATCAAGCATGTAGATATTGTTGATCCTCTTACCTTACAAAATAGTGTTATTATTTAAGCTTATAATGTAAGTATTTGCTAGAAACTTGATGCTGAACCTTTTATCACATAATTGACTGATAATAAGCAGGTTGTGTTTTAGTCCATCTACAAGCAAAATATTTTCAATCAAAAGGTTCTTGGAGTTTTTGATTATACCTGCACCCACCACTTTCCTGGTGGTGTTGTCTCCAAGAGTGACCTTACCTCTAGCGAAATGAATTTATTTGCATCTCCAGTCATATGTCTTGAGCATCCATTATCCATGTACCACATGCTCTCATGAGGTCTTGTGTGAGAGCACTCCTACAAAATTATCAAGCGTCAGACTTAGGAACCCAAAAACATTTGGGTTCCTTCTTATGAAAAGAAGAATGCAATGCATGTGTGATATACTGTGAAACATGCAGTTTGGGCCTCCACACCTAATGTGTATTATGGTGAACAGTGCATGTGTGAGAGATATGTCCAAATATTCCACAAGAGAAACAACTAATACCAGGAAAGGGATTAACTCATCTATGAGGGTGATAGTGCCTTTTTCTAGGTTTGAATGATGCATATTTTGATGATTTTAAATGTGATCCTTCAAGTGATGGAGGTTTATAAAATTATACAAATATAGGTGTATTATTATTCTCAAATGCACTGATTTTTATATTAAAAATTCATTTTCTTTTTTAAGACTAGCAATTTCAAATTTTAATGCATGCTCAATATTATCTAAATCCAATGTCATATTGTCTAATTTTTTAAATGCTTTTTTTTATCAGCATGTAATATTTTCAATGAATTATGTTCAACAATCAATTAAGAATATTTTTTATTTAGCTCATCGAATTCATCAAGTAGTGACATGTGATTGCTATCAAGTGTAGAATGATCCTTAAGCAAAACTTCATGCTCTTTTTGTAAATTTAAGAATTCCAAATTCAAATTCGCATGAGTTTTCATAAGTTTTCTATATGACAAATGAATTTTCTCAAAAACATCAAGCAATTGATCATAGGTCAATTCGTATACCTCTTCTTGATTAGACTGACCACGATGTTCATCTGCCATCAAACATAAGTTTATAATCTCCTCTTCAGCTTCAATCTCAGAGGAGTCGGATGTAGAATTTGCCCAGAAAGCCTTTTGAATCTGCTTCTTATCCTTCCTGAATTTGGGTTTCTCCTCACCCTTCTCCTTACTTGGGTGAGCCTTAAGTGTAGGACAATCAGCTTTTAAATATCTTAACTTCCAGCATTTAAAATAAACCAAATTAGAAGACCTTTTAGGATTTTTGCGACCTTACCTTTATTCCACTTCTGAAAGTTCTTATGTTTCTTCCTTAGAAAGCTTTTGAATTGCCTAGTGATTAAGGCAACATCATCGCTTTTAGACTCAAAAGTATCGGTATCTATATCATTCACCTTTAGTGCCACCATCTTCTCTTTCTTTTTCTCACATGCATCAAGCTGTCTTTAGTTCACTCCTTGCTCATAAGTAATTAGTTATCGAAGTAAGTTATCAATAGAGTAATTATTTAAATCTTTTGATTCAGTGATAGTAATTATCTTGGCATCATAGGAAGAAGGCAAACATCGCAAGATTTTTTTAACTTTTTCAAAGTTGGTGAAGTCCTTTCCTAAGGCATGTAGGGAGGTGATGATTTGTGTGAACCTTGTGTACATTTCAGATACTGACTCACTAGGTTTCATGTGAAAGAGTTCATAGTCGTGAAGAAAGATATTCAACCTAGACTATTTGACTTCAGTTGTGCCCTCATAAGTGATACACAATCTATCCTAGATCTTTTTGTCGGTCGTACAAGTAGAGACACGCATGTAATCCTCAGATTTTAATGTATAGAAAAAATAGCTCAAGCATTTTGCTTAAGTTGTGCTAAATCACGATCATCAAACGTCCATTCGACAAAAAAAAGTTCAGTTTTAATACCATTAACAAGTCTAAAAGGTGCTTCATATCCATCTTTAACAAGCATCCACATGTGCTAATCTATAGATTGTAAAAAGGTGGACATGCGAGTTTTTCAAAAATCAAATGGTATATTATCAAATAAGGGTGGACGAGTAATGGAATAACCTTCAGTGGTGTTTCAATTACCAAAGTTAGCCATGGATCAAATTCAAAAGTTTTTCGAAACTTGATTTTATGAATCCCGCTCTGATACCAGTTGAAAGTTCATTAGGGATGTTAAGCCCTTATGAACTAACCCGAGGCTAACCAAAAGGGGGGGTGAATTGGAATTTTTAAAAACCTTTTTTAAACAAAAAGAAAAATCTCTTTATATCTTACAGTGGAAATAAATTAAATCAAAAATAAAAAGATGAATTAGAGATTTCACCCAAGTAGTTAATAGTAGTAAAATAAAGAACGGAAGATAATCAGAAAGAACACATAATATTTTATAGTGGTTCGGTCAACTTGACCTACGTCCACTCCCTAGAGCCTCCCCTCCGAGTATTGAACTAACACTAAGTGACTCTCCTCCTACTCCCACAATAAGGAGGAGAAGCCTTTACAAAACTCCTTTCCACCAACCCGGTGAGGCAGAGAACCCAGACTCCTTTCACTTCCTCATGAAGCAGGCAGAGATCCTTACCTTCTTTTGCTTCCTCCTGAAGCAGGCAGAGAATCTTGATCTTCTTGCAGACGATCCTTCCATGGAGACACCAAAGGATAAGTGACGACGACCGAAGAAGATGACTCAGATCCTTACTTTGGAGCAACCTTTTTGAACATCTCATAAAATCCCCCTCATAAGATTTTCTCTCTCTCCCAAGCTCTCTCTCTCTCTCCTTCTTAAAGCTCTCATAAGAAAGGACAGCGACAAAAGATCTCAATGATAGAAGATAAGAGATCTTAAATACAAAGGCTAAAAAATTACCCTAAAATTTAACTTGCTGTCAAAGATCATCCATGATGATCGGTAGATACTCCTATACGATCAGTACAAAATCACACATATCAGCTTGGACGAACTGGTTCCTCTAGACCATTAGAAGACAAAGTTTGTTCAGGTCATCCGGGATGATTTTACAATCATCCTAGATGATTAGTTTAAATTAGGAGTACCGTCTAGAAGACATTTCAGGACATCCAAGAGAAAAGCCTGGATGATCAAAGAAAAATAACTCGATTGTCCGTAGATCGTCCTATACAATTAGTTCAAAATTGCCTACAATCGTCTGCCACACTGTTCGGGTCGTACAGGTTTCAAAATGACTTGATCGTTCTGGATGATAATGATATCATCATCCCATACGATTAATTCAAAAATGGGAATATCATCTAGCACACTGTTCGAGTCGTCTAGGTGAAAAGCACTAATGGTCTGGATTTTTAATTGATCGTCCAAGATAATCTTGTGATCGTCCAGGATGATATGATTGAATCAATCAAATCTTAATTACTTTTCTTAATCACCTAACTAATTTAGGCATGATTATAATAAATCATCTAGGATGATACACATATCATCCAAGATAATCAGATCAAAAAGCTAAAAATAAAAACTTACCTAACTTAGCCTAGCAGCTGGAAATTCTTGATTTGAGTATATCGTCCTGTACGATAGGTGTATCATCTAAAAAAGTCTACTTAATCAGACCGACTTAACATGATCTCCCTAATTAGAGTTTTATTTTCAATGGATCATCCAGGATGATATGAATATCGTCTAGGACGATTTGAACAAAATATGAACAAAAATTCTAACTCACTAAAACTCTCGCCCTAAGTGTGTGTATGAAAGGTTACTTAGCTTGGGGATCTATTACATTACACTTGACTCAAGAAAGGTGAAAAAGTTACATTGAACCTGAAACACATACAGATTGACTCAATCTTGAGCTGGCTTGAATTATAATTTGATCCTATGAACATGAAAGGTTAGACACTCAAACAGAAAAAGAAATATTTGCTATCATCAAAATCATAATTCTTGAATCCATATTTGAAACAAAGTTTACTCTGCACCTTTTCATCTTTTGAATGGAATCAAAATTGAATTATTATTTATTGAATAGAGTAATAAGGATAGGAAACTCACACAGTTGAATGCAAAATGCTTGAATTATTTCTTTTCTGCTTTAAAATTTGAAGAATATATGTGAGTTTCTATATGCACTACGGGTAAGGAGATATGGGATAGATTTAGGGTTTAGGGAACTAGTGAAGTTAAACAATCTAGGCTAAATATTCTGCTGCATGACTATGAACTCTTTTGTATGAAACCTAATAAGATTGTATATGAAATGAACACTAGGTTTTCCCATAAAGTGACATCGTTGTATGCACTAAGTAGAGAATTATCTAATTCTGAAAAGGTTAATAAAATTCTACGATGTTTACCTAGTTCTTACGATGCAATCATTGAGTTTAAAGATTTAAATATTTATTCCATTGGCAATTTGCTTAGGTCACTCATTGCCTACAAGCAAGGAATGAGTCAAAGGCAAAGCGATGCAAAGGAAAAAAAAAGAAGAGAACGGTGGCTCTAAAAGCAAATAATTCAGACAGTGATAGTTCTACAGTGGAGGATGATGATGACATCACCTTGATGACCCATTACTTCAAAAACTTTTGAAAGAGGAAACAAAGGCGTCATTAAAATAATTGGAACAAAGGTAAAAGCTCAAAGAATATTAAAGTTTCATTTGACATAATTTTCTTTGAGTGCAGGAAACCAAGTCACCTCTGAGCTGAATAACCTAATATTAAGACTCACCTGATCAAGGAGAAGGGTGAGGAGAAGTCTAAGTAAAAGAAGGGCAAGCTAAAGACACAAAAAGCCTTCTGGGCTTACTCTACCTCTGAATCATCAGAAGAAGAAGCAGAGGAGGAGGTAACAAATTTGTGTCTTATGGCTAACGATAATCTTGATCAATCAGATCAAGAAGAGGTATGTCAACTCTCCTTTGATGAATTACTCATTATTTCGAAAAATATACATGATTCATATAGGAAACTAAAAAAGATGCATGCTAGTCTTAATACAGAATAGTCTACGTTGCAAAAAGAATATGCTAGCTTGGTAAAAGAACATTCTATGTTAGATAGCGATCACATGTCCTTACTCAATGAGTTTGACACACTAAAGAAGAAGTATATTGAGCTATATAATTCACATGACTCCTTGAAATGATCACATATTGAAACTCATTCAAGGAACTACATGAACTTGCATGTGAACTAGATAGTAATGAGCATGCATTGAAACTAGAAGTGGCAAGCTATTAAAGTGCAAATAAATTCTTAAGAGCAAAAGTCATAGCCTTAGAAAATAGTAGATCATCACCCTCATTAGCTCAGTGGCACAACCCCTCAATATTGTATGTATCACACAAAGCTAGGGTTAGGCACTATCACCCACATAGATTAGTGAACCCATTTTTTGGTGTTAGGTATTACTCTAGTGGCAAGTTAGGACACATAGCCCGCACATACACTATTCACCATTGGACACACTTAGTGTGGAGGCCTAAACTACATGCATTACAGCATATCATACATAAATATTATTTTTTAACCCATAAGGTGGAACCCAAACTCACTTGGGTTCCTAAATCTACTAATTAATTGACATTGTAGGGGTGCTCTCATAAAAGGTCTAGTGAGAGCATGTGGTATCTGGACTGTGGTTGCTCGAGGTATATGACTGGTGATAAGAAGCAGTTTATCACACTGGAGGTCAGGTTAGGAGGCAAGGTGACACTAGGTGACAACACCACTAAGAAAGTAGTGGGCTCAAGTATAATTGGCAAATCTAATAACTTTATTAATGAAAATGTTTTTTTAGTTGACAGCCTTAAGCATAATCTACTTAGCATTAGTCAATTATGTGATAAAAGTTTTGATGTACAATTTTTATCTGCAAAATACATGATTAGCTTAAATGGTAATTTTGTTTTAGAAGGAAAAAGAGTAAATAACATTTATATACTTGATTTGAACCATATGAAATATTCTGATTTCTTTTGTTTGAAAACTATAGTTAATGATTCTTGGCTATGGCATAGAAGTCTATGCCATGCGAGCATGAAAACACTTAGGAATATCACTAAAAAAAACTTAGTTAGAGGCATACCTAAGTTAGACTTCTCTAAGGACCACCCATGTGATGCCTGCCAACTAGGGAAACAAGTCAAATCATCATTTCATTCAATTAAGGATATCAATACCTCTATGCCACTAAAAATCCTTCACATAGGTTTATTTGGACCTATTAGTACAGCCAGCCTAGGAGGGAAGACTTATGAATTTATGATAGTAGATGACTTCTCTAGATTCACTTGGGTAAGATTCCAAGTACATAAGAGTGAATCATTTGAGGAATTTAGAATCTTCTCCACTTGGATTCAAAGGAAATTAGGATGTGAGATTTCAACCATTAATAGTGATCATGGTGGAGAGTTTAAAAATGATAGGTTTGAATCTTTTTGTCAAGAGATAAGTATAGAACAAAACTTCTCTGCCCCTAGACCCCTCAATAGAATGGAATAACTAAGAGAAAAAATAGAACCTTAGTAGAAGCTGCTAGGGCAATATTAGCTGAATTTTCACTCCATAGGTATTTTTAGGTAGAAGCAGTGAACACTACTTGTGATGTTTTAAATAGGATAAATATCAAATCCAAGTTGAATCAAATACCCTATGAACTCCTTAAAGGTAGGACACCCAATCTTTCCTACTCATATATTTTCGAATGTAAATGTTTTATCTTAATCAATAGAAAGTCACCCTTAGAAAACTTTGATCCTAAATCCGATGAAGGCGTATTCTTAGGTTATTCATCTATAGGTAAAGTCTATAGAATCTTTAATAAGAGGACCCTAGTAGTAGAAAAGTATACCGATGTGGTATTTAATGAACTAGATTGGACCTCTGAACCAGAAATTTAAAAAGAAGAAGTGGTAGTCATTCAAGGGGTAGAAACCATTACCACATGAGATAGAGTAAAACATCAGGAACAACTACCTAGAGATTGAAAATATTCTTCTAGTCATCCTAAATAATTGATCTTAGGAGACCCATCTAAAGGTGTGAGAATAAGGCATGCACTTAGGAAGGATGTTAGTCATTCTACATTTATCTCCATGATAGAATCCACCAATATAGATCAAGCCTTTGGAGAGGAATTTTGGATCTTAACAATGTAAGAAGAGTTAAACCATTTTATTAGGAATGATGTATAGGAATTAGTCAAGAGACCTACGGAGCAAAGAGTGATTGGAGTAAAGTGGGTCTTCAAAAATAAGATGAATAACTTTAGAATTGTAATAATAAAAAAGGCTAGATTAGTAGTTAATGGGCATAATCAGATTGATGGGATTGATTTTGAAGAAACTTTTACCCTCGTAGCTAAGCTAGAAGCCATTAGGGTGATGTTAGCCTTTGATTTCTTTAAAGGGTTTAAGCTATATCAAATAGATGTTAAAAGTACTTTCTTAAATGGGTTAATCAAAGAGGACGTATACATTGAGTAACCCCTAGATTTTGAGAAGTTAAAGTTTCCAAATCATTTATTCAAACTAAAGAAGGCCTTGTGTAGACTGAAGTAAGCACCTAGAGCCTAGTACGAAAGATTGAGCACTCATCTTCTAGACAGAGACACTATTAAGGGTAATATAGACACCACTCTCTTCCTAACGAAAGAAGGAGATAACTTACTCATTACTCAAATTTGTGTCGATGACATCTTATTCAGATCCTCAAATAAAAACCTATGTGATGAATTTTCAAAAATAATGAGTAGAGAATTTGAGATGAGTACGATGGGAGAACTAAATTACTTTCTTGGATTTAGTGTAAAACAAATGGATGATGGAACCTTCCTTAACCAATATAAGTACATCAAGGATATTCTGAAAAAATATGAAATGGATAATGCTAAGGCTATGAACATTCCCATGAGCTCTACTGTTCAATTAGATAAGGACCCGAATGAAAAATCATTAGATCAAAAAATGTATAGGGGAATAATTGGATCACTTTTTTACTTAACTACTAGCAGACCAGATATAATGTTTAGTATTTGCCTTTGTGCAAGATTTCAAGTTAATCCAAAAGAATCTTGCATGAATGTTATTAAGAGAATCCTTAGATATCTATTAGGCACTCCAAACCTAGGAATCTGGTATCCAAGATACAACACTTCTTTCGAAATCATAGGATATTTGAATTCTAATTTTGCAGGATTTAGGGTATATAGAAAAAGAACTTCTAAAACCTTTCAATTCATAGGATAATCTTTAGTTTCCTGATCCAATAAAAAATAAAACTTAGTAGCCCTTTCCACAGCTGAGGCAAAATATATAGCAGTAGGGCGTTGTGTTACTCAAGTCTTATGGCTAAAGTAATAAATCTTAGATCTTGGACTACCTATAGGCACCATTCAAATCATGTGTGACAACACTAGTGCCATTTGCATATTCAAAAATCCAATTCAACACTCCCGCATAATGGATATAGATATCAGGCACCATGTTATAAGAGATCATGTAGCCAAGAGAGATATAGAATTGCACCATATAGCTACAGGAGATCAATTGGTAGACATCTTCACAAAACCCCTAGCCTATGACTCATTTAGTACCTTGAGGACAAAACAAGGTGTTATAGACATTCATGCTTATTCCAAGACAAATAAAAAAATTTATTTGAAATTATTCGTTCACATGTGTTTCTTTGTATATTTCTACATTGTTCTTATTCATGGGTTATTGTTTGTTTCTTTAAAAAAAACTCTTTTATTTAGTTTAATTTTTTTGCTAATCATCACACACTCACCTCACTAATTCACCAAAATTTTCAAATCTTTGTTCTTATCATCATGTACGATCCACATTCGTACTGTACGATATGCAAAAGATACACAGATCACAACCCTTCATTCAATCAACGGTCTAGATTAAATCCTTGATTTGTAAATTATATTATATGATCCTATATTCATACTATATAATACACGTGTCACAAATACTTAATATATTCAATCTATTTGGTACAAAATTATTGCCATTCCTACGGTACAATACCTCTCTTTATACTGTATGATCCATGTGGCAAATCAGATTGGGATGAAATCATCTCTCTGATAAGCTAATAATTACACTTTCTACTATACGAACACTTTTTGTAATGTACGAATCATGATCGTACTGTACGATCTTCCAAAAATCTATAAATTGGAGTGTTTGAATTGTTCACTTTACTCAACTTCTTTCACATTCCAACTTTATAAATCTACCTGCTCAATGGCCGATGGAAGCAAATGTGGAAGAATGACTCAAGGGAGCTACATCTCCTCTCGTCATTTTGAAGATCGACTTCTATCCGCCACGGATGAAGATGCCTACCATAAGTTCAAAGAGGCAAAAATCACCCCATCTCGCATGTTAAATCAACCAGCACTAAACTTCATGGTGATGAACCTCTTCACCTCCACCACTCATCAATTGCTTATTACCCTTGCCTTTCCTTACAATTCTGAACTCTTGTACACATTCTTAGCCAATCTTAGGATGAATCTAGAAGTCTCTACTATGATGTCCTTTGTCTGCCATCAAAATGTAAAAATCACTAAAGTTGATTTAGAAGAACACATAGGTCTTTCTATTGAAGGACCTCATCCTAAATCTCTCATCTCCCATGATTTTGATTGGATTGTTGTTAACTTAATCATTAGGAACGTGCCTTCAAACCAACACCAACCCCTAGTTTAAACTTTAACTCAGAATGTATGTATCATTTAGCATGTACTTTACACTTCTATTATACCCAAAGCTGAGGATCGGGTTAACATAACCCACTTCTTTCCATCGTCACTTACCTCATATTGTCAAACACTCAATTCGACGAAGCTTAAATGATTCTCGATTATTTTCACAATATTATTGAACTCATTTTTGTATGAGGTCAGTAGGACCAATCTAGACCCTAGGATCTTTTCAGTCCTTAGGATTAATCTTGACCCTAGGATCAATCTAGATCTTAGATTTAAATCAATTCAAACCTCAAAGTTTAAACCCACCCAAATTATAATCAGTTCAAGCTTCAATCAATCTTGACCCTAGAATTAGTTCAGATCCTTAGTCAATCCTGATTCAAATCATTCCAGACCTTTGATCAATTCAAATATTAAACCAATACATACTTCAATAAATTCAATCTTCAATTAATCTAGACCCCATATCTATCTAGGTTCCAGATCAATCTAGACCCTAGGATTAGTTCAGATCTTAGATCACTCTAGGCCATAAGACTTCTAGATTCTAGGATTTTCCTATACTTCAAACCCTAGGATCTACCCTGACTCTAGATCTATCTAGAATTTAAGATCTATTTAGACCTTAAATCTATCTAGATCCTAAAGCAATCTAGATCTAAGTTAATTCATATCTTAAATTAATTCAAGCATCAAATCAAATTAAGACCTCTATTAATCCTAATTTAAACTCTAATCCAGCCTCCAATCTAACCCTGATCTTATCTAATCATTTATGATCATTTAAATGATCATGAATAATTTGGATAACTCAAATTCTAGTATCTAAATTAAAAATCCAGATCAAACCCAGAAGTTCAAGTCAAAATCCAAAGTTCGAAGGCCCTGTCCTGAAAGCCTTTTCTAGGAACTTTTCAAACACTTCAAACCCCAGTCAAATGACCTCTGATTTAGAGTCTATCAATTGCATAATTATGGTACATGTCGCTAGAGGCAACCCTTCAAATCAAATTTGAGTTCAATCTGAGCCCTTTAACCCCAAAAACTAGATTGAAATTCACATGCTATATAACCTTTAAATATTTACGACCTATGCCACTAGACCTGCCATCCAGTGGACTTCAACCTTGGAGCTTTTTTCAAAACTTCTAACCACTTCTTATAAACTTAAATCACCAAATCAAATATGTTGAGCCCATTTCCAAACCCTGGGTCAACCTTGTTGACCAAGTTAACAAGGGTTGACCCAAATGGCCTTTATAGGCCCTATAAATGTCAGAATTGGCCCAAAAAAATTTTAAAATTCAATATATATATATATAGACTTTAAATTTTTTTTTTTAAGAATTTTGAAATTGTTAGAATTGGGACAAGGAAATGTTAAACACTTTCGGAGGCAAATAACCCCCCCCCCCCCCCAAAAAAAAGGACAATTTCTCCCCTTTTCAATTTAAGGCAGGAGGAAATTACTCCTTCTCCTCTTCTCTCTCCTCCCTTTAACTTTCTTACAGTTGAGGCATTCCACTATCTTGAATAGGTATCATCCTTTATCAAGTACAAATACCCCTCTCTTGTGTAGAAGTTAGAATTTTCAGCCTTCCCCTTTCTTTCTTTTCCATTTTTCTTCTTATCCTGGAGGCTTTTCATTACTTTTGGTAGGCGGCATCCCTTATCCAAATTCAGTGCACCTCTTCAATGTAGAAGCTCAAATGGGTGACTACACCTCCACCAAAATTCTCCTAACTAAAGGAGATTGTCCTGCTGCCAACATGAGGGTCTAAAGAAACCTCAAATGGTGGCCAAGTCTAACGATGTTTCCCCTCCATAACCAGTGACTCCTTGATCATGTTCATGAAGAAGTTTTATTTTCCCAATAATCTTGTGATGAAGGTGCTTGAAAAGTCAAATCATATATGTTCACCTCCTCCAAGATTTTTAACTATACATGATTTTATTTGTGAGCCAGGCTATGATTTCCACCTCACCCAGAGTTGATTGATATTTCAGTGACAAATAGAGTGAGTTTGTCCTAGTTTTTTATACAGCCATGTCAATCATAATGGGATTGATCATATTTTTAGAGATCATAGGGCAGTGTTGTCTCTAGAGTATCTTTCTCGAATGGGTCAACTTAATTGTGATACGTAGGGTCGTATCACTTTTAGATCGAATTGGTTAGATATTCATACTCGAGATATATTAAAGGGCTGGGTTAGTGGATTCTTCTTTGTGTAGAATAATTGGAATCTACATGAAAAATGATGAAAGCTGAAGGATTTACTCATTCCCCTTCATGTTGGAGCAGAATATCTATTAAAGAGGCTTAACCATCCTAATGTTGACACCCTTCATTATGAGGTGTGTTATTTGAGCAAATATATATATAAGGTGTCTTTGTTAAATATGGGACTATCCACTCAAGCAAGGAGATCTCATGCACATATGTTAAAGAAGTCCGCCAATTTTTGGAGGTAGCTGTCCACACTTCAAAGGTTCCTCCTAAATGATCAGGGAACGAGGGTGATCTATAGGTATCTAAGAAGAAAAGGGAGTAGGAGATTTTGACAGTTACTTGTAAAAGTCACAAATTTTCTCCATCAAAATTACACATTCCAGAAGATATTTTGAAACATCAATGTATTATACGTCGACTAGCTATAGGACTAGTGAGTCCCCATTTTTTTTCTTTTAACATTTTTATAAGGATATATCTCTAACAAACCTTCTCTTATTATTTCAGCTATTGTAACGTATGGATCTTAAAATTGAATTAACCAATACCTTGAATAATTAAAACAATGAGTTTGTGAAGGTTAAGTATCTTTAAAGAGAATATAAGAAGTATTACGGCAAGATCAGAGAGATGAAGGTAGTAAAGAAGCAGCTAATAGAGTGTAGAGCATAATTGGTTACTATGACAACTTTATTCTCTTTATAGATCAATAGATGGATCACTTTCATATTGAGTTGGTGGATGCACAGACAACGATCAATCAGCACATTAAAGATCAGCGGATCCTTTAGTAGAAGATAACGACAATTGGAAATGTGAATAAGAGACTTCAGAGTTTTTTGTCTGAAAATGAAGTTAAGTCCAAATTAGAGTTGTCACCTTTCAGAGTCATAGAATAATTCAAAAAGTCTATTTCCTTCAAGATGATAGTTCATAATCAGGTTTGAGGAAACTCGTGATCACATATATGGTGTAGAGGTGAAGGCCTTAGAGCTGAAGTGTATGGATGAAGGCTTTATCAGATATTTTTTAAAAGGCGTTCGTCTAGAGCTGAAGTTGAGGGGTTGACACTTAGACAGGCTTCTAATGATTCTTCTTCAGATTCAGATGGTGATGAGATTAAAAGTAAGTTATAAAAGGCCTTTGCCCTCAAGGATGATAATGTTGAGATTCTTTAGTGTTTCTCTATTATTAGTTGTATAATTTTATATTTTTTAGTGGTTTTTACATGTACCAGAAGTTGATATTTTTATATGATGTATGTGATATGTTTAGTGATATATCAAGAAGTTATTGATATTTTCTCTTTTGTTATATGTATATGAAATTTACATAATTTCATTTCAATGTAGATGATGAGAAATATTTTAGTGGGCTCATTTGCCTTGAGCGATGTGAGAGATATCCTCCTAAGATGTTTGACCTAACTGAGGTTATTAGTCAAAGCATTTGCTTGATGATATTAACTTGGATGGAAGAGGTCAGATCAAATCCCATTAGGATTGATCATCTGGTAATTAAGATATAAGATCCTCCTAAGATGTTTGACCTATCAAAGGCTATTAGTCAATACATTGCTTCATGACATTAAACTGTATGGAAGAGGACAGATCAAATTCCCTCAGGATTGAATATTCAATAATTGAGATACAATGTAGATTATGTATTTTTCGAATCATGGATAAAGAGATTAGATTCTTTGTTAGTTTTTTATTATCATTTTTTATTCTTTTTTAAAGAAGTATATAATATCATAATGGAACAAACATCACATTAATGTATTATATAAGATAATACAATAATTTTCTAGTATGACTTAGGGATATAAGTGTTACACCATACTTAACACAGAAGAGATATATACATGGACTACACAATAACTTAGGAGAAAATACATAACAAAAAACAAGTAGTAATATAAACACCTATTGATAATACTTACGAAGGTTTCTGACGTTCCAAGTTTACAGGAACATTTTTCCATCAGCATTCTTTAGTTTGAAGGTGTCAGGCTTGACTATAGCTGCCACCAAATAGGGACCCTCTTAGAGGGGATACACTTTATTGCATTGGGGGCCCTTTACAGTTGCCTCGATGCTACATAGAACTTGGTCCCCAATGGAGATACATTGAGATTTCACCCTCTGATTGTAGTGGCAGACAACTCTTTGGAGGTATAAAGTGACTCTAAGTAAGGCTATATCTCTTTCTTGTAGAGGAGATCCAAGTTGTTTATGAGCTTCTCCTCGTTATTATTGAAGTGAAAAGTTTGAATTCTATGATTTGGGACTCCAATATCAACTGATATGACTGCTTCCATTCCAAAGTAAAGGTTGTACGTGATTTCTCCAGTAAAAGTTCTGGCGGTGGTTCGATAAGCCCAAAGGACATTTGGGAGCTCTTCAACCCATTTCCCCCTAGCCTTTCCTAAGCGTGTATTCAACCCTTTTAGAATCATCCAGTTTATAAATTATATTTTCCCATTTACCTAAGGATGGGCTACAACTATGTGTATTAGCTGAATATGAAAATCCTTACAGAAAGAAGTAAAGATTTTTTCAATAAAATGAGCCCCATTGTTAGTGATGACCCTTTTATGAATGCCAAAATGACATATTATATTCTTTCATAAGAATTATTTGGCATGGGCTTCAGTAATCTTTGCTAGAGGTTCTATCTCCAACCTTTTTGTGAAGTAATCTATAGCCAAGATGATAAATTTTAGCTATCTTGTTGCTATAGAGAAGGGTCCCATTATATCAATCCCCCAATGGATGAAAGGCTAGGGACTCTGAAGTGATGCAAGCTCTAGAGCAAGTGTATAGGTGAGATTAGAATGCAATTGGAAATTTTTTCACTTTTGAGTAAAGTCAAGTGCGTCATGTTTTATTATGGGCCAATAGAATCTCTGTGTCATGATCTTATAGAATAATATCCTTCCTCCTACTTATTCTCAACACACTCTTGAATAAACTTCTCAAAGTGTGTAATCGGCTTCTTAAAGTGAGAGATATTTGAGGTATGGTCCAGTGAAGGATCATTTGTATAACTCACCACCAATAATAGTTAAGTTTGTTTATTGTCTCTGAAGTCGTGTCATAGCTATGGGATTTTTAAGAAGCACACCATATTATAAGAAGGATAAGATGGGATCGATCTAAGAAGCTTGATTTATCGATCGATTGTATGACGCATGGATCTTGGATACTCGAGAAGTGAATCTCCTCAATACACTTTCTCTTATAGACCTTACCAATTATAGATGTAGTAAGTTTGGAAAGAGCATCTTCTCGTGCATTTTTCTCTCAAAGAATATGGATAATCTGATTCTCTTTTATACGAGCCAATAGTGACTTTACTATGTTGTAGTACTAGGCCAGTTATGGGTTATGGATGTTAAACTCCCCCTCTAGTAGATAGGCAACCAATTATGAATCAGTGTGGACCACCAAGTTCTGTACTTCATAATCGATTTCTAACCTTATTCTAGTAAATATAGCCTCATACTTTGCGTTGCAAATCTGCATTCAAGCATTATAACTTTGATGATAATAAACATTTCGGTCATTACTGTACGTCTATTTTTGTTGCCTTGCCTACTAACTTTTTAGGTCCACAAAGTCAATTGCAATTCAAGCCAGCTCAAGATTCAGTAGACTAAGACTGAGTTAGTTTGGAAGTTTAAATTCCAATGGTTTTTACCTTTTCTTGAGTCAAATATAACAGGATGGATCCTGATGCTAAGTAATCTTGCACACATACACTGAGGGGAGAAATTTGGTGAGTTTGAGTATTTTTTGGATTTTAAGCATATCGTATAGGATGATCCAAAATCATCCTGGATGATTAGTTCGAATTAGAAATCTTAATTAGGGCATCTAGGTTAAGCAAATTTGATTAGGCAGATCATCCTGGATGATTCTCCCGCCGTCCTGGACAATATGTTTAAATTTAGAAATCAGCTGCCAATCACATTTTATGCAATATTTTATTTTGAATATTTTAAACTAATCATACATGATGATCCTGATCATCTTAGATGATTCATTACAATCTTTCCAAAAATAACCCATTGATTAGGAGACTAATTATGTTATAATTGATTAATTACATCATACAGGATGATCATCCAGATCATCCTGGATGATCCTTTATATTTCGTGGGATGATTTCTAATCATCCCAAATGAAAATCATAATTTTTTTTATCGTACAGGATATCATCCTGGACGTCCCAAACTTTATGTCGGACGATTTGTCGATTGCCACTCAAAATGTACTGATCATCTCGGACGAATGTGTAATCATCCAGGATGAAAACTCTTATTTTTGTCAAATTATCTAGGATATCGTCCTGGACGTCCTAGACTTTTGTTGGAATGATTTGTCATTTTTCACTCAAATTAAACTAATCATCCTGGACGATCGTAAGATCATCCTGGATGATATGTAGAAAGTATTTCTTCTGATCTTCCAGACCATGGCAATCATCCTGGCAAAATGATTGATTTTGTACTGATCGTACAGGACGATCGACAAATCATCCTGGATGATATAGTCAAAAAATTAAATTTTAGGGCATTTTTTGAGGCCTTGTATTTAAGCTCTTTAAGCATCTCTTCAATAATCTTTTACTAGTTTTTCCACTCTAAGAGAGCTTAGAGGAGAAGGAGAGTTTGGCAGAGAAAGAGGATCTTATGAGGGGGAGTTTGTGAGGGGATTCACTAAGGTTTCTCCAAGCAAGGATTCGATCGTCATCTTTTTTCTTCATCCTTAGCTCCGTGGTGGCTTTAGGGAGACGATCATCAGCATAAGATCTAGGTTCTCTGCCTGCTTCAGGAGGAAGAAAAAGGAGTTAGGGTTCTTTGTCTGCTTCAGGAGGAAGCAAAAGATTCTGGGTTCTCTGCCTGCTTTAGGAGGAAGAAAAAAGAGTTAAGGTTCTCTTCCTCATCGATATTGGTGGAAAGATTTTGTAAGGGCTTCTCCGCCTTGCTGTGGGAGCAAAAGGAGAGTCACTATAGTTATTAGTGCAATACTTGGAGGGGAGGCTCTGGGGAGTGAACGTAGGTCAAGTTGACCAAACAACTATAAATTTGGTGTGCTCTTTTCATTTATATTTCTACACTTTCATTTTCACATATTTCTGTGATCTAATCTGTGTTTAAAATATCTGATTTTGGTTATTTGCTTTTGCATTAATTGTTTGTGTTTTAAAATATTCAAAAAGATAAAAATATTTTTTTATTTGTGTAAGAATTTTTAAAATACCAATTCACTCCCCCTCTTAATTACCCTTGGGACTAGTTCATAAGGGCTTAACAATCTTAACGAACTTTCAAGTGGTATCAGAGCAGGATTTATAAAATTAAATTTTGGAAAAGTTTTGAATTTGATCCATGGCTAACTTTAGTAATAGAAACACTGTGGAAGGTTATTCAATCGCACGACCACTTTTATTTGATAATATTCCTTTTAATTTTTGGAAAACTCGTATGTCCACCTTTTTATACTCGATTGATTATCGCATGTGGATGCTTGTTAGAGAAGGTTATACTACACCTTATAGATTTATTAATGGTGTCAAAATTGAACTTCCTGTTGCTGAATGGAAAACTGATGATAGAGATCTTGCATAATTGAATGCCAATTATTTAAACTACTTTTTCTATGCATTGAAATCTGAAGATTATATGCGTGTTTCAACTTGTGCATATTGTAAAGAAATTTGGGATAGACAGTGCATTACTTATGAAGGAATGAATGAGGTTAAATAATCTAAACTGAACATTCTCTTACATGATTATGAACTCTTTCGCATGAAACCCAATGAATCAATTTTTGAGATGTACACTAGATTTATATAGATTATCACTTGCCTGCATGCCTTAGGAAGAGAGTTTACGAACTATGAAAAAGTGAATAAGATTTTGCAATGTTTGCCTTCTTTTTTTTATGCTAAAATTATTGTAATTACTGAATCGAAAGATCTGAATAAATTTTCAATTGATAACCTACTTGGATCACTAATTGCTTATGAGCAAGGAGGGAACCAAAGGCAGCTTGATGTAGGTGAGAAAAATAAGGAGAAAGCCATAGCCTTGAAGGCTGATGATTCTGACTCTGGCTCTTTAGTTTTGAGGAAGATGACATGGCCTTAATCATAAGGCAATTCAAGAGCTTCTTGAGGAAGAAACAAAAGCATCATCAGAAGTGGAACAATGGTAAATCTGGTATGAATTTTAAAGGTTCATCTGATGTTATTTTCTTTTAATGCAGGAAGCCTGGGCATCTGAAGTCTGACTTCCCTACACTTAAGACTCACCCAACAAGGAGAAGGGTAAGGAGAAACCCAAGTTCAAGAAGGATATGAAGAAGATCCAAAAGGCTTTGTAGGCTAATTCAGCATCTAACTCCTCAGAAACTGAAGCTGAAGAGGAAGTAACCAATTTTTTCTTGATGGTAGATCATCTTCATCACTCTGATCAAGCAGAGATATGTGAATTAACCTATGATCAATTTCTTATAGTTTCTGAAAAAATTCATTCATCGTACAGGAAGTTGAAAAAAAATGCATGCTAGCCTGAAACCGAAATTTTTGAACTTATAAAAATATCATAAAAGTTTGATTAAAGATCATTCCACCTTGGATAGCAATTATATAGCATTACTTGATGAATTTGATGAATTAAATAAAAAGCATTTTAATTTAACTACTGAGCATGATTCATTAAAAATATTACATATTGAATTAGAAATTGCATTCAAGGAACTAAATACTCCTGCATCTGATTTAGAGAGTAAGGAGCATGCATTGAAAATGAAAAATTCAATTCTTAAAATTCAAATAAATTTTTTAATGCTGATTTAACTGCCTTCATAAAAAATAAAAAACCACCATCACTTGAAGAATTTCATACACAATCATCAAAGCATGCATCATCCAAACCTAGGAAGAGGTACCATCACCCACATAGATTAGTTAATCCTTTTTCTGGAGTTAGATATTATTCTTGTGGCATGCTAGGACATATCTTCCACACTTGCACCATTCACTGTAGAACACAATTAGTAGGAGATCAAAATTATAAAATTTGTAGCATAGCATGCATGCATCGCATTCTTCTTTTCATCATAAGGGACCCAAACTTGTTTGGGTTCCTAAATCTGACATTTGATAATTTTGTAGGGATGCTCTCATAGAAGGCCTCATGAGAGCATATGGTACCTAGATAGCGGATGTTCAAGGCATATGACTAGAGATGCAAATCAATTCCTTTCACTGGAGACCAGGGCAGGATGTAAGGTAACACTTAGAGACAATACCACCAGGAGAGTGGTGGAAGCAAGTATAATTGGTGATTCAAAAAATTTCATTATTGATAATATTTTACTTGTAGATGGACTAAAACACAATCTGCTCAGTATCAGTAAGCTCTAATATAAAGGCTTTAGTATAAAATTTCTGCCAACATGTTATATTATATGCTTAAATAATAAAATTGTTTTGCAGGAAAAAAGGATCAATAATATTTACATGCTGGATCTGAATTGCTTTAAAGCTGATATTTCTATTTACTTAAAATCAATTGCTAATGAATCATGACTATGGAATATGAGAATGTGTCAAGCAAGCATGAAAAGCCTTAGGAAGATCAGCCAAAAAGACTTAGAGAGAGGTGTCCCCACTAAGGACCACTTATGTGATGCCTATCAGTTAGGAAAGCAAGTCAAATCTTCCTTCCACTCAATCAAAGATATAAACACTAGCAAACCCTTAAAATTCCTACACATGGATCTCTTTGGACCTGTCAGCACTTCAAGCTTAGGAGGGAAAGTCTTTGGGTATGTGATTGTTGATGATTATTCGAGGTTCACCTGTGTTAGATTTCTATCTCATAAAAGTGAATCATTCAAGGAGTTTAGATCTTTTCCCACTTGAATTCAGAGAAAGCTAGGTTGTGAGATTGTGACTATTTATAGTGATTATGATGATGAATTTGAAAATGAGAAGTTTGGAACCTACTCTAAGGAGTTAAGGATATATCATAGTTTTTTAGCTCATAGGACCCCTCAGCAGAATGGGGTTGCCGAAAAGAAGAATAGGACCATAGTAGAAGCTGCTAGAGCCATGTTAGCTGAATACTCACTTCCAGAATACTTTTGGTAGAAGCGGTGAATACAACCTATTATGCTTTGAATAGGCTAAATCTTAGATCTAAGCTGAATAAAATATCCTATGAAATTCTTAAGGGTAGGACACCCAACCTCTCTCACCTTCAGGTCTTTGAATGTAAAGTGTTCATTTTACATAATGGGAAGTCTCAATTAGGAAAGTTTAACCAAAAATCTGATGAAGGAGTGTTCCTAGGTTATTCAAATGTTAGGAAATCCTATAGAGTTTTTAATAAAAGAACCCTGATTGTTGAGGAGACCAATCATGTTGTGTTTGATGAATCTGATAATTCTGGAGGGTCTAGGGTAGAAGAAGAGGAGGTTGTAGAAGTCACCCAATGAGTAGAATCTATCAATCTAGAGGAAAGGGTAGAACCTGAAGTTTCACTGCCTAGAGAATGGAGATATTCTTCGAGTCATCCTAAAGAACTGATCTTAGGAGACCCTTTTGAAGGTGTTAGAACTAGGCATGGACTTATAAAGAAGTAAACCACCCTACCTTCATTTCAATGATTGAACCCACCAACATCAATCAAGCCTTTTCTGATGAACTATGGATCCTTGCCATGCTAGAGAAATTAAACCAATTTGTTAGGAATGATGTTTGGGAGCTGGTAAAAAGACCTAAGGACCAGAGTGTAGTAGGAACTAAATGAGTCTTTAAGAATAAAATGAATGATTTTGGTGTGCTGGTTAGGAATAAGACAAGATTAGTGGCTAAGGAGTACAACCAAATAGAAGGGATTAATTTTGAAGAAACCTTTATCTATATAGCCCATTTGGAAGCCGTTACAGTGCTATTAGCCTTACCAGCTCCCAAATCTCTTACTGTTATAAGAGATTTAAGCTTTTCCAAATGGATGTCAAGAGTTCCTTTTTAAATGGGATAATAAAGGAAGATATGTTTGTAGAGCAATCCCTTGGCTTTGAAAATTCCCAATTTTTAAATCATGTTTTCAAATTAAAAAATTCTTATATGGATTAAAACAGGAACCCAGAGCTTGGTATGAGAAGCTTAGCACATTTCTACAAGAAAGAGAGTTTGTTAAGGGGAGCGTAGACACCACCCTTTTTCTGAGGAGAGTATGAGATGAATTACTCATTATCCAGATCTATATTGATGATATACTTTTTGGATCTTCTGATAAAGATTTATGTGATGATTTTTCTAAAATAATATGTAAGGAATTTGAGATGAGTATGATGGGAGATTTGTCCTAATTTTTTGGATTTAGTATAAGGAAAATGGATGATGAAACTTTTCTTAATCAATCAAAATACATTAAAGATATCCTAAAGAAATATGAAATGGATAAACCCAAGCTAATCAACACTCCTATGAGTTCCAGTGTCCAGTTAGATAAAGATTCAAATGAAAAATCTGTTGATCAAAAGATATACAGAGGAATAATTGGATCACTTCTTTACCTGAGTGCTAGCAGACTAGATATTATATTTAGTGTTTATCTATGTGCAAGATTTTAGGCTGATCCAAAGGAGTCCTACCTGACTGCTATTAAGAGAATTCTCAGATATCTCTTAGGGACCCAAAACATAGAAATTTGGTATCCTAGGCACAGCACCTCCTTTAAAATTATAGGATACTCTGATTCTGACTTTACAGGATGTAGGGTGGATATAAAGAGCACCTCTAGAATATATCAATTCATAGAATAATCCTTAGTCTCCTGGTCTAGTAGAAAATAGAACTCAGTTGCACTGTCCACTGCTGAAGCTGAATACATTTCCTTAGGAAGTTGTGTGGCACAGGTCCTTTGGTTAAGGCAACAAATTTTGGATTTAAGACTTCCTAGAGGCATAATTTCTATCCTATGTGATAACACTAGTGTCATCTTTATTTCTAAGAACCCAATCCAACACTCCATGATAAAACACATCAACATCAAGCACTACTTCATTAGGGATCATATTATTAAAGGAGACATAGAGCTATATCATATAGCCACTAAAAATCAACTAGCAGATATCTTCACAAAACTACTGGCCTTTGAAACCTTTAGCACCTTAAGAACCTGATTATGTGTGATAGATATTCATGCTTGAAATTGATGCTCTTTGTTTATGTCTTTAGTACTTAGTTTTTTATTTGTTTGTCTGTTTCTTTTTGTTTATTTTTTTATTATTTCCTGCTGATTTTCCTTCTTTTAATTGTTGTCATTTATTTGATTTGTTTAGTTCTTTTTAGGTGCATTACTTTATTTTTTAATTTCTTATTTACTCCCTCTAGAATCAGATTACTGCTCACTACTGCTAATGAACTTGATTTCCAAATTAGAGTTTTGCCTTATTTTATTTAGAAGCTTGTAAGCAGTGATTAACTTCTCTTAAATAATTACATGATGAAATATTAATGATTGTTTCTCTTCCTCTAACACCTTTAATGGTGTATCTTTCTTTTTGAATATTTGTTTTTTTAAATTAAAAAGTTAGACTTTAAAATAGAGATCTATTTTATCTTTCTACAGTAATCTATCTCATATAAGTAGTATTCCAAATCATTCAATCACTTTTATGTTTTCTTAATCAGGTGGTTGCATTTATCATATGAGAATGATTCTATTTTGTGGATTACTTTTTCCTATCCGAGAGAGTGAGTTTTTCTTCTCTTATATCTAGAAGATAATTTCACAACTGAGAGTCTTTTAGAGGTTTTAAAAGAAAGGAAGCTCGCAAAAAATGCATAAAGTGCACCAATTAACTAAAAGAGAGGCACCAAATGAGCCCAACACTGAAAAGATGTGCAATATTCACCAATAAATTGAAAAGATACACAAAGTATATCAAAAATCAAAAGATGTGCATAGTGCGCAAAATAATTAAAAAAGAGGCATAAAATGAGCCAACAAAGAACTTAGCTTCCTCCTCTTTCAAATCTTTAAAAATCTTAGAAGAATCCATGTGCCATTTAATATATTCAAAAACTTGAGATAGAAAATTATGATTTATGGTTCTTTACTTTGCAATACTATTTTATCAGATATTTTTTCTGGAACGAAGTTTGAAAGGATCACTTTTCTTATTTGATTTCTTTTCTTTTAAATTTGATTTTTGATTGAAAGAAGTTTGAACCTATAAGGTGTCCGAGGTAGGGTTTACCAAAATCAATGTTTTAACTTTTTTGAATTTTAGCTTGTCAATTTCTTCTTGTTAGCTTTTGAATTGAAAATTAAGAAAAAATTCTCCTTTACTAGAGTGATAAAAAAAATTGATTTTATTTGTCATTTTCACTGTTTATTTTTTTTTTCTTTTTATATTTTGATTTGATTCTTTTTATTTTGGACTTCTCTGATCATTCATCTCCATCATTCAAATTTTCTAAAATTTTGTTTACATCATCCTAGACAATCTACATCATCCTGGATGATATGATTAAATCACCTTTCAACACATATCGAACGGCTAATCTGAACTAATTATTGGTAATCGTCCTGGATGATCCACATATTTTTTCTAGACGATCCATGTTAAAAATGTGCTGGATGATATAAATTCGGTTGGTACGATCCATTAATATTAATCATCTTGGATGATCCACCTCATCGTCCTGGATGATACTTTTCATCAACGATCATCCAAAGTGACTCCTCAGGATGATTACCTATGTCTAATAGTCCTGGATGATATTTGATTGTCCTGGATGATATGACCGCATTTTTTACCAATCATTCTGGACGATAATAATTTCCTTGATCATCCTATTTAATTCTGAACTCCTCTTTGAGTTTTTAGTAAGTCTTCATTTCAATGCTGATTTCACCTCCCTCCAATCCTACATTAATCGACATCCTATCAAAATAATATATCAAATTTTTTTATGAATTTATTCGACTATCCACTACTGGAGATAAGCTTCATCTTCTAACCTCTGATCTAATTTCAACTGGTCCCATCTCAACACCACTCTTAGGGAAACAAATTCTCATTTTCATGACTCAACTATCAGTTCCCTAGTCAATGATGCATGCACAATCCAGCACATCCTTCGTAACTCAGTAATTCTAAAAGCTGGAGATAGGATCTACATCAGTCCCATCCTTTCACTCACAACCTACTATATCATGAAAAACTGCCAATTTAATGTTGTTGGTCTTATTATCAATACATCGAGCACCTAACATCCATAGGGATCCAAGCCACAAAAGAAAGCCAAACCTAGCCCTTGGATACCTAATTGCATACACTCTTGAATCAAAATATGACCTTCAATTCCTTGTCCCACCTGATCACCATCTGATCTTCTACTCAAATAGCTCCTTCCACACCCTCCACAGTACTCGTCATCCCCGTGAGCACGAGGAGCATGGGGAAGAAGAGTAAGGTCCTATTCCCGCACCTATCCCTATCAAGCAGTAACCGCAGTTTGATCAGCTGGTACAAAAGTTTGACTAGTGGGAGGCCAGGGTTGACTCCTACGTAGCTGCACATGAGCAGCACCACACTGAGGATATTGCTCATTTTGATGCTTATATAGCCCAACAGTAGTAGCAGCACAACCAGAATATGGCCTGGTTTGGGGAACAGCTTGCTTCCCTTCTCTAACTCTTTCCACCACCACCACCTCCTACTAATTAGAGTTCCTCTTTTTAGTTCTCTTTTGTGTGTTTGGTTCTGAGTTTGTACTTATTTTTGTTCTATGTTCTGTTTAGTGGGTGCTTGTCTATTTCCTTCTTTTTGTGATGTCAAAAGGGGGAGTAGTGTTTTTAGTGTTTAGTGTTATACTATTTGCCTGTGTTAGTAAAATTTGCTTTGCTTTGCTTACATTATTTTCTCTTTGCTTTGTGTTTCAATTTGTTTGTTATCAGTTTGATTTGAAATTATTTAACAGATATTTGCCATCATAAAAAAGGGAGAGATTATTGCAAATCTAGATTCAAGCATTATAATTTTGATGATAACAAACATTCTTATCATTACTGCACATCTATTTTTGTTGCCCTGCCTACTAACATTTCAGGTCCACAAAGTCAATTGCAATTCAAGCCAGCTTAAGATTGGGTAGACTAGGACTGAGTCAATTTGTAAGTTTAAATTTCAATGATTTTTACATTTCTTGAGTCAAATGTAATAAGATGGATCATGATGCTAAGTAACCTTACACACACACACTGAGGGAAGAAATTTGGTGAGTTTGAGTATTTTCTGAATTTTGAGCATATCGTACAGGACGATCCAAAATCATCCTAGATGATTAGTTCAATTCAAAATCCTAATTAGGGCATTTGGGTTAAGTAAATTTGATTAGGCAGATCATCCTGGATGAACCTCCCATCATCCTAGATGATATGTTTAAATTCAGAAATCAGTCATCAATCACATTTTAAGCAATATTTTATTTTGTATATTTTGAACTAATCGTATGAGACAATCCTGATCATCTTAGATGATTCATTACAATCATGCCAAAAATAACCCCATGATTAGGAGATAAATTATGGTTTAATTAATCAATCACATCGTACAGGATGATTGTCCAGATCATCCTGGACGATCCTTTAATTTCCAATCATCCCAAACAAAAACTATAATTTTCTTCTGATGATCCAAGATATCATCCAGATGTCCCGAACTTTGTGCAAGACGATTTATCTATTGCCACTCAAAATGAACTGATCGTCCCAAATGATTGTGTAATCATCCAAGACGAAAATCCTTATTTTTCTCTAATCATCCAGGATATCGTCCTTGATGTCCCAAACTTTTGTTTGGCTGATTTATCATTTTCACTCAAACTAAACTAATTATCCTAGATGATCATAAGATCATCCTGGATGATATGTAGAAAGTATTTCTTCTTATCGTTCAAACTATGGTAATCATCTTGGCAAAATGGCTGATTTTGTACTAATCATACAGGACGATATAGCCGGCAAGTTGAATTTTATGGCATTTTTTAGGCCTTGTATTTATGCATTTTAAGCATCTCTTCAGTAATCTTTTGCTTGT
Source organism: Dendrobium chrysotoxum (assembly GCA_019925795.1). Taxonomy (NCBI): domain Eukaryota; kingdom Viridiplantae; phylum Streptophyta; class Magnoliopsida; order Asparagales; family Orchidaceae; genus Dendrobium; species Dendrobium chrysotoxum. Next base: position 50,524,885 of record CM034308.1, read on the forward strand.
TTTTCCACTCCAAGAGAGCTTAGAGAAGGAGAGTTTGGGAGAGAGAGAGAGGATCTTGTGAGGGGGTGTTGGTGAGGTGATTCACAAAGGTTGCTCCAAGCAAGGATACGATCATCATCTTTCTTCTTTATCCTTGGCACTATTGTGGCAATAGAGAGATGATCATCAGCATCAGATCTAGGTTCTTTTCCATCTTCAGGAGGAAGCAAAAGGAGTTATGATTCTCTGCCTGCTTCAGGAGAAAGCAAAAGGATTCTGGGTTCTCTGCCTGCATCATGAGGAAGCAAAAGGAGTTAAGGTTCTCTTCATCACTAGTGTTGGTGGAAACATTTTGTAAGGGCTTCTCTACCTTATTGTGGGAGCAAAAGGAGAGTCACTATAGTTGTTAGTGCAATACCTAGAAGAGAGGCTCTGGGGAGTGGATGTTGGTCAAGTTGACCAAACCACTATAAATTTGGTGTGTTCTTTTCATTTATATTTTTGCACTTTAATTTTTGCATATTTCTGTAATCTGATATATGGTTGAAATATCTAATTTTGGTTATCTACTTCGCTTTAATTATTTATGTCTTAAAATATTCAAAAAGATAAAAATATTTTTCTATATGTATAAGAATTTTTAAAATACCAATTCACCCCCTCCCCTCTTGGTTAGCCTTTGGACTAGTTCATAAGGGCTTAACAACTCTAACGAGCTTTCACTTTGCTGCATTATTCATTGCAGGGAACTTTAGTCGAAGTCCATACTCAAGGATAACTTACTGCAGAGAGATCAATATAATTCATGCGCCGGCCTTGAAACTTTTAGAAGCTCTATCAACATACGAAACATACAACCCGAGAAGGATAAGCATTCAGTGGCTCGTTAGAGAAAGGAATGGTACACTCAATTATAAAATTTGCTAGTATCCGAGACTTGATATTAGGCCTAAGCAAGTAATAAATATCAAATTCTCCTAGCCACCAACCATTTAATTAATCTACTAAATGCTTCTGGATTTTATAGGATACTTCTTTAATGTTAGATTTGTATAAACCTTGCCTTGAAAGTATGGATGTAGTTTTCTGGTGGAGTAAATTAATGCCAAAGCTATTTTATCAGCTAATGTATAACGCCCTCTATTTTAGATAAGATTTTACTGATATAATAGATGGGATGTTGTACAGTTTTTTCCTTTCATACCAAGATCGAGTTGATAGCATGGGCAGGAATAGCCAGGTACAAATATAACTTTTCACCATATATTGGTTTTAAAGTAGTGGTGGAGATGCCAAATATTTTCATAATTGTTCAAAGGCTTCTTGACATTCATCAATCCATTAAATCTTGGGCTACGAGCACCTCTGAGTATCTTGAAGAATGGTAGATATTTGTCCTCTAAGCAGGCCAAGAAGCGAGATAGTGTTATAATCCTTCCATTTAATCTCTAGACTTCTGTGATATTCCTCGAGGGAAACATAATCATTAATGCCTTAGTTTTTTATTGATTGGTCTCAATCCCTCAGTGGGTTACTATGAACTCTAAGAACTTTTTAGAAGCAACTCTAAAAGTGTACTTGGTAGGGTTTAGTCGCATGTTGTCGCGTTGTAGTAGGTGAAACCAATGTTCCATGTCAAATATATGTTGAGATTTTTTAAGGCTTTTAACGAACATACTATCGACATATACCTCCTTAATGCACCCAATAAGGTCTTTAAAAACCTTATTCATAAGATGCCGATATGTGGCTCCAATATTTTGAGTCCGAATGACATGACTAAATATCAGTATAACCCCTTATTTATCCAAAAAGCCATTACATCCTCATCCGTAGGATCCATCTTTATTCGATTGTAACCATACTAGGCATCCATGAAGCTTAACATTTGATGTTCAGAGGTGGTATCGACCAACTGGTCAATATAAGGAAGCAAAAAACTATCCTTCAGGCAGGCTTTATTGATATCTGTATAGCCATTGCTGGTGAGAGATAGAAGCGATAATCCCAAAGATAGACTGGAGTGGCTTTCCAAAGATAGCGTTATAAGCCAATTCCAACTTTACTATAATAAAAGAGACCAAGATGGAGGCCTCCAAGGAAAACCCCTCTCGGTAATTCAAAATCCACTTTTAGAATTTATCGAGCCTCCTTATAAAATTATTAAAAATACTCCTTAAGAGATTCTCCTTCATTCTAGTAAATCCAAGAGAGGTGAGAAGAATCGTTAGCAATTCTTTGATTGGCAATGAATTGTTTGACTAACATTAGGCCAATTTGATGAATATGGAGATAGTTCTGGCTAGAAGTGAATAGAACCACATTTGAGCTTGTCCCTTAAGGGTGGCAAGGAAAACTTAGCAGAGGAGCTCGTTGAGCTCGCTGGATATACATGACAGTTCTATAGTAATCAATATGCTCATAGGGGTCATATGTCCCATCATTAGAATCAATGCTCTGTAGTTTGAATCCTAATAGAATGGGATGATGAAGGATGGCTTCAGTCATGGGTGATGACTCCTGGAAGTCCTATTGATGAAGAGATTATCTTCCATCTCTCATTGAGAATTCTTCTCAAACTAGACGCCATAGTTCATGATATAAAGTGTTGTGTAGGAGATCAGCAACATAAGGTTGGGCCAAATCTTTGGTGACAACACTAGGAATGCGAGGTTGCTGACTTGTGCATGAAGGATTGGTAGAGTTTATCATGTCAGCAAGTGTATTATCTTCATGTAATGGAGGATGCATCCTTGACTAAGGAATAGGAATATCTACAAGAATATTTTTAGGTTGAATACCTTAGGTCAGTGGTGGATCTGGAGGGAAAAGAACCTCTTCCTGTTATGCTAGCACCGATTGCTGAGTCTCTTGTAGAGGTTAAAGGGTCTCATTTTGAGATTCTTCCATCTTTCGAATAAGATATTCTAGGGAAGGTCTTGAAGTTCCTTCTCTAGTAGCATTTCACCTATTAGGATAAAAAGAGGTAGATGCTTGGAATCAATGATTCATAGACTAATTCTTGGATTGATGTGTGTTGGAGCTAGAGGCTCCAAATATGCGATTACTACGTCTATTGGCCATTAAAGTAATGCTTAGGATAGTGGGATTGAGTTTCCCACAGGCGATGCGAAACTATTACAAGCTAAAATATATACGGTGATAGAGTTAGAAATTTTTGCCTCAGTGTTGTACGGATATCCAGCACACAAAGCGAGAAAAAAGAAACACAAGAATTTTTAGGTGGAAAATCCTAGAAAAGGAAAAAAACCATGGGGCCACACCCAGTTGAAATGATTCTACTAGTGTTTAAATAAATTATAAGTGACTGATTTGTCCTTAAAATTTAAGATAATTAGATTACAATAGTCAGCTGTTGGGTTAAAGTTTGAATGAAGATCGGACAGAAGTCCCATAATGTATGGTGGTTGAGCAAAAATTTGGCGTTAGTTGGCAGCAAGGTGGAAGTCAGGCATCACCTAATGGCCGGGTGTAAGTCTGGTTCTAGTTGGTGGTCGGTCAGAAGTCCAGTGTCACTCAGTGGCCAGACGAAAGTCCAGCGTCAGTCGGTGGCTGGGCAGAAGTTCGGTGGTGGTCGAGGAGGAGTTAGGTGGCAAGAGAACTTTGGTTTCTCCCTTCCTTCTCTTCCTTGCTTGGGTCCCTTTTCCAAGAGGAATGAGAGGTATATTTATAGTTTTCTAAGAGTGGTATGGCTAGTAAATAGTAGGGAGATCAAGGGTAAGTTGGGAGTGGTTTGAATGGATGTCCGATATTGATTCCCTTGATCGTGTACCATTTATTGGTCATTTGAATGTCTTAATGATATTAGAATTGGAAATTTTGGGCTCACTGGATTCATCTCGTTGAGCCGCTTGATTCAATTATAAGCATGTCACATTTGAAAATCATTTGGTCATTCAATTTATGGTTTTAACTATCAAAATGTGCTTCAGGTCTTTGATTTGGACCCATTTGGGCTCAGATTGAGTCGAATTTGGTGTCGTAGAGTTTCTATTTTTGAGATGTTCTGTTCGACTTTATGTTTGCTAAAATCAGAGCTTAGATGGAGCCAAATTTAATTTTGGAGGTTTTCAAATTGATTTTACATCGAGATTCATGCCCGATCAAGATAATTTTTTGATGATATATCAATAATAAATTTAAATATTTACATATCCCTAACACTTCAATCTAAAGGAGCTAATAAAAATATATATTATTTAAGTAGCACCTTTGATAAAATGACTAATTTTCCAAACTTTTAAGCCTTTTTTCCCTAAATAGAATAACACATAAAAATGAAAATTAAGTCTTAATTATTTCACTTCTCAAATGTTTAATTTTCTAAAACAATCACATTTTCAATTGTATTGAATCTATTGATAGATTCTTAGTTGGGGCCAAACATCAGACTTAGGAAGATAGTCGAAGTGATCGTTCACTTGCCGAGTGTAATAACCTGTATTTTGATCGAGGTAAACAATATTTTTTGGAGTCAATGTAACTCCAAACAGCAAACCGTCTTCATCATAGTGTTGTTATTATAGTATTTTACTTGCATAATTTTTTTCGTAATTTTTGGGCGCTAGTGAAAATTCTTAAGAAATTGGCACCTATCGGAACAAATGAAGATTTTTGGACCATAAGGTGTCCGTTTTGTAAACCAATTTTCCTGATATTTTTTAAATAAAATGATTTATTTTTAGGACATTTTTCTATAATTTTTGAAGTCCTAAAAAAAATTTATTTGAATTTATACTAAAAGAAATTGATTAAATTAATTTTATAATATTAAATTATTATTTTAATAAAAATATATAAAGTCACTAAATCATTTTAAAGCTTTTCCCTTCTCATTTTTGGCTAACAGAGAGATCTTTAGGATTTCAGAGAGAATGTGAGGAGAGATAAAAAGAAAATAAAGATTTGAAGGCCGTGGAGCAATTTTTATCAGTCGGGCTAGTTGGAAAATTTCCTTATGTAAGGAATCTTTACCCTATCTTTGATTTCAATGATTTTATATTTTTGATAATTTTTCGATCAAATTTATGTATTTGTTAATGAAAAACTAGAATAATTTTATATTGATAAAATTATCACCACGTAACTTTTTATATGTTATAGGAAGATTATGAATGTTTTGACTATTTATTTGAGATTTTTTACCAGGTGATTTTAAAAATACAATAATTTTTGCCTACTCAGAAATTTATTTTGATGTCTAAAAATAATGATTTAGTTAAACTAAAACTTTATAATATTATTTTATGTAATATTTGGTATTTTAGTTAAATTCTAAAAATTTGAATTTTTTGCTCACTATAATTTTTATTGTCTACTGTTACGATATTTTGGTATTTTCTAAATTAAGCTCAATTATACTTTGTTTGTTGTAATACATTGAAAATGAATGTGAATATGTGATTGAGATTACTGTTATAGTACTGTGATAATAATGTTTGTGTAAATGATAAGTAAAGACTGGTTGACTCGTTGGTTAGAGACTGGTTGACCCATTGGTTAGAGACTGATTGACATATAAAGGATGGTGGGCTGACGGGCTTTCTTTTAAATAATGTAGTCTTGTGTTATCCTCTACTGATTCACATGATACACAAATTGGAAGTTATAAGGAGAGGATTACTATGCCAATGGGCAAAGAATGACAACTCTATTTATTGAGCCAATAGTTTACTGTTACTGATATAATATTGAAAAATATTATGATAGCCAGGACTTCTTACTTATTTAGTATGACTTTTTGAAATGCATGTTCTTGAGATATTATTCTTATTATTTTACATATTTATTATTATTGTATAGATTTACTATTATTATATTATTCTATTGCTTCAGTCATTGGATTGTTATTGTTATCGATTTAGATACTAATACTATTTGATATTACTGATTCCCTGTATTGATATTAAGCATGCGATATATTGAGCACATGATATTGAATTCTTAGATTGTATGTGTATGCTCTTATATGATTTTACTGCATTGACATGATTTCGATAGTCTTTACTGATGTTTTGATTTGATGCACTATACGATTTATGTACTTATTGGTATTACGGATATGACGATTACTTTATAGATTTGACACTCATCTTGGTTTACCACTTTCCTAGCTTCCACACTATAGTGTTTTGCTGTTTATAGATTTTACTACTACTGTTTCTAAGTTTTATTATTTTTGTACTGATTCAATGATCAGTTGAATGATAATGTTATGATTTGACTATTAACATGCATATTGCTCCTTTCCCGTGCTATGAATTCAGTTATAGGTTTTGGTAACCTATTGGGCTTTTTAGCTCATTATATATGGTTAAATTATTTCAGATCTTGGCAAAGGATCACGAGTGTAAGATTGACCCGAATTACTCAGGTTCTATTTCTTTTTGGTTTTAGCTATACTTTTGTACTCGAAACATGATATATATGTGATGATTGTATAGATTTTGAGTATTGTATATGATTTTTGAGAATGAATATTGTTGCGTACATTAATGTTTAGAATTCTAGAATATATATTTTTATTTCTTACTAATAGATGATATTAGATAGCTCTAGTTATTATTTTTTAAATGATAAATGAATAATTCTTCCAATTTAGATTCTTGGCATCACACTAGGAGAGAAGATCAACTAATAAAAGAACTAGACAAGCAGATCATCATATATATAGTTAATTAGATTATTTAAATGAGCCAAAGGTTCTATAATTCTCTATGAATATGAAAAAGTTTTCAATTGAAATTTATCATAATGCGTACGTGCAATAATCCTAAAAAAATCCCAACCCATGCTATAGGCCATTTAAAAATAGTGAGGGCAAAATATTTGTATTTTCAAGGGAGCAATCCAACACTAAAGATGACTTGTGAGTTCAAAGCCTATAAAAGTCATATGAGAGAATTTTTTTTATCATCATTATCAATTGCAAAAAGTTGAGAATGATAATGTAGCAAAGTTCTTTCTTTTGAGACCATATCTCTTAAATTTAGAGTCCCATCGAATAAAATCAAATAATAGCCAATAAATTCAAGATCATTTGTACTTTGATTTCAATAAGCTAAGAGTCAAACTAAACGCCTCAATGAGATGAATCCATCGACACTACAAGTAATCCGATCCAGCTTCAAATGAGCTCACATCAAGCACTTGAAATAGATTGAAAACTTTGTGATGTTAATTAAAGGATTAAATGGCCTCTAAATCTTGTGCACTTATAATCTAATCAAGCAACTTGATGAAACAAACCAAATGAGCCAAGATCATTTGATTTTAGAATCATTAAGATACTCAAATGTTGGATGAAAATTTTATAATTAAGAGGATCACCATGGGCTATAGAGTGATTGAGATTCTTCCTAAATTTTCTAAAATGCCCATCGTAAAAAGGATATAAAGAAAGTTTCATTTTCTCCAAGGAGTGGTTCAGAAGCTACAAAGATTAACAACTCTATTGCATTTCCAAACGATACCATCGTTTGCAATATGCCACCCGAGTATTGTCGCAAAAGTACTAATATCAAACTTTATTATTGGACTTTAACTATATGCTTGTAAATGCTTCACTTCTATAAACATTACAATGAAAATCAAATAATTATTCTTAAGTGTGTAATCTCATCTTCTTTAATTGAGATGAGTGAGAATTCTTATATATATAATAATTTGATGAATTATTACTACTTAATCATGTACCATAATTTTTCACCTTTTTAGATTTCCAATATAACAAACTCTAATATCTCTCATAAATTTCATAAATGTATACTAAATCTTCATATAAAATTAATATATTAAACACATAATCACTGAAAATTTTTCTAGCACATAACAAAAATTAGACTTATAAGTCGAAAAATCTAGCAGTTCCCTACTCCATAACATGCAAAGGGAATATGACTTAATCAAGGCATTTAATAAGACTTTAGTAAAATAAAACAAGCTCAATGTGAGTCTGATAGGTTAATGTTGAAAAGAATAATAAAAAAAGCGATAAAAACTCAGCCAAAAAAAAAACTCCATTGAACCTTAAAATGAGGTATCCAGTCATTAAAAGAGTACCAACATAAAGATTCAGGAAAAATTAAGTCATCTAGGATCTAAATAAGGGTTACATAGAATTATCCATATAAGGATAGAGGACCCTAAATTACCCAACATGGCTTGAAAATAAGAACCTAGTATTTTGGATCAACCAAGATAGTGGCTTTAAATTTTGTTCATGACATTTTTCTAAGACAGATAAACCTATGACCATAATAACCCATTAAGATTACCAAACAATCAAGTCTAAATAGGGTCTCAAATGGTTGAGGGGTAACCACTAGAGTGCTCTAACACATTATACCCATCAATCCCATAAACTTGTTATAGATCCGTAAAGGAATTAGAAAAGAACTGGGAACCCCTAACTGTCCCCAAATAGGTCTTCCCTCTTCATTTTGTAAACAAGGTCCAAAGCCCTTTGCCCTCAGTAACTCAAAAGTAGATTAGAGCTTAGATTAAGGTTTCTTTTGGAATGACTTTTTTATTGCTTCTTAAAATAACTTTTTAATTTAAAATTAATATTTTTTTACTAGAAATCTGCTTTAAGAAGCAATAAAAAAGTCATCCCAAATGAAGCCTAAGACTTCGTTTGAGATGACTTTCTTACTGCTTCTTCAAATAGGTTTTTATACAAAAAATTTATGTTAAAAAATTTATAAAAAAGCCAATTTATAAAATAATAATAAAACTATCCCAAACGAAACCAAAATTCTGAACAAATATTGTAATATAATTTTCGTTAGATAGCCAGAGAGAAATTTGGCCACAAAATTTAATTTTTAGATTTGTTTTAAAATAATGTAATATATAAATAATTATGTGTATTTTACAATTAATCTAGTTAAATTTTGATCGGAATATCATACATTTTTCTTTTCAAGATCAAAAGGCCAGTAGCTAGCTGGAGGTAAACCAAGGCTAGGCCTTTGAAAGCCATAATCAGCCAACCAGCACCGACTTTAGTGGCCGAACAATCCTTCAAAGAGGTAGAGAAGGCCCTTGGATAGGAATGTAAAGGCTTTTCCCTACTGAGACAAGAAAAATGACAAAAAAATGACCGACCATTGTTTTTTTTTTACATATTAAAAAGTGCTCAGAGGAGTCTACAAAGAAAGCAAACAAATTGAACATAATAAAGTCCAAAGAATCTAATAAAATAAACAAGAAGCTCAAATCCTTGCTAGAATTAAAAGAAACAAATTTAAAAAAAGGCTTTCACTTACTAAGCTCATCAGAGGAATACACTACAGATAAATAGAAGGGGATCTAAGCATATCACCATTGGCACCTATTCTAGTAGTTATTGGCAAGGAAACAGGCATTTAGGCCAGCAATTTTTCCAGCTGCACTGGTCACAGTACCCTAGCTTCTTGGCATAAAATCTTCGATACATGGAATCAACATGCATGAGGTAGAACATACAGGAGAGAGAAAGCTCGTGTCTTTGCTCGTCACAAAATCCTTTGCTCCATAGTAATTCTCCATCAGCTGCATTGTCTCGATGAATTTTTTCGGTGGAAATTGAGTAAACCAAATATATAAATAGGATAAATTCAATGCTAAAATAACAAATTATGCTCGCACTTAGGATAAATTCAACAACAAATATTGTTAACCTAACATGTCGCTTTCATGATAATGGTGGCTACTGTGCGACACATATCACTGATGATGAGGTTTGTGAGTTTATATTACTGGAAGGTAGAACTCATATTGTCATTGTGTACATCGAGGTTGAAGAAATAAATTACGCTGATGTTGTTAGTCCATCATTCGAAGTGCATATGTGAGTATTAAGAACCTTGTATTATGTTGCTTAGGTGGTTACATTCATAATTAATTCATGCCCCTTAATAAAATTTTATTTAACCAGTCCTGACCAACGGTATGGTGGAAGAGCAAATACGATTAATGTGTAGAATGACTTTTATGGTCGCCCTAGTTTGTCGAAGCGACTAACATTTGTGCAACAATATGTGCCATCACGTCCTAGTGTGAGTGAACATCCAAGTTGGGTTAGACCAAGTTATAGTACATATAAAGATAATTAAGCATCGGGGCTATACATGCAGCAGACAAGCCACAATAAAAATATAATGCCGGAGGGATATGAGATAGACAACGATGAAGTAGATTCATATAAAACTATGAATAGTGGTTGTACTAATTCATTACATGGTGGTGGTCAACCTGAAACAGATATATATGAATCAATGAGAAATTATGACAATGATGAAAATAATGATGTCGAATTCATTGAAGAACATGCAAGATAAAATCTAACTGGATTAGAAAGGATGGTCGCAAATAATGAGTTCAAAGAAACCATTCTAACTACCCAACAATGGGATGGTGATGATCAATGTAATGCTCCATTCGTGAACATAGTTAGCTCAACAGAAGTAAATATTCCATTTGAACTGTATGAAGGTCAGATTTTTTATAGTAAGGAAGGCCTTCAGGCGGCAATTATCGAATGGTTAATTAGACAAAATGTTCAATACATAAATTCAACTTAGAACATGAGTCATCTCACTATCATCTGTATCCAATATAATAATTCTCATAGGCCATGTCTATGGCGATTACATACATCACGAAGTAAACAACTAGGTGGTCTTTGGATAGCAACTTCAGGTCCTCCACATACATGCACTCAATCGATAATGGCTACTGGGCATCATAATTGCACCTCTAAGTTTATATGAAGGCATATTATGCCAATCATAAGACAACAACTCGATATGAAGCTGAAGGTGATAATTGCAAGGATGGAGTCAAAGTTTGAAATGAAGATTTTATACATGAAGGCATAGGATGCTCGAAGAAAAGCTATCGAAGCAATATTTGGTAGCTATGAGGATTCATACCGTTCTCTACTATGTTTCATGGAAGTCATACATTTATCCCAACCGGGAACTATGTATAATGTTCAACTAGTTGGAGGGTCACGATTCAAGGCACTATTCTGGGCATTTGGGCCATCAATTTATGGGTGGGAAGAGTGTTGGCCAATCCTTAGCCTCGATGGGACTTTCCTCCTAGGAAAGTATCATGGTACACTTCTTGCAGCTATAGGGATCGATGGGAATGGTGGATTATTCTTGTTGGCTTTTGCAATTGTTGAATCAGAGACCAACGATTCATGGGTTTGGTTCCTTCAAATCCTACATGATTTGGTTGGAGTAGTTAAGAAGCATCCTAATTTATGCATAATATCTGATAAGCATTTAGGACTTATGAGAGGTTGTCAGGAAATTTTCCTTAATGCAGTTTATAGACATTATCTTCATCACTTGCGTGAAAACTTCAAAAAATTTATACATTGGCAAGCTATTCCTGTTAGTGAAGGCCTTTGCAATAATATATACTTAGCCGAGATTATGGAGGATATGTCCTACGTCAATTGAATGATGAACCATATTAGAATTGCTAAGCAAGAAGCATATGATTGGTTGATATAACGTGATTTCAGTAAATGGTCGTTGTTGTTCGACAATGGATGTCGAGATAGCATTATGATAACCAATGCCTCAGAATGTTTTAACGGAGTTCTTAAATGTGCTTGTGGCCTCCCAATATAAGACTTAGTTATGGCCATATATCATAACCTCTTCTCCTTATTCATGAGGCGGTCCATAGATGTTGAGAAGTGGCTAGAGGTGGGGGAGTCTGAATTTGTTCCCTGTATAATGACTATGTTACAACAAGCTGAACGTGAAGCACGAAGATGCCCTGAACAAGTAACTATAAATAAAAGAGAATTTGAAGTTGTGGATACATCATGTTGATCATATAAAATTGAGGTACTAACACCAGATACTCATACTTGCACATGCATGAAACCATAATTATATCATGTGCCATGCATTCATGTACTAGCAGTTGCCAAATCTAGGTGATGGAATCATAATACCTTTATATCAAAATACTTCATCCTAAACTCATATAGGGCTGCGTACTTTGGATTATTCTATGTTGTCCCCTCAAAGATGTTTGGCCAAACTTCAGCAAATAAGAATGAATCATCCCTTTGATTGCACAGGCTTTTAGGAGGTATGTGGGTAGACTCAGATCAAATAGATTTCATAATACAATAAATGAGGCACCCTCAACCTCAAATAAGAGTTGTGGACATTGCAAAAATAATGGTCACAATAGGGCTACATGTCCATATAATCTGGCATCATCGAGGTAATAAAGATAATATTAAATTTTCATACCTAATACTATATGCATTATAATGGTTTTAAAATGGCAACATACTGAATTAGATTATGTTATCCACAGACATGGCCGATAGATCTAGGCGCGCTCATTCTGGTAGGCGCACTGCTCATTATAGTGCTATAGAAAGCACACTAGTGCAAAATAATATAGCATCGCTTGAGGCATCACAAAGGACGTATGATCCAGATCAGGTACTTAGAATTAATTAATTGCTTTATATTTTCATTGCTACATACATTCATATCATTAATAATTTGAAATTTTAATCTGCAGGCATCCCCTTTGGTTGTAGTAACTTATCTACGCATGGCTCGGGAATGGCCAATAGAATGCCCCCATATGATATACATCTTGACCAACCTTGGATTGCAAAATCTCAAGCATTTATAGTTCATTCAGCTAGATCATAATCTTATCACAACATTGGTTGAGAGATGGTGTCCATTGACAAACACCTTTAATTTTATGATTGGTGAGATGACCATAACATTGAAGGATATGCAGGTTTTTGTGGGTCTTATAGTTGATGGATCATAGTTATGGTCCCAATATTATTGGGTAAGGAACCATATGGAAAACCTGGCCTAACTGCTTTGATGAGCTTCTTGGTACACATCCTAGAAGGGATATAATGTACCACGCTCCTCATGATGAGGACGATGTAGCGACCTTCAGGATGGGTTCAGTACAGGTTGAGTCTATACTCCCATTACATTGGCTCCGATGGACTTTTTATAGAGACTCATATGATGACTTGGCCCCAGAGCATTTCCTTCAGTATGTACGGGCATACATCTTGTTCATGATTGGTTACTTCCTAATATTTGATACATCATGGAGTCATGTATCGCTATAGTGGTTACCTTTGCTTGCAAATGTGGACACTTTTAGCAGGATGTCCATAGGTAGTGCAGTTCTTGCACATCTTTATAGAGAGCTATGCTATGCTATAAGGCCAACAAGGACATACCACCAGATATGTAGCACTATTGCGAGTATGTTCATGGGAAAGATTGCACATCGGAAGGCCGACGCTTTGAGTCCCATAGATTTTTGACTTGTCTAGACGACCATTAGGTTGTAGGTTAGTGTGTTTTTGTCATTTGAATTCAAAAGTATTATAAATAATAGCTCTTTCAATAATTGAGTAGGTGGGCTGAAGAGAGGATAAGTGAGCTTCCATCTGGAAACATATTGACCTATCAAGATGATTTTAATGGTCTGTAGATGACTCAGGTTTGACTTTATTACATTAATAAAAAAAATATGTTAATAATTAGAATTACTACTGATAATTCCTTTTCTTAAATTATCAGGTTTGCATGACTCCATATAAACAAAAAGTTTTGGATGCTCTACCCATACAATGTCAAGATGGGCAGGATATTTGGAGGGCACGAGTACCACTTATCATTTTTAAGCGTGTTGAAGGGCACCTCCCAGATCGTGTCATGAGATAATTTGTAGGAGCACAGTCCACTGATATTAAACCTATAGATCAATCATTTAGGCAAATTGATGGCCGTGGTAGAGCAGATATAGACAGGACTGTATAGTATCATGACTAACTGTAGCTATGGGAGGAGAGGAGGGCATATGTGATTCCCATTACTGCAAAAGAAGGTATAGGTAATCGGGAGTTAGGTGCTTATCTCCGGTGGTATAGATCTTGGGCTTCCATCTACCTTTTATAGCCACAAACTGAGCCTCCAGAGACTTTCTTACCCAGATCACTAGGTGAAAGATTAGTGGTACGTGTGTTCCGTGATAATATATATTTTTTATGGATAATGGACCCAATTTTTTTCAATTTATTACTGCTAAAGCACTCATTATTCTATAGGCAGACTGCTACATACGGTCAACTATGATAGTTGAGCCAGTTGTTGGGAGGCAGGAGAAAATGCTAGTTCTTTATAGTTGACCATTGATCAAGTCACTGAACTTTCTACCAGAGTTCAATTATCAGTTTACATTGACTACACCACTTTTGATACATCTACGGAGGAGGCAACACGAACCAGGGAACATGGTTTGCGTTCTAATAAAGCTCAGGGTCCTAGATTATCTATCTCAGATGCTCCATCCTAGTTGATGGGGAGCAGGTACCGACAAACTATTGAGAGTGATTCGCCATGCCATTCCATTGACACACCGTCCATGGGTTATAACGTGACTGGCGTTGGTCCTTTCGATCGACATCGGAGCCCGTACGGTGGCTAGTCTAGTGAACCAAGAGATGTATATTACGGCGTATAGTACCAACAACCCACCACACATTCATTATTTTTAATGACTATTCCTGAGTGGATGTCATCAGTTGGCTTGAATTCATCCCCCATATAGTAAGACATTATGTTAATGGGGGGATATCCAACATAATAAGGAATATAACAATCACAGCAGCCTGCCGAAGTTGAGCAGCAGGACGACGAAGTGTCAGAGGAGCCACAACTACAAAGGAGAAGACAAAAGGCCCCAATTAGATATACTCCAAGGAGTAGGGCATTACCCTGGCATCGTTAGTTGTAGCTTTGAGTTGTACTCTTTCTTCATGATCTTTGAGTTATAACTTTTAGTTATACATTTTATTTCATATTAAGATCTTTGGATATTAAAAGTTGTCGAGTTTTTCTTATATCATTAAAAGAAATTCATTTAAGAAAGATCAACTCCTTCACAGCTAGTGAGAAGCTACAACTTCAGCTACATTACTCAACAATGTACTCCTCGATTATAGATAAGATCAAAAGTGTCACAACCAAGCAAATGATTGGAGAGGGAAGTAGCTGCTTGCGTGAATCTTTATCTTTTCCTACAGATAAGGTCCTCAAAGCTAAGGTATCATCAAATGAACTATTCAGGTGTGTTATGCATAGTTGGGGGGAAGACAAGGATTGCTTACTATGGCACAAAAATGATGAAGTTAAAAAAATTAAGGAATATAGGGCTAGCACTGAACTTTGAGATGTGGGTTAAAAATATCTACAACAAAGATTTAGCAATCATGATGGACACCTTGTATAAATAGATTTCCTTAAGGGTCAAATTTGAGAACTTGGTCGTAACAAAGGAGGTATAGTTGAACCGGGGATTAGAAGGTCCATGCTTGACATAAAGCATTGTATTCTATACTGTTATTGGTCTTATGAACATAATCAGTGGCTATTAGATTACTATAAAATGCTGTTGCAAAGTTTTGAACATGGTAAAGAGAAATATTTTCTAAATGGAGAAGATTGGCAGCATGTACACAAGAATTTGAGTTTTATTTCAAATGTTGTCCTACACAAACACAGCTACAAGGTCATCATCATCAAGGTCTTCATCATCAAGGCTTTCAGCATTAATGGATTTCCTTCATATAATCCCTAGGAAGAAGTTGATCTTTGATGGTACTATTCGATTGACAGATTCTTTGTCATATCCCACTGATGAAATACTAGAGGGGAAAGGGAGATCGAATGAAATTTTTTGATGTTGTATACATGAATGGTCATGGTATGAAGATAGCAGTTTATGGGATACATACGATAAAGTAATCAAATCTCGCTATCCCATGTATGTGGATAGAACAACCATTACTGATATGGGTTAAAAATTTTTACATCAAAGGTTCAGGGATCATAATGGCCATTTTGCTCCTATGAGTATTCTTAAGACCATACTTAGTGAAATCGGACACAAAGAAGATGGTTCTATTGAGGTCAATGTCAAAATCCAATAACTGATGTACAACACTGTATTCTTTATACTAGATGACATACTTTGTCAGATGCATTTCTATCTGAAGCTTATCGTAAGCTGAATATTGTCGATGGTCTAAAGAAAGAGTTTGTGAATATAAAAGATTGGCAATACATCCAAAAGAAGTTTACAAAGGAGTTAGACAACATATAAACTCCTTTGTAAACTTCTTTTGATAATCAATAGATTGCAGAAAAGTAGACATGCGTGTTTTCCAAAAATCTAAAGGAATATTGTCAAACAACGGTGGTCTTGTAATAGAATAACCTTCAGCAGTATTACGATTATTACAGTTAGCCATGGATCAAATTCAAAAGTTTTTAAACCTAAATTTTTAATCCCGCTCTGATACCACTTGAAAGTTCGATAGGGATGTTAAGCCCTAGTGAACTAGTCCCGAGGCTAACCAAGAGGGGGGGTGAATTGGTTATTTAAAAATTTCACGATAGCAATAAAAATCTTTTCGATACGTAGTAGCGGAAACACATAAACAAGAACGAAAAGATCAACCACAGATATTCACCCAAGCAGTTAATATCAGAAAAGTAAAGTGCAAAACTGAATCAGAAAAGCAAACCAGATTTTATAGTGGTTCGGTCAACTTGACCTACCTCCACTCCCCGGAGCCTCCCCTCCGGGTATTGCACTAAACAAAAAGTGTCTCTCCTTTTGCTCCCACAGCAAGGCGGAGAAGCCTGTACAAACACCTCCTTTTCACCACATGGTGAGGCAGAGAACCCTACCTCCTTTCGCTTCCTCCTGAAGCAGGCAGAGAACCTTCGAACTCCTTTTGCTTCCACCTAAAGCGGGCAGAGAACCCCGGATCTTCTTGCGAACGATCCTCCCACGACGAACACCGACTAGATGAAAGACGACGAGCGGAGAAGACGACTCTGATCCGTGCTTGGAGCAACCTTAGTGAATCCCTCACTAACTCCCCCTCACAAGATCTTCTCTCTCTCTCTCCCAACTCTCTCTCTCTCTAGGGTTTCTCAGGAAAGGAAGGCAGCAAAAGATTTTTCTTATTTTTAGAAAAAGTTCTTTTATAGGAGGGCTTAAAATTTGCCATAAATCTCAACTGGTCGGCCAAGATCGTCCAGGACGATCGGTAGATCGTCTTGTACGATCAGTTCAAATTCAGCTGTTTCAGCCTAGACGATCAAGCTCTTCTGGACGATTAGTAGAAAAAATTATTCATATCATCCCGTACGATCCTACGATCGTCCGGGATGATTAGTGCAAATCAAGAAAAATCGTCTAGAAGACAGCTCGGGTCGTACAGAGAAACTTGTGCTGGACGACCAAAAAATGACTTGATCGTCTAGGACGATAGGGACATCGTCCTATACGATTAGTTCAAAAAGGCCCTAAATCATCCTGTACATAGTTCTGGACGTACAGCTTAAATGCATTAGACGATCAAGATCGTCCAGGACAATATGATCGTATCAACCAAAAATAAATTGCTTTCCTTAATTACCAGATTAAATTAGGCATGATTGTACTGAATCGTCCGGGATGATACACGAATCGTCCGGGACGATCTGACCAAGTAACTAAAAATAAAAACTTGCTTAACTTGATCTAGCGGCTAAGAATTTCTGATTTGGGCATATCGTCCCGTACGATCCAGAGATCGTCCAGGACGATCTGCTTAATCAGACCATCTTAACTTAGTCGCCCTAATTAGACTTTCTGTTTTGGATGGATCGTCCAGGATGATGTGAAAATCGTCCAGGACGATCTGAACAAAAAATGAACAGAAACTCTGATTCACTCAAGCTCTCCCCCTAAGTGTGTGTGTGCAAGGTTACTTAGCTAGGGGATCAGTTACATTACAATTGACTCAATAAAAGAAAAATCATACATTTGACACACTTGGACCCGATCTTGAGTTAGCTTGATTTGCTTGTGCTCTTTTGTGCCTGAAACGGGTTAGCCAAGCAAAACACACTGGAAACATGTTTGTCATCATCAAAACCAGATTTGCAACAATTTAATTTCATCAAGCAGTTCTCACTAATTTTAATATTCAGAAAATTTTTTGGGAAAATTTTTAAATTTAAGCTATTTAATAAAATTGCTTAATTTTATTATGACAATATATATATATATTATCCCCAAATATAATATTTATAATATTAATACTATTTTACATAAGTTCTTAATAATATTTAAATAAATTATTCAATTTTATATTAATTATACATATTAAAAAAATAATTATACAAAGATTTATATAAAAAAAATAAATATTAACTTAAATTATACATATTTAAAAAAAATTATATGAAAATATTATACAAAAATACTAACTATTAAGTAAAATTATATATATTTTAAAAAATAATGATACAAACATATTATACAAAAATGACTAACTATTAACTTAAAGTATACATTCTTTAAAAAATAATTATACAAAAACATTACACAAAAATAATAATTATTATCTTAAATTATAAATATTTAAAAAAATTAATTATACAAAAATATTATAAATAATAATAACTATTAACTTAAATTGTTCATATTTGAAAATTTACTTAGACAAAAATAATAACTATTAACTATTTTATATAATTAATTTATTTATATATAATCTTACAAAAAAATTAATTTAAATCATCAGATAAAAAATATTTAATTTATATAATTTATAACTATTAACTTCAAGTTATAATAAATATTTTTAATTTTTATATTTTTGTATATAATTTTTTAAAATTTTATTTATTTATAACTATTAACTTTTAGTTATAATAAGATTTTTTAGTGATTATATTTATGTTATTTTTAAAACCAAAATTTTCATGGTTGGCCAACATTTAAAATTTACAAAATAATTTTATAAATTTAAAACCATATTTACTTAAAAAATCAACAAATAACTCGGAATATAAAGAACGACAAAACCTAGAAAATTTCGAACCTGATTAAGACGCTGAACCATTCGGCACATTCTTTGAATGTGCCAAATGATTCGGCGTTACTGCTCGTTTTCAAATTAATCTAAATTCCTACTCCTCTTCCTAAAACTAATATAAAACGTGCTCATTCATAAAATTTGGCCCCACATGAACGGGCAAGGAAAAGACCCAAATGCAATAAATATATTTTATTTTTTTTCTTTTATGTTAAAATTTAACAATTACGAGCTGCCGAATAAGCCCCTGGTCTTCTAGAGATTTACTAGGGTTGCTTGAGCAGCCTCAGGATGGATCGAGGGGGTGATCGCTCCAGAAAAATCTTTTAAAATTAAAACAGGATGCGAACCCCGCTCTCACAAATTAGGGTTCCTTTTAATTTTTTCGGAGGTAGATTGAGTTTAATATTTAACCAAATTTCTTCTGACAGTAGTGTCAAGGTTTATTTAGATCTTGGTTCTACTTCCTATAAGCATAAGCCCTCACAGTTAATTACCCCTCCTAACGCATTAGAAGAGCACTCTCGATTAAAGATGAAATATACTCAGCTTTCGTATAAAGAGTATTAGAATGTGCAACTGAGTTTTAAACTTAGTTATAGGGGATGGAGGTACACCCGATCAAGATCCCATGGTTCTATCATCCCGGGTATACCATGGTTCAATCTACCAATACTAACAACCATTGATTGTAGTGTCCAAGGAATCTGATTAGCAGCCATGGGTTACCTCCTCTCAGGGATTCCAAGTAGACTGAAGTGGAGATGTGTGGATTTTGATTTAGTTTAGTTTGGGTTGGGACTTATGGCTTCCTTAGAAGTTGCTCGTTAATTTATTTAGTTTGGGGCTTACGACTCCAATTTGGAGTTGCTCGATGATGGGTCTTACGACCTTGCCCTATAAGCTAGGTGGCCCGATATTTTATTTAGTTTGGGGCTTACGGCTCCAATTAAGAGTTGCGCGTGTGATTAGATTTAGGTAGGGGCTTATGACTTTCATTTAAAAGTAATCCTAATAGTGGATCTTACGGTCTCTATTAGAGATAGCCCGAAGATTTTCGGTATGAGCGGGTCTTACGTCTTCGCTTAGAAGCAGCTCAAATAGCGGGTCTTACAACATAGTCCTATAGGCTAAGATGCCCAAAGGGTTGAGTTTTAGATATAGGGTCATTCACTTAGAAGTTCCCTAATATGTGGGTCTTACTGCTTCGCTTAAAAGTAGCCCAGGGATTTTTTTTTTAGTTGTTTGCTAGTTTTAACACTAGATTGTATTTTTGACACTTACTTGCTTATAGCTTATTCTCTACTTAGCTTTTTGTAGTGTGCTTTTTGTTTTCTTATTGCTCGTACTTATTTTTTAGTACTTTGTTTTGACTGAGCAATTAGTTTACTACTTTCAACATTAATTTTATTTATAATTGCGCTGACCTTTATTTGCTTGTTTGCAGGTACGTGGTACGTGCAACAGTTCAGGCAGCCCACAGGTAGCTACAGGAGCTACCACAGGTGTTAATAGAGTTTTGTCACTTGTTGGAGGGTTGTTTGTTAGTTGTTGGGAGAGCTGCCGGAGAGCTTGTCTTTGAGAGCCACTCAGTGGTTTGTACATGAACTGGACTATTGTAAACTTTTTGTTTCATGCATTTTATTTTATTTTTTTGATTGCATTAATTAGATTAATTAATTAGGTTTTAGTTGAATTTTAAATGCCCAATTCTCTGATTAAAAATGTATTTTAAAGTTGTTCAATTAATTTTAATTTTTCATTTAATTTGTTTAATTTGATCTTAATTTGGTTTAATGTTTATTCAATTATTTAAATTAGATCGCTTGTTAATTTATCAAATGTTTATTTAATTAAGTTCGGGTTTTCATTAAATTTCAAAATTATTTAAAAATTTTAGCTTTCTCTTATTTTAATTAAATTTAATTTTCTTGATTAATTATTTAAATTGATTTAATTGATTAAGTTGATATACAATTAAATTTTATTAAGTTTTAATTATCCAACTCTTATATCTTTTAAAATTTGAAGTTTTGATAAAGGAATATTTCAACTCCAATTGGACATTAAACAAGTTTGACTGCAAAGCACAATTATCTGCTAGTAGGCTTTAAAATGCAACTTGTAGCTGACGTTCAGAATAGAGAATAATATGTTCTAAATTAACCATTATAAATTGGAATTGATTAGTTCAGTTTAAATTCAATTCTTTGGATTCCTGCTTTGTTTGTTTGTTTATTTATTTTATTTTAATTATTTTGGTTTTTTTATAATTAATTAATTAAGTTGTGACTTTACTGTTTGAGTTAATTAAAAATTTCAGGTTATCCTTAATCAAATTTTAGTTGGTTATTACTCACTTAGATTTTGATTGATTGTAAAATTTCAGATCAATTGAATTAAATTTGCTCAATTGAATATTCGTCAATTTGGTTAAGTCCAGAATTTTTGAGTAAATTTCGACAGCCTCTCGGCGACCTCTCCCCTCGCGGAGAGGTAGGGGAGGGCACTTGCCCTTTTGGCTCGACTCGACCGGAGCGAATCAACGGCAAGGAGATTGGGAGAGCGAATCGATCTCATTAGTGTCTTCATTTCTTTGATCCCTTGGCCGGATTAGCTCGATGACCGAGGGCTTCAGAGGACCGTATCAAACCCGGGGCTTCTTTCGATTTGATGATTTGCGATGCTTCCTGTTATCTGATGCTTTGATTTATAATATTTTATTAATAACAATTAATAAAATACAAAAAAAACCTTATTATTATTAATAATAATAACTGCATGAAAATGACTCTTTTATGATTTCATGAAAGCCAGAAATCCTGTGGAAGGCAGATCGGTCGAGTGGAACAGAGACAAGGTTGGATTGAGCAAAGCTGTATCCTCTTGTGTGTGTATATACCAGGCAGAGTCGGAAGTGTTCGAGAGAGCAGATCGGAGGCAAGACTTTTGTTCGCGAGTGGGTTCGTGATTGTAAGAAGGAGGAGACGCCGCTCTTGGTCGACGGGCCGACGAAGGCGAGCCGGCGTCAAATCGGGCACCGCAGAGACGGAGGGCTCGCTCAAGACTCGGCTTCGCTCGCGGGTGTGGAAGGCGTAGCAGAGGTAATCACAACTTTTTGCGATTTGGCTTCAACCCGGAGGCGGAAAGGAAAAATCCTTGGTCGTTAGAGCCGAAGTACTTGAAAACCCCAACACCACTAAGCGTGAAAACCTTCTGTTGATGATTTTTTTTTTATATGCCCAAGCAGCAGTTATCTTACGACGTGGGGGGTTGGGAGCACGTCCTGCAGTTTTACCAACCTTGGCCATGCGCTCGTTTTGAATTCTTTTTTTTTATTTGAATCAAATGTCACTGTCGTGCCTTGTAACTGATTCTTCTGTATTATTTTATGTTTACAAATCAAAAGAAGAGTATGCTTTTTTTTTATCATGATATAAGCTACTGCTGTTCTGACATATAAAGAGAAGATATCCAAAGCCAATTTGTGTTGCCGGCTATAATCACTTTACTGATTTCTTCACGTTTTAAACAATAGAGGCTCTAGAAGCTTTTGAATTTTCTCATAGAGGAAGAGATTCAGTTATCTCCATTGTTTCTGATAATTTCTTTATTCATGTTGCCTTCTCTCTTTTTTATTCTTATTGCCACATACACATAAAGTTTGGCATGCTCTCATATTTTTCTTGGTAGATTATGAATGATTTATATCTTTTCCAACCCAAAAATGCTATTGAGTTGTTGCACCATGGTGATGTGGCTGATTACATGCCAATTTCAACTCTTATTTTCATAAAGCTAAATTATTCTAACACTTACGGGGATGTGTCCATGCCATTCTCCTTGAAGAACATGAGAATGAGAAGACTTATCAAAGTGCCCATAAGGTGTTTGATGAAATGATTCTTGAAGTTGGTCAAGCTCCAAATAATGTTCCAGCTCATGATTCATTCCTCAAGCATGAAAAATAAATCTACTCAAGCTTGGCATATCAATTTAATGAATTAGGTTTTGGACTTTTTTATTGAAACCTTATCAACCAATTGATTTTGCAAGCTACGACACAAGTCAAATATAGAAGATGTGAAGTCTCTTTTGATCAATGTGTATTTGGTGTTAGCTTCTAGTGCCCATATGCCCCATGCTGTCATTATCACTTCTTCTCTTATAATGATATTATGCCACATCTCTATGACATTTCTCTGCTTCAATTTGGCTACAATCTTTAAGAAATTCATTACTTTTAAAAGTAATTTCCTTCATAAATGTTAAATTCAGCATATGAGATCAAATTATTGCATGGCATGATATTCTTTCTTTTCTTGTTTCTTCTCACACTATTATGTTTGAAAAAAACTTTAAATACTAATAAACATAAAATTTTGACGTTCTGTGAAGCTCATTGTCCTTTAAAATTTGCATAATAGAGATCAAGGTTGTTTTTATAGCTATCCAACAACTCAAAATATCAAGAAATGACTAGACAAAATAGCCCCTCACATCTGATTCATTCTTAATAGCTTTAGGCGTGCTTCCAATATAACCATTTGACAAGAATGCTCTATCGGTGTTATTGAATACGTTTTTTTTTTTGAATATCCAGGCCATAATCATTCTTTTGAATGTTATTGTGCTGAATCCATATAAATGCATAATATAGCAAATAATAATGATAACTATTATTATTATTATTATTATTTTGTATTGATATATGACTTGCTACATATATCTTATTTATTTATTCGCACAGGGGGCATTTTTGGCTTAACGGTAACTAAAAGAAATTGGGACATTCTCAGACTTTTAACTCCGGCTTTCAGAAATGGTTGGATTATGTGACATTAATTCCGAGTTAATCTTGCTTGCTAAGCAAGTAAAAGTCCTTAGCTTTTAATTGCTTAGTGTTTAAGTGTTATTAAAATAGACAATTACATAAAATTGTGAGGTTATTTCTGACTTTTATGGCTCGGTTAGATGTAATTGTAATTTGATCATTTTTAAATTATGTGGGATCATTTTGTAAATTTATTGTGGGTTATTTGAGGTGAATGATTATTTAATAAATTAATTTACTCATATTATCTTAATTTTTTATTTATTTCTCATTAATTATACTTATTAGTCTTCTATCTAATTTTCTATTATATTATCTATAACCGAAGATGGTGCCATATAATTGATCTAATCTTCATTTTATAAGATTTATATTTATATTTTGTTAGGAAGCATATAATAAAATCAGACCCGGCAATTATTCAAAATTAATGGCAGACGTAATTAAAGGCTAATGATGCTTTAGTCGAGGAAAGTTTATAAAGGACGACAACCATCATTGTTCAAGCACCTAGCAAATAAATAAAGTGAAATCAACTGTCATCTTGTTTAGTACATGATTATTTCTTGTGATTAGTGGAGTTTTCCATATGGCTAAATATTTTAACTTCCTTTATTTGTGTGTATTGTAAAAATTTAGAACATCATGTATATTTTTATCTTTAACTGATAATATATGTATATAAAGAGAGAGAGAGAGAGTCTTGTAGCAAGGTCTGACGCCAAGGAATAATTAATATTGCACTCTATCTATATATATCAAAGTGATCATACTAAAATCCCAAGGTATCATCTTTGGCATCAAGATCTCCATATAAATGTGTGAACATAGGTATGACTTAAAATATTTGTGTTGAATGTTGATCCTAAGAATCATCTATTGCATATATCATAAAGTTGTTATGGATTCTAAAAACCCCCAAATTACTCTTTAGATCTATAAAATGTATTATTATCCATGTTAATTTTTTAAAATGTAGAATACTTATTAGATATAGCACAATCTAAATATTTCATTATCTTGTCTATTATTGTTAGGCTTTTATATAGGAACAAACCCCAATGATTAACTATTCATCTTAATTGTGAAATAAATATCAATTAATAGCTTTATAATTATCGTTTTATCATGGCTTCCTAGTTGGATTGATCGGACATTATTTGGACTAAGAAAAAATTATATGTATTTACTGGCTTAGAGTGCATGATAAAGAATGCGATGATAAGTTTTATTATATCTTATAATGCTATTATCTCAATTGGTCATGGATCCTAACCTACTTAGTTATGGAGGATAGTTTATCCAAGCTAATATAGGATCATTGTCAATATTTATGATTTATCCAAGCAGGTTCATAAACAGGAGGGAAAACTAGCTTTACAAGCCATTTTAAAAGTTGATATTGATTAGACCAAGCCTTGATATTCTATCAAATTTAAAATTTATAGGCTTTGTCGTTGGAGAACATTCAGCTTTGATCATTTGTGATTTGTCCATATATTATGGTTTATGAGCACATTTTAGACCTGGCTATACAATCTAAAGGGAGCTTGTGTAATAGTTGGCATAAGATGGGGTACCATAACATTTGACATGAGAAGTTTATGCATGATTTACATATCTCATATGAATTATATATTATCTTATAAGAATCATATATTTTTATGTTCATTTGATTTATGTCACTAAACTAAATGATACATTTTTTATGAATGTTACCACTACATCTTGGGCCTGTTATGATAATTATTACATTATGTATTGTGATTGCTATTATACCATGTTATGAGAAAGCTTGTATACAATTGAATTGCATATGATGAATGTTATCAGGAGACTTATTATGTAAATTGCCATTGTAAATGCTATTGCAATGTATAAAATAATCTTTAGTATGTTGCATATTATAAATTAATTTATATTGCATGATATGAATGTTATAAATGTTGATTGAGAATATTATTTTATAATACTACACATTAGACATAAACAGACTTTCTAGGTGAAATCTTCATAATATTCCCACATGAGGGTTAGTTCATAAATTTGCCCTGACTAATATATAGAGGGATAGATCATGCCATTTACTAATATATTTATAAAGTTAAGTACCGCTCTAGTTAAAAGCTACATTTAGGGATACCATGTTGATGGGTTTCACATAAATGGGGAAGACTATAAAGTTAAAAAATAAAGTATTCATTTAATATCAATCTCTCTTATATCACATTTATGTGAATCTTAGTTATGACACTATGTAAATATGAATTTGCATTTTCATGATTACTTGTGTTATTATACATGAAAACATGCATGTTCTTGATATTATTTCAGTAGATTATTTTTGTTAGCATATTATAATGAATAACTATAACTATTATGAAATGACTAGTATGAATGGTGAAAATCCACTTCACATAGGAAGAAAGTATTCTCACCAAACTATAAAGAATTTTATCATTTGAGCGGGTTCATAAGAGAGTTAGATGAGAATAAACTATACTTTAGGATAACTTATGAGGAGATTAAATAATAACATAACATAGAATAGTACATAAAGAGCATAGAGATTTAGGTGGCTTAGTTTTATACACATGCATCCACTATAGATTGGATGAGAGGATTTCCTAAGTAATGTGAAAAAAAGGGGTATAATGATCTAATGGTGCTATTTATATGATTGAGATAAGAAGAATACTTAAGAATATTCACAAGTTACTTTTTTTAAAATATTTTGAATGTTTATAAATAGGATAGAGTTTCAAAATGAACATTCATACTTCCCCTGAGTTTTCATTAGTTATCTAAGCTCCTTTTGTGCAATCATTGTCTCCTTATCACAATGAAGAGAACATCAAAAGTATTGCTTTTAAATTATTAAAGATATCAAATAACTTTAAAAGAATTGGAATAATTTGAGTGTATGAATACATCACATGCATTTCACAATTTCTTAAAAATTTTCAAATAATTGTGTGTATCCGCATGATTTTTTAACAACAAAAATTCTCTTTGAAATATCCCAATATAGCTACACAAAGGTCATCATTGGTTGAGAAATTTTTGACATACTCATAAAAATACTATTAACATTCTGCACGAGTTTCAAAATATCCACTAATCATTTGAATACTAACCAAATTAAAATATGGGTCAATTATTTTTAAATGAAAATTTATGCCAAACTAACTAGAAAATATTTTTTTGCTAGTAATTAGATTGCCTAATATTATCCCAATGAAAATATCATTGCATCTAATTGAGTTATTAGCTCACATAACAAATAAAAAGAAAACTAAAGAATTAATATAACCCGTTTGATCTTATTTCAATAAGATCAAAGGACTGCTAGCTAGATTATCTTCCTCCCCATGCATATAAGTGAACCACAGGTCCACAAGACTAGGTTGTTCAAGCTAACCCAACTTAAGAGCTTCGCCAACAATTACTCCCTTGACTTAAGACCTATCTAATTTATTATGAACCGGGTCCCAATTCAGGTGTATTTTTAATTATGGGCTTTTGGAGCTTTCGAATATTGGTAATTTTTATACTTGGTTCAATTAGCAGAGTAAGAATCTGATTCATATTAAATTAGATAGGGTTTTTGTTAATAACTCTTGGTTAAAAGCTTTTCCTTCTTCTTATTATGTTGTTGATAATCCTCTTTACTCGGATCATTCTCCTCTTATAGTTTGTAGCAATAATTGTTCTTCTTCTAATTATTGATTTATGTTAAAAAATTATTGGTGCAAATATGCTATTTTCTGGGAGTTACTTATTCAGGTTTTTTCTAAAGCTTCTATTGGTAATCCTACCCGTAACCTTTATAGTAAGCTTTAGCTACTTAAAGTTTTAATTAAGAAGCAAGATTGGGCTTCCTTTAAGCATATTTCCTCTTCTATTGAAAAAATTAAGAAGCAGCAGAGTGAACTTTGTAGTCTTATTCAAAATGATCCGATGAATGAGAATCTCAATTTAGCTCTTATTAATGTGAATTCTCTTTTTAAAGATCAAATTTCTCTTTGGTCTTCTTGGGTTTCTCAGAGGGCTAAACAAAAATGGATGGCCTATGGAGAAGATGATTTAGGGTTTCTTTATTCCAAAATCAAATGCATGTAGAATTACAATAAGATTCATGGTATTTCTTCTTGTCAAGGAAATATTACGGACCCTATTGAAATTGCTAATACTTTTGTGAATCATTTTAAATTGATTTTTAATTCTCCTATTCCGACTAATTCTTCTTCTTTCAATATACACGTGGGCAATGTAATTCCGGATTGTTTAAAAGCTGCTTTGGTTCTCCCTGTTTCGGTAGAAGAAATTAAAAAGGATGTTTTTAATAATCCCAAAAACAATGCTCCAGGTCTTGATGGCTATACTTTTGAATTTTTTAAGTATACTTGGGAGATTGTTGGTCCTACCTTGTGTAAAGCTATTCTTTATTATTTTAATTCTGATTTTATGCCTAAAGCTGCTAAGGAATCTGCCATTTCTCTTATTCCCAAAATGAATAATGCTTCTAATGTCTTGAATTTTAGGCCCATCTCTTTATGCAATGTTTTTTATAAAATTGTGGCTAAAATTCTTACTAACATAATGCAGAGTGTGATGCCTTTTATTATTCATAAAAGTTAATCTGGGTTTATTAAGAAGAGGATCTCTACGGATACTATCATTCTTGCTGCTAAACTTCTTAGAGACTTTAATCACTCTCCTAGAGATAAGTTTTTTTGTGCTAAAATTGACATTCATAAGGCTCTTGATATGGTATTTAGAGATTTCTTAATCTCTAGGATGATTCAAAATGGATTCTCAAAGATTTTCATTACTTGGGTTAAAGGTTGCATAGAAGATGTTCATTTTTCTATTATTCTTAATAGTTTTATGCACGGGTTTTCTTAATTCAACTTTGGGTATTCGGCAAGGATGTCTGCTTTCTCCTTATCTTTTATGTATTATTATGGATGCATTATCTAATATTTTGGAGGATGATTCACAAAATAACGGCTTTAAGGGGATTAAAGTTGGTGATAATACTATTTCTCGTCTTCTTTATGCGGATGATGTTCTCATTTTTTGAGAAAGCTACTTTGGAGAATGCTAGAAAGCTTAATGATAACTTGGATTATTTTGCGGCTGCCTCTGGCTTTTTGGTTAATCCTAGTAAAAGCTGTCTTATTATTTCTAAAGATTGTCCTTTGGAAGTTACTATTAGTTTTATTCTTGGCATTAGAACATCTCCTTATACTGTTAAATATTTAGGGTTTCCCCTTTCTAGTAAGAAGTTGAAAGTTGCTGATTTTTAGCCTTTATTTAGTAGGATTACAATTTTGTTGGCTAGTTGGAAAGCTAAATTACTCTCTTTTGTTGGGACGGTACAAATTTTGAATTTCACTATTTCCAATGTTATTTTGTATTGGATTAGGGGTATTGCTTTGCCTAAATATTATTTTAAATTTATTAGAAAAGTGTGCTCTAATTTTCTTTTTCATGGTGATCCTACTAGTAGAAAAATCCATATTTGTGCTTGGAATAAAGTTTGTAAGCCTAGAGATGTTGGGCATCTGGGCATTTTTGATCCTGATGCTTTCAATTTTGCGCATAACTGTTCTCTTATATGGAGAATCATTAATGACATTGGTCCTTTAGCTATTTGGGTAAAGTTTAAGTATTTCTCCTTTTGGAAGCCTTGGTAGAAGCCGGTTTCCATGTTGTGGAAGAATATCTCTATGGTTGCTAGAAATATTAAAGGAAAGATTCAATTTAATATTTTCCCTAACAGCTGTCTTTCTTTATATTGGGATCTGTAGTGTTTGGGAAAGTTGGTTCAGGAAATTGTTTCTTCTAATAGGGTTATTATGGGTTCTGATTCTCTTAATTTGAAATTAGGAAATTGGATTTCTAATAAAAGCTAGAATTGGCTTCTTCTTTTAGCCAGGCCCTTAGTGTTGTTTTATCTCAAGTTGCTATCACGGATCCTCAAATTTTGAACATTGCTTGGAATGGAGTTTTACTTCCTTCCTCTAATATGTTTTATAGTGCTTATTTTGAAGCTTCTAATAAAGTGGAGTGGTATAAGTTGATTTGGAATAAGAGATATGCTTTGAGATATTCTTGCTATGCTTGGATGGCTTTATTAAAGGGGCTTAAAATAAATGATGTACTAGTTCAGAGGAATATTAATGTCTCTACTTCTTGCATCCTTTGTTTGAAAGCTAATGAAAGTCATAATCATCTTTTTTTTTGAATGTGACTATTCTTTTAGTATTATTTCTAACTTTTTGCCTCATATTAATTTTTTTCCTGTTCAGACAGAATCTAGTACATTTACAGGACTTTATTTCCTCCCTTAACTTTAATTCTCAGGTTAAGAATTTCATTCTTTTGTCTATTAGTTGTTCTATTTATTTTATTTGGAATGGGTTTTTTATCTGGTAGAACTGGCAACCAGGTTTTTCTTTAAAACCATGGATGACCAGTTTTAGTTTTTTTTAGGTTTGTCCTTTTGCTTGGGTGTTGATGTTTTTTCTGTTAAAACTCACTTGTTTTTTATGGTTTGATAGGCTTCTTTCGAGGGAGGTTTTTCTAAACTAGATTGGCTATTTGCTTCTTTCCAGTTTTTGGGAATTCTGAACCTGCTGCTGAGTGGCTCTGGAGTTTTTTCAGTGGCTGTTTGTTACTGCTTTTTTTAGGATATAATCTGTTAAACTCATTTTTCTTGTGATTTGATAGGTTTTTTTCGGCTGGGTTGGACTGGATTTTTTGCTTATTTCTCATTTCAGGGAGTTTTGAACCTGATGGTAAGACTTTGGAGCTTTTTCAGTGATTGTTTGGTTTCTGCTTGTTTTTGGGGAGAAAATTCTTTCTTCCTGCTTCAATGGATAGGCTTGTGTTTGGGTTCCTTCTTCGGTTCTAGAAGCGTCTCTTCTTTCTGGAGATTTTTCTGTTATGAGACTTATTATTGCTGGAGCTCTGTTTTTGATGTTGTTTGTGCTATACTGGTTGATTGTTCTGAACTGGTTATTGGATAAGTGATGGCATCTTTGTGGTGTTTACTCTTAGCTGGTGGCTTGGCTTGGAGGATTATTAGTTTCCTTTTTTGTATTTTTGTGGTTCCTTCTTTTTGTGAGGAATTTTTCTTTGCTTTCTCCTTTTTAGGAGTTTTTTATTTTCTTTTTTAGGTTCTAGTTTGGTATTGTAATTTTTTTCCTTTGTTTTTCTTACTTATCATTTGTTATCTTTTGTAATATTTCATTTTTTGGAATGAAATTGGGCATGATTGCCCCTATTTTTCCCAAAAAAAAACTTGACCGAGTGCGAAATGTGGGCCTGCCTTGATTGTACGGAATCTAATTTGGCCCTTTTGATTGCCATTAATTACGAATAAAATTTATGTGACAATTTTCTGAACAAAAAAAATAAAAGAATTATTAGTTTTACTATTATCGAATCTAAAAATAAGTTTTACATTTATTTTGATATAATTATATCATAATATTTAGATATAACTTTTTTAAATATTTTAGTATAAATTATATAATGATTGATATGTCACCAAAATAGAGTTGATCAAGCACGAATCTCGATGTAAATATGAGATTGTGGCTTCAAAAA
This sequence comes from Dendrobium chrysotoxum, assembly GCA_019925795.1. NCBI lineage: Eukaryota > Viridiplantae > Streptophyta > Magnoliopsida > Asparagales > Orchidaceae > Dendrobium > Dendrobium chrysotoxum. Next base: position 50,556,288 of record CM034308.1, read on the forward strand.
TTAAAATGGGGGACCATATGATCTCCAATTTCAACAAGCTTATAGCCAAATTGAACATCTCGGCGAGACGAACCCAATGATGCCAAAATCAGTACAATCTGAGCTCAAATGAACCCAAATCAAAAGTCCAAAGCATACTTGGTGACTTCAAAGCATTAATTGGATAGCTAAATGATTGTTGAATATTACATTCTTATAGTCAAATCGAGCAGCTCGACGAGACGAATCAAACGAGCTTAAGATCATCAAATTCAGACAATATTAAGGCACTTAAATGCTCGATCAATGGTCTATAATTGAATGAGTCAATATTAGCTATTCATTCTAACACTCCCAACTTAACCTTGATCCTCCTCATATTTACAAGCCACGCCACTCCCAAAAAAAACTATAAATAGCCCCTCATTCTTTACATGAGGGGAAGGAGAAAAAAGGGGAGAAGAAGGGAAGAATTTGGGAGCTTACTTGCCATTGGACTTCCGCCCCTTTCGTCGACCACCTCCAAAGTTCTTCTTCCCTATCTACAATCGCCGCCAGACTTCCACCAGTTCGTTGACTATCGCAGAAGTTCTTTCTAACCACCGCTGGACTTTTGCTTGTTCGTTGACCATTGCTAGACTTCTACCGCTCATTGACACCGTCGGAGTTCTTCCCGACCACCACTGATCCATCGCTCTTTCGTTGACCACTACTAAAATTTTACCCCTTTCGTCGACCACCACTGAAGTTCTTTCTCCCTTTCTACAGCCGCCATCAGACTTCCACCCGTTCGTTGATCACCGTCAGAGTTCTTCCTGACCACCACCAGACTTATGCCTATTCATCGACCACCGTTGGACTTCCACCCATTTGTCGACCACCTCTAGAGTTCTTCTCGATCATTGCCAAACTTCTACTTATTCATCGACCACTGCCAAATTTCTGCCCTTTCATCGATCATCAACAAACTTTTTTCTGATTCTCAAATCTATTGTAATTCCACCGTCTACAATTAAAGGAGCGAATCAAGCTTTGTAATTCATTCAAACTTAGTGAAACTTTCTCATCTGGGCCAGGCCCCATGGTTTTCCCTTTAAAAAACTTTTGGTGTTTCTCTCTCTATCAATTATTTACTGGTGTGTTAAATATATGTAATTACTAAGTGCTTTATTCTCTTACTCTACTGCCACATATATTCTCGCCTATAATAGTTTGCCACCGTATATGGGAAAGTATTCCCAATACTTCTTCTTCAATGGATGATCAATGTAATACCAACAATAAATTCTCTCGCTCCAACACGCATCGAACTAGATTCCCATCTAGCAATCCTAGATGTCATAATTACTCAAGAGAGGGGTCTTATTCTTTGGAAACTTAAATTCATAGGATCGAGGAGTAACAGACAAGAATTTGAGAAATATTCGAGGAGATAGGCCAACAAAGGATGTCATCTTAAAATGATGAAGCTCCTCTCCCACATCCTCATTGAGATAATATGGGTGGGCAATTCAAAAATGATCATCATCAAGCTAATTTCCCACCTCCACAATATAATCTAGAAATAGATGATGCTGCAAGTTCAACACATCCGCCACCTAGAGCCCAGTAGATGCAAAATCTTCAACATGCTCTAGATACTCCTTGTGATGTTATATGAGATGAGTTATGACATCTTATCCAAGAAGAATTCCCAATAAGGAATACGAATCATTTAATCTTCAGCAAAGTGTTCAAGAATCTTCTCCACTGACATACGAAATTCTCATACACCCTATTCCGATAGGGTTCAAGCTACCCATTGATCCTTAGGATGGATCATCTGATCCCTATGAATACGTTGATAATTATAGAATAATTTTGCACATACAACAAGCTTTCGATGAGATTCTTTATCAAGTTTTTCTTGCCACTCTCAAGGGTCAAGCTAGCACTTGGTTCTACGCTCTCCCTTTAAAAATGTTATAAGGCTAACGGCCTTAAAAAAGTTTCTTCAAATCATCAAAATTAAAAAATATATAAGAAATATACCCCTCTAATCAAGTTACTAGGGGGAAAATTCAATAACAAAAGATATTTTTATATGGGTATTTCTTATATTAAAAGCAAACATTAATCCTTTAAGAATGCCTCACAATCATATACAGTGTCTTTGAATTTACATAAGGTCAACATAGAATTCAATCAAGTTGTTCACTATCTATTCTCGTCAGCATGTCTGGATATTATCTCCAATAAAATATAACTCAACCACCAATCATCACTAGAATTCCATTCGTCCGATGACTATCATCAGATCTCCTCCCATTAATTGCTGCCATTAGATCTCCTCTCTAGAGCTGCCATCATCATGACAATTCTAAATTATTAAGGGAAAGTTTGGACCAGCACAAAAGAATTAGGCTTTAATTGCCATCAACATTCTTCGAGCTACCCATCCATGGAAGCTTGGACCAGCACAAGAGAATTAGGCTTTGATTTCCGCAAATGTTTGCTTTCATTGCCACCAATATTCTACAAGCTACCAATCCAGTTGAGAGCTAGGATCGGCACAAGAAAAGAAGGTTTTTTTTTATTATCATCGACAAAGCCCTCCGAGCTACCGATCCAAAGAAGGATCGGCACAACAGGGTAATGCTTTAATCGCCGTTTAAATCCCTCAAAGCTACCAATCCAAGAAAGGACCGGCACAAGAGGGCAATGCTTTGATCACTGTCAATGTCCCATACGAGCTACCAATCTAAGAAAGGACCGACATAAGAGGGCAATACTTTGTTCGCCATCAACACCCTCCAAGCTACCAATCCAATGAAGGATCGACACAAGAGGGAAATGCTTTGATCGCCATCAAGGTTCTTTGAGCTACCAATCCAAGGGAGAGTTAGGACTGACATAAGAGAATAAGGTTGTGATTGCCGTTGACAATCTCCGAGCTACCCATCCAAAAAGAATGTTTGAACTGGCACAAGAGATTGTGATTTTCCTCCTACCGCAAGTGGGGTATTTATAGTTGCATGGAGGGGGAAGATAAAAAGTCTCTCAAGAAATTTCTATAATTTTTTTAAAAAATTTAAATATAATTTTTGGAATTTTAAGAGACAAAACTTAATTATCTTTATTTACTATATAAATATATATAAGAATTCAAAAGGTCATTTTATTATTAAAAAAATTAAAAATATTAATATGAGCCGGCATAATAGCCTTCAGGCTGGATGGCCTTCCAATTTTAAAAAATTAATAATAATAATTAAGGTGAGGTGGTACAGTTGCCGCCTTAATGAAGTTGGGTAAGTAGAAAACCAAAATGAAGTTGGGCAAGTAGAAAGCCTTAATGAAGTTGGGCAAGTAGAAAGCCAAATGGCCTAAACATTTGTTTTTCTTCATTCAATTATAAGCAATGTTATAATGGGCTATTCTGCTAATAAAATTAATGTATAAAGATTATCAATATCATATATAGTATAAATTTTGATGCTTTATTTCTCCAGTTCTATTTATCGGGTGAAGAAATTCCTTTGAGACATGAAAATTTTCTTGTTGGCTTTCACGTTAATCATGTGAGCTTCATAAAATAATAACAATTAGAGTCATAAAATTATTATTTACAATTAGTATGATTTTTATCTTGCAAAATATGATTGAATCTTAAAATTATGAAACTTTTTTGAGCAATCTTTTCTCACATATTCATTATCTATAATCTTAAAACATCAAAATAAAAATAAAAAATATCTTCTTAATTAAAAGATAAGAATTTGAGCCTATTAATTATTAATTTTTAAATAAGAATTCCCATACATTACATAAAATTCTTATACTTAAATCTTTTATATTTATTTATATATGTTTGCTATATCATCAAAAAATTATCTTGATCAGGCACAAATCTCAAGGCAAAATCAAGTTAGAAACTTCAAAAATTAAATTTGGAACCATATGAACTCTGTTTTTACTAAACTTATTGTCAAAATGAGCATCTCAGAAATACGAACCCAATGACACTAAAGTCGACTCAATTCGAGCCCAAATGGGTCCAAATTGAAGCCCCGAAGCGCGTTTGGATGGTTCAATACATAATGTGGAACACAAAACGGTTTTCAGACTTGACATGCTTATAGTCGAATCAAGCAGTTCAACGAGATGAATCCAACGAGCCCAAGATTACAAAATTCTGATATCATTAAGACATTCAAATGCCTAATAAATGATCCATGATCAAGAGACTCAACATCAGCTGTCCATTGAAAGCACTCCCAATTTATCCTTGATCTTCCTTCTATTTACTGGCCATGCCACTCTCAGAAAAAAAATAAATAGACCGCTTATTCCTCTTGAGAGGGGACCCCAAGTAAGAAGAGAAGGAAGAAAATGAAGAGAATGAAGAGAGCCCTTTTGCCACCAGACTCCTCAACCACCGCTGGAGTTCTGTTTGATCTCCAAGTGACGCCAGAATTTCGCCCGATCACCAAGTGACGCCGAAATTTTGCCCGATCTCTAAGTTACACCAAAATTTCGCTTGATCTCCAAGTGATGCCAGAGTTCTGCCCGACCTCCAAGTGACGTTGGAGTTCAGCATGATCTCCAAGTGACGTCAAAATTTCTCCCGATCTCCAAGTGACGCTAGAATTTCGCCCGATCTGAAGTGACACCAGAATCGCCAAAGTTCTGCCCGACCTCTATGTGGCGCTAGAGTTCCGCATGATCTCCAAGTGACGTTGGAATTTCGCCCGATCTTCAAGTGATGCTGAAATTCTGCCCGATCTCCAAGTGATGCCAGAATTCCGCCCGATCTCCAAGTGATGCTAGAGTTCTGCCTGACCTTTAACTGATGCTAGAGTTCTGCCCGATCTCCAAGTTACACTAAAATTCATTCTGACCTCTAAGTGACGCCGGAGTTCCGCCCGACCGCCAAAAGTCGTCGAATTTATGCCCGCCATTTGTAACTAGATTTCAACCCGACGATTGATTATTTTAATTTGATCGTTCTTAATTTCAAGGATGAGTCAGTCATTTGTACTCCTATCAAAAACTGGCAAAATCTTTTTAGCTGGGCATGGCCCTATGGTTTTTCCCCTTTCCAGGGTTCTCCACATAAAAATCCTAGTGCTTCATGTTTCTTCTGTTTATGTGCTTGATATCCATACATCGTTGAGACAAAAAATTTTAACTCTATCGTTGCTTATATTCTAGCCTGCAATAGTTTGGTGCCGTCTGGGGGAAATAATCTCATAAATTTAAGTATTTATTCAATGACTAACAGATGTAGAAATCGCATCTTGGGAGACTCTTACTCCAACACCCATCAATCCAAGAATCAATCTATGATCATGGATGCCAAGTATCTGCCTCTTTTTGTCATGGGGGGCAACACACTGCTGGAGAAGGAACTTCATGGCCTTCCCTAGAGGAGCATATCCAAAAGATGGAAGAGTCAAAAAATGAGATCCTTCAACTCGTGCGAGAGACTCGGTAACCAACTCTAGCACAAACAGAGGAGGTTCTTCTCCCTCATGATCCACCACTGGCCGAAGATGTTCAACTCGAACATCTTTACAAAGAAATTCCTCTCCCTCTGCCAAGGAGGCATCAACAGTCAAATCAAGATAATGAACTTACTGACATAGTATGTTCTACCCATCCTTCGCACATAGGTCGGCAACCTCGCATTCCTCCGGACCTCCTCAAAGACTTAGCCCGACCGCACATTGCTGAGCTCCCTTGTAATTCCCTACATCATGAACTACAAAGATTGGTCCTAAAAGAGTTCCCCATGGGAGGTGTAAGATAATATCTTTATCACTAGGACTTCTAGAGTCATCACCCCTAACTGAAGCCATCCTTCAACATCCCATTCTGGTAGATTCAAACTACCGAGCATCGATTCCTATGGTGGGACATCTAACCCGTACTAGTATATCGATCACCATAGAACCATCATGCATATCCAGCGAGCCTCAAATGTGCTCCTCTGCCAAATATTTCCTGTTACTCTTAAAGGATAAGCTCAAACATGGTTCTATTCACTTCCAGTCAGAATGATCCCTATATTCATCGAATTGGCCAAAGTGTTTGTCAAAAAATTTGTAGTCAATCAAAGAATTGCTAAGGATTCTTCTCACCTTTCTGGGATCTGCCAAAATGAAGGAGAATCACTGAAGGAGTATTTTTAATGATTTTTCACCGAGGCTCGATAAATTCTAGGAGTAGATCCTGAATTGCTGAGAGGAGTCTTTCTTGGAGGTCTTTGTCCTGTTCCATGTAATACATGGTTCATTCATATGTCGACTTAATCTATCATGTAGAGGCACAAATCTCTTCTGATGAAGCTATCAATGCTCACAGAAAGTAATCTGAGCAAACAAATAGAAAGCATAAAAGTGCACCAGGAGTGGATAACTCATCCTCATAATGAAAGAAATAAGGAAAGAGTAACCTGCCTCCTAGACCCGAATTACTATGATGTGAGCCCTGACAAGAGGAAGAGTATACACCGCTCAACGCGTCACGAGCCAATGTGTTTATGGCCATCCGAGATCAGGAAAATGTGAATTGGCCAAACCCTTTGAAGCGGAATACAGAAAATTAGGATTAATATTATTATTTCCATTATAGTCATGGGCACACCACTAAAGCTTGTAAGAAACTAAAGGATAAAATTGAGAGGCTTATCAGATAAGGCTACATTCAATGATTTATTCAAGATCCACCTGCTCGAGAGGAAGCTCGTCCCACTAGGGGAAAAAATCAACAACAACAGAGATAACCCTTGAATAATCGTCAAATAATTGGTGAGGTTGAGACCATCATAGGGGGGCCCCTTATTATCTAATCAAGTCTAAGTGGCTATAGATGAAAAATTGACACCAAAGAAGACCCATATTGATCATTCCATTACCTTTGATGAGTCTTATTTGGAGGGGGTAAAAACCCCTCATCAAGATCCACTTATGATTAATGTGGGGATAGGTGACCCAATTACAAAGTTAAAAGAATTTCTGTGGATAATAGGAGCTCCATGGATGTCTTATTCTACTCTACTTTTCTTAATATGGGTCTCATTAGAGAAAAGCTTTATCCTGTTGCAGGTCCACTATTTAGGTTTGATAATTGACATGTACGAGTAGAAGGGACAATCAGTCTCCTAATTATACTTGGAGAATTTCCCCGACAGACTGCACACTCCATCCAGTTCATTATAGTAAAGTCAGAATCAGCTTACAATACTCTCTTTGGAAGGCCACTATAGTCAATCTTTAGAATTATTACCTCCATCCCACACCTCAAGTTGAAGTTCCTTACCCTGGCAGGAGTTAGTATTGTACGTGGAGATCAACAAGTTGCACAATCCTGTTGTCCTAGGCAGGCTCAACCACGTCCATCAATTACCCCGAGCATCGATGATTTTGATCTTCAGAATATGGATATCCCTTAAAGGGCTTCTCCCATAGAGGACCTCATTTCTATATTCATATCAGAAGAACATCCTATAAGGATTGTACATATTGGATCTCTTCGCTTAGATAAAGAGAAGAAAAATATGTAGATTTTCTACATAGAAATCAAGATATTTTTGCATGGAGTCCAGCCAATATGCTCAGAATCGACCGTGAAGTGATCATGCTCTCCCTTAAAATTGACTTGATATATAAGCTGGTAATCCAAAAGAAATGGAATTTTGCACCTGATCGTTATCAACCAATAGAGCAGAAAGTTGATAAGCTTTTAGAGGCTAAATTTATATGAGAAGTGTACTATCCAACTTGGCTGGCAAATATCATCATGGTTCGGAAGGCTAGTGCGGCTTAGAGAATATTCATGGACTATACAGATCTCAACAAAGCTTATCTGAAGGATAGTTTTTTACTTTCTCATATTGATCGGTTGGTCGATACCACCTCCGAACATTAAATGCTGAGTTTTATGGATGCTTACTCTGACTATAATCAAATAAAGATGGATCTCACAGATGAGGAGGTAATAGTTTTTTGAACAGATAAGAGATTATACTGTTATCTGGTCATGCAATTCGGGCTAAAAAATCCTGGAGCAACATATCGGCGCCTTATAAATAAGATTTTTAAAGACCTTATTGGGCACACTATGGAGGTATATATTGATGATATATTAGTGAAAAGTCTTAAAAAATTTCAACTTATATTAGACTTGGAACAATGCTTCCACCTTCTACGACTTTATAACATGTGGCTCAACCCAGCTAAGTGTGCTTTTGGAGTCGCTTCTAAAAAGTTCTTAGAGTTTATGGTAACCCACCGAGGGATTAAGGCCAATCCTTAGAAAATCAAGGCACTAAGGGACATGGTGCCGCCTAAGAATATCAAGGAAGTCCAAAGACTGAATGGAAGGATTATAGTGCTGTCTCATTTCATGGCCCATTCAAGAGACAAATATCTACCTGTCTTTAAGATACTCATCGGTGCTCGAATCTCAAAATTCCTATGGACTGATGAATGCTGAGAAGCCTTCGAACAGCTATGAAAGTATTTGGTATCTCCGCCACTACTTTCCAAACCAGTATCAGGAGGAAAGTTATATTTATACTTAGCTGTTTCAGCCCAGGCTATCAGCTCGATCTTGGTATGAGAGAAAAATGTTGTATAACACCCCATTTATTATGTCAATAAGATCTTATATGAAATTGAGGGACATTATCCACTAGCTGATAAAATAACAAATCTTCCTTTGAGAAGTATCCTGCAAAATCTAGAAGCATCTGGAAAACTAATCAAGTGGTTCATGAAACAAGGAGAGTTTGACATCCACTACTTGCCTAGACCTCATATTAAATCTCAAGCACTTACAGATTTTATGATAGAATGCACCTTCCCTTTATCTGATGATCAACGAAGTACTTCACCTTCTCCCCCGTGCTGGACATTATATGTTGATGGAGCTTCTGGAAGTTTTGGGGTTGGGACAGGAATTTTATTGATCTCTCTGAAGTAAGTTACCCTTGAGTACGGGCTCTGACTTAAGTTCCCAGGAATGAATAATGCAGTAGAGTACAAGGCCCTTATTATTGGATTAAGGTTAGTAATCGACTGTGAAGCATAAAACTTGGTGGTCCACACTGATTCGCAACTAGTCGCCTCTCAAGTGGAGGGGGAATTTGACATCCATAACCTACAACTGGCCTAGTACTGTAACATTGCAAAGTTGCTCTTAGCATGTATAAAAGAGCATCAGACCATCCATGTCCTCCAAGAGAAAAATGCATGGGTAGATGCTCTTTTTAAACTTGCCACATCAATAACATGGGATGTCTACAAGAGAAGGTGTATCGAGGAGATCCACTTTCTGAGTATTTAAGGTCCGTAGGTCATACAATTAATCGATGAACCAAAAGAAGATTCTTGGATCGATCACATCTTGTCTTTCTTATAAGATATTATGCTGTCTGAAGATCCCATTGTTGTGACATGACTCCAAAGACAAGCGACAAATTTCACCATTATTGGTGGTGAGTTATATAAACAAGCATTTGACCAGACCATACCTCAAATGTCTCCCACCTTCAAAAGCCGATTATGCACTTCAAGAAGTTCATTTAGGGGTATGTGGAGAACATTTGGGAGGAAGAGAATTAGCTTACAAGATCATGAGGCAGGGCTTCTATTGGCCTACAATGAAACAGGATGTACTTGAGTTCACTCAAAAGTGTAAAAATTGTCAATTATGAAAGTTTGATAGGGATGTTAAGCTCTTGTGAACTAGTCCCGAGGCTAACCAAGAGGGGGGGTAAATTGGTAGTTTTAAAAATTTGAGAGCAAAAATAACGATTTAGAAATTTTTTTTGAATGTTTTAAAACCTTTACAGTTATGCGATGTTGTGCAAGTGTTTAACAATAACAGAATAATACTCACAATCACACAATCATTAATAGGAAAATAAATGCTAAAAATAATTGGAAAGAACACACCAAATTTTATAGTGATTTGATCAACTTGACCTACGTTCACTCCCAAGAGCCTCCTCTCTAGGTATTGCACTAACACTAAGTGACTCTCCTTTTGCTCCCACAACAAGGTGGAGAAGCCTATACAAAAACTCCTTTCCACCAACCCAGTGAGGCAGAGAACTTGAACTCCTTTCGCTTCCTCCTGAAGTAGGCAGAGAACCTAGACTCCTTTTGCTTCCTCCTGAAGCAGGAAGAGAACCTGGACTCCTTTCGCTTCCTCCTGAAGTAGGCAAAGAACCGAGATCTTCCTACAAATGATCCTCCCATAGAGATAATGACAAGATAAGAGACGATGAACGAAGAAGATAACTCAGTCCTTGCTTGGAGCAACCTTTATGAATCCCTCAAAAACTCCCCCTCACAAGATCCTCTCTCTCTCTCCCAAGCTCTCTCTCTCTCTCTCTCAAGGTTTTCTCTAGAAAGGAAAGTGACAAAAGATTTTTCTTACTGGAAGAAAAAGATCTTTTATAGGAGGGTTTAAAAATTTCTCTAAATCTCAACTGGTCAACAAATATCATCCAGGATGATTGAATGATCATCCTGTACGATCAGTGTAAAATCTTATTTTTTAGCCTGGATGATCTGGTTTCTCTAGACGATTAGAAGACAAAGTTGTTCAGATTGTCCCGTACGATTCTGCGATTGTCTGGGATGATTTGTGTAAATCAGGAATTTCATTCAGAGAATAGTTCTATTCATCCAAGGTAACTTATGCTAAATGATCTCACAATGACTTGATCATCCAACTTGATATTTCTATCATCCTATATGATTAGTTCAAAACAGCCAAAATTGTCCTGAGCATTGTTCTGATCGGCCTGCACAAAATATACTATATGATTTAAAATAACTTGATCATCCGGGATGATATATATATCATCCTATATGATTAGTTTAAAATTGGGCATATCATCTAGAAGATAGTTCAGTTCGGCCAGGGGAAATGCTCTAGACGGTCAGGATTTTGCATGTATTATCCTGTATAATATTACGATCGTCCGAGATGATATGATCGTATCAATCAGGTATTAATTACTTTCTTTATTTACCAGACTAATTTAGGCATGATTGTAAAGGATCATCCAGGATGATACACGTCTAGTCCGGGATGATCAGACCAAATCTCTAAAAATAAAACTTGCCTAACTTAATCTGGCGGCTGAGAATTTCTGATTTGAGCCTATCATCCTGTACGATCAGATGATCATCCAGGATGATCTACTTAATCAGATTAACTTAACTTGTTCACCCTAATTAGGATTTTTATTTTCATTGGATCATCCAGGATGATGTGAATATCGTCCAAGACGATCTAAACAAAAAATGAACAAAAATTCTAATTCACTAAAACTCTCCCCCTGAGTGTGTGTGTGTACAAGGTTACTTAGCTAGGGGATCCTTTATATTATATTTGACTCAATGAAGATGAAAATAGTATATTAAACCTAAATTACAAAACACATTGACTCGATCTTGGGTTGGCTTGAACTTGCAATTGATCCTGCGGACCAGAAAGAGTAAACAGGCAACCAGAAACAGAAATATTTGCTATCATCAAAATCATAGTCCTTGAAACTAGATTCGTAAAAATCTCCCCCTTTTTTATGATGTCAAACATTTAATTAAACAACGGGTGAATAATACAGGAACATTGAACTAACCCAAACCACAAGAACTACTACTCCCCCTTTTGACATCTTAAAAAGAGAAAACAACATATAAAAATATTAAAACAAGTAACATTCAATACAACAAGAAACACAACTAAAAATAATAAATGAAACTACTACAAAATAAAAATAACTCCCCCTTTTGACATTATAAAAAAGGAGGAATAGAAAAGACAAATAAACAACAGCAAATTAAAAACATCACAACAAACTGAAACAAACAACCTAATAGAGAGGCGGATCCTGATCAGATGGAGGAGGTGGTGGTGGACAAAAGTAACTACGAATGGTGGCTAACTGCTCACTAAATCAGGCCATGTCCTAGTTGTCCTGTTGCTGCTGCTGGTCTACATAGGTATTGAATCGGTGGACATCCGCAGCATGCTGCTCCTCCTGGGTAGCTACATAATAGTCAAAACGTGCCTCCCACTGGTTAAACCACTACACCAAGTTATCCAATGGTGATTGGATGTGGAGAGGAGCTGGTGCAGCAGGTTCAGGAACAACTTTTTTTGCTTCTCCCTCAATATCCGGGGCAGGCTCCGGATGAAGTCTAATACTGTGGAGAGTATGAAAAGAGCTGTTGGAGAAGAAGATAGGGGGATTCTTTTTTGATCTGGATATTAAAAATTATATTTCATTTCAAGGGCATAGTGGATCAGATGTCCTAAAGCTAGATTGGGGCATCTCCTGTGGCTCGGATCCCTAATTGTAGTCAGTTGTTCAATGTATCAAAAAATTAAATCAGTTGCATTAAAGTCGCGATGGGCCAGGATGTAGTAGGTAGTGATGGAGAGTAAAAGAGTGATGTGGATGCGGTCCCCAGCCTTAGGAATGATAGAAGAGCGAAGGATATGTTGGATTGTCCTAGCATCCTTGACTAGGGAGGAACAGGCCTGGTCATGGTATTGGGCATTTGTGTTACGAAGGAAGTGGTTGGCGACACTCCAATTAAAATCAGGATCAGATGCTATAATATGAAGCTTGTCGCCAGAAATTGATAGTTGAAGAATATGATGAAAGTCCGGGAGGGTAAGTTCTATAGGTCGTTGGTTAACAAAGGAGTAAAGGGTGAAATAATCGGAGGTAATACGAAGATTGGCGAAGAAAACTCGAAGAAGTTCAGTGCTTAAGGGGAAAGCTAGAGTAAAAATGAATGGAAGGGAGGTGTGAACGAACAGATTGAGTACTGGATATGTGAGGGTCCATGGGTTTACAGTTTTTGAGATTGTAATCTCAGCATTAAGGTATCTTTGAAAAGTAGCTTGATCAGCTGCATCAGGAAAGCAAGGATCTATAGTTCCCCGAGAGGAACTGGCCCGGATCTCTTACCACCAGCCATTAGAAGATGAGAGGATGAAGGATTGAAGGAAGAATGGTGAAAAAAGGTGAAGAAAATAGCTGTTTAAATAGAAATCATCCAGATCGTCCAGGATGATCGCATGATCGTCCAAGATGATATGAGTAATTATGACAGCCAGGGCGATTGGTCAAAAAGGCGGTCGGATCATACAGGATGATCAGATATCGTCCAGGATGATAAGACACAGATGATCATCCCGAGGAGACAGACTGGATGACTTATGACAAAAAGGATCATCCAGGACGATTAGGTGGATCATCCAGGATGATAGGCAATAAATGAATCGAACAGGCCAAATTTAAATCGTCCAACTATTGCCATGTGGATTGTCCAGGAAGATGAGGTGGATCAGCCAGGATGATCACCAATAATTGGTACATACCAGCCGTTGAATCATGTTGGGAATGATTTGAATGGATCGTCCAGGACGATATGAGGATCGTCAAGGATGATGTGAAGAAAATGAAAAAAGATGAGGGATGAAGAAGAGAGATCAGGGGTCCCAAAAATACACAAACCAAAAAGAAAACAAAATCAGATAAAATAAAACAAAGAAACAAGAAAACAAAAGTAAAAACAACATTTTTTTTTGAATCGATCACCTCTAGTAAATCAGAATTTTTCCTTGAGTTTCAATTTAAATACCAATAAGAAGAAAATCGACGACGTTGAAATCTAGAAAAGTTAGAAAGACAACTTTCAAAACTCCTACCTCGGACAACTTATAGGTTCAAATTTCTTTCAAACAAAAGTCTAATTTAGAAGAAAGAAATTAGATTCGAAAAGAGATCCTTTCAAGCCCCGTTCGAGAAAAATATCTGATAAAATAATATTATGAAGTAAGGAATCAGAAATCATGATTTTCAATCTCAGGCTTTTGAAAATATTAAGTGGCGCATGAATTTTTCTAAGACATTTAAAGATCTGAAAGGGAAGAAGGCTTGGTTCTTTGTGAGGACATTTTATGCCTCTTTTTTAATTTGTTTGGCGCATTACGCATCTTTTGATTTTTGATACACTTTGTGTATTTTTTTAATTTGGTGATGTTGCACATCTTTTTAACTTTGGGCTCATTTTGTGTCTCTTTTTTAATTTGTTTGGCACACTGAGCATCTTTTGTAAGCTTACTTCCTTTCAAAAATAGTTAAAGAATCTCAGTTGTGAAATTACCTTCCAATCATAAGAGAAGACAAAAACTCACTCTCTATAGTAAGGAGGATTAATTCACAAAAAAAAAATTATATATCATATGATAAGTGTAATCCCCTGATTAAGAAAACATAGCACTGATCCAAAATTTTGAAAATACTATTCATATGAGGTAGATTACTGTAGGAAGATAAAATAGATCTCTATTTCAAAAACTAACTTTTTAATTTTGAAAAAAAAATTTATCCAAAAGAAATAATATACCACTAAAGGAGTTAGAGGAAGAGAAACAATCATCAATGTTTCTTCCCTTTAACAGATTCAGAGGAGTCAATCACTGCTTACAAGCTTTCAAACAAAAATAGCAAGGTAAAACACTTAGTCAGAAATTAAATTTATCAGCAGTAGTGAGCAGTGATCTGATTCTTATAAGAGTAAACAGCAAATAAAAGAAAACATAAAAAATAAAAGACATACTGAAATCAGTAAATGAAAATCAGCAAATGAAAATAAATAGGAAATAATCAAATTTAATAAGCAAATCAAACAGCAGAAATCAGTAGGAAAAGAAAAAATTCTAAAGTGAAACAGTCAATCAAATCAAACAGAAGCTAAAAGCAAAATAAAAAAATAGAAAAATTAGAAACCAGTAATCATCAGATTCATACATTTATGTTAATCACACCAAATCTGGTTCTCAGCATGCTGAATGAGTCAAAGGCTAATGGTTTAGTAAAGATGTCAGCCAGTTAATTTTCAGTTGCTACGTGATGTAGCACAATGTCCCCTTTTGTAACATGGTCCCTAATGAAGTGATGCCTTATGTCAATGTGTTTGGTTCTTGAATGTTGGATAGGTTTCTTAGAAATGTAGATGGCACTAGTGTTATCACATAGAACTGAAATTGTGCCACCAGGTAAGCCTAAATCCAAAACTTATTGCTTTAACCAAAGGACTTGGGCCACACAACTTCCTAAGGCAATATACTCAGCTTCAGCAATGGAAATTGCAATTGAGGTCTATTTTTTACTAGACCAGGAGACTAAAGATTATCATATGAAATGGCAAGTTCCAGAAGTGCTCTTTCTATCCACCATACACCCTGCAAAATTAGAATCAGAATATCCAATAATCTCAAAAGAAGTGTTGTGGCTAGGATACCAGATTCCTAGGTTTGGGGTCCCTAAGAGATATCTAAGGATTCTCTTAATTGCAGTCAAGTGGGACTCTTTAGGATCAGCTTGAAACCTAATACAAAGATAATATCAGGTTGGCTAGCAGCCAGGTAAAGTAGTGATCCAATTATTCCTCTAAACTTTTTTGATCAATAGATTTTCCATTTGAATCCTACCTAACTGAACAGTGAAACTCATGGGCGTGTTGATTAGCTTAACTTTGTATATTTCATATTTCTTCAAGATGTCCTTAGTGTATTTTGATTGATTCAAAAAGGTTTCATCATTTGTTTGTCTTATGCTAAACCCCAAAAAGTAGGCTCCCTTCAAACTCCTTACTCATTATCTTAAAAAAATCATCACATAAATTTTTATCAGAAGATATAAAAAGTATATCATCAACATAGATCTGGATAATGAGTATATTATCTCCTACTTTCTTAAGGAAAAGGGTGGTGTCTACGCTCCCCTTAACAAACACTCTTTCTAGTAGGAATATGCTAAGCCTCTCATACTAAGTGTTGGGTGCCTGTTTCAATCCATATAAGGCCTTTTTTAATTTGTAGATATGATTTGGATATTGGGAACTCTCAAAACCTAGGGGTTTCTCTACAAAGACATCCTCTTTTATTACCCCATTTAAAAAGGCACTCTTGACATCCATTTGGAATAGCTTAAATCCCTTATAACATGCAAAGGCTAGTAGCACCCTAATGGCTTCCAATCTAGCTACAGGGGAAAAGGTCTCCTCAAAATCAAACCCTTCAATTTGATTGTACCCCTTAGCCACCAATCTTGCCTTATTCCTAACCACCACACCAGAATTATTCATCTTATTCTTAAAGACCCACTTGGTTCTCACTACACTTTGATTCCTAGGTCCTTCTACTAACTCCCATGCATCATTTCTTATGAATTGATTCAATTCCTCTTGCATAGCTAAGATCCAAAACTCATCAGAAATGGCTTGATTGATGTTGGTGGGTTTAGTCATTGAGATAAAGGTAGAATATTTTACTTCTTTCCTAAGTCCATGCCTAGTTCTAACACCTTTAGAAGGGTCTCCTAAGATCAGTTCTTTAGGATGACTTGAAGAATATCTCCATTCTCTAGGCAAAGTGTTTTGAGGCTCTACCCTTTCCTCCAAATATGTATTTTTAACTCCTTGGGTAATCTCTCCTACATCTTCTTCTTCCTCAATCTATTCTCCTTATGATCAGATTCATCAAACACCTCATGAGTTGTCTCCTCCACCACTAAAGTCCTCTTATTAAACACCCTAAAGAATTTTCCCACACTAGAATAGCCTAAGAACACTCCTTCATCAAATTTGGGGTCAAATTTTTCTAAGGATGATTTCCTATTGTTCAAAATGAAAATCTAACAGCCAAAGACATGTAGGTGGGACAGGTTTAAAGTTCGACCCTTAATGATCTCATAAGGTGTCTTATTCAGATTTGATCTAACTTTCACCCTATTCAGCACATAACAGGCAGTGTTCACTTCAGCCCAAAAGTATTTTGAAAGTGAATACTCAGCAAGCATGGCTCTAGAGGCTTCCACTAAGGTCTTTTTCTTCCTTTCAGCTACCCCATTCTGTTAAGGGGTCCTAGTGTTGCAAATCTAGTTTTAAAGATTATGATTTTACCGATAGTAAACATTTCTGTCTCTGCTTACCTATTTAATCTTTTAGGTACGCAGGTTTAATTACAAGTTCAAGTCAGTCCAAGCTCGAGTCAATCTATTTTGAAATCTAGGTCCAATATACTTTTTCAACTTTATCGAGCTAATTGCTATATAACTGATCCCCTAGCTAAGATACCTTGCATACACACACTCAGGGGGAGAGCTTGAGTGAATTAGTGTTTCTGTTCAATTTTTATTCAGATCGTCTTGGACGATATGCACATCATCTTGGATGATCCAGTGCAAACACAAACCCTAATTAGAATAATCATGTTAAGTCAATTTGATTAAGCTGATCATCCTGGATGATGTTAATATCGTACAGGATGATAGGCTAAAATCAAAAATTCTCAGCCGCCAGAACAAGTTAGGCAAGTTTTTATTTTTGGTGATCATCCCGGTCGATACGTGTATCATCCTGGATGATCCAGTATAATTATGCCTAAATTAGTCTAGTGATTAAGAAAAGTAATTAATATTTAATTGATACGATCATATCATCAGAGGCGATCGCAAGATCGTCCGGGATGATCATGACCGTCTAGTGCATTTCACCTATACATGTAGAGCGGTGATCAGGATGATTTTCGTTATTTTTGAACTAATCGTACGGGACGATGTCGATATCATCATGGACAATCAGGTCATTTTGAGGTCATCCTGCATGGTTCACCTGTACGTCCAGAGCGGTGCTCATGATAATTTTGGCACTTTTTGAACTAATCGTACATGACAATAGCTATATCATCCTGGACGATCAAGTCATTTGTAGGTCGTCCAGCACAAGTTCCTCTGGACGACCAGAGCGGTCTTCTGGACAAAATTCCTGATTTACACTAATCATCCCGGACGATTGTAGAATCGTACGGGACGATCTGAATAACTTTTTCTACTAATCATCCAGAAGAGCCAGATCGTACAGGCTGAAATAGGTAATTTTCAACTGATCGTACAGGATGATCTAGCGATCGTCCTGGATGATATTGGCTGACCAGCTAAGATTTAGGGCAAATTTTTAGCCCTCCTATAAAACATCCTTTTCTTCCAACAAGAAAAATCTTTTGCCACTTTTCTTTACATAGAAATTCTAGAGAGAGAGAGTTTGGGAGAGAGAGAGAGGATCTTGTGAGGGGGAGTTTGTGAGGGATTGCAAAGGTTGCTCCAAGAAAGGATCAGAGTCAACTTCTCCATTCATCGTCTCTCGTCCTGTCAGTATTTTCTGTGGGAGGATCGTTCACAAGAAGATCCAGGTTCTCTGCCTGCTTTAGGAGGAAGCGAAAGGAGTTCATGTTCTCTGCCTACTTCAGGAGGAAGCGAAAGGAGTCAGGGTTCTCTGCCTGCTTCAGGAGGAAATGAAAGGAGTTCAGGTTCTCTACCTCACCGGGTTGGTGGAAAGGAGTTTTGTACAGGCTTCTCCGCCTTGCTGTGGGAGCAGAAGGAGAGTCACTTTCGTGTTAGTGCAATACACGGAGGGGAGGCTCCGGGGAGTGGATGTAGATCAAGTTGACTGAACCACTATAAAATCTGGTGTTCTCTTTCTAATTATTTTCTGCACTTTATTTTTCTATTATTATCTGCTTGGGTGAAATCTGTGGTTGATCTTTTTATTTCTGTGTTTAATTGTTTCCGCTGTAAATTATCGAAATTTTTTTTTCTGTTGCTCACAAATTTTTTAAATAACTAATTCACCCCCCCCCCTCTTTGTTAGCCTCGGGACTAGTTCATCAGGGCTTAACATCCCTATCGAACTTTCAAGTGGTATCAGAGCGGGATTCAAAAATTAAGTTTAAAAACTTTTGAATTTGATCCATTACTAACTTTGGTAATCATAATACTGCTGAAGGTTACTCAATTACATGACCGCTATTATTTGATAACATACATTTTGATTTTTGGAAAACTCGCATGTCCACTTTTCTTCAATCTATAGATTATCGCATGTGGATGCTTGTTAAGGATGGCTATGAACCACCTTTCAGAATGATTAACAATGTTAAAATTGCACTGCCTTTCACTGATTGGACTTTTGATGATCGTGACTTAGCCCAACTGAATGCCAAATATTTGAACTATTTTTTCTGTGCCTTAAAATCTGAGGATTACATGCGTGTTTCTACTTATATAACTTGCAAAGAAATTTGAGATAGATTGTGCATCATTTATGAAGGTACAACTGAAGTCAAATAGTCTAGGTTAAATATATTGTTACATGACTACGAACTTTTTGCATGAAATCTACTGAGTCTATTTCTGAAATGTATACGAGGTTCACTCAAATTGTCACTTCTTTGCATACTTTAGGAAGAGAACTTACAAATTTTGAAAAAGTTAACAAGATTTTGAGATATTTACCTTCTTCGTTTGATGCTAAGATAACTGCAATTACTGAATCGAATGATTTGAACAATTATTCTATTGACAACTTACTTGGGTCACTCATTGCTTACGAGCAAGGGGTGAACCAAAGACAGCTTGATGTAAATGAGAAGAAGAAGGAGAAAACTGTGGTGCTGAAGGCCAACGATACTGACACTAATTCTTTCGGGTCTGATAGCGATGATGTTGCCTTAATCACTAGGAAATTTAAAAGCTTTCTAAGGAAGAAACATAAGAACTTTCAGAAGTGGAATAAGTGTAAGTCCAGTAAAAATTTTAAAGGCTCATCTGATACTATTTATTTTAAATGAAGGATTCCTGGACACATTAAGGCTGATTATCCTTCAATTAAAGCTCACCCAAGCAAGGAAAAGGGTGAGGAGAAACCCAAATTTAGGAAGGACAAGAAGAGGATTCAAAAGGTATTCTGGGCAGATTCTGCATTCGACTCCTCTGAGACTGAAGCTGAAGAGGAGGAAACGAACTTGTGTCTGATGGCTGATGATCATCCTGGTCAGTCTAACCAGGAAGAGGTATGTGAGCTTACTTATGAGCAATTATTTGAAGTGTCTGAAAGAATTCATGCATCATATAGGAAGCTTAAGAAAACTCATGCTAGCCTGAAACTAAAACTTCTAAATTTACAAAAAGAGCCTAAAATTTTTATTAAAGATCATTCTACTGTTGATTGAAATCACATGTCTTTACTTGATGAATTTGATGAACTGATCAAAAAGCATTCTTATCTAATTTCTGAGCATGATTCATTGAAAACCTCACATGTTGATTTAGAAAGAGCTTTTAAAGAATTAGATAACATGGCATGTGAAGTGGATAGTAGTAATGGAGTATTAAAATTTGAAATTGCAAGTTTGAAGAAAGAAAATGAATTTTTAAAAGTTAAAATCAGTGCTTTTAAGAAAAATAAAACACCTCATACTTTTGCATAGTTTTATGCACCTCCACCTTTTAAAGAATCTATTTGAAAATCATCAAAGCATGTTTCAAACAAACCTAGAAAGAGGCACTATCACCCACATAGATTAGTTAACCCTTTCCTAGTATTTGATATTTTTCTTGTGGCATGTTAGGACACATCTCTCACACCTGCACTGTTCACCGTAGAACACATTGGGTGTGGAGGCCCAAATTGCTTGTTTCACAGCACAACACACATGCATTGCATTCTTCTTTCATAAGAAGGAACTCAAACTTGTTTAGGTTCCTAAATCTAAAATTTGATAATTTTATAGGTGTGCTCTCACACAAGACCTCGTGAGAGTATGTGGTACCTGGATAGCGGATGTTCAAGACACATGACTGGAGATGTAAATCAGTTCATTTCACTAGAGGCCAGGGCTGGAGGCAAGGTTACACTTGGAGACAACACCACCAGGAGGGTGATAGGATCAGGTATAATTAGTGATTCAAAGAATTTTATGATTGACAATATTTTGCTTGTAGATGGATTGAAACATAACCTGCTGAGCATCAGTCAACTATGTGACAAAGGATACAATATCAAATTCTTGCCCACTTGCTACATTTTAAGCTTAAATAACAAAATTATTTTACAGGGATAAAGGATCAATAATATCTACATGCTAGATGAGATTATGTCATGCCAGTATGAAAACCCTTATGAGAGTCACCCAAAAGGACTTAGTTAGAGGTGTCCCCAAGCTTAAGTTCACAAAGGACCACCTATGTGATGCATGTCAATTAGGGAAGCAAGTCCAGTCCTCCTTTCACTCTGTTAAAGACATTAGTACCTCTAGATCTTTAGAAGTCCTTCACATGGATCTCTTTGGACCCATTAGCATTGCCAGCTTAGGGGGGAAAGTCTATGGTTTTGTGATTGTTGATGATTACTCGAGGTTCACTTGGATTAAATTTCTGTCACATAAATCTGAATCATTTGATGAATTTAAGACCTTCTCCACTTGGATTCAAAGGAAGTTAGGTTGTGAGATCTTGACTATTCATAGTGATCATGGTGGAGAGTTTAAAATTATAAAGTTTGGAACATTATGTGAGGAGCAAGGGATTAGTAACAATTTTTCAGCTCTTAGGACCCCTTAGCAGAACGGGATAGCTGAAAGGAAGAATAGGACCTTAGTGGAAGCCGCTTGAGCCATGCTTGCTGAGTATGCACTTCCAAAATACTTTTGGGCTGAAGCGGTGAACACTGCCTGTTATGTGATGAATAGGGTGAATGTTAGATCCAATCTGAACAAGACACCTTATGAGATCATTAAGGGTAGAACTCCAAACCTATCCCACCTCCATATCTTTGGCTGTAAGGCTTTCATTCTGAACAATGAAAAATTATCCTTAGGAAAGTTTGACTCAAAATCTGACGAAGGAGTGTTCTTAGGCTATTCTAGTATGGGGAAATCCTTTAGGGTGTTTAATAAGAGGACTTTGGTGGTGGAAGAGACAACTTATATGGTGTTTGATGAATCTGATCCTATGGTGACTAAAGTTGAGGAAGAAGAAGAGGTAGGGGAGATTACCCAAGGGGTTGAAAATATAAATCTGGAGAAAATGGTAGAACCTCAAAATACTTTACCTTGAGATTGGAGATATTCTTCGAGTCATCCTAAAGAACTGATCTTAGGAGACCCTTCTGAAGGTGTTAGGACTAGGCATGGACCTAGGAAGGAAGCAAACCATTCTGCCTTTATCTCAATGACTGAACCCACCAACATCAATCAAGCCCTCTTTGATGAATTTTGGATCTTAGCTATATAAGAGGAACTGAATCAATTTGTAAGAAATGATATTTGGAAGTAAGTAGAAAGACCTACGAATCAAAGTATATTGGGAACCAAGTGGGTCTTTAAGAATAAGATGAATAATTCTGGTGTGGTGATTAGGAATAAGGCAAGACTAGTGGCTAAGGGGTATAATCAGATTGAAGGGATTAATTTTGAGGGGACCTTTTCCCCTGTAGCTAGATTGGAAGCCATTAGGGTGCTACTAGCCTTTACTTGTTATAAGGGATTTAAGCAGTTTCAAATGGATGTCAAGAGTGCCTTTTTAAATGGGGTAATAAAAGAGGATATTTTTGTAGAACAACCCCTATGTTTTGAGAGTTCCCAATATCCAAATCATGTTTACAAATTAAAAAAGGCCTAATATTGATTGAAACAGGCACCCAGAGCTTGGTATGAGAGGCTTAGCACATTCCTGTTAGAAAGAGAGTTTGTTAAGGGGAGCGTAGACACCATCCTTTTTTTGAGGAGAGTAGGGGATGATTTACTCATTGTCCCGATCTATGTTGATGATATAATTTTTAGATCTTCTAATAAATATTTATGTGATGAGTTTTCAAAAATAATGAGTAAGGAGTTTGAGATGAGTATGATGGGAGAGTTATCCTACTTTTTGGGGTTTAGCATAAGGAAACTGGATGATGGAATCTTTCTCAATCAATCTAAATACACTAAGGATATTTTGAAGAAATATGAAATGGACAAAGCCAAGCCAATCAACACTCCCATGAGCTCCTTTATTAAGTTAGATAAGGATTCAAGTGGAAAATCTATTGATCAGAAGAAGTATAGAGGAATAATTAGATCACTGCTTTACCTGACTGCTAGCCGACGTGATATTATGTTTAGCGTTTGTCTGTGTGCTAGGTTTCAGGCTGATCCTAAAGAGTCCCACCAGACTGCTGTTAAGAGAATTCTTAGATATCTTTAAGGGACCCCAAACCTAGGAATCTGGTACCCTAGGCACAGCACCTCTTTTGAGATTATTGGATAATTTGATTCTGACTTTATAGGGTGTAGGGTGGATAGAAAGAGCACTTCTGGAACTTGTCAATTCATAGGACAGTCTTTAGTCTCCTGGTCCAGTAAAAAATAGAACTCAGTTGCACTTTTCACTGCTAAAGCTGAGTATATTACATTAGGAAGTTGTGTGGCCCAAGTTCTTTGGTTGAAGCAACAAGTCTTAGATTTAGGATTACATGTGGGCACAATTTCTGTTCTGTGTGATAATACTAGTGCCATCTGTATCTCTAAGATTCCTATCCAATATTCTAGAACCAAACACATTTATATAAGGTATCACTTCATTAGGGACCATGTTACAAAAGGGGATATTGAGCTACATCATGCAGCAATTAAAAATCAGCTGGCTGACATATTTACTAAACCACTGGCCTTTGAATCATTCAGCATTTTGAGGACCAGATTTGGTGTGATTGACATAAATGCTTGATTCTGATGACTACTGATTTCTGATTTGTCTGTTTTTCATTCTATTTCTATTAGTTAGTTGTTTGATTTGAATATCTATTTTCTGTTGATATTTGTTCTTCTGCTAGTTTTCAGTTTAATCTTATTGTTAGTTTGATTCGAATATTTATTTTGATACGATTGCCTACTTGGTTTTTACGTACTATTTTATGCTTTTTAAAATCCGATCACTACTCCCTACTGTTGATAAACTGGATTTGTGACTGAAAATTTTACCTTTTTGGTTTGGAAGCTTATAAGCAGTGATTGATTCCACTGGATCTGTTAAAGGGAAGAAACATCGATGATTGTTTTCTCTTCCTCTAACTCCTTTAATGGTGTATTATTATTTTTGGATAAAAATCTTCTTCAAAATTAAAAAGTTGGTTTTTGAAATAGAGATCTATTTTATCTTCCTACAGTAATATACCTTATATGAATAGTGTTTTCAAAGTTTTGAGTCATTGTTATGATTTTCTGAACCAAGTGATTGCACTTATCATATGATGTATGGTTTTTATTTTGTGAATTACTCCTCCTTATTATATAGAGTGAGCTTTGTTGTCTCTTAGGTCTGGAAGGTAATTTCACAGTTGAGATTCTTTAACAATTTTGAGAGAGAGAAAGCCTGCAAAAGATGCGCAAAGAGCGCCAAAATGAAAAGAGGCACAAAATTAGCCAAAACTAAAAAGATGCACAATATCACCAAAAATTAAAAGAATATATAAAGTGTATCAAAAATCGAAGGATGCGCAGAGCGCTAAAAAATTTTTAAAAAAAGAGGGCACAAAATTAGCCCACAAAGAAATAGGCTTTCTTCCCTTTCAGATCTTTAAATGTCTTAGAAAAATCCATTGCACCCTTAATATTTTCAAAAGCTTGAGACGAAAAATCATGATCTCTAATTTCTTACTTTCTAATACTATTATATCAGATATTTTTCTGGAACGAGGCTTGAAAGGATCTCTTTTCAAATATAATCTATTTCTTCTGAATTAGATTTTTGTTTTGAAAGAAATTTGCATCTATAAGGTGTCCGAGGTGGGAGTTATGAAAGTTAATTTTCTAACTTTTTCTAGATTTTAGCGCTGTCGATCGTCTTCTTATTGGTTTTTGGATTTAAAATCAAGATAAAATTCTGATTCACTGGAGCGGATCGATTCAAAATAAAAAAACTTCATTGTTTTGGGTTTTTGTGTTTATCTTTTTGAGCTTTATTTTCTCTATTTTTTATTTTTATTTTGTTATATATATTTTTGGGATCCCTGATCTTTCATCTCCATCCTCCATCTTTTTCCCTATTACTTCACATCGTCCTGGACAATCCCAAAATCATCCTGGATGATCGTCTTCATCCCAGATGATCCATACATCGTCCTAGACGATCCATTCAAATCGTCCCCACTCTAATCAAATGGCTGAGTTACATCAATTATTAATGATCGTCCTGGACGATCCTTACATCGTCCGGGACGATATGATCCATATTTCCTTATCCTGATCAAATGGCTAAGAATGCACCAGTTATTGTTCATCATCCTAGATAATCCACCTCATCATCCCGGATGATCCATGTGTCAGCAGTTGGATGATTCAAATTCAGCCCGTTCTATACCTTTATTGCATATCATCCCGGATAATCCACCTCATCATCCTAGACGATACTTTTCATCAATGATCGTCCGACTAGACTCCTCGAGACGATCGCCTGTCTCTAATCATCCTGGACAATCTCAGATCATCCTGAACAATCCGACCACCTTTTTGACCAATCGTCTTGGCCGTCATAATTACTCATATCGTCCTGGACGATCCTACAATCGTATAGGATGATCTGGCTGACTTTTACTTAAACAGCCAGTTTTCTTCAGTTTTCTTCGCCCCACTTCCTTCCTTACCTCCTCTCTTGTGATTCTAATGGCTGGTGGAAAGAGATCTAGGCATCATGGTGCAAGCTCCTTTCAAGGAAATGTCAATCCCCGCTTTCCAAATGCAGCTGATCAGGCAACCTTCTAACGATATCTTGAAGTTTGAATCACACAATCCAAGATTGTCAAACCCCGCACTCTTACTATCCTATCCTCGATCTATTTGCGCATACCTCCCTTACCTTCATCCTCACCCTGGCCTTCCCATTTAGCACTGAACTACTCCGAGTCTTTTTCACAAATCTTCGCATCGCCACTGACTACTCCACCTTTCACTCCTTTGTTAATCTGCCAAGGATTTTCACCATATCCTTCAACTCTCCGTCACTAGCGACAAACTCCACACCCTTGTTTCAGATCCTAATTATGATTGGAGTGTCGCCAATCGCTACCTTAGAAATACTAATGCCCCCTACCACGATAATGCTTGCAGTTCCCTCCTTAAGGATACCCGTACCATTCAACATGTCCTTCGTTCCTCCATCATCCCAAAGGTTGGGGATCATATTCACATCACCCGTTTACTTCCTCTGACCACCTATTACATCATGACCCATCAGGAATTCAATGCTACTGATCTCCTTTTTTGCTATATCGAGCATCTCACTACCATTAGGGATCCGGGCAATAGACGACGCCCAAATCTAGCTCTAGGACACATCATTGCATATACTCTGGAGACCAAATACGATCTGCAATATCCAGTCCCTGCCAATGTCGCTCCTTCCTACTTCATAAATAATTCCTTTCATGTCCTCCACAGTACCCGACTACATCCGGAGCCCGCCCCAGATGTTGAGGAGGAAGAGGAAGAAGCTGTTCCTATTCCTGCAGTACCTGATGCGCCTTCTCCCCATCATATTACATCCCCTTTTGATCATCTGGTGCAGCGGTTTGACCAGTGGGAGGCCCGGTTTGATTCTTAGGTGGCTGCCCTTGAGCAGCAGCACACTGAGGATCTGTAGTGCTTCAATGACTACGTTGCTCAACAGCAACAACAGCATAACCAGGAAATTACCTGGTTTGGAGCGCACTTTGCCGCCATTCATAGTTACTTTCAGCCACAACCTCCTCCTCCTTCTAATCATGATCTGCCTCCTTTTTAGCTTTGTGTTTTGTGTTATTTTCTGCTTGTATTATTGTGCATGTTCCTCCTCTTTTTTGTAATGTCAAAAGGGGGAGTTAGTGTTTTGAGTGACTAGTAGTTTCATGTACTATTCTAGTTATTTCTTATATTGCTCTTATTTTATAGTTGTTCTCCTTATTGTATTTTCTGTTTAGTGAATTTTGAAATGATATTTATCTTTCGTACGTGCATTCGTTACTCCTGTCTATTTGATTTGAAACTACTTAACAAATATTTACCATCATAAAAAAGGGGGAGATTGTTGCAAATCTGGTTTTAAAAATTATAATTTTGATGATAGTAAATATTTCTATCTCTGGTTGCCTGTTTAATGTTTCAGGTACGCAGGTTTAACTACAAGTTCAAGCTAGTCCAAGCTCGAGTCAGTATATTTTAAAATCTAGGTCAAATGTACTTTTTCAGCTTAATTAAATTGACTTAACAGATCGTCCTGGATGATGTTAATATCGTACAGGACGATAGGCTAAAATTAGAAATTCTCAACCGCCAGATCAAGTTAGGCAAGTTTTTATTTTTGCTGATTATCCCGACCGATACGTGTATCATCCTGGATAATCCAGTACAATCATGCCTAAATTAGTCTGATGATTATGGAAAGTAATTAATATTTAATTGATTCGATCATATCATCCAGGATGATCGCAAGATCGTCCAGGACGATCATGACCGTCCAGTACATTTCACTTATACGTCCAGAGCGGTGATCAGGATGATTTTGGTTATTTTTGAACTAATCATACGGGACGATATCGATATCGTCCCGGACGATCAGGTCATTTTGAGGTCATCCTGCATGGTTCACCTGTACGTCTAGAGCGGTGCTCAGGATGATTTTGGCTCTTTTTGAACTAATCGTACAGGGCGATAGCCATTTTATCCTGGACGATCAAGTGATTTTTAGGTCATCCAGCACAAGTTCCTCTGGATGACCGGAGCGATCTTCTGGATGAAATTCTTGATTTACACTAATCGTCACGGACGATCGTGAAATCATACGGGATGATATGAACAACTTTTTCTACTAATCATCCAGAAGAGCCAGATCGTCCAGGCTGAAATAGGTAATTTTGAACTGATCGTACAGGATGATCTAGTGATCATCCTGGATGATGTTGGCCGACCAGTTAAGATTTAGGGAAAATTTTGAGCCCTCCTATAAAAGATCTTTTTCTTCCAACAAGAAAAATCTTTTACTACTTTCCTTTATAGAGAAAGCCTAGAGAGAGAGTGTTTGGGAGAGAGAGAGGATCTTGTGAGGGGGAGTTTGTGAGGGATTCACAAAGGTTGCTCTAAGCAAGGATCAGAGTCATCTTCTCCATTCATTGTCTCTTGTCCTGTCCATGTTTTCTGTGGGAGGATCGTTCCCAAGAAGATCTGGGTTCTCTGCCCACTTCAGGAGGAAGCGAAAGAAGTTCAGGTTCTCTACCTACTTCAAGAGTAAGTGAAAGGAGTTTGGATTCTCTGCCCACTTCAGGAGGAAGTGAAAGGAGTTCAGGTTCTCTGCCTCACCAGGTTGGTGAAAAGGAGTTTTGTACAGGCTTCTCCGCCTTACTGTGGGAGCAGAAGGAGAGTCACTTTTGTGTTAGTGAAATACCCGGAGGGCAGGCTTCGGGGAGTGGACGTAGGTCAGGTTGACCAAACCACTATAAAATCTGGTGTGCTCTTTCTGATTATTTTTCACACTTTATTTTTCTGTTATTATCTGCTTGGGTGAAAACTATGGTTGATCTTTTCATTTCTATGTTTAATTATTTCTGCTGCAAATTATTGAAAAGATTTTTCCTGTTGCTCATAAATATTTTAAATAATCAATTCACCCCGCCTCTTGGTTAGCCTCGAGACTAGTTCATCAGGGCTTAACATCCCTATCGAACTTTCACCTAGGAGCTGAAAAGTTATGGCTAATCCCTTGCTCCTCATAGAATGTTCCAAATCTCACATTTTTAAACTCTCTACCATGATCACTATGAATAGTCAAGATCTCACAATCTAACTTCCTCTGAATCCAAGTGGAGAAAAACTTAAATTCATCAAATGACTCAGATTTATGTGATAGAAATCTAATTCAAGTGAAACTCGAGTAATCATCAACAATCACAAATCCATAGACTTTCCCTCCTAAGATGGCAGTGCTAATGGGTCCAAACAAATCCATGTGAAGGACTTATAAAGGTCTAGAGGTGTTGATGTCCTTAATTGAGTGGAAAGAGGAGTGGACTTGCTTCCTTAATTGACAGGCATCACACAAGTGGTCCTTAGTGAACTTAAGCTTGGGGACACCTCTAACTAAGTCCTTTTGGGTGACTCTCCTAAGGGTTTTCATACTAGCATGACATAATCTCCTGTGCCACAATCAAGACTCATCAGCAACAATTTTTAAGCAAATTGAAACATCAATTTTAAAGCAGCTTAAATCCAGCATGTAGACATTGTTGATCATTTGTCCCTGCAAAACAATTTTGTCATATAAGCTTATAATGCAGCAAGTGGGCAGGAGCTTGATGTTGTATTCTTTGTCCCAAAGTTGACTGATCCTCAGCAAGTTGTGTTTCAATCCATCTATAAGCAAAACATTATCAATAATAAAAATTTTTGAATCACCAATTATACCTGCTCCTACCACACTCCTGGTGGTGTTGTCTCCAAGTGTAACCCTTCCTCCAGCCCTGGCCTCCAACGAAAGAAATTGATTTGTATCTCCAGCCATATATCTTGAGCATCCACTGTCCAGGTACCATATGCTCTCACGAGATCTTGTGTGAGAGCACTCCTACAAAATTATCAAATATCAGATTTAGAAACCTAAATAAGTTTGGGTTCCTTCTTATGAAAAGAAGAATGCAATGCATGTGTGCTGCACTGTGAAACATGAAATTTGGGTCTCCACACATAATGTGTACTACAATGAACAGTGTAGGTGTGAGAGATATACCCAAGCGTGCCATAAGAAAAATATCTAACACCAGGAAAAGGGTTAACTAATCTACATGAGTGATAGTGCCTCTTCCTAGGTTTGAATGAAACATGCTTTGATGATTTTGAAACATATTCTTCAAAAGGTGGAGGTGCATAAAATTATGCAAAAGTCGGAGGTATTTCATTTTTCTCAAAAGCACAAATTTTTACTCTTAGAAATTCATTCTCCTTTTTAAGACTTACAATTTCAAATTTTAATGCACTCTTACTACTCTCTAAGTCACATGCCATGGTGTCTAATTCTTTAAAAGCTCTTTCTAAATCAACATGCGAGATTTTCATTGAATCATGCTCACTAATCAAATTAGAATGCTTTTTATTCAATTCATCAAATTCATCAAGTAGTGACATATAATTGCAATCAAGAGTAGAATGATCTTTAATCAAAATTTCATGCTCTTTTTGTAAATTCAGAAATTCTAATTTCAGACTAGCATGAGTTTTCTTAAGTTTTCTATATGATGAATAAATTTTCTCAGAAACATCTAGCAATTGATCATAGGTTAGCTCACATACCATTTCTTGATAAGACTGACCAGGATGACCATCAGCCATCAGACACAAGATAGTATTCTCCTCTTCAGCTTCAGTCTCAAAGGAGTCAGATGCAGAATCTTCCTAGAACGTCTTTTGAATCCACTTCTTATCCTTCCTAAACTTGGGTTTCTCCTCACCCTTCTCCTTGCTTGGGTGAGCTTTAAGTGTAGGACAATCAGCCTTTATATGTCCAAGCTTCCTGCATTCAAAGCAAACAGTATCAGATGAACTTTTAAAATTTTTACTACTCTTACCTTTGTTCCCTTTCTGAAAGTTCTTATGTTTCTTCCTTAGAAAGCTTTTGAATTACCTAGTGATTAAGGAAACATCATCGCTATCACACCCGAAAGAGTTAGTGTCAGTATCGTTGGCCTTCACCGCCTCAGTTTTCTCCCTCTTCTTCTCACCTGCATCAATTTATCATTGGTTCACTCCTTACTCATAAGAAATGAGTGACCCAAGTAAGTTATCAATAGATTAAGTGTTCAAATCTTTGGATTCAGTAATTGCAGTTATCTTGGCATCAAAAGAAGAAGACAAACATCTCAGAATTTTGTTCACTTTTTCATATTTTGTAAGTTCTCTTCCTAAAGCATGTAAAGAAGTAACAATTTGAGTGAACCTAGTATACATTTAAGAAATCAATTCACTAGGTTTCATGTGAAAGAGTTCATAATTATGAAGTAAGATGTTCAATCAAGATTGCTTAACCTCAGATGTACCTTCATAAGTAATGTATAATCTATCTTAGATTTCTTTACCAGTCGTACAAGTGGAAACACGCATGTAATCTTTAGATTTTAAAGCACAGAAAAAATAGTTTAAATATTTTGCATTCAATTATGCTAAATCACGATCATCAAATATCCAATCAGTGAAAGAAAGTTTAGTTTTAACATTATTAACCATTCTAAAAGGTGCTTCATAGACATCATTAACAAGCATCCACATGTGATAATGAATTGGTTGTAAAAAGGTGGACATGCGAGTTTTCCAAAAATCAAAAGGTATGTTATCAAATAATGGGGGTTGTGTAATTGAATAACGTTCAGTAGTATTACGATTACCAAAGTTATCCATGGATCAAAATTCAAAAGTTTTTAAACTTAATTTTTGAATCCCGTTCTGATACCACTTGAAAGTTCGATAGGGATGTGAAGCCCTTATGAACTAGTCCTGAGGCTAACCAAGAGGGGGGGGGGTGAATTGATAGTTTTAAAAATTTGAGAGCAAAAATAATGATTTAGAAAATCTTTTTGAATGTTTTAAAACTTTTATAATTATGCGATGTTGTGCAGATGTTTAATAATAATAGAATAATACTCACAATCACACAATCATCAACAAGAAAATAAATGTGAAAAATAATTAAAAAGAACACACCAGATTTTATAGTTGTTCGGTCAACTTAACCTATGTCCACTCGCCGGAGCCTCCCCTCCGGGTATTGCACTAACACTAAGTGACTCTCCTTCTGCTCCCATAACAAGGCAGAGAAGCCTGTATAAAAACTCCTTTCCACCGACCCGGTGAGGCAGAGAACCTGAACTCCTTTCACTTCCTCCTAAAGCAGGCAGAGAACCTAGACTCCTTTTGCTTCCTCCTGAAGCAGGCAGAGAACCTGGACTTCTTTCGCTTCCTCCTGAAGCAAGCAGAGAACCCGGATCTTCTTGCGAATGATCCTCCCACAGAGACATCGACAAGATAAGAGACGACAAATAGAGAAGATGACTCAGATCCTTACTTGGAGCAACCTTTATGAAACCCTCACAAACTCCCCCTCACAAGATCCTCTCTCTCTCTCTCTCCCAAGCTCTCTCTCTCTCGCAAGGTTTTCTCTAGAAAGGAAAGTGGCAAAAGATTTTTCTTGCTAGAAGAAAAGGATCTTTTATAAGAGGGCTTAAAATTTGCCCTAAATCTCAACTGGTCGATAAATATCATCCAGGATAATCGAAGGATCGTCCTATACGATCAATTTAAAATCTCATTTTTCAGCCTGGATGATATGTTTTTTATGGTTGATTAGAAGACAAAGTTGTTCAGATCGTCCCGTATGATTCTGCGATTGTTTGGGACTATTAGTGTAAATCAGGAATTTCATCCAGAGAATAGTTCTGTTCGTCCAGAGCAACTTTTTCTAGATGATCTCACAATGACTTGATCGTCCAGGATGATATTTTTATCGTCCTGTATGATTAGTTCAAAACAGCCAAAATCATCCTGAGCATAGTTTTGATCGGCCTACACAAAATGTGATGTACGATTTAAAATGACTTGATCATCTGGGATGATATCTATATGATCCCGTACAATCAGTTCAAAACTGAACATATCATCAAGAGGATAATTCGGTTCAGCCAGTGGAAATGCTCTAGACGGTCAGGATTTTGCATGTATCATCCCGTACGATATTACGATCGTCCGGGATGATATAATCATATCAATCAGGTATTAATTACTTTCCTTAATTACCAGACTAATTTTGGTATGATTTTAAAGGATCATCCAAGATGATACACGTATCATCCAGGACAATCAGGCCAAATCTCTAAAAATAAAACTTGCCTAACTTAATCTGGCGGCTGAGCATTTTTTATTTTAGCCTATCATCCTGTACGATCAGATGATCATCTAGGATGATCTGCTTAATCAGACAGCCTTAACTTGGTTATCCTAATTAGGGTTTCTATTTTCATTGGATCGTCCAGGACAATGTGAATATCGTCCAGGATGCTCTGAATAAAAAATGAACAGAAACTCTAATTCACCAAAACTCTCCCCCTGAGTGTGTGTGTGCAAGGTTACTTAGCTAAGGGATCCTTCACATTACATTTGACTCAATAAAGATAAAAATAGTACATTGGACCTGAATTACAAAACAGTCTGACTCGATCTTGGGCTGGCTTGAACTTACAATTAATCCTGCGAACCTGAAAGATTAAACAGACAACTAGAAATAGAAATGTTTGCTATCATCAAAATTATAGTCCTTGAAACTAGATTCATAACAAATTGTATTCCAATCTCACCCATATGCCTGCTTAGGACCTTTTATCTCTTCAGAGCCCCTGGCCTTTCACCCAATTGGGGATTGATATAATATGACCCTTCCTTATAGCCGCTGGACAGTAAAAATTCATCATCTTGGCTATAGATTACTTCACAAAATAGGTGGAGGCAGAACCTATGGCAAAAATTACTGAAGCCAATGCCAAATAATTCCTGTGGAAGAACATAATCTATCGCTTTGGCATTCCTGCAAGGGTCATTACTGACAACGAGACACAATTTATTGCAAAAATTTTAACATCTTTTTATAAGAATTTTTATATTCAGCTAGTACACACTGTTGTAGCCCATCCTCAGACAAATTGGTAAATAGAGGTTACTAATCATACAATTTTGAAAGGGCCGAAGACATGCCTAGGGAAGCTAGGGGCAATGGGCTTAAGAGCTCCCAAATGTCCTTTGGGCTTATCGAACCACTACCAGAACTCCTATAAGAAACCCTATACAACCTCTATTTTGGTACTAAAGCAGTAATACCAGTTGATATTGGTGGCCCAAGCCATAGAGTTTAAACTTTTGACTTCAATAATAATGAGGAGTAGTTCAGAAACAACTTGGATCTCCTCCTAGAAGTAAGAGATGTAGCCTCACTCAGGACCACTACATTCCACAAAAGAGTTGCCCATCACTATAATCAGAGGGTGAAACCTTGATCTATCTTTATAGGGGACTTAGTTCTGTGCAGCATCGAAGTAGGTGGAAAGGGCCCTCAACGTAACAAGCTCTCTCCCTCTGGGAGGGTCCTTATTTGGTGGCAGCTATGGTTAAGCCTAGTACCTTAAATTTAAAGGATGCCAATGGGAAGATGCTCCCTCGAACATGGAACGTTGGAAACCTTCATAAGTATTATCAGTTGATGTTGAATATACTGCTTGTCTTATGTTATATATTTTCTCCAAAGTTATTATGTATTTCTTATATATCTCTTCTCTGTGTTGAGTGTAGCAAAACCCTTTTAGTGCTAATATCCCTAAGTTATACTAGGGAGTTATTATACTATCTTACATAGAACACTAATGTGATGTTCCTTTTTGTTTTGATGTTCTAAAATTGTCTCCTTCTGTAAAAGGATAAAAAATTAATAGAAAATTTAACTTCTTTATCCATGATTCGATAAATACACAATTTACATTACATCTCAATCACTGGATGATCAATCCCAGGGGGATTTGATCTGACCTGTTCCATACAAGTTAATGTCATCAAGCAAAGGCTTTGACTAACAACCTCGGATAGGTAAAATATTCTAGGAGGGTGTCTTAAATCTCAAATCACTAGATGATCAATCCCATGAGGATTTGATCTGACCTCTTCCGTACAATTTAATTTTATCGAGCAAATGTTTTGACATACAACATCCAATAGGTCAAAAACATCTTAGGAGGATGTCCCTTACATTCACTCAAATCAAGGTGAGTCTATAAAAATATTTCTCATCATTCAAATTGAAAACTAAGTAAATTTCATTTGCATATGAGAAAGAAAAGAAAAGAACATCAATAACTTCTTATATCACAGAACATCACATACATCATATGAAAATATCAACAAAAAATACATGTAATCATTATAAAAAAATATATAAAGTGGTATAATAAATAATAGAAAATCACTTCAGAATCTCAATATCAACATCATCCCATCAAAGGCAAAGGCCTTATGTAACTCACTTTCGATCTTCTCACCATCTTTGAGTCTGAAGAAGAGTGACCAGACGCCTGGCTAGGTGTCAACCTTTGAACCTCTGCTCTAGTCTTGTGATGCACTAGTCAAACATCTATTAGAAAACCTCTAATGAAGCCTTCCTCTATACACTCTAGCTCATAGGCCTTCACCTCCACATAATATACATGGTCGCGAGCTTCCTAAATTTGATCCTGGACAATCATCTTGAAGGCAACAGACTTCTTGAATTCTTCTATAACTATAGAAGGCGATTATTTTGATTTAGGTTGGGTATCTTTCTCAGACAATAAACTCTTGATCCTCTAGTTCTTATTTTCAATTGTGACTATCTTCTTCTCAAGGATCTACTAATTTTTCACATGTTAATTGATTGTTGCTTATGCATCCACCAACCAATATGAGGTGATCCATCTGTTAATTTTGTAATGAGGTTAAAGTTGTTATAATGGCTAATTCCACCCAGCATTCTGCTAACTACACTTCCACATCCTTCATCTCCCTGATTTTCTATCATACTTCTTCTTGTACTCTCCTTGAAGATATTTGACCTTTACAAACTCATCATCCCAGTCATTCAAGGCCTTGGTCATTTTAATTTCAAGATCCATGCATTACACCAATTGAAATAATAAGACAAGTTTCGTAAGGGACATATCCTTATGAGATTACAAAAAGAAAAAGCAAAAAAGAGAATGGGAACTCACCAACTCCTCAGCTTGTCAATGGCCAGAATATTGATGTTTCAAAAATCTTATGGAATGTGTGACTTGGATGGAGAGACATGGTGACCTTTGTTAGTGATTGTCAAAATCTTCTCCACTCTTTTCTTCTTGGATGCCTGCGGATCACCCTCATTTCTTGATTATTTAGGAGGAAACTTTGAGGGTTGGATAGCTACCTTCGGTATTTTTGCAGACTTTTTCAACATATGTGCATGTGATCTCTCTACCTGAGTAGATATTCCTACCTTGAACAAATATTCTTCATCTACATATCTGCTCAAATAGTGCACCTCATAGTGAAGGGTATCTATTTTAGGAGGGTTAAGTATCTTCAGTAAATCCTCTACTTCAACAAGAAGGGGAATGAGTAAATCCTTCGGCTTTCCCCATTTTTCTAGGAAATTCCAGTCATTCTTCACAAAGAAGAAATCACTCAACCAGCTTTTTAATGGATCTCAAGTACAAAGATCCAACCACTTGGATCTAAAGGAGATACGACCCTGCGTGTCACTAATAAGATGAACCATCTGAGAAAGACACTCTGGAGACAACTCCGCTCCATGATCTCTAAAAACTTGATCAATCCCATTATGATCGACATGGCTCTATAAGAAAGCTGGGACAAACTCACTCCACATGTCGTTAAAATGTCGACCAACTCTAGAGGAGGGAGAAATTGCAACCCTGCTCGTAAACTAAACTCATACATCATCCAAAAAGTTGGAGGAGGAGAACAAGCACGATCTGACTTAGTAGGTACCTTCATCACAAGATCATTGGAGAAGTGGAATTTCTTCCTAAAAATAATCAAGGAATTGCCTGTGATGGTGGTGATGACATCATCAGCCATGACCACCTTATAAGTTTTCTTCAGACCCTCAGATTAGACAACAGGATGTTCTCCTTTGGCTGGGGGGATTTTGGTGGAGGTGTGGTCACCCATTTGAATTTCTACCCTAAAGAGGGGCACTGAATTTGAGAGGGATGCCCCTTATAAATAAATAGTGGAATGCCTCTAGAGTAAGAAAAAAATGAGGGAGCAAAAAATTGGAAGGCCAGAAATTCTAACTTTTACATAAGGAGAGGGGCAATGATTTTGTGTAGGGAAAGTTACCTATAAATGATAGTGGAATGCGCCGACTGTAAGAAAGTCAGAAGGAGAAGGGAGAAGGAGGAGAGGTGCATTTTTCCCCCTAATATAGGGGGTATTTAGAAGAGTATTTTAGGGGAAAAAGAAGTTTCTAGAAGCAACTTAATTTTTTTTTTTAAATTCTTTCAAATTTTTTTTTGAAATTTCTAGAATTTTAAAAAAGTTTTAACTATTTTTTATAAATAATAATAATAATAATAAATTATATATATATATAATAAAAAAACTAGCTGCCAGCGGTTAGCGTGAAACGACGCTCGGCTGCTAAATCGCATGCGCTGAACTGCGTGGGTAGCCAGCGATCCGTGAGGGCAGGCAGTGGCATCAGTGCGGGCTAGACGGGTAACGAACGGACCAAGGTGCGGGCTAGGTGGGCTACGGGTGGACTAGGGCGCAAGCCAGGTGGGCTTGGTGTGTGGGCTAAGCAGGCTTGGTGCGTCGGCTAGGCGAGCCAGGTGTGCGGGTCTGCCGCCAGTGGCGGCAGCTTCGGGCGTCCAGCCAGCCAGCCAATTCGCCTGCCAATTAGGGTCCGAACGTAATTTTTGGCCCGGCAGGCAAAATTGGATATTTTTGGGGGTCCCCAGGACTATTTTTCGACTTTCTGGACTAAATTTTGGCACTTTTAAATCCATTCGGGACCTCTACGCCTAAGATTAGATTATTTGCAAGTTTCAAATCACATAAAAAAATCTCCAAAAAATTATGATGCATATTTTTGAACTTCTGAAGCTTCGACGTCTAAATATAGGGGTACAACTGATATATCATCAAAAACTTATGTTGATCAAGCACGAATCGCGAGGCAAAATCAAGTTAGAAACTTCAAAAATTAATCCTGGAACCATCTTAACTCCGATTTCAGTAAACTTATAGTTGAACTAAGCGTCTCGAAAATACAAACCCAACAACACCAAAGTTGACTCAATTAGAGCTCAAATGGGTCCAAATCGAAGCCCTGAAGCTCATATGGATGATTCAATCCATAATTTGGAACACCAAATGGTTTCTAAATGTGACATTCTTATAATCGAATCGAGCGGCTCGACGAGACAAATCTAACAAGCCCAAGATTGCCAAATTCTGATATCATTAAGACATTAAAATCCCCAATAAATGGTTCATGATCAAGGGATTTAACATCAGTCGTTCATTCAAATAGCTCCCAATTTACCCTTGTTCTTCCTTCTATTTACTAGCCATGCCACTCTTAGAAAACTATAAATAGACCCCTCATTTCTCATGAGAGGGGACCCCAAGCAAGAAGAGAAGGAAGAAAAGGAAGATAAGGAAGAGAGCCCTCTTGCCACTAGACTCCTTGACCACTGCTGGAGTTCCGCCCAATCTCCAAGTGAAGCTGAAATTTCGCCCGATCTCCAAGTGATGCTATAATTCCACCCGATCTCTAAGTGATGCCGGAGTTCTGCTCGACCTCCAAGTGATGCCGGAGTTCCGCCCGATCTCCAAGTGACGCCAAAATTTCACCCGATCTCCAAGGGATGCCGAAATTTTGCCCGATATCCAAGCGACGCCAGAATTCTGCCCGATCTCCAAGCGATGCCGGAATTTCACCCAATCTCAAATTCCACCCGATTTCCAACTGATGACTGAGTTTTGCCCGACCTCCAAGTGATGCTGGAGTTCTGCCCGATCTCCAAGTGACGCCGAAATTCCGTCCAACCTCCAAGTGACATTAGAGTTCCACACGACCTCCAAAAGTCGCCGGATTTTTGCTCGCCATTTTGTAACTAGATTTTAACCCGACGATTGATTATTGTAATCTGATCGTTCTCAATTTCAGGGACGAGCCAGTCATTTGTACTCAAATGAAACACTAGGGGAATCTTTTCAGCTGGGCGTGGCATTGTGGTTTTGCCCCTTTCTAGTGTTTTCCACATAAAAATCCTAATTTTTTTATTTTTCTTTTATTTGTGTGCTGGATATCCATACAACGCTGATAAGAAAAATCCTAACTCTATCGTGCGTATATTTTAGCCCGCAACAATGTTATATTTAAATTCGTAATTTCATTTCAAAGGCTCTATTATATATTTTCAGACTTTGCAATGATGAATATAAATATTATTGGATATATTTTAATATTAATATTATATTTGAATAAATTTATTTTCACTAATTTTAAATTATGTTATATATAAGTTATTCAAGGGCTATAACTGTGTTAATTTAAGCGTAAATCTAAACACAATGAAGCCTATTATGATATGAATTCTATTGGGATATCCTATTTTAAATTTTTTTAAAAAAATTAAATTAATTTTTAATAAAATTTTAAGTAAAAATTATATTGATAATCATTTTTTAATTTTAAATGTTGTATTCAATATTTTCCTTGAAAATAAGTCAATACTTAAATTTTAAATTAATTTTAGTATGGATTTTCAAATTTTATTTTGAGAAATAATATTCATTTAAAACTATCATTTTTATTATGCTTAATTCATCTATTAAGGTTCTATAAAATACTCTTATGATTTATAAAACATTTTATTATGATTTTATAAAATGCAATTATCATGATTTTATGACTATTTTATTACGATTTATAAAATTTTAATATTTATAATAATTCTTGTTAAACTTACTTTACATTATAAATTTATTATTGATATATCATCAAGAAATTATCTTGATCGGGCATGAATCTCGAGGCAAAATCAAGTTGGAAACTTCTAAAATTAATTCAGAGACCATTTGAACTCCGATTTCAACAAACTTATAGTCAAATTGATCGTCTCGAAAATACAAACCCAACGACACCAATTTCGACTCAGTCTAATCCCAAATGATGCTAAATCAAAGACCTGAAGCACATTTGAATGGTTCAAACCAAAATTTGGATTACCAACTGGTTTCCAAAGATTACATGCTTATAGTCGAATCGAGCGGCTCAACGAGACGAATCCAATGAGCTTAAGATTATTGAATTCTGATATCATTAAGACAAACAAATGCCTAATGAATGGTCCATGATCAAGGGATTCAACATCTATCGTTCACTCAAACCACTCACAGTTTACGCTTGATCTTCCTCTTATTTACTGGCCATGCCACTCTGAAAAAACTATATATAGACCCTTCATTCCTCATGGAAGTGGGGAGAAGAAAGGGGCCTAAGGAAGAAGAGATGGAAGTGTTCTCTTGCCACCAG
Source organism: Dendrobium chrysotoxum (assembly GCA_019925795.1). Lineage (NCBI taxonomy): Eukaryota > Viridiplantae > Streptophyta > Magnoliopsida > Asparagales > Orchidaceae > Dendrobium > Dendrobium chrysotoxum. The sequence goes on from CM034308.1 coordinate 50,596,297, forward strand.
ACTCCTCGACCACCTCCCCGCCATGAACCGACGCTGGACTTCTACCCATAGCCAAATTTTAACCTGTCGTCAGATTTCTACTCGAAGCCGGACTTCCGCCTGACGCCAGACTTCCGCTCATCGTCAGATTTCTACCCGACGCCAGATTTTTATCCGAAGCCAGACTTCTGCCCGTCGTTGGATTTGTTCCAGATATCAGACTTTCGCCCGTTGCTGAACTTTTACCAGACAACAAAAAGCCCCCCGACGCTGGACTCCTACCTAACACCAGACTTATGCTTTCCGCTAGACTTTTATCGGACTTCCACCTGTCACCGGACTTTCACCTATTGCTGGATTTCCACCCAACGTCAGATTTATATCCGACGCTCGATTTCTACCCTGTTGCAAATCTGGGTTTCAAGGACTATAATTTTGATGATAGTAAACATTTCTATTTTTGGTTGATTGTCTAATATTTCAGGTCCACAGGATCAATTGCAAGTTCAAGCCAGCCAAGATCGAGTTAGTCTATTTTGTAATTCAGATCCAATGTACTATTTTTATCTTTATTGAGTCAAATGTAATGTAATTGATCCTCTAGCTAAGTAACCTTGCACACACACACTCAGGGGTAGAGTTTTAATGAATTAGAGTTTCTATTCATTTTTTGTTCTGATCATCCTGGATGATATTCACATCGTCCTAGATGATCCAGTGAAAATAGAAATCCTAATTAGGGCGACCAAGTTAAGTCTGTCTTATTAAGCAGATCATCTTGGATGACCCATCGATTATACAGGATGACAGGCTCAAATCAAAAATTCTCAGCCGCTAGATCAAGTTAGGCAAGATTTTATTTTTAGAGATTTGGTCTGATCATCCCAGACAATACGTGTATCGTCCTGGATAATCTTTGACAATCATGCCTAAATTAGTTTGGTAATTAAGGTAAGCAATTAATACCTGATTGATATGATCATATCATCCTGGATGATCGCAATATCGTACGGGATAATACATGTAAAATCCTGACCATCCAGAGCATTTCACCTGGCCGAACAGAACTCTCCTCTGTACGATATTCCTACTTTTGAGCTAATCATATGGGATGATATAGATATCATTCTGGATGATCAAGTCATTTTAAATCGTACAGCATATTTTGTGTAGTCCGATCAGTACGATGCTCAGGATGATTTTTGATATTTTGAATTAATCATACAGAATGATAGAAAGATCATCCTGGACGATCAAGTCATTTTTGAGATCATCCTTCCTAAGTTGTCCTGGATGAACGTAACTATTCCCTGGACGAAATTCCTGATTTACACTACTCATCCCGGACGATCGTAGAATCGTACGGGACAATCTGAATAAACTTTTCTTCTGATCGTCTAGAGAAACCAAATCATCCAGGCTGAAATATGAGATTACTAATCGTACAGGACAATCTGTCGATCATTCTGGATGATCTTTGACGGCCAGTTGAGATTTAGGGTAATTTTTGAGCTCTTCTTTAGAAAGATCTTTTTCTTTTAATAAGAAAAATCCTTTGCCACTTTTTATACTAGAGAAAACCTAAAGAGAGAGAGAGAGCTTGGGAGAGAGAGAGAGAGGATCTTGTGAGGGGAACTTTGTGAGGGCTTCACAAAGGTTGCTCCAAGTAAGGATCAGAGTCGTCTTCTCTAGTTGTCATCTCTTGTCTTGCTGGTTGTTCTTGGTGGGATCGTTTGCAAGAAGATCCAGGTTCTCTGCCTGGTTCAGGAGGAAGTAAAAGGAGTTCGGGTTCTATGTCTACTTTAGGAGGAAGCAAATAGAGTTTAGGTTCTCTGCCTCACCGGGTTGGTGGAAAGGAGTTCTTGTACAAGCTTTTCTGCCTTGCTGTGGGAGCAAAAGGAGTCACTTTGTGTTAGTACACTACCCGGAGGGGAGGCTCCGGGGAGTGGACGTAGGTCAAGTTGACCGAACCACTATAAAATCTAGTGTGTTCTTTTCAATTACTTTTCGAACTTATTTTCTATTGGTGATTCTGTGATTGTTGTTATTATTTTGTTATCGTTAAACATCTGCACAACATCGCATGATTGTAAAAGTTTTAAAACATTCAAAAAGATTTTCGTAATCGTTATTTTGCTCTTGAATTTTTAAAACTACCAATTCACCCCCCTCTTGGTTAGCCTCAGGACTAGTTCATAAGGGCTTAACATCCCTATCGAACTTTCAAGTGGTATTAGAGAGTGATTCAAAAATTAAGTTTAAAAACTTTTGAATTTGATCCATGGCTAACTTTAGAAATCATAATACTACTGAAGGTTATTTAATTACATGACCACCATTGTTTGATAACATACCTTTTGATTTTTGGAATACTCGCATGTCCACCTTTTTACAATCAATTGATTATCACATGTGGATGCTTATTAAGGATGGCTATGAAGTACCTTTTAGAATGGTTAATAATGTTAAAACTGAACTACCTTTCACTGAATGGACTCTTGATGATCAGGACTTAGCCCAACTGAATGCCAAATATTTAAACTATTTTTTCTATGCCTTAAAATCTTAGGATTACATGCGTGTCTCTACTTATACAACTGGTAAAAAAAATTGGGATAGATTATGCATCACTTATGAAGGTACATCTGAGGTTAAGCAATCTAGATTGAACATCTTACTTCATGACTATGAACTCTTTCATATGAAACCCAGTGAATCAATTTCTGAAATATATACATGGTTCACTCAAATTGTCACTTCTCTATATGCTTTAGGAAAAGAACTCACTAATTATGAAAGAGTGAACAAAATTCTTAGATGTTTGCCTTCTTCGTATGATGCTAAGATAACTGCGATTACTGAATCTAAAGATTTGAATACTTTTTCTAGTGATAGCTTAATTGGATCACTCATTGCTTACGAGCAAGGGGTGAACCAAAGACAGCTTGATGTAGGTGAGAAGAAGAAGGAGAAAATTATGGCGCTGAAGGCCGACGATAATGACACTGACTCTTCCGGGTCTAATAGCGATGATGTTGCCATAATCACTAGGCAATTCAAAAGCTTTCTCTGGAAGAAACATAAGAACTTTTAGAAGTGGAACAAGGGTAAGTCCAGTAAAAATTTTAAAGGTTCATCTGATACTGTTTGTTTTGAACGTAGGAAGCCTGGACATATAAAGGTTGATTGTCCTACACTTAAGGCTCACTCAAGCAAGGAGAAGGGTGAGGAGAAACCCAAGTTCAGGAAGGACAAGAAGAAGATTTAAAAGGCATTCTGGGAAGATTTTATATCTGACTCCTCTGAGACTGAAGCAGAGGAGGAGGCTACAAATTTGTGTCTGATGGCTGATGATCATCCTGGTCAATCTGATCAAGAAGAGGTATGTGAGCTTACTTATGACCAATTATTTGATATTTTTGAAAAAATTCATTCATCATATAGGAAACTTAAGAAAACTCATGCTAGTCTGAAATTAGAATTTCTGAATTTACAAAAAGAGCATGAAATTTTGATTAAAGATCATTCTACACTTGATAGCAATCACATGTCTTTACTTGATGAATTTGATGAATTGAACAAAAAGGATTTTAAATTGATTATTGAGCATGACTCATTGAAAAACTCGCATGTTGATTTAGAAATAGCTTTTAAAGAATTAGACAACATGGCATGTGAAGTGGAGAGTAGTAATGGAGCATTGAAATTTGAAATTACAAGTCTTAACAAGGAAAATGAATTTTTAAGAGTAAAAATTACTGCCTTTGAGAAAAATAAAACACCTCCTACTTTTTCACAGTTTTATGTACCTCCACCTTTTGAAGAATTTATTTCAAAATCTTCAAAGCATGTTGTTTGATTGAAAAAAAATATATTTTGAAAAAAGATTAATTATATTTAGGAATAATTTAGAATTGACATTTAAATTTTAATTCTGAAATTGAATGCCCATTAGTGATAATATACTACCTCAAAAGGTAGAGATAAAATCTCCTAATGGGTTCGAATTTAGAATTACAAGCCTAATCCTGAATATCGTAGCTAGATTCAGGAGGGAACCACATATGACCCCAAAGGATAAAAATGAAGTTCAGTCAAATATCTGGCTACGATAATCTGGATAAAGTATCATTAATTTCATATTCAAAATTATATCAATAAATGATATATCATCCCGAAGGAAAAAAAGATCATTCATTGTTAATTACTTGAACATGACGACAATGATCGCCATTTTTTGTTTTGATTGAAATATATATTTTTGAAAAAAGTGCTAATTTTCTTTGGGAAATGTTTGATTTCTGGAATTTTAATATTTGAAATCAAACACTTATTATGAATGATATATCACCTCAAAAAGTGATCATATCGTTCCTTAATAGGTTCAGATTTTAAAATTTGAGATTTATCCTGATTATTGTAATCAAACTCAAGGAGAAACAACGTATAATCCCGAAGGATTAAAATGATGTTTAATCCAATATTCGACTACAATAATCTAGATAAAGATCATTAATTTTATGATCAAAGTTATGATAATAGAATGATATATTTCTCTGGGGAAAGAAGATATCGTCTATTATCGATCATTCGAAAATGACGATAATGATCGTTGACTTTTGAATTTTCCAAAGATAATTAATTAAAGGTTTTGAAAAGTTTGATTTTGAAAATTTGGTCTGGCTTTCTAAATCTCCTATGAGTGCAAGCCCTCGTAGTTAATTACATCATAGGAAACTAGAAAATTTTCTATGAAAACTCTCGATTAAAATAGTGATAAGAATTTTATTTAGATTTTAAAGTTTGATGTCAAAAGAGATTAAGGGTTGGAAATTCAACAGGGACGGGATCAAATTTGAACAGTTATTTCTGGAGTCAAAGGAAGAAGGGTAGGAGGTGTTTTGAGATTCTGAATTACTTCAGAAATAACCCAACCTATCCTAAGTGTTGGGCTTGAATTTGATTGAAAGAGATTTAAGTTTGAATGATTAATTTTATTAGAAAGTAGAAATTAGATTCCCGGAGGTTATGGTCTTAGTATTGAAAATCTGCCTCAGATCCTAAGTATAAAATGGGTACTGAAAATTAGTGACCCGAAACCTAGCTAATGCAATGCAATCCTGGACTTACCCCGGCCTTGATTGGGGAGCTAGCTAAACCACCTAAGTGCTTCAAAACCATGTTGTTCGGACTTTTATGAAAGAGTGGTTAGGGACATTATTTAAGATTAATTTAAGGAGAGCGGGGCCAACATCTAGAGCAGATTCCTAATTGGCCCCTTAACATATATTGGGTGAAATGATTAAGCTAAGAATATAATTTAAGATTAGACTCAATTTTAATTTGTTACTAATGTTATGCATGCTAGTTAACTCGAACGCTTAAATCAGGATGTAGCAGTTTTTAAAAAAGGCTTTAAAAATAGTTTTATCCTAGAGATGCACAGTTCCCCTTGGACAGAACTACACCCTCATAGGTCAGGTGGTCTGCAAGAACCTGCAGGTGGGGAGGTGCCTAGCAAAGAAAAAGAAAGTGTAATAAAATTCATATGAAAAACCCCCAGCGGTCCCGGACTTGCTTCTTAAATCGTTAGAGTTTCTATGTTGGCTTAAAAGTTTTAAATTTGTTTAAATAGAAATAGTTTTAGCATACCCTTACGAGCCTCCGATCGAGTTTCAGGTTAAATCAAAATCGGCATGCAATAATCGCCAAAAAACTACAAAGAGCAGGCAATGCTAATCGTAATCAACATCAATCAAGTCAATCAAATAATTAAATCAATTAAATAAATGCTCAAATTGAAAGCTCATGTGGCAAGTGCCACTTAATTGTATAACCCGGGGTTTGCAGGAAAAGTAAAGTGGCCGGGTACCACAAACTACAACCTGGATTCTACTCCTAAGACTCAGGTGACTTTGAGAATGGGTCTTCTCGTTCTTCACTTCCTCATTTTCTTGTAACTCCTTGGATCGTCGGGTCCGGATATTCGAATGATAAGAAACTCCCCCTGAGTAGGGGTGTTATCTTTTCTCTTTGAATGTTTAAAAGTCATCCTAATTTGGATCTCCAAATGGATAGGAACTCTCCCCTAAGGGATGTCCCTTCCTCTTTGGATTCCAAATTGGATGCTTAAATATCCCATTCTCAAAGCACTTAACACATTACAACTCAAATTTAAATTATATCAATTAAAATTAAAAATCTAGACTCGATCCTGCAGGGTTATCCTAATAATCAACAGTTAAAATGACATCCCAAGAAGTTATAATTCTGCTCAAGCAGTTAATATTTGCAAGTAAAATACTCAAATCATAGCCATATTTGGCCATGCTCTTTTAATTCTAAGGGGGGTCTTAAGCGTTCTGGAGCACCTGCAGAAGACAGCATTAATTTTAAAGCTTAATTTTATTATACCTCCTTTAATTAATGCCCTGTATGAGCATGACCACCTACATAAGATTGAATTAGTACAAATCGTTCCTAACCTAGGGGTAGATCTAACGTATAATCAATCACATCACAAAGCGTAGTAAATAAATAAACAATCACATCAATTCTACTACTAGCAAACGGTATGTAGTGAAAGCTCAAAAATCCGGCACACAGCAAGAAAGTAAACACTGGCCTAACCTAAGACTAGAGTTGGTTGTCCTAGCAAACCATCTAAAAGTGTATGAGGTAGGCTATGTGGCTTTAATATGTCCTAAATATGATACTTGATTGAAGTTGTTTGATGTTCTGGTTGGTTGAAAGGCTCAAAGGAGTTTCTAATTAAAGTTTAAATCTTAATAATTTGAATTTGATTTAAAATTAATTTTAATGGTTTGTTGGATACCACCTTTATTGCACACTGAGGCCGTAAAGTTTATTTCACCTCCTTGGGGCTAATTTAATAGCCTTGTAGGTCAAGGTTACCTAGTACCCGATAAAATTAGGTGATTTGAGTTTAATTAAGTTTGAAAGTTAATTAATTTTAATTAAGGTTGGTTGGTTGCTGGTTTTAGTATTGATTTAAGATTTTCTGGAATTTTTAATGATTTATCAAATTTTAGAATTTTCTGGATTATTTTAATGATTAAATTCAAGGGTCAAAAGTTGACTTTTTAATTTAAAGTATTTTCTAGAAAGTTAGTATTTTATTAAAATATTAGACCTTAATATGATCAGTTAGACTATAAGTACACTAAAATTGAATTTTTTAATATTTTATTATGAAGGTTTGAAGTTTTGACTTGATTTTGAACTAAATTTGACCAAAAGTTGACTTTTTTAAATTTGTTTGATTTCTGGAAACTTAACATTTTTGATAAATATTAGACCTTAAGATGAGTCATATGCCTTTGAGTTTGCTCAATTTGGAGTTCATTTGAATTACTTATGAATTTTTGAAGTTTTGACAATTATTGAATTTTCAAAATTATTTAATTAAAGGCCTTTTGATGGTTTGAATCCAAATGACCTCCAAACTCCTTGGAATAAACTTCAAAGATCAGGAATGACCTAACAAGAGATTCCTAACTGTTTGAGAGATTTTTGGTATTTTTTAATTATTTTTAATTAATTAAATTATTTAAATATTGAATTTCACTTGAAATTAAATGAAGCTTGATTTTATAGTCTAGTTAAGAGGCTTTTATTTTTTATTGATTAAGGGTTCAATTCTGGTCAATTTGAGGTATTATTTGTAATTTTTAGACTTAATCTTGATTTATTACATTTTCTGGAAGTTTTTAAGGCTTAATTAAGGTTTAAGTTTGATTAGGTTAATTAAGGGGCTTAAAGGCTTCAAAATTCAGTGAGAAAATTTCCTAGGGCTTAGAGTATCACTAAGTTCAAGTGTTCAAAGTTTCAAGTCAATTTGAAATGTATCCTAATTATTAGAATTATTCTAAGTTTTCTAAATAAGTTCTTAATTATTATCCTTAATGATATCATTAGATTAAGGGGTTCAAATCAAAGTCACTAACCCTTAGAATACACCTAAATAATCATACCACAGCAAGATTAAATTTTAAATATACATGCATAGGGTGAAACGAATTTTTCATTATTTGAGTTAAATTTTGACCCATATGATAGAAAATTCTACAGAGCTCAATCAAATGCTCAATTAGGGCAAGAGAAATCACAGAACATAGCAAACATCCTATGATTATTCCCTGCCAAAATTGAGCTCAAATGGGAGACAATAAAAGGATTAAATAAATAAAGATTAAATTCAATATTAATTAAATAACTCCTAAGAAATACCTCAAAATTTAATGAAATCATTTTTAAATGATAGAGCTCTTCATCTTGAATCAATAGACGTATTACATGAAAAATTTGGATTAAAAATTAATTTCTATGGATTTTTGAAGTTTCTGGGCATTTAAATAATTTTTAATTCAATTTTAAACTAAATTAGCCGCTACCGCTGTCGGATCCAATCATTGGCAATGATTGGGATGACGGCGGCACTGCGCCGCATCGCATGCCATGCATCACCATCTAGGAAGTCCACTTAAACATGTCGGATATTGGATCCGACGATCGAAATCGACCGCAGTAATCCAACGGTCAGGAAATGGCCACATCGCCCTCCGCGGACACGCAGTGACCCACGTTCAAAACCCGTCGAATGAAATAGCCATCCGACGCGCTATGGACCATCTGATCGCGCCTTAGTCACAATCAGACAGTTAGGATTTCGCTAGAACTGATAGTTTAAAATTGAATTGAAAATTAAAATGCCCATAACTCATAAAATACTCAATAAAACTTCATGAAAATTGAAACATAGACTGATGGTAACCTAATCTTCCAATGCCTAGAGTTTGAGGGCTCCATGCACTGTAGATTGGTTACAGTTTCAATTTGAAGCTTAAATTTAAAACATAAATAACTTACAATCTAGCCAGTGGATTTTCAACTTCTTGGGCTTGTTGGAAAGCTGGAGATGTCCTCTCCAACTTTGGTGAAGAGTCCAAGAGCTGGATCTGCCTAGATTTGAAGTTATTTTTGAAACTCCTGATTCTCTCTCTAGACTCTCTCTCCTCCCCAATGAGGGCTTTGGAGGGTAGATTTTGATGTGGGGAAGCATGGGAGAGCTATAGGAACTATTGGAGAAGTACCCTAGGAAGCTTGGAAGGCTGGAGAAGTTCTTGAGGGGAAAAATTAAGTGAGAGAAGGTTATGAGAGGAATGATCTTGATTTTTGGGTTTTTAACCTATTGAATCCTCCCCAACCTAAATGGATGACTAGGATTAACTAATTGGGGTCTTGGGTGCTTGACAAATGTCCCAAGTTTATTAGGGAGCAGGAGAATCAAAGGTACCAAAGGACAATGATGTGGAAAGGTGTCTTTGTCCTTTTGGCACATGGGTTTGATTATGGCTGGTTTAAGGATTAATCCATGGATTAAAAATGACTTAAGAAGCTTCTAGAGAACACGTAAAGTTGCTGGAGTTGGAGTGATTAAATGGGTTTAGGTTTAAATGGGATTTTTGACCACTTTGACCCCTCCAATTCCCTTTGTTGACTAGATTTGACTAGTCAACAGTCAAAGAGATGCTGAGGTTGCAGCCAAGGGGAGCTAAGGAATGGTCTTAAATTATTTAAGTGAGTTTGAGATGGTTTGATGGCTAGAGATTGAATTTTGAATGCTTAGAAGGAGGTTTAAATTGATTTGACCAAACTTTGAAGAATTGACTTGATCAACTTGGGTTGGGTTTAATTGACCAAAGATTAAAGTATAATTAGGCCATAGTTTGAATGATATTGAAGGCTTAAGGATATTAACTTAATGATGTGGTTTGATTTGATCCAAATGCATCAAATTTGGCTAGATTTGGGTCTTATTTGACTTGGTCAACTGTTGACCTAGTCAAAGGTCCAGTCAAGTCCAAAATCACTAAGGGAAGTGATCATAAGGATTTGACAAGGTTTTGAATGTATATAAGCCTTGATTCAAAAATAAAGAAGCTCAAGGGTTTGAACTGGTCAACCTGGTTGACTTGGTCAACATAAGGGTTTGAACTGGTCAACCTGGTTGACTTGGTCAACCTGGTTGACTTGGTCAACCATGTTGACCCAGGGTCAAGATTTGGGCTTGACAAATTTAATTGGGAATCTGGATTTTGGTAGAAGTGGTTTTAGAGTCTGGGATGGTCAATTTGGTCAAAATGTCTGTTTTGACCCTTAAAGGCCTGTTTGGTCAACCTAGGTTGACTTGGTCAACCAAGTTAACCTGGGGGCTGGAAGTGGGTCCAACAGGTTTGGTTTGATGTTTGAAAATTATTGGAAGTGGTTCCAAACAATTTGGAGGTCATTTGGTTTGAAAAGTGCATTTGGACCCCAAAGGGGTATTTTGGTCATTTTGACCCCTGGTCAATGGGGGTCAAAATGGGTTCAAAAAAATGTAGTTTATTGTTCAATAAGATATAATCAATGGTCCTGAAGTGATTTGAAGGTTTGGAGAAGGCTCTAAGGTCAGGATCCGCCTGGTGGCAGGTCCAGTGGCATAGGCCGTAAATATTTGAAGGTTTAACAGCCTTTGGATTTCAATTTAGTTTCTGGGGTTAGAGACCTCAGAATGGGCTCAAATTTGGAGGGTTGCTTCTAGATACATGTCACATCAGTATGAAATGGACAGACCCTGAATTAGAGGTCATTTGACTAGGTTCTGAAGTATTCAAAGGTTCACTAGAAAAGGCTTTCAGGACTTAGACCTTTGGCCTTGGATTTTGGATTAAAAAATCTAGATTTGAACTGGATTTTTGATTTGAATGATTGGACTTGAATTATCCATATTATTTATGATCATTTAGAATAATCATGATTGATAGGATAAGATTGAAGTCTGATAGGAAGTTGAATAGACTAGAGCCTGGGCTAGAGTCTAGTTAGATTTAAGGCTTAAATTGATTTAAGGTGTAGACTGATTTGAGATTTGAGTTGATTTAAAATTTGAATTAATCTGGAATTTAGATAGATCTGGGGTCTAGTTAGATCTAAGGTCTAAGAGGATCCTAAGACCTAGATTGATCTAGAGTCTGGGTAGATCTAGGATATGGGTAGATCCTAGGATTTGAAATCTAGAGAAATTCTGGTGTCTAGATATCCTAGGGTTTTGGATTCTAGAATGATCCTAGGATCTAGGTAAGTCTAAGATCTAGAGTCTATGAATAATCTTAGGGTCCAGAGTAAATCCTAGGATCTGGAGTATGGGAAAATCCTAGGGTCTAGAGTAGATCCTAAGGTTTGGAATCTAGGAGAATACTAGAGTTTAGATTAACCTAGAGTTTGATTGACTGGTGTTTAGAATTGATTTAAATCTGGATTAATATTTAAAGTCTGGATTGATTTAAGATCAGATTGATCCTAGGGTCAAGATTAATCCTAAGGACTAGAAAGATCCTAAGGTCTAGATTGGTCTTACTGACCTCATACAAAAATGAGGTCAACACATGTTTCATTCAAACCTAGGAAGAGGCACTATCAACCATATAGATTAGTTAACCCTTTTCCTGGTATTAGATATTTTTCTTGTGGCATATTAGGACACATCTCAAACACCTATTCTGTTCACCGTAGTACACATTGGATGTGGAGGCCCAAATTGCATGCTTCACAGCACAGCATATATGCATTGCATTCTTCTTTTCATAAGAAGGAACCCAAACCTGTTTAGGTTCCTAAATCTGATGTTTGATGATTTTGTAGGTGTGCTCTCATAAAAGGCCTCGTGAGAGCATGTGGTACCTGGACAACGGATGTTCAAGACATATGACGGGAAATCCAAATCAGTTCATTTCACTGGAGACCAGAGCTGGAGACAAGGTTACACTTGGAGACAACACCACTAGGAAGGTGGTAGGAGCAGGTATAATTGGTGATTCATAAAATTTCATTATTGACAATGTTTTACTTATAGATGGATTGAAACACAACTTGCTGAGCATCAGTCAACTCTATGACAAAGGATACAACATCAAGTTCCTTCCCACTTGCTGCATTATAAGCTTAAATAATAAAATTATTTTACAGGGACAAAGTATCAATAATATCTACATACTGGATATAAGCTGTTTTAAAACTGATGTTTCAATTTGCCTAAAAACTACTGATGATGAGTCTTTGTTATGACACAGGAGATTATGTTATGCAAGTATGAAAACCCTTAGAAGAGTCACCCAAAAGAACTTAGTTAGAGGTGTCCCCAAGCTTAAGTTCACTAAGGACCACCTGTGTGATGCCTATCAATTAAGGAAGCAAGTTCACTCCTCTTTCCACTCAATTAAGGACATCAACACCTCTAAACCTTTAAAGTCCTTCACATGAATTTTTTTGGACCCATTAGCACTGCCAGCTTAAGGGGGAAAGTCTATGGATTTATGATTATTGATGATTACTTGAGGTTCACTTGGATTAAATTTTTGTCACATAAATCTGAGTCATTTGATGAATTTAAGTCTTTCTCCACTTGGATTCAGAGGAAGTTAGGTTATGAGATCTTGAATATTCATAGTGATCATGGTGGAGAGTTTAAAAATATGAGATTTGGAACATTTTATGAGGAGCAAGGGATTAGCCATAATTTTTCAGCTCCTAAGACCCCTCAGCAGAACGGGGTAGCTGAAAGGAAGAACAGGACCTTAGTGGAAGCCGCTAGAGCCATGGTTGCTGAGTATTCACTTCCAAAATACTTTTGGGCTAAAGTGGTGAATACGGCCTGTTATGTGCTGAATAGGGTGAATGTTAGATCAAATCTAAATAAGACACCTTGTGAGATCATTAAGGGTAGAACTCTAAACCTGTCCCACCTTCATATCTTTGGCTGTAAGGTTTTCATTCTGAACAATGAGAAATCATCCTTAGGAAAATTTGACCCCAAATTTGATGAAGGAGTGTTCTTATGCTATTCTAGTGTGGGGAAATCCTTTAGGGTGTTTAATAAGAGGACTTTGTTGGTGGAGGAGACAACTCATGTGGTGTTTGATGAATCTGATCCTAAGGGGACTAGAATTGAGGAAGAAGAAGATGTAGGAGAGATTACCCAAGGAGTTAAAAATGTAAATCTGGAGGAAAGGGTAGAACCTGAAAACACTTTGCCTAGAGATTGGAGATATGCTTCGAGTCATCCTAAAAAATTGATCTTAGGAGACCTTTCTGAAGGTGTTAGAACTAGGCATAGACTTAGGAAGGAAGTAAACCATTCTGCCTTTATCTTAATGACTAAACCCACCAACATAAATCAAGCCATTTCTGATGAGTTTTGGATCTTAGGTATGCAAGAGGAATTGAATCAATTTGTAAGGAACGATATTTGGGAGTTAGTAGAAAGACCTAGAAATCAAAGTGTAGTGGGAACCAAGTGGGTCTTTAAGAATAAGATGAATTATTTTGGTGTGGTAGTTAGGAATAAGGTAAGATTGGTCGCTAAGGGGTACAATCTAAATAAAGGGATTGATTTTGAGAAGACCTTTGCCCCTGTAGCTAGTTTGGAAGCCATTAGAGTGCTACTAGTCTTTCCCAATTATAAGGAATTTAAGCTGTTTCAAATGGATGTCAAGAGTACCTTTTTAAATGGGGTAATAAAAGAGGTTGTCTTTGTAGAGCAACCCCCAGGTTTTGAGAGTTCTCAATATCCAAATCATATTTACAAATTAAAAAAGGCCTTATATGGATTGAAACAGGCACCTAGAACTTGGTATGAGAGGCTTAGCACATTCCTACTAGAAAGAGAGTTTATTAAGGGGAGCGTAGACACCACCCTTTTCCTTAGAAAAGTAGGAGATGATCTACTCATTATCTAGATTTATGTTGATGATATACTTTTTGGATCTTCTGAAAAAAATTTATGTGTTGATTTTTAATAGATAATAAGTTAGGAGTTTGATATGAGTATGATGGGAGAATTGTCCTATTTTTTGGGGTTTAGCATTAGGCAAATAGATAATGAAACCTTTTTGAATCAAACAAAATGCATTAAGGACATCTTAAAGAAATATGAAATGGACAAAGCCAAGCCAATCAATACTCCCATGAGTTCCACGGTTCAGTTAGATAAGGATTCAAATGGAAAATCTGTTGATCAGAAGAAGTGTAGGGGAATAATTGGATCACTGCTTTACCTGACTGCTAGCCGACCTGATATTATGTTTAGTCTTTATCTTTTTGCTAGGTTTCAAGTTGATCCTAAAGAGTCCCACCTGATTGTTGTTAAGAGAATTCTTAGATAACTTTTAGGGACCCCAAACCTAGGAATCTGGTACCCTAGGCACAACACTTCTTTTGAGATTATTGGATATTCTGATTCTGACTATGCAGATGTAGAGTGGATAAAAAGAGCACTTTTGAAACTTATCAATTCATAGGACAGTCTTTAATCTCCTGATCCAATAGAAAGTAGAACTCAGTTGTACTTTTCACTACTGAAGCTGAGTACATTGCCTTAGGAAGTTGTGTGGCCCAAGTTCTTTGGTTGAAGCAACTGGTTTTATATTTAGGATTACCTGTTGGCATAATTTCAGTTCTATGTGATAACACTAGTGCCATCTACATTTCTAAGAATCCAATCCAACATTCTAGAACTAAATATATTGATATAAGGCATCACTTTATTAGGGACCATGTTACAAAAGGTGACATTGAGCTACATCATGTAGCAACTAAAAATCAACTGGCTAACATCTTTACTAAACCACTAGCCTTTGACTCATTCAGCTTTTTGAGGACCAAATTGGGTGTGATTTCACTGTTGATTTCCTTTTATTATCAGGTGTTTTTTTATTTGAGTATTTATTTTGATGTGATTTCCTACTTAATCTTGATTTACTATTTTATTCCTTTTAAAATTAGATCACTACTCACTACTGCTGACAAACTGGATTTCTGACTGAGAGTTTTGCCTTATTTTTGTTTGAAATCTTGTAAGCAGTGATTGACCCCTCTGGATCTGTTAAAGGGATGAAATATTGATGATTGTTTCTCTTCCTCTAACTCGTTTAATGGTGTTCTTTTTTTTGGATAAAAATCTTCTTCAAAATTAAAAAGTTGGTTTTTAAAATAGAGATCTATTTTATCTTCCTACAGTAATCTACCTCATATGAATAGTGTTTTCAAAGCTTTGAATCATTATTATATTTTTCTTAATCAAGTGATTGCACTTATCATATGATGTATGGTTTTTATTTTGTGAACTACTCTTCCTTACTGTAGAGAGTGAGTTTTGTCATCTCTTATGTTTGGAAGATAATTTCACAGTTGAGATTTTCTTTAACGATTATGAAAGGAAGCAAGCTTATAAAAGATGTGCAGTGCGCCAAACTAATTGAAAAAGAGGCACAAAATGAGCCTAAAGTTCAAAAGATCTGAAATGTCACCAAGCTGAAAGATACACAAAGTGTATCAAAAATCAAAAGATGCGCAAAGCACCAAATAAATTGAAAAAGAGGCATAAAATGAGCCCACAAAGAAATAAGCTTTCTTCCCTTCAAATCTTTAAATGTCTTAGAAAAATCCATGTGCCACTTAATACTTTCAAAAGCTTGAGACGAAAATCATGATTTCTGATTCCTTACTTTGTAATACTATTATATCAAATATTTTTCTTGAACGAGGCTTGAAAGAATCTCTTTTTGAATCTAATTTCTTTTCTTCTAATTTAGACTTTTGTTTGAAAGGAATTTTAACCTGTAAGGTGTCCGAGCTAGGAGTTATGAAAGTCAATTTTTCAACTTTTCTGGATTTCAACGTTGTTGATTTTCTTCTTGTTGGCTTTTGAATTAAAAAATCAAGGAAACTTCTATTTTATTAGAGCTGAACAAAAAATACTTCTTTATTAGACTATTTATTTTACTTTGTTTGTCATGTTTTAGTTTGCTGTTATTTTTTTCTTTTCTGTTCCTCCTTTTTATGATGTCAAAAGGAGAAGTTATTTTTGTGTTGTAGTAGTTTCATTTGTTGTTTTTGTTGTAGTTGTGTTGTTTGTTGTATTGAATGTCACTGGTTATTAATGATTAGTAAAATTTATCGTCTCTCGGCTGTGCTTTAATTACTACAATCTGGTTAATTTGAAACTTTTGAATAAATATTTGTTATCATCAAAAAGGGGGAGATTATTGCAAATCTGGGTTTCAAGGACTATGATTTTGATGATAGCAAATATTTCTATTTCTGGTTGATTGTCTAATCTTTCAGGTTCGTAGGATGAGTTGCAAGTTCAAGCCAGCCCAAGATTGAGTCAATCTATTTTGTAATTCAGGTCCAATATACTATTTTCATCTTTATTGAGTTAAATGTAATGTAATTGATCCCCTAGCTAAGTAACCTTGCACACACACACTCAGGGGGAGAGTTTAATTGAATTAGAGTTTCTGTACATTTTTTGTTCTGATCGTCCTAGATGATATTCACATCATCCTGGACGATCCAGGGAAAACAAAAATCCTAATTAGGGTGACCAAGTTAAGTCTGTCTGATTAAGTAGATTACCCTAGACGATCCATCGATCATATAGGAAGATAGGCTTAAATCAGAAATTCTCAGCCGCTAGATCAAGTTAGGCAAGATTTTATTTTTAAAGATTTGGTCTGATCATCCCGGACAATACGTGTATCATCCTGGATGATCCTTGACAATCATGCCTAAACTAGTCTGGTAATTAAGGTAAGCAATTAATACCTGATTGATACGATCAAATCATCCCAGACGATCGCATTATCGTACGGGATGATACATGCAAAATCATGACCGTCCAGAGCATTTCACCTAGCCAAACAGAACTATCCTCTGTATGATATTCCTATTTTTGAGCTAATCGTACGGGATGATATAGATATCGTCCCAGATGATTAAGTCATTTTAAATCGTACAGCATATTTTGTGCAGTCTGATCAGCATGATGCTCATGATGATTTTGGCTATTTTGAACAAATCGTACAGGATAATAGAAATATTATCCTGGACGATCAAATCATTTTTGAGATCGTCCAGCCTAAGTTTTCATGGACGAACATAACTATTCCCTCGATGAAGTTCCTGATTTACACTAATTATCCTGGACGATCGCAGAATCGTACGGGATGATCTGAACAAACTTTTCTTCTGATCGTCCAAAGAAACCAGATCGTTCAGGCTGAAATATGAGATTTTGTGCTAATCGTACAGGATGATCCGTCAATCATCCTGGATGATCTTTAATGGCCAGTTGAGATTTAGGGTAATTTTTGAGCCCTTCTTTAAAAAGATCTTTTTCTTTTAACAAGAAAAATCTTTTGCCACTTTCCTTACTAGAGAAAACCTAGAGAGAGAGAGAGCTTGGGAGAGAGAGATGATCTTGTGAGGGGGAGTTTGTGAGGGATTCACAAAGGTTGCTCCAAGAAAGGATCAAACTCGTCTTCTCTAGTGGTCGTCTCTTATCTTGCTGGTTGTTCTGGTGGGATCGTTCACAAGAAGATCCGGGTTCTCTTATTACTTCAGGAGGAAGAAACAGGAGTTCGAGTTCTCTACCTGCTTCAGGAGGAAGCAAAAGGAGTTTAAGTTCTCTGCCTCAACGGGTTGGTGGAAAGGAGTTCTTGTACAAGTATCTCCGCCTTTCTGTGGGAGCAAAAAGAAAGTCACTTTGTGTTAGTGCAATACCCGGAGGGGAGGCTCCGGGGAGTAGACGTAGGTCAAGTTGATCGAACCACTATAAAATCCGGTGTGTTCTTTTCAATTACTTTCCACACTTATTTTCTATTAGTGATTGTGTGATTGTTCTTATTATTCTGTTATCGTTAAACATCTGTACAACATCGCATGACTGTAAAAGTTTTAAAACATTCAAAAAGATTTTCGTAATCATTGTTTTGCTCTCAAATTTTTAAAACTACTAATTTACCGCCCTCTTGGTTAGCCTCAGGACTAGTTCATAAGGGCTTAACATCCCTATCAAACTTTCATGCCCAACGCCAAATATTTACCAGATGTGAGACTTCCACCCATCGCCGGACTTCTACCTGTCGCTGAACTTTTTCCCATCGCTGGATTTATATCAAACTTTTACCTGATGCCAGACATCCGCCCATTGCTAGACTTCTACATGACGCTAGACTTTGGCCCACCATTGGACTTTCATCAGACTTCTACCCATCGCCAAACTTCTGCTCGTCGCTAGATTTATACCCAACGCTAGACTTCCACTTGTCGTCAGAATTCTGCCCGTCACTGAACTTTGGTCAAATTTCTACGTGACGTTGTAGTTTCATCTATCATTGGATTTCTACCCGACACAATACTTCCCCCCATTGCCAGACTTCTGCCCGCTTCCAGACTTTTGTCGGTCTTCTACTTGATGCCAAACTTCTGCCCGTCACCGGATTTCTACCTGATGCTAGACTTCTGCCTGTCGCCAAACTTCCACTCGTCGCCAAATTTTTACCTGACGTCAGATTTCTATTTGACATCAGTCTTCTACACTTTACCGAATTTGTACGAGACATCGAACTTCTGCCAGTCGCCAGACTTTTGCCTATTGCAAGACTTACGCCAAACTTTTACCCGACATCAGACTTCCGCTAGTCGTTGCGAGACTATAGTCGGACTTCAACCCAATGCCAAACTTCCACCCATTATTGGAGTTTCACCAAACTTCTATCCTTCACTAAAATTCTGCCCGTCGCAAAATTTCTACCCAATACTGGACTTTTGCTCATCGCTAGATTATTACCCAACATTGGACTTCCTCCCGTCACCAGACTTCTACCCGTCGTCGGACTTTCATTGAACTTCTAGCTGATGTCAGATTTTCACCCATCATCAGATTCTACCAGATGTCGGACTTTCGCCCGTCCCTGAACTTCTGCCCATCGCCAAACTTTCATCAGACTTCTACCCGATGCCAAACCTCCGTCCATTGCCAGACTTCCATCAGACTTCTATCTGACATCATACTTCCATATACAGTCAAACTTCTACCTTATGCTATATTTTTGACCATCGCCAGACTTTCGACCTCCTTCGCCAGCCAACTACAGTCCTTCCGACCTCCTTTACTAGATAATAGTTTTTCTGATCACTGTCGCCCTCCGACTATGGTCCTTCTAACTTCTGTCGTTAGATAATAGTCTTTCTGGCCACTATCGCCCTACGACTATGGTCCTTCCGACCTCCATCGCCAGACAACAGTCTTTTCTAACTGCTGTAGTCTATCGACTATGGTCCCTTCAACCACCGTCACCAAACTATGGCCTTTCTGACCTCTCCCAACCAAACAAACATATTAATAGTGATTCTTTTAAGTCTCATCATATAATGCACTTTATATGATATATATTTATTACATGAAGCCAAGGCCTTCCCCCAAGGAAGGGCCTCATTTATAATTAACTACAAAACTAGTGAATTCATTCAAACTGGGCCAGGCCCCATGGTTTTTCCCCTTTTCAGTTTCCACATAAAAATTTTGGTGTCTCTCATAAATGCTGCACCCTCTCTCTTTCATCTATTTGTGTGCTGGATCTTCATACAACTCTAAGATGTTAAATTATAAATTTCTCTACCATCATAAATATTCCAGGATGTAATAGTTTAGCACCGTCTATGGGAACGTGGTTCTCGACTGGGGGTAATTTTTGCTCCAACCTCAAAAGGTCATTCGTGTCAATGTCCTAACTTCAACTATTATTTTATCAATTTTATAGGAATTAAATATAAACTGGGGGAAACCTTGTCTACAGCAGTGGTCAAGAAGATTCCTCCAACTCTTCCAATTTCTAAGATGATATCTTGGGATCATAAATCTTATAGTAAATGCAATGATGCTTCCAATAAATTTCAAGCTTTATACAGTCTTTAGATTGACTTTTACTCCTTAGGTAAGGTCTTAATATCGATCTCAAAAAGGTAATAATAGTATAAAGATAGCCATTCTTCACCTTTGATTTGGGATACACATGGCATTTGGCCCCTTCCCAATCAAGACAATATCGATCCCTGGGGGATTCGATTCGACCTCTTCTACGTAGGTTAACATCTTCAAGCAATACTCTGACATACAACTTGGGATAGGTCATACATCCTTGGTGGATTCTCTCAACCTCTTCTATATAAGTTAACATCATCGAACAATACTTTGATATATTACCTCAGATAGGTCATACATCCTTGGTGGATTCTATCGATTTCTTCCATATAGGTTAATGTCATTGAGTAGTGCTCTGACATACAACCTCGGATATTTTATATATCCTTGGTGGATTCTTTCGACCTCTTCCATATAGGTTAACGTCATCAAGCTGTGCTTCAACATAAAACCTCGGATAGGTCATATATCCTTGGTGGATTCTCTTGACCTCTTTCATATAGATTAACATCATCGAGCAATGCTCTAATATATAATATCAGATAGGTTACATATTCTTGGTGGATTCTCTCGACCTCTTCTATATATGTTAACATCATCGAGTAGTGCTCTGATATACAACCTCAGATAGGTCATATATTCTTGGTATATTTTCTCGACCTCTTCCACATAGGTTAATGTCATCAAGCAGAGCTCTGACATACAACCTCGAATAGGCCATACATCCTTGGTGGATTCTCTCGGCCTCTTCCATATAATTTAACGTCATCGAGCAGTGCTCTAACATACAACCTTTGATAGGTCATACATTCTTGGTGGATTCTCTGAACCTCTTCCACAGAGGTCAACACCATCGAGCAATACTCTGAGTGGATAATATTCTCTCTAGAAAGATTTCATGAAAGCAAGTGGTTGATAAAATCATCATTCATATGAAGACCTTCATAGGATAAAAAGCCTCAAAAAGGTACATGGAGTAATATATCGAAGCATGTCTCAAAATACATAAATGACTTTGTTTCCTCTGAGGGACAAGTTCATTTCAAATAAAAAATAGTCATTGAGCTCATACAATAATCTCATCTTCATTTACAATATTATTGGAGTTACATAGATTTCACATCAAGTTTAAGTATATATTAATTTGGCAAGAAGTTGAAATTAAAGTTATGCCAGTATCATTCATACAAGTTGATGTCATCAGGTGACAAGCGACTTAAAAAAATGTCAAATATCATTTGTGGATTCTATTGACTTCTTTGATATTGCATGTTGAAGCATCTTCTGCAACTTCTTCTTCAAAGAAAGATTATTATAAGGCCTCCACTCAATTGACACTGTTAGTGTGTAGCTAGGCTACTAATATGGAACACTGTGAAAGTTTGTTAGGGATGTTAAGCCCTTATGAACTAGCCCGAGGCTAACCAAGAGGGGGGGTAAATTGGTAGTTTTAAAAATTCTTAAGAAAAAATAATTTTGAAAACCATTTCGAATATTTTAAAACAAATGCAATTGCACGTTGATGTGGTGAGGATTAGTCAACCAAAATAATAACTTTAACCCCACGATCATCCATAGGAAAGTAAAGTGTATAAATTAAAAATTGGAACAGTAAAAGAAAGAACACACCAGATTTTATAGTGGTTCGATTAACTTGACCTGCATCAACTCCCAGGAGCCTCCCCTTAGGGTATTGCACTAAAACTCAGTGAATATTCTTCTGCTCCCATAGGCGGAGAAGCCTTTATAAAAACTTCTTTTTACCAACCCCGGTGAGGCAGAGAACACAAACTCTTTTTGCTTGCTCCTGAAGTAGACTAAGAAACTTACATCCTTTCGCTTCCTCCTAAAGCAGGTAGAGAACCTTACCTCATTTTGCTTCCTCCTAAAGCAAGCAGAGAACTTGATTTTCTTGCTAACAATCCTTCCCACAGAGCCACCAAGGAACAAGGGATGATTAATGGAGAAGATGACTCGAATCCTTGCTTAGAGCAACCTTTGTGAATGCCTTACAAACTCCCCCTCACAAGATTCTCTCTCTCTCTCCCCCCCCCCCCCCCCCAAGCTCTCCCTCTCAAGACTCTCTCAGGTGAGGACAACAACAAAAAATTTTTGCATTAACAAATAAGAGAGTTTAAATAGAAGGGCTCAAAAATTGCCGTAAATTTTAACTTGCCATCAAAGATCATCCAGGACGATCCTGCGATCATCCTGTACGATCAGTGTAACTCAGCCTTTTTTATCCTAGATGATCTGATTGTTCTGGATGATTAAAAGACATGGTCTGTTCTGATCATCTGGGACGATCATGCAATTATCTTGGATGATTAGTTCAAAATCAAGAATTTCGTCCAGTAATTAGTTCGGGACTTCCAAGAAAAATGTCTGGATGATATGTATATAATGACTTGATCATGCAGGATGATATATATATCATTCTGTACGATTAGTTCAAAAATGACCAATATCATCCAGCACATCGGTCAGGTCATCCAAAATAACTATGCTAAAAGATTTCAATATAACTGATCGTCCGGGACGATAATTCTATCATCCTATACGATTAGTATAAATACGGCCATATCATCCAGCACATCAGTTGGGTCATCAAGGAAAGTTATTTTGGATGATGAGGATTTATAAATGATCGTCTAAGATGATGTGATCAATCAATCAGTCCTTAATTACTTTTCTTAATCACCTGACTAATTTAGGCATGATTGTAATGAATCATCCAGGATGATACGTATATCGTCCTGTACGATTAGAAAAAAAATCCTTAAATAAAAGCCTGCCAAAATAAGTCTGGCAGTTGAGAAGTTTTGATTTGAGCATAGCAACCTGGATGATAGGAGGATTTTCTAAGACCATCTGCTTAATCAGATCGACTTAACATGGCTACCCTAATTAGGGTTTCTATTTCCAATGGATCGTCTAGGATGATATTACGATCATTCGGGATGATATGATCAAAATAGAATAAAAACTCTAACTCACTAAAATTCTCCCCCTGAGTGTGTGTGTGTAAGGTCACTTAGCTTGGGGATCCATTACATTATATTTGACTTAAGAAAGGAAAAAATTATATCTGAACACAAATATACCCGATCTTGAACTGGCTTGAATTGCACTTGATCTTGTAGACCTGAAAGGTTAGGCAATCAAATAGAAATAAGAATGTTTATTATCATCAAAATTATAATCCATGAATCCAGATTTATAATAATCTCCCCCTTTTTCATGATGGCAAATATTTGTTGGGCAGTTTCAAATCAAGCAGATTAAATAGAAAAATAATTAAACATAAGAAGTTCAAATTTCCCTAAACATTGCACGAAACATTACAACACTGACACTACTCCCCCTTTTAACATCACAAAAATGAGAAAATAGAAAAACAAACAGAAAATATATAGAATACCATAGAGAAGAATGACTACACAAAACATCACAGAAAAAGAAACAAAAAAATCAACCAAGTTAAAAGTAGGTGGGACTCTAATCTAGTGGAGGATGTGGTGGTGGCTGAAAAAGACTGTGGATGGTAGCGAACTGCTTTCCAAATAAGGCCATATCCTGGTCGTGCTGCTGCTGCTGGGTGACATATGCATTGAATCGATCAATATCTGCCACATGCTGCTGCTCAATGGCAACCACGTAGGAGTCAAAGTGGGCCTCCCAAAAGCCAAATCTACCCACCAGCTGATCCAACTGTGACTACTGGCAGATAAGAATAGGTGCAGGAATTTACTTTTCTATTGCTCCCGTAGCTTGTTCGTGCTCTGGATGGAGACGAGTGTTGTGAAGGACATGGAAGGAGCTATTTGTGTAGAAGGAGGGTGGATACAAAATATTGAAACGATCTTGGACATGTTTACTAGGTTTTCTCAAATTGTGACATCATTACATGCTTTAGGAAAAGAACTTTCAAATTTTGAAAAAGTTAATAAAATCCTATGTTCTCTACTTGCTAAATTTGATGCCAAAGTCATTGCAATTTCTGAATCAAAAAATTTGAACGAATATTCTATTGATAATTTGATTGGCTCACTCATTGCCTACGAGCAAGGTTTGGGTCAAAAGCTTTTGGATGCAGATAAAATGATAGTGCTGAAAACTGAAGACATTGAAAGTGATGAAAGTGAAGAGTTAGCATCAGCAACAAATAAATTGAAAAATCTGCTAAGGCACAAACATCAACATCAAAAGTGGAACAAAGGTAAAAATGGTAAGAATGTAAAGTTTTCTTCTGATGTTATTTGTTTTGGATGTAGGAAGCCTGGACATATGAAAAATCAGTGCCCGAATTTAAGAACCCTTCCTGAAAAGGAAAAGGGTAAAGCTAAGCAAATTCTAATAAGGGCTGACAATGCAAAACGAAAAATGTCCTGGGCAGATCTAGCTTCTGAATCATCTGATCAGGAGCAAGCTGATGTAAATTAATGTTCTTTTTGTGTGTTTATGTTTTTGTTTTTCTATTACTATTGTTTATTCGTTGTGTTTTCTGTGTTTTATTATTTTTGTTTTTCCTTTTCAAATTCCTTATGTTGCTTTTTATTGTTTCTCTAATCAAGCACACACATAACACCTCTTATTTTAAAAATTATTTTTTAAAGATCTTGTTTTTTAAAAATGGAAAATTTACCTTTTGTATTTTCTAAATACTATGTTAGTTGTGGTTGATTTTTCTAAAATCAAGTAAAGGAAGAAAACTCATGATTTTGTCTCTCTATCTCATTTCTTTGAATAAGGCTATCTTGCTTTTGAGTCAAAATCTGTTTCAGATTATAAATTGATTTTTGAAATTAAAACTTTTTTCATCTCCCAACATTTTGTCTATCTCGTAGGAATCTTTTGCAAATTATTGAACCAACTTTAAGATTATCTTATTCAGGTTGTTCGTCTTTATCATAAGAATAAGGTTTGCTGATTTTAAAGATTTAGAAAGGAGGCAATCAAAAGATGCGCAGTGCGCCAAACTAATTAAAAAGAGGCACAAAATCAGCCCAAAATTGAAAAGATGCGAAATTGCCAAATTGAATACACAAAGTGTATCAAAAATCAAAAGATGCGCAATGCGCCAAACAAATTGAAAAAGAGGCACAAAATTAGCCCATAAAAGCTGCTTCCATTCTTGTAAATCTCTAAAGTTTTGAAAACTCTTATGACTTTTTGATAGATTCGTTACTTGAGTTTGAAAATCAAGATTTTCTGATTCATTACTTTGCATTAATCTTCTATTAGATGTATTTTATGAAAGGAGTTTTGAAGAAGTTTTATTTCCTTATCTAATTTGTTCCTTGATTTAGATATTGGCTTAAAAAGTTTTTTCGCCTTTTTAAAACCTGAGTTTGGATTTACATTTTCTGATTCTCTAACCTTTCTGGGTTCAAAGAGATCAATTCATGTCTTACTAAGTTTTTGGAGAACCTCAAGAGGTGACTTTCCAAATTTTTACTCCTCTTTTTGATAATGTCAAAGGGGGAGAACATACTGTTGTATTTGTGATGTTTTTTACGTATTTGTGATATTTTTTTTTATGTTGTTTGTTTTACATCATATTGTTGTTGTAGTTATTTCAAAAATTAAAAAAAAAAAAGAGAAGAAGAAAGTATTCCTCCCTATTTTTAAAAGACTTTTTCTTAGTGAGGGGGAGATTAGGAGAAAATATCTTTTTGTAAATTCAACCAGTAATGTTTGCCATCATCAAAAAGGGGGAGATTGTTACGACTCGGGCTCAAGAGTTCCTATTTTGATGATAACAAACATTATGGCTCACATCTTCTAATATTTGGAATGTATATTTATTTGTGTGTGCACTAACATTTCAGGAACAGCATGCATCAATACAAGAAAGATTCAAGACTCAAGAATGAGTAGAAAAGGCTTTATTGTATTTCTCATTAATGTACTTTTTGATTCCTTGAGTCAAGTCCTGTAATAGTATATGCTTATTTATGACCATGTGTACACATACTTAGGGGGAGTGAGATCCTGTCAAAACCAGAAGTTCAACTTTTGAACAAATCGTACTGGACGATTTCGGATCGTCCAGGACGATCTGTTCATTGAACTAATCGTCCTGGACGATCCAATATGATCTCAAAACCCTAGCCGCCATGATAATTTAGGCAAGGATTTAAGAGTAAAAATTTGTTCTAATCGTCCTGGACGATCTATATATCGTACTGGACGATTTGTGCAAAATTTGTTCTGATCGTCCTGGACTATCCCAGGATCGTACGGGACTATCAGGTCAAATTCTGCACATCGTCCTGGACGATCCTGCGATCGTCCTGGACGATTTCTGGCGGCAGAATTGAGTTTTTAGGGTTTTCTGAAGCCGTCTTTTGGAGCACATCATCCTGGACGATCCGGCGATCGTCCTGGACGATCTTTGCCGCCAGAACTAATTTGGAAGGGTTTTTGGAGCTCTTTATTTAAGCTTTCTCAAGACACTTGATATGTGTCTTTGGCAGCCATTGAGGCTTCGTTCTTTTGGAGAAAACTTGAAGAGAGAGCTTGAAAGGGAGAGAGGAAAGGGTGGAGTTTGAGAGGGAGAAGAGCCTGGGAAGGGGGTTTCTCGAGGGAGTGTGAGGGGGTTCACACGGTTTCTCCGGCAGGCTTGCACCTAAGTACCGTCGGATTCAAGGCTTGTCTCGAAGGAAGTTTTGGGAAGAAGAAGTGCTCTTTGGTGTCAAAGGACCCGGCTACTCCGCCGCACCGGGGAAGGTGGAAGTGATTTTGTAAGGGCTTCTCCGCCTAGCTGTGGGGGCTGAAGGAGAGACACTTTTGGTTTAGTGCAATACTTGGAGGGTGCCTCTGAGGAGTGGACGTAGGTCAGGTTGGACCGAACCACTATAAATCTGGTGTGTTCTTTCTTATTATTTTTCCGCACTTTATTTTGTTGCAATTATCTGCTTGGGTGATATCTGTGATTGATCTTTTTATCATTGTTTTAATTCGTTTCCGCTGCACGTTATAAAAAGATTTTTGTTTTGTTTCAAATATTCAATTCACCCCCCCTCTTGGTTAGCCTCGGGACTAGTTCACTAGGGCTTAACATCCCTTTCGAACTTTCAGATGAAGCTTTTCTAAAGTGGTAGAAAGTTGGAGAGGTTCATGACAATCCTGATAAGTGATCTCTAGAGGTCGTTTAGTTACATAGGATTGGAGTGAAGTATAGGTAGAGTTGATACAGAGACTGGTGAAGAATTCATATAAAAGTTCATAGTGAAAGGGAACTGCAATGGTCAGAAATAAATTAAGAGTAGTGTGGGCAAACAGATCGAGTACCAGGTATATAAGGGTGCGAGGATTGACGATTTTAGATGAAGTGTTGCTAACAGTCTTGTATCAAAGATATGTAGTCTGATCTGCTGCGTTAGTGAAGTGGGGATCCATAATTCCCCTTGAGGAGCTTGCATCAAGCATTCTGGAGTGTTTGCCATTGGCCATTGGCGAGCTTGACTGAAAGGAAGAAGGATATGAAGGGAGGAAGGAGATTGGAGTAAAGAAAACCTTGAACATGGGCTAAATTTAAAGATTTGGAAATATCATCAAGGATGATTGTGATATCGTTCAAGATGATTTGTAGCAACAATGTCAGCCTGGCCGATTGGTCAAAAAAAAAGTCAGATCATCCAGGATGATTAGACTCAAACTATTGTTCCGAGGAGTCAAGTTGGATGACTTTTGATGAAAAGTATCATCTAGGATGATTAGGTAGATCATCCAGGATGATGAGTAATTAATGAATCAAATGGGCTGAATTCAAGTCATCCAACTGTTGCCACGTGGATTATCTAAGATGATGAGGTGTATTGTCCAGGACGATCAATAATAATTGGTTCAGATCAGCCGTTGGTGCATGATGGGGATGAGATGATCATATCATCCAGGATGATATGAGGATCGTCCAGAATGATGTGAAAAAAAAATAAAAAATGAAGGATGGAGAGGAATGATTAGAGGATAAAAAAAAACAAAGTCAAAATAAAAAGAAACCAAACTATAATAATGAAATAAGAAAACAACCACAAAAACCATTTTTTTATTTTTGTTTTTGTTTTTAATTTATCTGCTCCAGTAAATTAAATTTTTTTCTTAATTTTTAATTCAAAAGCCAATAAGAAGAAATTGATGAGCTAAAATCCAAGAAAAGTCAGAGAAAAACACTCTTGTAAACTCTAGCTCGTACACCTTACAGGTTGAAGTTTCTTTTGAACAAAAATCCAATTCAAAAAGGAAGAGATTGGATAAGAAAAGTGTTCTTTTCAAACTTCATTCTAGAAAAAATATCTGATAAAATAGAATTCCAAAGTAAAGGATCAAGAATCATAATTTTCAATCTCAAGTATTTGAAAATATTAAGTAGCGCATAGACTCTTTTAAGATTTTTAAAGGTTTGAAAGGGAAGGAAGCTCATTTTGTGCATCTTTTTTTAGTTATTTGGCACACTTTGCTCATCTTTTGATTTTAATGCACTTCATGTATCTTTGAATTGGCAAACATTGTGTATCTTTTCAGTGTTGGGCTCATTATGTGCCTCTTTTCATTTCTTTTACTTGCTTGCTTCCTTTCAAAACCTCTAAATATTCTTAGTTATGAGATTATCTTCCAGATATAAGAGAGGGAGAAACGCACTCTCTAGTATATGGAAGATTAACCACAAAATAGAATCAAACTCAAATGATAATTGCAATCACTTGATCAAGAAAATACGCTCGTGATTCAATGATTTGAAAATACTATTCATATGAGATAAATTACCATCGGAAGATAAAATAGATCAACATTTTTAAAGTCCAATTTCTTGAATTTTAAATAGATTTCAATTCAAAGAGAGACAACATACCATTAAAGGAGTTAGAGGAAGAGAAAACAATCATAAATGTTTCTTCCTTTAACTATTTTAGAGAAGTCAATCACTGCTAACATACTTATAAACAAAAATAAGGCAAAATTCTCAGATAGAAATCGAGTTTTTTAGCAGTAGTGAGTAGTGATCTAATTTTGAAGAAGATAAACAGGAAATCAAAAATAAGAGGAAAGTGCATAAAATAAATTAACTAAAACAAATAAATAACAACAAAAAATGAGAAAAATCAGCAAGAAATCAAAAACACATAAAAAGAAATAAATAAATCAATCAAATAAAAATAAAGGAAAAATAAAAAAATAGATAAATCTGAATTCAGTAATCATCACATTTATGCATTTATGTCAATCACACCCAATCTGGTCCTTAAGATGTCGAAAGTGTCAAAGGCCAATAGTTTAGTAAAGATGTCAGCTAGTGGGTTTTCAATTGCTACATGGTATAACTCAATGTCTCCTTTGGTGACATGATCCCTAATGAAGTGATGCCTTATGTCAATGTGTTTGGTTCTTGAATGTTGGATAGGATTTTTAGAGATATAGAAGGCACTAGTGTTATCATATAGAATTAAAATTGGGCCAACATGTAATCTTAAATCCAGAATTTATTGCTTCAACCAAAAGACTTGGGCCACACAACTTCCTAAGGTAATGTACTCAGCTTCAGTAGTGGAAAGTGCAACAAATTTTATTTTCTACTGGACCAGGAGACTAAGGATTCTCCTATGAATTGATAAGTTCCAGAAGTGCTCTTTCTATCCACCATACACCCTGCAAAATCAGAATCAGAATATCCGATAATTTCAAAAGAAGTGATGTGTCTAGGGTATCAAATTCCTAAGTTTGGGGTCCCTAAGAGATATCTAAGGATTCTCTTAACTACAGTCAAGTGGAATTCTTTAGGATCATCTTGAAATCTAGCACAAGGATAAACACTAAACATTATATCAGATCGACTAGCAGTCAAGTAAAGTAGTGATCCAATTATTTCTCTGTACTTTTTTTGATCAACAGATTTTTCATTTGAATTCTTATCTAACTGGACACTGGAGCTCATAGGAGTGTTAATTAGCTTGGTTTTATCCATTTCATATTTCTTCAAGATGTCCTTAGTGTATTTTGATTGATTAAGAAAAGTTTCACCATCTATTTCCCTTATACTAAATTCCAAAAAGTAGGATAATTCTCTTATCATACTCATCTCAAATTCTTTACTCATTATTTTAGAAAAATTATTATATAAGTTTTTATTAGAAGATCCAAAAAGTATATCATCAACATTGATCAGGACAATGAGTAAATCATCTCCTACTTTCCTTAGAAAAAGGGTGGTATCTACGCTCCCCTTAACAAACTTCCTTTCAAGTTGGAATATGCTAAGTTTTTCATACCAAGCTCTAGGTGCCAGTTTTAATCCATACAAGGCCTTTTGACATCCATTTGGAAAAGCTTAAATCCCTTATAATTTGCAAAGGCCAGTAGCACTCTAATGGCTTTCAATCTAGCTACAAGGGCAAAGGTCTCCTCAAAATCAATCCCTTCTACTTGGTTGTACCCCTTAGCCACTAATCTTGCCTTATTCCAAACCACCACACCAGAATTATTCATTTTATTCTTAAAGACTCATTTGGTTCTCACTACACTTTGATTCTTAGGTCTTTCTACTAACTCCAAGACATCATTCCTCACAAATTGGTTAAGTTCTTTTTGCATAGCTAAGATCTAAAATTCATTAGAAAGAGGTTAATTGATATTGGTGGGTTCAGTTATTGAGATAAAGGCAGAGTGGTTCACTTCCTTTTTAAGTCCATGCCTAGTTCTAATACATTAAGAAGGGTCTCCTAAGATCAATTCTTCAGGATGACTCAAAGAATATATTCATTCTCTATGCAAAGTATTTTTAGGTTCTATCCTTTCCTCTAGATTTACAGTTTTTACTCCTTGGGTAATCTCTCCTATTTCATTTTCTTTCTCAGCTCAAGACTCCTTAGGATCAGATTCATCAAACACCATATGAGTAGTCTCCTCCACCACTAATGTCCTCTTGTCAAACACTCTAAAGGATTTCCCCTCACTTGAATATCCTAAGAATACACCTTCATCAGATTTTGGGTCAAATTTTGGTAAGGATGATTTCTCATTGTTAAGAATGAAGACCTTATAGCCAAAGACATGAAGGTGAGAAAGGTTTGGTGTTCTACCCTTAATGATCTCACAGGATGTCTTATTCAGATTGGATCTAACATTCACCCTATTCAACACATAATAGGCTGTGTTCACCGCTTCTACCCAAAATTATTTTTATTTTCGAAGTGAATACTCAGCAAGCATGGCTCTAGCGGCTTCCACTAAGGTCCAGTTCTGTCTTTCAACTACCCCATTCTACTAAGGGGTTCTAGGAGCTGAAAAGTTGTGACTAATCCATTGTTCCTCATAGAAAGTTCCAAACCTCACTTTTTCAAATTCTCCATTATGATCACTTTGAATGTTCAAGATCTCGCAACCTAGCTTCTTTTGAATCCAAGTGGGGAAAGATTTAAATTCATCAAATGACTTAGTTTTATGTGACATAAATCTAATCCAAGTGAACCTCGAGTAGTCATTGACAATCATAAATCCATAGACTTTTCCCCCTAAGTTGGTAGTGCTAATGGGTCCAAATAAATTCATGTGAAGGACTTCTAAAGGTCTAGATGTGCTAATGTCCTTAATGGAATGGAAAGAGGATTGAACTTGTTTCCTTAGTTGACAGACATCACACAGGTGGTCCTTAGTGAACTTAAGCTTGGGGACACCTCTAACTAAGTCCTTTTGGGTTACTCTTCTAAGAGTTTTCATGCTGGCATGACATAACCTCATATGCTACAGCCAAGACTCATCAGCAGCAGTTTTTAAGCAGAATGAAGCAGCATACTCAGTGTTATTTAAATCAAGCATATAGACATTATTTATCCTCTTTCCCTACAAAATAGTGTTATTATTTAAGCTGATAATGCAAGTGTTTGCTAGAAACCTTCTGTTGAACCCTTTATCATAGAGTTGACTGATGCTGAGCAAATTATATTTCAGTCCATCTACATGTAAAATATTTTCAATTAAAAGTTTCTTTGAGTTTCTGATTGTACCTGCGCCTACAACTTTCCTAGCGATGTTATCTCCAAGAGTGACCTTGCCTCCAGCCCTGACCTCTAGTAAAATGAATTGATTTGCATCTCTAATCATATGCCTTGAACATTAATTGTCCAGGTACCACATGCTCTCATGAAGTTTTGTGTGAGAGTAACCCTACAAAATTATCAAATGTTAGATTTAGGAACCCAAATAAGTATGGGTCCCTTGTAATGAACATAATAATACGATGCATGCATGCTATGCTGTGGATCTTGTGATTTTGGTCTCCACACCCAATGTGTGCTACAGTGAACAGTGCAAGTGTGGGAGATATGTCCTAACATGCCACAAAAAAAAATATCTAATGCCAGGAAAAGGGTTAACTAATCTATGTGGGTGATAATGCCTCTTACTAGGTTTGGATGATGCATGCTTTTGATGATTGTGCATGAAATTCTTCAAGTGATGGCAGTTGCTTATTTTTTATAAGAGCAATAAATTTAGCATCAAAAAATTTATTTGAACTTCCAGAATTGAATTTTCTACTCTCAATGCATGCTCCCTACTTTCTACATCAAATGCATGAGTTTCTAATTTCTTGAATGCAATTTCTAATTCAACATGTGATGCTTTCAATGAATCATGCTCAATAATTAAGTTAGAATGTTTTTTGTTTAACTTATTATATTCATCAAGTAATGATATATGATTACTATCAAGTATAGAATGATCTTTAGGTAAAACTTTAAGCACTTTTTATAGGTTCAAGAATTTCAATTTTAGACTAGTATGAGTTTTTTATGTTTCTTATATGATGAATGTATTTTCTCAGAAATATCAAGTAATTGATCATAGGTTAATTCACATACCTCATCTTAGTCAGAATGACCAAGATGTTCATCCACCATCAAACACAAGTTTGTATTCTCCTCTTCAGCTTCAGTCTCAGAGGAGTCAGATGTAGAATCTACCCAGAAAGCCTTTTGAATCCGTTTCTTGTCCTTCCTGAACATGGGCATCTCCTCACCCTTCTCCTTACTTGGGTGAGCTTTAAGTGTAGGACAAACATTTTTTATATGTATTGGCTTCCTGCATTCAAAGCAAACCATATCAGAAGAACCTTTAGAATTGCTATTCTTACCTTTATTCCATTTCTGATGGTGCTTTTGTCTCTTCCATAGAAAGCTTTTGAATTGCCTAGTGATTAAGGCAACATCATCATTTTTAGACTAAGAAGAATCAGTATCCATATCATTAGCCTTCAGTGCCACAGTTTTTTTCTTTTTCTCACCTATATCAAGTTATCTTTGGTTCACTCTTTGCTCATACTCAATGAGTGATCCAAGTAAGTTATCAATATAATAAGTGTTAAAATCCTTAGATTCAGTGATCGCAGTTATCTTGGCATTATAAGAACAAGGTAAACATCTCCAATTTTGTTAATTTTCTCATAGTTAGTGAGTTCTATTCCTAAGACATACAAGGAGGTGATAATTTATATAAATCTAGTATACATTTTAGATATTGACTCACTAGGTTTCATGCGAAAGAGTTCGTAGTCGTGAAGCAAGATATTCAACCTAGATTACTTAACTTCAGTTGGGCATTCATAATTGATACATAATTTATCCTAGATTTCTTTACCAGTTGTACAAGTTGACACACGTATGTAATCTTCAGATTTCAGTGCACAGAAAAAATAATTTAAATATTTTACATTAAGTTGTGCTAAGTCCCTATCATTATGAGTTCATTCAATAAAAGGAAGTTCAGTTTTAATACCATCAACAAGTCTATAAGGTGCATCATAACCATCTTTAACAAGCATCCACATGCGATAATCGATCGATTGCAAAAAGGTGGACATATGAGTTTTTCAGAAATAAAAAAGTATGTTATCAAATAAGGGTGCTTGAGTAATGGAATACTCTTTTGTTATGTTTCAGTTACCAAAATTAGCCAAGGATCAAAATTCAAAAGTTATCTAAAAACTTAATTTTTGAATCCCTCTTTGATACCACTTGAAAGTTCGTTAGGAATGTTAAGCCCTTATAAACTAGCCCGAGGCTAACCAAGAGAGGGGGGAGGGGTGAATTGGTAGTTTTCAAAATTCTTAAATAAAAATGATTTTAAAAACCTTTTTGAATGTTTTAAAATAAATGCAATTGTACATTAATGTCGAGAGGATTAATTAACCAAAATAATAACTTTAACCACATGATCATCCACAGAAAAGTAATGTATAAAAATTATAAAGCAGAACAGTAAAAGAAAGAACACACTAGATTTTATAGTGATTCAATCAATTTGACCTACATCCACTCCCAATAGCCTCCCCTCTGGGTATTACACTAAAACACAATGACTCTCCTTCTGCTTCCACAGTAAGGTGGAGAAGCCTTTACAAAAACTCCTTTTCACCAACCATAGTGAGGAAGAGAATCCAAACTCCTTTTACTTCCTCCTAAAGCAGGCAGAGAACCTTACCTCCTTTCGCTTCCTCCTGAAGCAGGCAGAGAACCTTAGCTTCTTTTGTTTCCTCCTGAAGTAGGGAGAGAACCTCAATCTTCTTGCTAACGATCCTTCCCATAGAGCTACTAAGGAACAAGAGATGAAGACTGGAGAAGATGACTCGAATTCTTTCTTGGAGCAACCTTTATGAACACCTCACAAACTCTCCCTCATAAGATTCTCTCTCTCTCCCAAGCTCTCCCTCTCCCTCTCAAGACTCTCTTAGGTGAGGACAACAACAAAAAGTTTTTACATTAACAAACAAGAGAGCTTAAATAAAAGGGCTAAAAAATTACCCTAAATTTTAACTTGCCATCAAAGCTTGTCCAGGATAATCATGCGATCACCCTGTATGATCAGTATTACTCAGCCCTTTTTAGCCTAAACGATCTAGTTCTTCTCGATGATTAGAATACATGGTATGTTCTGATCATCCGGGATGATCCTGCGATCATCTTAGACGATCATGCGATCGTCCTGGATGATCCTGCGATCGTCTTGGATGATTAGTTCAAAATTAGGAATATCATCTAGCAATTAGTTCGGGACGTCCAGGAAAAAAGTCTGGACGATATGTAGAAAATGACTTAATCATCTAGGACGATATGTCTATCATCCTGTACGTTTAGTTCAAAAATGACCAAAATCATCTAGCACATCGGTCGGGTCGTCCAAGACAATTATGCTGGACAATTTCAATATAAGTGATCATCTAGGATGATATCTCTATCATCTTATATAATTAGTACAAATACAGCCATATCGTCCAGCACATCGGTCGGGTCATCCAGGAAAGTTATATTAGATGATGAGGTTTTTTAACTGATCGTCCAGGATGATGTGATTGATTAATCAGTCCTTAATTACCTTTCTTAATCACCTGACTATATTAGGTATGATTGTAATGAATCATCTAGGATGATACGTATATCATTCTATATGATTAGATAGAAATCCTAAAATAAAAACCTTCCTAAATAAGTCTGGTGACTGAGAAGTTTTGATTTAAGCATATCATCCCAGATGATAGGAGGATCGTGCAGGACCATATGCTTAATAAAACTGACTTAACATGGTTGCCCTAATTAAGGTTTCTATTTTCAATGGATTATCCAGGATGATATTATGATCGTCCGGGATGATATGATCAAAATAGAATAGAAATTCTAACTCATTAAAATTCTCCCCCTGAGTGCGTGTGTATAAGGTTACTTAGCTTGGAGATCCATTACATTACATTTAACTCAAGAAAGGGAAAAATTACATCTAAACACAAACACACCCGATCTTGAGTTGGCTTGAATTGTACTTGATCTTGTTGACCTGAAAGGTTAGGCAATCAAATAGAAATATGAATGTTTATTATCATCAAAATTATAATCCTTGAATCCAAATTTGTAACACACTGCTTTGACGCCTTCAATCAGGGATATCTGATGTCCGCACATTCGTATAAATGTATATTTCCTTAGCTGAATGCAACTAGACCACCACCATTATCAGCCCTTCGCCTAATATCCGTTATCGGTTATTTACTTTATATTAGCCATCATCAGCTTCTCGCTCGACTACTATTAACAGTGTACTCTCCAACTATCTCCTTCAGCTCTATTCCCAACTGTCGACTGCTACCATATTTTCTTCCGACCATCGATCGCCATCGGACTTCCGCCCAATCAACGACCGTCACCGCACTTTCACCTGGCTACCGATCATCACTGGATTTTCTCTCTAACATCATCAAAATTCTGCCCGTCTTCTCACAATCACCAACTCTCCTCTCGATCTATTGAAAGGAGAAGCTCTCATCGTGACTTCTTCTATATAAAAGAGGGGCACTAAAATTTGATAGGGGATGCCGCCTATCTAATACAGTGGAATGCCTCTAATGTAAGAAGAAGATCAGAGGAGAAGAAAAGGGAAGGAGGAAAAAATCTCCTTCTACACAAAAGAGGGGCATTGAAATTTGATAGGGGATATTACCTATCTCAAATAGTGGAATGCCTCTAATGTAAGAAGGAGACTAGAGAAGAAAAAAAAGGAACGAGGAGAAAATTCTAACTTCTACACAGGAGAGGGGCACTGAATTTGAGTAGGGGATGCCACCTATAAAAAATAGTGAAAAGCCTTAATTGTAAGAAAGTTAGATAAAGAGGGAAGAAGAGGAGAATATACAAATTTTTTCCTTGCCCCAGGGGGGCTATTTATAAGGAAAAAAGGGGGAAATCATTTGAAAATAGGAGAAAAATTTGCCTCTAAAAAGCATTTAAATTTTTTTAAAATGCTTCTAGAAGTTTCTTCAAATTTTTGGGGACCAAATATAAATTTTTTTGAAATTAAAATAAAATTTTCAAAATAAAAAAAAATGTAGGTCCCACATAAAAAAAAGAAAACAATCACAAAAAATGTTATTTAGAGGGATGTCATTATATTAACGGCTCATTTCATATATATATATATATATATATATATATATATATATATATATATATATATATATATATATATATATATATATATATATATATGTGCGTGGTCCCACATGCCAAAAAAGAAAAAAAAATCACCTTGGGGCATGCCTTTACAGGCTAGCGACATGATAGACTTTTCAAAGAGGAAGGAAGGTTCCATAATTCTCGAAGCATAGGAACATGTTCAATACATAGTTCCTAAAGTGAAGATAAATTTTCTAAGGAGGAAGGGAGAGACTGTAAGGATTTAAGATATAACAATTCCAGCTTACAAAGATATGACCTAACTTTTAGAAACCACTGCTCCACCTCATTTCGAAATGAAACCAGCTCATCATTATCTGAAACACTCACCTTTTTGGCTTCATAAGCAACTCACTTATGCCAAGATTGTTGAGCAGGAGATGGAAATTATGAGTGGTTTGCATTTCTAAGAGAGAGATCAGATTGGGGCAATTTTTAGCTATCAAGTATCTTATCATTGCGTGCCCTTTCGCCCATGCGGGCTGCCTCTAGCATTAGCGGCCAGTCGGCAGGTTCGGCCGCCTATGCAGACAGTCCAAATTGAATATTTTTGGGGCCCGGAACCAGTTTTTTGATGTCCCAGACTAAATTTTTGTTGGATTTCTACCCATCGCCGGATTTCTACCCGATGTCAGACTTCCGCCTGTCGCCAGACTTCTGCCCGTCGCTGGATTTCTTCCCAATGTTGAATTTCTATCTGAAGCTGGACTTCTGCCTATCATCAAATTTGTACAAGACATCAGACTTCCACCCGTCGTTGGACTTATGCCGAACTTATACCCGATGCCGAACTTCCGCCCGTCACCAAACTTTCACCAGCCAACGGACTTCTACCTGACGCCGGACTTATGCCCACCGCCATACTTTTATCAGACTTCCACTAGTCACCAGACTTTTACCCATGGTCGGATGTCCGCTTGTCGCCAGATTTCCTTCCATCGCCAAGTTTTTAGGTGACACCGAATTTCTATCTGATGTCGAACTTCTTCCCATAGCCAAAATTTTACCAGGCATTGGACTTCAGCCTATCGTCGAACTTACGATAAACTTTTACCAGATGCCAGACTTCCGTCGGTCACCGGACTTCTACCCGATGCCGGACTTTGGCCCGCCGCCGGAGTTTCATTAGACTTCTACCCGACACCGAACTTCTACCCATCACCAAACTTCTGCCCGTCGTCAGACTTCATCGGAGTTCTACTTGACATCGGACTTCCATCCATCACTGGATTTCAAATCGACACCAGACTTTTGCCCATCGCAGGACTTCTACCTGTCACCGGACTTTCATCAGAGTTCTACCCAACGTCAAACTTCTGCCCATCAGTGGATTTCTAACCATCGCTGGATTTCTACCTGACACCAGACTTCCGCCAGTCACCAGACTTCTGCCCATCACCGATTTCTACCTGAAGCAAAATTTTTGCCCATTGTCAGATTTGCACCAGACATCGGCCTTCCGCCTGTTTCCAGACTTATGCCTGTCGTCGGACTTACATAGAACTTTTACCCGACGCCGGACTTCCACCTGTCGGCAGCCCGACTTTGACTTCTACCCACCACCAGACTTTCACCGAACTTCTACCCAACACCAAACTTCCACCCGTTGTCGATTTTCTACCCGTAATGGACTTCCTCCCGTCATCGGATTACAACTCGACGCCAAACTTTCTCCTGTTGTTGGACTTTTGCTCGTCTCCAGACTTCTACCCGACGCTATATTTATGCCCATCGCTAGATTTCTACCCGTCGCCGGACTTCCACCCCTCCCTAAACTTCTGCCCATCGCTAGACTTTCATCGGGCTTCTACCTGACGTTGAAATTTCACTCATCGCCAGACTTCCGTCAAACTTCTATGTGACTTTGGACTTCCATCCATCATTAGACTTTTGCCCGATGCCAAATTTTTGCCCATTGCTAGACTTTCGACCTCCGTTGCTAGCCGACTATAGTCCTTCCGACCTCCTTTACCAAACAACAATCTTTATGATCACTGTCGCTCGCTGACTACGGTCCTTCTAACTTCTATCGCTAGATAATGGTCTTTTTGGCCACTATCATCTGATGACTATGGTCCTTCCGATCTCTGTCGCTAGACAATGGTCTTTTCTGACCACTCTAATCCGTCAACTATGTTCCCTTCGACCACCGTCCCCAAATTATGACCATTCTGACCTCCGTCGCCCGCCAATTATGGTTCTGCCGACCAAACAAACATATCAATAATGATTCTTTCAAGTCTCATCATGTAATGCACTTTATATGATGTATATTGATTACATCAAGTCAAGGCCATCCCCCAAGGAAGGCCCTCATTTGTAATCAACTATAAAACTAGTGAATTCATTCAAACTGGGCCAGTCCTCGTGGTTTTTCACCTTCTCAGGGTTTTCCACGTAAAAATCTTGGTGTC
Source organism: Dendrobium chrysotoxum (assembly GCA_019925795.1). Lineage (NCBI taxonomy): Eukaryota > Viridiplantae > Streptophyta > Magnoliopsida > Asparagales > Orchidaceae > Dendrobium > Dendrobium chrysotoxum. The sequence goes on from CM034308.1 coordinate 50,635,512, forward strand.
TCTCATAAATGCTGCACCCTCTCTCTTTCATCTGTTTGTATGTTGGATCTTCGTACAACCCTAAGACATTAAACTATATATTTCTCTACCGCCGTGAATATTCCTGGACGTAATAATTATAATTAAATTTCTATATATTTGAATGATTTGGAAAATTAAAATAGTATTATTTTGTGCTGCAATATTTTTAACTTATAAAAAATTTTAAGAAAATTTGAAATGTATTTAATTATTCAAATAATGTGAAAAATAAACTCTCCATTTCTGTAGAAATATTAAATCAATATATTTTTAATTTGTGTAAAAGATATGATGTATCTATTAAATAAAACTAAAAGGTAAATTACGAAAGATTTCTTCATATATAGAAATTTAAATTTTTTTTATTTAAATTTAAATTATTGAAGTTAAAAAAATTATTTCAATTCATTTGGGTTGTTTGTACCCTATTCTTGAACACCTTATGGCAGGAGAATCTAATCAAAATAGTCCAAACTTGGCTTACAGGCTGAGATCGCCTTCAGGGTACTGCATTGATTGGGGTCTTTTTGCATCTACCCACATATGTCATGTGCTGCGCATATATTTATTATATTTCTTTCACATTCACCTACAGGCAACAAGTTGAATGTAAAACGGATCTTCAGGTGTTTGCATTTGCTCTTAATTTCCTTGTATATGTTGATTGATGAATTGTTGCATTTACTTGCATATCTTCCAGTGTTTGTAAGAGACTATTTTAGTCGCTCGTATGTTGATCTGTGTTGGCTCTAGAAAAATGTAACATTCACTGCCTGCCGACGCCCATCACTTATAAGTATGCTATTGCATACGTGGCCAACTTCTTGCATACACTTTGAGCTTCATTGTGTACATTGATCTGTCATGTACATCATATGTCCAACCTTTCGACTTACAAGGGAAAGACATGCATGCTTGATATAGTATTATTGAAGGCGATATGAATAACTATTGTAGAATTTTATACTCACCACATCCCTTATAGAGATGCTGCTAGATCTCTAAACTTTACACACAGGCCTATCACTGCACCACCCATGGACAAGTCATTTTGTGCATTTGGACTTCCGTCACACACACACACACACACACACACACACACACACACACACACACATATATATATATATATATATATATATATATATATATATATATATATATATATATATATATATATATATATATATATATATATATATATATGGAGAGATCTCCTACACTAATTTGTAGGGGCTAAACACATTTGCCTTCATTTTGATGTTTTCGACAAAGCATTAACGTAGTTAAGATATGCCCTTTGCATTTGTTATATGTAGCCTTCCAATTGTTCGTAGAAAACCACTACCTTCAACTGTAAATGGGTTATTGTTGATTGGAGAGACATCTTGATGTTCTCTACATATTTCTGGCAGCCACTACAAGTTCTTCCTTCCACTTATAGGCAAGATGTTGCATGATACATCTCTTTCATTGCTACTTTCAACTAATACATATAGTGCGTAGAGTAAGTTTCTTATGGTAGCTTCTACGAACTTGTGTCTATTGCCAATTGATTATCACTTGACTTGTAGAGGGGGTTGTGTGTTTGCTTACTATTGAATTGTTGCTGACCATGGAGTGTCCTAATGGTCATTGCACATCACACTGAACATGTTGGCAAGAGACCCTGTTGTTTGCGAGGAGATTGTATTTACAAGTTCTCCATCATCTCTGAGAGTAGCTCTACTCATTAGGATCTTGTTTCTTTAACACCATTTAAGCTACATCGCATGAACTTGCAGACCCACTAACGTGGACACTAAAATTATTATGTTACCCATGTGTCGATTGAGAATTCTTCGTGGTAGCAATGATCATACTGTCATACTGCGGATCCGCTTGTTCATGAGTTCTACCATGGATCAACTGTAGCATTGAATAGATTGTTGCACTACAAGCTCTTTTATTCATGCTCATAGGTTAATTCATTTCATATCATCTATAATCATTCCCAAGTCTTCTTGCAATTTGCTTGAAGGTGAATTGTCATGTGTATAGTAAGTTCAAGTTCTTATTTGTTCACACTATGTTTATTAGAAATCATTTGAGCTTGAGTTCTTTGCTTCCAGTTCATGCTTGCATTCAACTCATTGTTGATTGTTCAAATCAAGCTCAAGTTTGAGTCCTCTACTATTCAAATCAAGTCCAGTTCCGTATCATTTGATTCAAGTTCTATGTCCCCTGCTATTCATTCTCTGCATCTTGTTCATTTTCATTTAGTTCTGGCTCAAATTCATTTGCCTTATTCGGTCCAAGTTTCAGTCCACAAGTCTCATGTGTAGTTCATTGTGATTTGCACCAATTCAAATTCATTTAAGTTAGATTAAAATTCATTTGATTTAAATTCTCTATTCAATTTAGGTTCAAGTTCCCTGCTGTTTAAGTCTTGTTCAAATCATGTCCTTAATTCAGTATAAATTTCGGCAGCCTCCCGGTAACTCCCTTGTTTAGGGGAAACTACACGAAACTGGGCCTTTCCCACCACACTTAGGAAAGCATGTATGGTAGGTGTCTTCGGACACCACAGCCATATTTTCTTTGTTCCCCCACCACGCTTAAGAAAGAGTGTATGGGTCTTCAAATGTACCTGAATAGGAAGAGCAGTTGTTTCCCCACAGGTACAGAGCCGCATACGGGTACTTAAGATTGTCGTAACCATGCTAAGAAAAGCGTGTATAGTGCCTACCCGCCCCGCCATAGGTCTCGCACCGGGTTCCCTTCCCACCTCGCTTAAGAAAGCATGTATAGGCGGTTTGCCGGCTCGACATGAATGCCGAGGATGGGAATTAAGTTTAAAAGTTATACCTTTGCGAATGTGGTAGGGTGACGGTGACGAAAAGCATACAAAAACCTCTCTTTCTCTTTTTTTTAGAATATCTTCTTTTTCTCTCTTTTTTTATATTTGCTTTTTTTTCTTTTTTCTTCTTTTCTTCTTTTCTCTTTTCTTTTCTTTTATTTCTTCTTTTCTTTTTTTTATGAAAGATAATAATAATAATAATAATAATAATAATAATGATATAATTATTATAATTAAAAATAAATATAATTATTAATAATTTTGATAACATAATAATTAAAATTAATAGTTCTTATAAATATAATAATTATATCACCTAATTATTATAATTACTAATAATTACAAAAATAAGTTATTATAAATAATATTTATTATAATAATTAAATGTAATTAACACTAATTAGAGATTAGGGATTACCTTGGGCTAACTTAGGTTCCGAATGGGCTAAGAGAGCCTCGGGTTCGGTCGGGCAAGGTGGAGCTTGGCGTCAGCTCAGGTTGGGGTCGGACTGGTCGGAGAGGCTCGAATAGGGCTTGAGTTGAGATGGGGGTTCGGTCGCAGCTCACAGACAGAGAAAGGGATCGGACAAGGCTTGCAATTTGGAGGAGGAAGATGCAGCAATTGTCTCATGGCAAGGGAGAAGGGACGGCTGAGTATGGAGGAAGCTTTCCCTACCTCTCTCTCTCTCTCTCTCTCTCTCTCTCTCTCTCTCTCGTTGCTTGGATCGAATAGATCTGACGGAGGTGGATGTCAGGCGTCGGCCTGGGGTGTGAGATTAGAGGTATGGATCGAGCAGAGAAAGATGGAGGGGTGTGGGTTTAGCGGCTGGAGCTTGTGGAGATCTCAGTGTGGAGATCGGAAGGAAGCGACGGGAGTGAGAAGGAAGGTTGGATCGGAAGTCAGAGAGAGCTGGCGAATCAGAAAGCTTACAGGATCTTGTAGAGGCTTGGAATGTGGGAATGAGTCAGAGGCTTAGTATGCTCTCCCCTTTTAACGATGCAAGGAGGATAGGATCCCATCCTGAGCACACATGAATGGTCTGAAACGATGCCGATTTGCAGACTGATACTGTAGTAGCGGCGGATCTGCGTAGGATATGGGCTCAATTTCAGCAGAGGTATTTCATATATCATTTTTTTTTATTTCTTTTGGGTATTACATAAAGGTCAACAAATTCCCCCCAACAAATGTGATTCACGTCTAGAGTGAATTATGTTTGTTGTATGCTGATTGACCCCGTGGATTTCTAGATATTTTCTCTAGATGTCACACTGGGGCTCTTCATTTAACGGATCTCCAAAAGCTTGCTTGAGTGTCACGCTAAGATTCTTATTCTAAAGATCTCCAAGATCCCATCTCTATTCTTTTATAGATCTTTAGATGCACTTACAATCAATAACATGATTGACATGTTGGCTCTAATAAAGTAGAGATCAACGGGATATGTCCTAATGCTTAAATCCTTGTAGATTAATGTTAATAGATAGGATTTCCACCTCCTGCTCTTCTTTTTCCACACTTATCACTTTAGTTTTTAGCATTTTTATAACTGCTCACATCTTTCTTTACAGCAGCCATGTATGAATGTGATATTCCTGTTGTATAATTGCTGGAGTTATTCAGAATTCATCTTTATAGATTCATCAACTGATGGGACTTTACTGTATCTTATACTGATCATATCTTGCTCAAATTATACTTTTTACTGATAGCACATTCAGTCTACGGATGATCTTCCATTCTTCCCTTCTTTACTTGCATTTTAGCAAGAAATTTTAAATATTTATTTGGGGAACTCGGCACATGGCACAATGTTGACCCAAATAAATATTTAAAATGCCCCCTGTCTTTAGGGATATTAGTAGATGCCATTCAAGATGCTTCTTTTTGTAGCTTTAGCTTTAGTCCTGAGATTTTGAGTTCTTCTGTCCTGTGCTTTGTGCTGTAGACATTGATGGATGATTACCTGATTTGTCTTTACTAACTCGTCAAGTGATTTTTATACCTTCTTCCCTATGCTTCTTACTTCGGCGGGCTTGATGAAGGAGTATATGCCAGCGACCTAAAACCCTTAGGTTCATATTAGGTCGGTGGCAAGAAGTCATCGGTCCAGCGCTTTGTGCATAACGGACTTGTTGATGACGGAATCTGCTTAGTTCAGCCATAGGCTTTTCATGTACTTTTTAATTTCTTCGATCCTTTTCTTTATATTTTGATGGACTGGTTGAAGTAAAATTCCTTCTATCCTCGCTTTATGCTTTACGAATTTGTTGAAGGATTTGCAGGTTTTGGATTCAATTGATAGTACCAAATTTAGGTAATATCCTAATCCTTAGCCACCTGAGGAGACTTTAATCTGAGTCACTTGAGTTCATCAGATCGAGTGAGCTAAGATTTGATAGCTATTCATCCTCTAGTTGCTGAAATGGGGGTTCCTCTACTACAACCTTTCTTATGGCGTGGCGAGTGAGCTAAGATTTGATAGCTATTCATCCTCTGCCAGCGCTGGCCACATGTATCTGTATTTGTTGCAATTACTCTATATTTTGCCTGTGGTCTTTGGTCCCTACAGTACATCTGCTATTGCCGCAGATAGGTAGGTAGATATATTCATTCACAGGCTGAGATCGACTTCAGGGTACTACATTGATTGGGGTCTTTCTGCATCTACCCACATATGGCATGTGGTGAGTATATATTTATTATATTTCATTCACATTCACCTACAGGGAACAAGTTGAATGTACAATGGATCTCCAGGTGTTTGCATTTTCTCTTAATTTCCTTGTATATGTTGATTGATGAATTACTGCATTTACTTGCTTATCTTCCAATGTTTGTATGAGATTATTTTAGTCGCTCATATGTTGATTCGTGTTGGCTCTAGAATACTGTAATATTCACTGTTTGTCGACGCCCGTCACTTATAAGTATGCTATTGCATATGTGGACAACTTCTTACATACACTTCAAGCTTCGTTGTGTACATTGATATGTCATGTACATCATATATCCAACCTTTCCACTTGTAAGGGAAAGACATGCATGCTTGATACAGTATTATTGCAGGCGATATGAACAACTATTGTAGACTTTTGTACTCACCACATCCATTATAGAGATGCTACTAGATCTCTAAACTTTACTCACAGGCATATCACAGCACTGTTGAAATCCAGGATCCCGAGCACTTAATTTTAATGGTGACAACTAATACTTACTGAGTACATATAGACTTCCTTTAGATTACAAATGTTTAATCTTTGTATATGAGCACTAACATTTCAGGTCATATGCACACTGCTAAAGATTGCTGGAGACTCAAACCGGGTATAATAGGATGTTAAAGAGTTTGTAATTTTTATTCTTTATTTTTATTTTCTTGAGTCTGCAACAGAAGCATGCATGTGAAAGGAGCAACCATGCACACACACAGGAGGAGAATTTTTTTTAAAAATGATTAAATTTTTTTTAAGCAAATTGTAATGTATGATCTTGGATCATACTGTACGATTAATTAAAAATACTCAGGCTAACGGCTAATTTTTGAATGATTAAGTTTACAAACTTATCATACTGTACGATCCATATCGTACTGTACGATAATATGTAATTGAGAAACCCTAGCCGCCAGAATAAGTTTGGTAAGTTTTTGAATTTGATTTTCTGAACTGATCGTACTGTACGATATTGTTCATACTGTACGATTAATTAAAACTTGCCAAAATTATCTCCCTAATCAGGAAATAAATGTTGGTTTCTAATTTATATGTCGATCGTACTGTACGATCATATATCGTACTGTACGACAGACAGAGACGATTTCATTCATCCCAGAGATCGTACCAGACGAAACCAAGGTTTTTTGTTCTGTTCGTCCTGGATGATATTCATATCGTATAGGATGATATCAAGAAATGAACTGATCGTACTGTACGACTGGTGGAGTGCTGGACGATTGTCAGAGACAATTTTCTTCGTCCCAGCGATCGTACCAGATGATCCCAAGAATTTTTGTTCTATTCATCCTGGACGATATTCGTATCGTACAGGACGATATCCTGAAAAATACTATTCATACTGTATGATTTAATGAGTGTTGTACGACTGACAGAGACGAATTCTTTTGTCCCGAGGTTCGTCCCACAGTTCGTCCTGTACGAACAGTAAGAATCAACAGTATCGTCCTGTACGATATACGTATCGTACAGTACGATATGAATAAAATTCGATACCTATTCGTCTGTACTTGTATTGGACGGAGCTGTAATTGAACTGATCGTACTGTACGATCATAGATCGTACTGTACGAACAGAAACACAAAAGTTGAAACTTTTAGGGTTTTCTGAAGCCTGATATAAAAACAACTTAAAATTTTCTTTAGGGAGTTGTTGATCAATCATTTTGCTGTGAGAGGCTTGGAGGAAAAAGGAGGGGATTCGGTAGAGAGAAGTTTTTGGAGAGATCTAGAGCTTGAGAGAGGAAGGTGAAGGTGAGCTTGAGTGTGAGGGAGAAGTAGTGTGAGGGGATCACTCTGTGGCTCCAAGCTAGCTGCATGCTTTGCTCCTCTTGTGGCTTTGGAAGCTTCAAGAAATTTCTCGAGGAAAGAGTCAATTCAAGATCAACATCGCCAAGATACTCTGCCATCTCCAGGAGGGAGAAAAAGGAGAAGGTCCGCTGCCGTCACCAGGAGGGTGACATAGCGTTTGGTATTCCGCCGCACCGAGGGAGGTGAAAGTGAGTATTGTAAAGGCTTCTCCGCCTTGCTGTGGGGGCAAAAGGAGAGTCAACTTTTACTAGTGCAAATCCCAGAGTAGAGGACTCTGGGGAGTGGACGTAGGTCAAGTGACCGAACCACTATAAAAATCTCTGGTGTGTTTTTTCCTGTTTACCATACTTTACTTTTCATGCTTTTAATTTGTGCATTTTAATTGCTTGGTGAAAAATTAGTATTTAAATCTTGTGGTGTAAAATCTAAAATTGAACTATCAATTTCATCGTTGTGAACGTTGTATTTGCTTCCGCACATTAGTCGTTAAATTATATTTTGAAAATACAAAAAAATTAGAACTCTTGTGTAGGGTTAAATTTTTAAAATACTAATTCACCCCCCCCCCCCTCTTGGCGCATCTCGTACTTTCAAGTGGTATCAGAGCGGGGTTTCAAAATAGTGTTTTAGAAAACCTAGAAACGTAAGATCCATGGCTCAATTTGGTAACCGTAACACTGCGGAGGGTTATTCTATAACTCGTCCACCTTTATTTGACAACATACCGTTTGATTTTTGTAAAATACACATGTCTACATTTTTACAGTCTTTAGACTATCGCATGTGGATGTTAGTCCAAGAAGGTTATTCTAAACCATTTCGTATGTTGAATGGAATTAAAACTGAACTGTCATTTAATGAATGGAGCATTGAGGATAGAGAATTTGCACAACTAAATGCTAAATGTCTAAATTGTTTCTTTTGCGCATTAAAATCAGAAGACTATATGCGAGTATCAACTTGTACTACTGGTAAACAAATTTGGGACAAACTGTGTATCACGTATGAAGGAACTAGTGAGGTCAAACAATCTAGGTTGAACATACTGTTACATGATTATGAACTATTCCGCATGAAACCTAGTGAAACTATATCTGACATGTACACTCGATTCACCCAGATTGTAACATCACTACATGCTTTAGGAAGAGAGTTGTCTAACTCGGAAAAAGTAAACATAATACTGCGATGTTTGCCTAGCTCATACGATGCTAAAATCACTGTAATAACTGAGTCAAAAGACTTGAATGTTTATTCTATTGATAATTTACTTGTGTCACTCATTACCTACGAGCAAGGAGTGAGTCAACGACAAAGTGATGCAGGTGAAAAGAAGAAGGAGCGAGCAGTGGCTTTAAAAGCAAACAATTCTGAAAGTGACAGCTCAGCAGCGGAGGAAGATGACGACATAGCCTTGATGACTCGTCAGTTCAAAAATTTTCTGAAAAGAAAGCAGCGCCATCATCAAAGCAATTGGAACAAAGGTAATAACTCAAAGTATACTAAGGTTGCATCTGAAACAATTTGCTTTGAGTGCAGGAAACCCGGTCATCTCCGAGCTGATTGCCCCAACATCAAAACTCATCAAACCAAGGAGAAGGGTGAGGAAAGATCAAAGTTTAAGAAGGGCAAATTTAAGACTCAGAAAGCGTTTTGGGCTGACTCTGCCTCAGAATCATCGGAAGAAGAAGCAGAGGAGGAGGTAACGAATCTGTGTCTTATGACTAATGATAATTTTGATTAATCAGATCAAGATGAGGTATGTCAACTGTCTTACGATGAACTGCTTGTTATTTCTGAAAAAATCCATGACTCGTATAGAAAATTGAAGAAAAAGCATGTTAATCTTAATACTGAGTTTAGTACTTTACAAAAGGAGCATGCTAGTGTAGTAAAGAATTTTTCTGACTTAGATAAAGATCATATGTGTTTGCTTGATGAATACGATGCATTAAACAAGAAGCATATTGAGTTAACCACTGCACACGATACCTTGAAATCATCACATATTGAATTAGATAATGCATTTAAGGAACTAGAAGAACTATCAGGGGAACTTAGTAGTAGTGAGCATGCATTGAGATTCAAATATGCTAGTCTTAACCAAGAGAATAAATTTTTAAATAAAAAACTTCATGCATACGAGAATAACAAAAAACCTCCCACGTTTGCTGAATTCTTTCAGCCTCCACCATGTGAATCATCTCATTCAAAACCAGCATGGCATGCATCATCCAAACCCAAAAATAGGCACTACCACCCTCATAGATTAGTGAACCCATTTCCAGGTGTTAGATGTTATTCTTGTGGCATGCTAGGTCACATAGCCCGCACATACTCAATTCACTATAGGACACATCTAGTGTGGAGACCTAAATCGCATTCATCACAGCATAACATGCATACATTTCATTCATATAAGCATATGGTGGAACCCAAACACACTTGGGTTCCCAAAGCTAATCCGTGATTGACATTGTAGGGATGCTCTCACAAAAGACCTAGTGAGAGCATGTGGTACCTGGACAGTGGCTGCTCGAGACACATGACTGGAGACATGAAGCAGTTCGTGACACTGGAGGCCAGGTCAGGAGGCAAGGTAACTTTGGGAGACAACACCACCAGAAAAGTGGTGGGCTCAGGTATCATTGGAAATACTAAAAATTTAATTATTGAGAATGTACTTTTAGTGGATGGTTTAAAGCACAATCTTTTAAGTATAAGTCAACTATGTGACAAGGGCTTTGATATAAAATTTCTGTCTAACAAATGCATGATTAGCTTAAATGATTCACTTATGTTAGAAGGAAAACGTATAAATAATGTTTACATGTTAGACTTGAACTGTATTGAAACCTCAAACTCTTTGTGTCTGAAAATAATAGCAGATGACTCTTGGCTATGGCATAGGAGACTATGCCATGCTAGTATGAAAACACTTAGGAACATCACTCAGAAAGACTTAGTTAGAGGCATACCAAAGTTAGACTTTACTAAGGACCATCTTTGTGATGCTTGCCAATTAGGAAAATAAGTTAAATCTTCATTTCATGCAATCAAGGATATCAACACCACTAGGCCACTAGAAACTCTCCACATGGACCTGTTCGGACCTGTTAGTACAGCCAGCCTAGGAGGGAAGTTATATGGGTTTGTAATAGTAGATGACTACTCTAGGTTTACTTGGGTGAAATTCTTAGCTCATAAGAGTGAGTCATTTGAAGAATTTAGAATTTTCTCCACTTGGATTCAAAGGAAATTAGGATGTGTAATTTCAACAATTCATAGTGATCACGGTGGGGAATTTGAGAATGATAAATTTGAATCTTTTTGTAAAAAGGTTGGAATAGAACATAATTTCTCTGCCCCTAGAACTCCTCAGTAAAATGGAATAGCAGAAAGAAAGAATAGAACTTTAGTTGAAGCTGCTAGGGCTATGTTAGCTGAATACACTCTCCCTAGATACTTTTGGGCAGAAGCAATAAATATCGCATGCTATGTATTAAATAGGGTAAATGTTAGATCCAAACTTAATAAGACACCCTATGAGTTGCTTAAGGTTAGGACACCCAATCTTTCCCACTTACACATTTTCGATTGCAAATGCTTCATCCTAATCAATGGCAAGTCACCCTTAGGAAAGTTCGATCCTAAATCTGATGAAGGGGTTTTCCTAGGCTACTCATCTGTAGGTAAAGCCTATAGAATATTCAATAAGAGAACCCTAGTAGTAGAAGAGTCCACTCATGTGGTATTTGATGAATCCAATAAGACATCTGAACCTAATCATGAAGAAGAAGAAGTTGAGGTTATACGGGGAGTAGAAACTATTACCATAGAGACTAGAGCGGAACCTCAGGCACATCTGCCTAGAGATTGGAAATTTTCTTCTAGTCATCCTAGAGAGCTGATCTTAGGAGACCCATCAGAAGGGGTAAAAACTAGGCATGGACTTAGGAAAGAGGTTAGCCATTCTGCATTCATATCTATGATTGAACCCACGAGTATAGATCAAGCCTTAGGAGATGAATTTTAGATCCTAGCAATGCAAGAAGAGTTGAACCAATTCGTTAGGAATGATGTATGGGAGTTAGTCAAAAGGCCTAAAGAACAAAGTGTGGTTGGAACTAAGTGGGTCTTTAAAAATAAGATGAATGACTCAGGAATAGTAGTAAGAAATAAGGCTAGGTTAGTAGCGAAGGGGTATAACCAAATTGAAGGAATAGATTTTGAAGAAACCTTTGCTCCGGTAGCTAGACTAGAAGCCATCAGGGTACTGTTAGCTTTTGCTTGTTTTAGGGATTTTAAGCTGTATCAAATGGATGTAAAGAGTGCCTTCCTGAATGGAGTAATCAAGGAAGATGTGTATGTGGAGCAACCTCCGGGGTTTGAAAACTCACAATTTCCAAACCACGTGTTCAAACTGAAAAAGGCACTATACAGGTTAAAACAAGCACCAAGAGCCTGGTATGAAAGACTTAGTACGTTCCTACTAGATAGAGGCTTTGTAAAGGGTAGTGTGGACACCACCTTATTTTTGAAGAAGGTAGGAGTTGAAGTACTCATTGTTCAGATTTATGTAGATGACATATTGTTCGGATCGACGGAGAAAAGCTTATGTAATGAATTTTCAAAAATAATGAGCGACGAGTTTGAAATGAGCATGATGGGAGAACTTAGTTACTTCCTTGGATTTAGTGTAAAATAAATGGAAGGTGGAACGTTTCTTAGCCAGTCTAAGTACATCAATGATATTTTGAAAAAATATGAAATGGACAATGCTAAGGCTATGAATACACCCACGAGCTCTAATATTCAATTGGATAAAGATCCCAGTGGGAAGTCTGTAGATCAAAAGAGGTATATGGGAATAATTGGATCGCTTCTCTATCTGACTGCCAGTAGACCAGACATAATATTTAGTGTGTGTCTCTGTGCCCGTTTTCAAGCTAACCCGAAAGAATCTCACATGACTGCTGTCAAAAGGATTCTTAGATATCTTCTAGGCACCCCGAACTTAGGAATTTGGTATCCTAGACATAACACTTCTTTTGAAATCTTAGGATACTCAGATTCAGACTTTACAGGATGTTGGGTAGATAGAAAAAGCACTTCTGACACTTGTCAATTCATTGGACAATCATTAGTTTCATGGTCCAGTAGGAAACAAAATTCAGTAGCCCTATCCACAGCCGAAGCAGAATATATAGCGGTAGGTAGCTGTGTTGCACAAGTTTTATGGTTAAAACAACAGCTTGTAAATCTAGGACTACCTGTAGGAACCATTTCGATCATGTATGACAACACTAGTGCTATTTGCATATCTAAAAATCCAATTCAACACTCACGAACTAAACATATAGACATTAGACATCATTTCATTAGAGATCATGTAGCCAAAGGAGATATTGAACTGCACCACGTTTCTACTGAAGATCAATTGGTGGACATTTTCACAAAACCATTAGGTTATGACACATTTAGCACTTTAAGAACCAAATTAGGTGTCATAGACATTCACACTTAATGTAACATACAAAAAAAAATCAAACAAAAAAAAACAAAAACAAAAAAAAATGTGTTTGTGGTTGTTTTGTTTTGTTCAAATAACAAAAAAAAAACACACAAAAAAAAAATTGGATTCCTGATCCTCTTCCCATGTTGCTCACAAACTTTGATATTCTCTGACAATCGTACTGTACGATCCACTATCGTACTGTACGATAATGTTCAAATCACTCCAATCTCAGCCGTCCATTCCCAGTTACGGTCCAGATCCTTCATGTCTTATACCTATCATACTGTACGATTCACCACTCGTACCGTACGATACTAATTATTGGTCATCGTACTGTACAACATACCAATCATACTGTACGATCCACGTGTCAAACGGATTAGGACGAATTTAAATCGGCCGGTACGAATATTATTGCCTATCGTACTATACGAACACCTGTTCGTACTGTACGAACACTTTTGGTCAAAAGTCGTTCAGACGACTCATTGGGATGAATGCCTTACACTCACATTCGTATAGTACGATATTGATCGTACTGTACGATTTGACTCACTTTTCTGAAAAGTCATCCAGACGACATTATTGCGCATATCGTACTGTACGATACTCAATCGTACTGTACGATATCCCTCAAATTCTATAAAATGGGAGGGATTCTTTGCCACTTCTCCTCACCTTCAATCAATCTAAATTTCATCATTCCTCCACTCCTTTCTTCCAAAATGTCTGGGTCTAGTAAGCGCGGTCGAATGATCGTCGGGAGCTCTTCCTCCTCTCGGCGCTTCGATGATCATTTTCTCTCTGCTGCAGACGAGAAAGCGTATATTAAAATCAAGTAGGCCAAGTTCACTCCATCCCGCATGCTCAATCAGGCCGCCCTAAATTTCGAGGTGATGAATCTGTTCGCCTCCACTAGCCTTCAATTCCTTCTGACTCTTGCTTTTTCGTTTCACTCCGAACTCTTGTTTGAGTTTTTTGCCAATATCTGAGTCGACCTTGAAAACATTACCTTCACATCTTATGTTTGTAAATAGAATGTCGTTATCACCGTCAACGACATTGCTGAGCACATCGGGCTGTCCACTGACGGCCCTCGTCCCCAATCCATGATCTCCCACGACTATGATTGGACGTCAGTAAATATGACCCTTAGAGGTGTTCCCTCCAATCAACACCTACCCCTGGTCCAAACCTTAAATTAAAATGCCCGCGTTATCCAGCATGTCCTACGCACATCTATTATACCTAAAGCTGGAGACCGCATCCATATTACTCCACTACTTTCTGTCGTCACCTATCTCATCATGTCTGGCATAAAATTCAATGAAGCCCAAATGGTGTTTGACTACATTCATACCTTGTCTGCCTTCTGATATCCCGGTGCCCGTCATAAACTGAACCTTGCTTTAGGGTATGTCATAGGATACATCCTAGATACAAAATACCAACTTCATTATCCGCTCCCTCCTGATCACCTTCCTATCTTCTACTCGGATGCCTCCTTTCGTATCTTTTTCCATCGGGGGGCCGCTCCCGCCGATCCCGAGTTTGATGACGAGGAGGCTGCTGCTCCTGCTGACGCACCTCCGCCACCACCAATCCAACCACCTGGCCTTGCTCCTCCCGACTACCCTCACGACGACATTATTCGATGACTTGATCGTCTGGAGACTAGGTTGGATGCCCACATTGCTCAGCAACATCAGGAGCATGACACGGATATAAAATGGTTTAGGGAGCGCTTCACATCATCGATCACCAGTTCGCCTCCCTTCATCAGTACCACCAGCTGTTTCCCGACCCTCCACCACCACCTCCGGATCAGGATCCAGATTTTTAGGTTGCTGTAGTTGTTTCTATTTTCTGTTTGTTATCAGTGTAGTTGTTTTCTTTTTCTTCCCTTTTTGGTGTTGTCAAAAGGGGGAGACTTTTCTATGTGTTCTGTATTATGTTTTTGCTTACTATTAAATGCTATTGGTTGTTTATGTTCTCACTACATTTATGTTTTTTTCTATCTTGTTGTTTTATTTATGTTATAATAAAAAAAAAATTTTTCTTCTCCTCCTATTTAAAAATTAATAAGCTACTCTTCTGAGGGGGAGCTAAAGAAGTCAGAACATCTGTCCATCAGAAAATATTATTTGACACCATCAAAAAGGGGGAGATTGTTGAAATCCAGGATCCCGAGCACTTAATTTTGATAGTGACAACTAATACTTACTGAGTACATATAAACTTCCTTTAGATTACAAATGTTTAATCTTTGTATATGAGCACTAACATTTCAGGTCAGATGCACACTGCTAAAGATTGTTGGAGACTCAAACCGGGTAGAATAGGATGTTAAAGAGTCTGTAATTTTTATTCTTTATTTTTATTTTCTTGAGTCTGCCACAGAAGCATGCATGTGAAAGGAGCAAACATGCACACACACAGGGGGAGAATTTTTTTTTAAAAAAGATTAAATTTTTTTAAGCAAATCGTACTGTACGATCTTGGATCGTACTGTATGATTAATTAAAAATACTCAGGCTAACGGCTAATTTTCGAATGATTAAGTTTACAAACTTATCGTACTGTACGATCCATATCGTACTGTACGATAATATGTAATTGAGAAACCCTAGCCGCCAGAATAAGTTTAGTAAGTTTTTGAATTTGATTTTCTGAACTGATCGTACTGTACGATACTGTTCGTACTGTACGATTAATTAAAACTTGCCAAAATTATCTCCCTAATCAGGAAATAAATGTTGGTTTCTAATTTATATGTCGATCGTACTATATGATCATATATCATACTGTACGACTGACAGAGACGATTTTATTCATCCCAGAGATCATACCAGATGAAACCAAGGTTTTTTATTCTGTTCGTCCTGGACGATATTCATATCGTACAGGACGATATCAAGAAATGAACTGATCGTACTGTACGACTGGTGGAGTGCTGGACGATTGTCAGAGATGATTTTCTTCATCCCAGCGATCGTACCAGACGATCCCAAGAATTTTTGTTCTATTCGTCCTGGACAATATTCGTATCATACAGGACGATATCCTGAAAAACACTATTCATACTGTACGATTTAATGAGTGTTGTATGACTGACAGAGACGAATTCTTTCGTCCCGAGGTTTGTCCCATAGTTCGTCTTGTACAAACAGTACGAATCAACAGTATCATCCTGTACGATATACGTATCGTACAGTACGATATGAATAAAATTTGATACATATTCATTTGTACTCGTACTGGACGGAGCTGTAATTGAACTGATCGTACTGTACGATCATAGATCGTACTGTACGAACAGAAACATAAAAGTTGAAACTTTTAGGGTTTTCTGAAGCCTGATATAAAAACAACTTAAAATTTTCTTTAGGGAGTTGTTGATCAATCCTTTTACTGTGAGAGGCTTGGAGGAAAAAGAAGGGGATTCGGTAGAGAGAAGTATTTGGAGAGATCTAGAGCTTGAGAGAGGAAGGTGAAGGTGAGCTTGAGCGTGAGGGAGAAGTAGTGTGAGGGGATCACACGGTGGCTCCAAGCTAGCTGCATGCTTTGCTCCTCTTGTGGCTTTGGAAGCTTCAAGAAAGTTCTCGAGGGAAGAGTCACTTCAAGATCAACTTGGAGAGATCTAGAGCTTGAGAGAGGAAGGTGAAGGTGAGCTTGAGCGTGAGGGAGAAGTAGTGTGAGGGGATCACACGGTGGCTCCAAGCTAGCTGCATGCTTTGCTCCTCTTGTGGCTTTGGAAGCTTCAAGAAAGTTCTCAAGGGAAGAGTCACTTCAAGATCAACATCGCCAAGGTACTCTGCCATCTCCAGGAGGGAGAAAAAGAAGAAGGTCCGCTGCCGTCACCAGGAGGGTGACATAGCGTTTGGTATTCCGCCGCACCGAGGGAGGTGAAAGTGAGTATTGTAAAGGCTTCTCCGCCTTGCTGTGGGGGAAAAAGGAGAGTCAACTTTTACTAGTGCAAATCCAGGAGTAGAGGACTCCGTGGAGTGGACATAGGTCAAGTGACCGAACCACTATAAAAATCTATGGTGTGTTTTTTCCTGTTTACCATACTTTACTTTTCATGCTTTTAATTTGTGCGTTTTAATTGCTTGGTGAAAAATCAGTATTTAAATCTTGTGGTGTAAAATCTAAAATTGAACTATCAATTTCATCGTTGTGAATGTTGTATTTGCTTCCGCACATTAGTCGTTAAATTATATTTTGAAAATACAAAAAAATTAGAACTCTTGTGTAGGGTTAAATTTTTAAAATACCAATTCACCCCCCCTCTTGGCGCATCTCGTACTTTCATGCACCACCCATGGACAAGTCATTTTGTGCATTTGGACTTCTATCACACATATATATGGAGAGATCTCCTACACTAATTTGTAGGGGCTAAAGACATTTACCTTCATTTTGATGTTTCTGACAAAGCATTAATGTAGTTAACATATGCCCTTTGTATTTATTATATGTAGCCTTCCAATTATTCGTAGAAACACTACCTTCAACTGTAAATGGGTCATTGTTGACTGGAGAGACATCTTGATGTTCCCTACATATTTCTGGCAGCCACTACAAGTTCTTCCTTCCACTTATAGGCAAGATGTTGCATGTTGCATCTCTTTCATTTCTACTTTCAACTAATACATATAGTGCGTAGAGTAAGTTTCTTATGGTAGCTTCTACGAACTTGTGTTTATTGCCAATTAATCATCACTTGACTTATAGAGGGGGTTGTATGTTTTCTTACTATTGAATTGTTGCTGACCGTGGAGTGTCCTAATGTTCATTTCACATCGCATTGAACATGTTGGCAAGAGCCCCTGTTGTTTGCGAGCAAATTGTATTTACAAGTTCTCCATCATCTCTGAGAGTAGCTCTACTCATTAGGAGCTTGTTTCTTTAACACCATTTAAGCTCCATCGCATGAACTTGCGGAACCACTAACATGGACACTATGATTATCATGTTACCCATGTGTCGATTGAGAATTCTTCGTGGTAGCAATGATCATGCTGTCATACTGTGGATCCTCTTGTTCACGAGTTCTGCCATGGATCAACTATAACATTGAATAGATTGTTGCACTACATGCTCTTTTATTCATGCTCATAGGTTAATTCATTTTCATATCATCTATAATCATTCCCAAGTCTTCTTGCAATTTTCTTGAAGGTGAATTGTCATGTGTATAGTAAGTTCAAGTTCTTATTTGTTCACACTATGTTTATTAGAAATCATTTGAGCTTGAGTTCTTTGCATCCAGTTCAAGCTTACATTCAACTCATTATTGATTGTTCAAATCAAGCTCAAGTTTGATTCCTCTGCTATTCAAATCAAGTCCAGCTCCGTATCATTTGATTCAAGTTCTATGTCCCCTGCTATTAATTCTCTGCGTCTTGTTCATTGTCATTTAGTTCTGGCTCAAATTCATTTGTCTCATTCAGTCCAAGTTTCAGTCCACAAGTCTCATGTGTAGTTCATTGTGATTTGCCCCAATTCAAATTCATTTAAGTTAGATTAACATTCATCTGATTTAAATTCTCTGTTCAATTTAGGTTCAAGTTCCCTGCTGTTCAAGTCTTGTTCAAATCTTGTCCTTAGTTCAGTGCAAATTTCAACAGCCTCCCAGTGTCTCCCCTATTTAGAGGAAACTATAGGAAACTGGGCCTTTCCCACCACGCTTAAGAAAGCATATATGGTAGGTGTCTTCGGACACTGCAGCCATATTTTCTTCATTCCCCCACCACGCTTAAGAAAGCGTGTATGGGTCTTCAAATGTACCAAAAAAAGAAGAGCATTTGTTTTCTCGCAAGTACAGAGCCACATACGGGTACTTAAGATTGTCTCCACCATTCTAAGAAAAGCATGTATATGGCCAACCCGCCCCTCTGAAGGTGTCGCACCAGGTTCCCTTCCCAACACGCTTAAAAAAGCTTGCATAGGTGGTTTGCCGGCTCGACATGAATGTCGAGGATGGGATTTAAGTTTAAAAGTTATACCTTTGTGAATGTGGTAGGGTGACGGCGACGAAAAGCATACAAAAATCTCCCTTTCTCTTCTTTTTTTTTTAATTTCCCTTTTTTTTAATATCTTCTTTTTCTCTCTCTTTTTTTATATTTGCTTTTTTTTTTCTTTTCTCTTCTTTTCTTTCTTCTTTTTTTTTTTTTACAAAAGATAATAATAATAATAATAATAATATAATTATTAAAATTAACAATAACTATAATTATTAATAATTATGATAACATAATCATTATAATTAATAGTTCTTATAAATATAATAATTATATCTCCTAATTATTATAATTACTAATAATTATAATAACATAGTTATTATAAATAATAATTATTATAATAATTAAATGTAATTAACACTAATTAGAGATTAGGGATTACCTTGGGCTAACTTTGGTTCTGAATTGGCTAAGAGTGGCTCGGGTTCAGTCGGGCAAGGCGGAGCTTGGCGTCAGCTCAGGTTCGGGTCGGATTGGTCGGAGAGGCTTGAATAGAGCTTGAGTTGAGATGGGGGTTCGGTCAAAGCTCATTGATGGAGCAAGGGATCGGACCAGGCTTACGATTTGGAGGAGGAAGATGCGGCAATGGTCTAACGACAAGGGAGAAGGGACGGCTAAGTATGGAGGAAGCTTTCCCTACCTCTCTCTCTCTCTCTCTCTCTCTCTCTCTCTCTCTCTCTCTCTCTCTCTCTCTCTCTCTCTCTCTCTAGTTGCTTGGATCGAATGGATCGGACGGAGGTGGAGGTCAGGCGTCGGCCTTGGGTGTGAGATTAGAGGTGTGGATCTAGTAGAGCAAGATGGAGGGGTGTGAGTTTAGTGGCTGGAGCTTAAGGAGATCTCAGTGTGGAGATTGGAAGGTAGCGACGGGAGTGAGGAGGGAGGTTGGATCAGAAGTCGGAGAGAGCTGGGGAATCGGAAAGCTTGCGGGATCTTGTAGAGACTTGGAACGTGGGAATGAGTCGGAGGCTTCATATGCTCTTCCCTTTTAACGACACAAGGAGGAGAGGATCCCATCCTATGCACGTGTGAATGGTTTGAAACGGCACTGATTCGCAGACTTATACTATAGCAGTGGCGGATCTGCGCAGGATATGGGCTCGATTTCAGCAGAGGTATGTCATCTATCATTTTTTTTTTGGATTTCTTTTGGGTATTAAAAAAAGGTCAACATGCTCATGTCCATACATGCTTTGTATTTAAGGATGTTTAACAAGATAATTATTCCCAAAGATTTATTAGTAATTCAATATACTCAATATAAAAAGAGAGAAATTTTACGACATTAATGTGAGATCATTTCTTCCTCAAATCATATAACATAATCAGTGCCAAACACACACTATGCAACACTCAAAATAAATATTTCATTACCTGATATGCACAGGTAATAATGGAACTGCTGGTTTAGGATCATTAACATAGCAAAAATGACAAATGAAATATGGAATCCAACAAAAAATGAAATATTATGAAATGTTGTAATCATTTTTTTTGTCATGTTTTGAATTACTATAAAAAGGTCTGACATTTGTGCGTATGATAAGCTAATACCAACTTTATATACAAATTAAACCATCTCTTGCGGGATAACTCTTATAAAAAATTGCCTTAGTGTCATGTTTTTCTCTTTAACAGACCGCTAATTCAAAAATCATCGCAATATTTCTGTTCAGAATCCTAGATGAAGCAATGAATAAACAATTTTTTTAGCGTAACTTCTACTATAATTCTTAGTTTTTCCTTAAAGCAAATACCCGAGTGACATTGCATTGATGACATACCAGTTCAAAAAAATTTTAAAGAGGAAGTAAAGGTGTCATCAATAATAATGGAATAAACATAAAAGCACTAAGAATTTTAAAGCGTCATCTGACACCATATGCTTTTAATGTAGGAAAACAAAACATCTCCGAAAAGACTATCCCAACTTGAAAACTCACCCAGTCAAGAAGAATGGTGAAGAAAAGGATAAGTTTATGAAGGGCAAGAATCGGGACATAGAAGGACTTTTGGGCCAACTCCGCCTCAGAATCATCGGAACCAGAAGTAGAGGAGGAGGTAACAAACCTGTGTCTTATGACTAATAATAATCTTGATCAATCAGATCAAGATGAGGTATGTCAACTTTTCTATGATGAATTATGTATTATTTCAGAGAAAATCCATGATTCATATAGCAAATTAAAAAAGATGTATGCTAGTTTAAATACTGAATTTTTTAACTTGTAAAAATAGCATGCTAGTCTGATTACCGAGAATTCAAGTTTAGATAGTAATCACATGACTCTACTTGATGAATATGATGTATTAAACAAGAAGCATATTAATTTACCTAATGTATTGATTCCCTAAAATTATCTCATGTTGAACTAGAAAATGCATCCACAGAACTGGAAGCATGTTCAACAGAGATAGATTGTAGTTAACATGCATTGAAACATAAGGTGGACGATCTTGAAAATATACATAATTTCTTAAAAGTAAAAATATTTGCACTTGAACAGAATAGGAAGCCACCTACACTCACATAATGGCATAAACCTACATCACAACATGCATCCATTACCCCTACAAAGAGGCATCATAATCCACATAGATTAGTAAATCCTTTTCCTGGTGTTAGGTGTTACTCCAGTGGCATGCTAGGTCATATAGCCCATATTTACACCATCCACCATAGGACACACCTATTGTGGAGGTCAAAAGTATATGCATCACAGCATAGCAAGCATACATATCATTCTTCAACCCATAAGGTGGAATATAAACTCACTTGGGTTCTCAAATCTAACATTTGAAGGACTTTATAGGGATGCTTTAACAAAAGACCTAGTGAGAGCATGTGGTACCTGGACAGTAGATGCTTGAGGAACATAACTAGTGATTTGAAGTAGTTTATCGCACTAGAGCCCAAGTCAGGAGGTAAGGTCACACTAGGGGACAACACCGCTAGGAAAGTGGTTAACTCAGGAATAATTAGCAACTCTACAAATTTTATAATTGAAAATATTTTATTAGTCGATTGTTTAAAGCATAATTTACTGAGTATTAGCCATTTGTGTGACAAGAGCTTTAATATTAAATTTTTATCTACAAAATGCATGATTAGCTTGAATGGTAAATTAGTATTAGAAGGGAAAAGGGTTAATAGTGTTTATATGTTTGATTTAAACTGTGTTGAATACTCTGATTCCTTACGTTTGAAAATTATTATTGATGATTCTTAGTTGTGGTATAGGAGACTATGTCATGTAAGCATGAAAACACTTAGGAAGATTACCAAAAGGACCTAATTAGAGGCATACCTAAGTTAGACTTCAATAGGGACCACCTATATGATGCTTTCCAACTAAGAAAATAAGTTATGTCTTCATTTCATTCAATTAAAGACATCAATACCTCTTGGCCACTAGAAATTCTTCACATGGACCTATTTGGACTAGTTAGTACATCCAGCCTAGGAGGAAAGACATATGAATTTGTAATAGTAGATGAATTCTCTAGATTTACTTGGGTTAGATTCTTAGTACATAAGAGTGAAACATTTGAGGAATTTAGAACTTTCTCCACCTGGATTCAAAGGAAATTAGGATGTGAAATTTTAGCCATTCATAGTGATCATAATGGAGAGTTTGAAAATGATAAGTTTGAATTCTTCTGTCAAGAGATAGGAATAGAACATAACTTTTGTGCCCCTAGGACCCCTCAGCAGAATGGAATAACTAAAAGGAAAAATGGAATCTTGGTAGAAGTTGCTAAGGCCATGCTAACTGAATATTCACTCCTTAGATACTTTTAGACAGAAGATGTTAATACTTCTTATTATATTTTAAATAGGGTGAATGTTAGATCCAAGTTAAATAAGACACCCTATGAACTCCTTAAGGGTAGGACACCCAACCTTTCTTATTTACATGTCTTTGGATGTAGATGTTTTATCTTAATCAATGGAAAATCACCCTTAGAAAAATTTAATCCCAAGTCTGATGAAGGTGTCTTCTTAGGTTACCCATCTGTAGGTAAGGCCTATAGAATCTTCAATAAGAGGACCCTGGTGGTAGAAGAGTCTATCCATATGATATTTAATGAATCAGATAAGACCTCTAAATTTAAACCTGTAGAAGAAGAAGTATAGGTCATTCAAGGGGTAGAAGACATTGCTATAAGAGATAGAGTAGAACCTCAAGAGAAACTATCTAAAGAATGGAGATATTCTTCTAGTCATTTTAAAGAACTGATCTTAGGAAACCTATCTGAAGGTGTTAGAACTAGGCATGGACTTAAGAAAGAAGTTAGTCATTCTATGTTTATCTCTATGATAGAACCCACCAAAATAGATCAAGCCTTAGCTAATGAATTTTGGATCCTAGCATATAAGAAGAGTTAATTAATTTGTTAGAAATGATGTATGGGACCTAGTTAAAAGACCAAAGGACCAGAGTGTGATTAGAATAAAGTAGGTGTTCAAAAATAAAATGAATGACTCTAAAATAGTGATAAGAAATAAGATTAGATTAGTAGCTAAGGACTACAATCAGATTGAAGGAATCGACTTTAAGGAAACCTTTACCCCTATAGCTAGATTAGAGGTCCTTAGGATGCTACTAGCTTTTGCCTACTTTAGGGTATTTAAATTATATCAAATGGATGTTAAGAGTGCCTTTCTAAATGGGGTGATTAAAGAGGATGTATATGTTGAACGACCCCCAGGCTTTAAAAATTCATAATTTCCAAATCATGTGTTTAAGTTAAAGAAGGCATTATATGGACTAAAACAAGGGCCGAAAGAATGGTATAAAAGGCTTAGCACATTCTTACTAGATAGAACATTTGTTAAGGGCAGTGTAGACACCACCCTATTCCTTAAAAAGGTAGAAGAAGAACTACTCATTGTCCAAATTTATATTAATGATATCTTGTTTGGATCCTCAGATAAAAACCTATGTGATAAATTTTCAAAAATAATGAGTAAAGAGTTTGTGATGAGCATGATGGGAGAGCTGAACTAGTTTTTTGGAGTTAGTGTAAAGCAGAGAGATGATGGAACCTTTCTTAGACAATCTAAGTACATTAAGGACATCCTTAAGAAATATGAAATTGATAATGCTAAGGCAATAAACACTCTCATGAGCTCTACTATTCAATTAAATAAGGACAACCCATGAGGATAATTGGATCACTTCTCTATTTGACTGCTAGAAGACCGGATAAAGTGTTTAGTGTGTGTCTTTGTATTAGATTTTAGGCTAATCTAAAAGAATATCACATGACTATTATTAAGAGAATCCTTAGATACCTATTAGGCACCCAAAACCTAGGAATCTGGTACCCCATACATATTTCATCCTTTGAAATCATTGATATTCAAATTTTAATTTTACAGGATATAGGGTAGATAAGAAAAGTACATTAGTTACCTGTAAGTTTTTTGGCCAATCATTAGTTTCCTAGTCCAGTAGAAAGCATAACTCAATAGCCCTTTCCACTGCTGAGGCAGAATATATTATTGTCGGAAGCTGTGTGGCTCAAGTCTTATGGCTAAAGCAATAAATCTTAGATCTTAGACTACATGTAGGCACCATTCCTATAATGTGTGACAATACTTATTCCATTGGCATATCCTAAAATCTAATTCAACACTCACGCATAAAGCATATAGACATTAGGCATCACTTCATAAGAACATGTAGCCAAGGGAGATATAGAATTGCATCATATAGCTACTGGAGACCAATTAGAAGACATCTTCACTAAGCCCATAGCCTATGGCACCTTTAGCACCTTGAGGACAAGATTAGGTGTAATAGACATTCATGCTTAACTCAGGATAAATCAAAATTTATCATTTAAAATCTATCATTCGTATGTGCTACATTGTATGTGTTTATTTTTGTGTATGTTAATTTATGTATTATCCTTTTTGCACATTTTTGTATTCATTTAAAAGATGTTTCCTAATCATCACACAATCTTCATTCGATCGAAAAAAAAGATGAAAAAAACCACCCCTCTAACAAGAAAAGGTAGAAATATGGAAGCTTCTCAGCCATTTGGATCGGAGAATTTATGGTGGAAATCGAGTTTGAAATTCCCAAAAACTTCACGATTATATAGCCAAAGGGAATACATCGTGCCTAAAATCATCCCAAGAACTGCTACTGTGGCTACTAAGCTATTTCTTTAGAAAGCTCCTACTGAGATTGGAAATTTTCTTTCTATAAAATATAAATAGTTTTCTAACACATATATTCAATAGAATTTCATGCCAAAAAGACTTGTTTCATGAAATTTTTTCTTGATTTAGACTGAAAGTATATGGATAATATTGATTTATAGATTTCTTTCAGGAATGGAATATGTAATTTCCTCAAATGATTCATTTTAAAAGATAAAAATCTAAACCTGGTAAATTTTGAGTAATCATCAATAATCACATACCCAAAAGTCTTCCCACCTAGGCTGGCTATACTAATCTGTCCAAATAAGTCTAAATGAAGGATTTCTAGTGGCCTAGAGGTGATGATGTCCATAATAGAATGAAATGATGATTTGACTTATTTTCTTAGTTGGTAGGCATCACAAAGGTGGTCCTTAGAGAAATCTAACTTAGGTATGCCTCTAACTAGGTCTTTTTGGGTGATCTTCCTTAGTATGTTCATGCTTGCATGACATAGTTGCCTATGACATAGCTAGGATTCATCAGCAATAATTTTTAAACACAAGGAATATGAATATTCAACACAGTTTAAATTAAGCATGTAAATTATATTTTGTAATGAATTTTTCTTATTTTGTGGTGGATTTATCTACCCCAGAATGGTAACTTTCCTGTAATGTTTGATGAATCCATTTTATTAAGATGGTTTATGTTGACTCACAATATTTTCCACCATAAATAGTTTTAAACAAAAAATTGTTAAGTTAAAAGTTGATTTATAAAACAAATAATAACTTAGCCATTGTTCATGCTTCATTTGGGATGGCTTTCTTACTGCTTTCAAAGGAAGGTGTCGAGCACAAATTCAATAAAAGTAGAGTAAAAGCAATGGCCAAAAGTTGTCCCAAATGAAGCCTCAATTTATGCACTTTATAGTACTACATGATCAACTAATGCTTAACATGAGTACTTCCAATACTTCCTAGCTAAATAATATTAAGTTCGATTGATTAGTCATTATACTTAATCAACTATTAATTTGCTTGAGTACTCGAGGTGGTACTTCTAATGCACAAATATTCTTCAAAAGAATATATAGATATAAAAAAATGATTGCAAACTATCTTTTACTTGCAACCAACTATGTTCGCACCAAGATAACCTCCATATATATATATATACGCTAATATTTTCATTGGTCATGTTATCATCTATATTAAGTAGATTTATCATCTTATGTATTCCTTAATATATTAATAATTTATTTATTCTTTTTTTCTTTTATTTTAAATAAATGATTCATCCAATGTGTTGTTATGAATGCTAAGGATAGTAGGCTTAAGAAAAAGATGACTTAAGTAATAAAGAGAAGGATTTGGATTAGACATAATATTCTCATCATACTTACACCCTTGGTATTAGAAGCATTAGGAGCATATTTACAAGGATCACTAAAGAAAAATATGGTTTTTGGTGCTAAATGTTTCACAAGAAATTCATGATTATTAATGCTTCTAATAAGAAAACAAAAATTTTCAAAAAAAAAACCCCAAAAATGCTATCAAATGATAAAAAGTCCATAAAAATTTTTGTCATGAAAAAGTTCATATCTTGATAAAGAAGATGAAGGGGTTATGCATTAATCTTATTCTAACATGCCTTATTAAGAAAATAATTAAGAGTATTGACTAGTTTCTTCCTTTTGTCAACAGCTGAAACCATTGTCGTTCTTTTTTCAAAGGACTTTAATGGTTTGCTAGCTTTCTTTTCTTCAGCAGAATTTTTCAGGAATGGCATTTTGGAAGCCTCTGCATGTAGATTACTTGCTTTATTGAGAAGTTTTTCAAAGGTTTTGAATGTGAACCCTTTTAGTGGAAAATCAATAGGCTCATGGATATTCTTTAGAAGAATCTCCACTATAAGTTGCTTCTGCAGCTAAGGTTCACATTTCACTGAGAGGTTTCTCCACCTCAAGATGTATTTAACCAAAGACTCACCCGATTTTTGTTTTTTGATGACGAGATTGCCAATGGTTACACGTTGTTGAGCTCCTGAGAATCTCTTTAAGAATAGACCCTAAGCTCTGTGAAAGTTTTTAATGAACCATTTGGTAGATCTGTATACCACTCAAAAGCAACACTTGGCAGTCTACTCATAAACTGATGAAAGAGTAGAGCATCCGACCCTCCTACATTGCAATAGCTCGCTCAGAAGTGGGCCAAATGTTGTCTCAGGTTTTTTAAACTACTGAAAACTTTAAAAGAAGGTGGCATGAAGCCCTTTGGGTAAGGAACTAGATTATGTTCTTTGGGGTATGGTCTACCCTTCAGAATAGATGCAATCCCCTAAGAGTGGTCCATGGCCTCCCTTACTTGGGTCTCAATCATTTGACGAATATCTTTATCGGCTGGAGAGATTGGGGAAGTAACCTCTGGGATCCTGGGGTTCCAATCTACTTTCCTGTTATGCTCACCCATTATCTAAACTGTAGGTTGTAACGGTTTGAATTAGGATTACTGGCCTTTGATGAGCTGATTATATAATTGTTCTACTTTTAGCATCATTTGCTCAATCTTTTTGTCCAGACTCTTGATGTAGGCATCTTTGTCATTCAACTTGACTAAGTCATCCAAGTCTAAATCTATAGCTGCAGACTCTTCCTTATCATACCAGTTTCTTGAAGGCTCAGCATCTTTAGTTGATGATCGAGTCTCATCCATGCAAATATTTCGAGCTGAATCCTCCATCAATAAATCATCAACATCTCGATTGAAGGCTTCTATGGCCTTCTACTTAAGGATTTCTCAGATCTCTTGTACTACCTCATCGACTGTTCTGCCATCAATTGTTTCTGAGTCAATTGGTAAGTATCCTTTGTACTCAAGTACTTGGTCAATTTCCTCTCCTTCCAACTTAGAGAGGATCTTCTCAACTTTGATATCCTCTTTAGAAATTATTTTTGATATTAGTTGGTCTAGTATCTCTTCATCAACATCCAAAACTATCCCCTCCCCTTTGACTATCTCGGGGTCGATAGTCGCAAGGGTAACATCCTCCATAGTTGAGGGACATCCACCTTGAATGGTGATGAAGAAGCTTGAGTGAGAATTACAACATCAAGTGGGGTGGAATCCTCACATACATTAATGGAGAGTCCAGGGATATCAACTAGTAACTGAATTGGAATATCTCTGATCTGAATCCCAGCAAATCTACTTAACTTCTTGGGAATATAAGGTTCTTCTGGCAACATGAGCCTCCTGCCCTTAACATCCACCGATCTTAAATCTTCAATAATTTCTTTTGACTTAACTACCACAAAGGCCAGCTTTAACAGTCTTGGAGGAGGAACTAGTGGTCTACCACTGAGAGGGAGACTCTTACTAGATCCGGTTAAAATTATCTCCTCCATCTTTACAGACGGAAGATGAGGTACCCAATGGTATCCATCCATAAGAACTGAGGTGATAGGCTATTTGACAAACGTTTTATTTCTCCTTAGTGGCTGAGAGTCAAGTTTCTTACTTCAAATTTTTCTTCCTTCAAAACTTCCTTCTCAACTTTATGAGAGATCACCCCCTTCATGTGTCTCATGTACTTTTTTTAGTCTGACTTTTCTAAGTAGCACAGGTATAGATAATATTCCTTAACATCCTTGTTCTTAAAATTTGCTTCTCTTTTGGGGTTCTCTTAATAGAATAGTCGACCGGGCATGGCAAAGTACTAGCAATTTGGATGACTCTCTCCTCCCCTGCAGTAGCTGCAAGGGGGTGGAAACGACTCCCTTTTAAGAGTGGAGAAGAGGTACGGATTTGCAGCTCCTCAGTAGCCTCAGGCTCAACAAAACTTAAAGCCTTATGTTCAGTTATCTTCCTTAGTTTTGTGATTTTCTTCCTCACCCTTCTCAAATAGTTCTTCCTTGCACTCTTACTACCAAATAGTGCTTCAGAGCTGGAAGATCCTTTCTCAAAAAT
Source organism: Dendrobium chrysotoxum (assembly GCA_019925795.1). Taxonomy (NCBI): domain Eukaryota; kingdom Viridiplantae; phylum Streptophyta; class Magnoliopsida; order Asparagales; family Orchidaceae; genus Dendrobium; species Dendrobium chrysotoxum. The sequence continues at coordinate 50,664,595 of CM034308.1, forward strand.
AGTCTTGATTTCAATAGTTGTTTTCTTTTCCTTATCCTCCTCTGAGGGTACCACGGGTTTAAAGGCTACAACTACCTCCCTCCGAAAGTTGGGAGGGGCATCATTTCCTGCTCTTATTACCAGCTCAATCGGGGGAGCATCCTTATCACCTTCAATGGTGAGGTCCATCAAAGTTTCACTATCTATTATCAACCTTAAATACTTGAACCCTAATCTGAACTGAATTGTACTGTGGTGAATCAGATCTTCAATTTATAGGCCTCAGTCCATTGAGAAAAGTAGTTTTCCAGCCATTATAGATGATTTAATTATCTGAGATTTAAAAAGAGGAGATTTGAATAAGAACCTTGAATTTGGATTTAAAAATAAATTTATATTTTATCATGTATTTTAAATTATAAGAACTATAATTCGGTATATGATGATAAGATATGAGGATTACCTTTGATTTGAAGAAAGCTGGAATTTTTATTGTATATATTTAACTATAAGAGAATGTTATAGAAAACATATAACAATGATGATCTGGATTTGATTTGGATGGATTTTAAAATGAGTTTGAATTTTGAAAGTTGAAGGATTTTCCTTTAATTCTAAAACACAAAATGTCGAATTTGCATTCAACATGATGGTTTATAAACTGTTTGGTGTTGAAAGCGGGTTCTGAAAAGGATTTGTTTTCTTTGGGGGATTTAAAATTGACGATGAATTTTAATTTTAAAATTGAACATCCCATTAGAAGAAGTATACCACCTTGAGAGGTGGAAATAAAATTTTTAGAATGGGGTTTAGATTTAGAATTATAAATCCCATCTTGAATATCGTAACCGGATTTAAGAGAGAACTTAGTACGGCCCTGAAGGGTCAAAATGAAGTTCAAACCAATATCTAGCCATGATAATTCGAAAGAATTATCGTTAAGTTCATATCTGAAGTTTTATCAACAAAGGATATATCTCCCCTAAGGGAGAAAATATCATTTCCTGTCAATTCTTCGAATATGACGATAATGATAGTCAATGATTTAATTTTTTCCAAAGAAGACTAATTGAGTTTTGAAAATCAATTTTAAAAATTAGATGTGAGTTCTAAATCTCCTACGAGTATAAGCCCTCATAGTTAATTACATCATAGGAGACCGGAGTCTCCTATAAAAACTCTCAATTAAAAAAATAGCAAAAATTTTATTTGGAGATTTCTAGGAGTGATACCAAGGAGGTGAGTTTAGAACTTAAATAGGGATTTGATCAAGCTTTGAACACTTATTTTTGAGTTAAAGAAAGAGGGGTAGGAGACACTTGGAGATTCTGAAATAGTTCAAAAGTGCCTCGACCTAATCTAAGTGTTGGGCTTTAAATTTAAGGTTGAGAGATGTTTTAATTTGAGTTGGATGTTTTATTAGAAATTTGGGACTGGGGGTCTTATGATTCAACAAGAAATCTGCCCCAGATCCTAAATCTAAGTTGGGCACTAAAACACAGTGGCCCAAACCTAACTAATGCAGTGCAAAATCTGGACTTACCCGGGCCTGGATTGGGGAGCCAGCAAACCACCTGGAAGATTAAAATCTATGAGTCAAATCATTTAATGTAAGAGTGGTAGGATGTTATTATTAAAGTTTTGAGGAGTTGGATCTAACATCTAGATATTGCCCTTAGTGTCCCCTTGACTTATATTGGGTGAAAAATGTTAAAAGAGAAATGCAATTAAAGATTTAGACTCACTTTTAAATTAATTTCTAATGCAATGCATGCTGATCGACTCGATTAAATGCATAAAATGAAATGAAGCAGCTTTAAAAAGGCATAAAAATAGTTTTTATCCTAGAGATTGCACAGATTCCCCTTGACAGATCTGCACCCTCATAGGCCAGGTGGTCCGCCAGTACTTGCAGGCGGGGAGGTGCCTAACAAAGGAAAGAAGATGCTTCAAAATGCTATGAGAACTCTTGGTGGTCTTGGGCTTACTTCTTAGATCATTAGAGTTTCTATGTTATCTTAAAAATTTTATTTTGATTTTAATAAAAAAATTTTGGAGTACCCTCACGAGCCTCTTCGTATCCCGGCTAAATCAAAAAATGACACGCAATAACCAAAAAAACTAGGAAAAATAACAAATCTTATAGGCAATCAGATCAGAACAAACATATCAATATAATAAATTTTTTAAAATAAATTTTGTAGGCAAATTCCCCATTTATTACAACACAGGGTCTAACAAAATTAAAAGTGGTCGGGCACCACTAACGATAACCCGGATTCTAATCCTAGTAAAGACACAAGTGACTTTGAGTGGGATACTCTTTGTCTTCAACTCCTCGGTCTCCTGCTCTTCAGACTCCTTGGATTCTTCATGGTTGAATACCAAAATAGAAAAGAAAACTCTTCTCTAGAGGGGAAGGTTATTCTTTCCACTTTGGGAAGTAAAGTGATCCAAATTTGAACTTCCAAATGAAAAAGGATTATCCCGCTAAGGGGTATCCTTTTCTCTTTGGAATCCAACCTTTGGATCTATGTATCCCAAACTCAAAGTATAACTTTCACAACTCAACATTTTAAATGAATTATATTGATATAAAAATAAAAATTATAAACTCTCTTGCAGGGTTATCCCAAGCAGTTAAATATTAAAACACGTCCCAAGCTGTTATATATATGTACAGAAAAGTAAACACACTTGGCCATGCTTTTTTTTTGGGGGGCTATATAGTTGAAGCACCTGTAGCATTTGTATTTATTATTATTTATCCCCCTTTATTATGCTACATGAGCATGGCCACCTACAAAAAACTCAGTGAGCATCCAGATCGTTCCTAACCTAAGGGTAATCTAATCACCCATTACATCAATCCATGAAGTGCGATAACAATAAGCAAACACATCAATCAATTTCAATCACAACATGCAATAAAAACTCAAAAAACCCAGCACACAGTAAAAAAGTAAATACTGGCCTAGCCTAGATCTAGAGTCGGTTGTCCTAGCAAACCATCTAAAGTGTGTGTAGAAGGTCGTGTGGCTGGGGTAGATCCTAGAATAGGTAATTTGTTGGAATTACCTAGAGTTTGAGTTTGTTAGAGGGTGAAGGGAAAATTTATATTTGAGTTTAAGTATTAATGTGTTAAAGCTTGATTTAGATGCATTTTAATTATTAAATGATTGCTAACTTTATTTCTCAACGAGGCCATGAAGTTTATTTTACCTTTCTTGGAACTAAGTTAATAGCCTCGTAGGCCTAGGTTACCTAGTAGCAATTGGGGTGATTAAGTTGATTTAATTTGTTAGAAGTTAAAGGTTGATTAAAATTAATTAATTTAATTAGTTTCTTATTTTAAGAGTTAACTTAGTTTATGTTTTCCATCAACAGATTTGTGTCGTTGTGCCACCAGGCTTGAGGAATCAAACCTCCTTAGGACACGAAGCCCCACAGCTCGGAGTAGTCCATCCAATAAGCTTCATCTTTGGAGTGGTTGTTAAGTATTTGAGTGTTGGTTAAGTGTTTTATTAATCAAATTAAAGTTTTCTAGAATTTTAATGAATTATTAGATTATTGGAATTATTGGAATTATTTAAATGTATTAATTAAGGGTCCAAAAGTTAACTTTTTAAATTAAAGTTAATTTTAAAGGGTTATAAATTTTTAGCACATATTAGATCTTATGATGAGCAGTTAGACTATTAGTATGCTCAATTTGGAGTTTTCTATAAAAAGTTATGATTTTTTTAAGTTTGGGCATAGATTTAAACTAATGTTGATCGGAAAGTTAACTTTTTGACTTTGACCAGATTTTGGAAGTTTGATATTTTTAGAAAATTCTAGACCTTAAATAGAGTTGAATGACATTAAGTTTGTTCAATTTAGATTTTTTCTATAATTAGTTAAGAAATTTTAAAGTTTCTGTAATTATTTGAATTTTAAAATTGCTTAATTAGGAAGATTTTAATCGTTTTGATCCAAACTCATCCCAAACTACATGGAATTACTCTCAAAGGTCAGGGATGACCCATGGGAGTGTTTCCAAGTGTTTGGAAATTGTTTGAAATTTTTAATAATTTTTTAAATAATTAATTTAATTAATTATCAATTTTTATTAAAAATCAAATTAAAGTTGAATTTGGGATCCAATCAAGGGGCTTTTATTTTTCCTAGGTAGAGGGCTAAGTTTTGGTCAGTTCGAGGTATTATTTGTATTTTTTAAACTTAATTTTGATTTATTATGATTTTTGAAAGTTTGAAGACTCATTTAAGGGTTTAATCTTAAATAAATTAATTAAGGGACTCAATGGCTTTCAAAATCAGTGGGAAAATTTTTGTGGGCTAAGCATGTCACTAGGTTTGAGTGTTCAAAGTTTCAAGTTAAAAGGATGTAAATCTTAATTATTAAAGTTTTTCTAAGTTCTCTAAATATGTCCTTAATTATTATCCTTAATGATGTCACTAAGCTAAATGAGTTTGAATCAAGGTTTCTCTAACCCTTCAACATACATATACAGAGACATGTACAATCACATTCAAGTCCTTAAATCTAAGAGAGCCTAGCCTATGTGCATGTCTGTGCTTCCTAGACATGCAAAATCTAAAGATAATATATATAAAAGATAGATTAATGAATAATCAAAATAAGATTATTCACTAATCACCTCCTCCCCCACGAATTCTATTCACTTAAACTTAATCCATGTTTAAAATTTCAAGATCTCACTCAAAGATCTCAAAATTTAGATTATATAATTTTAAAATTGATTTTGTATAGAAAACTAGATTAATTATAGAATTTTCTAAAAAATTTATATAATTCTAAATAATTCTAAATAAACCTCAAAATAGTTTTAAAATAATTTAAAAAGAGAGACTTGGAAGATATTTCATGATATAGAAACCTTTCAAAATAGAACTTTTAGATTTTTGAAGAATTATTTAAGTTAAATATTAATTAACTATTAATTGAATACTTAAGCATTTAAATAATATAAATTATTTAAAATATTTAAGATATTTAAATAGATTTCATATTTTAAAATAATCAAATTAATCTCTTTGACTTTATTTAAAATATTAAAATTTTTTAATTTTGAAAGTATTTAAGTTGATACTTATTTAAATATTAATTAAATAGTCAAATAATTAAATAATTCAAATTATTTAGAGTATCTTTGAAAATTTTGAATTAATTTTAATTTTAAAATCTTTGAAATATGTTTTATGATTCATTAAGATATATTTCTTTTTAAATAAAACTTTAAAAATTAAAGAATTATTTAAATAATGATTAATTAAGTATTGCCTAGATATTTAAATATTAGAATTATTTAAAATATTTAAAAGGAAATATTTTAAGTTTATTTCAATTTTAGAATCTAATTACTATAAATATCCTATCTTTAATTTTTTTTTGTATAAAGTTTAAATTTGGAAATATTTTGATCAATATTTAAGTTAATATTTATTAAATTTTAAATATTTAATATTTAAAATAATTTAAAAAATATTAAATATTTGAAGTTGATTTTAATTTTGAAATAAAGAGGCTTGGAATATGAGTAATTCGATATATTGGATTTTTTATAATTTTTTATAATTTTTTGAAGTTTTTATTAATTTAAAAGCATTTAAAATATAATTTAAATTAATTAAAATGAGTTAATGGCATCGGAGGTAACGACAGGCCACGTGGCATGTTACGGGGCATCCGATCAATCCCACGATGACGGGGAGGCTACGTAGCATTATCTGGACCACGAGATCAAAATCGCGTTAATGAGGGGCATTGATTGCCAATGATTACCCCGTGGCAATCATTGGTAATCATTGTTGGATGCGGCGTCGCGATGATGCGCTCACTTATTCGAGTCAGCATCAACTCGTAGTCGTAGGATCTCCCGTGGTTCCCTCCAACGGTGGAGATCGAGTCCCGCGGTTTGATCTCGGTCAAAAGAGAATAGACTGCAGGGGATCCATCTTAGCTGTTTGAAATAGAGGGCTCAGATCAAGATGGATGAAGATCTTCGCCTACCATGAGATACACGGTCGAAGTGGGGAGCGATATGATGAAATCTTAGCAATTGATTATGAAATCAACGGCTAACATTTTGTACACCTGGGTAGACTATAAAAATGCTCTAGAAATTAATTTTTGTCTCGTTCTCTTGACCCGATACACAAAAATACATGAAATTTTAAACACAACCTAAGATCATGAACAGAAATCGTGGTGATGCATTTATATGGGTCAAAACATACTTGACAAGGAATTAATTAAACCTATCTATTATGACCTAGGACTAAGGTTTATAGAAGATTTTATTGTTAGATCTTCAAGTTCTTTATACGGTTGGGCTTGAGACTATCCTTGTACAGAACTCTAGAAGAAACCCACATCCAAAAGAGTCTAGACCAACTACTAGGAGGCTGGCACGAAGTGGGTGGTTGGTTCACCGGAAAGGTCCTCGCCGGTGACATGCAACCACTTGGATTTTGTAGTGAAAGGATGGAGGAGGGCCTGGAGAGTTGAAAATAAAATAAGAGTTGGGTCTGGGAGGCTGGATGTAGTGAGAGAGTGTAGGAATGGAATGTGTTTTGAATCAAGTCATTTTTTGACTCCTTAAGCTCTAGGTTTTAGCTTAGACAACCCTGATGCTTCAGAGACCTCCCCTAGATGCTCTACAACTATCCCATACTTTTGGAATGGCAGGAGAAAGGTTGGGTTCAATCGGCATGCCATTGGTGGCTTTGGGCTTGAGAGAGGGGACTGCTTGCCATTCTAGGTTAAACCAAGTCATTAGCTTGGTTTAGAGAGCTGCTAGGGAGCTTTAGGGCTGAAAAGGAATCCCCTAAGTAGATTGAGGCGAAAGAGGGAGTCACATGTAAAGGGATTTGATCACTGGGGATGATTTGAACTTGGATTGAGCTCTCTAAATGGTCAACTAGCTGGGTTGACTGGTGAGGTGGAATTGGGAGGTATAGAAGACTGATTGAGGGGAGTTTAAGGCCTTAAAGTAGTGTGATTAGAGGTTGGGGAGGAGGTTGACCATGCAAAAGAAGGATTAAAGACTCAAGTTGACCATTTGACTGGTCAAAGAGTTTTGTTGACTCATGGGGTGGATTAGAGGAAGTGTATGTGTTGTTTAGTCAAGTGGGAGAGGCCATAGAGTTTAAAACTAATGTATACATAAAAGCACAGAAACTTTGACCAAGAGCTCAAGTTGACTTGGTCAAAATCAAGGGATTTTGAATGATCTGTAGATATAAAATATTCAAGGCATGAGGTGGAGTAGAATTGGAGGTTTAGCAGAGTTAATTTAGTCAAATAGATGGATTTGACCCAAATAGGCTATATTTGACTAGATGTTGACCCAGTTACCCAATCAACCACTGACTGGGTCAAAATGTCCAATCAGGTCCAAATTACTGGGTGATGTTCTTGTAGAGTTTGGATGGGTATGGAATTGATTTGGGGATGTAACATGGTCAACCAGGTTAACCTAGGGTCTAGGTTTGGGTCCACTGGATCCTAAATGACATTTTGAATTGATTGGAGTGAGCTTCAAGGGTTGATGAGGTTGGACCATGTTGAGTTTTGGCCAAAAGTCCAAAAACCCCTTTAAAGGGTATTTTGGTCTTTTTTGACCTTTGCTCAATTCTGGGTCAAAATGGATCTAAAGACATGCAAGTTAATGTCCAACATGTCAATATCAAAGGTCTGAAAGTGGTCAGAGGGTTTGAAGAAGGCTCTAAAGTCAGATTCCACTAGATGATAGGTCCAGTGGCATGAACTGTAAATATTTGAAGGTTTTGCCACCGTTAAGTTTTAATTCAGTTTCTGGGGTTAGAAGTGTCAGATTGAGCTCAAATTTGGAGGGTTGAGCCTAGAGACATACCTGGTTAGTATGTAACTAACAGATCATGAATCAGAGGTATTTTATTGGGTTTCTAGGTGATAGCAAGTTCACCCAGAAAGAGTTTCAAGACCTAGGTCCCTGGGCTTGGATTTTGACTGGATTTCATGATTTGGATTACTTGATTTTGGATTATCTAAATCATTTACAATCATTGGCATGATTGTTTATGATTTGATAAGGCTGGAGTTTGATAGGGGGACTAGACAGCTCCTAAGGTCTAGAGTCTAGGAGGACCTTGGAACCTAGGGAGTTCTAAGGTCTAGAAGTTGAAGGAACTTAGTGTCTAGGTGAATGCTAAGTCCTGGATGGGTCTGGAGACTAGAGTGATCTAAGATATGAACTGATCCTAGGGTCTAGATTGATCTAGAGCCTTAGTAGATCCTAGGATTTAAAATCTAGGAGAATCCTAAAATCTAGAAATCCTAGGGTCTAGATTAACTTGGAGTTCCGGTTTGGGTCCTAATGACCTCATACAAGAATGAGATCAACAAATGGACCCCCAATGTGTGTAGTGGAAGGAACTTCTACTGCACACATTGGTGTTAACCGAATAAGAGATTGAAGTTTGAGATCCTGATTCTAAGAAAAGGAGAACCTAAGTCTTAGAGATTGATGATTGAATAGATAGCAGTATAGTACCCCTGAGGGTAGTTCCTACTCTTAGTAGAACTAATCCTAAGGGAAGGGAAGAATACCTATCCCTAATGAAAAGAAAGTCAGAAGAAGCTAGGATGGTGTCACGAAGGTCATTATCCATCACTAGTGGAAGATCATGTGAGGAGGAAGTTTGCTCCATACAGAGGATCGAATGAACATATGATGGGGTCAAAATATGCCCATCATAGAGGACTGGATTGAATGATCTTGTGGTGGGGTCGAAATATTCCCAACACAGAGGATTGAGTGATCATATGATGGGGTCGAAACATGCCCATCATAGAGGATCAGGTTGAATGGCCTTATGGTGGGGTCAAAATATGCCCAACACAGAGGACTGGATTGAATGATCTTATGGTGGGGTCAAAATAAGCCCAACATAGAGGATCGAGTCATCATATGATGGGGTTAAAACATGCCCATCATAGAGGATCGGGTTGAATGGCCTTGTGGTGGGGTTAAAATATGCCCAACACAGATGATCAAATTGAATGATCTTGTGGTGGGGTCGAAATATGCCCAACACAGAGGATCAGATCCTACGGGAAGGAGAAACCAAACCTAAAGGGAAGACTAAAGGCAGTTGGTTAATGATCTTTTGAATTCCCATTTTTTTGAAATTTGATTTGACAGTAAAAATATGATTGAGCAGAGTTAGTTTGAGATACCAAACTTTTTTTTTATTCATTGAAAATTCTAGCTACATCAAGCATAGTATTTCTTAAGGAACCACCCATTGACAGGTAACATTGGATGATTTCCTTTATAATCCACTAGCTGATACGAGCCTCCTTCATAGTCTATTTCTACAATGATGGGTCCTTCCAATGTTGGTTCAAACTTCCCGTTGATCTTTTGATGAGCTAAGATAGGCCTCCGAAGAACCAAAACCAAGTCTCCTACTTGGAAGGTTCTAGGTCGCACTAACTTATCATGAGCTTGAACCATTCGGGCTTTATATAATTTTAAATTTTGCTGAGCTTGGAGACGTCACTCTTCGAGGACTTCGAGCTCTTTAAGGCGGAGCTTTGCATTTTGCTTAGTTGTGATTTGATTTTGTATTGTAACTCTAAGCAAAGGGATTTGTACTTCCAAGGGAGTACGGCCTCAGACCCATACACTAGTGCAAATGGAGTGGATTGGGCCGGAGGTTCTATAAGTGGTTCCATAGGCCCACAAAGCTTCCACCAACCTCTCATCCCACTAATGTTGATTATCATCTAGGGTCTTTTTAATAATTTGCACCAAAGTTTTATTGAAGGCCTCGACCAACCCATTAGCCCGAGGGTAATATATTATTGAGTATCTCTAATTGATGTTATGGCATATTACAAAATTATTAATTCTTGTGACTTGAATGCGAACCCATTATTATATATAATTCTATGGGGTACACTGAATTGATATACAATATGGTCGTAAAAGAAATTTAAAATATGGTTTGATGTTACATTGCGTAGGGAAATTGTCTCTGCCCATTTTAAAAAGTAATCAGTCGCAGCTAATATGAAATGATGACCCTTCGAGGAAGGAGGGTCAACCGGCCCGATAACATCCCCAACTTTTGAAGGGTCACGAAGCTATCGTAGGATGCAACACATTAGGTGGCTGATGTAAAACCACACCATGAACTTGGCATTGATGATAATAATTTGTAATGTTCATACAGTCATCAATCATCGTAGGATAGTAGTATCCAAGTCTTTTAATTTTTAATTTTATTTTCGGACCTGATTGAAGAGCACCGTATAGTCCAAAATGGACTTCATTGACGATCTTTAGGGCCTCCTATTTATCTATATAATATAACCACATCTGATCGAACAATCAATGGTACAACATATTATTGACTAGTGCATATAATAGGGCATATTTCTTGACTTGATTAGCGAGGGATTTGTCCTGGAGAAGCTTTCCTTCTTGAAGATAGCCGATCAATAGTTATCTCCAGTCACCTCCTTCATCTGTTGTTGAAGAGGTAGAAATGATCTAGGGAGGTTGCTCATTGATATGCTCCAAGTTTATAGGGGAAAGGATCTTACGACCTTGAATCTCTATAGGGATGGAGTCTTCTTCTGAGCACACAAATTCCTTTGCAAGCTTTGCTAATGCATCCATCATAGAATTGCTCCCATGGGGAACCCTATATAAGGTTACGATAAGGATCTTCTCAAGCAGGTGTGTAGTGTACTAGTAGTACTTGAGGAGGTTAGATTTCAATACCTTATAAGTTCCCATAATCTGGTTGATTACGAGTTGGAAATCACCAAAGATTTTAATCTCTTTAATCTACATTAAAATTGCAAGTTTCAGACTAGTTATCAGAGCTTTATATTCGACCTCATTGTTTGTGCGAGGCTTGTTGCGACTCGTGCTCATGAGTTTTTATTTTGATGATAACAAATATTATGACTCACATCTCCTAGTATTTGCAATATATATTTGTTTGTGTATATACTAAAATTTTAGGAACAACATGCACCATCCAACAAAGATTCCAGGCTCAAGAATGGGTAGAATAGGCTATGATGTGATGATATTTATAATTTATATTGATGTACTTTTTGATTTCTTGAGTTAAGTCCTGTAAGGGTGTATGCTTTCTTGTGACCATGTACACACACACTAAGGGGGAGTGAGATTTAGTCAAAACCAGGAGTTTAACTTTTAAACAAATTATACTTGATCATTTAGATCATCTAGGATGATCTATTCATTGAACTAATCATCCTGGATGATATTGATATCATCCTGGACGATCCATTATGTTCTCAAAACCCTAACTGCCATGATAATTTAGGTAAGGATTTAAGATTCAAATTTTATTCTAATCATCTTGGATGATCGAGATCGTCCTGGATGATTTATGAAAATCTTGTCTAAATTAATCTTGTGATTATTCAATCAAATATGCATAATTTGATATTCTGATCATCCTGGATAATCTATATATCGTACTGGATAATTTGCTCAAAATTTGTATTGATCATCCTGGACTATCCTGAGATCGTCTAGGACTATCAGGTCAAATTTTGCACATCATCCTGGACGATCCTGTGATCGTCCTGGATGAAGTTTGGTGATAGAATTGAGTTTTTAGGGTTTTTGAAGCCGTCTTTTTTAGCACATCATCCTGGACGACCTTGCGATCGTCCTGGATGATCTTTGCCGCCAGAACTGATTTGGAAGGGTTTTTAAAAGGCTTGTCAAAGACTTTGAAAGTGTCTTTGGTAGCCATTGAGTCTTCATTTTTTTAGAGAAAACTTGAAGAGAGAGCTTAAAAGGGAGAGAGGAAAGGGTGGAACTTGAGAAGGAGAAGAGCCTTGGAAGGGGGATTTTTGAGGGAGTGTGAGGGGGTTCACACAGTTACTCTGGCAAGCTTGCACCTAAGTACCATCGGATTCAAGGGTCATCTCGAGGGAAGTTTTGGGAAGAAGAAGATCACTTTGGTGTCAAAGGACCCTGCTACTCTGCCTCACCGGGGAAGGTGGAAGTGATTTTGTAAGGGCTTCTCTGCCTAGCTGTGGGGGCTAAAGGAGAGTCACTAAAGGTGTAGTGCAATACTCGGAGGGTGCCTCTGGGGAGTGGATGTCGATCAAGTTGGACCGAACCACTATAAATTTGGTGTATTCTTTCTGATTATTTTCCGCACTTTATTTTACTGTGATTAATTGCTTGGGTCAAATCTCTGATTGATCTTTTTATTATTGATTTAATTCATTTCTGCTGCAAGATATAAAAAGATTTTTCTTTTTGTTTAAAGAAGTTTTTAAATATCTAATTCACTCCCCTCTTGGTTAGCCTTGGGACTAGTTAATAAGGGCTTAGCACCCCTCACAAACTTTCAAGTGGTATCAAAGAGGGATTCATAAAATCAAGTTTTGGAAAACTTTTGAATTTCAATCCATGGCTAAATTTGGAAATCATAATAGTACGGAAGGATATTCAATCAGCCGACCACCATTATCTGAAAATATTACTTTTAATTTTTAGAAAATCTATATGTCTACTTTCTTGAAATTAATAGATTATCGTATATGGCATATGATTCAAACTGGTTATTCTGTACCATCACGTATTATAGATGAAATTAAAATTGATATTCTATTTTTTGAATGGAGTAGAATAGAACAAATTAATACTCAATTGAATGCTAAATGTTTGAATTATTTTTTCTGTACTTTGAATTCTGATGATTATATGTTAGTATCTGCATGCACTACTGGCAAGGAAATTTGAGATAAATTATGCACTACGTATGAAGGTACTTGTGAAATCAAGAAATCAAGATTAAATATTATAATGCATGATTATAAATTTTTTAGCATGAAAACTTATGAGATAATATTGGACATGTATACTAGGTTTACTCAAATTGTGACATCATTATATGCATTAGGAAAAGAACTTTCAAACTTTAAAAAAGTTAATAAAATCCTACCTTCTCTACTTGATAAATTTGATGCCAAAGTCATTGCAATTTCTAAATCTAAAAATTTAAATGAATACTCCATTAATAATTAGATCGGCTCACTCATTGCCTACGAGTAAAGTTTGGGTCAACGACTTTTGGATGTAGGTGAAACTATAGTGCTGAAAACTGAAGATATTAGAAAAAGCGACTCAGAAGATGATTAAAGTAAGGCGTTAGCATCAATAACAAATAAATTAAAAAGATTACTAAAGCACAAGCATCAACATCAAAAGTGGAACAAAGGTAAAAATGGTAAGAATGTTAAGTTCTCTTCTAACATTATTTGCTTTGGATGTAGGAAACCTGGACATATGAAAAATCAGTGCCTGAAATTAAAAACCCTTCTTGAAAAGGAAAAGGGTAAAGATAAGCAAATTGTAATAAGGGCGAATAATACAATATAAAAAATCTCCTAGGCAGACTTAGCTTCTGAATCATCAGACCAGAAGCAAGATGATGTGAATTAATGTTTTGCTTGTGTGTTTGTGTTTATGTTTTTACTTTTTTGTTATTTTTTATTATTCGTTATGTTTTTGTTTTTATTTTAGGTGTTATTTTTTATGTTTTATTTCTCTTTCTCTTTTTTATATTTTTCTTTTAAAATTATAAAATTAGTTTTTATGTTGTTTATGTAGTTTCTCTGATCAGCACACACATATCACTTTATATTTCATATACACTTTAAAAAATCAAAATTATTTTTTCAAAGATCATGTTTCCTAAAAATGGAGAATTTACCTCTTGTTTTAAAATATATATATATATGTAAGTTATGGTTGATTTCTCTAAAAATCAGGCAAAGAAAGGAAACTCATGATTTTGTCTCTCAATCTCGTTTCTTTATATAAGGCTATTTCACTTTTGATTCAAAATCTGTTTCAAATTATAAATTTGTTTTTGAAATTAAACCTTTTTCATCTCCCTACATTTTTTCTATCTCATAGGGATCTTTTGCAAGCTAAAGAACCTACATTAAAGATTATCTTAATCAAGTTGTTCGTCTTTATCAAAAGAATAAGGTTTGCTGATTTTAAAGATTTAGAAAGGAGGCAAATTACAAAATTAAAAGAGGCACAAAATAAGCCCAAAGTTGAAAAGATGCGCAATCTCGCCAAATTGAAAAAAATACACAAAGTGTATTAAAATCAAAAGATGCTCGAAGAGTGCCAAAATAAAAAGAGGCACAAAATAAGCCCACAAAAAGTTAACTTCCCTTCTTGTAAATCTCTGAAGTTTAAAAAACCCATGTCTTTTTGATAAATTTGTTACTTGAGTTTAAAAATTATGACTTATGATTCATTACTTTGCATTAATCTTCTATTAGATATATTTCATGAAAGGAGTTTTGAAAAGATTTTTATTTCCTTATCTAATTTGTTCCTTGATTTAGATATTGGCTTAAAAAGTTTTTTAGCCTTTTTAAAACCTGAGCTTAGATTAACAATTTTTAAATTTCTAACCTTTCTAGGTTATGAGTAGTCAATACATACCTTACTAAGCGTTTGAATAAAATCAAGATGTAACTTTCTCATTAAAAGAAAATTCTTGATATTTCAAAATAATTTTTTAAAAATTTTTTCACCAGATCAAAGACATTTTTTTATCTTTAAGACTATTTTTTCTATGTTGTTTTACATTGCTCCTCTTCTTTTTGATAATGTCAAAGGAGGAGAATGTATTGTTATATTTGTGAAGTTTATTTATATTGTATTTGTACTATTGTATTTATGAAGTTTATTTGTATTGTATTTATGTAGTTTTTTTTTATTTTAAAAATAAAATAAAATAAAAATTATGTTTCACCCTATTTTTAAAAGTCTTTTCATAGCGAGGGGGAGATTAGGAGAAAATATTTTTTTTTTTGCAAATTCAACCAGTAATGTTTGCCATCGTCAAAAAGTGGGAGATTGTTGCGACACGGGCTCACGAATTTTTGTTTTAATGATAACAAACATTATGACTCACATCTCCTAGTATTTATAATATATATTTATTTGTGTATATACTAAAATTTTAGGAATAATATGCACCATCCAACAAAGATTCTAGGCTCAAGAATGGGTAGAATAGGTTATGATGTGATGATATTTATAATTTTCATTGATTTACTTTTTAATTTCTTAAGTCAAGTCCTGTAAGTGTGTATGCTTGCTTGTGACCATGTACACACACACTCAGGGGGAGTGAGATCTAATCAAAACCAAGAGTTTAACTTTTGAACAAATTATACTGGATGATTTAGATCACCAAAGATGCTCTGTTCATTGAACTAATCATCCTGGATGATATTTATATCATCTTGGATGATCCATTATGATCTCAAAACTCTAGCTGCCATAATAATTTAGGCAAGGATTTAAGATTCAAATTTCGTTCTAATCATCCTGGATGATTTATGAAAATCTTGCCTAAATTAATCCTGTGATTATTCAATCAAATATGCATAATTTGATATTCTGATCGTCCTAGACGATCTGTATATATCATACTGGATGATTTGCTCAAAATTTGTTTTGATTGTCCTGGACTATCCTGAGATCGTCCAAGACTATCAAATCAAATTTTGCACATCATCATGGATGATCCTATGATCGTCCTAGATGATCTTTGGCAGTAGAATTGAGTTTTTAGAGTTTTTTGAAGCCATCTTTTTGAGCACATTGTCCTAAATGATCCTGCGATCATCCTGGACAATCCTGTGATCATCCTGGATGATCTTTGCTGTCAGAACTAATTTGGATGGGTTTTTAAATCCCTTTATTTAAGGCTTGTCAAAGACTTTGAAAGTGTCTTTGGCAGTGATTGAGTTTTCATTTCTTTTAGAGAAAACTTAAAGAGAGAGCTTAAAAGGGAGAGAGGAAAGGGTGGAGTTTGAGAGGGAGAAGAGCCTTGGAAGGTGGATTTTTGAGGGAGTGTGAGGGGCTCACACGGTTACTCTGTCAAGCTTATACCTAAGTACCATCAGATTCAAGGGTCATCTCAAGGGAAGTTTTGGAAAGAAGAAGATCACTTTGGTGTCAAAGGACCCGGCTAATCCGCCACATCGGGGAAGGTGGAAGTGATTTTGTAAGCGCTTCTCTGCCTAACTGTGGGGACAAAAGGAGAGTCACTAAAGGTGTAGTGTAACACTCGAAGGGTGCCTCCATGGAGTGGACGTAGGTCAAGTTGGATCTAACCACTATAAATCTGGTGTGTTCTTTCTGATTATTTTATGTACTTTATTTTACTGCGATTAACTACTTGGGTGAAATCTCTAATTGATCTTTTTATTATTGATTTAATTCATTTTCGTTGTAAGATATAAAAAGATTTTTCTTTTTATTTAAAGAAGTTTTTAAATATCCAATTCACCCCCCTCTTGGTTAGCCTTGGGACTAGTTCATAAGGGCTTAACACCCCTCACAAACTTTTAAGGCTCTGATTAATGGTAGGAAAAATGCATCATCCCCTTCTCTAGTATTATAAAAATCAGGCCAATTCTAGCTTTTCTTAGAATTATAGATTTCTGGGTTTTGCCTCATTGAGAGGATGCCGCGCCATCAAAGTATTGTTCCCAGACAGGATCATCAGGTTCCCTTAAACTCATGATCTGTTCGTCAGGTAGATCATCATTCAAAAGAGAATTCACCGGTAGCGGATGTGCCGCAAGTAAGTCAGTAATAGCTTGTCCTTTTACAGCACGCAGGGGAATGAAAGTGATTTTGAATTAAAGTAATATCATAGACCAACAGGCTAAACATCCTGATAACATAGGTTGGGTAATAAGATATTGCAATGGGTTGACTCTGGAAATCAAACTGATTGAATGAGAAATCATGTAATGCCTTAGTTTTTGAGCTACAAAAACCAAAGCAAGACAATGCTTCTCGATTGAAGGATATCAAATTTCTATAGGAAGGAGCCTTCGACTTAGGTAAAAGAGGGCATTCTATTTCCCCTCATCATTGACTTGAGCAAGCAAGGCACCTAAAGACTTATCTAGGGCCGTAGTGTAAAGAATCAAAGGTTTTCTCGGGATAGGGGCTGCCAAAATTGGCAGATTTATGAGGTATTCTTTGATGTTATCAAAAGCACTTTGATAATTCTCATTTCAAATGAATTTAGCATCCTTCTTAGAAATGACTGAGAAAGGTTGACATCTTCTAAAAAGATTAGATGTAAATCTTCTTATATACGCTAGCCGACCTTAGAGAGACCTCAGCTGGGTAAGGCTCTTAAGAGGTGGCATATTTAAGATTACTTCAATTTTGGATGGGTCAATCTCAATTTTGCGGTGCCTCACTACAAATCCTAAAAATTTCCCTGAAGTGATGCCAAAAGCACACTTTAGGGGATTCATTTTGAGGTCATACTGGCGCAACCGTTTGAAAATAACTCTTAAGTCATAAATATGAGCCTCTTTAACTTTGCTCTTGACAACTAAATCATCGATATAACACTTGACTTGGTTGTGGATTAAGTCATCAAAGATGTGGGTCATGGCCCACTGGTAGGTTTCATTGACATTTTTAATGCCAAAGGGCATCACCTTATAACAAAAGATTCCTATAAGGGTCCTGAATGAAGTGTTTTTCTCATCTTCTGGGGCCATCCTAATTTGATTGTAACAAGAGAAGCTGTCCATGAAGGAGAAAATAGCATGCGACGAGGTAATGTCCACCATAAGCCCGAGTATAGGTAAAGGAAATTCATCTTTGGGACATGCCTTATTCAGATCCCTATAGTCAACATAAATTCGGATTTGATCGTTCTTCTTTTAAACTGGGACGATGCTAGCCACCCAAGTGGGATATTGTTCTTCTCGGATAAACCTAGCTTTAGCAGTTTCTTGATCTCAGAAATGACTTATTGCTTGATTTCTAAATGCATGCATTGAGGAGCTTATTTAACAGGAATGGCATCATGCCAGATTCTAAGTTTATGAACTGCTACGTCAGCAGATAGACCCGACATTTCATTGTATGTCGAAGCGAAGTAGTCCCTAAACTCAGAAAGAAGTTGAATTAGATCGTAAGACTCATCCTCACTCCATAGAGTACTTATAAAAGTAGGGCGAGGGTCATCGCCAGTTCCCAGGTTAATTTCTCTTAGCTCATCGACTGTCAATTTAATTTCTTCCTCAAATCTAGGGGGTGTATCCTGAACTTGAAGCTCATCGGGATCGTCTAAAGTCTCCAAACAAAGTCTGTCGAGGGGACCGATGACTTTAGTAGGAATATTTTGAGATTTAATATGGTAAGTTATCATTAAATAATATTTGTCATCATCAAACAAGCTAATGGTACTAAAGCCGATATCACTTGTGGGATTTTTATTAATCTTTATTTTCTAAATGTTCTCGTGATATTTAGCTTGACCTTTAGTCCATTGATACGGTATGGTGTTGCAAATCTGGTTTTGATGATGACAAACATGTTTCCAGTGTGTTTTGCTTGGCTAATATGTTTCAGGCACAAAAGACCGCGAGCCACTCAAGCCAACTCAAGATCGGGTCCAAGTGTGTCAAATGTATAATTTTTCTTTTTATTGAGTCAATTGTAATGTAACTGATTCCCTAGCTAAGTAACCTTGCACACACACACTCAGAGGGAGAGATTGAGTGAATTAGAGTTTCTGTTGCAATTTTGTTCAGATCGTCCTGGACGATATCCACATCGTCCTGGACGATCCAGTTAAAACAGAAACCCTAATTAGGGCGACTAAGTTAAGAAGGACTGATTGAGCCGATCGTCCTGGACGATCTACGGATCGTACGGGATGATATTCCCAAATCAGAAATTCTCAGCCGCCAGATTAAGTTAGGCAAGTTTTATTTTAAGTATTTTGGTCTGATCGTCCCGGACGATACGTGTATCGTCCTGGACGATTTACTACAGTCATGCCTAAATTAGTCTGGTAATTAAGGAAAGCAATTAATGTTTAATTGATACGATCACATCGTCCTGGACGATCGCAGGATCGTCCCGGACGATCGTGATCGTCTTGTGCATTTCAGCTGTACGTCCAGAACTATGTACAGGACGATTTGGGGCCTTTTTGAACTAATCGTACCGGACAATTACCCTATCGTCCGGGACGATCAAGTCATTTTTTGGTCGTCCAGCACAGATTTCTCTGGACGACCCGAACTGTCTTCTGGACGATTTCCTTCAATTTGAACTAATCGTCCCGGACGATCGCAGGATCGTACGGGACGATATGAACAACTTTTTCTACTGATCGTCCAGAAGAGCCAGATCGTCCAGGCTGAAACAGCTGAATTTGAACGGATCGTACAGGACGATCTACCGATCGTCCTGGACGATCTTGGCCGACAAGTTGAGATTTAGGGCAAATTTTAAGCCCTCCTTTAAAAGAACTTTTTCCTAGATTTGGAAAAATCTTTTGCTGCCTTCCTTCCCTGAGAAATCCTAGAGAGAGAGAGAGTTGGGAGAGAGAGAAGAGATCTTGTGAGGGGGAGTTAGTGAGGGATTCACTAAGGTTGCTCCAAGCACGGATCAGAGTCGTCTTCTCTGCTCGTCGTCTGTCGTCTAGTCGGTGTTCTTCGTGGGAGGATCGTTCGCAAGAAGATCCAGGTTCTCTGCCCGCTTCAGGAGGAAGCGAAAGGAGTTCGTGGGTTCTCTGCCCGCTTCAGGTGGAAGCAAAAGGAGTTCGAAGGTTCTCTGCCTGCTTCAGGAGGAAGCGAAAGGAGGTCGGGTTCTCTGCCTCACCGTGTGGTGAAAAGGAGGTGTTTTGTACAGGCTTCTCCGCCTTGCTGTGGGAGCAAAAGGAGAGTTACTTTCGTTTAGTGCAATACCCGGAGGGGAGGCTCCGGGGAGTGGACGTAGGTCAAGTTGACCGAACCACTATAAAATCTGGTTTGCTTTTCTGATTCAGTTTTTGCATTTTACTTTTCAATATAAACTGCTTGGGTGAATATCGTTGGTTGATCTTTTCGTTATTGTTTACTTGTTTCCGCTGCTAAGTATCGAAAAGATTTTTGTAGTTATCGTGAAATTTTTAAATAACCAATTCACCCCCCCTCTTAGTTAGCCTCGGGACTAGTTCACTAGGTCTTAACATCCCTTTCAAAATTTCAAGTGGTATCAGAGCGGGATTCAAAATTTCTGTTTAAAAACTTTTGAATTTGATCCATGGCTAACTGTAACAATCGTAATACTGCTGAAGGTTATTCTATAACTAGACCACCGTTGTTTGATAACATTCCATTTGATTTTTGGAAAACACGCATGTCTACTTTTCTTCAGTCTATTGATTATCGCATGTGGATGTTAGTTAAGGACGGATACGAACCACCTTTTCGAATGGTTAACAATGTGAAAACTGAATTGCCGTTTGTTGATTGGACGTTTGATGATCGTGATTTAGCACAGTTAAATGCCAAATGTTTGAACTGTTTCTTTTGTGCTTTAAAATCTGAGGACTATATGCGTGTTTCTACTTGTACAACGGGAAAAGAGATTTGGGATAGATTATGTATAACATATGAAGGTACAACTGAAGTCAAACAGTCTAGGTTAAACATCTTGTTACATGATTACGAATTTTTTCGCATGAAACCTAGTGAGACTATTTCAGAAATGTACACAATGTTCACTCAGATTGTTACCTCTTTGCATGCTTTAGGTAGAGAACTTACCAACTACGAAAGAGTGAACAAGATTCTTAGATGTTTGCCTGCTTCTTATGATGCTAAGATTACTGCTATTACTGAATCCAAAGATTTAAATACTTACTCTATTGACAGCTTACTAGGATCACTCATTGCTTACGAGCAAGGGGTGAACCAAAGGCAACTTGATGCAGGTGAACGCAAGAAAGAGAAGATAGTGTCACTAAAGGCCAAAGATTCAGATGCTAGCACTTTCGGGTCTGATAGCGATGATGTTGCCTTAATCACAAGGCAATTCAAAAGCTTTCTAAGGAAGAAACATAAGAACCATCAGAAGTGGAACAAGGGTAAGTTCAATAAAAACTTTAAGGGTTCATCTGAATCAGTTTGTTTTGAATGCAGGAAGCCCGGACACATTAAGGCTGATTGTCCGACACTTAAAGCTCATCCAAGCAAGGAGAAGGGTGAGGAGAAACCAAAGTTCAGAAAGGACAAGAAGCGGATTCAGAAGGCGTTCTGGGCAGACTCTGCATCCGACTCTTCTGAGACTGAAGCTGAAGAGGAGGAAACAAACTTGTGTTTAATGGCTGATGATCACCCTGGTCAGTCCGACCAGGAAGAGGTATGTGAGCTTACTTACGATCAGTTATTTGAAGTTTCTGAAAAGATTCATACATAATATAGGAAGCTTAAGAAAACCTATGCTAGTTTGAAACTAGATTATCTGACTTTGCAAAAAGAGCATGAAGTGTTGATTAAGGATCATTCCACCATTTGGCATCTGAGTTAGAAAGTATTGAAAGTGCAAAAACGTTTGAAATTGGAAGTTTAAACAAACACATTGAGTTTTTGAAAGTGAAAATCAGTTCTTTTGAAAATAACAAAACACCGCCTACTTTTGAACAATTTTATGCACCGCCACCTTTTAAAAATTCTGTTGCAAGTTCTTCAAAGCATGTTTCATACACTACTAGGAAGAGGCACTATCACTCACGACGTTTAGTTAATCCTTTTCCTGGTGTTAGATGTTTTTCATGTGGCATGTTAGGACACATATCACACACTTGTACTGTTCACCGTAGTACACATTGGGTGTGGAGACCCAAACTGCCTGTTGCACAGCACAGCACACATGCATCGCATTCTTCTTTTCATAAGATGGAACCCAAACCTGTTTGGGTTCTTAAGACTGACATTTGATGATTTTGTAGATGTGCTTTCACACAATACCTCGTGAGAGCATGTGGTACCTGGACAGCGGATGTTCTAGACATATGACTGGAGATGCAAATCAGTTCATTTCGCTGGAGGCCAGAGCTGGAGGCAAGGTTTCACTTGGAGATAACACCACCAGGAAGGTGGTAGGCACAGGTATGATTGGTGTTTCAAAGAATTTTGTGATTGATAATATTTTGCTTGTAGATGGACTGAAACACAACTTGCTAAGCATTAGTCAACTCTGCGACAAGGGATACAACATCAAATTCCTGCCCACTGGCTGCATTTTAAGCTTAAATGATGAAGTTGTTTTGGAGGGGCAAAGGATCAACAACGTCTACAAGCTGGATGTAAGTAGCATTAAATCTGATAATTCAATTTGTTTAAAAACTGCTGCTGATGAGTCTTGGTTATGGCATAGGAGATTGTGTCATGCCAGTATGAAAACCCTTAGGAGAGTCACCCAAAAGGACTTAGTTAGAGGTGTGCCCAAGCTTAAGTTCACTAAGGATCACCTGTGTGATGCCTGTCAGTTGGGGAAGCAAGTCCAGTCCTCTTTTCACTCTGTTAAGGACATTAGCACCTCTAGACCTTTAGAAGTTCTTCACATGGACCTCTTTGGACCCATTAGCACTGCCAGCTTAGGGGGAAGAGTCTATGGTTTTGTGATTGTTGATGATTATTCAAGGTTCACTTGGGTTAAGTTTTTGTCACACAAATCTGAGTCATATGATGAGTTTAGATCTTTCTCTACTTGGATTCAGAAGAAGTTAGGATGTGAGATTATTACCATCCATAGTGATCACGGAGGGGAGTTTGAAAATGAAAGATTTGGAAGTTTTTGTGAGGATCATGGGATTAGTCACAATTTTTCAGCTCCTAGGACCCCTCAGCAGAACGGGGTAGCTGAAAGGAAGAACAGGACCTTAGTGGAAGCCGCTAGAGCCATGCTTGCCGAGTATTCACTTCCAAAATACTTTTGGGCTGAAGCGGTGAACACTGCCTGTTATGTGCTGAATAGGGTGAATGTGAGAGTCAAACTGAACAAGACACCTTATGAGATCATTAAGGGTAGAACACCAAATCTGTCCCACCTCCATGTTTTTGGCTGTAAGGTTTTCATTCTGAACAACGGGAAGTCACCCTTAGGAAAATTTGACCCCAAATCTGATGAAGGAGTGTTCTTAGGATATTCAAGTGTGGGGAAATCCTTTAGGGTGTTCAATAGGAGGACTTTGGTGGTGGAAGAAACAACCCATGTAGTGTTTGATGAATCTGATCCTAAGGAGTCTAGATCTGAAGTAGAAAATGAAGAGATTGTTAAGGTTACCCAAGGAGTTGGAAATACAAATTTGGAGGAAAGGGTAGAACCTCAAACCCCATTGCCTAGAGATTGGAGATATTCTTCGAGTCATCCTAAAGAACTGATCTTAGGAGACCCTTCTGAAGGTGTTAGGACTAGGCATGGACTTAGGAAGGAAGTAAACCATTCTGCCTTTATCTCAATGACTGAACCCACCAACATCAATCAAGCCCTGTCGGATGAATTTTGGATTTTAGCTATGCAGGAAGAATTGAATCAATTTGTAAGGAATGATGTTTGGGAGTTAGTAGAAAGACCTAAAAATCAAAGTATTGTGGGAACCAAGTGGGTCTTTAAGAATAAGATGAATGATTCTGGTGTGGTGGTGAGAAATAAGGCAAGATTGGTGGCTAAGGGGTATAATCAGATAGAAGGGATAGATTTTGAGGAAACTTTTGCCCCTGTAGCTAGATTGGAAGCCATTAGAGTGCTACTAGCCTTTGCCTGTTATAAGGGATTTAAGCTGTTTCAAATGGATGTCAAGAGTGCCTTTTTAAATGGGGTAATTAAAGAAGATGTTTTTGTAGAACAACCCCCAGGTTTTGAGAGTTCCCAATATCCAAGTCATGTCTATAAATTAAAAAAGGCCTTATATGGATTGAAACAGGCACCCAGAGCTTGGTATGAGAGGCTTAGCACATTCCTGTTAGAAAGAGAGTTTGTTAAGGGGAGCGTAGACACCACCCTTTTTCTGAGGAGATTAGGAGATGACTTACTCATTGTCCAGATCTATGTTGATGATATAATTTTTGGATCTTCTGATAAATACTTATGTGAAGAGTTTTCTAAAACAATGAGTAAAGAGTTTGAGATGAGTATGATGGGAGAATTGTCCTACTTTTTGGGATTTAGCATAAGGCAAACGGATGATGGAACCTTTCTCAATCAATCAAAATACACTAAGGACATTTTGAAGAAATATGAAATGGACAAAGCCAAGCCAATCAATACTCCCATGCCCTCCTCAGTTCAGTTAGATAAGGATTCAAAGGGAAAATCTGTTGATCAGAAGAAGTATAGAGGGATAATAGGGTCACTGCTTTACCTGACTGCTAGCCGACCTGATATCATGTTTAGTGTCTGTCTTTGTGCTAGGTTTCAGGCTGATCCTAAAGAGTCCCACCTGACTGCTGTTAAGAGAATTCTTAGATATCTTTTAGGAACCCCAAACCTAGGAATTTGGTACCCTAGGCACAGCACCTCTTTTGAGATCATTGGATATTCTGATTCTGACTTTGCGGGGTGTAGGGTGGATAGGAAGAGTACTTCTGGGACTTGTCAATTTATAGGACAGTCGTTAGTCTCCTGGTCCAGTAGAAAACAGAACTCAGTTGCACTTTCCACTGCTGAAGCTGAGTACATTGCCTTAGGGAGTTGTGTGGCCCAAGTTCTTTGGTTGAAGCAGCAAGTCTTGGATTTAGGAGTACCTGTTGGCACAATTTCTGTTCTGTGTGATAATACTAGTGCCATCTGTATCTCTAAGAATCCAATCCAACATTCTAGGACCAAACACATTGACATTAGGCATCACTTCATTAGGGACCATGTTACAAAAGGGGACATTGAGCTACACCACGTAGCAACTGAAAATCAGCTGGCTGACATATTCACTAAACCACTGGCCTTTGACTCATTCAGCATTTTGAGAACCAGATTAGGAGTGATTGATATAAATGCTTGATTCTGATGACTGCTGATTTATGATTGTTATAATTGGTATTCTGATTTCTGTTAGTTAGTTTTTGTATTGTGATTTCTGATTTCTGTTAGTTAGTTTTGGTTTGATTATTTGCTTTCAATTGATTTTATTTCTTCTGCTGATTTCTGTGTTACTCTTTTTGTTAGTTTGATTTGAGTATTTACTTTGCTATGATTTTCTACCTGTTTTTTTTATGCTTTTCAAGATCTGATCACCGCTCACTACTTCTGGTGATCTGAATTTTGACTGAGAGTTTTTACCTTGTTTTGGTTTGGAAGATGATAAGCAGTGATTGACTTCGTTGAATCTGTTAAAGGGAAGAAACATTGATAATTGTTTCTCTTCCTCTAACTCCTTTACTGGTGTATAGTTTCTTTTGAATAAAAATCCTTTTCAAAATTAAAATGTTAGTTTTTGAAATAGAGATTATTTTATCTTCCTACAGTAATCTGCCTCATATCAATAGTGTTTTTCAAAGTCTTGAGTCATTAGTTTGATTTTCTAAACCAAGTGATTGCATTTATCATATGTTGTATGGGTTTTGTTTTGTGAATCGTTCTTCCTTACTGCGGAGAGTCATCTCCTATGTCTGGAAGATAATCTCACAGCTGAGACTCTTTAATGATTATGAAAAGGAGAAAGCTTATAAAAGATGCGCAGTGCGCCAGATAATTTGAAAAAGAGGCATAAAATGAGCCCAAAACTGAAAAGATGCGAAATTGCCAAATTGGATACACAAAGTGTATCAAAAATCAAAAGATGCGCAAAGCGCCAACCAATTTGCAAAAGAGGCACAAAATGAGCCCAACACAAGCTTTCTTTCCTTTCAGATTATTAAATGTCTTAAAAAAATCTGTGCGCCACTTAATATTTTCAAAAGCTTGAGTCTTGAAAATCCTGATTTCTGATTTTTTACTTTGTAACACTATTATATCAGATATTTTTCTGGAACGAGGCTTGAAAGGATTTCTTTTCAAATCTAATGTCTTTTATTCTGAATCGGATTTTTATTTTGAAAGGGGTTTGCATCGATAAGGTGCCCGGGGTCGGCGCTACGAACGTTGATTATTTCCAACCTTTTCTGGATTTCAGCGCTGTCAATCGTCCTGTCATTGGTTTTCGAATCTAAAGTCAAGGAAAAATTCTGATTTTCTAAGAGCAGTTTAATCAAAAATTTTAAATAAAAAAAAATATATAAAAAAAAAATAATAATACTTCTATGTGTTTTTTTTTTACGTAAGTTTTATTCGTCTTTTTGTGATTTTGATTTCATGGTTGTGTTTTTTGGATCCTGATCGATCATCTTCATCCTCCATTCTTTTCTGCTTTTCTTCACATCGTCCTGGACGATACACCTATCATCCTGGACGATCCTCTTCGTCCTGGACGATCCAAAAAATCGCCCTGGACGATTCATTCAAAATCATTCCCACTGCTCCTGCTGCTGAAACTACCCCAATTATTGGTGATCGTCCTGGACGATAATTACATCGGCCTGGACGATATGATCCATTTCTTCCTGATACGATCAAACGGCTGACATTGCACCAATTATTGCCCATCGTCCTGGATGATCCACCTCATCGTCCTGGACGATCCACGTGTCAGCCACTGGACGATTGGAATTCGGCCCGTCCGACGTATTTATTGCATATCGTCCTGGACGATCCACCTAATCGTCCTGGACGATACTTTTCGTCAACGGTCATCCAGCCTGACTCCTCGGGACGATCACCTGTGTCTAATCGTCCTGGACGATCTCTGATCGTCCTGGACGATCGGACCGCCTTTTTGACCAATCGTCCAGAACGTCATAAATGACCACATCGTCCCGGACGATCCCGCGATCGTACGGGACGATCCGCCCGTTTTCTATTTAAACAGCAGTTTTCTTCATGTTTTTCACACCGTTTTTCCTCCACTTTCCTTCTCCTTTCCTCCTCTCTGGTTTCCTAATGGCTGGTGGCAAAAGATCTCGTCAAAAGGGGGCCAGTTCGTCCCGGGGACATGTAGATCCTCGCTTCCCGAATGCCACCGATCAGGCGGCTTTCGAATGCTATCGTAATGTAGGTATCACGCACTCCAAGATTGTCAATCCACGCACTCTCACGTATCCCATTTTAGACTTGTTCGCACACACCTCCCTCACCTTCATTCTGACCTTAGCCTTTCCCTTCAATCTGGAACTCCTTCGCATCTTCTTTGCCAACTTGCGCATTTCCGCGGACTATTCCACTCTTCGCTCCTACGTAAATCAACGCCCCGTGGAACTCACGACCCACGATTTTCACAATATCCTCAACTTGTCTATCACTGGCGACAAGATCCACACGATCATCACCGATCCTGACTATGATTGGAGTGTCGCCAATCACTTCCTTCGCAATACCAACGCACCCTATCACGACAATGCTTGCACTTCCCTTCTCAAGGACGCCCGGACCATTCAGCACGTCCTTCGTTCCTCCGTCATTCCAAAGGCGGGGGATCAGATTCACATTACCCCGCTCCTGTCCTTGACCACCTACTACATCATGGCCCGTCGAGAATTTAATGCCTCTGATTTGATCATCTGATACATAGAACATCTCACCACCATTAGAGATCCGGGCCACAGGCGTCGCCCAAATCTAGCTTTAGGTCATCTCATTCACTATGCCTTAGAGACAAAATATGACCTTCAGTATCCTGTCCCTCCTGATGTCCCTCCTTCCTTCTTCACAAACAACTCATTCCACGTCCTACACAGCACCCGCCTACATCCGGAACCTGCCCCGGATGTTGAGGAAGAAGAGGAAGAGGCTGCTCCAGTTCCTGCTGCACCAGAGGCACCTGCACCCCTTCGCATTGCCTCTCCCCTTGACCACCTGGTGCAGCGCTTCGACCAGTGGGAGGCCCGTTTTGACTCCTACGTGGTTACCCAGGAGCAGCAGCACAACGAGGACCTCCAACGCTTCGCGGACTATGCTGCGCAGCAGCAGCAGCAGCACGACCAGGACATGGACTGGTTTGGAGCTCACTTTCAGGCCATTCACCATTACTTCTACCCTCCACCGCCACCTCCTTCTTCCGATCAGGATCCGCCTCAGTTTTAGTTTTCTGTCGTGTTGTTGTTCTGTGTATGTTTTATTTTATGTTTTATTTCCGTGTTTATGTTTCTCCCTCCTCCTTTTTGTGATGTCAAAAGGGGGAGTCAGTTGTAGTCGTGTCGTGTCTGTTTCTGTTTTCTATTTCATGTTTTCTGTATTGTTTGAGCTGTTAAATGAAAATTAAAAAAAAAATGTTTGTTTTGTTAGATCTGCTAGTTTACCTTTGTTTTCAGACTAATTTACAAATGTTTGCCATCATCAAAAAGGGGGAGATTGTTGCAAATCTGGTTTTGATGATGACAAACATGTTTCCAGTGTGTTTTGCTTGGCTAATCTGTTTCAGGCACAAAAGACCGCGAGCCACTCAAGCCAACTCAAGATCGGGTCCAAGTGTGTCAAATGTATGATTTTTCTTTTTATTGAGTCAATTGTAATATAACTGATTCCCTAGCTAAGTAACCTTGCACACACACACTCAGAGGGAGAGATTGAGTGAATTAGAGTTTCTATTGCAATTTTGTTCAGATCGTCCTGGACGATATCCACATCGTCCTGGACGATCCAGTTAAAACAGAAACCCTAATTAGGGCGACTAAGTTAAGAAGGACTGATTGAGCCGATCGTCCTGAACGATCTACGGATCGTACGGGACGATATTCCCAAATCAGAAATTCTCAGCCGCCAGATTAAGTTAGGCAAGTTTTATTTTAAATATTTTGGTCTGATCGTCCCGGACGATACGTGTATCGTCCTGGACGATTTACTACAATCATGCCTAAATTAGTCTGGTAATTAAGGAAAGCAATTAATGTTTAATTGATACGATCACATCGTCCTGGACGATCGCAGGATCGTCCCGGACGATCGTGATCGTCTTGTGCATTTCAGCTGTACGTCCAGAACTATGTACAGGACGATTTGGGGCCTTTTTGAACTAATCGTACCGGACGATTTCCCTATCGTCCGGGACGATCAAGTCATTTTTTGGTCGTCCAGCACAGATTTCTCTGGACGACCCGAACTGTCTTCTGGACGATTTCCTTCAATTTGAACTAATCGTCCCGAACGATCGCAGGATCGTACGGGACGATATGAACAACTTTTTCTACTGATCGTCCAGAAGAGCCAGATCGTCCAGGCTGAAACAGCTGAATTTGAACGGATCATACAGGACGATCTACCGATCGTCCTGGACGATCTTGGCCGACAAGTTGAGATTTAGGGCAAATTTTAAGCCCTCCTTTAAAAGAACTTTTTCCTAGATTTGGAAAAATCTTTTGCTGCCTTCCTTCCCTGAGAAATCCTAGAGAGAGAGAGAGTTGGGAGAGAGAGAAGAGATCTTGTGAGGGGGAGTTAGTGAGGGATTCACTAAGGTTACTCCAAGCACGGATCAGAGTCGTCTTCTCCGCTCGTCGTCTGTCGTCTAGTCGGTGTTCTTCGTGGGAGGATCGTTCTCAAGAAGATCCGGGTTCTCTGCCCGCTTCAGGAGGAAGCGAAAGGAGTTCGTGGGTTCTCTGCCCGCTTCAGGTGGAAGCAAAAGGAGTTCGAAGGTTCTCTGCCTGCTTCAGGAGGAAGCGAAAGGAGGTCGGGTTCTCTGCCTCACCGTGTGGTGAAAAGGAGGTGTTTTGTACAGGCTTCTCCGCCTTGCTGTGGGAGCAAAAGGAGAGTCACTTTCATTTAGTGCAATACCCGGAGGGGAGGCTCCGGGGAGTGGACGTAGGTCAAGTTGACCGAACCACTATAAAATCTGGTTTGCTTTTCTGATTCAGTTTTTGCATTTTACTTTTCAATATAAACTGCTTGGGTGAATATCGTTGGTTGATCTTTTCGTTATTGTTTACTTGTTTCCGCTGCTAAGTATCGAAAAGATTTTTGTAGTTATCGTGAAATTTTTAAATAACCAATTCACCCCCCCTCTTGGTTAGCCTCGGGACTAGTTCACTAGGGCTTAACATCCCTTTCGAACTTTCATATGGGACCCTTGGAAAAAGAATTCTTTACACACACAGGAAAGTAGCCAAAAAATAATTCCATTAATTCATTGAAATCTGCCTCCTCGAGGGTTACATCACCTTCATCCTTTGACGAGGAGGAGCCAGAGAAGAATTTCTAGGCTTTCTTCATCTCACCGCTTAGGTTAGGGGCTTTTTTAATCTCTAACCCTGCAATTCTGCTAGCCAACAATGGGGTCAAGGATAGGGCCTCAATCCTCCTACTAAGCTTTTCATACATTATTAATTCAAGCTCATCACCTTTAACCTTTGGAGCATCAACCTCACGGTCACTATCCTGGTCTAAAGTGAGATCAAACTTTGGAGAAGCATTTGTATTTTGGTAATCAAAAGGAATTGCAACCCCCCATTTTTCTAGCTCTTCATCAGATCTTGACTCATGATTAGTATACAGTGGGGTTATTCTTCTTTCAAATGAAGCACGGCCTCGACCCCGTGCCCTTTGGGCCATCCTCCCACCACTTTAAGGTAACACATTCGGAGGCCTAAGGACAATGATCTCGAGATCATCTTCACTATCTGATCCTTGTATTTTTTAATATTTTTCCTTTTCTTTTTCTCTCTCTTTTCATTTTGATTCTTGATTTTGATTGGAGCTTTGCTCACTCTCTTTCTCCTCAACCTTGATCTCAACTTTAGAATGGGGAGGGAACCCTTTTGGTATGAAATATGCAGTATCCTCATAGATCCCTATTTCTTGAATTAAGAATGGTTACAAATCACCCCTAATTACATGTTCAATGCCATCTTATTTATACTTGACACATTGATGTAGGGTAGATGGAACCATTCTGTATTCATAAATCCAAGGCCTACCTAGAAGTGCATTAAAAGACATAGACGAATCAATAATATGAATTTTTGCTTCAGTTTTCAATTCTCCTATTTTTAATAGAAGGGTGATCGAACCCAAAGCCCCCTCACCTTTCTCGTTGAACCTACGTAGCACCAACCTATAGGTGGCGAGCTTACTAGTATCAACTCTAAGATAGGTGAGGGCCTTTATATTCATCACATTGAACAATGCACCCAAATCATTAAGGACTCTTGGTAACTTAAAATTGCCCATATTTATAGTAATGTAAAGAGGGCGGTTATGATCGGTAGTACCTAATAGTAGGTCTTCATCAGAGAATGTTACTCCCTGAATCTCTTTGAAGTAGAGGGCTTCATCTTTTGAGGTTGAAGCCAATTGAGCAAGGTAAATCTCAGGGTCAAGAAGTGCTTTAATTAAAGACTCTTTCATTTCCTTAGATAGGATGAGAGCATCATAAATGCTCAACTTGGCTGACAACTTCCTAAGATGAGCCATGACATTATAGTCAACCTTAGGAATGACATACTCAAAATTTGATAGGATCAAAGGAAAATCAAGATGTTGAGGATAATTTGGAATTGGATCATTAGAAATAACTTGCTTGTTTTTATCATGAGGAGTAAGCCTAGGGGGTAAGAAATTACCACCATGGAGTTGCACCTGCTCGATGTCTTCGGGAGGGCAAACTAAGGGGGTGTCTACACTCTTTATAGGCTGCAAATTGTCATTATCTGAAGAGGAGTCAGAATCTAAAAGCTCTATCATGATAGGTTTCCCAGTGAAATAAATTTTGGGGAGATCACTATCTGATAAGATCTCAAGTTTGACATCCCCTTTAGGAGTCAAATCTAGAAGGTCGAGTTTTTAAAGGTTTGGATCAATCTCAATATGATTTTGAATTTCTTTGGAAGAGTTATTAATTTGCATTTCGTTCTAATGGTTAATCATCAAAATTGAAGTAGAAGGATGCTTTTTATTAATTTTGCAACCCTTTGCCTTTGATGGGGTAAAATAAAAGTCAGTTAATAGGAGTGGGGAAAGGGCTTTTACACCACCATCCACCACTTGAATACATCTCTCATCATTATACTTCCTCTCTACAAAAACAACTCTTTTTTTTATTTTCATTTAATACAGTAGTTCTTATGACTACTGGAGAGGGACATATCTCAGCATCCTCCTGCGAAGCAACCAGGATAACCTCCCAAATCGAGCCCTGGGCTGTCATGGTCAGCTGCTGAGAAAGACAAAAAAATTTGTTAATCAACTTTTTAAATGCCCGAGACAAAGCAATGTCCCAACCATCTTCAATGGATAGAGAAGTGTTAAGAGTATTACCTGAGATCATTTTGACCGAAACTTGTTTTGGATTTACCAGATATTCTTTAGGGATGATGATGCTACCTTGTCTGAAGTTCTTCTCTACCCAGTCTTTAAAAGTGATGTAGTCTTTGATTGGATGACCCAGCATTAGGTGATAAGGATAATACTTGGGGTCATCTTTCATGTCCACCTCCTCTGGCCTTCTAGCCTCAGGCAACTAAAAATATAGTTTTTTCTGAAGACTCCTAAAGATCTTCCTTACTGACTCTCTCTTAAAGGGGTATGGTCTAGCCAACCTCTCTTTAATGTAGGTCGAGTAAGGCTCCTTAAGAGGTTGGGGAGTAATCTGAAATAGTTGCTTATGAATCAATGGAGAAGGTAGAACACCGAGCCGATTGATAACTACCCGTTTCCCTTTGTCAACTGCCAAGATTGTGGCTTTCTTCTCAAAAGATTTCACTGGTTTAGGACTCTTCTTTTCATCGGACTGATCTTGTAAGAATGGCATCCTAGGAGCCTCTTCCTGCAGATTACTAGCCTTATTTAGGAGTTTCTCAAATGTTTTAATCATGAAATCTTTCAGGAGAAAGCAATCAGGCCATGGATATTCTTTAAAAGAATCTCCATATCATGTTACTCTTGTAACTCAGATTCACACTTCATCAAGAGGTTTCACCACCTCAAGATGTATTCAACCAAAGACTCCCCCAGCTTTTTCATTTCAAAGACAGGATCATCCACTGTAGTGCGCTGATGTGTTCTAGAAAACCTCTTTAAGAATAGATTTTTTGGTTCATTAAAGGTTCTCACTGAACCGTTAGGCAAATCGGCATACCATTCAAAAGCAATGCCCAAGAGACTACTAATAAATTGGCGAAATAGTAAAGCATCCGATCCTCCTGTGTTGCAACAACTTGAACGGAAGTGGGCTAGGTGTTGTCTTGGGTTTTCAACTCTGATGAAAATCCAAAAAGATGCTGGCACAAAGATCTTAGGGTAAGGGACCAAATCATATTCCTCGGGGGTAGGTTCTACCCCTTAGAATAGATGCAGTTCCTTGCGAATGGGCTAAGGTCTCCCTTACCTGATCTTCAATGAGTTGTTTAAGGTCTTTCTGGGGCGGCACTAGAGGAACAACTAGAGGGACTAAAGGGACTGCCGGCTGAACTGGGAGATCTGGTAAAACTGGCTGCTGGATAGGTGGAAGCACTAAAATAGACTCTGGGATTTTAGAACTAGATTCTTCCCTTTTTGCTCTGTCAGTGATTTCTCAAGCAGATTGTTGTAATTCAAGAGAAGTCTCCTATGACTTGTCTAGTCATTGCTATATTTCTTTAACTTGCAGCAACATTTTTGCCACTTATGCTTCCAGGTTTTTGATATGTTGCTCATCCCTAGCTCTCACTAACTCATCAAAATCTGAATCCACGGCTGCTGAGCCTTCCTCCTTACCAGAGTGATGTTTGCTTGGCTTAGTTTCTTTACTAGATCCATGGGTTTCGACCATGCAGATGCTACCAGTGAAAACATCTTCTTCCATTAATAATTTATCAAACTCTGGGTCAAAACTCACTATTTCTTCTTTCTTTTGTAGGATGTCCCTTATCTCCTAAACAACCTCATCAATCGGTCTCTTCTCTATTGACTCAAGATCGAGGGGTAAGTATCCCTTATAATCTACCATATCAAAAATTTCATCTGACTGTAACTTAGAAATAACAGCCTATAGTTGGGGGTTATCATCTGTCTGAGATTCTGAAACTAATTTATCAGTCATCTTTTGATCTAAGTTTATCCCATCCCCCTCAGCCAGCTCTACACTAGTAGTTAGAAGGGTGGCATCCTTTACTGGGTGAGGGACATATACCTCAGGAGGCGATATAGGGGCTTGAAGGGTAATAGCTCCTACATCATGTAAGGTAAAGTCCTGAGACCCCCAGGTAGGGAGCTCAGGGACAACATGTGCAATCTGAGAAAAGTCTTCTGGGGAATTAACTGGATTTACAACTGGGACATCTAAACTAACAAGCAAGCCAACTGGGGTCTGGACAACACTGGTTGGAATTTAGGCTAACTCAACTGGGAGCAAGAGTGGTTTAACTGACGGTGGAGGAACGTCAACTCTGTTGATCTTCTTAGGAATATATTTCTTTTTTTGGGACTTGGGCCTCTTGCCTTTGACATCAGTTGTCCCCATTAACTTCATAGGACTCCTTAATTTTCACCACCACTATAGAAAACTTCTTAAATTTTGGATAAGGGACCGGTAGCCTACTAGTAGGCTGGTGGCCTTTTCCAAGTCCGGTAAGTATAATACCCTCCATTTTAGAGGATGAAGAGTGTGGCACCCAATGATAACTATCGACTAACACAGAGGTAGCAGGTTGTTGAATAAACTTTTTACTCTTCCTGATAGGTTGGGGAGTTAGAATCTTAACTTCAGATGCTTCGTCCTTTAGAATTCCTTTTGGAAGCGATGGGAGATAACTCCCTCAATTGTCTCATGTATTCTTCCTTTGTTTGTCCTGACTAGGCAGCATAAGTACGGATTATATTTCTTAAAGTTCTCATCCTTTGGAGGTGCTTCTCTTTCGGAGTTATTTTGGTTAAGTAGTTAACCGGGCATGGCAGGGAGCTAGCTATCCTAGCTGCCCTCTCCTCCCCTTGAGCAGCGGCGAGGGGGTAAAAATGATTCCCCTTAAGGAGGGGAGAAGAAGCAGGAATAGGCAACTCCTCGGCAGCCTCAGACTCTACCTGGCTAAGAGTCTTGAATTCAATAATCTTTTTTCATTTTACTATCTTTTTCTTACTCTCCTCAGATAGTTCTTCCTTTGATTCTTACTTGTAAATGAGATCTCAGAACTAGATCTCTTCTCAAAAATAGACTTTACTTCAGAGGACTTAATAGTAGACTTAGAGTTTTCTTCTTCCTTACTAAATTTAAGGGGCTCAGGCCCTGATCCCAGTATCAACTCAAGCACAAGGGAGTCCTTCTCTACAATATTTAGATCGATTATCTTTTCCCCATTCATTGACATCTTAAAAGTCTTGAAACCCAAACCAAATAGAATGTTACTTCCCAGATCAATTTGTTTATAGGACAAGTCTTTATTGAAGGAGAGGATTAGTTTGCCAGCCATTATCATGAGGTTTGAGTTTCTGGAATTGAAGAAAAGGATTGGAATTAGATATTTTTGAAAGAAAATTTTCTCTTAAGGAATTGAAAATCATAACAAAATCTCGGTTCTATGGTATATGCCAAATTGTAAGAATTACAACCTGATATATAAAGATAGGATATGAAGATTAGTTAAAAACCAAAGGAAAAATGAAATCTTCACAGCATATACAAGCCTGCAAAGAGACATTGTGGGATAGCATATGATGGTATAGATCCCCATTTAAGATTGAAAAAAAATTAGGAAAATGTTGATTTTGAAATCCATAGTGAACTTCCACCAAATTCTGAAACACAATAGGTCGGACGTTCATCTTGCCAGAAGGGTTATAGAATAGGGAGAAAATTCATGGAAGATTGGTTGCCCAACTCTCTCCATTCCATTGATCAAAATAGGGATGGGAGATCAAGGCCAAAATCATTAAAAAAAATTAAGGATCTTGGAAACAAGATTAATCGGACTCCTTTCAATTTTAGAACTCTATATATTGAGTCAGACTCAATAATATAGATTTATAAAATTGAAAAGGAGAGTTTAAATGTTTATTTTGACACTATCGCCTCGCCAATCAACTTTGGTACATAAGGTCAAAACCAAAGACTTCAAGAGGGGTTTCCTCGCTCGCCTCTCTCTTGATATAAAATTAAATTAAAAGATGTTAGCTTAGCTGTCCCAAGGAAGAAATGGGTAAAGGAGCCAAAAAAAAAAAGAGGTAGTTAAAACCACCGATGAAATAAAATTTTGCCATTATAAAAGATGGAAAGAGAGATTATGTCCCACCGTAATTGCCATTTTATTTGCTGTTGAAAGTGGGTTTTTGAAAAGGATTAGTTCTCTTTGAAGGATTTAAAATTAACGTTGAATTTTAATTCTAAAATCAAACATCCCATCAGAAGAAGTATACCACCCGGGAGTTGGAAATAAAATTTCAAAATGGGGTTTAGATTTAGAATTAAAAATCCCGTCTGGAATATCATAACCAGATTTAAGAGAGAACTTTGTACGGTCCCGAAGGGTCAGAATGAAGTTCAACCAAATATCTAGCCATGATAATTTAAAAGAATTATTATTAAGTTCATATCTAAAGTTTTATCAACAACGGATATATCTTTCCTATGGGAGAAAATATCATT
Organism: Dendrobium chrysotoxum; assembly: GCA_019925795.1. NCBI lineage: Eukaryota > Viridiplantae > Streptophyta > Magnoliopsida > Asparagales > Orchidaceae > Dendrobium > Dendrobium chrysotoxum. The sequence continues at coordinate 50,701,069 of CM034308.1, forward strand.
TGTTGTCAATTCTTCAAATATGATGATAACGATAGTTAATGATTTATTTTTTTCTAAAGAAGACTAATTGAGTTTTAAAAATCAATTTTAAAAATCAGATGTGGGTTCTAAATCTCGTATAAGTGCAAGCCCTCATAGTTAATTACATCATAGGAGACCAGAGTCTCCTGTGAAAACTCTCGATTAAAATAACGGCAGAATTTTTGTTTAAAGATTTTCTAAGAGTGATACTAAGGAGGTGAGTTTAGAACTTAAACAGGGATTAGATCAAGTTTTGAACACTTATTTTTGAGCCAAAGGAAGAGGGCTAGGAGACACTTGGAGATTCTAAAATAGTTCAGAAGTGCCCCGACCTAATTTAACTGTTGAGCTTTAAATTTAAGGTTGAGAGATGTTTTAATTTGAGTTGGATGTTTTATTAAAAATTTGTGACTGTATTCCCAGATGTTGGGGTCTTATGATTCAACAAGAAATCTGCTTCGGATCCTAAATCTAAGTTGGGCACTGAAACATAGTTGCTTGAACCTAACTAATGCAGAGCAAAATCTAGACTTGCCCCGGCCTAGATTAGGGAGCCAGCTAACCAACTAGGCGACTAAAATCTATAAGTCAAGTTATTTAATGTAAGAGTGGTAAGATATTATTATTAAAGTTTTAAGAAGTTGGAGCTGACATCTAGAGATTGCCCTAAGTGGCCCCTTAACTTATGTTGGGTGAAAATGCTAAAAGAGAAATGCAATTAAAGATTTACACTCACTTTTAAATTGGTTTCTAATGTAATGCATGCTGATCGACTCGATTAAATGCATAAAATGGAATGAAGTAATTTTAAAAAGGTATAAAAATAGTTTTATCCTAGAGATTGCACAGATTCCCCTTGATAGATCTGTACCCTTATAGACCAGGTGGTCTGTCAGAACCAGCAAGGGGGGAGGTGCCTAACAAAGGAAAGAAGATGCATCAAAATGCTATGAAAACTCCTGGTGGTCTCGAGCTTACTTCTTAGATCATTAGAGTTTCTATGTTATCTTAAAGATTTTATTTTAATTTTAATAGAAAAATTTTGGCATACCCTCGCGAGCCTCTACGTATCCAGGCTCAATCAAAAAATGACATGCAATTGCCAAAAAAACTAGGAAAAATAAATAATCCTATAGGCAATCAGATCAGAACAAATATATCAATATAATTAATTCCTTAAAATAAAGTCAGTAGGCAAATACCCCATTTATTATGACCTAGGGTCTGCAGAAATTAAAAGTGGCCAGGTACCACTAGCGATAACCCGGATTCTAATCCTAGTACAGACGCAAGTGACTTTGAGTGGGATACTCTTTATCTTTAAATCCTCGGTCTCCTCCTCTTTGGACTCCTTGGATTCTTTATGGCTGCATACCCAAATATATAAGAAAACTCTTCCCTCGATGGGAAGGTTATTCTTTCCACTTTGGTTAGTTAAGTGATCCAAATTTAGACTTCTAAATAAAAAAATGACTATCCCCCTAAGGGGTATCCTTTCCTCTTTGGAATTCAACTTTTGGATCTATGTATCCCAAACTCCAAGTGCAACTTTCCCAACTCAACATTTCAAATGAATTATATTGATATAAAAATAAAAATTCTAGACTCTCCTATAAGGTTATCCTAAGTAATTAAATATTAAAACGCATCCCAAGTAGTTATACATATGTATAAAAAAGTAAACACAATTGGTCACACTCTTTTTATTTAGGGGCTAAGCTGCTGATAGCATTTGTATTTATTATTATTTAGCCCCCTTTATTGCCCTGTATGAGCGTGGTCACCTATAGAAAACTCAGTGAGCATCCAGATCGTTCCCAACCTAAAGGTAATATAATCGCCCATCACATTAATCCACAAAATGTGATAAAAGTAAGCAAACATATCAATCAATTTCAATCACAACATGTAATAAAAACTCAGAAAACCAGACACACAGCAGAAAGGTAAACACCAACCTAACCTAGATCTAGAGTCGACTGTCCTAGCAAACCATCTAAAGTGTGTATAGAAGGTTGTGTGACTGGGATAGATCCTAGAATGGGTAATTTGTTGGAATTACCTAGAGTTTTGAGTTTGTTAGAGGCTGAAGGGAAAATTTATATTTAAGTTTCAGTATTAAAGTATTAAAGCTTGATTTAGATGCTTTTTAATTGTTAAATGATTACTATCTTTATTGCTCATCAAGACCATGAAGTTTATTTTACCTTCTTTGGGGCTAAGTTAATAGCCTCTCCATCAACAGGTTCGTGGTGTTGTGCCACCAGGCTCGAGGAACTAGGCCTCCTTAGGACACGTAACCCTACAAGCCAGAGTAGTCCATCCTAAAAACCTTATTGATGTAGTTGAATTAAGGATTTTAATTTGGTTAAATATTTAAAATTAACTTAATTTTTATGTTTAACACTCCATTAAATCCATTTGTGGCGTTCTGCTACCAGGCTCGAGGAACCAGGCACCCTTAGGACACGTAGCGTGCAGCCCGGAGTAGTCATCCAATAAACTTCATCTTTGGAGTGGTTGTTAAGTATTTGAGTGTTGGTTGAGTATTTTATTATTCAAATTAAAATTTTTTGGATTTTTAATGAATTATTAGATTTTTGAAATTATTGAAATTATTTAAATGTATTAATTAAGGGTCTAAAAGTTGACTTTTTAAATTAAAGTTAATTTTAAAAGGTTTTAGATTTTTAACAAATATTAGATCTTATGATGAGTAGTTAGATAATTGGTATGACCAATTTGGAGTTTTTTATGAAAAGTTATTATTTTTCGAAGTTTGCACATAGATTTGAACAAATGTTGACCGGAAAGTAAACTTTTTGACGTTGACTAGATTTTGGAAGTTTGATATTTTTGAAAAATACTAGACCTTAAATGGAGTTGAATGACACTAAGTTTGTTCAATTTGAATTTTTCTATAATTAGTTATGAATTTCCAAACTTTCCTTAATTATTTGAATTTTAAAATTGCTTAATTAGGAAGGTTTTGATCATTTTGATCCAAACCCATCCTGAACAACATGGAATTACTTCCAAAGATTAGGGATGACCCATGGGAGTGTTTCCAAGTGTTCGGAAATTGTTTGGAATTTTTTAATAATTGTTAATTAATTAATTTAATTAATTGTCAATTTTCATTAAAAATCAAATTAAAGTTGAATTAGGGATCCAATCAAGAAAATTTTCTTTTTCCTAAGTAGAGGGCTAAGTTCTAGTCAGTTTGAGGTATTATTTGTATTTTTTAGACTTAATTTTGATTTCTTAAGATTTTTTAAATTTTGAATACTCAATTAAGGGTTTAATTTTAAATAAATTAATTAAGGGACTCAATGGCTTTCAAAATCAGTGTGAAAATTTTTGTGGGCTGAGCATGTCACTTGGTTTGAGTGTTCAAAGTTTCAAGTTAAAAGGATGTAAATCTTAATTATTAAAATTTTTCTAAGTTCTCTAAATATGTCCTTAATTATTGTCCTTAATGATGTCACTAAGCTAAATGGGTTTGAATCAAGGTTTCTCTAACCCTTGGACATACATATACATAGACATGTACAATCACATTCAAGTCCTTAAATATAGGAGAGCCTAGGCTATGTGCATGTGTGTGCTTCCTAGACATGCAAAATCTAAAGATAATATATATACTTAAAAGATAGATTAATAAATAATCAAAATAAGAATATTCACTAATCACCTCCTCCCCCACGAATTCTATTCACTTAAACTTAATCAATGTTTAAAATTTCAAGATCTCACTCAAAGGATTCAAAATTTAGATTATATAATTTTAAAATTAATTTTGTATAAAAAAATAGATTTATCTTAGAATTTTTTAGAAAATTTATATAATTCTAAGTAATTCTAAATAAACCTCAAAATAGTTTTAAAATAATTTAAAAAGAGAGACTTGGAAGATATTTCATGATATAGAAACCTTCTAAATAGAACTTTTATATTTTTGAAGAATTATTTAAGTTAAATATTAATTAACTATTAATTAAATACCTAAGTATTTAAATAATATAAATTATTTAAAATATTTAAGATATTTAAATAGATTTCATATTTTAAAATAATCAAATTAATCTCTCTGAACTTATTTAAAATATTAAAAAGTTTTAATTTTGAAAGTATTTAAGTTGATACTTAATTAAATATTAATTAAATAGTCAAATAAGTAAACAATTCAAAATATTTAGAGTATCTTTGAAATTTTTGAATTAATTTTAATTTTAAAATCTATGAAATATGTTTTATGATTCATTAAGATATATATATTTTTTAAATAAACATTTAAAAATTAAAGAATCATTTAAATAATGATTAATTAAGTATTAACTAGATATTTAAATATTAAAATTATTTAAAATATTTAAAAGGAAATATTTTAAGTTTAATTCAATTTTAGAATCTAATTATTATAAATATCCTATCTTTAAATTTTTTTTTGCATAAAGTTTGAATTTTGGGAATATTTTGATTAATATTTAAGTAAATATTGATTAAAATTTAAATATTTAAATATTTAAAATAATTTAAAATATATTAAATATTTGAAGTTGATTTTAATTTTGAATTAAAGAGGTTGGAATATGAGTAATTCGATATATTGTAATAATTCTTTGGATTTATATTGAATTTTTAATAATTTTTTGAAGCTTTTGTTAATTTAAAAGCATTTTAAATAAAATTTAAATTGATTAAAATGAGTTAATGGCGACGGAGGTAACGATAGGCCATGCGGTGCGTTCTGGGGCATCTGATCAATCCCACGTTGACGGGGAGGCAACATGGCATTATCTAGACTACGGGATCAAAATCACGTTAACGGGGGGGGCATTGATTGCCAATGATTACCCTGCAGTAATAATTGGCAATCATTGCCAGACGCAGCGCCGCGACGACGCGATCACTTATCCGAGTCAGCATCAACCCATGGCCCTAGGATCTCCTATGGTTCCATCAAATAGTGGAGATCGAGTCCCGCGATTTGATCTCGATTAAATGGGATCAGACGGTAGAGGATCCATCTCTGCTATTTGAAATGGAGGGCTTAGATCAAGCCGGATGAAGATCTTGTCCAACAGTCGAAGCGGGGTGTGGTATGACGAAATCTCAGTTGTTGATTGTGAAATCAACAGCTAACATTTCATACTCCTCGGCTAGACCACAAAAAATGCCCTAGAAATCAATTTTCGTCTCATTCTCTTGATCCGATACACCGAAATACATGAAATTTTAAACACAACCTAAGATCATGAATAGAAATCATGGGGATGCATTTATATGGCTCAAAATGTACTTGATAAGGAATTAATAAAACCTAATTATTGGGACCTAGGACTAAGGATTATAGGAGATTTTATCATTAGATCTTCAAGTTCTTTATACGGTTAAGCTTATAGGCTGTCCTGGTACAGAACTCTAAAAGAAACCCGTATCCAAAAGCGTCTAGATCCACTGCTAGGAGGCTGGGATGAAGTGGGTGGTTGGTTCGTCGGAAAGGTCACCGCTGGTGACGTGCAACCACTTGGATTTTGTAGTTAAAGGATGGAGGAGGGCCTGGAGAGTTGAAAACAAAATAAGAGCTCGATCTGGGAGGCTGGTTGTAGTCAAAGAGTGTAGGAATGGAATGTGTTTTGAATCAAGTCTTTTTTTACTCCTTAAGCTCTAGGGTTTAGCTTGGACAGCCCTGATGCTTCATAGACCTCCCGTAGATGCTCTACACCTGTCCCATACTTCTGAAATGGTAGGAGAAAGGTTGGGTTCAATTGGCATGCCATTGGTGGCTTTGGGCTTGAAAGAGGGGACCGCTTGCCATTCTAGGTTAAACCAAGTCATTAGCTTGGTTTAGAGAGCTGCTAGGAAGCTTTAGGGCTGAAAAGGAATCCCCTAAGCAGATTGAGCCGAAAGAGGGAGTCACTGAAAGTTTGAAAGGGATGTTAAGCCCTAGTGAACTAGTCCTGAGGCTAACCAAGAGGGGGGTTGAATTGGATATTTGAAACAAAACAAAAATCTTTTTATAACGTGCAGCGGAAAAGAATTAAAACAATGATAAAAAGATCAATCACAGATATCACCCAAGCAGATAATCGCAACAAAATAAAGTGCGGAAAAATAATAAGAAAGAACACACCAGATTTATAGTGGTTCGGTCCAACCTGACCTACGTCCACTCCTTGGAGGCACCCTCTAAGTATTGCACTAAACCAAAAGTGTCTCTCCTTCAACCCCCACAGCTAGGCGGAGAAGCCCTTACAAAATCACTTCCACCTTCCCTGGTGCAGCGGAGTAGCCGGGTCCTTTGACACCAAAGAGCACTTCTTCTTCCCAAAACTTCCTTCGAGACAAGCCTTGAATCCGACGGTACTTAGGTGCAAGCGCCGGAGCAACCATGTGAACCCCCTCACACTCCCTTGAGAAACCCCCTTCCCAGGCTCTTCTCCCTCTCAAACTCCACCCTTTCCTCTCTCCCTTTCAAGCTCTCTCTTCAAGTTTTCTCCAAAAGAACGAAGCCTCAATGGCTGCCAAAGACACCTATCAAGTGCCTTGAGAAAGCTTAAATAAAGAGCTCCAAAAACCCTTACAAATTAGTTCTGGCAGCAAAGATCGTCCATGATGATCGCCCGATCGTCCAGGACGATGTGCTCCAAAAGACGGCTTCAGAAAACCCTAAAAACTCAATTTTATCGCCAAAGATCGTCCAGGATGATGTGCTCCAAAAGGCAGCTTCAGAAAACCCTAAAAACTCAATTCTGCCACCAAAAATCATCCAGGACGATCGCAGGATCGTCCAGGACGATGTGCAGAATTTGACCTGATAGTCCCGTACGATCCTGGGATAGTCCAGGACGATCAGAACAAATTTTGCACAAATCGTCCAGTACGATATATAGATCGTCCAGGACGATTAGAACAAATTTTGACTCTTAAATCCTTGCCTAAATTATCGTGGCAGCTAGGGTTTTGAGATCATATTGGATCGTCCATGATGATTAGTTCAATGAACAGATCGTCCTAGACGATCAGAAATAGTCCAGTACGATTTGTTCAAAAGTTGAACTTCTGGTTTTGACAGGATCTCACTCCCCCTAAGTATGTGTACACATGGTCATAAATAAACATATACCATTACAGGACTTGACTCAAGGAATTAAAAAGTACATCAATGAGAAATACAATAAAGCCTATTCTACTCATTCTTGAGTCTTGAATCTTTCTTGTATTGATGCATGCTGTTCCTGAAATGTTAGTACACACACAAATAAATATACATTCCAAATATTAGAAGATGTGAGCCATAATATTTGTTATCATCAAAACAGAAACTTGTGAGCCTGAGTCGTAATAGTCACAAGCAAAGGGATTTGACCATTGGGGATGATTTGAACTTGGATTGAGCTCTCTAAACGATCAACTGGCTGGGTTGATTGGTGAGGTGGAATTGGGAGGTATGGAAGATTGATTGAGTGGAGTTTAAGGCCTTGAAGTTTGGAGTTTGGAGAGGAGGTTGACCATGCAAGGGAAGGCTTAAAGACTCAAGTTGACCATTTGACTGGTCAAAGAGTTTTGTTGACTCATGGGGTGGGTTAGAGGAAGTGTAGGTGTTGTTGAGTCATGTGGGAGAGGCCATAGAGTTTAGAATTAATGTATACATAAGAGCACAGAAACTTTGACCAAAAGCTCAAAGTTGACTTGGTCAAAATCAAGGGATTTTAAATGATCTTTAGATGGAAAATATTCAAGGCATAAGGTGGAGTAGAATTGGAGGTTGAGTAGAGTTAATTTAGTCAAATAGATAGATGTTACCCAAATAGGCTAGATTTGACTAGATGTTGCTCAGTTAACCAAGTCAACCACTAATTGGGTCAAAATGTCTAGTCAGGTCCAAATTAGTGGGTGATGTGTCTAGTATAGTTTGGATGGGTGTGGAACTGATTTGGGGATGAATAAAACATAAACAAGGTCTATGTTTGATTTGGTTAACCTAGGTTGACCTGATCAACCAGGTTGACCTAGGGTCTTGGTTTGGGTCCAATGGATCCTAAATGACATTTATAATTGATTGGAGGGAGCTTCAAGGGTTGATGAGGTTTGACCATGCTATGTTTTGGCCAAAAGTCCAAAAATCCCTTTAAAGGGTATTTTGGTAGAGGTCAACATGGATCTAAAGAGATGTATGTTAATGTTCAACATGTCAATATCAAAGGTCTGCAAGTGGTTAGAGGGTTTGAAGAAGGCTCTAAAGTTATATTCCACTAGATGATAGGTCCAGTGGCATGAACTGTAAATATTTGAAGGTTTTGTAACCTTTAAGTTTCAATTTAGTTTTTGGGTTTAGAAGCGTCAGATTGAGCTCAAATTTGGAGGGTTGAATCTAGAGACATATGAAAGTATGAGATGTGCCACGAGGGGGGTGAATTGGTATTTTAAAAAAAAATCCTAAATACGAGTTCTATTTTTTAAAAGATTTTTTAGATTTTTTTAAATAAAAACTTAACTAGTCAAATGCGAAAGCTAATGATTCGTACACAATTACAAGAGTGGTGAAGTAATTTTAAATCTCAAAATGAAAAAGAAAAATCAATTTTTTCACCAAGCAGTTAACATAGAAAATAAATGCATGAAAAATAAAAATACAGAAAATGAAAAAAGTACACCAAAAATTTTTATAGTGGTTCGGTCACTTGACCTACATCTACTCCCCGGAGTCCTCCACTCTAAGAGTTGTACTACTAAAAGTTGACTCTCCTTCTACTCCCACATCAAGGTGGAGAAGCCTTTATAAAACTCATTTTCACCTTCCACAGTGTGGCGGAGTGCTAGATGCTATATCACCCTCCTGGTGACAGCAGCGAACCTTCTCTTTTTTCTCCCTCCTGGAGAAGGAAGAGAACCTTGAGGACGTTCACCTTGAAGCCTCTCTCCCTATAGAGCTTCCATAAGACTCTCCAAGGCCATAGGAGGAGCAAGCGTGCAGCTAGCTCGGAGCAACCGTGTGATCTCCTCACACTCCTCCCTCACGCTCAAGCTCACCTTCTCCTTTCTCTCATAAACCCTGGATCTCTTCAAAAGCTTCCTCTCAAGATTTCCTTCAACAATCACGCTCCTCTTATTCACACAAAACCACCCTAATAATTTAATTTAGATGATGTTGTTCGTATAGTATGATCTAATATCATACAGTATGATCAACTCCATTCTATACAAAGGCAGATGAATAGTTCTCAAATTTTACGAACATCGTACAGTATGATTGAGAGATCGTAATGGACGATCGTTTTAATTTTAACTGTTCATATGAGATGATTTATGGGATGCCTAAAATTCATCTCTGTAAATTGTCCCATACTATACAGTTCGTACAGTATGATTAGTTCAATTTAGGGTATCATCCAGGATAAATAGTTAAGAAAATTGTGGTTTCCTCTGGTACGATCAATGTGACGACCAAAAATCATCTCTATTATTCACATAGTATGATTCATATCGTATAATATAATCGACAGTAATTAACAAACCAAGATTTAATTGCCTAATTACGGGGGATAATTTTGGTAAGATTTTAAATGATCGTACAGTATGATTAGGATCGTATAGTACGATTAGTTCAAAAAATCAAATTTAAAATCTTTCCTAAACTATGCAGGTGACTAGGGTTTTTAGATGGAAATAAATCATACAGTACGATCATGATCATACAATACGATTAGTTTACAAACTAATCATTCAAAATTAGCCGTTAAGCCTGAGTTTTAATGACAGATTGTACAGTACGATTAAAAATCATATAGTATGATTTTCTTAAGAAAAATTTTACTTCACACAAAAAAATATGAAACTCTCCCCCTATGTGTGTATGCATGGTCACCCCATTTGCATGCACTCTTTTGTGGCAGACTAAAAAAAATGAAAAATTAAAGAAAGTATAAAATATAAATTCTTTTACATCCTATTCTACCCAGTCTTGAGTCTCAGCATTCTTGAGCGATGTGTATCTTACCTGAAATGTTAGTACTCACAGACAAAAATAAACATTTATATTTTTCAAGGAATAATATAGTAATTCGGTCAATATTATTTATCATCATCAAAATAAAGTGCCTGGATTGCAACAATCTCCACCTTTTTGATGATGTCAAATAATGTTAACTGATATGCAAAATAAGTGTTATTTCTTCCTTAGCTCCCCCTCACTTGATGATGGATTTTAAAAATGGGAGGATTTACAAAAAAAAATTAAATTTTAAAATTTTTGTTATTTTTTTTATTAAAATATAAAAAAGGCATAACGGGATTAAAAAAAAACACAACACACAATTTTTTTTTTTTTTGAAATACATCATAACATAAAAATTTCTCCTCCCCCTTTTGATATCAACAAAAAGAGGGGTACACATAGAACAAGAAATTAAAAATAGTACAAGAAAAAGAAAGGCACGACAAATAACCAAAAATAATCTAGTAGTTGGGATCCTGATCAGGTGGTGGTGGTGGTGGTGGAGGTGGCTGATAATATTAATGAATGGATGCGAATTATTGATCTATTGAGGTGAATCATTCGTCAAAACATCGAATATCATCATCGTGCTGTCATTTTTATTGGTCAATGTGGTAGTCCAGTCGAGTTTCAAGTCAATTAAGCCTTTGAACAATATCATCCTGGGTTAAGGCAAGGTAGGCTGGTCCAGGTGGTGGTATCAATGGTGGTAGAGGTCCTTCTGCAGGAGCAACTTCCCCTTCTTTATCAAAATCTAAACCAATATGCTTTTGCCCCTGATGGAAGAGAATACAGAATGAGGCGTCTGTGTAGAAGATAGGATGATTATCCGGTGGAATAGGATAGCTGAGTTGATATTTGGCGTCGAGAATATATCCTGTGATATGTCCTAAGGCAAATATTTTATTTTTGTCGGGAACTGGGATATCGAACAACAGACGGGTTATAAATGTAATCTAGGATCATTTGAGCTTCATCAAACTTGGTGGCTAACATGATTAAATAAGTGACTACAGATAGAAGCGGGGTAATGTGTATGCGATCTCCAGCTTTTAGTATAATGGATGTTCAAAGAACATGCTGGATAATACAGGTATTTTGAGTTTGATTTTGGACAAGTGCTAGGTGTTGGTTTGTGGGCACATTCCTAAGCAGTATATTAACTGAGGTCCAATCAAAGTCATTGGTGAGGAGAGATTTTGGATGAGGTCCTTCGATAGAGAGGCCAATATATTCAGCTAGATTGGCTTTAGTAATTTCTACATTTCATTTGCATACATAGGAGGTCAAGGTTGTGCATTCGAATTTTATCCTAAGATTTGTTAAAAATTCATAGAGGAGTTCAGAGTGAAAAGGGAAGGCTAGGGTAAGAAGAAACTAAAGAGTGGTGGAGGAAAAAGGATTCATAACCTCGAATTATAAACCGGCTTAGTTAAGAATGCGTGTCAAAGTGATCTTTGCCTCTTTGAACTTGTTGTAGGCTTTCTCATCAGTGGCGGAGAGAAAATGGTTGTCAAACTGTTGAGAGGAGGAAGAGCTCCCCTCGATCAGTCTACCACGTTTGCTTCCACCGGCCATTGGACAAATATTGAAAGGATGAGAGATTGGGAGAAGTTGAGAGTGAATTGAGCCAAAGAAACCCTTTAATTTATAGATTTTCTCGATGATCGTCCAGTATGATAGGGATTCGTACAGTACAATAAGGCAATTAATTCGTCTGGATGACTTATCAAAAAAAGTGGTCAAATCTAAAAGTTCATTAGGGATGTCAAGCCCTTATGAACTAACTCGACGCTAACTAAGAGGGGGGTGAATTAGTAGTTTTAAAAATTCTTGAGCAAAACTAATTTTGAAAACCTTTTAGATGTTTTAAAATAATTACAATTTCACATTGATGTGGAGACATTTAATCAAAAAAAATAATAACTTTAGCCACACGATCATCCATAGAAAGTAAAGTACAAAAATTAAAAAGTAGAACAGTAAAAGAAAGAACACACTAAATTTTATAATGGTTTGGTTAACTGACCTACATCCACTCCCTGAAGCCTCTCCTCCAAGTATTACACTAAAACTCAGTGACTCTCCTTTTGCTCCCATAGTAAGGCGGTGAAGCCTTTATAAAACTCGTTCTCACCAACCCCGGTGAGGCAGAGAACCCGAACTCCTTTTGCTTTCTCCTGAAGCAGGTAGAGAACCTAAACTCCTTTCACTTCCTCCTGAAAGCAGATAAAGAACCTTACCTCCTTTTGCATCCTCCTGAAGTACGTAGAGAACCTCAATCTTCTTCCTAATGATCATTCCCACAGAGCCACCAAAGGATAAGGGACGATGACTGGAGAAGACGACTTGAATCCTTGCTAGGAGTAACCTTTGTGAACACCTCACAAACTTCCACTCATAAGATTGTCTCTCTCTCCCAAGCTCTCTCTCTCCCTCTCAAGACTCTCTCAGGTGAGGACAGCGGCTAAAGATCTCAACAGTAGTATAAAAGAGATCTTAAATAAAAGGGCTCAAAAAATGCCCTAAATTTTAACTTGACGTAAATCATCCTTTACGATCAGTGTAAATTAGCCCCTTTTGGCCTGGATAATCTAGTTCCTCTGGACAATTAAAAGACATGATTTGTTCTGATCATTCAGGATGATTCTGTAATCGTCCTGGATGATTAGTTCTAAATCAAGAATATTATTCAGCACATAGTTTGGGACGTACAGGAGAAAAGTTTGGATAATCTAAAGAAAATGACTTGATTGTCTAAGATGATATCTCTATCATCCTGTACGATTAGTTCAAAAATGCCCAATATTCTCTGGCACATAGTTTAGGTCATCCAGGATAACTATGCTGGATGATTTCAAAATAACTAATCATCCATGATGATAAGTATATCATCCAGTATGATTAGTACAAAAAGAAAGATATTGTCCAGCAGATAGTTCTGGACGTCCAGCTGATTGAGGAGTATCATCCAGGATGATTCTACGATCGTCCAAGATGATATGGTCGATCAATCAAATCTTAATTACTCTCCTTAATAACCTGGCTAATTTAGGCATGAATGTAATGAATCATCCAGGATGATACACATATCATCCAGGATGATTAGACTAAAATACTAAAAATAAAAATATGCCTAAATTAGTCTAGCGGCTGAGAGTTTTTTATTTGAGCATATCGTCCTGTACAATGGGAGTACCATCCAGGATGATCTGCTTAATCAGACTGACTTAACATGGCTGCCCTAATTAAAGTTTCTATTTTTAATGGATCGTTTAAGATGATATTACAATTATCCAGGATAATATGAACAAAATAGAACAAAAACTCTAACTCACTAAAAATCTCCCGCTGAGTGTGTGTATGCAAGATTACTTAGCTTGGGGATCCATTACATTATATTTGACTCAAGAAAGGTGAAAAATTATATTAAAATTGAAAAAATAGACTGACTTAATCTTGAGTTGGCTTGAATTACAATTGATCTTATGAACCTGAAAGATTAAGCAATCAAACAGAAATAGAAATATTTATTATCATCAAAATCATAATCTTTGAATCTAGATTTGTAATAATCTCCCCCTTTTTTATGATGGCAAATATTTGTTAGATAATTTCCAATTCAGTAAATAAAATATAGAGTAAGGAAAACTAAGAATGCAAATTCTATTAGCACAGGCAAATAGTACAACGACACTGAACACTAATAACTCAAAAAATACAAAAACCCATAATACTAACAACACAAACTACTCCTTCTTTTGATATCTCAAAAAGGAGAAAACAAAAAATATACAGAAGAATATAGAAAGGCAGTACAAAAATATCACAGGAAAAATAAATAGAAAAATCAACCAAGCTAAAAATAAGAGGGACCCTGATCAGGTAGAGGAGGGGGTGGTGGTGGCTGAAACAAACAATAAATAGTGATGAACTGCTCTCCAAACCAGTCCATATCCTGGTCGTGCTGCTGCTGCTGGGCGATATAGCATTGAATCGATCCACATCTTCAGTATGATGCTGCTTTTGTACAACCATGTAGGAGTCAAAGTGGGCCTCCCACTGGTCAAATCTGTACACCAGTTGATCCAACGGTGACTCAGGCAGAGAGGATAAGGTGCAGGAACATGTTCACGGACAGGCTCAAGAGTAGCTTCTTCCTCTTCTCCCTCAACATCCGTATTAGGCTCCGAATAAAGACGAGTGCTGTAAAGAACATGGAAAGAGTTGTTGGAGTTGAAGGAAGGAGGGACATTTGGTGGAATTGGATATTAAAGATTATATTTGGTTTCAAGAGCGTAGGCTAGGATGTGTCCAAAGGCTAAGTTGGGACATCTTCTATGGCCAGGATTCCTAATGTTAATTAAATATTCAATGTAATAAAATAGAAGATCAGTAGCATTGAAATCACGATGGGCCATGATGTAGTAGGTAGTCATTGATAGTAAGGGAGTAATATAGATCCGGTCACCAACCTTTGGAATAATAGAAGATCGAAGGACGTACTGGATTATTCTAACATCCTTCACTATGGAAGTACAGGCATTGTCATGGTAGGGGGCATTGGTGTTCCTAAGGAAATGATTTGCGAGACTCCAATTAAAATTATGATCAGAGGCCAAGAGGTGAAGCTTATCTCTAATGATGGAAAGTTGGAGAATGTCATGAAAATCCTGAATGGTTAATTCTACGGGTCGTCTATTAACAAAGGAGCGAAGGGAGCTATAAGCAGGATCAATGCATAGGTTCGCAAAAAGACATGAAGAAGTTCAGTGCTAAAAGAAAAGGCAAGTGTCAGAATGAAGGTAACAGAGGTGTGAGCAAAGAGGTCTAGTACCGAATAGGTGAGGATACATGGATTCACTATTTTGGACTGAGTAATGCCGATATCTAAATAGCATTGGAATGTAGCCTGATCGGCTGCATCAGGGAAGCGAGGATCAACATTTTCCCTTGAGGAACTTCCTCCCTACTGCCTAGCCCTTTTGCCACCAGCCATAAGAAGTAGAGTGTATGAGTGTAGAAAGAAGGAGTGGTGAAGAAAAATGGCTGAAATGGGCTATTTAAATAGAAATCGTCCATATTGTCCAGGACGATCGTGAGATCGTCTAAGCTGATATATAGCAATAATTATATCTAAGATGATTAGTCAAAAAGGCGGTCGTATCGTCCAAGATGATTAGACACAGGCGATCATCCCGATGAGCCAAGTTGAACGACTTTTGATGAAAAGTATCATCCAGGATAATTAGGTGGATCATCAAGGATGATATGCAATAAATGGATCAGATGGGCCAAATCCAATTCATCCAACTGCTGCCATGTGGATCATCCAGGATGATGAGGTGTATCGTCCAGGACGATCACCAATAATTGGTGCAGATCAGCCGTTGGTTCATGATGGGGATGAGTAGATCATAGACTTTTTAATTTTGAAAAAGATTTCTATTCAAAAAGATAAAATACATTCTTCTTCAATGTGTAACTGATCCAAAATTTTAGATATTGATTAATGGTAATGGTTCAAGTTGGATTGATGCTAGGAGTGGGTTTATGCAAGGATGTCCCTTGTCTCCTTATCTTTTTATTCTCTACGCTCAACTTTTGTCTGATGCTATTGCCTAGAGAGGGAAAGGTTTGGGTATTAAAGTGGCTCCAAACACTGAGAAAGTATCTCATCTATTATATGATGATGATATTGTCATGTTTTTGGAAGTAAATGTAAAGAATGTGAAGAAAGCAAGCAAAATCTTGAGGGACTACTGTAAGTTGTCAGGTCAGAAGGTGAATGTTCAAAAATCTTCTATTCTCTTTGGTAAATCAGTAAGAAGATCTAGAAGAAGGTCTCTAGCTAAAATCTTAGGTTTCAAAGTGGTGAAAGAATTTATGTATCTTGGCATCAAGATTGCTTTGAGGAGAATGACAGTTGCTGATTTCAATAATCTTTTGGAAAAGGCTATCAACTATTTGAATGTATGGGGTAACCATTTTATTTCTCTTACAAGGAAGTTGCTCCTTGTTAAATCTATCTTTTCTTCTCTTCCTATTTTTCTTACTACACATTCTTTGGTCCCATTGGGGGTTCTTAATGATTTGGATAGAATGTATAGGGATTTTTTGTGGAACAAGCATGATGGAAGTAAGGGACAACACTATGTTTCTTGGGATGTTTTATGCAGGCCTAGGAGATTGGGTGGTCAAAGAGTTCAATCCATTGCGTCCAAAATTGGTCCTCTTCGAGCTAAATTTGCTTAGAATCTCATCTCTGAGCCCTCTTCCTTCCTTAGCAGGCTGTTGCATGCTAAGTATGGGAATCGGGTGTGGAACTTTCATTTGAAGAGGTATAGCTCTCCTACGGTGAAGATCATTTTGAAAGGTTTCAATTCTCTGATGAAAATAGTAAGGTGGAAAGTCGCTTCGGGTGGTTCTATTAACACCTTAGAGGATGTTTTGATTTTAGATAAATCCATAGCTAAATGGCCAACTTTTGTTGTGAATATGGATGAGAATATGCAATGTCTGGAAAGTTCTGTTTGTGGAGGAGAATGGAATGAAGTAAAACTACAGCAGTTTTTTGGACAGCAGTTGGTGGAGGCAATAAAGCTTGTTCCTATCTTTCCTGAACATGGTGGTGATCAGCTGGAGCTCATCTACAAATATTCAGGTAAATCCCTATCTGCTTTAATATCCCAGAAACTGAATGGGAATGGAGTTGAAGATCCCCATTGGCTTTGGAGAAGAGGTTTGAAGCTTAGGCCTCTGGTAGACTTGTTCTGGTGGCGATTATCCATTAAGGCTATTCCTTCTAATG
This sequence comes from Dendrobium chrysotoxum, assembly GCA_019925795.1. NCBI lineage: Eukaryota > Viridiplantae > Streptophyta > Magnoliopsida > Asparagales > Orchidaceae > Dendrobium > Dendrobium chrysotoxum. Next base: position 50,717,901 of record CM034308.1, read on the forward strand.
AGTTCTTAATGTATAGAAGGCTGTCTAAGAGTAGTGGATGTCCAAGAGGGTGTGAGGTTGTGGAGAATGCTGATCATATTGCGGTCAATTGTTTGAAGCTTACGCATGTTTTCAATATTCTTAGGAGTTAGGGATTCTCGATCCCAATTTTCTCCTCTCTTCAAGATTATTTGTCGGGTTTGAGAAGCTTTGCAGATTCTGGTCCTTTCATTGGGAATGTGTATTGCTCTACAGTCTTCTTAAGTTGGAAGAGTAGAAACAAGGTAACGCATGGTGGAATGGATGATAGCTTCACAGTCATTGCTGCTAATGCTATTAGCATGGCTGCGGCATCTTTCAAAGGAAGTTTGGAATACTGGGATACCAACCAGCTCCCACAGCTATCTTCTTATTGGCATCCTCCTCCCCCCAAATGGATTAAACTCAACATTGATGCTTCTTTAGGGAGCAATTACAATGCTGGCATTGGAGGTGTCTTCAGGGATCAAAGAGGCAGATTTTTGTGTGCCTTTGGTGTGAATTGTTTGAATTGGGATTCAACATAGTTGGAGCTTTTTGCAATCTTGTCGGTTAAGAAGTTTGTCCAAGACTGGATGTATGAGTACAAAGGGATCATCATTGAAGGTGATAATCAGAATGTTATTGAATTTGTTCAGAAGCTCTTTAGTAAGGTGTCTGTCAAAGAGGGATATCAAAAGATAGAAGATTTTTCTTTTCTCATTGGGTTTAATCAAGTTTTATTTAATTGCATTAATAGGAAATGTAATAAGTTAGCAAATTTTTGTGCTAACTATGCTCGTTCTTTAGATTTCTTTTGAGATGACTTTAGTAGTAATAAGGTCCCTCCTTCCTTTGTTTCTTTACTCAAGGAGGACTGTGATTGTGGATCAATCACTTAGTTGCTTGTAATTCTTTTCTTAATAACATTGCTTCAAGCATTCCTTCAAAAAAAAAAGAATAAAGAGCTTGACAAAAGAAAATAAAAATATATTCCTTTTGATCTTTTTCTTTAATGAAATATGATATTTGCTATATATATTTATGCATGTTTGGTTTGTTACTTTTTGTTTGTTATTGTTGTATCAACAATAGCAGCAAAATAAAGTCACCATTTTGAAGAAAAAATTACATAACTTTTCTACTATTTTTAGCATTATGTATGTACCAAAGATGCTTTTGAAAAATAGAATAGTAATAAAAAAAATAAAGATAAAATCCAATAGAGCAATTAACCCTTACTTAAAAAGCTACTTTATAAAATAGTAAGAAAACTGTTCCAAACAAAGCCCAAGTCATTTCAGCTTAGCTAATTGGATTTTGTTTACAAAAAATATTTTAATCTCCATTGATTATTAGCCTATTATAAGATATACATTGTTCCCAATTATCTACCATGTCATTGTTTGCTATAGAAATTTGTTCTGCTGATTGAGGCATTTTTTCTTCTTCAAGATTATAAAAAAGAGTGCTTGTTGTTGTTCATACTTCTTCATAATTCTAGCTTTGATTTGCTCGATAGCCTATTAACATATTTCCTTAACAAATCTTGAGCACTTTGAGGAAAAATTCTCCTTTTTTAGGAGTTTATTTACTAAACATTTGATTGATAGTAATAACTTATTTTATTTGGATTAATTTATCTTCAACCATTATCACCGTTTACAATTTGATAGCAAGATTATGGAATATTATTTTGCAATAAATACTATAAGTACTAATTTCTAAATTTTAGGATTATATCCCTGGGAGTTGGCAACCCAACATAGTGGGATTAAGGTTTGATGTTGTTGTTGTTGTTGTTGTATCCATCGGAGTTGAACTTGACAAAAGAAAAAAAAAACTCACTAACTCCATTAATAAATTTTCAGAAGTAAATTTTTGAAGATGAGATGAAGATTCAATCCAAGTAGAATAAATTTCATCAATAGCTTCTTGAAGAATACATGTGGCTGCACCAAATTTATCCCACTATTTAAAAAAACAATTTGAAATATTTTTGGTAATGATTTTAGGCATTAAAACTAACATCTAAGAGTACTTATATTTAGGATTAATTATATAGATACTTTTTGTCACCGCATCTACATATACCCAACAGTTAAAGTGATTATTATTTTTTAATGAGTTTGAATATTGAAATACTCCATAGATTTTACTTGAAAAAGGGTTAGTCCCCATTCTTTGTGATGAATAATTCAGTTGATTGCTGATTTTTGAGAAAATGGAGTATTTTCTTTCTTTTAAGTATTTGCCATGGAGAAGATATAGAATGATATTCTTTATTAATTTAAAGCATAAATTCAACACTATTTTTCATTAACAATTCTGAAGCATGGAGTTCTTTAGCCTAATTTGGCTTAATTGTAGCTAGACTGTGCGATGACCTTTTGAGATGCAGGTCCATAAAGATATGTAGTAAGATTGATGATTTTTTTTTTTTTTTTCATTTTTTTTTTTTTTTGGTAAAGAAGCAGCTCCTCTTCCATAGCGTCCAGAAGCAAAGTCATCATGATTAGAAGATTTATGAGTCATTGTGTTCGGGATGAGGATTAAACACCACAATGAAGAAACAAGCAGAGGAAGAACAAAATGACACTAGGATTTAGCATAGAAAAATTCAAAATAGGGAAAAAAACAATGGAGCCACACCACACCAATTAATCCACTATAAAAATTGGGAGAAATAAATACAGATCTCTCTTCTCTCTCACTCTCTCCTTGCTTCTCTTCTCACATGCCCCATTCTCAATGTCTAACACATCAAATTATAAGAGAAAGTCAAGTAAAATAACCTTAAGGGACGCAACCCTTTAGAAAAACAAGAAAGAAAACCATCCAATCTGTCTCAAAGAGGATGAAAGAGAAAAAAAAAAAAGAAACTAGCTACGGTTTGTAGGCCACAAAGCTAGATTTGTCCGTTAGGCCAGTTGAATAAATTGCATGTCTTGATATACACTTCCATTACCCTACTTTGGTTTTTAATTTGGATAAATTGGGTAAAAATTATGGGGATTTATTAGAGTTAAATAAGGTTGGGAAACTTTCAGTGTAACTTTTGATATGTCATAAAATAGATGATTCTGAATATATTGATAAGAAAACTCAAAGTTTCATTAGGCGTTTTTTAATATATTATTTTTTATGTATTTTACTCAAAAAATAATTTTAACTTGGATTGATTAATACTCATTCAAGTTCTTTCAAGATAGTAATTAAATAAATTTGAATGATTTTTAAAAACCTGAAGGTTAAATAAACCAAATATGAATATAGACCAACCTATTTATTTATGTTTATGAATACACTTATTAATTTGATTTCTCAACAATTAACTTATTAAAGGCTTTTATTTCTATTTCTAAATTATTTTAATTTCCTATTCGTGTCATACTTATACGCAGTATTTTGATATAAATTAATTTTTATCGATTCATCACATATATTACAATATTTTATTATAGAAGGCTTTCGGCCTTAAGTTAGTATTGTTCTTATGCAACTCTTAGCTATTCATGGCTCTTTATTTGATTAAAAAGTATGAGAAATTTTATTTTTAGCAATATTCTAAATTAAACCATTCACATGTTAGTGGCAAGTTTTAAAATAAGCATTACATGATAAGTTTTAAACTAAGCTAACTCATACATGATGATTTATCATAATTAGTGAATTATGTTAAATCTTAACTATGCATAATACCTCTTCTCAAGATTTTGATAGTTCACAACCTCTAGCTCTTGATTTGTAACAACTAAATATAAAATCTAGTCATGAATCTTCTGATGATCAAACAATCAATGCTACTCAAGCAGATGATTTCAAAGGTTGTTAACATGAGAAGCAAAGTATTCATTAGAATTTTTATCTTTTTTGTTAGTTTTGTTTTTAATACATAACAACAACAACAACAACAATAACATCAAGCCTTTATCCCACTATATGGGGTTGTCTACATGAATCCTTTTTCTCCATTGTGCCCTATTAAAAGTTAAATTCTCATTTAAATCTAATAAAGAAAGGCCTACCTATGCCCTTCTTAATTTAAGTCAAATCTAAAACATCTACTTTCCTAACCGGGTCATCAGAAGACCGCCGTTTTATGTGACCATATGAGTCAAATTTGATTATAGACAAATCTAAATAAGTATAAATATATGCGTGAAAGCTTAGCGAAAGCTTGAGCCAAACATAAAGAAATTGTGATGTGACCAAGCCAATTTCATTCCATGGTGTGCTCAGTTTGTTTGGTTTGATTACAATCTTAATAGAAAGTGATGTGATTTTTGAGTTATGCGCTAGATTTCTTCATGGTGGGGTTGACCTCTTGTTTTTTTGCCTTTAGATTTGTGTTGTTCTTGTTCATAATGTGTCCTCCATCTTGATTACATGCTCTTCTTCAAGCCTTGATCATACATTTGTGCTACATCAAAACAATTTAGTGGAATAAAATCATACAAAATGGGGAAGAATTATGGAGACATGGACATGGCGGTGGGGAAGTTAAAGAGGTGATGGTGAAAATAATGTATCATAAATGCATGGAAATTTTTAAGAAAGAAGGTAAGGAGTTGCATTATGATTTATAATATCTTTATGTAATGTTAATTTTTTTTCTTAAGCATTGCTAGTTTTTTGTTGCAACACCTCATCATCCATATGTATGTAACTTTTTTTGTTATATTTGAGCCCTGCTCGTTTGTAATTATCCAACATAGCAAATAAATTAGGCTAGTCTCCCATTTCCTTAAAAAAAAAAAAAAGATAAGGAGAGAATGTAAAATCAAGCTTGGTGAGCTGATAACTTTGATAAGGTAAGGAGTTGCAACTCCTCGTCATCCATTTTCTAACACCAAAAAAAGAATATTCTTTGAATATTCTTTCTCATACTTTATTTTATATTTATTTTTAATCATATATTTATATTTATCAATTCTTTGAATTAGACCTATTATAATTTTTTAAATATATGTATTTTTTGCTCAATAAAATAATTTGGAATATTAATATGTACTAAATAAATAAATATTTATTAAATAAAATGAAAATTATATTAGAGCACATAAATAGGAATGAAAAAAAAAAGCACAGTTAACTAAACATTATAATTAGTATATTGATCCCATAAGTGATCAATCAATGCATTTCGTAGTGCAATGTAGGCATCTTTATTCCTAATTTGTTTATGGCGAGCAATAAATTCTTGAAATCGAGTATTTTCATCCACCACCATTTCGACCTCCGGGGGGTGCTTCTCTCGCAATTTGAACTGGTCTACTGAGATTGCATTCATCTTCAATTATCATGTTATGCAAAATTATGCATTTAGTCATTAGATCATCCAGCACTTCTTTGCTGCAAAATGTTCCAGTCCTACCACAATTGCAAAACAAGATTGGAGAGCTCCAAAAGCCCGCTCTACTTCTTTTTTATAATGAGTGGTCAAATCGGGTCAATGCTTCTTGAGAAGCGTGAAAATCCTATAGGACAAACTATAGTGAGTGGTAAAATCGGGTCAATGCTACTTGAGAAGTGTGAGAGTCCTATAGGACAAACTACAGTAAATGATCACATCAGGTCAATGCTTCTTGAGAAGTGTAAGAATCCTATAGGACAAACTGTAGTGAGTGGTCACATCGGTTCAATGCTGCTTGAGAAGTGTGAGAATCGTATAGAGAAAATTGCAGTGAGTGGTCACATCTTGAGTGAAATTAAATTATAAAGTAAGAAGGATGTCAAGAATGCCAACATAGTTGTTATATAAGTATGGGTGAGGAGCAAGATAAGTGTCCAAAAAACATGTATATTCGATCTTCTGCATATTTTTAGAAGCAAGATAAGCTCTTATGCAGAATTTATATGGAAATTTTTTAAGACCCAATCACAGGTATATATCAGTCATCAGATCACTTTTGGAAACATATAGAAGAAGCGTACAATAATTCTGAAAGCTAAAGTTGGGAGATGCGTTCAAAAAGATTTGTTCAGTCTCGTATTCATACTATTGAAAAAGCAACAAGGAAGCTGTACACATTCATTCGACAGGTTGAAAATATACATATCAGTGATGCTTCAAATGAAGATATTGTGAGTATTAATATTTATTTTAAAAATATATCTTCTTTATTTCACAACTTTTTTAATTATAATTATTTATATCAATTTATAGTTAGATCAAGGTAAGCTGTTGTTTGCGCAATATGAGAAGTTCCACTACAGGAAAATAGCATATTACCGGTGGATTTTCTGGCGAATTTTGAAATTTTCTGGTGAAAACTTTTTGATGGTAAATTGTGCGCAGAAAACTCTTCCATTGAAAAAAATTGAAGAAAATTTTTTTCCGACGGAGCTTTTCCGTCGAAACATTTTCCGATGATTGTCTGACGGAAAAAACTTCGCCGAAATAACTAAAAAATAATTTTAAAAAATCAACACGAGAAGCTGCCCATGCAAGCCCACCAATCGGCCAACGCTACCCGCCCGCAAGCCTGCCCGTGTTGCCAGCCCCCACCAGCACGTTGCTAGCCCAAGCCCGTGGGCCCGCGTAGCGCGCCCCAGCCCGTCATGTCCGGGGAACTCGAAGAGGGGACCTGAATTTTTTGAAACATTCGACTACTTTGTTGTGAATGAAAACCTGTTATGCAACCTACTCCTATATATTTAAATAACATAATATGAAAATTAAATTTAAAATAAAATATTAAAATTAATAAATAATTAAAATAAGTTATTAAATTTATAATAAATTAATATTTAATTTAATAACATTTTATATTATTAAAATATTAAAGTTAATAATTAATCAAAAATTATTATTTTAATTAATAATTAAAATAAGCTATTACATTAATAATTAATTATAATAATTTATTAAATTAATAATTAATTAAAATAAATTATTAAATTTATAATTAATTAAAATAAGCTATAAAATTATTAATTACGAAAATATGATTTTTTTAAGAAATTTTTAAATCCGTAAGAAATTCCGCCAGAAAAGCATCCATTAGAAATCCGCCGAAAATTTTGCCTGAAAATCAATCGGAAATATTTCATCATAATCCATCAAAAATTCACCGAAAAATCTACTTGTAATGGGTAATTTTCCTGTAGTATTCAAACTAGGTTGGAAGTTTGATCATATGTGGAATATTATTAAAAATTTGAAAAATTTTCAAGATGGTCAATCTAGTGCTCAAAAGGCATCTCGTATGTCAAGCTTTGGGTATGCCTCATCGGAGTCAGAAAATCTAACCTCTGAATCTCGTAAACAACAATCTCCTTGACTCTCTATATTTTTTTTAAATTTAGATGATAAAGAATATAATATTTGTGGCTCTCAATCTGAACGACCTATCTGGGAGAAGAAAGCCAAATTAAAAAGAAAATTTGATGAAGAGATGTCAACTTTTATTAATACTCTGGAAGATGGAAATAAACAACTTATTGAGTAATTAAAAAAAACTAGTGCGTGGAGACAATACCATTTGGAGCTTCAAAGTAAGAACTATGCCTTGAAAGAACTCAAAGACGAAAATAAAATATTGTTTCAAGACTTAAGTTCCATACATAATCCTGATGTTCGTGCATTTGTCCAAGTTGAACAGGCACAAATTTTACTGATATATCACCAAAAAATTATCTTGATTGGGCACGAATCTCGAGGAAAAACTCAAGTTGGAAACTTCAAAAATTAATTCGGAGACCATTTAAACTCCGATTTCAACAAGCCTATAGTCGAACTGAGCGTATAGGAAATACGAACCCAACGACACCAAATTCGACTCAATCCGAGCCCAAATGAGTCCAAATCAAGTACCCGAAGCGCTGTTGGAAATCTCGAACAGCAATTTGAGTTACCAAACGGTCTCCAATTTCAACGAGCTTATAGTCGAATCGAGCGGCTCGATGAGACGAATCCAACGAGCCCAAGATCGCAGAATTCTGATACCATTAAGACCATAAAATGCTCAATAAATTATTCACGTTCAAGGGATTCAATATCAGCCGTTCATCCGGATCACTCCTTATTTGCCCCTGATCCCTCATCTATTTACGGGCTATACCACTCCAGAAAAATTATAAATAGCCCCTCATTTCTCTTAAGAGAGGACCTAAGCCAAGAAGAGAAGAAGAGAGGAAGAGAAGAGAAGTGTAGGAGGGAATAGCTCCTCCTCGACCACCGCCAGAACACCGTCGGAACTCCACCGGAACATCACTGGAACACTTCTGGGCGCCCGAGGGACACCAGAGCTCTGCCCGACGCTCGACTAACATCAAAATTCTGCACAACTTCCAAGTGACGCTGAAATTCTGCCAGACACCCGAGTGACGTCAGAACTCTGCTTGGCCCTGTAACTAACTTTCAATACTCATTGTAATCTGATCGGCCTGAATTTGAAGGACGAATCAGCCTCCTGTATTTCAAATAACACTAGTGGAACTCTTTCAACTGGGCGTGGCCCCATGGTTTTCCCTTTCCAGGGTTTTTCATGTACAAATATTGGTGTTCTTTTATTTTCTATTTGTGTGCCGAATATCCGTGCAACGCTAGGATGAAAATTTTCTAAATTCTATCGCCACGTATATTCGAGTCCGCAACAATTTGGCGTCGTCTGTGGGAAACTTATCCCACAACTTCAAGTATTTCTACGATGGTCAACAGGCGCAACAGTCGTATCATTGGAGCTTCTTGCTCCAACTCCCACCAGTCCAGAAATCAGTCTATGAATCATAGACGCCTGATATCTACCTCTTTCTACCCCGGGGGGCAAAATGCACCTAGAGAAGGGACCTCGGGACCCTCCCTAGAAGAGAGAATTCGAAAGATGGAAGAATCTCAAAAAGAGATCCTACAACTCCTGCGAGAGACTCGACAACCGACCCTAGCACCTCAGGAGGAGGTTCTTCTCCCTCGAGATCCACCACATGTCGAAGCTGTTCAAATCGAACATCTTCAAGCTGAGATTCCTCTTCCTCCACCTAGGAGGCGTTCGCAGTCACATCAAGATAACAAACTGGCTGATACAGCAAGTTCTACCCATCCTTCATACACAGGTCGGCAGTCTCGCCTTCCTCAAGACCTCCCTGAGGAGTTAGCCCGACCTCATATTGCTAAGCTCCCTCGCAATGCCCTACGCCACGAACTGCGATGATTGGTTTGAGAGGAGTTCCCTACAGGAGGCATAAGGCAACCTCCTCGTTAGTGGGACTTCCGGGAGTCGTCACCCCTGACGGAAGCCATTCTTCAACACCCTATTCCAGCTGGCTTTAAGCTACCAAGCATCGAGTCCTACGATGGGACATCCGACCCGTACAAGCACATCGACCATTACAGGGCCATCATGTATATTCAACGAGCCTCAGACGCACTCCTTTGCTAGGTTTTTCCTGCCACTCCTAAAGGACAAGCTCGAACATGGTTCTATTCACTTCCAGCTGGAATGATCCCCACATTCGTCAAATTGGCCAAAGTATTTGTCAAACAGTTCATAGTCAGCCGAAGAATTACTAAGGATTCTTCTCACCTTTTCGGGATCTGTCAAAATGAGGGAGAATCATTGAAAGAGTACTTTCAACAGTTTTCTATCAAGGCTCGATAGATTCTAGGAGTAGACCCAAAATTGCTCAGAGGGGTCTTTCTTGGAGGCCTTCGTCCTGGCCCCTTCTATTTGGCACTCATGCGCGATACTGTTCATTCATATGTCGATCTGATCCATCGTGTGGAAGCGCAGATATCTATAGATGAGGTAATAAATGCTCATAGAAAATAGTTCGAGCAAACCACTGGGAAGCGCAAGGGAGCACCTGAGATGGATAATCCATCATCACAATGGAAAAAGCAAGGGAAGAGCAATCTACCTCATAGGCCCCCATTGTCACGATAAGAACCTCGATAGGAGAAGGAGTACACTCTGCTCAACACATCTCGAGCAAATATGTTAATGGCGATTCAAGATCAGGACAAAGTGAAGTGGCTGCATCCTTTAAAGTAGAATACAGGAAACCAAGATTAGTATTGCCACTTTCATCGTAGTCGTGGCCACACTACTGAAGCCTGTAGGCAACTTAAGGATGAGATTGAAAGACTCATCGTCAGGGCTATCTTCGGCAGTTTATTAGGAATCCACCTACCTGAGAAGAGGTTCATCCCACTGGGGGGTAAAATCAGCCACAAAGACAACCAGTAAATAATCGGATAACGGTTGGAGAAATTAAAACAATCGCTGGAGGCCCTTTACTATCCGACCAAGTCTTTTTGACTGTGGAAGAAAACCTAACTCCAAAAAAGGCTTGTATCGATCATTCCATCACATTTGATGATTCCGACTTGGAAGGAGTAAAAACCCCCCATCAAGATCCGCTTGTCATTAACGCAGGCATAGGTGACCCGTGTTATAATGTCAAAAGAATTCTTGTGGACAACGGAAGCTCCGTAGATGTCATGTTCTACTATACTTTTCTCAACATGGGTCTCTCAAGAGAAAAACTTCAACCTGCTGCAGGTCCTTTATATGGATTTGATAATCGACCTGTACAAGCAGAAGGTATAATCAATCTCTAAGAAGTACTTGGAGAATTTCTTCGACAAATTACACACTCCATTTAATTTATTGTGGTAAAATCAGAAGCGGCTTATAACGCTATCTTCGGGAGGCCGCTCCAGTCAATTTTTGGGATCATCGCCTCCAACCCTCACCTCAAGCTGAAGTTCCATACCCCATCAGGAGTCGGTGTAGTATGCGGAGATCAGCAAACAACACAAACCTACTATCTTAGGCAGGTCAAGCCTCATCCAACGGTTACCCTGAGCATTGAGGACTTTGATCTACGGAGCGAAGATATCCCTCAGAGAGCTTCCCCTGTAGAAGACCTTACTACTGTATCTATATCTGAAGAGCATCCTTCAAAGATAGTGTGAATTGGATCACTTCTCTCAGATGATGAGAAGAAAAACTTTACAGATTTTCTACGAGAAAATCAGATATTTTTGCATGGAGTCCAGCAGATATGCCCGAAATTGACCCCGAGGTGATCGTTCACTCCCTCAAAGTCAATCCAACGTGCAAACAGATTATCCAGAAGAAATGAAACTTTGCACCAGATTTCCAGCAAGCGATTGAACAAGAAATGGATAAACTTTTGGAAGCCGGATTTATACGAGAGGTGCACTATCCTACTTGGTTAGTAAATGTTGTCATGGTTCGGAAGGGGAGTGGAGCTTAGAGAATGTGTATAGATTATACTGATCTCAACAAAGCTTTCCAAAAAGATAGTTTTTCGCATCCTCGCATCGACCAGTTAGTTGATACCACCTCTGGTCATCAGATGTTGAGCTTTATGGATGCCTACTCCGGCTATAATCAAATAAAAATGAATCCTGCTGATAAAGAAGCAATAGCTTTTCAAACAGACAAAGGATTGTACTACTACCGGGTGATGCTCTTCGGGCTCAAAAATGCTGGAACAACTTATCAGTGCCTCATGAATAAGGTTTTCAAAAGCCATAGAGGAATGCCTTGAAAAATCTCAACATATTTCTGACCTGAAATAATATTTCCACTTATTAAGACATTACAATATGTGACTCAATCCTGCTAAATGTACTTTTGGAGTTGCTTCTGGAAAGTTTTTGGGGTTTATGGTAACCCATAGAGGAATCGAAGCTAATCTAGAGAAGATCAAGGCACTAAGTGACATGGTGCCGCCAAAGAACATCAAGGAGGTCCAAATGCTGAATGGGAGAATTGCGACACTATCTCGTTTCTTGGCACGTTCAGGAGACAAATATTTACCCTTCTTCAAGATACTTAGAGGCGCTCGTAGCTCTGGGTTCCAATAGACAGATGAATGTCAAGAAGCCTTTGAACAATTACGAAAGTATTTGGCATCCCCGCCACTAGTTTCTAAACTAATACCAGGAGAGAGATTGTATTTGTATATGGCTGTATCTATCCAAGCCATTAGTTCGGTTATGGTCCGAGAAGAAAATACTGTACAACATCCTATTTACTATGTCAGTAAAATTTTATCTGAAATAGAGGGATGTTATCCTTTGGCAGATAAGACAGCATTGGCGTTAGTTTATTCTACCAGAAAACTACGCTCTTACTTTCAAGCCCATTCAATTAGAGTTTACATGAATCTGCCACTAAAAAGTATTCTGCAGAAGCCAGAAGCATCAGGCAGGCTCGTTAAGTGGTCTGTAAAACTGGGAGAATTTGACATCCACTACTTGCCTAGGCCCGATATTAAATCTCAAGCACTAGCAGACTTCATAATTGAATGCACCGTCCCGGTATCTAATGTACAACCAATTGCTTCACCTTCTTCTCCATGCTGGACATTGTATGTCGATGGAGCTTCAGAAAGTTTTGGGGCTGGGGCTGGAATTTTATTACCACAGAAAGTTACCCTTGAGTACGAGCTCCGACTCAAGTTCCTGGCAACCAACAACAAAGCCGAATACGAGGGCCTTATTACCAGATTAAGACTAGCAATTGACAATGAGGTTCAGAACCTAATAGCCCACACTGATTCCTAACTAGTCGCCTCTCAGGTGGAGGGGGCGTTTGATATTCACAATCCTCAACTGGCCTAATATTGTGGCATTGTGAAGTTACTCTTAGCCCATATAAGAGAGTACCATATCATACATATTCCTCAAGAGCAAAATGCCAGAGCGGATGCTCTTTCAAAACTTGCTACATCAACAACAGGAGACATCTATAAGAGAAGGTGTATCGAGGAGATCCACTTTCCAAGCATTTAGGGTCCGTGGGTCATACAATCAATTGACGACCCAAGAGAAATGTCTTGGATCGAACCAATCTTACCTTTTCTGAAAGATGGAGTGCTACCTAAAGAACCCATGGCTGCAATACGACTTCGGAGACAAGCCACAAATTTCACCATTATTGGCAACGAGTTGTATAAGCGCTCCTTCACTGGACCGTACCTCAAGTGTCTCCCACCATCAGAAGCTGATTACGCACTTCGAGAAGTTCATTCAGGAGTATGTGGAGAACATTTGGGAGGAAGAGCGTTGGCTTATAAGATTATGAGACAAGGATTCTATTGGCCTATAATGAAATAGGACGCACTCAAGTTTACACAAAAGTGTAAAAACTGTCAATTGCATTCCAACCTCGCTCATACCCCCGCTCTGGAGCTTGCATCACTTCAAAGCCCCTGGCCTTTTGCCAAATGTGGAATTGATATAATGGGACCTTTTCCTATAGCTACTGGACAACGAAAATTTATTATTCTAGCTATAAATTACTTCACCAAATAGGTGAAGGTAGAATCTTTGGCGAAAATTACTGAAGCAAATGCCAAGCAATTCTTATGGAAGAACATAATATGTCACTTTGGCATTCCCGTAAAAGTCGTCACTGATAATGGGACGCAGTTTACCGGAAAGATATTTATATCTTTTTGTAAGAATTTTCATATTCAGCTCGTTCACACAGTTGTTGTCCATCCTCAAGCTAATGGGCAAACAGAGGTTATAAATCGAATAATTCTGAAAGAGCTGAAGACACGCCTGGGGAAGGCTGGGGGGCAATGGGCCGAAGAACTCCCCAATATCCTCTAGGCTTATCGAACCACCGCCAGAACTCCTACAAGGGAAACATCATATAACCTTTACTTTGGTACAGAAGCAGTCATACCGATTGATATCGGAGTTCCTGGCCACAGAGTTCACACCTTTGACTTCAATAACAACGAGGAGAGGCTCAGAGCAAATTTGGATCTCCTCTCGGAAGTAAGAGATGAAGCCTCACTCAGAACCACTGCATACCACCAAAGGATCGCCCGACACTACAATCGAAGAGTGAAACCTTGCCCTATCTCCATTGGGGACTTAGTTCTACGAAGCATCTAAGCTGGTGGAAAAGGCCCTCAGCGTAATAAGCTCTCCCCCCTCTGGGAGGGTCCTTATTTGGTAGCGGCTATGGTCAAGCCTGGAACCTTCAAACTGAAGGATGCAAGTGAAAAAATGCTTCCCCGAACTTGGAACGTGGGCAACCTTCGTAAGTACTATCAGTAGGAGTTGATATTGCTATCTGTCTATGTGTTATGTTATTAGTAACATTTATCTTGTATTTTGTCTTCTCCAGTAGTCGTGCTATGTATCTTTAAAGTTTTCGTACATCCCTTGTGTGTTAATTATCGAAGAACTTTTTTCTTGTATCCCTAAGTTGTTCTAGGGAATTGCTATCTTATATTGTGAAGTAATGTGATATTCACTTCATCGTGATATTGTCTCTTCTCCCCAAACTCTTTTTCTATGATTCGAGAAATACATAATCTATATTGTATCTCAATCACTGAATGATCAATCTCAGGGGGATTTGATCCGATCTCTTCTACACAGGTTAATGTCATCAAGCAAGGGCTTTGACTAACAACCTCGGATAGGTCGAATATCCTAGGGGATGTCTTGGATATCAAAATCATTTGATGATCAATCCCAAGGGGACTTGATCTGACCTTTTCTAGACAGGTTAATGTCACAAAGCAAATGCTTTCACTAATAGCCATAGATAGGCCAAAACATTTAAAAAAAAGGATATCTCACATTTGCTCAAGTCAAAAAGAGCTCACTAAAATATTCTCATCCAAACTGAAGTAAAACTAAGTAAATTTCATTTGCATGTGAGAAAAGAACATCAACAACTTCTTTATATATCATTGAATATTGAGTACATCAAGTGAAAACATTAACATCTAGCACACATGCAATCACTAGAAAGAAAGCAAAGTGATACAAAATAACATCAAAGTCATCCTACAGAATCTCAATATCATCCTCATCCTCCTCCAAGGCAAAAGCTCGCTGCAACTCACTCTCCAGCTCTTCACCACCAGAGTCTGAAGAAGCATCACCAGAAGCCTGGCTATGAGTCAACGCCTCGATCTATGCTCCAGTCTTGCGATGTACTGCACGTATGCCCTTCATAAAGCCCCTGATGAAGCCATCCTCTATGAACTCTGCCTCCAAGGCCTTCACTTCCACATCATAAATATGATTAAGATCTTCCTGAATGTGGTCCTCAATGATTATCTTGAAGGCATAAGGCTTCTTGAACTCCTCAATGACTGTAGACGGCAACTGCTGGGCCTCTTTCTCAGACAGCACACTCTGGAGCCTCTTATTCTCAGCCTCAAGGATTTGATGATTCTTCTCCTGCTGCTCGATCGTCGCCTGTGCCTCCACCAACTCTATATACAAACGATCCATCCGTTCATTCTGAGAAGAGGCTGAAGTGATCTTATTGGCCAACTCTACTCTACACCCTGCATGCTGATCCTCCATCACCTTCATCTCCTTCACTTTGCTGTCATATTTTCTCTTGTACTCTCCCTGAAGGTATTTAACCTTCACAAACTCGTTGTTCTAGTCATTCAAGGTCTTGGTAATCTGAAGCTTAAAATTAGAATGCTGCTTTAACAGAAGTATTTAAAATCAGAGTATATCAGAAATATATTCCTTAAAAAATATAAAAAGAGGAAGAAGTAAAGAAGAACTCACCAACTCCTCAGCCTGCCGACGACCAATGCACTAATGGTTCAACACATCTTCTGGAATATATGACTTGGATGGAGAAACTCAAGGATCTTTGCTGACAACTGTCAAAATTTCATCTGCCTTCTTCTTTCTCGGTGCCTGCAAACCTTCCTTACTCCCTGGTCGCTTGGAGTGGCTCTTTTGGGGAACCACTTCTGGAACTCTAACAGACTTCTTCAACATTTGAGCATGTGACCTCCCTGGTTGAGTAGATAATCCAACCTTAAACAAATACTCTTCATCTATGTATCTACTCAAGTAACGCACCTCGTAGTGTAAAGCATCTAAATCAGGAAGCTTGAGTATCCTCAATAAATCTTCTGCTCCAATGTGAAGGGGGATAGGTAACTCTTTCAACTTCCCCCATTTCTCCTTAAGACCCCAATTATTCTGCACATAAAAAAAATTGCTAATTCAACCTTTCGAGGGGTCTCGAGTGCGGATATCCAACCACTTGGACCTGAAAGAAATGTGTCCCTGCGCATCGCTAAAGAGACGCCCCATCCGAGAAAGGCACTCTGAGGAAAGTACCACTCCATGGTCTCTAAAAAGCACGATCAGGCCCATCATGATCGACATGACTCTGTAGGAAAATTGAGATAAGCACACCCCACAAATAGTCAGAATATCGATCAGTTCAGAAGCAGGAGGAAATCGCAGCCCCGCTCGCAAACTAAATTCGTACACCGTCATATATCCTGGGGGGGAAGCAGACATGATCAGATCTGGCCGGCACCTTCATCACCAAATCATTAGGAAAATGAAATTTTTTCCTAAACGAGATGAAAGAGTCCTCAGTGATGGTGGAAATCACATCGTCAGACTACGGCGCCTTTTGAATCCTCTTTGAAATATCAGATCGTTGCGCAGGACGATCTTCCGAAGGATTTTTAGAGGATGCAGGATCAACTATTTCGCTTCCTTTACTAAAGAGGGGCGCAAATCTAAGTAGGGAAAATCACCTACGAAAGACTGCGGAAAGCCTCTAAAGTAGGAAGAAAAATGGGGAAAATGGAGGGAGGTAGAGGGGAAGCCTCTAACTTCTGCGCAAAGGGAGGGACGCCGAGTCAAGTAGGGAAAGTCACCTACACAAAAATGGCAGAAGGCCTCAAAATGTCAAAAGCTAGAAAGCCAGAGGGAGAGGGAGATGTGGTGCAAATTTTCATTACCCCAAGGGGGGTATTTATAGGATGAAAAGGGGAGAAAAAGAGAGGGAAATATTGAAAAAAGAGGCGGAAAATGTTTGAAATTTGGAGGGAGAGGGCTTCTAGAAGGATTTCAAAATTTTTCTGAATTTTTTTGAATTTTTTCGAACTTTTTTGGGCCAAAAAACAGTCATTTACAAATTTTATAAATAAAAAAAATTTCGTAGGCCCCACAAAAAAAAAAGGGGGCAGCCAACTGCCACGCTCCCCAAGGGGTGCGCCCCTTGCCCGCGCGTCCGGCTCCGATTTTGGGCCCGGACGATCCAAATCGGACATTTTTGAGGTCCCCAGACACGTTTTTCGACGTTCCGGACTCAATTTTCACACTTTCGGAGCTCAACGAGGCCTCTACAATCGAGTTTGATCAAATTTATATATTTTGGAACGCAGTTTTTTACGATTCGACCATTGTAAAGTGTCGGAACAAGTATTTTCGGACTTCTGGAGCTTCGACGTCCGAAAATAGTAGGGAAACTGATATATCACCAAAAAATTATCTTGATCGGGTGCGAATCTCGAGGAAAAACTCAAGTTGGAAACTTCAAAAATTAATTTGAAGGCCATTTAATCTCCGATTTCAGCAAGCCTATAGTCGAACTGAGCGTCTCGGAAATACGAACCCAACGACACCAAATTCGACTCAATCCGAACCCAAATGAGTCCAAATCAAGTACCCGAAACGCTGTTGGAAACCTCGAATAGCAATTTGAGTTACCAACGGTCTCCGATTTTGACGAGCTTATAGTTGAATCGAGCGGCTCAACGAGACGAATCCAATGAGCCTAAGATTACAGAATTCTGATACCATTAAGACCTTAAAATGCTCAATAAACAGTTCACGATCAAGGGATTCAATATCAGCCGTTCATCCGGATCACTCCTTATTTGCCCCTGATCCCTCATCTATTTACGGGCTATGCCACTCCAGAAAAACTATAAATAGCCCCTCATTTCTCTTAAAGAGGATCTAAGCCAAGAAGAGAAGAAGAGAGGAAGAGAAGAGAAGTGTAGGAGGGAATAGCTCCTCCTCGACCACCTCCGGAACACCGCCGGAACTCCGCCGGAACATCGCCAGAACACTACTGGGACCCGAGGGACACCGGAGCTCTGCCCGACGCCTGAGTAATGTCGAAATTCTGCATAACTTCCAAGTGACGCTAGGATTCTGCCAGACACCCGAGTGACGTCAGAACTCTGGTTGGCCTTGTAACTGACTTTCAATACTCATTGTAATTTGATCGGCCTGAATTTGAAGGACGAATCAGCCTCCTGTATTTTAAACAACACTAGTGGAACTCTTTCAACTGGGCGTGGCCCCGTGGTTTTTTCCCTTTCCAGGGTTTTCCACGTACAAATACTAGTGTTCTTTTATTTTCTGTTTGTGTGCCGAATATCCGTGCAAGGCTAGGACATAAATTTTCAAAATTCTATCGCCGCGTATATTCGAGTCCGCAACATTTACAAAAGAGATTCAGACTACAACAAGATTAACAACAACCTCCTTCTTCAAACTCATTTGGACAATATCTCAGAAAATCTTGGAGGAGCCGATATCATTCTTCCAAATTATTAGATTGCCATTACTAGTTATTTTAATTTTTTGTTATTCAAACTTGTTCTACATTTTGATTTTTGTTTTTTATTTTATTGATGTATTGTATTACTCGATATCCTTTAAATATAAATGAGGATTTTATCTTAATTTATATATTAATGTTGTATCTTAAATAAATTAATTATATAAAAAATATGTTAAATTCAAAAAAATAATTTTTTTATAAATTATTATTTCTGAATTATTAATAATAAAAATTCTACACTTAAAAACTATAATTAATAACCTAATTTTCGGATTTAAAAAAAAAAGAGTGAACAGTGCGACGTCAATATTGAATTGAGGTTCTCCTATATATAAGATTAGAGTCATCATTTGTTTAACATCATGCGGTGACCTTCTATTATGTAATTGAGGTTCTCCTATATATAATTGCCACTATTATTGAAAGCCAATGATTTTCTCAATATTGCCAAATTGTCACAACTTGCTCTCTAGTAATTGAAGAAATTCTTAATCACAACATTGGTGCGATGAAGCAGTCTCCACTCCTAAATGAAGGTGTCCTCAATGAACTTCTTAAAGATAGTTATATGCCTCATTTAAGAAGAATGTACCCTATGGGTCCAAGGCTCGAACTACCTCCACATTAGTATTGTCATGAGACATCTTTCGATGTTCTCTGTCGTTGTACTCCTCATTAGTTCAAAATCATAAATATTAAATCTTGCGATTGGTCTATCAAACCTTCACCACAAGAAATAAACATTATTTCTATAGTGCTTTGAAGCACGTTCTTCATAATAAAATCATTGAGCAAATCCATTTCACCTCTAATTTACTCATGCGTTTGGTGTTCTCCATGAAACTTGACATAATTCTACTCTCTCCCTTGTGGGACCATCAACTTATTTATTGGCTCATAAATTTTCGATTCATAGTTGACTAGTTCATCATAAAATGAAGGATAGCTAATGTCTCCTCCATTCGTACTGCCTTTATTGGCTCAGCCATTCACATCGCCTTTACTGGCAACATCATTCTATTGTCAGATTACGATAAAAAATGAGTCATAGCTAGTCACATTGCCCGCCCTTGTTTTCTTGTTGATCTTGCCGATCACCGCCTCTGGAAATGAGAACATGTGTCAGCATCAAAAGATCGTGAGAGTGATTAAAAGAGGAGACAAGATTAGGAGAGGAGATGAGACATTACTATCGCACTTAAGAAGGGCTACT
Source organism: Dendrobium chrysotoxum (assembly GCA_019925795.1). Classification (NCBI taxonomy): domain Eukaryota; kingdom Viridiplantae; phylum Streptophyta; class Magnoliopsida; order Asparagales; family Orchidaceae; genus Dendrobium; species Dendrobium chrysotoxum. The sequence continues at coordinate 50,737,470 of CM034308.1, forward strand.
AACTTGCCGTCACACGACTTTCATAGGAGGGAGATTAAGATTTCGTTTGAGGCAGCTTGTTTATTACTTCTTAAAGTAACTTTTTAGTTAAAAATTTTTTAACTAAAAAATAATTTTAAGAAACAGTAAGAAAGCCATCACAAACGAAGCCTAAGAGAGGAGACAAGATTAGGAGAGGAGATGAGATATTACTAACGCACCTAAGAAGCGGCCTATGAAGCCAAGGCTATTTTTTAGTGAATTTATTATCATGTTTTATAATTGATATGAACAAAATTGAAGGATTCAACTGTTTCTTAAAATGCTGATAATGTCCTTAGTAGTTAGTAGTCCGGGGAGTAAGACCATTTAATTTATTTTTTATAATGATCTCACTTAAAAGTAAAGTTTTAAAAATAGCATCGAACCGATCGGTTTGACTGGTTCGATCGTGAACCGGCCACAAAACTAGTCTAGTTTACTCTGAATATCGCTTCTGCATCAAACCGAACTGAACCGGTTCAACCAGCGAACTGGTGAACCAGCCTCAGTTCTATTGAACCGGATCAATTACCACAATTTTTAAATAATTAAATAAATAAATTTATTATATTAAAGATTTAATATAAAATAATTTTCTTAAATAAACAAATTAATTTATATTGAAAACATTTAATTTAAATTAACATGAAAATTCTATTAAAAATATTTACCTCAAACCACCAAGAAGCACCTCCGCATGACCCTACCACTCTATGTGAGCATTTAACAAAAGAAAACTAAAAAAAGTTATATAAATAATAGCAAGATAGAGTTTCCAAATGATGTGAGACTAAAGAAAAGAGTTGAGGAGTTTATGAGCTCATAACATATATAATGTCAATAAAATTCATTTTAAACAGATTTTAAATTATTTTTCATAATATGAAAAATATTTATTTATTAGTTAATAATAATACTTTATTTATTTCTATACTATAAAAAATGATTTTATCTGATTAATGATAAATTATTTTTACATAAATAATTTTTAGATATACATTTATAAAAATCAAATTTAAAAATTAAAAATATTTAAATTTAAAATTATCATATTATTATTATGAGTGTAATTTTTTATAATTATGAGATTTAGGATTTTTTTTGCTCTAATGTGAGATTTTAAAATAATTCTTTTAATTAATTATGTAAGTTTTTTATTTCATTTAATTTTGTCTCATATTTGGAATGATAATATTATTATTATGTTAATTTTATTAAATTTTAATAATATTATTATTTTTTATGTCATTCGGTCGGCCCCGATACGACCGGCCGAATCGTGAATCTCTCCTTTTGATTGATTGTCCGATCCAATTTTCTCAATCTTGCTCAAAAAAAAAAAAAAATCAACCCAACTTTGATTTGAAGGACTCTCTCTCTCTCTCTCCTTCCAGTGGTCAGCATACCTCAACAAATTTTCTCTTCTATCCACCTCAAGTTTGGCTTAAATTTTAAATAGAACGCCATGATGTGATTGTTAGTTTATATTTGGTCATTATTTTTTTCGTGCTATAAAAAAAATTGTGCTTTCTAAGGCACCTTTTTACTATAATAATTTCTTTAAAATAATAAAAAATAGTAGTAAAAAAATCTCTCAAACGAAGATTTATAAAATAGTAAAAAAGCTACCTCAAATAAAGTCCTACAAAACTAAAGTAATATATATACACACTCCACAAACTACGAAATGTATAGCAAGGAGCATAACCAGTCAATAACGATATCGATCGGTGTAGCACGCGAACATGGATGCCTTTATTTAGGGATGTCAAAAAGGGTCAATGGATCAGGTTCGAATCCAACCAGTCCTGACTCAGGTCTAGACAGGTCAACCCGAACCCGACCCAGTGGGTTAACAAGTTGATCGACCCGACTCGTGAAAGTATAATCTTCGGACTCTTCTCCATCTCCGCGTACACAAGTCGGCGTCACAGCCTCGCAGGCAGAGCAGAGGGCCTTCAGGCTTCACGACAGATGCAGACAGAGACACGGACGTGAATGCACTTCACTCACGTCACTCACGGCAAACGTGGACGCGCTGACGGCAGTTAGCAGTCACGACACCACTGCACCAGACGGCGGCATACACGACAGATGCAGAGTCGCGGACACGCTAAAGCCACACGGGGCACTGGAAGCCACGCCAAACTTTGGATGCACGATGGGTGTGGGACTTTGGACCGAAATCGAACTTCAGTGAAAATTGGTGGCTAGCAGGTCAACTCGGGTTGATTTTAGGTTGCCGGCCCGACCCAATTTTGAAAACAGGTCAAAAATACAAACCCGAATCCAACCCATATGGTAAACGGGTTGACCCAAACCTAAAATTTTTCGGGATAGGTTCAAATTGGGTTTCGGATCGGGTCAAATTTTGACACCCTACCATTATTAAGCCAACAACTCATTCGCTCATTACATTTACTTCTGGCTCGCAAGCACATATGGGAAAGGGAAGACCTTTTTCGTTTTTTTTTTTTTTTTCGGAATAGAGAACTCGTCTTCTATTTATAACCAGCTTACGGCCACCTTTCATCTTCCCCGCACACAGCCTTTAAGCTTTTACAGACAAATCTCTCTCTCTCTCTAAAAGTTGTGAATTCTACTTACTGTAATGGAGGTCGGGAGAATAGTCGATGCCTTGGAAGACAAGAGCATTCTCATTACTGGTTCAACTGGCTTCTTAGCAAAGAGTAAGGGGTTAATTTCTCGCTTATATATATAGTAATTTATTAAGAAAATTATTATTAGTTGAGGATAGCTGATAAATTTTCTGTATTGGATTTTATCTTTCCTTTTTGTTTTATTGTTCTAAAAATAGATGAAAAATTTATGTGTTTTTTTCATCAAAATGAGACTATTTTTTGCTGATATTTTTCCATCACAAATAACTGACAGAATAAAAACCAAACATGCATAAATACCATCAATTATAATTTTTTATTAACTTTTATACAGTTTAAGAAAATATATGTATGAACATCTTTAGAATGACTGTATATATATAGCAATTATCGAGCATATATTTCATTAAGAAAAAAGATCTAACGGAATATATTTTTATTTCCTTTTATCAAGCACTTTATTCATTCAGTATGTAATGTAGGAATGAATAATATTTTACATTCCTAATGTTCTTTCCGGTTCCAAGTCTTTGTGGAGAAGGTGCTTAGAGTTCAGCCAAAGGTGAAGAGGCTCTACCTTCTCGTGAGAGCAAGTGATACCAAGTCCGCTGATAAACGCTTGCAAAACGAGGTTCAGCTTTCCTTCTTCCTCTTAATTAACTACCTAATTCAGTTCAAGTACAAATATTAAAGTTTTGTTTCTGACATCTTTCTTATTACGTTTTAAAGCAATTTTTTTAGTATTAAAATTTTTTAAACTAGAAATTTTTATAAAAAATTTTGTATTTAAAAAGTTACTTTATAAAATAGTAAGAAAATTGTCCCAAACGAAGCCCAAGTCATTTGAGCTTAGCTAATTGAATTTTGTTTACAAAAAATATTTTAATCTCCCTTGATTATTAGCCTATTATAGGATATACATTGTTCCCAGTTATCGACGATGTCATTCAGTGGCGGAGCCAGAAAATTTTTTTAGAGGAGGCCCAATTTTCTTTTTAAAAAAAAAGTTTCCCTAAACTTTTTTCATCCGGGCTTTGGACCAGCAGAGGCAGTTTTAAATTTTTTTTTTAAAGATTGAATAATAAATATAAAATAAAAACACTTACAATTTATAACATTTGCTCTTCATATTTTTTTTTGTAAAGCTTGTGATAAATAACAATATAAACAATATATCTTATCTTTGCATATACTGTATTCTAAAAAGTTAGAGTATTTATCAAACCATGTAGCATTAAAGCGTTTATCCTTTGCCCCAAATTTAGTTTTGAGAAATTCATGAGTGCAAGGTTGGAATGGACCTCTTTGCAAGTACGTCTGTCGAACATGATTTAGAATATTAGATGAAAATTCACAGATAAGGATTCGCAAATCAGGATCACATGGAAGGTTTTCAAAATCTACTTCTAGATTTCTTGATTATTCAATTTCCACACGGCTTCTATTTCGATTTTGCACTTCGTCTTCTTTTTTTGTCTCATCTAAAGTCTTTGAAACCTTCTCAAAATATTTTTCCGTAAAATTTGTTCCAAAATTAATTATCTAGATAACATAACAAAAATTAGTTATTATTTCGCAAGATCAAGATATTTATAAGTGCAATGGTTAACACATACATGATAGGCCAAATTTTCAGAACGAGCGCATTAAATATTTAATTTAGGTAAAGAAGCGTGGACAGGGCTTAATTTAGGAAGGAGCTAATATGCTGAGTGTTTTAGCGTATTGAATAATACGCCAAAATGGTTGGCGTATTCTTCATAAATCTTTTTTTATGAAGAATACGCCAACCATTTTGGCGTTTTCTTCATTTTAAAAAAAAAATTTGGCCTCAAATTCTGTTCCTGTAGCACGGAATGAAGGAAATATTTTTTTTGATAAATTTCATGAAATGAACATATGCAATGATTAATGGACTGATTTTTGTTTCAAATGATGTTTCATTTTTTCTAATTAAATTATTTTAAACATTTAAAATTTAAAATAAATGATTAAATTTTTATATAACAATTGTTTTTATATAACATTAAAAATATGTATGATATTAAATATATTTGTACCAATTATTTAAAGAAAATTTTTATTAGTTTTTAATTTTTGATATTAATTATAACAATTGTTTTTATTAATTTTTATATAACAATTGTTTTTAAACATATTTATTATTTAACTAAATTTTTGATATTAATTATTTAAACAAATTTGTAATAAATTAATATCATTTAAAATATAATAATTTTGTTAATATTTTTAATATATGAATAGTTATTTTTATAAAATTTTAATAATGTATAATTTCATAAATTAAATTCAAATTTAATTTAAATTAAGATATAATTTATAATATTTAATAATATGGATAGTTTAATTTAATATAGTGATATATTTAAAAATTAAAATTTTATATTTATTAAATATTATGAAAAATGGAATAATTGATAAAAAAACTAAGTATAATTAAAATATAAAACCTATGTAATAAATTACCATAAAAATATAAAAATTTTAAAATAAAATTTAACATAAATATTTTGAAAATATTTTGTTTATGCTAAAATTGAGTACATAAGTTTTGAAATATTTTAATTAATTATTAAAATTATGTATTATCGATATATATAAATAAAGTATTTTATATAGAATAAAATAATTATATTAATAAGTTAAGTAGTTAATTGAGATGAAATAAAGTTACATGCATTTAAGAAGAGCAAAGTTAAATTATAAGAAACATAAATGGCAATTACATCACATATATGTAGTCATTACAATCCGCTTGTTACAAAGTTCTAATAAAGTTAGACATATTAATTTTTATATGTTGCTTTACTGTTACATATGATTCAGTAAACATCGTACACGAGCCTGGACCTGTGTTTGTGTAGGACAACATTCGAAGCGGAACTGAAATTGTTGTTGTATTTGCTGCCAATCTTCTCCATTAAGAAAATCCTTATCCTTACCATGTTCAGAACTTTGTAACAGCATTTTATAGTAATCTAATATGTGTTTATCGTGTTCACGAGACCAATAACAATATAGAATACAGTGGTCTAAATCAAGCATGGACCTTCCAATCCCTGGTTCAACTATACCTTCTCCGTCACAACCAAGTTCCTGAATCCGACCCTTTAGGAAGTCTATTGATACCGGGTGGCGGTCATGATTGCTAAAGCTATGTTGTAGATATTTCCAACCCTCGAGATGAAGTTTAGGGCATGCTCTGTATTCCTTTATTTTCTTCACTTCATCATGTTTGTGCCATAGCAAGTAATCCTGGTCTTCATCCCAAGTATGCATAACACACCTAAATAGTTCATTTGACGTTGTCTTGGCTTCTAGGATCTCATCTATAGGAAAAGACAAGCTTTCACGCAAGCGGATACTTCCCTCTATAATCTTTTGCTTGGTTGGGGCACTTTTGATAGTATACAAAATCGGTGAATACATTGTTGACTAATATAGCCTGGAAGGTAGATTTATATAAGCTCTTAACCAGTTAATATTTCTTAGCCGATGCGAGTGTATGAAGCAAAAAAAAATTAAAGTAACAACAATTAAAGAAGTCGAGAAATCTTACTAAAAAAAGTTGATACTATTATTAAAAGTTTACAAGTCAAAGGTAAATCTCTAAGATCATGATAACAATACAATTTAAAGCGATCTAACGATGCCGGGGTAAAGCCCCACTCCCTGGAGTATATCTAACTGGGGCCTTCCATCTTCTCCTTTGTAGTTGTGGCTCCTCTGACACTTCGTCATCCTGCTGCTCAACTTCGGAAGGCTGTCGTGACTGCTGTGTATCTCGTTGTGTTGGATATCCCCCCATTAACATAATATCCTGCTGCGTAGGGGATGAAGGCAGTCGCATTGATGACATCCACTCTGGAACAGCTATTGGAAATGATGATTGCGTGTTGGGATGTTGGTATTCTGCACCATAATATATCTCTCCTACCTGATTAGACTGTCCGACATACGGGCTCCAATGTCGGGCAGAAGGACCGGCACCCGTGAAGTCATAACCCATGGGCGGTGTGTGAATAGAATGCCGATGTGGATCAGTCTCATAAGTTTGTTGTTGCCTGCTCCCCATTGAACGGGATGGAGCATCTGAAGTAGATTGTCTACTACGTTGAGGCCTGCGAGAACTCGCCCCACGTTCCCTCCTTTGTGGTGTGTCCTCTGTTGATGTATCAAAAGTGGTGTAGTCAATATAAACTGATTGTTGAACTCTTGAAGAAAGTTCAGTGACTTGATCAATGGCCAACTGTAACGAACTAGCATTTTGTCCTCCCCCACCGGTAAGTGGTTGAACAATCGCAGATGATCGTATGTAGTAGTCCGCCTATTCAGTAATTAGTGCTTAATTCTTAATTTTAAAAAATAAGGATAAATAATCCATAAAGTATATGTTATAAAGGTACACGTACCACTAATCTTTCGCCTGGCGATCTATGCAAAAAAGTTTCTGGAGGCTCCGTTTGTGGCTGTAGAAGGTAGATTGATGCCCAAGATCTATACCACCGTAGATAAGCAGTCAATTCACGATTACCTATACCTTCTTGTGGAGTGATCGGAACCACATATGCCCTCCTCTCCTCCCATAGCTGCAAGTAGTCACGGTATTGGACAGTCCAGTCCATATCTGCTCTACCACGTCCATCAATGCGCCTGAAAGATTGATCCATAGCTTCAATATCAGTGGATTGTATGCCTGAAAACTGTCTCATGACACGATCTGGTAGGTGCCACTCCGCCCACTTCCAACTGATAAGTGGTACCCGTGCCCTCCAAATATCCCTCCCATCTAGACACTGTACAGGTAGTGCATCTAGAACTTCTTCTGTATATGGAGTCATGGTAACCTGATATTTTTGGTAAAGAAAGTTGTTTGAGTCATTCTTAATAATTTAGGGTATTATTCAGAGTAATCTAAAAAAATCAAACCTAACACATTCGTAGCCCATCGAAATCATCTCGATATGTCAATGTGTTTCCAGATGGAAGCTCGTGTATCCTCTCTTCAGCCCACCTATTCAAATATTATTACCAGATTTATTATTTATATTACATTTGAATTCAATAGATTAAAATTAACTTACCTGCAACCCAAAGGTCGTCCTGCTAAGTCAAAAATCTGTGGGACTCGTAGTGTTGGCCGTCCGATGTGCAATCTCTCCCATGACCATACTTGTAATAGTGCTACACATCCCGCAATATATGTCCTTGTTGGCCTTGTCGCATAGCAAAGCTCTCTATAAAGATGTGCAAGAACCGTACCACCAATAGACATCCTGCTAAAACTGTCCACGTCCGCAAGCAATGGTAACCACTGTAGGGAGACGTGACTACGTGAAGTATCCGGTATCAGAAAGCAGCCAATCATGAATAGGATGTATGCTCGTACATGTTGAAGAAAATGAGCAGGTGCTAGGTCATCATATGAGTCTCTGTAAAAAGTCCAACGTAGCCAACGTAGTGGAAGCATAGACTCCACCTGTGCTGAACCCATCCTGAAGGTTGCGACCTCTTCCTCATCATGTGGAGCATGGTATACCGTTTCCCTGCTAGGATGTGTCCCAAGAAGCTCGTCGCAGCAGCTAGGCCAAGTTGGCCATATTCGGCCTTCCCTAACAACATTTGGGCCAACCACTGCGGGCCTATAAACTCTAAGGCCCAACAAAACCTAGACATCCTGCAATGTGATCGTCATCTCTCCGATTGTAAAATGGAATGTGTTTGTTAGTGGGCACCACCTCTCCACCAATGATGTGATAAGATTATGATCCAACTTAATGAACTGTAAATGCCTGAGATTTTGCAGTCCAAGGTTTGTCAAGACATATATCATACGGGGGCATTCTACTGGCCATTCACAAGCCATACGTAGATGAGTTGCGGCAACCAAAGGGGATGCCTGTGCATTTCAATAGAAAAAAAATTATAGATGTCCACATAAGAAATAATTAAAATATGATGCCTTTAATTTTACCTACGTTACCTGATCTGGATCATGCGCCCTATGTGTTGACCCCAGTGATGCTATGCTATTCTGTACTGGTGCAGTTTCTGCAGCAACATGTTGAGCAGTGCGCCTGCCAAAACGACCACGCCTAGATCTGTCGGCCATACCTATAAATTATGCAATGTAATTCAAAAATTAACTATTTCAAAATAATTATGATGTATATAGTATGATGTAAGAAAATTTAATATTATCTTGATGATGTGGGGTTAATAATAGAAAATTTTTAAAATGTACACATTGCTCTTAATCTCTCGTTGGGGTCCAAAAAAATTGACTAACTTTGAAATGTTTTTCAAATTTATATTCATTAGTACAGGAAAGATACAGATACATATTTTTTTAAATTTAAAAACCATAACTATGCCACATCACATTAAGAAGATGTATATTAATAATAACATCAGGGCTTATTTAGCATAAGGCGTGTGCGAGCTTGGAGTTGGGTTTGGGTTGGGCAGCAACCAAATCTTTGTTGAAACTATTTCTGCACACATAGCCAGTCCGACGCATCTAGAAAATCCTTCCTCTTTTTGCCTGGCCAATAAATCAGATTCTCATAAGTCTTACTAAGGAATGCATCTGCTGTGGAATCCCATTTTCTGTAGAGAATACAGTGACATATATCAGCAGTTGGGTTGTCAACAATCACCTCAACCGATCCATCTCTACGCCTTATTGTTTCAGCATATCTTGTCTTAAGGAACTTGATCGGTGCTATATGTCCTACCATCCGGTTACCCTTACTTTGAACATATTGCCAACCTTCTTTGTTCAAACCGTCTTCATCTCTATAAGAGCGAATCGTCATAGCTATGCTATGTCTGTCCCATAATATGATATCTTCCTTATCAGACCATGAATGTATACAACAGCGATAGAACTCATTCAATCTAGCTTTCTCCTCTAACACATCATCAGTGGAATGTGCTAAACATTCCTTCAATCTAGTGCTTCCCTCCATAATTAATGCATGCAAAGGGATTTTTTCTTCGCAATGCATTGTGCTCGAGCTAGCGGCCATAACTGTAGGTCAACATATTTTTAATAACGTTAAGCAGTTGTAAATCATAAAAATTATCTTATATATTATACCAATTTTGCATCAATTTTTTAAAAAAATATAACATAAATATTACAAAATATTTTTCGAATTTCTTGTTAACAGGTACATCATCGGAAGATGCAAATTATTTCACACATAAATAATACACAACAACTAATAATATATCAAAATCATACATTTATCAAATACGTGGGTGGTCTACTCTCCTCTTCAGAAACATTATTGGAAGGACGTCGCCCGGCACGACTATGAGTCGATCTATCGGCCGTATCTTAAAATAAAAAAATAGCCATTTTTAGTATGAGTTATAAGAAACATAACCATTTTTAGTATGTAATTCATTTGATAATTTTATCCCATGTACATTACCTTGATGACGAAGATAGTGCCTATGAACAGCATTAGGAAATACATCCCTACATCCACGTACAAGACCTGGGTGCTTATCAGAAATAATGCATAAATTCTCTCACTCAGCAATAGGAGGCACCAGTTCATGTAATTTTTGTAGGAACCAGCCCCAGGAATCGTTGCTCTCTGATTCCACCACCGCAAAGGCCACCAGAAATAGTCCGCCATTCCCATCGATTCCAATCGCCGCAAGGAGGGTGCCTCGATACTTACCAAGCAAGAATGTACCATCCAAGCTAAGCACTGGCCTGTAGTGTTGCCACTCATAGATAGATGGTCCAAATGCCCAGAAAAGTCCCTTGAAGCGTGTGGGTCCTATAACTTGAATATTGTAAATAGTCCCAGGTTGGGACAACCGTAAAGCCTCCATGAACCGGAATAGAGAATGATAATATTCTTCGTACGAACCAAAAGTTGCTTCAATTGCTTTTCTACGTGCATCCCATGCCTTCATATATGAAATCTTTATGTCAAACTTTGACTCCATTCTAGCTATGATCTCCTTCAGTTTCATGTCTAGTTGTTGTTGAATTATAGGAATGATATGTCTGCATATAAATTTTAAGGTGCAATTATGATGTCCAGTAATCAAAATGGGGTGTGTGCAGGTATGTGGAGGTCCACATGTAGCTATTTTCCATAGACCACCAATTCTTTTACTTCGTGCTGCATGTAATCGCCATAAGCAGGAACGATCAGGATTGTCATGCTGAGCACATACGATACTCAACATACTTTTATTGGATGTTGAATTTATAAATTGAACATTATGAATAATCGACCATCCATTTATTGCACCTTGCAAGTCTTCCTTCGTATGAAAATTTTGACCTTCATATATCTCCATTAGAGTGGTAGCTTCTATCGAACTAACAAGGTTTACGCACGGAGCACAAAATTTTCATCGTCATCCCACTGTTGAGTTGTTCGAACATTTTCGGCGAACTCATTATTGATGTTCATCCCATCTAAACCCTCACGATTTTGTGTTGCATGATCTTCAATGAACACTTGCTCATTAAATTCCATGCTGTTAGTTTCTCCCATGGGAATATGGGTGTCTAATCCTAGGCTGCCGTCATGCGATGAATTAGTACTATCGCTATTCATCGTCTCGTAGTCGCCAGCTTCATCTCTTACACCATAAGAATTTTGCTGTGTATCATTCTCATTTACCAGATTACGTTGTGAATATTGCCCGTAGGGATAGATATCAGGTGAATGATTATAGTTAGCTGTATCCCAAGTTGGACGTTCACTAACACTAGGCCGTGATGGAAATTATTGTTGTAAATAACTGGGTCGCTCACATAAACTAAGACGTCCATGAAATTCATCTTCAACATTCCTCGAGCAGACCATTGTTGGAGTGGGCATATGATATAAGATATAAATGAGGACCCTAAATAGGTTTTTAGAAAGAAAGAATAAAGTTAATCGTTAGAACTCACAGGTAAGCTTGAGTTGATGGTTCACCAACATCGATTCGACTAATTTGCTGGACCTCCACGTACACGACAACAGTAGTTATCCTAGCTTCCAGCAACATGTACTCACATACCTCATCATCAATGACATTGGTCGCACAAAATCCTCCATTATTATGAAGACGGCACGTGATGTTAATAGTGTTTGCTGATGAATTTATCTTTAGAGTACGCATGATTCTTAGTTTTAACATTTCAACCGAAATATTGCCATCGACTAAGAGCGGTCTATTTCTTCCGCCAATATATGTTGGTGTGAACTCCCCCGAGATACGTAACTCTCCATCGAAATATAGCATCAATCGTGACATACTATCAATGTAGGAGAAATTACGTAAATACTTAGGTTAGGTTTTAGAGTTTAAATTAACAATAACAATTCTTTAATAATCTCTTACGAAAACAAAATCATTTAACTTAAGCTTCAATTTATTCAACAAATTCCAGTAATACAAGTCAACTACTATTGTTGGGGATTTAGTCTCCTGAATTATGTAGTTTTACTATTTGAGGATCTGACTTTGTAGGTATAATAAGGTAGGTACAATAAGGTTAAAGGTGACATATGTGGAAGTATTTGGATTAAATTAATCTATTTGTGAATATGCATTTACTCACGTAATTCTTACTTTCTACTCATTAGGTTTTCTTCGTATAAAGAGGAAAACATGCATTCTATCTACTATCGCTCTTCACTCCTACTCGACTATCATCTGACAGTACTAATGTCCAACATATACATTTCATAGTAATAAATTATATTATTCTAAAAATTTTTACTTATCTTTAAAAAGATATAAATCTTCATTTTTATTTAATTTTATAACAATTAGATAATCATTTTTCCAATTCTATATAAATTGTTAAGAATATAATATTTAACATTAAAAGATATTATATATATTAATTTAGACTAATTTTAATATATAAACCAGTATACATAATCATATTTTTCTTTATAAATATAAATGTATATTATTTAAAATTATTCATTAGACAATATCTCTTTTATTCAAAGAATTAAATAATTAATAATAACTAATTTATTAAATAACTTATAAATATAAAAACTTAAATCTAAAAATATCTTGACCTATTATATATATTTTAATGATTTTAATTGAATTTCTTATAATATTTTGATATTTTACTTAGTATTAAAATTTTAAATTAATTTTAATATAATATAAATTTTAATTTTAATTTAATTTAAAAGTAAACTTATTAATAAATAGTATTATTAAATTTTTTTTTACTTTAAATTAATATTATTTCAATTTTTAAATAATTCTTTAATGTTTTCTAAAATTTCAACATTTCAAATAAATAGTTTCATTTGATTTAAAAAATTATTTATCTAATTTTTATCAAATATTTCAAATTAATTAAAACAAATGAAGTTCTGATTTTCAAATTGACTTATAATTTATATGAATTATAAATTTAAAATCTATGCTATTTCTTTTTTACTATTACGACTTAAACTCTTTCTCTTTATTTCAAAATATTTAAAATATAATAATAGTTTTAATTTTATTTAATATTAAATCTTTAAAGTTCTCAAAAATCTCAACATTTTAAAAAGGTTTTTAATTTGTTTAAAATAATAATTTTATATTTAATATCATCTCATATTAATCAAATAAATAAATCAGCAAATATTTCAAATAATTTAAGATAATCTAGGTTATACTTTTCAGAATGAATTTTAATTTATATTAATTTTAATCTTAAATTTTAAGGACATTTCATTTTAACTTTTATAATTTCATTTTTTTTTTAATTTCAATGATTAAAATTTACCAATACTTAAATAATTTTCAAACATTTTATAAATGATTACTGTTTAACATATTTCTAAATTAAATAGATTTTTTTCTTAAGTTTTTAAAAAAAAATTATTCCATTTGCATTTTTATATATTTTGATTTATGTTAATATAGAAGTTTATATTATTTCGATTTATTACTTGAATATAACAAAATAATTTAAATTAATATTATCACATTTTATTCAAAATTAAAATAATGCAATCATATTTTTTTTATTTATATGCTTCTCAAATTCATTATATTTAAATTGAGATTATTTTAAGTTTCAAATCTTAATATGTCCTATAAACTGCATAACTACTTGTATTATGACATAATCTTTTTTAAAAATCTTCTAGCTTTTGTGATTATATATTAAGTAATATAAATTTTTATAATTTTTGAAATTATTTAAATCAACTATAAATTTTTAACTTTAAAATCTCCAGAAATCTCTACCGTTCTCTCTCACACCCACACCCACACTCTCTACATTTCTCTCTCGCACCCACACTCTCTCTTCTTTATGTAATATGCTCTTAAAATGATGTTAAGGGTGTTTCAAGAATTTAGAAGTAAAGCTTTACAAAACAAAAACTAAATTGAATTAGTTGTATTTTAAGTTTTAGATCACAATGATTTCTTTCAAAATAATTCAATAGCTTTTTCTTATCCATTTTATCTTCTCATTAAAGGGTTACACACCACTGTCGAAAGGTTATCATTTGATCATCTTTTGTTTTGTTTGGTTTATACATAAAAATAACAACAAATTTTATAAAACCTATGATTAAATTAACTATAATTTACTATTTGTTAACAATTTATATTTCTTTAAAAAATAATAAATCTTCTCGTTATAATATTATTTAATATTTACCCAACTTTTTACTTCTTTATTTTTAAATTAAAAGTTTTTAAAAAATTTTTTTTTAATAATTTTAATAATTTTATATCACTGCAATAAAATATATATATGAAAATTTGCGGGAACAAGACGACAAACTTGACTTTTTACACATACATTATTCATCAACTATTAATACATTACGAATAGTTTAAAACTTTTAATTGATAAAGACTGCATATTTAGTTAATATATCAAATTATTTGTTTGCTAATATATAAGATTTTTAATCGTATAAGAGTCATAAGACATAAGTAATCGTTTATCTAAAGAAAATTTTAAACAAGATTTAATTCAAATCAAAATTAGCCGATCTTAATTAATATCTTTGGATAATACTTTTTTTAGCATTTCTAAACATTCTGTATCATATTTACATCTATAAATTTATTTATTATAACTACATGGTTTATTAATATTTAAATATTTTCATTTAAACACAAATAACTAAAGTATTTAACCATAAGTTTTGGGTTAAAATAAATTTAATATATTACAAAAATATTTAAAAATATATTTTAATTACTAAATTTTATCTCTAGTATAACCATTTAAATTGTAAGGCTATATATTGGCAATAAAAATTACGACAAATAAAAAAATAATTCATATTATATAATAATCATTAAAAGCACTTCTTTCTGCGAAATTACAAACACCATGAAATTATAAATTAATTACAATTGTAAGATATTATTCATATTGTTCTACTCTTCTTCATCACTACTACAAATTAAGTTCACTTCATGAAAATTTAGGGGTCTCCCAAAAAAAATTAAATTTAAATCTAAATACAACTTTCATCTAAATATGTATGATTCGCATATATACGAAGAACTTTTTCTTAACTTTAAAATAAACAAATTTTCATCAACTACTACATAAATATATCTGCATAACAAAAAAATATTATGGTAAACATAAAATTTCTAGAACTTCTACATCTTATATTGCTATTACAAACACATGATAAAAATATTAACAAAAATAATCTAACTTTAACATCATAACATATTAACAAAATAAAAACTAATAAAAATAACATAACTTTAACATTCTAACAGATTCACAAAAAAAATGCTTAGAACAAAAAAAAAAAAAAAAAAACTAACTAACCTTGCTCTCAAACGTCGCAGTTCAAGCTCTGAAGATTTGTGAATTTCCCTCAACACCACCCCCTCTATTTATAATCCACCTCCCTCCTTTCAGCTCAGTGTCCAACCACCGGTTTTACGCAGCGCTGATTTCCACGCCAGCCACCGCGATAAGCGGATCTTGTCCCTCGCAACAGACAGAATTTTGCGGATTTTGGTGCAGGGTAGGCGGAGACGATAGAATACGCCTTTAAAGTTGGCGCATTCTATAGAATGCGCCATCCATTTAAGCGCATTCTATAGAATGCGCTATCCACTTTAGCGTATTCTATAGAATACGCCATGTGTCTCGGCGCATTCCATAGAATGCGTCAGGTGTTTTGGCGCATTCTAAGGAATGCGCCACTTGTTTCGGCGCATTGTGCACAATTTACGAATGCGCCGTTCCCAACGACGCATTTGCTCGTTCTAAAATTTTTTAAATAATCTGCTCTATCACCTAAAATCTACATTAAGCATGCTCGTTCGTAAAAATAATACAATACGAATAACTCATACACATATGGTATCGGCACTATTGCACGAATAACTCTTAAGATCTATCAAGAATCAGTGAAAAAAAAACATAAGCTTGTACCTCAAACAGGAATTTGTATAATTTGCTTCCTCAAGCAGTAACTCAAGCTCAAGCAAAAATGAGAAATCTGCACATTAATAAACAGAAATCTTGAAGCCTCAACTCAAGAAAAAAAATTGCAGATTACCTGAAGGCTGAAGAGGAGGTCGAGCGAAATCAGCGAATACCTGCTCAGGCGGATCGGTTCAAGTCTTCGCGGCTTCGAGTTTGAGCTGAGTAGAAATCTAGGCCGTCGAGCGTCGAGCAGATGTCGGAGCAGCCATCAAACAGGGCGGTTGTCGTCCTGTAGTCCGTCGAATAGGGGCCTGGAAGGCGAATCGCGCAAGCCTTCAAAAAAGGGCGGATGGGTCGAGCCGTCGAACAGGGCCTGGAAGGTGAATCGTTGTCGGCTGTCGTCCCTTCGTCCGTCACTGGGAGGCGAAGCGCACGAGGGCGGCTGGGAGGCGAATAGCGCGAGCCGGGCAAAGAAAATTAGGCTTTTTTTAGCCTTTTTGGTGCCCGAAATCTTGACCACTTTGAGGAAAAATTCTCCTTTTTTAGGAGTTTATTTACTAAACATTTGATTGATAGTAATAACTTTTTTTATTTGGATTAATTTATCTTCAACCATAATAACAGTTTACAATTTGATAGCAAGATTATGGAATATTTTTTAGCAATTAATACTATATGTAATAATTTCTAAATTTCAGGATTATATTCCTGGGAGTTGGCAACCCAATATAGTGGGATAAATACCTAATATTATTGTTGTTGTTGTATCCATCGGAGTTGAACTTGACAAAAGAAAAAAAAAACTCACTGGCTCCATTAATAAAATTTTCAAAAGTAAATTTTTGAAGATGAGATGAAGATTCAATCCAAGTAGAACAAATTTCATCAATAGCTTCATGAAGAATATATGTGGTTACACCAAATTTATCCCACCATTTAAAAAACAAATTTGAAATATTTTTGGTAATGATTTTGGGCATTAAAACTAACATATAAGAGTACTTATATTTAGGATTAATTAGATAGATTCTTTTATGTCACCGCATCAACATATATCCAACAGTTATAAGTGGTTATTCTTCTTTAATGAGTTTGAATATTGAAATACTCAATAGATTTTACTTGAAAAAGGGTTAGTCCCCATTCTTTGTGATGAATAATTCAATTGATTGTTGCTTCGCTATAGGCAATAGACTTGTTTGGATCGTTATAATTGCATTGAATTTCAACATATTATAGTGAGATTAATACTGGCTCATAAATGCTTCTATCAAATGTTGATTTTTGAGAAAATGGAGTATTTTCTACCTTTTTAAGTATTTGCCATGGAGAAGATATTATTACAGAGAAAATGCTGATTTTTGAGAAAATGGAGTATTTTCTGGGAAGGCCTCTAAATTTCTCTAAACTTGCCGAAATATTATGAACAAAATGATATACAATCCTAAACTTCAAGTATTAGGGAACTCTTACCTGAATAAAGCAACTCCAATAAACCTTCTTCACTGCCTTCACAATACATCCCTTATATAGAGGAGATTGAATAACACATTTATACTCAAATGGAATTTTTATTTATGCATATGTGACAGTTGGTTAAAATCAAATAAATACTAATACTTTAAATCACAATTGATGTGCCAGGTTACTCCAACAAGTGAAATCAAAATAATTCACATTAATGAACAAGAAAACAAAAAGTTAAGAATCAAACGACAAAAAATATTAAAAGCCCCAAAGCTGCTATATATTCTGCAAGATCAGATGATTGAACATTACAATTTTACAACTCATATAAGGTTACTTATATGAACCATGACACAGCTGCTTCAGCATCATATCCTTTGAATAATAAATCTGCCCTGAATATGATGCATCTAGCACTTATCAACTTTCAATAATTAATGGAAAACTCTAACAAATGTATTGTCACAATTTAAAATTTATAGTATTGTTGTGTCCTGGAATATTCACGGCGATAGAGAAATATAAAATTTAACATCTTAGCTTTGTACGAAGATCCAACACACAATCAGATAAAAGAGAGGGTGTAGCGTTCATAAGAGACACCAGAATTTTTTACGTGGAAAACCCCTGAAAAAGAGGGAAAAACCATGGGACTGGCCCAGTTTAAATGAATCCACTAGTGTTTGCAATCAATTACAAATGAGGCCCTTCCTTGGGGGGAAGGCTTTAGTTTGATGTAGCAAATATAGATCATACATAGTGCATTACATGGTGGAAATTGGAAAGAATCTGAATTGATATGTTCATTTGGTCGGTATGACCATAGTTGGCTGGCGACGGAAGTCGAAAAGACTGTATTTTATCTCTATGGTGCCTTCTCTAGTTAGGGTTTTGTTAGTCCATTCTATTATATAAATCTCTGAGTTTTGGGTGACTTGTTGGTTGTTTAGTCTATTATTATTTCTTATTTTTTTGTCTTTTCGTTCCTTGTGATGGGTTGGCTTGGTCTCTTTGTTGTTGGTTTATCCTACTGAGTCTCCTTTGGTCTCTTGTTTTGGGTTGGGTTTTCCTCTCTAGCCTCATTTAAATTTATTTACATAAATTTTAGGTCATTACAATTACACACATCCTTCAATCATATATCATTCAACATGTTATGCAACTATTATCGATTAAATTTAACTGCATAGGATAGAAAATTCTACCAATATATCCTCTAAGTATATCCATATCATCCTACTGAATCAGACTATAAATTTTGGCTCATATTTTAGCTAGTGTTAGTGTACCAAAATACATGGGTTCTCTTTGACTTTTACTACCTCCTCTTTCATCTATTTTGTTCACTGATCCTTCAATGTATCCTCTAGATCCAATAGCCCTTTATTTGTACCCCTTCTTGAACTGTTCCACTCTAAATCCCGATCTTGTCCCCTATCATTATTATGGACAATCATCCATCTGGTATCCTCACTTTTCACATCTGAAGTATTGTCTAGTTATTAGAAAACACTATTTAATATGCCTTCTATCACAGTGGGCACACTCCGGTACACTTCCTACAACTATCTTCGATCCTCTCTTACTATCAAATGATTTATCTTTCCTTTCACTACTATCTGCTCTGGTCATGTCGTCTCCTAATCTCTTCCTACTCATATCTTGTTTAAAAGTTAATCCCCAAATCATTCTCTACTAATTTGGCTCTCTTAACTAATTCAAAAAAATCTTGAATTCTAAGTGGTACCAACATATATCTCAACTCATCACTAAGTCGTCTAAAAAATTTATAACAATTTTCTTCTATTGTACTAACAAGTTGAGGTACATATCTGACCAGCACAATAAACTCAACTTCATGTTACATCATTATCTTGTTGCCCTATTCTAACCTCATAAAGGCCTCTTACATTTGTTGTTAAGCTGATAGAGGTACAAACTAGTTCTTGAATATAACAATGAATTTTGCCTAAGTAATATATGCATTCATGTTCCCTTGGAAATTCTCTCAATGCTATCCTATCCACCATCTCTCTACCTCTCCTTTAAAAAACACTATTAGTGGTACTTTTTTTATTTTTTGGATACTACATACTATCAAATATTTTCTATATCCTTAATATCCAATCTTTTGCTACTTGTGTCTCTACTATTCCCTTGAATAATGGGGTTTCAGCTTATGAAACATTTGAATTTGCTTGACTTCATCATTGTCTTTAATCCTTGACTATCTACTATGAGTTTCACTTACAATTTGAGTAAACATACTATCAAGGTGTAATGCACAATCAGAAGACATTGGAGCTAAGCTCACTTTATTCATTCTATTAATCAATTGGATCCATGTATCCACTTTTATAATTCTCTTTCCTAATCGATCAAGCATACATACTTGTTGCATCCTAGAGTATTTACGGTGGTAGAGAAATATAAAGCTTAATGTTTTAGCATTATACGAAGATCTAGCACGCAATCAAATAAGAGAGAGAGAGAGGGTATAGTACTCATAAGAAACACCAAAATTTTGACGTAAAAACCCTTAAAATGGGGGAAAAACTACGGGGCCTGGCCTAGTTTGAATTCACAAGTCTTTACAGTCGATTACAAATGAGGCCCTTTCTCGTGAGAAGGCCTTGGCTTGATATAACAAACATACATTATATAGAGTGTATTACATAGTGGGAATTACAGTATTCAATGTAGACATATTTGTTTGGTCAGAAGGACCATAGTCGGCAACTGACAGAGGCTAGGAAGACTGTAGTCAGTAGACGATGGAGGTCAGAAAGACTGTAGTTGGCAGGTGATGGAGGTTAGAAAGATCGTAGTTGAAGGGCATTGGAGGTCAGAAGGGCCATAATCGGTAGACGATAGGGGTCGAAAAGACCATAGATATAAGGCAGTGGTCCGGTAGAAGTCTAGGCCTCAGGTGGTGGTCCGGTAGAAGTTCGGGCGTCATGTGATGGTCCGACAGAAGTTCGGGTGTCATATAGTGGCCCGTAGGGCTGCAAACGAACCGAGCCGAATCGAGTATGTGGGTGTTCATGTTTGAGTTCATTTAATATCAGCTTGTTCAAGTTTGATTCATTTTTGTTCGAGCTTTATTATTTGTGTTCATGTTTGGTTTCATTTAAATTAATGAGTGTTCGTGTTCGGTTCATGTTCAGTTCATGTTCGGTTCGTTTAGTGCTTATCGAACTTTAAACAAACAAGCATGAATGAGATATAAATGAGCTCTACTTTTAGATGTCCATTAACTTAACAAATGAGCTTTATCGAGCTTCCTAAAAAACAATTACATCGAGCATGTTCGTGAACATATTTAATGAATTTTTTTAAACTATCAAACAAACATGTTCATGAACATATCTATGAATAACCTTTGCTTTTACTAAGTTTAAGCTTATAATGGTTACATTGAATTTTCTCAGTATCATCACCAAGTTTTACGATTGTAAATTCTTGCCACACTGATGAGATTTTTTTTTCGTGCTTTCTTAGTAAAAGGATTTTCTTGTTGGTTATGTTCTGTTATAACTGTTGGACTTGAAGATGACCCAACACTAATTTGAACATCATACACTGTCAATCTTAACTTCTTTGGTGAATTTTGCAAACACGAGCTTCGGTGTTGTCGGGGAGATGGATGAGTAGTGGAGAAACAAGAAGATTCGTTACTAGAGTGCGTCTAGAAGAATGAAGCGGAAAGAAAGAAAACCTAGTTTGGTTGTTCGGGAGTCGGGGTTTGTGGGGAGAAAGAGCGGTGAAGCAGGTTCCAAGTTTGGCCTTTATTACCCTACTTTTGAAAAGAAAAATTAGGCCAAGTCGGGAAGATAACAAGGGAAAATAGTAAAATACCGAGAGAAATTCTGAGTTAGACGCCTCTTTTTTTATCCTTGGTATTCATTCAGTAAGATTTAATAAGAATATTTATTTAACATATAATATAAAATTTATTTACTTTAAATTTTATTATTTAATAATAATTATATCATTATATTATAATAAATATAAAATATTTATATTTATTTATTTTATAATCAAATATTAATTATTTTTATCGATCTTATTTATGAGTTCAAAATCAAACACGAATCGAGCTTCTTATCGAGCTTAATATCGAGCTTGTTCATGAGCTTCAAATGATGTTGTTCATGAACATAAATGAGCTAAACGTATTAGTGTTCAAGTTTGTTTATTTAAGAATCGAGTATTTAAAATATTTTTCAAATTTGTTTGTTTAGTTAATTAAACGATCACAAATGAGCTTTAATCGAACCAAACAATGAGTAGCTCGTCGAACGCTTGGTTTGCTTGCAGCCCTAGTGGACCGGTAGAAGTTTGGGCCTTAGGTGGTGGTCTGGCAAAACTCTGGACATCTGGTGGTGGTCCGGCAGAAGTTCAGGCCTCAAGTGGTGGTACGGTAGAACTCTAAGCCTCATGTGGTGGTCCGGCAGAACTCCGAGCCTCATGTGGTGATTCGGCAGAACTCTGGGCATCAGCTGGTGGTCCAGCAAAACTCTGGGCCTTAGGTGGTGATCAAATAGAACTTCGAGCATCAAGCGGTGGTTCGGTGGAGCTTAGGACGTCAAGTGGTGGTCTGGCAAAACTCAGGGCATCAAGCAGTGGTCTAGCTGAGCTAAGGACATCAGGTGGTCATCCGACAGAACTCAAGGCATCAAGCAGTGGTCTGATGGATCTAAGGATGTCAGATGGTGGTCTGACGAAGCTTAGGGCGTCAAGCGGTGGTTCGGCAGAGCTTAGGACGTCAGGTGGTGGTCCGGCGGAACTCAGAGCATCAAGTAGTGGTCCAGTAGAGTTAAGGATGTCAGGTGGTGGTCCAATGGAGCTCAGGGGGTTAAGTGGTGGTCCAGCGGAACTCCAGCAGTAATCGAGGAGTAGCAAGGAGGCAAGAGTGATATCCAATCTCTCTCTTGAATCCTTTGGCTTAGGGGTCCTTTTTCAAGAGAAGTGGAGGCTCTATTTATAAATTTCTGAGAGTGGCATGGCCCGTAAATAGGAGGAAAAGCAAGGGTAATTGGGGAGTGGTTTGAATGGATGGCCTATGTTGAATCCCTTGATCTTGGACTATTTGAGCATGTCATGTTTGGAAACTGTTTGGTAATCCAAATTTTGTTTTGAACCTTATAAAAGTGCTTTATGCCCTTGATTTGGAACCATTTGGGCTCGGATTGAGTCAAATTTATTGTCGTTGGGTTCGTATTTCTGAGATGTTCAGTTCGACTATAAGTTTGCTAAAATCGGAGTTTGGATGGTCCTGATTTTAAATTTGGATGTTTTCAACTTGATTTTACCTCGAGATTCGTGCCCAATCAAGATAATTTTTTGATGATGTATCAATACTTAACATACATACAAATAAAGTCAATCGAATATGCAAATATGAAAATCTATGCTACCCGGCTTCTACGTCACTCTCATAATCAATCATAAGCTCTAGTTATATTTTAATTCTTCCAATAACCTTTGCTCTGATACCACCTTTGTGATGCCCCAAGACCTAAATTAGAAGAATTATTTGTTTCCTCTTTATTAACCTACTAGATCCACTACTTTTATTTTATATCAATTTAACACATCAAAAGTATCTATATTCATTTATCATATCATTTACCAATATACATCACCAATCAAAATTAAATATACAATAATCAGAAATTCAATATAATAAGATCCATCTATCATAATCCTTCTGATTACAAAAGAATATAATAAAATACAAAATAATATACTAAACCCGCAATTCTAACTCTGTTCAATCTCACTCAACTAGTCCCATTCCCCAACCTAAAATCAATCAAATCACAGTTATGAGCTTACAAAGCTCAGCATGTTACTAGAACCTACCAAAGCAATCAATGTAAGGAAATGAAATCAATATGATATATATCAATCAATAACCAATAATAAAATCAATGAACAACATAAGTTAAGATGATCAACAAGTGATAAAATGCCATGAATCTTATATCACTGAATTCTACAATAAATCTATAAATTTGTAACATATGTATAAATATATTTTGGTGATATATTTGATTAATCTATATTATCATTATGCTAGTTAGATGAAGCATTAATGCACATGTGTCACATCAGTAAAATATATATCTTTAGTTTTGTTTGCCTACGGTATGAATATATTTTATCTATGAAGTCATGAATGTTGTATTAGTTAAACTGTATATATACACGTATGAGTATGCAATGCATGAATCATTTATCCATCTTATTGTTCTTATTTATCAGTTCCTTACCTATCATTTCATATGTGCAATCATATATCTATAATTATATATTCTTAATGCATGCATCAATATCATATGGTTTAGTAAGGCTAGACATCTAGCTTTAATGTAGTGTTTTTAACATCTATATGTCATTCATCTTTCAATCAATTTATCACTATTAATCAATCTCATCTTTCATCTATTTTTATTAATTATTTAATTTAATAGGCAATTTTTAATAAATCAATAAAGAGTTGTCAATCAAAGTCCATCGGCCCACCATCCTGTATAGAGTATTATAGTGTTCACACCAATGCTTCCTTGCTTACATGTAAATGTCTCATTCATCATATATCAATTACATCATTTCCTCTATGTAGTGCAATATCATGCATGAAATGCTATGAAATGCCTAATAATTTATATATTATTCATTAGCTCAAAAAATCAGAACTATCAATTTACTAGTAAAATTCTATAATATTACTATCGAAATGTCCATAAAAATCATATACAAAAAATTACATAATAAAAGCATGATAAATTAGGAGAAAATATATTTTTATCAATTTTTGGAAGATTAAAATCATAAAATACAAAATCATTTAAAACAAAGGTAGGATTCAAGTTACATACCATGATTAGAAGAAATTTTGTAATAGATCTGATGGTTAAAAATGCCCCAAACCGCTCTCTCTCTCTCTCTCTCTCTCTCTCTCTCTCTCTCTCCTCCCCCCTCTCTTCCTCTCTTCTTCCTTAGGTAGAAGCCAATGGGAATGAGGGTGAGGGATAGTGCTAAGTGATATAAGATTTAATTATATATATAAAAAAGTTGTTTAGAGCCCACGCTATGGTGCCTAAGTCCCAACACCGCTACATTGCATGCCGCTCCCAAAGTTACCATAGAACAGCAACTCAAACGCCACGAAGGCCCTTTTGTGTCGCCGTTGCGCTCTCAAGCATAGCGCCACAACACTCCAACCCAAATTTTTTAGATTTTTATTTTAAAATTATATTTTATAAATTTTAGGTCATTGTTGGAGGGACCGTAGTCGAGCAAATAAGGTTCAAGGTTTGTAATTGGTTGATCATAGTCTATAAACCTAGTCAAACGATAGTGGTTGAAAGACCGTAGTCGATTGGCGATGAAGGTTGAAAGGATAGTAATTGGGCAATGGTGATCGAAAGACCATTGTTGGGCTATCGTGGTCTTAAGGTTGTAGACACCTTGCCATGGTAGTGTGAGGACCTTGGTTTGACGACGGACGTTCGGGGATGGAGATCGGGCCAAGGTCTAACAGTGGGGTAGGATGATGAAAGTTTGCTGGTAGTGGTCGGTAGGGCCAAGGTCCAACATCGATAGTTAAGCGCATGTCAGGAAATGACGATCAAGAAAAGGTCCGCCGATGGCTGCCAAGTGATGAGGTTTGCCAGTGGTGGTCTGGTTGTGGTGCTCTTTCAAGTAAATGTACATTCCCCATTTTTTTTGGATCGTCTAGAAAAAAATATCTTTTCTTCATCTTTTGATATTAACGAAATGAAGAATATATTTTTTAGGAATTAGATGGGCAAAAAACAAGAATCAGAATTCAAAATTTCTTATTTTGAAAATGAAGATAAAAAAGAAGAAAAGGAGAAAGCAGAAAAAATATATAAAATGCTGAGTGTTGAATCTCCAACCTAGTTCCAAGTCTCCTAAGCTCTCCCCTTTTGGTAGAGAGTTGGGGCATATTTATAGATTTTTTGGAGTGTCATGCCTCATAAATATGGAGAAAATCTTGAGCACTCTATCATATGACATGTATTGATCCCCTCAATCAATGATCATTTCTTCAGCATTTAAGTGCCTTAATGATATCTAATTTAGGCGATCTTGGGCTCGTTTAATTCGTCTTGTTGAGCCCCTCAATTCAATTATAAGCTTGATAATTTTAGAAATAATTTGATTCTCTGATTAATGTCTTGAAGCTTTAAAATTTGCTTCAGGACTTTTATTTGGGCTTGTTTGGGCTCAAGTTGGACTATTTTTGGTCTTATTGGATTTTTTTTTGTCAAGACGTTCAGTTCAACTGTAAATATGCTAAATATTCCTGAAAATGACCCCATACATGCACTACAAAAAGTATACACATAAACACATAAATACATATGCAATTATATACCTGCATGGGCCTTAGTGAGCGTGTTAAGAGTACACATGTGACGTCTAAAGATGTTGTGCGGGTCAGAAAATGAATAACCGACATTGGACCCGATCCTCTGTTGACTAGCAGATAGAGTCGATAAGGTCCAATCAATGAAATACAAATGCCCATAAATACCCCGATGAAGGTCGTTTTGAATGCAAATATCAATCGAAGGGGATCATACATTTTCAAATGTCGTTAAACCTCCACAAAGTTCAAATTTTCACAAAAATGCAAATATTTTCAAATGACTCCATACACCCGATGATGGCCATGTTGAACATAGATCTCAACCGGAGGGGTTAATTTCAAATACTCTATACTTTCAAATGCTAATCAAATACCCATCAAATCCAAAAATCTCAAAATTCCAAAATATTTAAAATTGAAATTAATCATCAAACGCTTAAAGCAAATGTATCCATTCTCCGCAATAGTTTATCGAGATGGTCAAATTTGAAAATACACTTCAGCTCACAAAGAGCTAATGTCTGGTCGAGAATATCACTATGATTCATTCTTAAGCAATATCTTACCAGCAAGGACATGGCACATCTCCTTTAACTGGCAATTTTGCCGCCAAATGTTGCCACAGGTAAACGGTTATGACCGGGGCCCTCTGAATCGGGTGGTTTGCCGCCAAATGGCACCACTAAATTACAGTCATAGCTAGAGCCCGTATGCTCCCCAATGGCATAAAATTCTTGAGATATGAATAATAGGGCACAAAGCCCTCTGTTAGCTAAGGTGGATTCAAATTTATCCCCTTAGATAAACATTCATCCTAGATCTATAAGGTACCCTTGGACGAAGCAACTTATGGCCGCCGACAAGGATCCTTCTATCAGGTTGGATCAACTACCTCCTCTGACTAAGTAGACTAGGGACCACGATGGCTTGGGACGACAGAACCATGGGATCTTGATCAGGTCCATCATCCATTCCCCCATCATCCGCTTTATGTGCAAAATGGTGAAATTTCAAATTTTAAATATCAAATTTCCAATACCCAAACTCATGCTGCTACTATATGCCAGATAACTCGTATTTCTATGTATCTGATTGACGATTAGCCTTAATCAAAAGTTCTGTCTCGTTACCGGGAGGGGTAATTAACTATAGGGGCTTGCGCCTATAGGAAACCAGAACTCAGATCATAAAATCCTCGCAAAATGAGGGTGAAATCTCTTGGTAGTGTCTTGTCTACAAACCTAATCTGCCTCCCCAAAATTTACCCCGGAACTTAATACGTTAAAATTCCCCCGAAAGCAGCAGGGAGACCGGGGCGCGAATTTTCGGAGCCCACAGTAGTGTTCATGCAAATATTACAATCCATGGTTTCGGTTTGTAATATTTAAATATAGTTTTATAAAGCCATACTATATTTAAATCTTTTATAAATAATTTCATAGTTATTAAGAAGAAAATGAGGTACAAAAAATTAAATAGAATATTTTATAACTTTTTCACTATGAGTATACATGAGATGTAAGCCCAGATCGGTAATAGGAGTGACACGTGATATGGCTATTTAATTTTTTATGCTCGAGAATATATTTTATTAGCTTCCACATCACGAGATTTAGCTCTTTTATATCACTTGCATGAAAATGATTAACATGTCATTTAATAGTCAAACCTAAAATTTATGATTGCGGATTTTAAAAATAATAAATTTGTAAACATGCTTTAAATTAAAAAAGTTATAAAAATAAAAAGTGCTAAAAATTTTCATTCGGCGATTATTAAAGACACACCAACATTGAGTTGTGGGTTTGCTTTTGTTGAGCAGTTAATTTTCGCGATTGTTAATCTTCATGGTGGAGTTTCCAATACGGCTTGTTTGCCTTTTGATGGGGATGATGTTGTTGTTCAAGGTGTCTTGGGGCCTGATGATCTTGATGAGTATATTAGATTAGTTTGCCCTATTGCAAGAGTTGGGTCTAGTGTTTCTATGGTAAATCCTCTTAAGTTTGAGAACCACCTTACTATTTTATATAAGGTCAAGGACTCAAGCTGCACAATTTAGAAGATTTTAACTCATAATGGCTCCTTGAATAACCTAGGAGAGCATAGATCTCTCATCTTTCTTCTTGTCTTAGACTTCTGACAATTTCTTCATTCCCCAACCCCCATGCTATTTTGAAGAGAAAATCTATCAGGGGCAATCCTACCCATGATGATGTATTCCTTTTAATTTTCTTTCCTTTAACGCTCATAATGACTGTACTTCCTTACCAATAGTTTCTGCTGCTTCTATTAAAAGGAAGCAAAAGTTGGCATTTCTTCTGCTAGAAGGAAGCCGAAGAAAGAAAGAGGGTGATTAGTATGATTTCATAATAGAGCCATACCAGCTAGGAAACTGATTGCTTTTATGAGAACGAGAAGGATAAGAATGAGGATTGTTCTGCATAATTTTAGTGTGTTCGGAGGTTCCATTTTTTTATCTTTTTGTATAATCTTTTACTTTTTTTAAACTAGCAAAGTTTCTTCTATTGGAGAAAAGGTAAGAGTTTGAGCTAATTTTTTTGAGTATTTCTGCATAAATTAAATGATAAAAAATAGAAAAGAAACATGTTTAAAATCAAACAGAGCTCCCTAACAATTATTCTCCATGATTGTAGTTAGCTCAATGTAACAATCCAAAGCGTTATCAGCTTCCCAATCAATGTAAGCATCATTGTAAAAATTCTGAGCATTTTGACATAAACCTTCTTCTTTTGGTTATAAAAGCCTTACCAACATTACAAATCCTGTTGGAAGAAAATAACTTCAACTGCTCATCCTTATTTGAATTCCCCCAATCTACAAAAATATTTTGGTAGGCCTTTTGGCCCAACCCCATTTCTGGTTAGCAATAGTTTGATGTCTCAAATAAGGCAAGCTGAGAAGAATTAGTTGTGGACATCGGAACAGGAAGAACCACCTCTTAAGAGAAATCTCCATCAAGAGGAACATTCCTCGGAACAGCAGTATTATGTTCTAGTGCAGCAATTAGGACCATACTGTCATCAGGTAAGGGAGTGACAATATCTCTTAGTTCATTTGTATCTAATTTTCTCTTGATCCCTTATGTACAATATCGATTTTATCTGGCACCCTCAGTCCTGAGTGATTATTATCTGGTTAAATTGAAAAATATTTGGTGTGCTCATTGAGCAAAAATAATGACTTGGGTGGCACTTAAAATGCTATGAGAAGTATTTTGTGTATGAGTCTTCATGTTGAGTCTCCTAGTGGTTGATGGTTAAGAGTTGACACTAATAGTGCCTAAGATTTTACCAACAACCATGTGATGGATTTCTTCAGAATCCTGTTGGTGAGGCCGTGAGAGTTATCATCAATTTTGCCATCGACCCTAACTGGAGGTGGGGTAGCCTTTTTAATGTATGAAGCATATGATTCTCAGTGGGGTGAATGATAGGTGGCACATTAGAATCCGTTGCCACAGGTTCCTCATTGCTTCTCTCTAAACTGTCTTTTACTATTGTTTTTTACTTCGGCTTTGCTATTTTTGCTTGATTTAATCCTTCTTATCAATATTCTTTTTTTTGTTTAAAAACATGTGATCTATTTAAGAAGTATAGCAATAGTCAATCAAAATAAGAACTTCTATAAGAAACTATACTTAAAAGGAAGTCTTTCAGAAAGATAATCAAAGTGGAAGCAGTCTTTCATCAATTATTTCAAGAAAAGTTTAATTATTTATTATTCATAATTGAAATCTTATAATGGAATATCTTTAAAAAAATGACCTCACGAGAACCAGCATACTTTTTCTCTATCTTTAGGTGATTCAAAAGGAATTATTTGATCTTCTAAGAAAGCAACGTGGGGAAGAATTCCATTCATTTATCGCAGAGAAGGTTTCTCCTGTCCCTGGAGACATTATTCACGAGAACTTGGGAATAGAAGACATAAAGATGAGAGAATTATTGTGGAAGGAGATCAAAATGGTCATCCATTCAGCCGCGACAACCAATTTCTATGGCAGGTAAAGTATAACAATTCTCATATTCACCGTTATTTCTTTGTGCCCGTACTTCAGAAAAAAAAAAAAAGTGTATGTTGGGAATTCCTACCCTTCGTATTAATAAATGTTTAAATACAAAAGGTTAAACACAATTAGATAACAACAACACTCAAATAACCCCAGCTAGCATAGAGATATACAAAATAACAAAACGAAACTAATAAAATATTTCAGCTTCAAAAGTCTTCATGGGTTCTACTATTTAAGAGAACCGATTTTTAAAACCAGAGTTCAATTGAATGACTTTCAATGCTTTCATAAAACATCATATAAGTGCTAAATTATCTGTCAACATGCTTATATCGAATTGAAGCAATTCACATGTAAAAATTGATTTACATCTAGATAAATAAGTATCTAATAAAATTAATTACTAACAACAATTATAATTAACTACGTAATATATAAGTAACTATTTTACGTCTTCTAAATAATTCATAGAGATTTGAGAGTAATTTGACTAATTATATAAGAAATAATCGACAGTAATATAACACAAAATAATAGATAGTAGAAAAAATCTGTGAAGGATCATCTAATATAATCTAACACAAAATGAAAATTCATATTACAAATACATCAACAAGATATGAAGAGCTAGAAAATACATGTGAGTTACTTTAAGAATTTAAGAATGTCACCTAATTTTTTAAGGCCGAAGAGTAGAGATTCAATTGAAGAAACCAAACTAAAACCACCAAAGAGCTAAGGAACAGGTGAGAATAGCTTAAGCAATTATATTTAATGGAGTGGGAAAACATCTTTGATGGGTTTCTTATGGAAATTAGAAATATTTTTTGGCATTTGATTCCGAACAGTTCCACCATTCTCATCACATTCCAGAAAATGGAATGTGGAAAGGCCTAAATGTGAAATAAACAATTTAATATCAAAGAAATGCTTAGGAGAAGAGTAGTAGATACGACTTAGAGGGAAGAAAATTTACCTAGAAGTTGAACAGGTTAAAATGCAACCATAAGAGCTATAATTACTATATAATCGTAGGCCCACCAGAAATTTAGGAGGAAGGTGATGCAACAAGAAATTTGCAAAAATAACTAAAAGACTTCCTTTCTTACAACATAGATAAACAAAGATACTAAGATTGTAAATTAAAGACACTTTTTATAGATAAATGTAGACTTGACACATTGACACGACTACACCCA
The DNA here is from genome assembly GCA_019925795.1 of Dendrobium chrysotoxum. Taxonomy (NCBI): domain Eukaryota; kingdom Viridiplantae; phylum Streptophyta; class Magnoliopsida; order Asparagales; family Orchidaceae; genus Dendrobium; species Dendrobium chrysotoxum. The sequence continues at coordinate 50,768,653 of CM034308.1, forward strand.
TAAAGCTTACAAAATTTTTGAGAAGAAGAAAGATACAAGTGTAGAGGTAGACCTAAAAAGACTTGGATAGAAAATATTAGAAATGATCTTTCTTTATTAGATTTAGACGAGAATTTGACTTTTAACAGGACACAATGGAGAAAAAGGATTCATGTAGCCGACCCCACGTAGTGGGATAAATGCTTGATGATGTTTTTGTTGTTGTAAGAAAGATACAAGTGTAGTGGCAATGTCACCATGGATAGAAGAAAAAGATAGAAGAACGAGATGAATTATAAGAAGAGAGGGAGGAAGAAGACAATAGCTCACAAGCTATTCCAAACACGCAGGTTTCATGCTCCAAAAATTCATCACATAACTTATCCTTCTAAGCAGCCAAAACAGCCCCTATAAATAGAGAAAGGAAACCAATAATCACCTAAAGCAGCCGCCCAAATCAGCCAACCAAAATAGAGGAAAAAAACCCAGGAAAAGGCACGACCAGCCCACGAACCGAACAGTCAAGCAGCCCAACAGCCAGCCAGAATCAGAACAGCCAAGAATCCCAACAGAAACCAAGGAAAAAAAGGCATGGCAGGCTCAGGAACCAAGTAGCCAGATGCTCAACAGCCATCCACCCCAAACACCAAACAGCAAAAGGGAATTGGGCCAAGCCCAATAAGGAAATAACAACAAAGAAATAAATGCCCATTTAGCCACAAATTTCACATAAAGAAAATTAAAAAACAAGCCTTGATTGCATCAATTCTCCCATGGTAGAGAATTCTCATCTCCTGATGAGATCGTCTCAAAAGTTCCATGATGTTTCGAATGCGCTATTTCTGATGGGAGATCTTCCTTTTGAATTGTAACTTTGACTTGTTGATTGATTTGACTATCCATTTTTTTATTTTTGATTTTTAAAGAAAAAGGAAGACTTACAACAACCTAAAGCTCTAATACCAAACTGATGCAACAATAAAATTGCAAAAATAACTAAAAGACTTTCTTTCTTACAACATAGATAAACAAAGACACTAATATTGTAAATTAAAGACACTTTATAGATAAATGTAGACTTGACACATTGACACGACTACAACCATAAAACTTACAAAATTTTTGAGAAGAAGAAAGATACAAGTGTAGTGGCAACGTAACCATGGATAGAAGAAAAAGATAGGAGAACGAGACGAATTATAAGAAGAGAGGGAGGAAGAAGACAATAGCTCGCAAGCTATTCCAAACCCGCATGTTTCATGCTCCAAAATTCATCACATGACTTATCCTTCTAAGCAGAAAAAAACAGCCCCTATAAATAGGGAAAAGAAACCAACAATCACCTAAAGCAGCTGCCCAAATCAGCCAACCAAAATAGAGGGAAAATACCCAGGAAAAGGCATGGCCAGCCCAAGAACCGAACAGTCAAGCAGCCCAACAGCTAGCCAGAATCGGAACAGCCAAGAATCCCAACATAAACCAAAGAAAAAAGGCAAGACATGCTCAAGAACCAAGCAGCCAAGCGCCCAACAGCCATCCACCCCAAACACCAAACAACAAAATGGAATTGGGCCAAGCCCAATAAGGAAATAACAACAAAGAAATAAATGCCCATTTAGCCACAGGTTCCACAAAAAAAAAATTAAAAAACAAGCCTTGATTGCATCAGAAGGCAAGCAGAAATGTTATATTAGATGTTGAAGAGGCCTATAATTGAAGAAAAAAAAACTATCAGAGAAGATGGCAGAGAGGACGAAGAATGCCTCGGGCATGCCGAAGCGGAATCCTAAAGAGGTAACGGAGGTTAAGCGGCTTTTAATTAGGTTAAATGAAAATTAATTACTATGTAGAAATGAGAGAATCACGAATCTCGGTAGTTCGAAATGGAATTCTTGAATAATTAATTGATTAGTATTTATTATCTATATTTAAATTAATTAATTAATTAATTAATATTTAATAAATCAATTCAAGGGTCAGGATTATATATGAAGAAATAAAATCAAAGATCAAGATTTGATATGGGAAGAAACTCAAGCAGCTTTTATAATAGTAGCTTAGATTATTTGTGTGATAAATGTAAGAACTTTAAACAAGATGACCATATTATGTTTCAATATTTTATTAGTTTCGAAATAGGAGTCAAACTTAATTTACCAAGAGGTTATTTTTATCAATAGCTATTTCATTAAAATGTCGTAGGAAATAAATTATTTATGATTTGAGCTATAATTCACTAATCATAATAGATGAGGCGTACAAAGCTTTGCACAGATGAATTTATTACCTACTCTTTGAAGCCGAAAGAGCAGAGTCAGAAACGAAATGCAAACCACAAAAGACCTAACAAAAAACATGTGAGAATATGTTCAATTTTGAATTTAAATTTGAACTTTTAGTCTATCAACATCAAAACATATCATACAATTTGCACCATATTCTTTAGGTCCATTTGAATGAGAGACTTAATAAGAATCTAAAGTAAAATCTAAAAATTATGGTAAACATAAACTCATAACTAAATCCAAACATAAACCATAAACTAAAGCATTAATGTCTTAATTCCCAAATTATTCATATATAGTCAATTTAGTTCAAGAGTATCACATTTATCCAATTTAACTGCTTCACTAAACAAAATGTACTACTATGAGATTAAATGGAATATGAGGAAGCAAGTATATTTGTTTCCCAATCAATATTTAATATATTTAGGCTACTCTAAAAAAAAGATATGATTTGCTTAATATATTCCATTCATTATCAAAACTAATATAATTAATATTAGTGTCAAATTGTGTAAGAATCATTCAATGGAATATGAAAAAGCTTGTACTCGCATCAAATTTATTTTTCATTAAAAATAACCACGTAATATGCGACCAATCATATATGAAAATAACAAACCACCTAATTACATTAATATTAGCAATATGGAGTTGATTGAATACATCGATATGGATGGAGGCGTTTGACATATTTGAAATAAAAAATCCTCAACTTGTTATTTTATTGAATAATATAGAAAAAATGGATTATAGTATAATAAAAGATGAACGACCCATTTAAATACGATGATTACAAACACAAAACGACCTATATAAAGAAATAAGAATTATTATATATATATATATATATATATATATATATATATATATATATATATATATATATATATATATATATATATATATATATATATATAATATCATTGCAATTAGGATTGCAAATTTATATATCATATACATTTCGTGTGTAAGTATCTTCAATTTTTTTCTCATCTTAAAAAAAACTCATAAATTTATATGAATTCTTATACGTTTCAAATATCCGGGGACCCATCAAAAATCAAGTGCATATATTGAACTATTTTTTACCAAGTATATTCTTATACGTCCCAAATATCTAGGGATCCATCAAAATTTAAATGGATTTATTGAACTATTTTTTCTGAAGCATCAAGATTAGTATGTATGCGAGTACTTTATAAAGATGGAGAAAACCAAAGTAAGCCAAAGTGTATAAAGACTTAGAGAAGAGAGAAAAGAGCGACCCAAAGTTTCGAGAGTTTGGATTACATAAGAGTTTTGTATAGAAGATTGAATAATTACGAAGAGAATTAGGATTATCTAGAAAATAATTACAAAACATAAACCATTCATGACTCATGCTAGTTATGGATGTATTGCACAACATTCTCTAAAAACCTCATATATAATTTAACTTATAACTTGAAGGGGTAACAATCATAATTCTCATAATACAGTCTTCATCACCTGCTCTATTTTATGAATACCTCTACTAAGGCAAATAGCGAGCAAAGCAGTAAAATATGTCAAACTCTAAATAATTAACTCATAAGGCTTAACATACTAGTCATTACTAGTATATCACAAACACTCTAAGCAATGTCTGCTTAAGAATATATACAAATCGACCCATCAAAAAATTGATATGAATAATCAACTTTTTATCAAAACAGTATTTAATTTAAAAGTTGTAATTTGAAGGACAGAAATTTTATATTTAAACTCATTGGAAAAAACAAAATATAGAAAAACAATTCAGCAAAGATAAGTTAATAACCCAATATTTGAAGCCAGAATAGTAGAGAGTCAAGAAGGAAATGCAAAACACGAAAGACATAGCGGAAAAGAGGTTAGAATACTTAAGCAATTATATATGTGGAGAGGGAAAAGAGGTTAGATGATTTTCTTATGGAGATTGGAATCGTTTTTTGAACTCTGAGGATAATCTGAAGCGTTCGACCACTTCCTTTATCTTTCGAAAGGTGGAATGCGAGAGGCCTATCGGTAAGAAGGGACGGTTGCTGAAGAGGCCGAAATAATTTTAGAAGAATGATACCTGAGAAATGGTTGGGAAGAGGAATCTAGGTCAAGCCAGCGGGTTCGACGGTTTCCTTCAATGGAATGCAAGAGGTCCATCGGTAAGAAGAAATGGTTGTTGAAGTGGCCAAAATAATTTGAGAATAATGATACCTGAGAAATGGTGGGGAAGAGGAATCTAGGTCAAGCCACTGAAGAGTCGAAATCGCAGACGAAGTCGAAGAGTCAAAATCACATATGAAACAGATGGCATGGTGTTAATCAGTAATTAATTAGTTTAATTGAAATTTTTTTAAAGCAATTATTAATTAGGTTAATTATTAAAAAGATTTATATTATTTAAGATTTATTATTTATTTATAATATAATGAAGGGTCAAGATAATATTTGAAGTAATAAATTGTAAGGTCAGGATCTTCTTTGAAAGGAAATTCAAGCGGCTTTTATAATAATAGTATAGATAATACCCCTTCTTAGGAGAGGGACAAGCATGTGCTAATACATGTGATGCCTTTGATTCTTCTAACCCTCCTTTCCCTTGCTTATCATTTTAAGGTCATGAAGTCCCCCCATTTCCATGAGACAATCTTAACTCCCCTTCATCTATAGAAATACCTTCGATTATCATTCATAACCTCAAGGGACATTCATTATGGTTTAAATCATGCGTATTATATTGATTCGTTCTTCAATTTATGGGAAGACCGACCATTTGTAATCCTAGACTGTGGTTATTAGAAATTATTCTAACTAGGTTAGGTCTCATGGGTTTTTCCTTTTTGCGGTTTTGGCATGAAATATCTTATATCTCCATCTTGATTTCATTCTACTTTTTTAATTGTGTGGATCATTGTTCATATAAGGTGATAAAAATCTCAATTTCTTTCTCTTTATCAACATAACTTTTGATACAATAAAAGTGTATTCGAATATCTTGATACAAATTTTCCCTTATTAATACTCTTTTTTTCATCTATTTGTTTCTTTATTTGCTCTCTATAATTAAAATGCAACATCTGGCGAATATTTATCATGATTATTTGTGTATATTCATTTCACTATTTTAAAAATACATGATGTAGGAATATGTTTTGCAGGTATGATAATTCTTTGAACATCAATGTTTTAGGACCAATGCATGTCATTAATTTTACAAAGAGGTGCAAAAAACTTGAAATGTTTCTACACGTTTCAACAGGTAAATATACACTTATCTATGAATTAATAACTAAGCAAATTTTATTCTTTGATTTTGCAATTACGTGATTAAATTTATTAAGGCTCTAATTTGATCATATAGAATGTTAATGTGAGCAAATTCATGAGATGTTATTGGATTCTTATTATGCTAGATGTGTTATAATTAATGAATTTAATTAAATTTGTAGAGGAAATCTCTTAAGTTCACCATATGTCTATTAAAAAATAATGTGGCACTTCATATTCAATGCAACTCCTAAAACTCTATATGACTTTTCATATTTCTATGCAATTTTTAGTCTCCTAGTAAATTTAGAATGATTCATGGTGCGGTATAAATAGATATATAATCTCCACTTTCATGTGAGCAAAACATTTTAAACAATTGACTGTGTTTGTTCTGTATGTAAAAATTTATATTCTTCTTTCATATGCTTTCACCCTTCAAATTGATAGTTGATATGTCATCAAAAAATTATCTTGATTGGACACGAATCTCGAAGCAAAAACCAAGTTGGAAACTTCAAAAATTATTCCAAAGATCATCTGAACTCCGATTTCAGCAAACTTATAGTCGAACTGAGCGTCTCGGAAATACGAACCCAACGACACCAAATTCAACTCAATCCGAGCCCAAATGAGTCCAAATCAAGGACCTGAAGCGCTGTTGGAAACTTCGAACAGCAATTTGATTTACCAAACGGTCTCCGATTTTGACGAGCTTATAGTCAAATCGAGCAGCTCGACGAGACAAATCCAACGAACCCAAGATCGTTGAATTCTAATACCATTAAGACCTTCAAATGCTCAATAAATGGTTCACGATCAAGGGATTCAATATCGGCCGTTCATCCGGATCACTCCTTATTTGCCCCTGATCCCTCATCTATTTACGGGCTATGCCACTCTAGAAAAACTATAAATAGCCCCTCTTTTCTCTTAAGAGGGGACGGAAGCCAAGAAGAGAAGAAGAGAAGAGAAGTCTAGGAGGGAATAGCTCCTCCTCGACCACCGCCGGAACACTGCCGGAACACCACCGGGACCCCACCAGAACATCGCTGGAACACCGCTGGGCGCCCGAAGTACGCCGGAGCTCGGGCCGATGCCAGAGTAACGTCGTAATTCTACCCAACTTGCAAGTGACACTGGAATTCTACCGGACACCCGAGTGACATCGGAACTCTGCTTGGCCTTGTAATCAACTTTCAATACTCATTATAATCTGATCATCCTGAATTTCAAGGATGAATCAGTCTCCTGTATTTCAAACAACGCTAGTGGAACTCTTTCAACTGGGCGTGGCCCCGTGGTTTTTTTCCTTTCCAGGGTTTTTCATGTACAAATACTGGTGTTCTTTTATTTTCTGTTTGTGTGCTGGATATATGTATAAGCTGAGACGGAAATTTAAACTCTATCGCCTCATATATTCGAGTCCGCAACAGTTTGGCGTCGTCTGTGGGAAATTTATCCCACAACTTCAAGTATTGTTACGATGGTCAACAGGTGCAGCAGTCGTATTATTGGAGCTTCTCGCTCCAACTCCAACCAGTCCAGAAATCAGTCTATGAATCATAGACGCTCGATATCTACCTCTTTCTACCCGAGGGGCAAAAAATACCTAAAGATGGGACCTCGGGACCCTCCCTAGAAGAGAGAATTCGAAAGATGGAAGAATCTCAAAACGAGATCCTACAACTCCTACGAGAGACTCGACAACCGACTCTAGCACCTCAAGAGGAGGATCTCCTCCCTCGAGATCCACCACGTGTCGAAGCTGTTCAAATCAAACATCTTCAAGCTGAGATTCCTCTTCCTCTGCCCAGGAGGCGTTCGCAGTCACATCAAGATGACAAACTGGCCGATACAGCAAGTTCTACCCATCCTTCGCGCACAGGTCGGCAGTCTCGCCTTCCTCAAGACCTCCCTGAGGAGTTAGCCCGACCTCATGTTGCTGGGCTCCCTCGCAATGCCCTACGCCACGAACTACGATAATTGGTCCGAGAGGAGTTCCCTACGGGAGGTGTAAGGCAACCTCTTTGTCAGTGGGACTTTCAGGAGTCGTCACCCCTGATGGAAGCTATTCTTCAACATCCTATTCCAGCTAGCTTTAAGCTACCAAGCATTGAGTCCTACGATGGGACATCCGACCCGTATGAGCACATCAACCATTACCAGACCATCATGCATATTCAACGAGCCTCAGACGCACTCCTTTGCCAGGTTTTTCCTGCCTCTCTTAAAGGACAAGCTCGAATATGGTTCTATTCACTTCCGGCCGGAACGATCCCCACATTCATCAAATTAGCCAAAATATTTGTCGAACAGTTCGTAGCCAACCGAAGAATTACTAAGGATTCTTCTCACCTTTTAGGGATCCGTCAAAATGAGGGAGAATCATTGAAAGAGCACTTCCAACGGTTTTCTATCGAGGCTCGACAGATTCCAGGAGTAGACCCAGAATTGCTCAAAGAGGTCTTTCTTGGAGGTCTTCGTCCTAGCCCCTTTTATTCGGCACTCATGTGTGATACTGTTCATTCATATATCGATCTGATCCATTTTGTGGAAGCACATATATCAACAAATGAGGCAATAAATGCTCATAGAAAATAGTTTGAGCAAACCACTGGGAAGCGCAAGGGAGCACCTAAGGTGGATAATCCATCATCACAACGGAAAAAGCAAGGGAAGAGCAATCTACCTCCTAGGACCCCATTGCCACGATGAGAACCTCGACAGGAGAAGGAGTACACTCCGATCAACACATCTCGAGCAAATGTGTTAATGGCGATTCAAGATTAGGACAAAGTGAAGTGGTCGCATCCTTTGTAGTCGAATACAGGAAACCAAGATCAGTATTGCCACTTTCATCGTAGTCGTGGCCGCACTACTGAAGCCTGTAGGCAACTTAAGGAGGAGATTGAAAGAATCATCTGTCAGGGCTATCTTCGACAGTTTATTGGGAATCCACCTACCCGAGAAGAAGCTCGTCCCACTGGGGGGAAAAATCAACAACAAAGACAACCAGTGAATAACCGGATAACGGTTGACGAAATTGAAATAATCATCGGAGGCCCCTTACTATCCGACCAAGTCTTTTTGACTGTGGAAGAAAATCCAACTCCAAAAAAGGCTCGTATTGATCATTCCATCACATTTGATGATTCCGACTTGGAAGGAGTAAAAACCCCCCATCAAGATCTGCTTGTCATTAACGCAGGCATAAGTGACCCGTGTTACAATGCCAAAAGAATTCTTGTGGACAATGGAAGCTCCGTAGATGTCCTATTCTACTCTACTTTTCTCAACACGGGTCTCTCAAGAGAAAAAATTCAACCTGCTGCAGCTCCTTTATATGGATTTGATAATCGACCTGTATGAGCGGAAGGCATAATCAATCTCCTAGTAGTACTTGGAGAATTTCCTTGACAAACTGCACACTCCATTCAATTTATTGTGGTAAAGTCCGAATCAGCTTATAACGCTATCTTTGGGAGACCGCTCCAGTCAATTTTTGGGATCATCGCCTCCATCCCTCACCTCAAGTTGAAGTTCCATACCCCATCAAGAGTCAGTGTAGAATGCGGAGATCAGAAAATAGCACAAACATGCTATCTTAGGCAGGTCAAGCCTCGTCCAACGATTACCCTGAGCATCGAGGACTTTGATCTACGGAGCAAAGATATCCCTCAGAGAGTTTTCCCTGTAGAAGACCTTACTACTGTATCTATATCTGAAGAGCATCCTTCAAAGACAGTGCGAATTGGATCACTTCTCTCAGATGATGAGAAGAAAAATTTTACAGATTTTCTACGAGAAAATCAAGATATTTTTGCATGGAGTCCAACAGATATGCCCGGAATTGACCCCGAAGTGATCATTCACTCCCTCAAAGTCAATCCAATGTGCAAACAGATTATCTAGAAGAAATATAACTTTGCACCAGATCGCCAGCAAATGATTGAACAAGAAGTGGATAAACTTTTGGAAGCCGAATTTATACGAGAGGTGCACTATCCTACTTGGTTAGCAAATGTTGTCATGGTTCGGAAGGGGAGTGGAGCTTGGAGAATGTGTATAGATTATACTGATCTCAACAAAGCTTGCCCAAAAGATAGTTTTTTGCTCCCTCGCATCGACCAGTTAGTTGATACCACCTCTGGTCATCAGATGCTGAGCTTTATGGATGCCTACTCCGGCTATAATCAAATAAAAATGAATCCTGCTAATGAAGAAGTAACAGCTTTTCAAACAGACAAAGGATTGTACTGCTACCGGGTGATGCCCTTCAGGCTAAAAAATGCTTGAACAACTTATCAGCGCCTCATGAATAAGGTTTTTAAAAGCCTTATTGGACGTACTATGGAGGTATATGTGGATGATATATTGGTAAAAGGTTTTAAAAAATCTTAACATATCTCTGACCTGAAATAATGTTTCCACCTATTGAGACATTATAATATGCGACTCAACCCTGCTAAATGTGCTTTTAGAGTTGCTTCTGGAAAGTTTTTGGGGTTTATGGTAACCCATAGAGGAATCGAAGCTAATCCAGAAAAGATCAAGGCACTAAGAGACATGGTGCTGCCAAAGAACATCAAGGAGGTCCAAAGGCTGAATGGAAGAATTGCGGCACTATCTCATTTTCTGGCACGTTCAGGAGACAAATATTTGACCTTCTTCAAGATACTTAGAGGCGCTCGTAGCTCTGGGTTCCAATGGATAGATGAATGTCAAGAAGCCTTCGAATAATTATGAAAGTATTTGGCATCCCCACCACTACTTTCTAAACCAATACCAGGAGAGAGATTGTATTTGTATATGATTGTATCTGTCCAAGCCATTAGTTCGGTCCTAGTCCGAGAAGAAAATATTATACAACGTCCTATCTACTATGTCAGCAAGATTTTATCTAAAATAGAGGGACGTTATCCTTTAGCAGATAAGACATCATTGGTGTTAGTTTATTCTGCCAGAAAACTACGCCCTTACTTTCAAGCCCATTCAATTGGGTTTTACACAAATCTGCCATAAAAAGCATTCTGTAGAAGCCAAAAGCATCGGGCAGGCTCGTTAAGTGGTCTATAGAATTAGGAGAATTTGATATCCACTACTTGCCTAGGCCTGATATTAAATCTCAAGCACTAGCAGATTTCGTAATTGAATGCACCATCCCGGTATCTGATGTAGAACCGAGTGCTTCACCTTCTTCTCCATGCTGGACGTTATATGTCGATAGAGCTTCAGGAAGTTCCAGGGTTGGGGCTGGAATTTTATTAATCTCTCCACAAAAAGTTACCCTATAGTACGGGCTCCGACTCAAGTTCCCGGCAACCAACAACATAGCAGAATACGAGGCCCTTATTGCCAGATTAAGACTAGTAATTGACTGTGAGGTTCAGAGTTTAATAGCCCACACTGATTCCCAACTAGTCACCTCTAAGGTGGAGGGGGAATTTGATATTCACAATCCTCAACTGGCCCAGTATTGTAGCATTGTGAAGTTACTCTTGGCCCATATAAGAGAGTACCATATCATACATATTCCCCGAGAGCAAAATGAGAGAGCGGATGCTCTTTCAAAACTTGCTACATCAACAACAGGAGACATCTATAAAAGAAGGTGTATCGAGGAGATTCACTTTCCAAGCATTCAAGGTCCGTGGGTCATACAATCAATTGACGAGCCAAGAGAGATGTTTTGGATCGAACACATCTTATCTTTTCTTAAAGATGGGGTGCTACCTGAAGAACCCATGGCTGCAATACGACTTCAGAGATAAGCCATAAATTTCACCATTATTGGCAACGAGTTGTATAAGCGCTCCTTTACTGGGCTGTACCTCAAGTGTCTCCCACCATCAGAAGTTGATTACGCACTTTGAGAAGTTCATTCAGGAGTATGTGGAGAACATTTGGGAGGAAGAGCGTTGGCTTACAAGATTATGAGACAGGGATTCTATTGGCCTACAATGAAACAGGACGCACTTGAGTTTACACAAAAGTGCGAAAACTGTCAACTGCATTCCAACGTCACTCATACACCCGCTTTGGAGGTCGCATCACTTCAAAGCCCCTGGCCTTTTGCCCAATGGAGAATTAATATAATGGGACCTTTTTCTATAGCCACTGGATAGCAAAAATTTATTATTCTGGCTGTAGATTACTTCACCAAATGGGTGGAGGCAGAACCTTTAGCGAAGATTACTGAAGGAAATGCCAAGCAATTCTTATGGAAGAACATAATATGTCGCTTTGGCATTCCTGCGAAAGTCATCACTGATAACGAGACACAGTTCACCGGGAAGATCTTTACATCTTTTTGTAAGGATTTTCATATTTAACTCGTTCACACAGCTGTGCCCATCCTCAAGCTAATGGGCAAACAGAGGTTACAAATCGAACAATTCTAAAAGGGCTAAAGATACGCCTGGGGAAGGCTGGGGGGCAATGGGCCAAAGAACACCCCAATGTCCTCTTGGCTTATCGGACCACCGCCAGAACTCCTATAGGGGAAACCCCATATAACCTTTGCTTTGGTACAGAAGCAGTCATACCGGTTGATATCGGAGTTCCTAGCCACAGAGTTCAAACTTTTGACTTCAATAACAACGAGGAGAGGCTTAGAGTAAATTTGGATCTCCTCCCAGATGTAAGAGATGAAGCCTGACTCAGAACCGCTGCATACCACCAAAGAATCACCTGTCACTATAATCGAAGAGTGAAACCTCGCCCTCTCACCATTGGGGACCTAGTACTACGAAGCATTGAAGCCGCTGGAAAATGCCCTCGACGTAATAAACTCTCCCCCCTCTGGGAGGGTCCTTATTTGGTAGCGGCTATGGTCAAGCCTGGAACCTTCAAATTGAAGGATGCTGGTAGAAAAATGCTTCCCTGAACTTGGAACGTGGGCAACCTTCGTAAATACTATATGTAGGAGTTGATAATACTATCTGTCTATGTGTTATGTTTGTCTTGCATTTTATCTTCTCCTGTAGTCATGTTATGTATCTTTAAAGTTTTTCGTACATCCCTTGTGTGTTGATTATAGAAGAACTTTTTTCTTATATCCTTAAGTTGTTTTAGGGAACTGCTATCTTATATTGTGAAGTAATGTGATATTCACTTTATCGTGATATTCTCTCTTCTCCCCAAACTCTTTTTCTGTGATTCGAGAAATGCACAATCTATATTGTATCTCAATCACTGAGTGATCAATCCCAGGGGGATTTGATCCGACCTCTTCCACACAGGTTAATGTCATCAAGCTAAGGCTTTGACTAACAACCTCGGATAGGTCGAATATCCAAAGAGGATGTCTTGGATATCAAAATTATTTGATAATCAATCCCAAGGGGACTTGATCTGACCTTTTCCAGACAGGTTAATGTCACAAAATAAATGCTTTCACTAATAGCCCCGGATAGGCCAAAACCTTTAAAAAAAAGGGATATCTCACATTTGCTCAAGTCAAAAAGAGATCACTAAAATATTCTCATCCAAATAGAAGTAAAACTAAGTAAATTTCATTTGCATGTGAGAAAGGAACATCAACGACTTCTTTATATATCATTGAACATTGAGTACATCAAGTGGAAACATTAACATCTAGCACACATACAATCACTAGAAAGGAAGCAAAGTGATATAAAACAATATCAAAGTCATCCTACATAATATCAACATCATCCTCGTCCTCCTCCAAGGCAAAAGTTCACTGTAACTCACTCTCCAGCTCTTCACCACCAGAGTCTGAAGAAGCATCACCAGAAGCCTAGCTAGGAGTCAACCCCTCGATCTCCGCTCTAGTCTTGTGATATACTATACGTACGCCCTTCATAAAGCCCCTGATGAAGCCATCCTCTGCGCACTCTACCTCCAAGGCCTTCACCTCCACATCATAAATATGATTGTGAGCTTCCTAAATATGGTCCTCAATGATTATCTTGAAAGCATAAGATTTCTTGAATAGCTGCAGATGGTAACTGCTGGACCTCCTTCTCGGAAAGTACACTCTGAAGCCTCTTATTCTCAGCCTCAAGGATTTGCTGAGTCTTTTCCTACTACTTGATCGTCGCCTGTGCCTCCACCAATTCTATATGCAAATGATCCATCCGTTCATTCTAAGAAGAGGCTAAAGTGATCTTATTGGCCAACTCTGCTCTATACCCCTCAAGCTGATCCTCCACCACCTTCATCTCCTTCACTTTGCTGTCATATTTCTTCTTGTACTCTCCCTGAAGGTATTTAACCTTAACAAATTCTTTGTTCCAATCATTCAGAGTCTTGGTCATCTCGAGCTTGAAATTAGAATACTAAGACAAGAGTATATCAGAAATATATTCCTTAAGAAATATAAAAAAAAGGAAGAAGTAAAGGAGAACTCACCAACTCCTCAGCCCGCCGACGACCAATGCACTGATGGTTCAACACATCTTCTGGAATGTATGACTTGGATGGAGAAACTCGAGGACCTTTGCTAACAACTATCAAAACCTCATCTGCCTTCTTCTTCCTTGGTGCCTGCAAACCTTCCTCACTCCCTGGTCGCTTGGAGTGGCCCTTTTGGGGAAACACTTCTGAAACTCTAACAGACTTCTTCAACATTTGCGCATGTGACCTCCCTGCTTGAGTAGATAATCCAACCTTAAACAAATACTCTTCATCTATGTATCTACTCAAGTAGCACACCTCGTAGTGTAGAGCGTCTAAATTAGGAAGCTTGAGTATCCTCAACAAATCTTCTGCTCCAATGTGAAGGGGGACGGGTAACTCTTTCAACTTCCCCCATTTCTCCTAAAGACCCCAATCATTCTGCACATAAAAAAATTACTGATCCAACCTTTTGAGGGGTCTCGAGTGTGGATATCCAACCACTTGGACCTGAAATAAATGCGTCCCTGCACGTCGCTAAAAAGACGCCCCATCCAAGAAAGGCACTCTGAGGAAAGTACCACTCCACGGTCTCTAAAAAGTATGATCAGGCCCATCACGATCAACATGACTCTGTAGGAAAATTGAGATAAGCACACCCCACAAATAGTCAGAATATCGATCAGTTCAGAAGTAGGAAAAAACCGCAGCCCCGCTCGTAAACTAAATTCATACACCGTCACATATCCAAGGGGAGGGAAGCAGGCACGATCAGATCTGGCCGGCACCTTCATCACTAAATCATTAGGAAAATGAAATTTTTTCCTAAACGAGATGAAAGAGTCCTTAGTGATGGTGAAAATCACATCGTCAGCCTTCGACGCCTTTTGAATCTTCTTTGAAACTTCAGATCGTTACGCAGGATGATCTTCCGAAGGATTTTTAGAGGATACAAGATCACCCATTTCGCTTCCTTTACTAAAGAGGGGCGCAAATTAAAGTAGAAAAAATCACCTACAAAATGAAAGTTCGAAAGGGATGTTAAGCCCTAGTGAACTAGTCCCGAGGCTAACCAAGAGGGGGGGTGAATTGGTTATTTAAAAATTTCACGATAAGTACAAAAAATCTTTTCGATACTTAGCAGCGGAAACAAGTCAACAATAACGAAAAGATCAACCAACGATATTCACCCAAGTAGTTTATATTAAAAAGTAAAGTGCAAAACTGAATCAGAAAAGTAAACCAGATTTTATAGTGGTTCAGTCAACTTGACCTACGTCCACTCCCCGGAGCCTCCCCTCCGGGTATTGCACTAAACGAAAGTGACTCTCCTTTTGCTCCCACAGCAAGGCGGAGAAGCCTGTATAAAACACCTCCTTTTCACCACACGATGAGGCAGAGAACCTGACCTCCTTTCGCTTCCTCCTGAAGCAGGCAGAGAACCTTCGAACTCCTTTTGCTTCCACCTGAAGCGGGCAGAGAACCCCGGATCTTCTTGCGAACGATCCTCCCATGAAGAACACCGACTAGACGACAGACGACGAGCGGAGAAGATGACTCTGATCTGTGCTTGGAGCAACCTTAGTGAATCCCTCACTAACTCCCCCTCACAAGATCTCTTCTCTCTCTCCCAACTCTCTCTTCTCTCTAGGGTTTCTCAGGGAAGGAAGGTAGCAAAAGATTTTTCCAAAAATTGGAAAAAGTTCTTTTAAAGGAGGGCTTAAAATTTGCCCTAAATCTCAACTGGTCGGCCAAGATCGTCCAGGACGATTGATAGATCGTCCTGTACGATCAGTTCAAATTCAGCTGTTTTAGCCTGGACGATCTAGCTCTTCTGGACGATCAGTAGAAAAAGTTGTTCATATCGTCCCGTACGATCCTGCGATCGTCCGGGACGATTAGTTCAAATTGAGGGAAATCGTCCAGAAGACAGTTCGGGTCGTCCAGAGAAATCTGTGTTGGACGACCAAAAAATGACTTGATCGTCCCGGACGATAGGGGCATCATCCGGTACGACTAGTTCAAAAAGGCCCCAAATCGTCCTGTACATAGTTCTGGACGTACAGCTTAAATGCACTAGACGATCAAGATCGTCCGGGACGATCCTGCGATCATCCAGGATGATATGATCGTATCAACCAAACATTAATTGCTTTCCTTAATTACCAGATTAAATTAGGCATGATTGTACTGGATCGTCCGGGATGATACACGTATCATCCGGGACGATCAGACCAAGTATCTAAAAATAAGAACTTGCCTAACTTGATCTGGCGGCTGAGACTTTCTGATTTGGGAATATCGTCCCGTACGATCCGTAGATCGTCCAGGACGATCGGCTCATTCAGACCCTCTTAACTTAGTCGCCCTAATTAGGGTTTCTATTTTAACTGGATCGTCCAGGACGATGTGGATATCGTCCAAGACAATCTGAACAAATTTGCAACAGAAACTCTAATTCACTCAATCTCTCTCCCTGAGTGGTGTGTGCAAGGTTACTTAGCTAGGGAATCAGTTACATTACAATTGACTCAATAAAAAGAAAAATCATACATTTGACACACTTGGACCCTATCTTGAGTTAGCTTGAGTGGCTCGCGGTCTTTTGTGCCTGAAACAGATTAGCCAAGCAAAACACACTGGAAACATGTTTGTCATCATCAAAACCAGATTTGCAACAATCTCCCCCTTTTTGATGATGGCAAACATTTGTAAAGTAGTCTGAAAATAAAAGTAAACTAGGAGATCCAACAAATAAATATTTTTTAAATTTTCCTTTAACAGCTAAAACAATACATGAAGCATGACTCAGAAAAAAGAAACAGACACGACTACAACTGACTCCCCCTTTTGACATCACAAAAAGGAGAAGCGAATAACATAACACGGAAATAAAACATAAAATAAAACAACTACAAAACAGGAAAATCAGAATTTTTCCTTGATTTTAGATTCAAAAATCAATGACAGGATGATTGACAGCGCTGAAATCCAAAAAAGGTTGGAAATAATCAACTTTCGTAACTCCGACCCCGGGCACCTTATCGATGCAAACCTCTTTCAACACAAAAATCCGATTCAAAAGAAGAGACATTAGATTTGAAAAGAGATCCTTTCAAGCCTCGTTCCAAAAAAATATCTGATATAATAGTGTTACAAAGTAAAAAATCAGAAATCAAGATTTTCAAAACTCAAGCTTTTGAAAATATTAAGTGGCGCACAGAATCCTCTAAGACATTTAACAATCTGAAAGGAAAGAAAGCTTGTTTTGGGCTCATTTTGTGCCTCTTTTTCAAATTGGTTGGCGCTTTGCGCATCTTTTGATTTTTGATACACTTTGTGTATCCAATTTGGCACTTTCGCATCTTTTCAGTTTTGGGCTCATTTTATGCCTCTTTTTCAAATTATCTGGCGCACTGCGCATCTTTTATAAGCTTTCTCCTTTTCATAATCATTAAAGAGTCTCAGCTGTGAGATTATCTTCCAGACATAGGAGATGACTCTCCGCAGTAAGGAAGAATGATTCACAAAATAAAATCCATACAACATATGATAAATGCAATCACTTGGTTTAGAAAATCAAACTAATGACTCAAGACTTTGAAAAACACTATTGATATGAGGCAGATTACTGTAGGAAGAGAAAATAATCTCTATTTCAAAAACTAACATTTTAATTTTGAAAAGGATTTTTATTCAAAAGAAACTACACACCAGTAAAGGCGTTAGAGGAAGAGAAACAATTATCAATGTTTCTTCCCTTTAACAGATTCAGCGAAGTCAATCACTGCTTATCAGCTTCCAAACCAAAACAAGATAAAAACTCCCAGTCAAAAATTTAGATCACCAGAAATAGTGAGCGGTGATCAGATCTTGAAAAGCATAAAACAGTAAGTGCAAGATATGAACCCGTAAATAAATAAAAATAGGTAGAAAATCATAGCAAAGTAAATACTCAAATCAAACTAACAAAAAGGGTAACACAGAAATCAGCAGAAGAAATAAAATCAACTGAAAGCAAATAATCAAACCAAAACTAACTAACAGAAATCAGAAATCAGAATACAAAAACTAACTAACAGAAATCAGAAAACAGAATACAAAAAACTAACTAACAGAAATCAGAATACCAATCATAACAATCATAAATCAGCAGTCATCAGAATCAAGCATTTATATCAATCACTCCTAATCTGGTTCTCAAAATGCTGAATGAGTCAAAGGCTAGTGGTTTAGTGAATATGTCAGCCAGCTGATTTTCAGTTGCTACGTGGTGTAGCTCAATGTCCCCTTTTGTAACATGGTCCCTAATGAAGTGATGCCTAATATCAATGTGTTTGGTCCTAGAATGTTGGATTGGATTCTTAGAGATACAGATGGCACTAGTATTATCACACAGAATAGAAATTGTGCCAACAGGTACTCCTAAATCCAAGACTTGCTGCTTCAACCAAAGAACTTGGGCCACACAACTCCCTAAGGCAATGTACTCAGCTTCAGCAGTGGAAAGTGCAACTGAGTTCTATTTTCTACTGGACCAGGAGACTAACGATTGTCCTATGAATTGACAAGTCCCAGAGGTACTCTTCATATCCACCCTACACCCCACAAAGTCAGAGTCAGAATATCCAATGATCTCAAAAGAGGTGCTGTGCCTAGGGTACCAAATTCCTAGGTTTGGGGTCCCTAAAAGATATCTAAGAATTCTCTTAACAGCAGTCAGGTGGGACTCTTTAGGATCAGCTTGAAACCTAACACAAAGACAGACACTAAACATGATATCAGGTCGGCTAGCAGTCAGGTAAAGCAGTGACCCTATTATCCCTCTATACTTCTTCTGATCAACAGATTTTCCATTTGAATCCTTATCTAACTGAACTGAGGAGGGCATGGGAGTATTGATTGGCTTGGCTTTGTCCATTTCATATTTCTTCAAAATGTCCTTAGTGTATTTTTATTGATTGAGAAAGGTTCCATCATCCGTTTGCCTTATGCTAAACCCCAAAAAGTAGGACAATTCTCCCATCATACTCATCTCAAACTCTTTACTCATTATTTTAGAAAACTCTTCACATAAGTATTTATCAGAAGATCCAAAAATTATATCATCAACATAGATCTGGACAATGAGTAAGTCATCTCCTAATCTCCTCAGAAAAAGGGTGGTGTCTACGCTCCCCTTAACAAACTCTCTTTCTAATAGGAATGTGCTAAGCCTCTCATACCAAGCTCTGGGTGCCTGTTTCAATCCATATAAGGCCTTTTTTAATTTATAGACATGATTTGGATATTGGGAACTCTCAAAACCTGGGGGTTGTTCTACGAAAATATCTTCTTTAATTACCCCATTTAAAAAGGCACTCTTAACATCCATTTGAAACAGCTTAAATCCCTTATAACAGGCAAAGGCCAGTAGCCCTCTAATGGCTTCCAATCTAGCTACAGGGGCAAAAGTCTCCTCAAAATCAATCCCTTCTATCTGATTATACCCCTTAGCCACCAATCTTGCCTTATTTCTCACCACCACACCAGAATCATTCATCTTATTCTTAAAGACCCACTTGGTTCCCACAATACTTTGATTTTTAGGTCTTTCTACTAACTCCCAAACATCATTCCTTACAAATTGATTCAATTCTTCCTGCATAGCTAAAATCCAAAACTCATCCGATAAGGCTTGATTGATGTTGGTGGGTTCAGTCATTGAGATAAAGGCAGAATGGTTTACTTCCTTCCTAAGTCCATGCCTAGTCCTAACACCTTCAGAAGGGTCTCCTAAGATCAGTTCTTTAGGATGACTCGAAGAATATCTCCAATCTCTAGGCAATGGGGTTTGAGGTTCTACCCTTTCCTCCAAATTTGTATTTCCAACTCCTTGGGTAACCTCAACAATCTCTTCATCTTCTACTTCAGATCTAGACTCCTTAGGATGATATTCATCAAACACTACATGGGTTGTTTCTTTCACCACCAAAGTCCTCCTATTGAACACCCTAAAGAATTTCCCCACACTTGAATATCCTAAGAACACTCCTTCATCAGATTTGGGGTCAAATTTTCCTAAGGGTGACTTCCCGTTGTTTAGAATGAAAACCTTACAACCAAAGACATGGAGGTGGGACAGATTTGGTGTTCTACCCTTAATGATCTCATAAGGTGTCTTGTTCAGTTTGACTCTCACATTCACCCTATTCAGCACATAACAGGCAGTGTTCACCGCTTCAGCCCAAAAGTATTTTGGAAGTGAATACTCGGCAAGCATGGCTCTAGCGGCTTCCACTAAGGTCATGTTCTTCCTTTCAGCTACCCCGTTCTGCTGAGGGGTCCTAGGAGCTAAAAAATTGTGACTAATCCCATGATTCTCACAAAAACTTCCAAATCTTTCATTTTCAAACTCCCCTCCGTGATCACTATGGATGGTAATAATCTCACATCCTAACTTCTTCTGAATCCAAGTAGAGAAAGATCTAAACTCATCAAATGACTCAGATTTGTGTGACAAAAACTTAACCCAAGTGAACCTTGAATAATCATCAACAACCACAAAACCATAGACTCTCCCCCCTAAGCTGGCAGTGCTAATGGGTCCAAAGAGATCCATGTGAAGAACTTCTAAAGGTCTAGAGGTGCTAATGTCCTTAACAGAGTGAAAAGAGGACTGGACTTGCTTCTCCAACTCACAGGCATCACACAGGTGATTCTTAGTGAACTTAAGCTTGGGCACACCTCTAACTAAGTCCTTTTGGGTGACTCTCCTAAGGGTTTTCATACTGGCATGACACAATCTCCTATGCCATAACCAAGACTCATCAGCAGTAGTTTTTAAGCAAATTGAATTATCAGATTTAATGCTACTTACATCCAGCTTGTAGACGTTGTTGATCCTTTGCCCCTGCAAAACAACTTCATCATTTAGGCTTAAAATGCAGCAGTGGGCAGGAATTTGATGCTGTATCCCTTGTCACAGAGTTGACTGATGCTCAGCAGGTTGTGTTTCAGTCCATCTACAAGCAAAACATTATCAATCATAAAGTTCTTTGAATCACCAATTATACCTGTGCCTACCACCTTCATGGTGGTGTTATCTCCAAGTGTAACCTTGCCTCCAGCTCTGGCCTCCAGCGAAATGAACTGATTTGCATCTCCAGTCATATGTCTAGAACATCCGCTGTCCAGGTACCACATGCTCTCATGAGGTCTTGTGTGAGAGCACACCTACAAAATCATCAAATGTCAGTCTTAGGAACCAAAACTGGTTTGGGTTCCTTCTTATGAAAAGAAGAATGCGATGCATGCATGCTGTGAAACAGGCAGTTTGGGTCTCCACACCCAATGTGTACTACGGTGAACAGTACAAGTGTGTGATATGTGTCCTAACATGCCACATGAAAAACATCTAACACCAGGAAAAGGATTAACTAAACATCGTGAGTGATAGTGCCTCTTCCTAGTAGTGTATGAAACATGCTTTGATGAACTTGCAACAGAATTTTTAAAAGGTGGCGGTGCATAAAACTGTTCAAAGGTAGGCGGTGTTTTGTTCTTTTCAAAAGCACTGATTTTTACTTCCAAAAACTCATTCTCTTTCTTTAAACTTGCAATTTCAAATTTTAAAGTGCCATTGTTACTTTCTACTACACATGCCATTATATCTAACTCTTTAAAAGCTTTTTCTAAATCAACATGCGTGGTTTTCAAAGAATCATGCTCAGAAACTAAATCAGAATATTTTTTGTTCAATTCATCAAACTCATCAAGCAGAGACATGTGATTGGAATCGAGTGTGGAATAATCTTTAACTACAGAATCATGCTCTTTTTATAAAGTCAAATAATCTAATTTCAAACTAGCATGAGTTTTCTTAAGCTTCCTATATGATATATGAATCTTTTCAAAAACTTCAAATAACTGATCGTAAGTAAGCTCACATACCTCTTCCTGGTCCGACTGACCAGGGTGATCATCCGCCATCAGACACAAGTTTGTTTCCTCCTCTTCAGCTTCAGTCTCAGAAGAGTCGGATGCAGAGTCTGCCCAGAACGCCTTCTGAATCCGCTTCTTGTCCTTCCTGAACTTTGGTTTCTCCTCACTCTTCTCCTTGCTTGGGTGAGCTTTAAGTGTTGGACAATCAGCCTTAATGTGTCCAGGCTTCCTGCATTCAAAACAAACCGATTCAGATGAACCCTTAAAGTTTTTATTGAACTTACCCTTGTTCCACTTCTGATAGTTCTTATGTTTCTTCCTTAGAAAGCTTTTGAATTGCCTTGTGATTAAGGCAACTTCATCGCTATCAGACCCGGAAGTGCTAGCATCTGAATCTTTGGCCTTTAGTGCCACGGTCTTCTCTTTCTTGCGTTCACCTGCATCAAGTTGCCTTTGGTTCACCCCTTCCTCGTAAGCAATGAGTGATCCAAGTAAGCTGTCAATAGAATAAGTATTTAAATCTTTGGATTCAGTAATAGCAGTAATCTTAGCATCATAAGAAGCAGGCAAACATCTAAGAATCTTGTTCACTCTTTCGTAGTTGGTAAGTTCTCTACCTAAAGCATGCAAAGAGGTAACAATCTGAGTGAACCTTGTGTACATTTCTGAAATAGTCTCACTAGGTTTCATGCGAAAAAGTTCGTAATCATTTAACAAGATATTTAACCTAGATTGTTTGACTTCAGTTGTACCTTCGTATGTTATACATAACCTATCCCAGATT
The DNA here is from genome assembly GCA_019925795.1 of Dendrobium chrysotoxum. Classification (NCBI taxonomy): domain Eukaryota; kingdom Viridiplantae; phylum Streptophyta; class Magnoliopsida; order Asparagales; family Orchidaceae; genus Dendrobium; species Dendrobium chrysotoxum. Next base: position 50,791,255 of record CM034308.1, read on the forward strand.
TCCTTTCCCGTTGTACAAGTAGAAACACGCATATAGTCTTCAGATTTTAAAGCACAAAAGAAACAGTTCAAACATTTTGCATTCAACTGTGCTAAATCACGATCATCAAACGTCCAATCAGCAAACGGCAATTCAGTTTTCACATTGTTAATCATTCGAAAAGGTGGTTCGTATCCGTCCTTAACTAACATCCACATGCGATAATCAATAGATTGCAGAAAAGTAGACATGCGTGTTTTCCAAAAATCAAAAGGAATATTGTCAAACAACGGTGGTCTGGTAATAGAATAACCTTCAGCAGTATTACGATTGTTACAGTTAGCCATTGGATCAAATTCAAAAGTTTTTAAACAGAAATTTTGAATCACGCTCTGATACCACGTGAAAGTTCGAAAGGGATGTTAAGCCCTAGTGAACTAGTCCCGAGGCTAACCAAGAGGGGGGGGTGAATTGATTATTTAAAAATTTCACGATAACTATAAAAAATCTTTTCGATACTTAGCAGCGGAAACAAGTCAACAATAACGAAAAGATCAACCAACGATATTCACCCAAGCAGTTTATATTGAAAAGTAAAGTACAAAATTGAATCAGAAAAGCAAACCAGATTTTATAGTGGTTCGGTCAACTTGACCTACGTCCACTCCCCGGAGCCTCCCCTCCGGGTATTGCACTAAACGAAAGTGACTCTCCTTTTGCTCCCACAGCAAGGCGGAGAAGCCTGTACAAAACACCTCCTTTTCACCACACGGTGAGGCAGAGAACCTGACCTCCTTTCACTTCCTCCTGAAGCAGGCAGAGAACCTTCGAACTCCTTTTGCTTCCACCTGAAGCGGGCAGAGAACCCCGGATCTTCTTGCGAACGATCCTCCCATGAAGAACACCGACTAGACGACAGACGACGAGTGGAGAAGACGACTCTGATCTGTGCTTGGAGCAACCTTAGTGAATCCCTCACTAACTCCCCCTCACAAGATCTCTTCTCTCTCTCCCAACTCTCTCTTCTCTCTAGGGTTTCTCAGGGAAGGAAGGTAGCAAAAGATTTTTCCAAAAATTGGAAAAAGTTCTTTTAAAGGAGGGCTTAAAATTAGCCCTAAATCTCAACTGGTCGGCCAAGATTGTCCAGGACGATCGATTGATCGTCCTGTACGATCGATAGATCGTCCTATACGATCAGTTCAAATTCAGCTATTTTAGCCTAGATGATCTGGCTCTTCTGGACGATCAGTAGAAAAAGTTGTTCATATCGTCCCGTACGATCCTGCGATCGTCCGGGACGATTAGTTCAAATTGAGGGAAATCGTCCAGAAGACAGTTCGGGTCATCCAGAGAAATCTGTGCTGGACGACCAAAAAATGACTTGATCGTCCCGGACGATAGGGGCATCGTCCGGTACGATTAGTTCAAAAAGGCCCCAAATCATCCTGTACATAGTTCTGGACGTACAGCTTAAATGCACTAGACGATCAAGATCGTCTGGGACGATCCTGCGATCGTCCAGGACGATATGATTGTATCAATCAAACATTAATTACTTTCCTTAATTACCAGATTAAATTAGGCATGATTGTGTTGGATCGTCCGGGACGATACACGTATCGTCTGGGACGATCAGACCAAGTATCTAAAAATAAGAACTTGCCTAACTTGATCTGGCGGCTGAGACTTTTTGATTTGGGAATATCGTCCCGTACGATCCGTAGATCGTCCAGGACGATCGGCTCAATCAGACCCTCTTAACTTAGTCGCCCTAATTAGGGTTTCTGTTTTAACTGGATCGTCCAGGACGATGTGGATATCGTCCAGGACGATCTGAACAAATTTGCAACAGAAACTCTAATTCACTCAATCTCTCTCCCTGAGTGTGTGTGTGTAAGGTTACTTAGCTAGGGAATCAGTTACATTACAATTGACTCAATAAAAAAAAATCATACATTTGACACACTTGGACCCTATCTTGAGTTGGCTTGAGTGGCTCACGGTCTTTTGTGCCTGAAACAGATTAGCCAAGCAAAACACACTGGAAACATGTTTGTCATCATCAAAATCAGATTTGCAACACGAAAGACTGTGGAAAGCCTCTAAAGTAGGTAGAAAAAGGACGAAAATGGAGGGAGGTAGAGGGGAAGCCTCTAACTTCTGTGCAAAGGGAGGGCCGCCGAGTTAAGTAAGGAAAGTCACCTACTCAAAAATGGCGGAAGGCCTCAAAATGCCAAAAGCTAGAAGGAGAAAGGAAGAAGGGGCGAGTTCTTCCTAGGCCCCGGGGGGTCTATTTATAGTATTTTTGAGGGGGGAGGATTCCAAAATTTTATTAAATTCCCTAAATTTTTTGGAATTTTTTGGGCCCCACCACATTAAAAAAAAATAAATAAATACAAAATCAGCCGGCGGTTTCCTAACTTCCAGCCAAACAGCGTGGCCAAGCGCCGCAGTTAACCGCGCGGACGGGCCCAGGCGAGGGCCCAGGCGAGTCGTGCGTGGGCCCAGCCGGGCCGCAGGCGGGCGACTGCACGGGCCCAGGCGGGCTGCGGATCGGGCCAGGTGGGCCTCAGGCGCGCCGCGGGGCGCAGTTGTGAGCCGCCAGGGGCGGCTTCGACGGCGGTCGGTTCGGCCGGTTCGGCCGCCTATACATTTCCGGACTCCGATTTCGAGCCCGGACAGTCCAAATCGAACATTTTTTAGGTCCCTGGACACGAATCTCGAAGCAAAAACCAAGTTGGAAACTTCAAAAATTAATTCAAAGATCATATGAACTCCGATTTCAGTAAACTTATAATCAAACTGAGCGTCTCGGAAATACAAACCCAACGACACCAAATTCAACTCAATCCGAGCCCAAATGAGTCCAAATCAAGGACCCGAAGCACTGTTGGAAACTTCAAACATCAATTTGAGTTACCAAACGGTCTCCGATTTTGACGAGCTTATAGTCAAATCGAGTGGCTCGACGAGACAAATCCAACAAGCCCAATACCGTATAATTTTGATACCACTAAGACCTTTAAATGCTCAATAAATGGTTCACAATCAAGGGATTCAATATCGGCCGTTCATCCGTATCACTCCTTATTTGTCCCTGATCCCTCATCTATTTACGGGCTATGCCACTCCAAAAAAACTATAAATAGCCCCTCATTTCTCTTAAGAGGGGATGAAAGCCAAGAAAAGAAGAAGAGAAGAGAAGTATAGGAGGGAATAGCTCCTCCTCGACCACCGCCGGAACACCGCCGGAACTCCCCCGGAACACTGCCGGAACACCACCGGGACCCCGCCGGAACATCGTCGGAACACTGCTAGGTGCCTGAAGTACGCCGGAGCTCAGCCCGATGCCAGAGTAACGTCGTAATTCTGCCCAACTTGCAAGTGACGTCGGAATTCCACCGGACTCCCGAGTGACGTCGGAACTCTGCTTGGCCTTGTAATCAACTTTCAATACTCATTGTAATCTGATCATCCTGAATTTCAAGGATGAATCAGTCTCCTATATTTCAAACAATGCTAGTGGAACTCTTTCAACTAGGCTTGGCCCCATGGTTTCTTCCCTTTCCAGGGTTTTTCACGTATAAATACTGGTGTTCTTTTATTTTCTGTTTGTGTGCTGGATATACGTATAACGCTGAGACAGAAATTTAAACTCTATCGCCGCGTATATTCGAGTCCGCAATAATAGTATAGCTTATTCAAATCATCTTTTATTGAGAAATTTGAAGTATAACAACTACAATAATTAAAAATGGAGATATAATCTCCATATGCTATTAAAACTGAGTGTTGCACTTCATATTCAATGCAACTCCTAAAACTCTGTATGAATTCTCATATATCTATACATTTTTTAGCCTTCTAGTAAATTTAGAATGAATCATGGTGCAGTAAAAAACGAGATATAATCCCCACTTTGATGTGATCAAAACATTTTAAACAAAAAGACTGTGTTTGAGCTCTATAGTAGAAACTTAGTTTCTTCTTTCTTATGCTTTTACCTTTTAAATTGGTAATATAGCTTATTCTGATAATCTTTTAATGAGAAATTTGAAGTATAATATATGCAACAATTACTATACACTCTAATTGCAATTCTTATTTTTGAAGATCAATGCTATGAGTACTGGAAGATTATAATAAAGAACAACATACAGGTGAGGCTTATGAAAACCATTAGAACCAGAAGATGAAGCTCAATTCTCTAGAACAAGAAGGTTGGAGATGTTTGCTAGAAGGATTACAAGGCTGTAAGAAATTTTTAAAATGGAGTCTTAAGGACTTACACGGATCTCTAAAGGAACCACATACAAAGAAGCGTGAGAAATCATATAAGTGAGTATCATGGGATAAGATTGCAAGATCTATCAATATTCAAGTCCTTAGAAAATAGATTTAAATTTAAAAATGTGTGTGGCTGAATGGGATAAGATTGCAAGATCTATCAATATTCAAGTCCTTAGAAAATAGATTTAAATTTAAAAATGTGTGGGCTCCAAAAATTCAGCCCCGGCCTCCCCCGTTGCTTATCGAGGGAGTTTTAACGGATTAAGTTTCGACGTAAATTTTGGTAAGGCAGATGGGTTTGTAGATAAGACACTACCCAGAGATTTCGCCCTCATTTTGCGAGGACTTTATGATCTGAGTTCTTGTTTCCTATAGGTGCAAGCCTCTATAGTTAATTACCCCTCCTGTTCATGAGAGAGAACTTTTGATTAAGGCTAGTCATCGATCAGATACTTAGAGATACATGTTATCTGGCATATAGTAGCAGCATGGGCTTAGGATGTTGAGAATTTTGGAGATTTGATATTTAAAATTGGAAATTTCACCATCTTGCACTTAAAGCGGATGGTGGGGGAATGGATGATGAGCCCGTTCAAGATCCCATGGTTTCGTCGTCCCGGGCCATCGCGGTCCCTGGTTTACTTAGTCAGAGGAGGTAGTCGACCCAACCTAATAGAAGGATCCTTGTCAGCAGCCATGGGTTGCTTCATCTAAGGGTACCTTGTAGACTTGGGGTGGGTATTTGCCTAAGGGGACAAATTTGAATTCACCTTAGCTAACAGAGGGCTTTGTGCCCTATCGATCATATCCTATTAGTTCTTATCTCAAAGATTTGATGCCACTTAGGAACGTATTGGCTCTAGCCATAAACGTTATCTCGTGGTGCCATTTGGCGGCAAAACTACTAGATTCAGAGAGCCCCGGGTCATAACCGTTTACCTGCAATGCCATTTGGCGGCGAAATTATCGGTTAGAGGACACGTACCACATCCTTACTGGCAGGAGATTATTTGAGAATGAATCTTAGTGATATTTTCGACTAGGCATTAGTTCCATGTGAGATGAAGTAAATTTCAATTTGTCCACCACGGTAAACTGTTGTGAGGGTGGATAAATTTTGTACTTTAAGTGGTTTGATGGATTATTTTAATTTTAAATATTCTAGACTTGAATAATTTTGGGATTTTTGGATTTTGGGTATTCGGGTGACATTTTGAATTATATGGAATAGACCTCTCCGGTTGAGATTTGCATTCAACACGGCCATCATCGGGGTTTTTATGGAAAATTTTATTCATAGATTACACCTTGTCGACTCTGTCAAGTTATCGATAGAGGATCTAATTTCGTAGGCTTTGTGCCTTTATTAATGAATTTCTTTTGTTATAGATATTGAAGGCCTAATATGAACATTTAAAATAGATATTTTGGTCCTTACCCTGACCATATATCTATTTGATAGTTTGAGCCATGTCAACTTCTATCTATCCACGTAGAAGGATCGGACTCAAACTTGAGTTCATTTATTGACCTACGCAGCATTCCTAGACGTAACGTGTGTATCTAAAACACGCTCGATGGCGCCTATGCGGGTGTTTGGGGGTATTTTATAATTATCTGCTGAATCTTGTCAACTCCTATTTACCTGCTTAGGAGGATCGTGTTTAAATTTATTGACCTGCACAGCATCCCTAGGTGTCACTTGTGTACCAATAACATGCTCGTCGGAGCCCATGCTGGTTTATGATACATCCCCCTTATGTGTACTTATGTGTATACATAATATAGTACATGTGCGGGGCATTTTGGACATTCGGCGTAGTCTCCTACAATATCTTGTAGGAGTTTGTGTTTGTCGTAGTGCTTCGATATTTTCTCGTAGATGACACTTAGTGTGCGATAGGTCTTCTACGATGTGTCTTCTGCGAGGACCATAGGTATTTACATTTACTGCATTCCTTGTGTATTTTACTATGATCTTTGGTCTTTATGGTACATCCGCTACTGCTGCAGGTGGGTAGGTAGATGTATTCATTCACGAATTGAAGTTGACTACAGGATACTGCATTTAATAAAGTCTTTTTGTATCTACCCATAGATGACATGTGATGCATACATCTATATTTGTAGGGAACTTGTATGTATTACAGATCTTCATCTTTGCTTGCGAACGACGCCTCACATGCATATTCGTATACACTAGGGATTCATCATATCCCCAACGTATCTCCTTTTGTCACTTGCATACAAGTCAATGTGCTCTTCTGTGTTCTATCATTCATTATCAGGTTCTTCATACACGTTAACTAGTGGATCGTCATATTCATTATATATTTGATATCACCAGTTGCAAAGGTTTGATTCATTTGTAGGTAGCAGAGTGGCATTGAATTAATACATTATGAATTATTGATTCTTCGCTCATATCCATATGCGATTATAATGTGTTTGCATGACACATTTTGCAAATCATGATGCATGATTTGATATGATAGTCATAAGTCACTTATTGCTCAAAAATTCTACATCCAACTTATAATTGATTCATGTATAGGCTTTTTTACTCATTCAATTATAATTTGAGAACTTATTCTTAATTCATCATGAATCCCATTTAGATGACAAGGATCAACATTTAGGTTTTGTTAATTCATGATCTGCATTTTATTAATCATTTGAGCCAGTTCGCTTGTAGTTACAAGTTCTGTTCCATGCACATACATGAGTTCAAGTTTAGAATATGTTCAATCTTGAGTTCAAGTCCTCATGTTCAGTTCATTTGCAAGTCCAGTGCGTATGCACTATGCCACATTCAAGTCCAAGTCCAAGCGGTTATGTTTAGTTCATTTCTTTTGGTCAAAATTCAATTTTTTTGTTTATGTCATGTTTAAATCAAATTCAAATTTTAGTTAAAATTTCTCTTTTTTTTGTCCAAGTCCCCTACGCTTTTAGATGAAATTTCAGCAGCCTCCCGGCATCTCCCTCGTTTAAGGGAAAAACCAAGAGTCATAGCCTACCCGCCACGTCAAGAAACACATGCATGGTCAGTGTCGGGGAACATCGCGGCCGTAGTCTTCGTCCTCCACCACGCCAAGAAAGGCTTGCATGGGCCTTCAAAATCACCTATTTTGACAAATGCAGTTTTTTCCCGCATACGGGTACTTATGTTTTGCCCCGCCGTGCTAAGAAAAGCGCGCACAAGCATTGCCTGCCTCGTCGTAGGCATCACACCAATTTTCCTCCCGCCACGCTAAGAAAAGTGTGTATAGGGGGTCCCTTGGTGCGCCACAAACACCGAAAATAGGAGTTTAGGGGGATTACCTGCCTTGCCGCTAGCACCACAATGAATTCCCTCTCATCGTGCTAAGAAAAGCGCGCATGGGTGGTCGTTCGCCGCGTTACAAGCGTCAAGAATGGGTTTTCGAAGTTTAGGAGGTTATACCTTGGCAAGGGAATGTCGGCAGTGTTGGCACGTGGATCAAGTCAAGCACAAAAATTCCTTTTTTCACTATTTTTTTTGGAAAATCTTTCTTTTTTTTTGAAACTTTTTCTCCTTTTTTTACCTTTTCTTTTTTTATTTCTTTTTTCTAAACACTTCTCTTTCTTTTTTTTTCATCTTTCCTCTATATATATATATATATATATATATATATATATATATATATATATATATATATATATAATATCAATAATAATATAAATAATAATAATATTATTATTCATAATAATATTACTAATAATAATATTATTATTATTATTTACAAAAATAATATCAAAATGATAGAGATGACACTATTATTATCATAATGATAACCATAATAATATTATGATAATAATATTAACATTAATATTGATATTGATATTAATATTAATATTAATATTGAATGCATTTAATCAAAATGTTGAAGTGAAGAGGAATGTGGTTACCTTAGGTTATTGATGTATTTGTGAATGAGAGATGGGGTTTGGTTTTTAATGGGCTCGGCTAAGAGGCTTGGTCTAGGGCAGAGGAGTTGAGGGGTCGGGTAAGGCTAAGAGGGGCATCAGCTTGTGGAGAGAAAATGAGAGGTTCGGCCAGGTATAGGTAGGAGACGGACTAGGGCAGAGGCCGGATGGCATTGGCTAGGAAGGGAGAAGTACTTCCTCACTCTTTCTCTCTCTCTCTCTTTCTCTCTCTCTCACAAACCCAGTCGGTTGATGGAGTCGGCAGGCAAGGGCTGAGTGGGGTGATCGGCTAGGAGGGAGAAGTCAACTAGGAGTTTGGTTGGGATCTTCAGCTAGGGCAGGAGGAAGGTTTTGGTGATTTGATGGAAGGTTATGGGTTCGATTAAGAAGGGGGTGGAGTCGGCTGGGGTTCGATAAGGTCTTGGCGTGAAGATAGGGATCCAGTCAAAGAAGTACGTGGAAAGGAAGATAACTGTCTTTGCAATGAGCTAACTCCTGTTGTTGCCTCTGATTTAACAAGAAGAGTGGGAGAAGTCGGAAGACTTGCAGCTTCATTATGGATTTCAGAAAGGATCGAAGAAGAAAGCTGTAGGTTATGAGGCTTACGGAAGAGATGTCGAAGCAGAACCGAAGAGCGTCGCTCTCTCGCAAGATATCCGGGAAGAGATGAGATTGCAGTGGGATTTACGGGTTCGATAGTCTGAGGTGCGGGATTTCATGTAGGATTTGTGGGTTTGATAGTCCGAGGTATTGGATTTTATGCGGGATTCGCGGGTTCGATAGTGGCGTCGGGTTAGGTATGTGATGATTTTAACATTTTTTTATTTTCTATTTCTTTTGTTTTTGGCTGTTTGGGTAGAGGTCAACAAATGTTGCCTAACAAATGTGGTTCACGTCTAGAGCGAATCACATTTATTATATGCTGATTGACTCTATGGATCTCTTGATATTTGTTCTAGATGTTACATAAAGGTCTCTAATTTTGCAAATTTCCAAATGCTTATTTGGATGTTAAGCAAAGATTTTCATTACTTAGATCTCTAAGTGTCTATCTTGATAGCTTCATAGATTTTTAGATGCACTTGTAGATAATAACATGATTGACATGTTGGCTCTTATCAAGTAGAGATCCATATGAGGGTGATAAAATACTTCATACTTAGGCTCTAAGAATATCACTTTATTGATTGATGGTTGTATATAGCATCTCCACTTTCTGTTCTTCTTTTGCCAGCACTGTCACATTAGTTTCTATCATTTTTGTAATTGCTCAATATCTTTCTCTGTCGCAATCATGTATAGATATAATATTTTCATTATATATTACTGATATCATTGGAGATTTATCTGAATTATATAGATTCATCAGCGGGTGGAACTTTGCTATTTCCTGTACTGATTGTATCTTGCTCAAATTATTCTTTTTGCAAATAAGACATTCAGTTTACAAAGGAACTTCCATTTTTCCTTTCTGTAGCTGCATTTTGACAAGAAATTTTAAATATTTATTTGGGGATCTCGGCACATAGCGTGATGTTGACCCAAATAGATATTTAAAATGCCTCCAGTCTTTAGGGACACTTGTAGATGTCATATAGGGTACTCTTTTCCTAGCTTTATCTTGAGTCCTGAGATTATAATTTCTTCTGCCCTGTGCTTTGTGCTGCGGGCATTAATGGAGAACTACCTGATTTGTCTTATCTGACTTGTCAGGTGGTTTTATACCTTCTGCCCTATGCTTCTTACTTTGGCGGGCTTGATGAAGGAGATGCTAGAGATCTAAACCTTTTAGGTTTATATTAGGTCAGTGGCGAGAAGTCATCGGTCCTAAGTTTTGTGTGTAATGGACTTGTTGATGACAGAATCCTTTTAGTTCAACCTTAGGCTTTATGTGAACATCAAGATAGTTTCTTAGGTCATTTTCTTTGTGCTTTCGCGGACTTTTTGAAGAAGATTTCCTTCAATCATCGCTTTGTGCTTTACGGATTTGTTAAAGAATTCGTAGGTTTCAGATTCGGTTGATAGTACCCAATATGGGTAGTATCTTGATCTTTAACCACTTGAGGAGACTTTAATCTAAGTCACTTGAGTTCATCAGATTAGGTGAGCTAAGATTTGCTAGCTCTTCATCCTCTGGTCGCTAAGATGGGGGTTCCTCTACTACGGCCTTAACCCTCTACTACGTCCTTTCTTATGGCATGTTAATTAGATAGAGCTGCCAGCAATCCGGCCATATTTGTGCATGTTGGATCTGACCTTTTACACCCATTCAGGCTTCAGACTTGAGCTATAGAAAATATGCTTTCCAATACTAAATCTACTGAAGTTAGTAAATTTTGAGTCCTCCTTTATGGTTGAAGATTTGGAACCTATGTACATTTGATAGTTGCTCGTAATTTCTCCTTCCCACTGGAACTTTGATTCTCCAATCGGAGAATTTGGTAGGCTACGATCACTTGAACTTGCTGAGTCGAATTAGCCTTTGTTCTTCCTACAGTCCCTACTAACGGGTTGACGAAGTGGGGGTTCCGCTACTACAGCCTTTCTTTTAGTGTGTTGAGTAGACGGAATTGCCAGCAATCCAGTCATATTTGGGCGTGTTGGATACAGCCTCTTACACCCATCCGAACCTTAAGCTTCAGGCTATTGGAAAACTTCAAGCTCTTCTGGCTTGATTTGTTGGAGCGTGTAGTTACAAAAGTCTCTTTCTTCACTTTTAAAATCTTGGTATATTGGAGGAGGTGGTGTCCTGAACTTTCAAGAAAGTCACCTGCGTACATGTGTTAACAATCTAATTTGCTGTATCCCTATTCAAAGGAAAACAAGGCTTGATAATTTTGAATATTTATTTTGGGAATTTCGATACGTAGCACGATGTCAATCCAAATAAATATTTAAGTACCCCCATTTTATAGGGAGGTTTTAAAATGGATAAATTAAAAATTTTGAGTTTTTAGATATTCACTTAGGGATCTCGACACGTAGCACGATATCAACCCAAATGAATATTTAAATACCCTTTGCCTCGCAGGGGGATTTTAAAGGTGGGAAGGATTTGGACTTTCGATATTTTAAATATTTATTTGAGGATTTTGGCATGCAATGTGATGTCGACCCGAATGAATATTTAAAATACGAGGGAGGTTACATGCAGTAAAATTAAAATTTTAAGTATTTACTTAGGGATCTCGACATATGACATAATGTCAACCTAAATAAATATTTATATACCCCCTATCATGCAAAGGGAGTTTTTTGTTTGGAAAAAATTTAGAATTTTGAGATTTTAAATATTTATTCACTAATCTCGGCACGCGACGCGATGTTGACCTGAATAAATATTTAAAATGCCTCCAATTTTTTTTGAAATGCATTCTTATATTACAAGAGAATTTCAAAGTATAGGTCATACATATATTAGTGGATATATTCAAAATATAGAATACTTTAAATACACAATTATCCTTTATGCGTGGTATTTCTTCAGGTATCGGTCATTGATCGGTGGAATGGGCCTCTGGCCGTCTAGATCAATTAATTGATAGGCTCTTCCTTGATATATTTTCTCGATAACAAAGGGGCCCTCCCAATTGGATACTAATTTACCATCAATTTTTTGGTGAGGGCTGATTGACCTTCTCAGCATCAGGACTAATTTTCCTTCTTAAAATGATTGATGACGCACCATTCGATCAAAGGATTTTGTTATCCTTGCTCGATAGATCTCCAAATTTTATTGGGCTTTTAACTTGACTTTGTCAAGCGCATCGAGCTCCTCCATTCTCAAGTGAGCATTTTGCTCTTGAGTGATATCATATTGGACGACCACTGGAAGTGGCGGTAGCTTAATTTCTAGTGGCAACACGTCTTCAATCCTGAAAACTAGTGCGTATGGAGTGGCTTTAGTTGGCATCTTGTATGTGGTACAGTATGCCCATAACACTTCCGCAATCTTGGTATGCAACTCTCTTTTATTCTTGGTGAGGATCTTCTTTAGCAGTTTCACCAATGTCTTGTTGAAGGCCTCCGCCAAGCTATTGGCTCTTGGGTTATATATTGATGAGTATCGCCAATCGATCCTGTGTCGCTTAACAAACTTATAGATTTTAGTGCTATTGAATGTTGTACCATTGTCTAAAATTATGTGATGCGGTACACCCCATCTATAAATAATATTATGGGTAAAGAAGTTAATCACATGTTTAGACGTGACTTTTTTGAACGGAGCTCCTTCTGCCCACTTAGAAAATAGTCTATTGCTGCTAGTATAAAGCGGTGTCTGGCCAATAACAATGGATCTATTGGTCCAATTATATCTGTACCCAGCACTCAAATGGCTAGGATGCTACTGTTGGGTGCAGTGGATTTAGCGGCTGATGTATAACATCATCGTGAATTTGACACTCGTTACACCTCTTAGCGTGGTTAATAATTTGTCACCATTGTTGGTTAGTAATAACCCATTCTCTTAATTTTAGTAGCCATTTTGGGACCTCTCTAATGCGCTCCACAGAGTCCTTCATGAACTTCTGTTACCACTCTATCAACTTCCTTGGTCCCCAGGCACCTTAGCCACATCTGGTCAAAAGCTCATCGATACAACATATCGTTGACAAACATATATTGTAATGCTCTTTTTCGAATTTGTGCCGCTGTAGATTTTTTCCTGTGGGAGTTTGTTTTCTTTGAAGTAGTTGATGAATGGTTGCCTCCAATCATCCTCGACTTCAACCTCTAAGCAATGTAACCGCGACTCCGAGCATCAATTGGTTTTACATCTCTTGACTATATGGTGTTCTTCTTGTTGGTTTTAATAGTGATCTGCTGGGGAGGTTGAGGATTGACTGGGGTCATATTCTGCTGGCTTGAATCTAGTATTCCCTCTGCCTGTGGGAATTACAAGATTGCTGACTCTAAGACTCGACGACTATGAATTATAACTGGTATATGCTCTTCTTCGTCCGTATTCGCTACATCCTTGGCTAATTTAGCCAGACAATCTGATCTATTGTTCTGACCTTGAGGAACTCGAACTATCCTAACATTTGGCACTTATTTTAGAAGTTTGAGAGCTCGCCGGTGGTAGTGGGCTAATTCAAGTTTGCAGATCTTGTAAATGTCTAGGACTTGATTTATCACAAGCTGTGAATCACCGAAGATTTGGAGATTTTAAATTTTGACATTAATCACAATCTCCAGTCCTGCTATTAGAGCTTCGTACTTGGCTTCGTTGTTGGTTTGGGGTTTAATTAAACTAAACGAGAATCTCATTATGCCTCCTTCAAGTGCTATGAAAATGAGACTGATGCTGGCTCGAGCTTTCATAATATTTAGAGGTCGAGTAGGTTTAATTGGTGATGCCCCGTTGAAGTACATCTTCCAAAATGATAATTTTGTATTCACTTCGACCTGCATGATTTGTTCATCAGGAAAATCATCATTGAGCGGAGAGTATACAGGGCTAGGATGCACGGCGAGAAAATCTATTAAAGATTCTTCTTTCACCACCTTTTGTGGCATGTATGTGATATCAAACTGTAATTATATCACTACCCACCTGGCTAGATGACCTATCAATAGTGGTCTTGTCATCAAAAACTTCAGCAGATCGATCTTTGATATCAACGTGATCTTATGAGATAGCATGTAGTGGCGGAGTTTTTGAACTACAAAGATCAATGCCAGATAATGCTTCTCAATTAGAGAATAGCAAATTTCTGCTCCAATCAGCCTCCGACTGATATAGTAAAGCACATTGTCTTTGCTCTCTTCATTGTGTTGGGCTAACAATGCTCCGAGGGACTCTTCTAGTGCTGTCGTGTATAGTAAAAGGGGCTTCCCCAAAATTGACGCTGCGAGAATGGGTGGATTTAATAGGTATCTCTTAATACTGTCAAAGGCCTCCTGACATTATGTATCCCGTTTGAAGCGGGAGTCTTTTTTCCTTAATTTTGAAAATGGTTGGCACCTACCCTACATATTCGATATGAATCGCCAAATAAAGGCCAGTTATCCTTGTAAGGAGCGAAGTTGACAGAGGTTCCTTAGAGGCGGCATCTCCATAATTGCTTTGATTTTGTTGGGGTCGATTTCAATACCTCGGTTATGAACAACGTACCCCAAAAATTTGTCGAAGGAGACCCCGAATGCAAATTTAAGAGGGTTCATCTTTAGATCAAACTTTCTGATCCTCTAAAATACAATCCTCAGGTCATTTAAATGATCTTTCCGAACCATACTCTTGATGATGAGGTCATCTACATAGCACTCGACCTTCTGATGTATTAACTCATCAAAAATAAGGGTCATTACCCGCTGGTAGGTGGCACCAGCATTCTTCAGGCTAAATGGCATGACTGTGTAGCAGAAAATATCGATGGGTGTTCTGAATGATATATGCTTTTCATCTTCATGTGCCATCTTAATCTGATTATACCCTGATGATCCGTCCATAAAAGAGAACATATTGTAGTTGGACGTGTTATCAACTAGAATTTCTGACATTGGAAGAAGAAAATCATCTTTAGAACATGCCTTGTTGAGGTCCTGAAAATTGATACAGACATGAATTTGACCGTTCTTCTTCATAGGGATAATGTTGGTGATCTAATTAGCATATTTTTCTTCTCGGATAAACCTGCATCTATAAGTTTTTTTGTTTCTGTAATCACCTGTTCTTCAATCTCTAATCTCATTCTTCTTGGAGCTTATTTGATAGGTATTGCATCTAGTTTGACTCTCAATCTATGAACTACTACATCAGGGGATAAGCCGGGCATTTTAGCATATGTCCAGGCAAAGCAGTCCCTGAATTTGCAGAGGAGTTCTTTTATCTCTTCCACTTGGTCTTCTGGTAGAAGGGAGCTAATGAAGGTTGGGTGAGGGTCTTCCTCGGTCCCCAAGTTGACTTCTTTTAGCTCGTCTATAGTGGTCACCTGTCCACCATCTTCAAGCTCTTTTGGTGTAGGCTTAGCTTCTACGTGCTGATCTTCATAATCCTCAACTTCATAGATTTCCTCATTGCCACTGTCATCAGATTCGACTCCCCTGTATGTAATTGCTCGGCAAGTCTCCTTTCGGGGGTATTTCTATATGATGAATATGTGACCCTTTTTTGTAAAAATATCTTTCTTCTTTAATGAGTGAGGATTTCTTCGATATCAGAGGCTCAAGCAGAAACAAACTTGTTGTTTGGAGGAACGGTTTTACCTCATTTTTGTAAAATTCTTTAGATATTTTTGGTATTATACCTAAGAAACCTCGTAGGTTCTAATTCCCCATAATCAATGAGCCTACGAAACAAGTCATGATTTCCTTCTTCTTTGAGCTTTCCATTCAAGTAAAAGACTCGCTGACCCATCCATTTTTCTTGGGGAGGTACATAGAATGTTACGAGCTTTTAAACATTATTCACCTCTCACGGAATGATTTCTTTGAAGTGTTGCATGGGAATACACGTGACCGTGAGTACGCTATCTGAAATTGATAGACTGCCTATTCTTCTGGAGGATATACCATGCACTGTTTTTATGTAGATAGAGTTGTAGTAATAATCGTCATTTGAATATTTAACCTCCCTGCTCCATTTAGCCATTAACTGGCATACCCTCTGGGACTTCGTAGGGGTGACCTCATCTTCATCTGTGTCACTCCCAAGGTGAGGTACGTGTTTCCTTTCTTTAGGGATGGTTGGTGCCTTGGGAAGAGTCGGCGTTGCCTTCTTTCTCCCAATATGCTTTTTCTTGCCTTCTTGCTTAGGTCGGTTTACAATCTCTGGATTTGATGCATGGGCCTCAAGAGAGCTCGACGGCTTCAGCTTTTTTGAAATGAAGTATCTAGCATCATCATATATCATGACTTCATGGATTATAAAGGGCTGGATGTCACTAGAGATTCTTAACTCCTCTCCATCCCTAATATACTTCATGCATTGATGTAGCGTTGATGGGATAATACCATACTTGTGCAACCACAGGCGACCTAGAAGCACATTGAATGAGATGTGCGCATCAATCACATGAAATTTGGCATCAATATGAAGTTCTCCAAATGTGAGGAAGATTATAAATGATCCTAGGGTCTTTTGCTCCTTGTTAAGGCCATGTGCCATCAGCTTATCTGGCTCGAGGTGTTCCATGTCGAGGCACAGCGATCTTAGTGCCTTCAAGCTTATAAGGTTGATGGAGGACCCGGGGTCGATCAGAATTCGACTGATTATCATTATGTCACTTTCTGCAGTAACATACAGAGGGTGCTTATGATTTGTTGTTCCGAGCATCATGTCCTCTTCGGTGAAATTGATGAATGGTTCATTACGAGCTTGAAGGACCTCAGTTATATTACGCTTAGCAAAATAGGCTTCATACCTTTTGGGGTCTTTGAGAGCCTGAATCAAAGTCTCCCGAAGGTCTTTAGACATCACCAAAGCGCGTACATATTGAGTTGTGTAGGGATCTTTCTCAGGTGGGATAAGATATTATAATCTATCCCCTTGATTAGAGTATATTTCTTCTTGGGGTCCTTAGGGATGATATCTTCATTTACAACTATCTTCTTCCCCTTATCTTTATCTGGGATTCCCGTCTTTGGCAGAGACGACATCACCTTACCGCTTCTCAATTGTACTTGAGCAATTTCCTCTAGCTTAGACTCGTTTGATGGAGCATTCTCTTCAGAGTCGGCCATTATCGCGTCTGAAGATTCATCCGTTGATTCAGAGTCACCATCCAAATTTATGTGCTCCATCTATGATGCTATGATGCGGTCTGATTCATCTTCCTTTGGAAAATACAGATCCTCCTCTGAACTATAATCTATCGGTGACACCATTATACAGGATTTAGAGGGTACTTTTTTCCTTTTGGTTGGAGCCACTGTTGTTATCAAAATGACCCAAAAAGTTTCCATGGGGAGCAGGCCTTCATCGGCCTTTTTCACTTTGAAAGTTCGAAAGGGATATTAAGCCCTAGTGAACTAGTCCCGAGGCTAACCAAGAGGGGGGGTGAATTGGTTATTTAAAAATTTCACGATAACTACAAAAATCTTTTCGATACTTAACAGCGGAAACAAGTAAACAATAATGAAAAGATCAACCAACGATATTCACCCAAGCAGTTTATATTGAAAAGTAAAGTGCAAAACTGAATCAGAAAAGCAAACCAGATTTTATAGTGGTTCGGTCAACTTGACCTACGTCCACTCCCCAGAGCCTCCCCTCCGGGTATTGCACTAAACGAAAGTGACTCTCCTTTTGCTCCCACAGCAAGGCAGAGAAGCCTGTACAAAACACCTCCTTTTCACCACACGGTGAGGCAGAGAACCTGACCTCATTTCGCTTCCTCCTGAAGCAAGCAGAGAACCTTCGAACTCCTTTTGCTTCCACCTGAAGCGGGCAGAGAACCCCGGATCTTCTTGCGAACGATCCTCCCACGAAGAACACCGACTAGACGACAGACGATGAGCGGAGAAGACGACTCTGATCCGTGCTTGGAGCAACCTTAGTGAATCCCTCACTAACTCCCCCTCACAAGATCTCTTCTCTCTCTCCCAACTCTCTCTTCTCTCTAGGGTTTCTCAGGGAAGGAAGGTAGCAAAAGATTTTTCTTAATTTTAGAAAAAGTTATTTTATAGGAGGGCTTAAAATTTGCCCTAATTCTCAACTGGTCGGCCAAGATCGTCCAGGATGATCGGTAGATCGTCCTGTACGATCAGTTCAAAATCAGCTGATTCAGTCTGGACGATTAGGCTCTTCTGGACGATCAGTAGAAAAAGTTGTTCATATCGTCCCGTACGATACTGCGATCGTCCGGGATGATTAGTACAAATTGAGGAAAATCGTCCAGAAGACAGTTCGGGTCGTCCAGAGAAATCTGTGCTGGACGACCAAAAAATGACTTGATCGTCCAGGACGATGGGTACATCATCCTGTACGATTAGTTCAAAAAGGCCCAAAATCGTCCTGTACACAGTTCGGGTCGTACAGCTGAAATGCACAAGACGATCACAATCGTCCGGGCCGATCCTGCGATCGTCCAGGATGATGTGATTGTATCAATTAAACATTAATTGCTTTCCTTAATTACCAGACTAAAATAGGCATGATTGAAGTGAATCGTCCAGGACGATACACGTATCGTCCGGGACGATCAGACCAAAATACTTAAAATAAAACTTGCCTAACTTAATCTGGCAGCTGGGAATTTCTGATTTGAGAATATCATCCCGTACGATCCAAATATCGTCCAGGACGATCTGCTTAATCAGACCCTCTTAACTTAGTCGCCCTAATTAGGGTTTCTGTTTTAACTGTATCGTCCAGGACGATGTAACTATCGTCCAGGACGATCTGAACAAAAATTGACCAGAAACTCTAACTCACTCAATCTCTCCCCCTAAGTGTGTGTGTGCAAGGTTACTTAGCTAGGGAATCAGTTACATTACAATTGACTCAATAAAAAGAAAAATCATACATTTGACACACTTGGACCCGATCTTGAGTTGGCTTGAGTGGCTCACGGTCTTTTGTGCCTGAAACAGATTAGCCAAGCAAAACACACAGGAAACATGTTTGTCATCATCAAAACCAGATTTGCAACAATCTCCCCCTTTTTGATGATGGCAAACATTTGTAAAGTAGTCTGACAGTAAAAGTAAACTAGGAGATCAAACAAACAAACATTTTTTGAATTTTCATTTAACAGCTAAAACAATACAGGAAACATGACTCAGAAAACAGAAACAGACACGACTACAACTGACTCCCCCTTTTGACATCACAAAAAGGAGGAGCGAAAAATATAACACGGAAATAAAACATAAAATAAAACATACACAGAACAACAACACGACAGGAAAATCAGAATTTTTCCTTGATTTTAGATTCAGAAACCAATGACAGGACGATTGACAGCGCTGAAATCCAGAAAAGGTTAGAAATAAACAACTTTCGTAACTCCGACCCCGGGCACCTTATCGATGCACACCTCTTTCAAAACAAAAATCCAATTCAGAATAAAAGACATTAGATCTGAAAAGAAATCCTTTCAAGCCTTGTTCCAGAAAAATATCTGATATAATAGTGTTACAAAGTAAAAAATCAGAAATCATGATTTTCAAAACTCAAGCTTTTGAAAATATTAAGTGGCGCACAGATTCCTCTGAGACATTTAACAATCTGAAAGGAAAGAAAGCTTATTTTGGGCTCATTTTGTGCCTCTTTTTTAAATTGGTTGGCGCTTTGCGCATCTTTTGATTTTTGATACACTTTGTGTATCCAATTTGGCACTTTCGCATCTTTTCAGTTTTGGGCTCATTTTATGCCTCTTTTTCAAATTATCTTGCGCACTGCGCATCTTTTATAAGCTTTCTCCTTTTCATAAATATTAAAGAGTCTCAGCTGTGAGATTATCTTCCAGACATAGGAGATGACTCTCCGCAGTAAGGAAGAATGATTCACAAAACAAAATCCATACAACATATGATAAATGCAATCACTTGGTTTAGAAAATCAAACTAATGACTCAAGACTTTGAAAAACACTATTGATATGAGGCAGATTACTGTAGGAAGAGAAAGCAATCTCTATTTCAAAAACTAACATTTTAATTTTGAAAAGGATTTTTATTCAAAAGAAACTACACACCAGTAAAGGAGTTAGAGGAAGAGAAACAATTATCAATGTTTCTTCCCTTTAACAGATTCAGCGAAGTTAATCACTGCTTATCAGCTTCCAAACTAAAACAAGGTAAAAACTCCCAGTCAAAAATTCAGATCACCAGAAGTAGTGAGCGGTGATCAGATCTTAAAAAGCATAAAACAGTAAGTGCAAGATATGAACCCGTAAATAAATAAGAACAGGTAGAAAATCATAGCAAAGTAAATACTCAAATCAAACTAACAAAAAGGGTAACACAGAAATCAGCAGAAGAAATAAAATCAACTGAAAGCAAATAATCAAACCAAAACTAACTAACAGAAATCAAAAATCAGGATACAAAAACTAACTAACAGAAATCAGAAAACAGAATATAAAAAAAAACTAACGAACAGAAATCAGAATACCAATCATAACAATTATAAATCAGCAGTCATCAGAATCAAGTATTTATATCAATCACTCCTAATCTGGTTCTCAAAATGCTGAATGAGTCAAAGGCCAGTGGTTTAGTGAATATGTCAGCCAGCTAATTTTCAGTTGCTACGTGGTGTAGCTCAATGTCCCCTTTTGTAACATGGTCCCTAATGAAGTGATGCCAAATGTCAATGTGTTTGGTCCTAGAATGTTGGATTGGATTCTTAGAGATACAGATGGCACTAGTATTATCACACAGAACAGAAATTGTGCCAACAGGTACTCCTAAATCCAAGACTTGCTGCTTCAACCAAAGAACTTGGGCCACACAACTCCCTAAGGCAATGTACTCAGCTTCAGCAGTGGAAAGTGCAACTGAGTTCTGTTTTCTACTGGACCAGGAGACTAACGACTGTCCTATAAATTGACAAGTCCCAGAAGTACTCTTCCTATCCACCCTACACCCCGCAAAGTCAGAATCAGAATATCCAATGATCTCAAAAGAGGTGCTGTGCCTAGGGTACCAAATTCCTAGGTTTGGGGTTCCTAAAAGATATCTAAGAATTCTCTTAACAGCAGTCAGGTGGGACTCTTTAGGATCAGCCTGAAACCTAGCACAAAGACAGACACTAAACATGATATCAGGTCGGCTAGCAGTCAGGTAAAGCAGTGAACCTATTATCCCTCTATACTTCTTCTGATCAACAGATTTTCCATTTGAATCCTTATCTAACTGAACTGAGGAGGGCATGGGAGTATTGATTGGCTTGGCTTTGTCCATTTCATATTTCTTCAAAATGTCCTTAGTGTATTTTGATTGATTGAGAAAGGTTCCATCATCCGTTTGCCTTATGCTAAACCCCAAAAAGTAGGACAATTCTCCCATCATACTCATCTCAAACTCCTTACTCATTGTTTTGAAAAACTCATCACATAAATATTTATCAGAAGATCCAAAAATTATATCATCAACAAAAATCTGGACAATGAGTAAGTCATCTCCTATTCTCCTCAGAAAAAGGGTGGTGTCTACGCTCCCCTTAACAAACTCTCTTTCTAACAGGAATGTGCTAAGCCTCTCATACTAAGCTCTGGGTGCCTGTTTCAATCCATATAAGGCCTTTTTTAATTTGTAGACATGACTTGGATATTGGGAACTCTCAAAACCTGGTGGTTGTTCTACGAAAACATCTTCTTTAATTACCCCATTTAAAAAGGCACTCTTAACATCCATTTGAAACAGCTTAAATCCCTTATAACAGGCAAAGGCTAGTAACACTCTAATGGCTTCCAATCTAGCTACAGGGGCAAAAGTCTCCTCAAAATCAATCCCTTCTATCTGATTATACCCCTTAGCCACCAATCTTGCCTTATTTCTCACCACCACACCAGAATCATTCATCTTATTCTTAAAGACCCACTTGGTTCCCACAATACTTTGGTTTCTAGGTCTTTCTACTAACTCCCAAACATCATTCCTTACAAATTGATTCAATTCTTCCTGCATAGCTAAAATCCAAAACTCATCCGACAAGGCTTGATTGATGTTGGTGGGTTCAGTCATTGAGATAAAGGCAGAATGGTTTACTTCCTTCCTAAGTCCATGCCTAGTCCTAACACCTTCAGAAGGGTCTCCTAAGATCAGTTCTTTAGGATGACTCAAAGAATATCTCCAATCTCTAGGCAACGTGGTTTGAGGTTCTACCCTTTCCTCCAAATTTGTATTTCCAACTCCTTGGGTAACCTCAATAATCTCTTCATCTTCTACTTCAGATATAGACTCCTTAGGATCAGATTCATCGAACACTACATGGGTTGTTTCTTCCACCACCAAAGTCCTCCTATTGAACACCTTAAAGGATTTCCCCACACTTGAATATCCTAAGAACACTCCTTCATCAGATTTGGGGTCAAATTTTCCTAAGGGTGATTTCCCGTTGTTCAGAATGAAAACCTTACAGCCAAAGACATGGAGGTGGGACAGATTTGGAGTTCTACCCTTAATGATCTCATAATGTGTCTTATTCAGTTTGACTCTCACATTTACCCTATTCAGTACATAACAGGCAGTGTTCACCGCTTCAGCCCAAAAGTATTTTGGAAGTGAATACTCGGTAAGCATGGCTCTAGCGACTTCCACTAAGGTCCTGTTCTTCCTTTCAGCTACCCCGTTCTGCTGAGGGGTCCTAGGAGCTAAAAAATTGTGACTAATCCCATGATTCTCACAAAAACTTCCAAATCTTTCATTTTCAAACTCCCCTCCGTGATCACTATGGATGGTAATAATCTCACATCCTAACTTCTTCTGAATCCAAATAGAGAAAGATCTAAACTCATCAAATGACTCAGATTTGTGTGACAAAAACTTAACCCAAGTGAACCTTGAATAATCATCAACAATCACAAAACCATAGACTCTCCCCCCTAAGCTGGCAGTGCTAATGGGTCCAAAGAGGTCCATGTGAAGAACTTCTAAAGGTCTAGAGGTGCTAATATCCTTAACAGAGTGAAAAGAGGACTGGACTTGCTTCCCCAACTGACAGGCATCACACAGGTGATCCTAAGTGAACTTAAGCTTGGGCACACCTCTAACTAAGTCCTTTTGGGTGACTCTCCTAAGGGTTTTCATACTGGCATGACACAATCTCCTATGCCATAACCAAGACTCATCAGCAGCAGTTTTTAAGCAAATTGAATTATCAGATTTAATGCTACTTACATCCAGCTTGTAGACGTTGTTGATCCTTTGCCCCTGCAAAATAACTTCATCATTTAAGCTTAAAATGCAGCCAGTGGGCAGGAATTTGATGCTGTATCCCTTGTCACAGAGTTGACTGATGCTCAGCAGGTTGTGTTTCAGTCCATCTACAAGCAAAACATTATCAATCATAAAGTTTTTTGAATCACCAATTATACCTGTGCCTACCACCTTCCTGGTGGTGTTATCTCCAAGTGTAACCTTGCCTCCAGCTCTGGCCTCCAGCGAAATGAACTGATTTGCATCTCCAGTCATATGTCTAAAACATCCGCTGTCCAGGTACCCCATGCTCTCACGAGGTCTTGTGTGAGAGCACACCTACAAAATCATCAAATGTCAGTCTAAGGAACCCAAACAGGTTTGGGTTCCTTCTTATGAAAAGAAGAATTTGATGCATGCGTGCTGTGCTGTGAAACAGGCAGTTTGGGTCTCCACACCCAATGTGTACTACGGTGAACAGTACAAGTGTGTGATATGTGTCCTAACATGCCACATGAAAAACATCTAACACCAGGAAAAGGATTAACTAAACGTCGTGAATGATAGTGCCTCTTCCTAGTAGTGTATGAAACATGCTTTGATGAACTTGCAACAGAATTTTTAAAAGGTGACGGTGCATAAAACTGTTCAAAGGTAGGCGGTGTTTTGTTCTTTTCAAAAGCACTGATTTTTACTTCCAAAAACTCATTCTCTTTCTTTAAACTTGCAATTTCAAATTTTAAAGCGCCATTGTTACTTTCTACTTCACATGCCATTGTATCTAACTCTTTAAAAGCTTTTTCTAAATCAACATGCGTGGTTTTCAAAGAATCATGCTCAGAAACTAAATCAGAATATTTTTTGTTCAATTCATCAAACTCATCAAGCAGAGACATGTGATTGGAATCAAGTGTGAAATAATCTTTAACTACAGAATCATGCTCTTTTTGTAAAGTCAAATAATCTAATTTCAAACTAGCATGGGTTTTCTTAAGCTTCCTATACGATGTATGAATCTTTTCAGCAACTTCAAATAACTGATCGTAAGTAAGCTCACATACCTCTTCCTGGTCCGACTGACCAGGGTGATCATCCGCCATCAGACACAAGTTTGTTTCCTCCTCTTCAGCTTCAGTCTCAGAAGAGTCGGATGCAGAGTCTGCCCAGAATGCCTTCTGAATCCGCTTCTTGTCCTTCCTGAACTTTGGTTTCTCCTCACTCTTCTCCTTGCTTGGGTGAGCTTTAAGTGTTGGACAATCAGCCTTAATGTGTCCAGGCTTCCTGCATTCAAAACAAACCGATTCAGATGAACCCTTAAAGTTTTTATTGAACTTACCCTTGTTTCACTTCTGATAGTTCTTATGTTTCTTCCTTAGAAAGCTTTTGAATTGCCTTGTGATTAAGGCAACTTCATCGCTATCAGACCCGGAAGTGCTAGCATCTGAATCTTTGGCCTTTAGTGCCACGGTCTTCTCTTTCTTGCGTTCACCTGCATCAAGTTGCCTTTGGTTCACCCCTTGCTCTTAAGCAATGAGTGATCCAAGTAAGCTGTCAATAGAGTAAGTATTTAAATCTTTGGATTCAGTAATAGCAGTAATCTTAGCATCATAAGAAGCAGGCAAACATCTAAGAATCTTGTTCACTCTTTCGTAGTTGGTAAGTTCTCTACCTAAAGCATGCAAAGAGGTAACAATCTGAGTGAGCCTTGTGTACATTTCTGAAATAGTCTCACTAGGTTTCATGCGAAAAAGTTCGTAATCATGTAACAAGATGTTTAACCTAGATTGTTTGACTTCAGTTGTACCTTCGTATGTTATACATAACCTATCCCAGATTTCCTTTCCCGTTGTACAAGTAGAAACACGCATATAGTCTTCAGATTTCAAAGCACAAAAGAAACAGTTCAAACATTTTGCATTCAACTGTGCTAAATCACGATCATCAAACGTCCAATCAGCAAACGGAAATTAAGTTTTCACATTGTTAATCATTCGAAAAGGTGGTTCGTATCCGTCCTTAACTAACATCCACATGCGATAATCAATAGATTGCAGAAAAGTAGACATGCGTGTTTTCCAAAAATCAAAAGGAATATTGTCAAACAACGGTGGTCTGGTAATAGAATAACCTTCAGCAGTATTACGATTGTTACAGTTAGCCATTGGATCAAATTCAAAAGTTTTTAAACAGAAATTTTGAATCCCGCTCTGATACCACTTGAAAGTTTGAAAGGGATGTTAAGCCCTAGTGAACTAGTCCCGAGGCTAACCAAGAGGGGGGGTGAATTGGTTATTTAAAAATTTCATGATAACTACAAAAAATCTTTTCGATACTTAGCAGCGGAAACAAGTAAACAATAATGAAAAGATCAACCAATGATATTCACCCAAGCAGTTTATATTGAAAAGTAAAGTGCAAAACTGAATCAGAAAAGCAAACCAGATTTTATAGTGGTTTGGTCAACTTGACCTACGTCCACTCCCCGGAGCCTCCCCTCCGGGTATTGCACTAAACGAAAGTGACTCTCCTTTTGCTCCCACAGCAAGGCGGAGAAGCCTGTACAAAACACCTCCTTTTCACCACACGGTGAGGCAGAGAACCTGACCTCCTTTCGCTTCCTCCTGAAGCAGGCAGAGAACCTTCGAACTCCTTTTGCTACCACCTGAAGCGGGCAGAGAACCCCGGATCTTCTTGCAAACGATCCTCCCACGAAGAACACCGACTAGACGACAGACGACGAGCGGAGAAGACGACTCTGATCCGTGCTTGGAGCAACCTTAGTGAATCCCTCACTAACTCCCCCTCACAAGATCTCTTCTCTCTCTCCCAACTCTCTCTTCTCTCTAGGGTTTCTCAGGGAAGGAAGGTAGCAAAAAATTTTTCTTAATTTTAGAAAAAGTTCTTTTATAAGAGGGCTTAAAATTTTCCCTAATTCTCAACTGGTCGGCCAAGATCGTCCAGGATGATCGGTAGATCGTCCTGTACGATCAGTTCAAAATCAGCTGATTCAGTCTGGACGATTAGGCTCTTCTGGACGATCAGTAGAAAAGGTTGTTCATATCTTCCGGGATGATTAGTACAAATTGAGGAAAATCATCCAGAAGACAGTTCGGGTCGTCCAGAGAAATCTGTGCTGGATGACCAAAAAATGACTTGATCGTCCAGGACGATGGGTACATCGTCCTATACGATTAGTTCAAAAAGGCCCAAAATCGTCCTGTACACAGTTCGGGTCGTACAGCTGAAATGCACAAGATGATCATGATCGTCCGGGCCGATCCTGCGATCGTCCAGGACGATGTGATCGTATCAATTAAACATTAATTGCTTTCCTTAATTACCAGACTAATTTAGGCATAATTGTAGTGAATCGTCCAGGACGATACACGTATCGTCCGGGACGATCAGACCAAAATACTTAAAATAAAACTTGCCTAACTTAATCTAGCGGCTGGGAATTTCTGATTTGAGAATATCGTCCCGTACGATCCAAATATCATCCAGGACGATCTGCTTAATCAGACCCTCTTAACTTAGTCACCCTAATTAGGGTTTCTATTTTAACTGTATCGTCCAGGACGATGCAACTATCGTCTAGGACGATCTGAACAAAAATTGACCAGAAACTCTAACTCACTCAATCTCTCCCCCTGAGTGTGTGTGTGCAAGGTTACTTAGCTAGGGAATCAGTTACATTACAATTGACTCAATAAAAAGAAAAATCATACATTTGACACACTTGGACCCGATCTTGAGTTGGCTTGAGTGGCTCGCGGTCTTTTGTGCCTGAAACATATTAGCCAAGCAAAACACACTGGAAACATGTTTGTCATCATCAAAACCAGATTTGCAACACACTTCATCAATCTTGAGATCTGACATAAAGTTAGAGAGCTTAATGGGATGCCTCGTGGTCTGGTAATATTCATTCAAACTGTCGATGATCCTTTGAGTTGCAGTCCTTTTGTCCTTGGGCTTCTTCAGCTTGGCCTTCTTTTTAGCGGAATTTACCTTTCTAGACCTTGAAGATCCAGCCTGATTAGGGAGCCTTTTGGAAGTAGAAGCTCAGGTCATAGGCAATGCCTTCAAATCTAGCACTGGCTCCATAGGACATTTCCATTTAACCCCTGGAACTCCCTCAAGCTACTTTAGCATTTTTACAATTTTCTTAAAGACTGCAGTCTCCCATTGCTCTTCTTGAACTGGCTTCTTTTTATTTTTTCTTTTATCAACCGGGGGTATGAGAGAAGTCGTAACTATCCGAGTTGATTCCTTTATAGGATGGGTCAACACATTATCCGATAATGTGAGCTCTCCTTTTTGATATTTTCTTTCCAACCAATCCTTGAAGATGTAGCAATCTTTGATAGGATGGCTTATTACCCGATGGTATGGGCAATATTTGGGCACTAGTGTGTTTTGACTCCTCGGGCCTTTTGCATCTGGCAGTTTTAAGCCTTAGCCTTCTTGGGCTTATCAGAGTTGCTCTCTAATCTTGACAAATTCAATTTCTCAAACTTGGCCATCATGTCCAGCAAGTCTTAAAATGTGGTGATTATAGTCATACATAGAAATAGTTGCATCTTATCATCAATGTTTCCCATCAGTAATTACACAGCGTATTCTTCTTCAAGCTGCTGCTCACATTTCATACTTAAATTATGCCAGTGAGTGACGTATTTGGTCACTGTCTCGTCCCTTTTTATTTTATCTAAGGCGAGGTTAGTAATCATTATCTTCTCGGTTTCACTGGTGAATCTCTTCATGAATATAGATTCTAACTTTACGAATATCTTCACAGAGTCATTTGGTAGTCAACATACCATTCAAATACCATTCGAAAGTAGCTATTGTCAAACTGCTAACAAATTGTCAGAAGAGTAGGGCATCGTTACCTCCTGTATTTCTGTATGTGGCTTTGAATTGTGCCATGTGTTGTCTGGGATTATTATTACCATTAAAGGTATTAAATTTTGGGACAGAGTACCCTTTCGGGTATGACACTTGGTCATACTCTGCGGGATATGAATAACCTTTGCCCACCAACTTTTCTACCTGATAAACGGCTATGATAGCCTTGATCTTCTCCATAATTATTCATTCGAGCTGTGCAGCTATCATATGCTCGGAGGTGCTGACTATATTTGCCTGAGTGGGCTGGCGAGTGATATTCTGAGCCTCATGACCACCCTCAAGAGTGCCCTTTACTCCTGATACTTGAGGCATTTGGAAGTTTGGAGGATGGGCCGGAGGATCGGGCATGGGATAGCCAACAGTAGTTCTTTACATCATCTGCATCATTGCCATCATTTGGGTCATCATCTCTATCATTTTCTCATTCAACTGAGAGATTTCCCTATCCTTAGCCCTCATTTGATCTTTCATTTGCCTCTGCATTTCTATGAGTGTGACATTCTCATCAGCAAAAGGATTCTCCTCAGCCTCTTCTTCTCGTTCTTTCTCAAAAGAACGGCCGCCTCTGCCTAAGGTGGACCTAGCCTCACGGTGACGTCGATAACTTGCCTAGGCAGTGGATGTTTCTTATTATCTCCATCATCACCATCTCCATAATAGATCTCACTATTGACGTTGGTGTGCCTCACCATGTTGACAACTTTCATATTTATGGCGTCATTTACTTCTTCCTCTTGTCCAATATCTTCTCCCTCTTCTATTCTTCCTCCTCTTCTTCCTCTAGTACTCGGATTCCCTAGTGGAGTCACCAGAAATCTGTGAGCTTCAAAAATTTGACCCCGGCCTCCCCTGTTGCTTTTCGAGGGAGTTTTAATGGATTAAGTTACGGGATAAATTTTGGGAAGGCATATGGGTTTGCAGATAAGACACTGCCCAAAGATTTCACCCTCATTTTACGAGGACTTTATGATCTGAGTTCTAGTTTCCTATAGGTGCAAGCTCCTATAGTTAATTACCCCTCCCGTTCATGAGAGAGAACTTTCGATTAAGGCTAATCGTCGATCAAATACGTAGAGATATGTGTTATCTGGCATATAGTAGTAGCATGAGCTTAGAATGTTGAAAATTTTGGAGATTTAATATTTAAAATTGGAAATTTCATCATCTTATACTTAAAGCGGATGGGGGGGGGGAATGGATGATGAGCCCGAACAAGATTTTATGGTTCCGTCATCTCGGGTCATCGTGGTCCTAGGTCTACTTAGTTAGAGGAGGTAGTAGACCCAACCTAACAGAAGGATCCTTATCAGCAACGATGAGTTTCTTCGTCCAAGAGTACCTTATAGACCTTCGATGGGTATTTGCTGACTCCTATTTACCTACTTAAGAGGATCGGATTTAAATTTATTGACCCGTGCAACGTCCCTAGATGTCACGTGTGTACTAATAACACGCTCGCTGGGGCCCATGCAGATTTATTTTACATCCCCCTTATGTGTACCTATGTGTATACATAATATAGTGCAAGTGCGGGGGGCATTTTGGACATTTGGCGGAGTCTCCTATGATATTTCATAAGAGTTTACGTTTGTTGTAGTGCTTTGATATTTGCTCGTAGATGGCACTGTTGCAAATCTAATTTTGATGATGACAAACATGTTTCCAGTGTGTTTTGCTTGGCTAACCCGTTTCAGGCATAAAAGATCACGAGCAAATCAAGCTAACTCAAGATCGGATCCAAGTGTGTCAAATGTATGATTTTTCCTTTTATTGAGTCAATTGTAATGTAACTGATCCCCTAGCTAAGTAACCTTACACACACACACTCATGGGGAGAGCTTGAGTGAATTAGAGTTTCTGTTCATTTTTTGTTCAGATCGTCCTGGACGATATTCAGATCGTCCTGGACGATATTCACATCGTCCTGGACGATCCAGCCAAAATAGAAACCCTAATTAGGGCAACCAAGTTAAGTGAGTCTGATTAAGCAGATCGTCCTGGATGATCTTTGGATCATACGGGACGATATGCTCAAATCAGAAATTCTCAGCCGCTAGAACAACTTAGGCAAGTTTTTATTTTTTAGTTATTTGGTCTGATCGTCCCAGAAGATACGTGTATCGTACTGGATGATTTAGTACAATCATGCCTAAATTAGTCTGGTAATTAAGGAAAGCAATTTATTTTTGATTGATACAATCATATCGTCCTAGACGATCGCAAGATCGTCCCGGACGATCAAGATCGTCTAGTGCATTTCAGCTGTACGTCCCGAACTGTGTTCAGGATGATTTGGACACTTTTTGAACTAATCATACAGGACGATACCCGTATCGTCCTGGACGATCAAGTCATCTTTTGGTCGTCCAGCACAAGTTTCTCTGGATAACCCGAACTGTCTTCTGGACGATATTCCTCGATTTGCACTAATCGTCCCGGATGATCGCAGGATCGTACGGGACATTATGAACAATTTTTTCTACTAATCGTCCAGGCTGTAACAGTTGAATTTGAACTGATCATACAGGACGATATACCGATCGTCCTGGACGACCTTGGCCGACCAGTTGAGATTTAGGGCAAATTTTAAGCCCTCCAATAAAAGAACTTTTTCTTGAAACAAGAAAAATCTTTTGCCACCTTCCTTCCCTGAGAAACTCTAGAGAGAGAGAGAGTTGGGAGAGAGAGAGAAGATCTTGTGAGGGGGAGTTAGTGAGGGATTCACTAAGGTTGCTCCAAGCACGGATCAGAGTCGTCTTCTCCGCTCGTCGTCTTTCATCTAGTCGGTGTTCGTCGTGGGAGGATCGTTCGCAAGAAGATCCGGGGTTCTCTGCCCGCTTCAGGTGAAAGCAAAAGGAGTTCGAAGGTTCTCTGCCTGCTTCAGGAGGAAGCAAAAGGAGTTCGGGTTCTCTGCCTCACCGTGTGGTGAAAAGGAGGTGTTTGTACAGGCTTCTCCGCCTTACTGTGGGAGCAAATGGAGAGACACTTTTTGTTTAGTGCAATACCCGGAGGGGAGGCTCCGGGGAGTGGACGTAGGTCAAGTTGACCGAACCACTATAAAATCTGGTTTGCTTTTCTGATTCAGTTTTGCACTTTACCTTTCCGATATTAACTGCTTGGGTGAATATCTGTGACTGATCTTTTCGTTCTTGTTTACTTGTTTTCACTGCTAAGTATCGAAAATATTTTTATTATTATCGTGAAATTTTTAAATAACCAATTCACCCCCCCTCTTGGTTAGCCTCGAGACTAGTTCACTAGGGCTTAACATCCCTTTCAAACTTTCAAGTGGTATCAGAGTGGGATTCAAAATTTAGGTTTAAAAACTTTTGAATTTGATCCATGGCTAACTATAACAATCGTAATACTGCTGAAGGTTATTCTATTACAAGACCACTGTTGTTTGATAATATTCCTTTTGATTTTTGGAAAATACGCATGTCTACTTTTCTGCAATCTATTGATTATCGCATGTGGATGTTAGTTAAGGACGGATACGAACCACCTTTTAGATTGATTAACAATGTGAAAACTGAATTGCCTTTTACTGATTGGATGTTTGATGATCATGATTTAGCACAGTTAAATGCAAAATGCTTGAACTGTTTCTTTTGTGCTTTAAAATCTGAAGACTATATGCGTGTTTCTACTTGTACAACGGGAAAGGAAATCTGGGATAGATTATGTATAACATACGAAGGTATAACTGAAGTCAAACAGTCCAGGTTAAACATCTTGTTACATGATTACAAACTTTTTCGCATGAAACCTAGTGAGACTATTTCAGAAATGTACACAAGGTTCACTCAGATTGTTATCTCTTTACATGCTTTAGGTAAAGAACTTACAAACTACGAAAGAGTGAACAAAATTTTGAGATGTTTGCCTGCTTCTTATGATGCTAAGATTACTGCTATCACTGAATCTAAAGATTTAAATACTTACTCTATTGACAGCTTACTTGGATCACTCATTGCTTATGAGCAAGGGGTGAACAAAAGGCAACTTGATGCAGCTGAACGCAAGAAAGAGAAGACAGTGGCACTAAAGGCCAAAGATTCAGATGCTAGCACTTCCGGGTCTGATAGCGATGATGTTGACTTAATCACAAGGCAATTCAAAAGCTTTCTAAGGAAGAAACATAAGAACTATCAGAAGTGGAATAAGGGTAAGTCCAGTAAAAATTTTAAGGGTTCATCTGAATCTGTTTGTTTTGAATGCAGGAAGCCTGGACACATTAAGGCTGATTGTCCTACACTTAAAGCTCACCCAAGCAAGGAGAAGGGTGAGGAGAAACCAAAGTTTAGAAAGGACAAGAAGCGGATTCAGAAGGCGTT
The DNA here is from genome assembly GCA_019925795.1 of Dendrobium chrysotoxum. Classification (NCBI taxonomy): domain Eukaryota; kingdom Viridiplantae; phylum Streptophyta; class Magnoliopsida; order Asparagales; family Orchidaceae; genus Dendrobium; species Dendrobium chrysotoxum. Next base: position 50,823,527 of record CM034308.1, read on the forward strand.
CTGGGCAGACTCTGCATCCGACTCTTCTGAGACTGAAGCTGAAGAGGAGGAAACAAACTTGTGTCTGATGGCTGATGATCACCCTGGTCAGTCGGACAAGGAAGAGGTATGTGAGCTTACTTACGATGAATTATTTAAAGTTTCTGAAAGAATTCATACATCTTATAGGAAACTTAAGAAAACTCATGCTAGTTTGAAATTAGCTTACTTGACTTTGCAAAAAGAGCATGATTCTGTAGTTAAAGATCATTCCACACTTGATTCCAATCACATGTCTTTGCTTGATGAATTCGATGATTTGAACAAAAAATATTCTGATTTAACTGTTGAGCATGATTTGTTAAAAATATCGAATGTTAAATTAGAAGTTACTTTTAAGAAAGTGAATGATATGGCATGTGATTTAGAAAGTAATGAAAGTGCAAGAACCTTTGAAATTGTAAGTTTAAATAAACATATTGAGTTTTTAAAAGTGAAAATTAGTGCTTTTGAAAAGAACAAAACACCACCTACTTTTGAACAGTTTTATGCACCGCCATCTTTTAAAAAATCTATTGCAAGTTCATCAAAGCATGTTTCATATGCATCTAGGAAGAGGCACTATCACCCATGTAGATTAGTTAACCCTTTTCCTGGTGTTAGATGTTTTTCATGTAGCATGTTAGGACACATTTCCCACACCTGTATTGTTTACTGTAGTACACATTGGGTGTGAAAACCCAAACTGCCTGTTTCACAGCACAGCACGCATGCATTGCATTCTTCTTTTCATAAGAAGGAACCCAAACCTGTTTGGGTTCCTAAGACTGACGTTTGATATTTTTGTAGGTGTGCTCTCACACAAGACCTCGTGAGAGCATGTGGTACCTAGACAGTGGATGTTCTAGACATATGACTGGAGATGCAAATCAGTTCATTTTGCTGGAGGCCAGAGCTAGAGGCAAGGTTACACTTAGAGATAACACCACCAGGAAGGTGGTAGGCTCAGGTATAATTGGTGATTCAAAGAATTTTATGATTGATAATGTTTTGCTTGTAGATGGACTGAAACATAACTTGCTGAGCATCAGTCAACTCTGTGACAAGGGATACAGCATCAAATTCCTGCCCACTGGCTGCATTTTAAGCTTAAATAATGAAGTTGTTTTGCAGGGGCAAAGGATCAACAACGTCTACAAGCTGGATGTAAGTTACATTAAATATAATAATTCAATTTGCTTAAAAATTGCTGCTGATGAGCCTTGGTTATGGCATAGGAGATTGTGTCATGCCAGTATGAAAACCCTTAGGAGAGGTACCCAAAAGGACTTAGTTAGAGGTGTGCCCAAGCTTAAGTTCACTAAGGATCACCTGTGTGATGCCTGTCAATTGGGGAAGCAAGTCCAGTCCTCTTTTCACTCTGTTAAGGATATTAGCACCTCTAGACCTTTAGAAGTTCTTCACATGGACCTCTTTGGACCCATTAGCACTGCCAGCTTAGGGGGGAGAGTCTATGGTTTTGTGATTGTTGATGATTATTCAAGGTTCACTTGGGTTAAGTTTTTGTCACACAAATCTGAGTCATTTGATGAGTTTAGATCTTTCTCTATTTGGATTCAGAAGAAGTTAGGATGTGAGATTATTACCATCCATAGTGATCACGGAGGGGAGTTTGAAAATGAAAGATTTGGAAGTTTTTATGAGAATCATGGGATTAGTCACAATTTTTCAGCTCCTAGGACCCCTCAGCAGAACGGGGTAGCTGAAAGGAAGAACAGGACCTTAGTGGAAGTCGCTAGAGCCATGCTTACCGAGTATTCACTTCCAAAATACTTTTGGGCTGAAGCGGTGAACACTGCCTGTTATGTACTGAATAGGGTAAATGTGAGAGTCAAACTGAATAAGACACCTTATGAGATCATTAAGGGTAGAACTCCAAATCTGTCCCACCTCCATGTCTTTGGCTGTAAGGTTTTCATTCTGAACAACGGGAAATCACCCTTAGGAAAATTTGACCCCAAATCTGATGAAGGAGTGTTCTTAGGATATTCAAGTGTGGGAAAATCCTTTAAGGTGTTCAATAGGAGGACTTTGGTGGTGGAAGAAACAACCCATGTAGTGTTTGATGAATCTGATCCTAAGGAGTCTATATCTGAAGTAGAAAATGAAGAGGTTATTGAGGTTACCCAAGGAGTTGGAAATACAAATTTGGAGGAAAGGGTAGAACCTCAAACCACGTTGCCTAGAGATTGGAGATATTCTTCGAGTCATCCTAAAGAACTGATCTTAGGAGACCCTTCTGAAGGTGTTAGGACTAGGCATGGACTTAGGAAGGAAGTAAACCATTCTGCCTTTATCTCAATGACTGAACCCACCAACATCAATCAAGCCTTGTCGGATGAGTTTTGGATTTTAGCTATGCAGGAAGAATTGAATCAATTTGTAAGGAATGATGTTTGGGAGTTAGTAGAAAGACCTAAAAATCAAAGTATTATGGGAACTAAGTGGGTCTTTAAGAATAAGATGAATGATTCTGGTGTGGTGGTGAGAAATAAGGCAAGATTTGTGGCTAAGGGGTATAATCAGATAGAAGGGATTGATTTTGAGGAGACTTTTGCCCCTGTAGCTAGATTGGAAGCCATTAGAGTGCTACTAGCCTTTGCCTGTTATAAGGGATTTAAGCTGTTTCAAATGGATGTCAAGAGTGCCTTTTTAAATGGGATAATTAAAGAAGATGTTTTTGTAGAACAACCTCCAGGTTTTGAGAGTTCCCAATATCCAAATCATGTCTATAAATTAAAAAAGGCCTTATATGGATTGAAATAGGTACCCAGAGCTTGGTATGAGAGGCTTAGCACATTCCTGTTAGAAAGAGAGTTTGTTAAGGGGAGCGTAGACACCACCCTTTTTCTGAGGAGATTAGGAGATGACCTACTCATTATCCAGATCTATGTTGATGATATAATTTTTGGATCTTCTGATAAATATTTATATGATGAGTTTTCTAAAACAATGAGTAAGGAGTTTGAGATGAGTATGATGGGAGAATTGTCCTACTTTTTGGGGTTTAGCATAAGGCAAACGAATGATGGAACCTTTCTCAATCAATCAAAATACACTAAGGACATTTTGAAGAAATATGAAACGGACAAAGCCAAGCCAATCAATACTCCCATGCCCTCCTCAGTTCAGTTAGATAAGGACTCAAGTGGAAAATCTGTTGATCAGAAGAAGTATAGAGGGATAATAGGATCACTGCTTTACCTGACTGCTAGCCGACCTGATATCATGTTTAGTGTCGTCTTTGTGCTAGGTTTCAGGTTGATCCCAAAGAGTCCCACCTGACTGCTGTTAAGAGAATTCTTAGATATCTTTTAGGGACCCCAAACCTAAGAATCTGGTACCATAGGCACAGCACCTCTTTTGAGATCATTGGATATTCGGATTCTGACTTTGCAGGGTGTAGGGTGGATAGAAAGAGCACTTCTGGGACTTGTCAGTTCATTGGACAGTCGTTAGTCTCCTGGTCCAGTAGAAAATAGAACTCAGTTGCACTTTCCACTACTGAAGCTGAGTACATTACCTTAGGGAGTTGTGTGGCCCAAGTTCTTTGGATGAAGCAACAAGTCTTAGATTTAGGGGTACCTATTGGCATAATTTTTGTTCTGTGTGATAATACTAGTGCCATCGGTATCTCTAAGAATCCAATCCAACATTCTAGGACCAAACACATTGATATAAGGCATCACTTCATTAGGGACCATGTTACAAAAGGGGACATTGAGCTACATCATGTAGCAACTAAAAATCAGCTGGCTGACATATTCACTAAACCACTGGCCTTTGACTCATTCAGCATTTTGAGAACCAGATTAGGGGTGATTGATATAAATGCTTGATTCTGATGACTGCTGATTTCTGATTGTTCTGATTGGTATTCTATTTTCTGTTAGTTAGTTTTTGGTTTGATTATTTGCTTTCAGTTGATTTTATTTCTTCTGTTGATTTCTATTTTAGCCTTACTGTTAGTTTGATTTGAGTATTTACTTTGATGTAATTTTTTACCTATTTTTATTCACTGGTTCATATCTTGCACTGACTGTTTTATGCTTTTTAAAATCTGATCACCGCTCACTACTTCTGATAATCTGAATTTCTGACTGGGAGTTTTTACCTTGTGTTGATTTGGAAGCTAGTAAGCAGTGATTGATTCCACTGAATCTGTTAAAGGGAAGAAACATTGATGATTGTTTCTCTTCCTCTAACGCCTTTACTGGTGTATAGTCTCTTTTGGATAAAAATCATCTTCAAAATTAAAATGTTAGTTTTTGAAATAGAGGTTATTTTATCTTCCTACAGTAATCTACCTCATATTAATAGTGTTTTTCAAAGTCTTGAGTCATTAGTTTGATTTTTTAAACCAAGTGACTGCATTTATCATATGATGTATGGCTTTTATTTTATGAATCATTCTTCCTTACTGTGGAGAGTCATCTCCTATGTTTGGAAGATAATTTCACAGCTGAGACTCTTTAATGATTATGAAAAGGAGAAAGCTTACAAAAGACGCGCAGTGCACCAAATAAATTGAAAAAGAGGAATAAAATGAGCCCAAAGCTGAAAAGATGCGAAAAATCGCCAACTAAAAGATACACAAAGTGTATCAAAAATGAAAAGATGCGCAGAGCGCCAACTAAATTGAAAAAGAGACACAAAATGAGCCCAACCAAGCTTTCCTTCCTTCCAGATCGTTAAAAGTCTTAGAAAAATCTCTGTGCCGCTTAATACTTTCAAAAGCTTGTGTTTGAAAATCCTATTCTCTTTTATGTTTTGTACTTGTATTTCCGTTTTTTGTTTTACCATCCTCCTTTTTGTGATGTCAAAAGGGGGAGTCAGTTGTAGTCATTTCAGTCTTTATTATGTGTTATGTTTTCAGTATTAGTTTGATTGTTAAATGAAAATTGAATATATATATATATATCTTTTTCGATCTCCTGTTTCTTGTTATTTTCAAACTACTTTACAAATATTTGCCATCATCAAAAAGGGGGAGATTGTTGCAAATCTGGTTTTGATGATGACAAACATGTTTCCAGTGTATTTTGCTTTGCTAACCCGTTTCAGGCACAAAAGATCACAAGCAAATCAAGCTAACTCAAGATCGGGTCCAAGTGTGTCAAATGTATGATTTTTTCTTTTATTGAGTCAATTATAATGTAACTGATCCCCTAGCTAAGTAACCTTGCACACACACACTCAGGGGGAGAGCTTGAGTGAATTAGAGTTTCTATTCATTTTTTATTCAGATCGTCCTAGACGATATTCACATCATCCTGGACGATCCAGCCAAAATAGAAACCTTAATTAGGGCGACCAAGTTAAGTGAGTCTGATTAAGCAGATCGTCCTGGATGATCTTTGGATCGTACGAGACGATATGCTCAAATCAGAAATTCTCAGCCGCCAGAACAACTTAGGCAAGTTTTTATTTTTTAGTTATTTGGTCTGATCATCCCGAACGATACGTGTATCATCCTAGACGATTCAGTACAATCATGCCTAAATTAGTCTGGTAATTAAGGAAAGCAATTTGATCCGGGGTTCTCTGCCTGCTTCAGGTGGAAGCAAAAGGAGTTAGAAGGTTCTCTGCCTGCTTTAGGAGGAAGCAAAAGGAGGTCGGGTTCTCTGCCTCACCGTGTGGTGAAAAGGAGGTATTTGTATAGGCTTCTCCGCCTTGCTGTGGGATTAAAAGGAGAGACACTTTTTGTTTAGTGCAATACCCGGAGGGGAGGCTCCGGGGAGTGGACGTAGGTCAAATTGACCGAACCACTATAAAATCTGGTTTGCTTTTTTGATTCAGTTTTGCACTTTACCTTTCCGATATTAACTGCTTGGGTGAATATCTGTGACTGATCTTTTCGTTCTTGTTTACTTGTTTCCGCTGCTAAGTATCGAAAAAATTTTCATTGTTATCATGAAATTTTTAAATAACCAATTCACCCCCCCTCTTGGTTAGCCTCGGGACTAGTTCACTAGGGCTTAACATCCCTTTCGAACTTTCAGGCACTTGGTGTGTGGTAGGTCTTCTATGACGTGTCTTCTGCGAGGACCGTAGGTATTTACATTTATTACATTTGTAGGTAGCGGAGTGGCATTGAATTAATGCATCATTCCACCATCAATCACTGTTAATGATAATCAGACTCCCCTTCTCGATAATAATTTAAAGAATAATAATATTATTATTCATAATAATATTACTAATGATACAAAATTAATATCAAAATGATAGAAATGACACTATTATTATCATAATGATAACCATAATAATATTATGATAATAATATTAACATTAATATTGATATTGATATTAATTTTAATATTAATATTAAATGCATTTAATATCAAAATGTTGAAGTGAATAGGAATGTGGTTACCTTAAGTTATTAATGTGTTTGTGAATGAGAGTAGATGGGGTTTGGATTGTAATGGGCTCGGTTAAGAGGCTTGGTCTAGGGCAGAGGAGTTGAGGGGTCAGGTAAGGCTAAGAGGGGCGTCAGCTTGTGGATGGAAAATGGGGGCTTGGCCAGGTATAGGTAGGAGGCGGACAAGGGCAGAGGTCAGATGGCGTTGGCTTGGAAGGGAGAAATACTACCTCTCTCTCTCTCTTTCTCTCTCTCTCTCTCTCACACACACACACACACACACACACACACACACACACACATAAACCCAGCCGGTTGATGGAGCCGACAGGCAAGGGCTGAGAGGGGTGATCGACTGCGAGGGAGAAGTGAACTGGGAGTTTGGTTGGGATCTTCGGTTCGGGAAGGAGGAAGGTTTCAGTGATCTGATGGAAGGCTGCAGGTTCGATTGGGAAGGGGGTGGAGTCGGCTGGGGTTCGATGGGGTCTTGGCATAAGGATAGGGATCTGGCTGAAGAACCACGTGGAAAGGAAGATAGCTGCCTTTGCAATGAGCTAACTCCTGTCATTGCCTTTGATTTGAAAAGAAGAGTGGGAGAAGTCAGAAGAGTTGAGGCTTGATTGTGGATTTCAGAAAGGATCAAAGAAGAAAGTTGTAGGTTGTGAGGCTTACGGAAGAGATGTTGAAGCAGAACCCAAGAGCATTGCTCTCTTCGAGTTTTAAAGGGCAAGAATGAGCTACGATCGATGCGAGCTAGCAAGATATCCGGGAAGAGATGCGATTGTAACGGGATTTGCGGGTTCGATAGTCCGAGGTGTGGGATTTCATGCAGGATTTGTTGGTTCGATAGTCTGAGGTGCGAGATTTCATGCTAGATTTGCAGGTTCGACAGAGGCGTCGGGTAGGTATGTGATGATTTTAACATCTTTTTTATTTTCTATTTCGTTTGTTTTTGGTTGCTTGGGTAGAGTTCAACAAAATGTAAGATTCAAAAAGTGATGGTGCTAGGTTATATGATCATGAAAATGAAGGCCACTTGAATTCTTGATAATGAGTTATAGTGATGAGAGGAATCCTTTGAAGTGGTTTTTGGTTGGATGGTACTAGGGTTTAGATGGGTTCATGGGTTGGCCAAGTGCTAGCTTGAAGGGAGGAATATTTTAGTTGGGTTAACGGTTTGGGTTGTGTATGTCTTGTGGAGGATGCAAAAAAGATTGATGAGGAGTTTAGTTAGATTATATGGTTTGTAGGGAAGGTATGAAAGTGGTAGAAGGGTTGGGAGTTCACTTATGTTTGTGCAAGTGGTCAAAACCCAAGAGGCTTGCGCTAGAGTTTTGATGGAGAGGTATAAGGTTGGCAACTTATGGTAGCCAAAGGGCTATTGTGGAAGGTTCAACAGGTTATGTGGAGGTGTTTGGAGGCATCTAGGGTTTTGGAGGGATAAGAAAATTTGATTGGAGGAGAAGTGGGAGAATAACATTTAATGAGATATCAATAGGTGTTTATGTCAAATTTGTGGAATATATATCAATTATAACAACTAGGCTAGATGATTGTACTCATCCGCATGGTTTAAAATTGCACAATAAGAGGCGCGCCTCAGCGTAATTTTAAACTTTTAAGCCTTAAGGCTACGCAATGAGAGCTGTCATTGAGGCGTACGCCTCAAGTTCACTGAGACATGCCTCGCCTCATGTTTTAGAGGCGTCTGCCTCTTAAAATTTAAAAAAAGCCTTACATAATATATATATTCGGTACTGCTCGGTATTGCTAGGTACATACTCGGTATTGCTCGGTACTATTCAGTACAACAATGCTTGGTACCACTAGGTACATGCTCGGTACCGCTAGGTACATGCTCGGTACTGCTCAGTACCGCTCGGTTCCTCTCGGTACCGCTCGGTTCCTCTCGGTACTGCTAGGTTCCTCTCGGTACCGTCGGTACCTCTCAGTACCGCTCGGTACCACTCGGTACAGCTCGGTATCTTTCCATTGATGATATATGTTCCTGAGCGGTACACATCAATAATATATAGCAATACATAGTAAAAAAATCATTTGTCACATAGTTTCTGTAATACATATGACTAAAAATTTTACAATGCAAATCACTGAGTACAAGCGACTTATTTGTTCTAGGGTGCTGCCCCCATAAGGTCGAACCCCGCTAGGGGGCGCTACCCCCTTGGAACCCCGGCTGCCTGGCATATTATTGTATTCATCATCTTTAGTAATAGTTATTAGTGTTAGTCTACTTCTTCATGAGATATTTTTCATATGCATTCTAGGTTGAATTTTTATTCTCTTAGTGGTATTCCCATATCCCATTTAAGCTTTGTAGATGATTTCATAATATTTTCAATGGTTCTTTGATTAGTGTTAAAATACTTATGAGTTTTTTTTGAATAATTTGTTCTTTAGCATGCATGTGAATATTTTTCCCCTTCTATGTATTGAGTGCATGCTTATGTGATATGTCATTGCTATTTATTTTTGGAATTATATGTTAATGAAAAGAATACTGTGATTTGGGAAAGATAGAATTTGAGTTGAACTATATTTCATGTTTTCTTATTATTGGGATATTTTGATTTCACTTCGTATCTTGTGTTTTTTTATGTTTTATATTTTTTACTCATTAGTATATAAACAAATTATCATTTTATGTTTACGCAATCTTTTGATTTTAAGCCTTACGCCTCAAAATGTCTTGAGGCTTACGTCTCACCTCACAAATAAAAAATGCCTCAATACCCGATTATGCAATTTTAAACATTGCTCGTCCGAATATAGAATCTAGTTTGGTTGAATATGGAGTTTGGTTGCTAGCTAAGATAGGCATATACTTCGTGAATTCAACCTTGATAATTGTAGGAATATGCTTAGTTCTTCTTTTACCTTGAATGATTTTCTCAAGATAATCTCTTCACACCTAGGATTATTATACTCTTAGGAATAGCTTGCATACCTAGAATTAAAAGAGGTTGAAATGAAAGCCAACAAAACTTCGCATGGGTATTAAATCATAAGAAGAACTTGGGACATTACCATATGGTATGGATAATACTTCATAACTATAAGAATAGTTATAATAATATATCATTTGAGAATGTTCCAAATTTTTGGGTTCGTGAAAGTTCTAAATGGGGGATCTCGAGTTTTGCTATTTTTAGCTACTTGAATGATCGAATCAATGGAAGTTCTCAACTGAAACATTATAGTTCTTATCCTGATAATTAAAACCAATTACTTAATAAAAATGAGATAAGCTAAGCAATGAAGTGGTTAGGGTAGCTCAAGCTCTAGTTGACAAGCTCTTAATATATTACTTTACACATGCCATAATAACATAAGGTCCAAATACAATAAATGACCCAAAGAACTCAGGCCTAGAATTATAACTAAACTCAAAAGTTCTCGTAATACTAGGGTCAAGAGAAAAATCTATAACTGTTGACTAAAAAAAAGGGGAAAATAAAAAAAATGCATTGTTGATGTTTAAAATCGAACATATGCATTTCTTTAGGAACATCGCCTCCGATTCGGCCAATGATCTGCATCAATTGGTTATCACTCAAGAATGAAACAATAATTCAATTGCTCGTCTTTTACTATGTGTCTTTTACTACGAGCATGCATAACAACTCCAAACCAAATTATGTTGATTCAGTTAATCAAAATTAAATTTTCATACAATTAAATAATAATAATAATAATAATAATAATAAGTTTTTTAAGTAATAAATCCAACATGTATTAGTCAATTTGAAAACCAACGTCATTGATATTTGATTTCGGCAGGAAAATTTTAAAATCAAAGACCCGCACTGTCGATCTTTGATCCATGCGGTAAATTTTAAAATCTCAAGGCCCTACATCATAGATCTTTGATTCGGGTAGGATGATTTTCAATTCCAAGACCCCGCACCATTGTATCTTTGATCCGGATGGGTAGAAACTACGATAAGTGCCGTCCCGACTTCTCGTGGGGAGGGGACGCCGAGAGGTTGCCGAAATCACTCAAGGAGACTACCAAATTTTCTAAATTGTTTTAAAAAGAGATATTGAAGAGTGATTAATTTGAAATTAAATATCAATTAATGAATTAATTGAAATTTAAGAGCAATTAATTTCAAATTAAATTCTAATTAGATGGTTAATTCAATTAATTTACTAATTGAAATTTCAAACATAATTAAAAATAAATTATTGGTTAATTAAATTTGAAATTATATCAGTTAATTAATCAATTAATTTAATATTATAATTAAAATTGAAATTTCTTTTAATTTATTAAACATAATAATTATTTAATTTTAAATTAAATCTAAAATCTAATTTAATAATTACTTAATATTTTTTAAAATAAATTTTTAAATATAAGAAATTGAATGATTAAATCAATCAATCAATTAAACTTCAATTAATTAAAATAGATTAATTAATTACTTACATTAGAACATAATTTAAAAATGTGGAGAGCCACTCTGGTTAAAATTGTATATCTTTTAATTGATAAAAAATATGAAAAATAGAAAGACAATATTCACACTAATTTACCCAAGTACAAGCTAAAACATTAAAACCAAATTCTTAAATAAAACAACTATCCAAAACTCTAAAACTCTCTGAAAACACGAAACTAAACTCTCTGACAAAACGAAACTAAACTCTCCAAAGCCTAGCTCATGTGCAAGCTCCAAAGGTCCTAGGCAAGCTCCAAAGCAACGCGAACTCCTATAAACAAGCAAGCAGAGAAAAATCAGTACTATCAACAAAACTACAGTGCAAGAAAAGAAAAGAAAAGTACTGAAAAACTAAATCGCAAGAAAAGAATTAGTACTATAGACAAAACTACAGTGCAAAGAAAAGAAAGTGTTGAAACTAAGAACACTACTAAAGTGAGAAAAACGAAAGTACTATAACAAAAACACTGGTATAGGACTAGTAAACAACTGAAAACTAAAGTCTAGTGTCAGACTAGTAAATAACTGCAAACCAAAGTACCTACTATACAATCAACCCAACTTCAATTCAAACAATCAGGCAACTTTTAAGGGAAGTCGTAAAACCTATCCAAACAAAACTTATGGGCCACTTAGCTTATAGGGCTAGGTTGGAAAACCCACCTTCAGGCTACTTCTAAATGAAGCCGTAAGGCCTACCTTAAAAACTAAACAAATTGGGCCTCTTAGCTTATAGGGCTAGGTTGTAACACCCACCATCAGGCTACTTTTAAATGTAAAAGTCGTAAGATCCACTCAAACAATCAGACATCTTCCATGGGAAGCTATAACACCTGTTATTTGAGAGACTTCTAAAAGAAGTACTAAACTCTCAACAAAAACCTATGGAAAACTCTCAATGAAAGCCATAAGTCCCAACCCAAATTCAAATTTTTGGACAACTTCTAAATGAAGCTGTAAGCTCTGAACTAAAACTAAATCTACAGGCAACTTTGAATGAAAGCTGTAAGTCCCACCAAAATTCAAATTTATGCGCTACTTTCGAACAAAGTCGTAAGCCTCGTTCGAAATCTAAACCTATGGGCAACTCCTAAATAGAGCCATAAGTTCCACTCTAAATCAAAACCAATAGGCTACTTTCAATGAAAGCCGTAATACCTACTTCTAAAATAAATGGGTTACTTCCAACGGAAGCCGTAAGCCCCGAACCAATTCAGTCAGCTGGATAAATTCTAAATGAAGTCATAAATCTAAAACTAAATCAATTGTTGGGTGTTCTAATAGATGTAAACTCCAAACCTTCATAAAATTACAACCCACCTCTAACCACTTCAGTTTATTTGGGATCCCTAAGAGGAGGTAACCCATGACTTCTTATCAAATTACCTGGACACTACGATTAATGATCACTAGTGTTGGTAGATTGAAACCTACAGTATACCCGGCATGATGGAACCATGTGATCTTGATCTGGTTTACGTTCATCCCCCAAAACTGAGACTAAAACATCTAAAACTATTCATCCTTAATCGAGAATTTTCTCTTACGAGGAAAGAGAGGTAATTAACTATGAGGGCTTTCTCTCATAGGAAATAAGGACACATATCTAACTAAACCCTAATGCTACCCTTCGGGTAAATATGGTTAACTACAATCTTCCTTAAGGAGAATGGAATCATATGTCTGTAAAGTGGGATTCTTACCGTAGCCCTCTGACCCGAACCCAGTCGCACTCATCCCAATCCCATAAGCCGGACCTCCAGATCTTCAACTGAAGTCTCCATTACTACTCAACCCCACAAAGCTCCCTACCCTATTCACAAATTATCTGTTACTTTCTTCTTCCACAACCACCTCCCGTTTAGACCTCTGTAGCTGAGATCTCTCACCCTTACTTGTAACGGTAAGATCTGGTCTCTGCTCCCGACATTAACCTCAAGCCGACGCCAAAACTCCTCCCATCTCCGACCTCATCCCGAGCTCCGTAGAGAACCCAAGGTCGACTGACCCCAAGCAAGCTTTGAGCGAGCCTCACGATCTTAGCTCTCACAACCTCCATCTCCCTTAGCCGCATGGCCCGACTCCGATTCCCCCTCCAGAACTTTGATCCTTGCCTAATCATTAAGTAGAGAGAGAGAGAGAGAGAGAAGCTTTCTCCATACCTATGCCTTTAAACCTCTTCCTTCATAATCCTCTACCGAACCGTAGCCAACCTCTCTTCCTCCTCTATATAGGCCGATAGACCTCCATAGCTAAACCAGGGTCGAAGCCCCCTTCTCCGCCTCCTGCTTGCCCAACCAAATCCCTCAATAGACTAGCCTCTTGTCCTAGACCTTGCCAACCATCCCCACTCACTATTAAAGCAATTTCCCTCTCACTCTATTTATCTCTAACAGAGAATTTAAGCCTGATCTCCCTATTCACCTAGCCGCAAGTAGTAAACAGAGAAGAGGTGACCTCTTTCTCTCTCTCTCTCTCTCTCTCTCTCTCTCTCTCTCTCTTTGTATATAGTATTATATATATTATATATTAATGAATATACACTAATATATTTGTTATATATATATTAATATATATGTTATATATTAATATATATATATATATACAAATATATCTGCTATTTCATAATATAATATATATTAATATATTCATTATTATATAATAAATCTTTTATTATATAATATAATATATATTAATATATTTGTTATTATATTAATATATATGTTATTATATAATAAATCTATTATTATATAATATAATATAAATTAATATATTTGTTATTATATAATGTATCTGTTATACATATATATATATAATATTCAAAACAAAGAAAAGAAAAAAAACAAGAAGAGATGATTTCAAAAAAGAAAAAAAAGGAGAAAGAAAGAGTGCTCTCCTCCTCTTACCTCGATCCACGAGCCTCTACCTCGCCGGTCGCCAAGGTATAACCCCTTAGCCCTAAAACTCCGAGAGCCCACCTCGAGGCTTGCAGCGCGGCAAAACTACCACCTATACATGTTTTAAGTAACGTGGTGGGAGGAAGTTGAAAGTTCGATAGGGATGTTAAGCCTTGATGAACTAGTCCTGAGGGTAACCAAAAGGGGGGGGTGAATTGGTTATTTAAAAATTCATAAGCAACAGGAACAATCTTTTTGATGATTTGCAGTGAAAATAAGAAAATGCATAAGCGAAAAGATCAACCACAGATTTCACCCAAGCAGATAGTAACAGAAAAATAAAGTGCAGAAAATAATCAGAAAGAGCACACCAGATTTTATAGTGGTTCGGTCAACTTGACCTACGTCCACTCCCTGGAGCCTCTCCTCTAGGTATTGCACTAACACAAAAGTGACTCTCCTTCTGCTCCCACAGCAAGGCGGAGAAGCCTGTACAAAACTCCTTTCCACCAACCCGGTGAGGCAGAGAACTTAAACTCCTTTTGCTTCCTCTTGAAGCGGGCAGAGAACCCGGACTACTTTCGCTTTCTCCTGAAGCAGGCGGAGAACCTGAACTCATTTTGCTTCCTCCTGAAGCGGGCATAGAACCCGGATCTTCTTGCAAACGATCCTCTCACAAAGAACACCGACAATACGAGAGATGATGAACGGAGAAGATGACTCTGATCCTTTCTTGGAGCAACCTTTGTGAATCCCTCACAAACTCCCTCTCACAAGATCCTCTCTCTCTCTCAAACTCTCTCTCTCTAAGATTTCTCTGTAAAGGAAAGTGGCAAAAGATTTTTCTTGTTGGAAGAAAAAGATTTTTTATTGGAGGGCTCAAAATTTTCCCTAAATCTCAACTGGTCGGCCAATATCGTCTAGGACGATCGATAGATCATCCTGTACGATCAGTTCAAAATCACATGTTTCAGCCTGGACAATCTAGCTCTTCTGGACAATTAGTAGAAAAAATTGTTCAGATCGTCCCGTACAATTTTGCGATTGTCTGGGGTGATTAGTGTAAATTCAGGAATTTCATCCAGAAGACCACTCTGGTTGTCTAGAGGAACTTATGCTGGGCGACCTATAAATGACTTGATCGTCTAGGATGATATTGATATCGTCCTGTACGATTAGTTCAAAAAGTGACAAAATCATCCTGATCACCGCTCTAGACGTACAAGTGAAACACACTGGATGATCATGATCATCATGGACGATCCTGCGATCGTCCCGATCGATATGATCATATCAATTAAATATTAATTTCTTTCCTTAATCACCAGACTAATTTAGGCATGATTATACTGGATCGTCCAAGACGATACACATATCATCCGGGACGATCAGATCAAATCTCTAAAAATAACACTTGCCTAACTTGATCTGGCGACTGAGAATTTCTGTTTTGAGCCTATCGTCCCGTACGATGGATGGATCATCCAGGACGATCGGCTTAATCAGATAGACTTAACTTGGTCGCTCTAATTAGGATTTCTATTTTCACTTGATCATCCAGGACGATGTGAATATCGTCCAGGACGATCTGAACAAAAATTGAACAGAAACTCTAATTCACTCAAGCTCTCCCCCTGAGTGTGTGTGTGGAAGGTTACCTAGCTAGGAGATCACTTATATTATATTTGACTCAAGAAAAGGAAAACATTACATTTAGACACACTTGGACCCAATCTTGAGTTGGCTTGAGTTGCTTTTGATCTTTTGTACCTGAAATGGGTTAGCCAAGCAAAACAAAATACAAACATGTTTGTCATCATCAAACTTGTAGTTTTTGAAACCAGATGTGCAACAATCTCTCCCTTTTTGATGATGGAAAATATTAATGCAGTAGTTTAAAATAAAATAACCAGGAGTTAACCAACACACATACGAAAAATAAATATCTTTCCAAATTTCACTAAACAACTAGAACAATACAGAAAAATAACTACAAATAAAATAAATAACATAAAATAAGATCAATACATAAGATAAAAACTACTACAACTAACTCCGCCTTTTGACATCACAAAAAGGAGGAGGAACAGACACAATAGTACAGATAGAAAATAGCACAAAACATAAAACTAAAGCAGAGGCGGATCCCCCTTTTTTTTAATCGAATTGCTCCAGAAAATCAGAGTTTTCCCTTGATTTTAAATCAAAAAACCAATAAGAAGACGATCGACAGCAATGAAATCTAGAAAAGGTTAGAAAATTGACTTTCGTAACTCCCACCTCGGACACCTAATAGATGCAAATTCCTTTCAAAACAAAAATCCAATTCAGAAGAAAAGAAATTAGATTCAAAAAGAGATCCTTTTAAGCCTCGTTCTAGAAAAATATCTGATATAATAGTATTACAAAGTAAGAAATTAGAAATCATGATTTTTGTCTCAAGCTTTTAAAAATATTAAGGGTGCAAGAATTTTTCTAAGACATTTAAAGATCTAAAAGGGAAGAAAGCCTATTTCTTTGTGGGCTAATTTTGTGCCCCTTTTTCAATTTGTCTAGCACTTTGCACATCTTTTAATTTTTGATACACTTTGTGTATTCTTTCAATTTTTTTAGCGACATTGCGCCTCTTTTTGGTTTGGGCTAATTTTGTGCCTCTTTTCATTTTGGCGCTCTTTGCGCATTTTTTATTGGCTTTCTCCCTCTCAAAATCATTAAAGAATCTCAGCTGTAAAATTACTTTCCAGATATAAGAGATGATAAAGCTCACTCTCTACAATAAGGAAGAGTAATTCACAAAATAAAAATTACACATCATATGATAAGTGCAATCACTTGGTTCAGAAAATCATAATAATTACTCAAAACTTTGAAAATACTATTCATATAAGGTAGATTACTGTAGGAAGATAAAATAGATCTCTATTTCAAAAACCAACTTTTTAATTTTGAAGAAGATTTTTATCCAAAAAAAATAATACACGATTAAAGGAGTTAGAGGAAGAGAAATAATCATCAATGTTTCTTCCCTTTAATAGATCCAGTGGAATCAATCACAGCTTACCAGCTTCCAAATAAAAATAAGGCAAAACTCTCAGTCAGAAATCCAGTTTATTAGCAGTAGTGAGCAGTGATCTGATTTTGAAAGAGATAAAATAGTAAACAAAAGAGATGAAACAGTAAATAAAAATAAGTAGGAAATCTCATCAAAATCAATACTCAAATCAAACTAACACCAACGCTAAAACAAAAATTAGCAGAAAAATAAAAATAACAGAAAATAGATAATCAAATCAAACAACTAAGTAACAGAAATAGAATGAAAAACAAATAAATCAGAAATCAGTAGTCATCAGAATCAAGCATTTATGTCAATCACACCTAATCTGGTCCTCAAAATGTTGAATGAGTCAAAGGCCAGTGGTTTAATAAATATGTCAGCCAGCTGATTTTCAGTTGCTACATGATGTAGTTCAATGTCCCCTTTTGTAACATGGTCCCTAATGAAGTGATGCCTTATATCAATGTGTTTGGTTCTAGAATGTTGGATTGGATTCTCAAAAAAGTAGATGGCACTAGTATTATCACACATAAAAGAAATTATGCCCACAGGTAATCCTAAATTCAAGACTTGTTGCTTCAATTAAAGAACTTGGGCCACATAGCTTCCTAAGGCAATGTACTCAGCTTCAGCAGTGGAAAGTGCAACTGAGTTCTGTTTTCTACTAGATCAGGAGACTAACGATTATCCTATGAATTAACAAGTTCCAGAAGTGCTCTTTCTATCCACCCTATATCCTTTAAAGTCAGAATCAGAATATCCAATAATCTCAAAAGAGGTGCTGTGCCTAGGGTACCAGATTCTTAGGTTTGGGGTCCCTAAAAGATATCTAAGAATTCTCTTAATAGCAGTCAGGTGGGACTCTTTAGGATCAGCTTGAAACCTAGCACAAAGACAAACACTAAACATGATATCAGGTTGGCTAGCAGTCATGTAAAGCAGTGATCCAATTATTCCTCTATACTTCTTCTGATCAATAGATTTTCCACTTGAATCCTTATCTAACTGAACAGAGGAGCTCATGGGAGTGTTGATTGGCTTGGCTTTATCCATTTCACATTTCTTCAAAATGTCCTTAGAGTATTTAGATTGATTGAGAAAGGTTCCATCATCCATTTGCCTTATGCTAAACCCCAAAAAGTAGGACAATTCTCCCATATTACTCATCTCAAACTCCTTACTCATTATTTTAGAAAACTCATCACATAAATATTTATCAGAAGATCTAAAAATTATATCATCAACATAGATCTGGACAATGAGTAAATCATCCCCTACTCTCCTCATAAAAAGGGTGGTGTCTACGCTCCCCTTAACAAACTCTCTTTCTAACAGGATTGTGCTAAGCCTCTCATACCAAGCTCTGGGTGCCTGTTTCAATCCATATAAGGCCTTTTTTAATTTGTAAACATGATTTAGATATTGGGAACTCTCAAAACCTGGGAGTTGTTTTACAAAAACATCCTCCTTTATTACCCCATTTAAAAAGGCACTCTTGACATCCATTTGAAATAGCTTAAATCCCTTATAACAAGCAAAGGCTAGTAGCACCCTAATGGCTTCCAATCTAGCTACAGGGGTAAAGGTCTCCTCAAAATCAATCCCTTCAATCTGTTTATACCCCTTAGCCACCAATTTTGCCTTATTCCTAACCACCACACCAGAATCATTCATCTTATTCTTAAAGACCCACTTGGTTCTCACTATACTTTGATTCCTAGGTCTTTCTACTAGCTCCCAAACATTATTCCTTACAAATTGATTCAATTCCTCTTGCACCACTAAGATCCAAAACTCATCAGAAATGGCTTGATTGATGTTGGTGGGTTCAGTCATTGAGATAAAGGCAGAGTGGTTTACTTCCTTCCTAAGTCCATGCCTAGTCCTAACACCTTCTGAAGGGTCTCCTAAGATCAGTTCTTTAGTATGACTCGAAGAATATCTCCAATCTCTAGGCAAAGTGGTTTGAGGTTCTACCCTTTCCTCCAGATTTGCATTTTTAACCCCTTAGGTAATCTCCCCTACCTCTTCTTCTTCCTCAACTCTAGTTACCTTAGGATCAAATTCCTCAAACACCACATACGTTATCTCTTCCACCACCAAAGTCCTCTTATTAAACACCCTAAAAGATTTTCCCACACTAGAATAGCCTAAGAACACTCCTTCATCAGATTTAGGGTCAAACTTTCCTAAGGATGATTTCCCATTGTTCAGAATGAAAACCTTACAGCCAAAGACATGGAGGTGGGATAGGTTTGGAGTTCTACCCTTAATGATCTCATAAGGTGTCTTGTTCAGATTGGATATAACATTCACCCTATTCAGCACATAACAGGCAGTGTTCACTGCTTCAGCCCAAAAGTATTTTGAAAGTGAATACTTAGTAAGCATGACTCTAGTGGCTTCCACTAAGGTCATGTTCTTCCTTTCAGCTACCCCGTTCTACTGAGGGGCCTAGGAGCTGAAAAATTGTGACTAATCTCTTGTTCCTCACAGAAACCTCCAAACTTCACATTTTCAAACTCTCCACCATGATCACTATGAATAGTCAAGATCTCACAACCTAACTTTCTCTGAATCCAAGTGGAGAAAGGCTTAAATTTATCAAATGACTTAGATTTATGTGACAGAAATTTAATCTAAGTGAACCTCAAGTAATCATCAACAATCACAAAACCATAGACTTTTCCCCCTAAGTTGGCAGTGCTAATGGGTCCAAAGAGATCCATGTGAAAGACTTCTAAAGGTCTAGAGGTGCTAATGTCCTTAACAAAGTTAAAGGAGGACTGGACTTGCTTCCCTAATTGACAGACATCACACAGGTGGTCCTTAGTGAACTTAAGCTTAGGGACACCTCTAACTAAGTTCTTTTGGGTGACTCTCCTAAGGGTTTTCATGCTGGCATGACATAATCTCCTGTGCCACAACCAAGACTCATCAGCATCAGTTTTTAAGCAAATTAAAACATCAGCTTTAAAGCAACTTACATCCAGTATGTAGACATTATTGATCCTTTATCCCTACAAGACAATTTTTTCATTTAAGCTTAAAATACAGCAAGTGGGCAGGAATTTGATGTTGTATCCTTTGTCACAGAGTTGACTGATGCTCAGCAGGTTGTGTTTCAGTCCATCTACAAGCAAAACATTGTCAATCATAAAATTCTTTGAATCACTAATTATACCTGAACCTACCACCCTCCTGGTGGTGTTATCTCTAAGTGTAACCTTGCCTCCAGCCCTTGCCTCCAGCGAAATGAACTAATTTGCATCTCTAGTCATGTGTCTTGAACATCCGCTGTCCAGGTACCACATGCTCTCACGAGATCTTGTGTGAGAGCACACCTACAAAATCATCAAACGTCAGATTTAGGAACCCAAACAGGTTAGGGTTCCTTCTTATGAAAAGAAGAATGCAATGGATGTATGCTGTGCTGTGAAACATATAATTTGGGCCTCCACACCCAATCTGTACTATGGTGAACAGTGCAGGTGTGAGAAATGTGTCCTAACATGCCATAAGAAAAATATCTAACACCAGGAAAAGGGTTAACTAATCTACGTGGGTGATAGTGCCTCTTCCTAGGTTTGTATAAAACATGTTTTGATGATTTTGAAACAGATTCTTCAAAAGGTGGAGGTGCATAAAATTGTGCAAAAGTAGGAGGTGTTTCATTTTTTCTTAAAAGCAATAATTTTTACTCTTAAAAATTCATTCTCCTTGTTAAGACTTGTAATTTCAAATTTTAAAGCTCCATTACTACTCTCCACTTCACATGCCATGTAGTCTAATTCTTTAAAAGCTCTTTCTAAATCAACATATGAGGTTATCAATGAATCATGCTCAGTAATCAAATCAGAATACTTTTTGTTCAGTTCATCAAATTCATCAAGTAAAGACATGTGATTTCTGTCAAGGGTGGAATGATCTTAAACTACAGAATCATGCTCTTTTTGTAAATTTAGAAATTCTAGTTTCAGGCTAGCATAAGTTTTCTTAAGCTTCCTATACGATGCATGAATTCTTTCAGACACTTCAAATAATTGATCGTAAGTAAGCTCACATACCTCTTCCTGGTCAGATTGACCAGGATGATCATCTGCCATCAAACACAAGTTGGTTTCCTCCTCTTCAGCTTCAGTCTCAGAAGAGTCAGATGCGGAATCTGCCCAGAACACCTTTTGAATCCTTTTGTTATCCTTCCTGAATTTTGGTTTCTCCTCACCCTTTTTTCTTGCTTGGGTGAGCTTTAAGTGTAGGACAATCAGCTTTAATGTGTCCAGGTTTCCTGCATTCAAAATAAATAGTATCATATGAACCCTTAAATTTTTTATTAGACTTACCCTTGTTCCACTTCTAAAAGTTCTTATATTTCTTCCTTAGAAAGCTTTTGAATTGCCTAGTGATTAAGGCAACATCATCGCTATCAGACCCGGAAGAATCAGTGTCAGTTTCGTTGGCCTTCAGTGCCACAGTTTTCTCCTTTTTCTTATCACCTGCATCAAGCTGTCTTTGGTTCACCCCTTGCTCGTAAGCAATGAGTGACCCAAGTAATTTGTCAATAGAATAATTATTCAAATCTTTCAATTCAGTAATTACAGTTATTTTAGCATCAAACCAAGATGGCAAACATCTCAAAATCTTGTTCACTTTTTCATAATTTATAAGTTCTCTTCCTAAAGCATGCAAAGAAGTGACAATTTGAGTGAACCTAGTAGGTTTCATGCAGTAATAGACTCAGTAGGTTTCATGCAAAAAAGTTCATAGTCATGCAGTAATATGTTAAACCTAGACTATTTGACTTCAGTTGTACCTTCATAAGTGATGCACAATCTATCCTAAATTTCTTTGCCAGTGTACAAGTAGAAACACGCATGTTATCCTCAAATTTTAAATCACAAAAAAATAGTTCAAACATTTGGCATTAAGTTGGGCTAAGTCATGATCATCAAAAGTCCAATCAGTGAAAGGCAGTTCAGTTTTAACATTGTTAATCATTCTAAACAGTGGTTCATAGCCATCCTTAACAAGCATCCACATGCGATAATCAATTGATTGAAGAAAAGTGGACATGCGAGTTTTCCAAAAATCAAAAGGTATGTTATCAAATAATGACGGTCGTGTAATTGAATAACCTTCAGCAGTATTACGATTACCAAAGTTAGACATGGATCAAATTCAAAAGTTTTTCAAAACTAGATTTTATGAATCCCGCTCTAATACCACTTGAAAGTTCGATAGGGATGTTAAGCCCTGATGAACTAGTCCCGAGGCTAACTAAGAGGGGGGTGAATTGGTTATTTAAAAATTTGTAAGCAATAGGAACAATCTTTTCGATGATTTGCAGCAGAAACAAGAAAACACATAAGCGAAAAGATCAACCACAGATTTCACCCAAGCAGATAATAACAGAAAAATAAAGTGCAGAAAATAATCAGAAAGAACACACTATATTTTATAGTGGTTCGATCAACTTGACCTACGTCCACTCCCCGAAGCCTCTCCTCCGGGTATTGCACTAACACAAAAGTGACTCTCCTTCTGCTCCCACAGCAAGGCGGAGAAGCCTGTACAAAACTTCTTTCCACCAACCCGGTGAGGCAGAGAACCTGAACTCCTTTTGCTTCCTCCTGAAGCGGGCAGAGAACCCAGACTCCTTTCGCTTCCTCCTGAAGTAGGCAGAGAACTTGAACTCGTTTTGCTTCCTCCAAAAGCGGGCAGAGAACCCAGATTTTCTTGCGAACGATCCTCCTACAAAGAACACCGACAGTACGAGAGACGACGAATGGAGAAGATGACTCTGATCCTTGCTTGGACCAACCTTTGTGAATCCCTCACAAACTCCCCATCATAAGATTCTCTCTCTCTCCCAAACTCTCTCTCTCTAGGGTTTTTCCGTAAAGAAAAGTGGCAAAAGATTTTTCTTGTTGGAAGAAAAAGATCTTTTATAGGAGGGCTCAAAATTTTCTCTAAATCTCAACTGGTCGGCCAATATCGTCCAGGAAGATCGATAGATCGTCTTGTTCGATTAGTTCAAAATCACCTATTTCAGCCTAGACGATCTGGCTCTTCTGGACAATCAGTAGAAAAAATTATTCAAACCGTCCCGTACGATTCTTCGATTATTCGGTATGATTAGTGTAAATTCAGGAATTTCATCCAGAAGACCGCTCTAGTCATCCAGAGGAACTTGTGCTGGACGACCTAAAAATGACTTGATCGTCCAGGATGATATTGATATTGTCCTGTACGATTAGTTCAAAAACAACCAAAATCATCCTGATCACCGCTCAAGATGTACAGGTGAAACACACTGGACGATCATGATCATCTCGGACGATCTTGCGGTCGTCCCGGATGATATGTTCATATCAATTAAATATTAATTATTTTCCTTAATCACCAGACTAATTTAGGAGTGATTGTGCTGGATCGTCCAAGATGATACACGTATCGTCCAAAACGATCAGATCAAATCTCTAAAAATAAAACTTGCCTAACTTGATCTGGCGGCTGAGAATTTTTGATTTGAGCCTATAGTCCCATACAAAGGATGGATCATCCAGGACGATCAGCTTAATCAAACAGACTTAACTTGGTCACCCTAATTAGAGTTTCTGTTTTTACTTGATCATCTAGGATGATGTGAATATTATCCAGGACGATCTGAACAAAAATTGAACAGAAACTCTAATTCACTCAAGCTCTCCCCCTAAGTGTGTGTGTGCCAGGTTACTTAGCTAGGGGATCAATTACATTATATTTGACTCAAGAAAAGGAAAACATTACATTTAGACATACTTGGACCCGATCTTGAGTTGGCTTGAGTTGCTTTTGATCTTTTATACCTGAAATGGGTTAGCCAAGCAAAATAGAATACAAACATGTTTGTCATCATCAAAATTATACTTTTTGAAAACCAGATTTGCAACAGAAGTGCATCGCGATGCTTACAACGAAGTGGGTAATCACCTAAAATCCTGTTCTCGGTGCTTGTGTCGAGCCAGAAAATTGCTTATACACACATTTATTCGTGTGGTGGAAAGGGAACCCAATGCGACACCTACGACGAGGCGGGTAAGCCCTATACACACTTTTCTTAGCGTGGTGGGGACAATCTTAAATACCCGTATGCGGCTCTGTACCTGTGGGGAAACAACTGCTCTTCTTTTGAAACAGGTACTGTCGAAGACCCCATACACGCTTTTATTAGTGTGGTGGAAATAAAGACACGACCGAGGTGTCTAAGGATAATTACCATACACGCGCTTTATTACGCATGATGGGAAGGCCCAGACTCCTGTAGTTTTCCCCTAAACGGGGGAGACGCCAAGAGGCTGCTAAAATTTCGGGTGAACTTGAGAATGTACTTGAACTTTCTTTAACTCAAAAGAAGAGGACCTGGACTAGAACTTAAACTCGAATGGAGTTTGAACTAAAAAAGACCACAAAGAATTAAAGCAAGAACTGGACTTGAATAATATAACAAAGAACTTGATTCAAACTTGACTTGCATGAATTGAATCATACTTAGACCACAGGGATCGAATTCAAGGCACTAAATGATACTCAATGAATCATAAAAATCCATGTCATCAAACAAATGAATAAATCTTCAGTGCACTCAAATGAACATTGATAAATAAGTGAACTTGTGGTACAACTTGCTTGCAAGCATGGATCAACGGGAACCAAAGGGAATGCAGTAGTACGAGTGTAGATAGTTGCACAAATTTCTCAACAAGTGAATAATATGAAATTCATAGTGCCCAAGTCAATCAATATATAAGGAGGAAAAGGGGACCTATAATGCAAGCATTCATCCCAAATGTGAAAATCAAGGACTTGTAATAATCCTATAAGTATATACAAGGAGATCGTGATGGAAGCAACGGCATGTAGTGAATATTGTGACTTGCTAGCAATCATACACAATCAAGGTAGCATGCCCACAAGTGAGGACAACTCTCCAAGGAGCACCCACAAGCAATCATGGGAGCATATGACATACACAATAATTCAGCCATGAGAAATTTTAAGAGACTTGTGGACCCTTTGGGATCAACAACAAGATGCACACAAGTGAATATAATGTGCACGCCAACATACCAACAAACCCAAGAATCATGTAGTGAATGCTATGAGGTACCCGCAAGTAGATCTGATCAATTAGAAAAGAAATGCTACCGTCCCTTCCTACAGATGTTGAAAGTTAATATGCATTAAGCATGGGGGGCATGCTACGAAAATGATAATGCCTTGCAATAATATCAAAACTTAAGAAGACATAGAGGAGTGGCAGCAAATGTAATAAAGAGACACAAACATATGAGCCCCTATGAGTTGTTATAAAAGATCCCTATGCCTCTAACGTATTCTCCATAAATAAACCTAAAGGAATTCTAATGACAAGCTATTCACTAGCATGCTTGTGAGCAAAGCGTTAAGATATAATGGTTGTGATGACTCCCCCATAGCCAACACTAGTTTACCAGCAATGCACCGACCTACTACAAGGGGAGGTGAATGATATGCTATAGATGCAAGAGCCTTTGGGTGATAGTAGTAGACATTACAATGTCTTTTCAAATGGTAGTAACTAATCAGCAAACATGCAGAAAGAGATAGTAGCCCCCGCCACATCCATCTACAAGCATTGATCGAAGTTGGTATCTAGAAGATATAAGTAACAACTGCCGCAAAAAAATTGGAAGATATGCAAGCTCCCAAAGGTTATCGTAGTAGACCTATTATACACTCAGCAAATTATTTAAGTATAAATACAAGAGAACTGTAGTGGAATCAATCATCTATGAACAAAAGGTTAGATGACTACAGAAAATGCAGGCTCCTAAAAGCTACTGTAGAAGACACACTTCATCTATGAATAGAATGCCATACAAATACAACAAATGTAAATGCCCACAGGCCACCGAAAGAGACTCGTTTTACAGCTAATATGCCATCCACAAGAAAGATACGAGGGAGCTACAGCAGACGACAACATCTACCAACAAAAGCAGGAGATTCGTTAGTGCACTAAGATCCATCTGCATAGAGCAAGCAGTGCACGATAGTCTACCTGTGTAAGGCAGCAAATAAACTCAATCCCCAAGCTGCTGCAAAATTCCATCGGATCTGCAACGTGTATACAAGTAGACAGAAGGCATGTACGAGCTTCTAAATAGAATGTTGTATTCAAATAAGGGTCTTCCACACAGAAGAGCAATAAATATTTCAAAAATGCCCCCGCACGTGCACCTTAATTTGTATACACATAGAAACATAAAATAGCTAAAAACAATCACAACCAGCATGGGCCCCGAAGAGCGTGTTATTGGTACACACGTGACGTGTAGGGATGCTACACGGGTTAATAAGTGAATTTGAGTTTGAGCCCAATTTTTCTATGCAGGTAGATAGGAGTCGACACAGCTCGAACCATTAAATAAATAAGCGACCGCGAGATTGACTGGGATATTTATTTTATAGTTCATATTAGGCCTTCAAAGCCCATAATTAAGAGAATTCAATTACAGAGGAATAAAGCCTACGAAATATGATCCTCTGTCGACAGCCCGACAGAGTCGACAAGGTTCAACCAATAAGTACAAATGACCCCCTTTCCACCACAATGATGGCTATGTTGAACGTTAATCTCAATCAGAGGGGTTCACAAATATTATCAAATGCCATACAAATTCCCACAAAGTCCAAAAAATCCTAAAACTTAAAAATATTTAAAAATTAAAATAAATCCATCAAACACTTAATACATAAAATTCATCCATTCTCCACAACGGTTTGTCGAGGTGGACAAATTAAAATCTATTTCAGCTCACATAGAGCTAGTGCCTAGTCAAAAATATCACTAGGATGCATTCTTAAACAATCTTCTGCCAGTAAGGGCGTGGTACATGTCCTCTAATCGGCAGTTTTGCTGCCAAATGGCATTGCAGGATAAATAGTTATGACCCGGGGCCCTCTGAACTAGTTGCTTTACCGCAAACTGGCACCACGAGATAGCAGTGAACATCAGGACGTGATACTTGGTCTCTATGTCCAAAAAGCCATCATTGAAAGGTCCCGATAGAGGGTAAAATAATCATCTATTATGATGGTAAAGCAAAGAAAGAATCAAGATGTATACGGTGAGCATCGGGGTGTGACACTTAGACGCATATCCAAGAATCCACTACCAAAAGGTCCCGACATGAAGGAAAATAAATATGGAGATCAACATCTCTATAGGGAAAAGATGTGCCAAAGAATGGCGTGACATCTAATACGTACCCGTAGAGATCCGCCATAAAAGAAATTCATCAAAAGTGGGTCCCAAAGATGACCCCTATAGAAAATGTTCTTGATGGTCGACACATTGGAAAATTCTCCAAGAGATCCCATCGAATTTTAACTATATCTTCTCAGACTGAAGAAGATCCTCACCCGACCTTCATCAGTACTCTTCTACCAGAAGACCAAGTAAAAGAAATAAAAGAACTCCTCTGTGAATTCAGGGACTACTTTGCCTAGATATGTACTGAAATGTTTGGCTTATCCCCTGATATAGCAATTCACAGATTGGTCATCAAACCAGATGCAGCACCCATCAAACAAGCTCCAAGGTGAATGAGATTGGAGATTGAAGAATAGGTGATTGCAGAAGCTAAGAAACTCATAGAGACGGGATTCATTCGTGAAGAAAAATACGTTGATTGGATCGTTAATATCATCCCCGTGAAGAAGAATAATGGTCAGATTCGTATCTGTATTGACTTTCAGGACCTCAATAAGGCGTATCCAAAAGATGATTTTTTGTTGCCTGTATCAGAACTTCTGGTTGACAACACATCAAACTATGATATGTTCTCGTTTATGGATGGATCATCAGGATATAATCAGATCAACATGGAGCCTGAAGATGAGAAGCACACATCATTTTGAACGCTCATCGGCATTTTTTGCTACACAGTCATGCCCTTTGGCTTGAAGAGCACTGGTGCCACCTACCAGCGGGCAATAACATGTATCTTTAAAGAGTTAATACATCAAAATGTCGAGCACTATGTGGATGACCTTGTTGTCAAGAGCATGGACCGCAAGGATCACTTAAATGACCTGAGGATTGTATTCGAAAGGATCATAAAGTTTGATCTGAAGATGAATCCTCTCAAATGTGCTTTTGGGGTCTCCTCTGGTAAATTCTTGGGGTACGTTGTTCATCACCGAGATATTGAAATAGATCCCAACAAGATCAAGACGATCATTCAGATGTCGCCTCCTAGAAACCTTTGATAGCTTCGCTCGTTGCAGGGTCAACTGGCTTTCATTCAATAATTCATATTGAATCTGTCGGGTAGGAGCTAGCCATTTTCAAAGTTAAAGAAGAAAGATGTCCACTTCAAGTGGGATGAAGAATATCAGGAAGCATTTGATAGTATCAAGAGATACTTGTTAAATCTGCCCATTCTTATAGCTCAAATTCCGGGGAAGCCTCTTATACTATATACGGCAGTACTAGAAGAGTCCCTCGGAGCATTATTGGCCCAACACAGTGAAGATGGCAAAGAGAATGCACTCTACTACATCAGTTGGAGATTAATCTGGGTAGAAATACGCTACTCTCCGATCGAGAAACATTATCTGGCATTGATCTTTGCAGTCCAGAAGCTCCGTCATTATATGCTCTCCCACAAAATCACATTGATATCAAAGATCGATCCGCTGAAGTTCTTAATGACAACACCAGCATTGGCAGGTCATTTAGCAAGGTGGGCAGTAATATTACTTCAATTTGATATTGCATACATGCCACAGAAGGCGGTAAAGGGACAAGTTTTGGCAGATTTTCTCGCCGCACATCCAATCCCAGCAAACTCTCCCCTCAATGATGATTTATCCGATGAACAAATCATGCAGGTAGAGGAAGAGGAGAAGCTATAATTTTTAGAGATATATTTTGATGGAGCATCGTCAATCAAATCTCCCAGACCCCCAAATCTCACAAAGACCCAAGCTGGAAACGGTCTCGTCTTTATAAAACCTGAGGGAGGTATCATGAGATTCTCATTCAGTTTAACTGAACCTCGGACCAATAATGAAGCCAAATACGAAGCTCTAATAGCAGGACTGGAGATTGTGATTGGTGTCCAAATTATAAATCTCTAAATCTTCGGTGATTCTCAACTTGTGATAAATCAAGTTCTAGGCATTTACATGATTTGCAAACTTGAATTTTCCCACTACCACCAACGGACTCTCAAGCTCCTAAAGTAAGTGCCAAATGTTAGGATAGCTCGAATCTCTCGAGGATAAAATATAAAAGTAGATTGTCTGGTCAAATTGGCCAAGGAGTTGGCAAATGAAGACAAGGGGCTACCCATATTTATTGCGATTGAAAATCGTCGGGTCTTAGAGCCAGCAATCTTGTAATTCCTATGGGCAGAGGGAACACCAGATTTAAGCCAGCAGGATACAACACCTGTTGATCCCCGGCCTCCCCAACAGATCACTGCTGAAAATTAACCATGAGAACGCCATGTAGTCAAGAGACGAAGAACTAGTAGATGCTCGGAATCGTGGCTACATTGCTTAGATGTTGAAGTCGAAAATGATTTGAGGTAACCATTCATCGACTACTTCAAATAAAGAAAACTCCCAATAGATAAATCTCTGGCTGCATAAATTCGGAAGAGGGCATTGTGATATGCATTTATCAATGACACATTGTATCGACGGGCTTTTGACCAGATGTGGCTACGATGCCTAGGGATCAAGGAAGCTGATAAAGTTGTAGCAGAAGTTCTTGAAGGACTTTGTAGAGTGCATCAGTTAGGTCCCAATATGGTTGCTAAAATCAAAAAATTGAGTTATTACTAGCCTACGATAATGAGAGACTATATCGACCACGCTAAGAGGTGCCACGAGTGTCAGATTCACGGTAATGTTATTCATTAACCACCAAATCCACTACACCCAACGATAGCGTCTTGGCCATTTGAATGCTGGAGTACTGACATAATTGGGCTAATAGATCCACCATCATCATCCATGCATCACTTCATTCTGGCAGTAACAGACTATTTTTCTAAGTGGGCAGAAGCAGCTCCGTTCAAAGAAGTCACGTCTGAACATGTAATCAACTTCTTCACCCATAATGTCGTCTACAAATTCGGGGTACCATACCGCATGATCTCAGATAATGGCACAGCATTCAAGAGCACTAAAATCTACAGGTTTGTTTAGCGACACAAGATTGATTGGCGATACTCGTCAATATACAATCCAAGGGCAAATGGCTTCGCGGAGGCCTTCAATAAGACACTGGTGAAGCTGTTGAAGAAAATCCTAAACAAAAACAAAAGAGAGTGGCATACTAAGATGGCGAAAGTATTAAGGGCATATCATACAACTTATAAAACACCAATCAAAGCCACTCCTTACTCATTGGTGTTCAGAGTTGAAGTAGTGCTACCGCTAGAAGTCGAACTACCATATCTACTGGTTGCTATCCAAAATGAGCTTACTCAAGAGAAAAATGCTTGATTAAGAATGGAAGAGCTCGATGCGCTTAATGAAGTCAAGTTATGAGTCCAACAAAATTTGGTGATCTATCGAGCAATGATGACAAAATCTTTTGACCAAATGGTGCATCCTCGGGCATTTCAAGAAGAGGAATTGGTCTTGGTGCTGAGAAGGCCAATCATCCCTCATCAAAAAATTGGTGGTAAATTCATATCCAACTGGGAAGGACCATTTGTCATCAAAAATGTGTATCAAGGAGGAGCTTATCAACTCATCGACCTGCATGGTCAAAGGCCCATGCCGCCGATCAACGGTCGACACCTGAAGAAGTACCACACAAATTTATTAACATTTATATTTTTACACTTGGAATTTTCTTGTGTTACAAGAATGTATTTCAAAATCCTCCATAAGACTGGAGGTATTTTTAATATTTATTCGGGTCGACATCGCGTTGCATGACAAAATCCCCAAATAAATATTTAAAATCGTAAAACTCAGAAGTCTATCCACAATCTCCCTGCAATATGGGGCATTTTTAAATATTTATTTAGGTTGACATCGTGCTTTGCTCTGAGATCCCTAAATAAATTTTTAAAGATTTTAAAATTCCAAATTTATTCTATTCTAAAGTGTCCCTACGAGACAGGGAGCATTTTAAATATTTTCTCGGGTCGACATCACGCTGCATGTCGAGATCCCCGAATAAATATTTAAAATTATCCATAAAAATATTATTTTATGCTGAAAGATACAATGAATTCTTTTTCAAAGTAAATGTAGGTGATCCTTCAAAAGATCGAGACACCACCTTCTCCAACGTATCAAGATTTTAAAAGTCAAGAAAGAGACTTTTTGTGACTGCACACTCCAACAAATTGAGCTGAAACAGCTTAAAGTTTTTTAACAGCCTGAAGCCTAAGGTTCGAGTGGGTGTAAGAGGTTAGATCCAACAAGCTCAAATATGGCCAGATCGCTGGCAGCTCTGTCTACTCAACACGCCATAAGAAAGGCCGTAGTAGAGGAACCCCCTGGTGGGGAAATTTATATCGCCATGCAGATTTTGTGTTCTCCTATTTTGTAATCGAATACTGCATAGAGAACAAAGTACAGTCTCAAAAGACTGACACAATATTCTGCAATGGATTCAATATCAAAATAGGGTTTTAGAAAATAATATTTCTATAGTCGAACATAATTCTACGAATAACATATCATCTTGAGAGATGAACATGAAATTCTGTAGAATATGTTTAAAAAATAGAAATATAGTTTTGAAAAATTCATCCATCCCTTTATTTGGGTGTAATAAAGAGAATATTGTATCATCTAAAAAGACGAACATAACATTCTTCAAAAACACCCAAAAGAAAGAATGACTTTTATAAAAGTCATCATTTTTAAAATTGAATATAATAAATAGAATATTATATTACCTGGAAAGATAATAATAATATTCTATAAATATATTTAAAATTAAAAATGAGGTTTTAAAATATGTCTGCGTTCCCAAAGATTTTTCCCTTATTTTATAAAAATAAAATAAGATTTATTTTAATCTGGAGTTCTCAAATCCCTATAGGGGCAAGCCCCTATAGTTAATTACATCCTAGGAGTGATACTCCTAATAAAACTCTCGATTAAAGCAGTGATTTCATATCCTCTAATTACAAAGTAGAAGACAAGGAAAGAAGTAGGAATTTTCAAGGAGAAAACTCAACATTGAATAGTTATTAATGAGCCAAAGGAAGAAAAGTAGGAGGTGCCGGATTCTGAGAAGCTCAGAGGCAACCTATATCTACCCTATGTTGGGCTTTACATTTTAAGAGAGAAATTTTTAGGTTTGAATTGGCATTTTATTAGAAATTTGGGATTTTATTCCCGAAGGGTGAGGACTTAAGATTCATAAATCTTCCTCAGAACCTAAATCTAAATTGGGAACTACAAAGTAGTGACCCGAACCTAGCTAATGCAGTGCAAATCTAGACTTACCCTGGCCTGGATTGGGGAGCCAGCTAACTACCTAGGCGCTTTAAAACCATGTGTCCAGTCTCTTATGAAAGATGGGTAGGGACGTTATTTAAGTTTTGAAGAATCGGGGCCGACATCTAAGACAAAACCTAATTGGCCCCTTTACTTATGTAGGGTAAATGATGCCTGAGAGCATAATGCAATTAAAATCTTAGACTCTTTTAATTTGTATCTAATGCAATGCATGCTAATTGACTCGAATGCATAAAATGATTTATGAAGCAGTTTTAAAATCAGGCTTAGAAAATAAATTTTTCCCTAGAGATTGCACAACATCCCCTTGACAGAACTGCACCCTAATAGGTTAGGTGGTCTGCCGGAACCCGACGGCGGGGAGGTGCCTAACAAGGAAGAAAAAGTAATAATATGCTTATGCTGACTCTCGGCGGTCCGAGCTTACTTCTTAGATTCGTTAGAGTTTCTATGTGAGCCTAAGAAATTTTATTTTAAATTTCAAGTAGAAAAAGTTTATCGTGGTCCTTACCAAAAAAAACACTCCAATTCGTATCCAGACTAAAACAAAACACGGCATGCAAGAGTCCTAAAAAAAAGCTACTGCACAAATAATATAAACACTAACATTAAATTATCCAAAAATATAATGTCCAATGTCCAATTTATTTACAACTCAGAGTCTGCTGAAAAAGTAAAGTGGCCAGGTACCACTGACAACAAACCCGGATTCTAATCCTAAGACTGACGCAAGTGATTTCAAAATGGGATATACTTTTCTTCTTATCTTCATTTCTTCATTTTCTTCATCTTCACTTCTTTGTCTTCTTTCCTTTACAAGCTTCTTGGATCCGCTACGAGCTCCTTGGGTCTGTCGGGCCTGGATATCCAAATGAAATGAAACTCATCCCCGAAGGAGTATTTTCTTTTCTCTTTGGATATTAGAACCACCCTAACTTGGCTTTCCAAATAGAAAAGAATACTCCCCTAAGGGACATTCTCTTCTCTTTGGATTCCGAGTTGGGTGTGATATCTCACTTTTGAATCACTTTCACAACACTTGACTTTAACAAATAATTACATTTACATCTCAGAAAGAAAAAGAAAATCTAAACACACCTGCAGGGTTATCCTAGACATTTATAATAAAACCATTCCCAAGCAGTTATATATTCATATTAAATTTATCAGCCACACTTGGCCATGCTCTTTTAATTTTAAGGGGGCTTAGCATTTTCTGAAGCACCTGCAAAAATTTTATGTTAATTTAAATCTTTAATTTGCCCTCTTTAATTTGGCCCTGCACGAGCATGGCCACCTGCAGAAGATTATGTGAGCATCCAGATCGTTCCTATCCTAGGGGTAATCTATCGCCCATCACATCATATCTCAGATTGTAGATATAAATAAATAAACATACACACCAATCATTTTTACAAACAGCATGCAATGAAAACCACGAGAAAGCCCATCACACAGCAGCAAGAAAGTAAACACCGGCCTAACCTAGAGCTAAAGTCGGTTGTCCTAGCAAACAAATCTAAGTGTGTGCGGTAGGTCGTGTGGTTTAAAGATATCCTGAGTTTAATATTAGTTAAAGTTGTCTAATTGATTGAAATTAGTTTGTTGAAGGGTCAAAAGGGAATTTTAGCTCAGATTTAAGTTTTAGTATCTTTACTGTTTTGAAGTTTGCTTTAGATTGATTTTTAATTGTTGAAGTTGATTAATATGATTGGTTCTTTAGTGTATTTGAATTAATCATCATTTTTTTAATTTAGATTATTTAATTAATAATTTATTGAATTTTTTAATAATTAATTAAATATTTTAATGTTTTGTTAATTTTAAATCATTTATTGCAATTTTGATTGACTTATTCAAATGTTAGTGATTTATTAAAATTTTAATGATTTTTATCTTATTTGTTAATGATTTATTAGATTGTTAATAATTTATTGAAGTTTAAAAAATTTATTTAGTAATTATTTGATTATAAGATAATTAACATATTAATTAGGTTCAATTTTATTTTTATGTTCAAATTTAATCTCCTAGTGGTTATTTATGATTTGATTATTAAGGATTATACAATTTTTGTGTATTTTTATCTAAATTATTGTTAGTGTACTTGAAATTTTTATTAACTGGTTGTTTAATTTTGATTAGAATTAATTAAGATTATATTAATAATATATACTGATACTAAAGGGAATGTCACTAAATTTTCTATGTTATGTATTTCTACTCTAGAGTGTGCATGCATCTTAAGTCTAAATTTTCTAAGACTCGGTCCTTAATTTTTGTCCTTGAATGTCACTAATGTTGTATGGGATAAAAAGAATTTTGTTATTACTAACCCTTAGGACATTGCGCATGTGTAAAGGGATTTAAGGATCTAAAATAAAAAAATAAAGTAATCCAGATAAAATTGAAGTTATTACAGGGACCTAGAGGGGAGGGGTTCGCACAAAACACACCACGGCCTCCTAGGGGCTTTCTAAGTTTTAAGAAAACTTACAACACCAGGTGCTACGACCCGGTGGTTCCGCCCGTAGCACCTCTACCCGGTTGGATAGAGGTGACTGACACCTTTAATCTGCTGCCTCTTGTTCACTTGATTGGTACCGTTCCTCACAGTTCATGCAAATAAAGATAAGAAAATAGGGAGGATTAGAAGCACATTTAATAATTAATAATAAAATAATTGAAATTACCAAACATAAAAATGTACCTTTCTTCAGGCTTGAAGACCAGCGCAAGCTGTCTACCTTTTGAATTGTTTCCTTGTGAAAGTACACTATTTATTTTTTTCCATACATTCCATTATTCCATATTTACACATTTCACATTATTTTTCTTTCCAACATACACACACACACATACTTTATTTCTTGCAATGCAACCCTTTCTTTTCATTTTCACACACTCTACCTTTCCAAAAAAAAAAACACACACACAAATTCCACCTTTCAACACACACAATTCCAAATACAGCTCCACCTTTACATATTCCTCTTTTTAACACATACATGCACTTTTCTTCTCAACAAACACAAATTCATCAAACAATTTATCTTTAAAAAATGCACAATTCTCTTTTCAAAGCATTTCACCTTTTAAAACATACACACTTCCCAATCACAAAACACTTTCTAATACACACACAATTCACTTTCACATACACAAGTTCACCTTTCAATACATTTCTCGCCTCTCCCACATAACACTTTTCTCACCTATACTTTCACCTTTAAGACATACAACTTTCACTTCCCACTTCTCACACACCTACTATTCCAAATACTTATAGAAACTTCACATCACAACCTTCTAAAACACACAAAACCACTTCTCAAACATACACCACTCACTTTCCACACAATCACTCTTTAAAACAAACACTTCTCACCTTTTCATTGTTGTACAAATCGCTTTTCAAAACCATACGGGTTTCACCTTTCTCACAAAATAAACAAAACTCTTTACTCTCCACACTTACATATGTTACTCTTCAAAAACAAACACACATGTTACTTTTCAAAACATATATGTTTTCATCTTCCAAAAGATTCACATACTTTGCCTTATACACATTTTCACCTTTCCAAAGATTACACAATTCACCTTCAAAATATACACCAGAAAAACCTTTTCAACGCACATACACATGCACTTTACCAAATTCAAACACTTCTCCCTTCAATGCAATACTTTTTTTTTAACTTTCCAACAAACACCCAACACATTTATTTCTCCAACATACTCCACTTTTCAACGCTCAATGCACTTAACTCATCTCTCAACACACAAACTTTCCAAAACATTTCATCTCTCCAAATAAACACTTTTTAAAAAAAAAAAAACATATATCCCATCTTCAAATACATTTCACTTGTTGTAAGTAAACAAACATCATGATCGAAACATAATCACAATTGGGATTAAGCATATATATGACATCTAGGAATTTTGGTTGATTATCAACTCTCATAATCTAATGGAAATCACCAACTAGCATCTTGGTTATGTTTACCTTGTCATGTAGTATGATAAGAAAAGCAAATTGAAGATAACTTTTTATACTAAAAAAAAAAATTTCCTTGTTTACTATTGAGCTATCTTTGCATTCTTATGAAAGGGACAGATGATCAAACTCAATTTCAAATGACAATTGAAAATACCTTAATCAAATAAAATCTAATAATTCCCTTCTGTCTTCGAAAAGGACAATGAATGATACTATTTTTTTTTTAATTCTACTAAATGAATTCTCCCATGGAAAACAGTAGAATACTATTCTTCACTGCAGTTTCATGTTTTAATGATAAAACCTTTAAGAACAAACCGCTGTTACTTACTGAACATCAACGAGGAAGAAAGGAAAATTGTAGCCACCAAACTCCTCAACCCAAAAATCATTTGTGTTACGGAGAAAACTATTTAAATTAAGAGAAGATGATCCATACGTTCCATAGATCCTATCAGAAATTTGAACCATAGAAAACTTATTTTGAAGGAAGGAAATGCAGATCAAACGATTATCTTGGATTAACAAGAAATAAACTTGCTTTCTCTAATTTCCTTTAACAAAAATAATCTAGGCACCTCTCTCTTTTCATTCCATCAAGAAACAATAGGAGAAGGTTTGAATGGGGTTTAGAAAGGATGAGGAAGGAGAAGATACAACAAAATAAATATACCTAGATCAAGAGGGCCGGCGGCTCGGGCAAGCTACGGCGAGGTCTCTTGGGCTTCGTGCGAAACAGAGAAGCGATGAAGTAGAGGGCGACCGGCTGGGGTGTTCGGACGTGGGGAGGAGAGCGACGGGCTGGGTTTCGGCATCGACAGAGAGACGGAGAGGGGAGAGCCTACGAACTAACCGAGAGAGAGAGCCGAGGGCAGTTTGCGAAAATGAGAGCTTGGGTGGGGAGTTCGGGTGGTTTCCGAAATAAGAGGGAGAGAGAGATCGTGGGAGGCGGGTTCAGTCCTAACCAAAATCCAAAAAACTGCTCTCTCTCTCTCTCTCTCTCTCTTTATTCAAATGGACGGCTATGATTATTTATGCCTTAAAGAAGGATCTAAGGGTCACCTTTGATTGGATTAAAATTAAATTAGACCTTATTTAGATGCAAATATGGGGTCTAACGGTGATTGATTTGAGCTAAGTTATATATCAATTTGATCAAAAATTGAATTGGATTATGTTTAAATTGAGTCGATCGAAGCTGGCAAGCAATAAATTGGGTCGGTTCAAGTCGAATCGGCTTGATTTCTCTCATTTAAATTTATCTAATTAATAATCAAATTAAGTTTAATAATTTCGAGCTCGAGTTGAGTCAAAACAACGACTCGACTAGGCTTAAATAACTTTATTTGATCATTAATCAAATTTATTTTAATTACATTGGGCTCAATTGGCTCAATTTAATGATCAATGACGACATCGGGTTTAAGTCAGACTCAAATTGAGTTGGCTTAGATCTGGCGTTGTCGAATTAAATTTGTTCGATCAAATCAATTACCATTAACTCAAATTCAAGTCGAATGAAAATTTAATGATGACCAACGAGACGATTTAGGTCAAATTAAGGAGGTCGAGTCAACGCTACGTCAATAGGCATCCACTTAAGGGGATCCTATGCGGGCGACGTCTACACTAGGCTACGAAAACCTAGGTGCTAGAGTCATTTTGGAAAAATTAACCTTGAATAATGAGGTCAACACCCCCACTTCGTCAACCCATCAATAGGGACTGTAGGAAGTACGAAGGCTAATTTGACTCGATAAGCTCAAGTGATCGTAGTCTACTGAATTCTCCTAATTGATCGAAGAATCAAAGTTCCATTAGAAAGGAGGAATCTTGAGCAACTACTAAATATTCGTAGGCTCTAAATCTTCAACCACCAAGGAGAATCCTAAATCTATCAACTTCAGTACATTCGGCATTGGGAAGCACATTTCCCATACCTCAAGTCTGAAGTCTGAATAGGTGTAAGAGGTCAGATCCAACAAGCCCAAATATGGCCAGATCGCTGGCATCTCCATATACTCAACACGCTATAAGAAAGGTCGTAGTAGAGGAACCCCCATCTCAGCAACCAGAAGACAAAGAGCTATCAAATCCCAACTCGACCAATCTAATAAACTCAAGTGACTCAGATTAAAGTCTCCTCAAGTGGTTAAGGATCAAGATACTACCCACATTTGGTACTATCAACTAAATCTAAGACCTGCAAATCCTTCAACAAATCTGTAAAGCACAAAGCTAGGATCAAAGAAATTTTTCTTCAACAAGTCTGCAAAAGCACAAAGCAAAGGACTGAAGAAATTATCCCAAAGTTCATGAAAAGCTTAAAGCTGAACTAAGAGGATTCCGTCATCAATAAGTCTGTTATGCAAAAAGCTCAGGACCAATAACTTTTTGCCACCAACCTAGTATAAACCTTAAGGTTTTAGGTCACCAGCATCTACTCCTTCATCAAGCCCGCCAAAGCTAGAAGCAAAGGGCCGAAGGTACAAAATCACCTGATAAGTTAGTAAAGACAAATCAGGTAATCCTCCATCAATCTCCGCAGCATAAAGCATAGGGAAGAAGAAATCAAAATCTTATGACTCAACCTAAAGCAACAAAAGAAGCATCCTGAATGACTTCTATAAGTGTCCCTCAAGGCTGGGGGTATTTTAAATATTTATTTGAGTTGACATCGCGTTGCGTGCCGAGATCTTTAAATAAATATTTAAAATTTTTTGCCATAATGCATATAAAGGAGGAAACAATGGAAGATCCTCCATAAACTGAATGTACCATTAGCAAAAAGTACAATCTGAGCGAGATACAATCGGTAAAAGTGACAGAAATATTACATCTACACATGATGATGTCAAAGAAGAACATTGAGCATATACAGAAAGTCTATAAACTAAAGTGATAGTGGTGTTAAAAGAGAACAAATGATGGTGATTCTATCCACCATCGTCAATTTACAGAGTGATGCTCTAGAGATCTAAGTACAAAGTGCCCTATCACTATCCCATGGATTTCTACTTGATTAAGAGCAAATATATCAACTATATTGAAGATAACAAGTGCATCTAAAGATTCATGAAGACACAAAGATAGACTCTTGGAGATTTACAGAATGAGAATCTCAGTGTGACATCCAAGCAAGTTTTTGGAGATCCACTAAATGGAAGTCCTAGTGTGACATCTAGAATAAATATCTGGAGATCCATAGGGTCAATCAACGTACAACAAACGTGGTTCACTCTAAACGCATACCATATTTGTAGGGGGGCATTTGTTGACCTCTGTATAATATTCAAAAGAAATAAAGATAGAATCATACTAGCCTTTGCCAAATCCCATAAATCCAGCCAAAATCTTGCATACCTCATACGTTTTGTGCTGACGTTGTCCAAATCCCTAAAATCCAACGGACGTTCGCGTCTCATCCCATACTTCCCGCTCTCGATGGGCTCGCCTACTCGCTACCATCCTTAAATATCGAGCAAATGAAGCCTTAGTGTTTGGTCTCTTCTCTTCCCACTCAAAAGCTCCCATTCCCACTGCTAACCTTCCGACTCCACACCCACGACCTCCTGCTCGCAGTTCTCACCGTAGCCCTCCGACCAGAACCCAATAGCACTCATCCTGATCCCATAAGCCTAACCTCCAGATCTTCAACCAAAGTCTCTATTCACTACTCAACCCCACGAAGCTCCCTACCACATTCGCAAATCATCTGCTACTTTCTTCTTCCACAACCACCTCCCGTTCAGACCTCTGTAGCCGAGATATCTCACCCTTACCTGTAACGACAAGATATGGTCACTACTCCCGACGTTAACCTTAAGCCGATGCTAGAACTCCTCCCAGCTCTGACCTCATCTCGAGCTCCGTAGTGAACCCAAGGCTGACTGACCCCAAGAAA
Source organism: Dendrobium chrysotoxum (assembly GCA_019925795.1). Classification (NCBI taxonomy): domain Eukaryota; kingdom Viridiplantae; phylum Streptophyta; class Magnoliopsida; order Asparagales; family Orchidaceae; genus Dendrobium; species Dendrobium chrysotoxum. The sequence goes on from CM034308.1 coordinate 50,863,789, forward strand.
GCTTTGAGCGAGCCTCACGATCTTAGCTCTCACAACCTCCATCTCCCTTAGCCGCAAGACCTGACTCTGATTCCCCCCTAGAACTCTGATTTCCCCTCCAGAACTTCGATCATTGCCCAATCATTCAGTAGAGAGAGAGAGAGAAGCTTTCTCCATACCTAAGCCTTCAAACCTCTTCCTTCTTACTCCTCTACCGAACTGTAGCCGACCTCCCTTCCTCCTCTACATAGGCTGATAGACCTCCATAGCTAAACCAGGGCAGAAGCCCCCTTCTCCACCTCCTGCTTGCCCAACCAAATCCCTCAATAGATTGGCCTCTTGTCCTAGACCTTGCCAACCGTCCCCACTCACTATTAAAGTCATTTCCCTCTCTCTCTCTATTTTATCTCTAACAGAGAATTTAAGCCCGATCTCCCTATTCACCTAGCCGCAAGCAGTAAACAGAGAAGAGGTGACCTCTTTCTCTCTCTCTCTCTCTCTCTCTCTCTCTCTCTCTCTTTGTATATATTATTATACATATTATATATTAATGTATATACACTAATATATTTGTTATGTATATATTAATATATATGTTATATATTAATATATATATATATATACAAATATATCTGCTATTTTATAATATAATATATATTAATATATTCATTATTATATAATAAATCTTTTATTATATAATATAATATATTTTAATATATTTGTTATTATATTAATATATATGTTATTATATAATAAATCTGTTATTATATAATATAATATATATTAATATATTTGTTATTATATAATGTATCTGTTATACATATATATATAATATTCAAAATAAAGAAAAGACAAAAAATAAGAAGAGATGATTTCAAAAAAGAAAAAAAAAGGAGAAAGAAAGAGTGCTCTCCTCCTCTTGTCTCGATCCATGAGCCTCTACCTCGCCGGTCGCCAAGGTATAACCCCTTAGCCCTAAAACTCTGAGAGCCCACCTTGAGGCTTGCAGCGCAGCAAAACGACCACCTATACACATTTTTAGTAATGTGGTGGGAGGAAGTGCGTCGCAATGCTTGCAACGAAGCAGGTAATCACCTAAAATCTTGTTCTCGGCACTTGTGTCGAGCCAAAAAATTTCCTATACACGCGTTTATTCGTGTGGTGGGAAGGGAACCCAGTGTGACACCTACGACGAGGTGGGTAGGCCCTATACACGCTTTTCTTAATGTGGTGGGGATAATCTTAAGTACCCGTATGCGGCTCTGTACCTGCGGAGAAACAACTGCTCTTCTTTTGAAACAGGTACTGTCGAAGACACCATACACACTTTTATTAGCATGGTGGGAATGAAGACACAGTTGAGGTGTCTAGGACACCTACCATACACGCGCTTTATTGCGCGTGGTGGGAAGGCCCAGACTCCTGTAGTTTTTTCCTAAACAGGGGAGACGCCGGGAGGCTGCCAAAATTTTGGGTGAACTTGAGACTGTACTTGGACTTGCTTTAACTCAAAAGAAGAGGACCTGGACTAGAACTTGAACTCGAATGGAGTTTGAACTCAAAAAGACCATAAGGAATTCAAGCATGAACTAGACTTGAACAATAGAATAAAGAACTTGATTCAAACTTGACTTACATGATTTGAATCATACTTGGACCACAGGGATTAAACTCAAGGCACTAAATCATACTCAATGAATCATAAAAATCCAAGTCATCATACAAATGAATAAACCTTCAGTGCACTCAAATGAACATTGATGAACAAGTGAACTTGTGGTACAACTTGCTTGCAAGCATGGATCAATGAGAACCAAAGGGAATGCAGTAGTACGAGTGTAGATGGTTGCACAAATTTCTCAACAAGTGAATAATATGAAATTCATAGTGCCCAAGTCAATTAATATATGAAGAGGAAAAGGGGACCTATAATGCAAGCATTCATCCCAAATGTGAAAATCAAGGACTTGTAATAATCCTACAAGTATATACAAGGGGATCGTGATGAAAGCAACGACATGCAGTGAATACTATGACTTGTTGGCAATCATACACAATCAAGGTAGCATGCCCACAAGTGAGGACAACTCTCCAAGGAGCACCCACAAGCAATCATGGGAGCATATGACATACACAATAATTCAGCCATGAGAAATTTTAAGAGACTTGTGGACCCTTTGGGATCAACAACAAGATGCACACAAGTGAATATAATGTGCACGCCAACATACCAACAAACCCAAGAATCATGTAGTGAATGCTATGAGGTACCCGCAAGTAGATCTGATCAATTAGCAAATAAATGCTACCGTCCCTTCCTACATATGTTGAAAGTTAATATGCATTGAGCATGGGGGGCATGCTACGAAAATGATAATGCCTTGCAACAATATCAAAACATAAGAAGATATAGAGGAGTGGCATCAAATGTAATAAAGAGACACTAGAATATGAGCTCCTACGAGTTGTTATAAAAGATCCCTATGCCTCTAACGTATTCTCCATAAATAAACCTAAAGGAATTCTAATGACAAGCTATTCACTTGCATGCTTGTGAGCAAAGCATTAAGATATAATGGTTGTGATGACTCCCCCATAGCCAACACTAGTTTACCAGCAATGCACCGACCTACTACAAGGAGAGGTGAATGATATGCTATAGATGCGAGAGCCTTTGGGTGATAGTAGCAGACATTATAATGTCTTTTTAAATGGTAGTAACTGATCAGAAAACATGCAGAAAGAGATTGTAGCCCCCGCCATATCCATCTACAAGCATTGACCGAAGTTGCTATCTAGAAGATATAAGTAACAACTGCCGTAAAAAAATTGGAAGATATGCAAGCTCTCACATGTTATCGTAGTAGACCTATTATACACTCAGCAAATTATTTAAGTGCAAATACAAGAGAACTGTAGTGGATGCAATCATCTACGAACAAAAGGTTAGATGACTACAGCAAATGTAGGCTCCTACAAGCTACTGTAGAAGACACACTTCATCTATGAATAGAATACCATACAAATACAATAAATGTAAATGCCCACAGGCCGCCGAAAGAGACTCATTGTACAGCTAATATGCCATCCATAAGAAAGATACGAGGGAGCTGCAGTAGATGACAATATCTACCAGCAAAAGCAGGAGATTCGTTAGTGCACTAAGATCCACCTGCATAAAGCAAGTAGTGCACAACAGTCTACCTGTGCATGGTAGCAAATAAACTCAATCCCTAAGCTGCTGCAAAATGCCACCGGATCTGCAACCTGTATACAAGCAGATAGAAGGCGTGTACGAGCTTCTAAATAGAACGCTGTATTCAAATAAGGGTCTTTCACACAGTTGAGCAATAAATATTTCCAAAATGCCCCCGCACGTGCACCTTAATTTGTATACACATAGGAACACAAAAGGGGTAAATACAATCATAACCCGCATGGGCCCTGGCGAGCGTGTTATTGGTACACACGTGACGTCTAGGGATGCTGTGTTGGTTAATAAGTGAATTTGAGTTCGAGCCCGATCCTTCTATGCAGGTAGATAGGAGTCGACACGGCTCGAACCATTAAATAAATATGCGATCGCGAGATTGACCGGGATATTTATTTTATAGTTCATATTAGGCCTTCAAGGCCCATAATCAAGAGAATTCAATTATAGACTGATCCTCTGTCGACAGCCCGACAGAGTCAATAAGGTTCAACCCATAAATAAAAATGACCCTCTTTTCACCCCGATGATGGCTGTATTGAACGTTAATCTCAACCGGAGGGGTTCACAAACATTTAAAATACCATATAAATTCCCACAAAGTCCAAAAAATCCCAAAACTCGAAAATATTTAAAAATTAAAATAAATCCATCAAACGTTTAAAGCATAAATCCATCCACTCTCCGTAACAGTTTGTCAAGGTGGACAAATTAAAATCTATTTCATCTCATATAGAGCTAGTGCCTAGTCGAAAATATCACTAGGATCCATTCTCAAATAATCTTCTGCTAGTAAAGGCGTGGTACGTGTCCTCTAACTGGTAGTTTTGCCGCCAAATGGCACTACAGGATAAACGATTATGACCTGGGGCCCTCTGAACCGAGTGGTTTTGCTGCCAAATGGCACCATGAGATAGCCGTTATGGCTAGAGCCAGTACGTTTCTTATTGACATCAAATCCTTGAGATATGAATTAATAATAAGATATGATCGATAGAGCACAAAGCCCTCTGTTAGCTAAGGTGGATCCAAATTTGTCCATTTAAGCAAATACCCACCCCAGGTCTACAAGGTACCCTTGGATGAAGCAACCCATGGCTGGCGACAAAGATCCTTTTGTCAGGTTGGGTCGATTACCTCCTCTGACTAAGTAGACCAGGGACCATGATGGCCTGGGACAATGGAACCATGTGATCTTGATCGAGTCTGTCATCCATTCCCCCACCATCCGCTTTAAGTGCAAGATGGTGACATTTCCAATTTTAAATATCAACTTTCAAAAACCTCAACCCATGCTGCTACTATATGCCAGATCCATGTATCTCCACGTATCTGATTGATGACTAGCCTTAATCAAAAGTTCTCTCTCGTTACCAAGAGGGGTAATTAACTATAGGGGCTTGGCCTATAGCAAAACCAGAACTCAGATCATAAAGTCCTCACAAAATGAGGGCAAAATCTCTGGGTAGTGTCTTAATCTATAATACTCATCTGCCTTCCAAAATTTACCCCGAAACCTAATCCGTTAAAACTCCCCCCCAAAGAAAGCATAAGCAGGCGGAGGCCAGGGCTGAATTTTCGGAGCCCATAGAGCACTTCCACTTTTATTATTACACCAGGTAAATTTTGGTCTCAACACCCCAACTTCATGATAATCATTGCTATCTTAGGCCCTTGAGAGAAAACAAATTTCCTCTCGCCCCTTTTATCCTCTTCTGACAAAATACAATTAAAATCTCCACACACCACCGATAGAAGGTCTCTGGAAGAAAATAATTGTAGATTGTTCCACAAACTCCTTTTATAACAATCCTTACTACTATAAATAATAGAAATCATCCAAATTCCTTTATTTGTAACATCGAGTTCTCCAATAACACATAGAAAAGATGCCTCTAAAACGGAGATGGAAGCAAGATATGACCTCCAAATGATCATAATCCCGCCTGACAAACCATCAAAAGGATAGAGGAAAAAATCTCAATCTTCAACCATAAATTTATTAAACTCCAATCTATCAATAGAAGAAATTTTAGTTTTCACAATACCAACAAAAAACACTTCAAACTGTTTCACAAATTCTTTTAAATATATAGAGGATTCTCTATTTTTTGCCCCCCTACAATTCCAAAAACCTATGGAATTCATTAAAAAACCCACAGGGGAAGGACCTCAAGTTCTTTCCTTCTTCAACACCTTTAATTTCCTATTGCGAGAAAGTTTGTTCACCGATCCAAGGAACTTGAGTTCTTTTTGAAGTTTTAATTTTTCAGAACCTGAACTGTTCCCTCCCAAACCATCACAAACATTAGTAACACTCACAACAGCAGCATCACTTTCCACATTCAAATTGTCATTTGGAGGAACATCCAGAATTACATTTAAAGCATTAAATTTATTAATAGCAATAGGAATTTCAGAAGAAATCAAAACAGAATTTAAACCTATTTCAGAAAGTACATAAGAGTTATCCAACTTATCTTTGGAATGAATACTTCCACCCACAGTAGCTTCAGCTTTGGAATTATCAGCAAGAATTTTACAGGGATCTTCCTTATTTGAATTCTGAGATTTCAAATCAGTAGGAATTCCTTGTTAACAGAAACACCATTTTTAGCAGAATCACTAACAATTGAAACATCTTTAAGCAAGTCAATAGATGTAATTAAGACAACTGATTCACCATTAACTTTCTCACGATTAACTTTCTCCACTTGATCACAAGTACCTGCATTTGACACTTTTTTCAGCTGTACCTTTTTGTATTTAGTAGCACCACCACAATAGATTTACCCAGATTATTCCGCAGAAAACTATTCTGTCCATTGAGCTTTGTAGAAAAAGTTCTCTTCTTGTTGCCATATTTAACATGAATTCAAGGCCCATAAGAAGAATTCATGTCAGCTTTAGTACTGGCTGACTCGCCAGAATTAAAGCCAACTTGATTTGATTTACTAGCATCATCGGATGTTACCTTCTCATCAAGAGAGTTTAGCGAATAGTCACTGATTACGTGACCAATTCTTCCACATTTAAAGCGAAATGTTGAAATCTATTCACACTTGATCCTTTGGAAGAAACGGCCTGACAAACCTTCAACCAAAACTCCTAAAGGAAGTTGATCATCATTAAGCTTAATACGAACACAAACTTTTGCATATTCTCTTCTACCCCATTGAAACATATTGCCATCAATTAATAATGGAGTTCCAATTTTTGAAGCAATTCTTGTTACATTCACCTCATCCTAACAATGCAACGGTAAATGTGGCATTCTTAACCAAACCGGAGATGACAAGCCTTTCATGGATGATGTTGAAAAATAAGGAGACCATTTATCAAAGCCTATAATGTGTCCATTCACATACCAAGGACCTCCTATTAAAACAGCTTTCATAGCTTCAGATGTTTGAAAGGAACACAAAATCCAGTCTACTCCAAGAATAGTAATATGAAATTGACCAAACAGAGACCATTGACGCCTTAATTCAGCAGCAATAAACTGAAAAGGAATATCTTTGCCAAAAACTTTTGCTACCATAGCAATTTGTAGCTTATTTGTATTAGCAACTTCATTAGGAGCATACAATTTAACTGCTTTCCCATCTTCAGTCAGAAAAGACTTGTCATTGGAGTAGTTAACTTTAATATAGGAACGATTGGACCAAGGTTTAACAGGATCATTATTCAAAATTTTCCCAACATCATGTTCTAACCCGTTGGTAGAGATATTACTACCTTTAACGGCATTCAAACAAACATCCGGCGTCTCCTTGGAATCATTATGTTTGTCCAAAGTAGAAAAAACCTTTGCAGATGTTAATTTATTACCTTCACTTTTAGAAACCAAACCCGAATTAGGATTAACATTTTCAAACTTATTAACAAAGATCTTCATGCCTGAAGAAGAAGAAGCCTCATGATCATTAAACGTCTTCAGAACCGACATCTTCGACCTAACGCCATCAGAAGAACAAGGGGTTAAAAACACCATATCATTGACAATAGACTTTCCTTTACCCGTCATAGGGGAACGATCCTTAATAAAACCAGATGAATTCTCTTTAATGACCAAATGAGTTTCCTTCAACGATCTATTTGGAAATTGACTTCCCATAGCACTACTGGGAACATTAGAACGAACAAGATTTGATTCGATCAAACCTCTAGAACCCAATTGAGAATGAGCTGTCGTAGACGCCGCAGCAGATGGCCGGCGACCATCTGCCGCCATGACCGATTACCCGCTAAAAAAACGGAAATTCAAAAAACAAAACAGAACATAGATATTCTCTCTCTAGAAACGTGGACTCTCTCTCTCTAGAAACGTGGACTCTCACTCTCTCTATCTAGAAACGTGGACTCTCTCTATCTAGAAACGTGGACTCTCTGCCTACAAATGCTTATGTAGGCATCAGCCTTAGAGAAACTATTTAAGGCATTTCTAAGTTGCCATCGATATGTTGTTGACTTGCAAATAGTGCAATATAGAATGAATTATAAGGTAATAATGCTCGATTTTCCTTGTAATATCCCCATTCAAAAAAAAATCTTAAATTTGCTCAAGACGACAAGGTAGCTTTTCATCAGCCATCATCTAATCAGTGAAATATATCTTAATTGGGAAATAAGTTCAGCATTGGAGTGGTAGCAGTCAGTGTTAGAGAGAAAGTGATTCAAGGAATTAACAATAATAATACCTATTTTAGTTCACCGGTTAGGGTAACCTCTATGGAAAAATAAGAAAAGGTAGGGCATAGAGTAAATATTTAGGCGTCAGCCACTAGTCTAGAGAGAAAGATGTAACTCCATCGTTCGACCCTATACGAAGCATAAATATTATTTTGAGATTGAATGTAACAATTTTAGTTATAAGCAATGTTATAAAGATCATGGAAGATAGTAACAAGTGGGCCACAATTTTATCAATTTGCTTCTCTTAAAAAAAGAATGCTGCCATTGGCAATAGACCAAACAATTCAATAAGAAAATATCCTTGGTTTATGCTAACAGAAATATTAAAAGAAGTAGAGTAATGTTTTACCTTCTGAACTTCCCAATTAACTTCCTAGTAAAATATTTATCGCTAAAGATGGAACTCATACATGAGAGTGTTAGGAAATGGGCAGCACCTAATTCAGGCGTTGAGAGCATAAAAAGGAAAAAAAAAAAGAGAGCAAAAAGAAGGAAGTAGGTGAAACCTAATTCAGGCACCGAGAACCAAAAAAAAAAGGAAAGTAGAAAGAAGATCATTACACATAAACATATGTGAACTTGAAAAATGAAAATAAAAAAGAAGATTAATGCTCATAAATACAGAGAATTTGATAAAGGTTTACTCAATTGATGGCTACATCCTATTGTCACCATTATAAATTTTACCATGATTTAATTGTAGAGAATTATAAAGCTGATTATGAAGATGAAGCTCTCCTCTTTATAAATGAAAAAATTTGGGGCAATTGAAAAGTACAATAAAATACTTAAAAACACATTAAATGAAATAACTCATAAATATTAGATACCTTTCAGGGCAAAACCCACGAAACCCCCCCAAGAGGGTGGGTTTCTGTTTATCTTCTAACCCCATCAAAGACATTATAACAAAGGTAAATGCTTGACTAAATTTGAGTAGCATATTTTATTCATAGGCCAAAAATTACTCCACAATTTAGCAGAGCCCCATAATCTTTTTCCAAGGAGAGTCAAATTAAAAGATCCAAGATTAATGTTGCCTATCCATCCAAAGTTTTGGGAAGACAATATTTAGTTCAGCTAACTGAAAAATCCCTTTTATCCCCTAGCCCATCTTTTGAAAGAAAAGTTTTTTTGATCTTGTTAATTGCATTAATTACCCACTGAGGAAAAAAAAACTAACAAGAAATTGATCAAAATAGAGGAAAGAGTTACATTTGGTGTCATGTTAACCTACCATCGTTTTGAAAAAAACGTTAGATTTTCACAAAGTCAATTTATTCTTCATTTTATCAAGCATTGTCCACCAGGACGCTTTGGTCAACTATTTAACTGAATAGATAAATCAAGGTGATAAGTTAGAGTTTTTCCACCATAGAACTGGAAAGTAGGCCAAATAATAAGTCGGGCAAAAAACATTAAAGGGGATACTGACAATGGACTTGGATTAGTTCATTTTTTAAGACCCAAGACACCGTCAAATAGAAATAGAATTAATATTTAAGAAATGTATCCATCTAGTATTTGTATTACAAAAAGAAGATTAGCATCGGTGAATTTAGGTTATTTTGATGCATTGTATTAGGTTATTTTGTAGCATAAAATTTATTTGAAATATATAGAAACCTTTTGATAATTATGAGAGAAATATTTTTACACGAAGTTATTCAAAATATATATATTAATTAAGCAGAGAATGTTTATATTAAAAAGATATATAATTATAATAGATATCAGATGTGTGTTACTGTACCTTTGTTACTGATTTTAGCACTTAAATTGAAAATCTTTTTGTTAGAAACAAAAGTGAAAGGGTTATTTTTTTGGAAATTGTGAGCGATAAATCTCAAAATATGTGCATGACTTTGAAGATACAACCATCTCATTTAACCGATGGGCCATTAATCCTTTCACAATTGAGTTATCTTTTTGCTGCTACATTTGGAAGATTTCAACCAAGATATTCTCTCATTTTAGCTTAATAGCATATAAATATGACTGAAACTTTTAAATTATAATCACTTGTATCATTCTAACTTATCTTGCAACTCTGTCAGCCTATGTTGCTGGAGAGAAGCAGGGACTCCTGCTAGAGAAGGCTTTTAGCGTGGGTGAAACACTGAAAGACAACTTGTATTTGGACATAGCGTCTGAAATAAAATTGCTGGAAAGAAAGAAGCAGGAACTCCAACTTGATAATTCAGGGATGGTTGCTGAAAAAATAGCCATGAAAGAATTGGGCATTGAGAGGTCAGAAATACACTATGTATATGCTCTAATTGTGAGTTATAATCATATATCTTTTAAGTTGTGTGGCTAAATATTATTTATTGGTCACGTTTTTTCATAGAAGATGTTGCTGAAAATATCATACTTGTTAAACTTTGATCACAATCTTATAAATTTTAAGTAATTTATGTATGCGTCAAAAGTATTTTTGATTAGAGATAATTACATGGAGAATATTTTTGGAAAGGTTTATTTTAGTAAATCCTTTTGGAAAGGTTATCACAAGAATTTTTGGCCGAGAAGTTTTGGCTAAGGCGATTGGTGTCACTAAGAAGTTGGTTTGAAACGTACTTTTAAGAGAAACGATGAATAAGAATTAATATTAAATCATCTTTTTTAATTAATGTGTGGCTGATTAGAAGGTTAAATTTCTACTAGTAGTGTCAATTTATGCAAGTAGTGTTTATTTATTTATTTATTTTTTAATGAAGAGCTCGACATTTTGGGTGGACAAATACATATGTGTTCACAAAGGCAATGGGTGAGATGTTGCTTGGGCAGTTGAGAGGAAGCTTGCCTCTTGTTATAGCTCGCCCAACAATGATAACAAGTACATGGAAGGAGCCATTTCCTGGTTGGATTGAAGGAAATGGGTAAATCTAAACAATACCAAAATTGCCTTGCATGATAATTTGAGATTATATAATGTTGCTATTCTTTTAGTAAACTGTTGGACTTTTTTTTCTCTCTCCTGTATTTGCAGGACAATTGATAACGTAATTGTAGGTTATGCAAAAGGAATCCTTCCTTGCATTGCTATTGATAGTGAACTTCCAATTGATTTGGTGAGTTTTCCTCACCGTACTATGCTTTTCTTTCTCTTTATTATACAGAGAAAATAATTTAAGGTTGTAATTTCATAGGATAGGGATAAGGAGGTGTATGGGCTGGTGTTTGAATGTGCCACATTCCGAAGTTTCATGAACTGTGAAAAACTTGTTTATATAAAAGAAGAACGATTTCTCTTTTAACACTGAATTTTTCCATAGTAGAACTTAATGTTTTAATTAAATATTGAGGATTAGCCATATTTATAAAATCTGACTAAATTAGTTTTTTCGTCATAATTTTTATCTTATTTATCTTGAGCGTCGCTTTTTAAAAACTATATATGACCAATGCTTCTCTCTCTAAAAGTCATTGTTACTTCGTATTTCTATATAATAGCCATACTCCATACTGTTACGGAAAATTGTGACTAAAATCTTTGAGTTATAAGTGCAATAGTGGCAATTATTATTATTATTATTATTATTTTGATAATTTTAACAAAAAAAAAGTCTAAAGATATTATTTTGTCTCAATTTTATGATAAGCCATGACTAGAAATAAATATTTAATCACATTATGTTTTATGACGCTTTACAAAAGCTATTTCATTGTAAAACAGTCTATAATGGTTAAATATGGTAAAAAATCAGATTCCTGGAGATATGGCGGTAAATGCTATGATAGCAATGGCTGTTGCTCACTCAAATCAGCAAGCAGAATTCATCTATCATATAAGTTCATCTGTAAGAAATCCAGTGAACTACTCAATTCTAGATCAGTGTATGAGCCGTTATTTTTCCAAAAATCCACTATTTGGAGAGGAGGGAAAGGCAATCAGCATGCCGAATGTTCCTGTATTCAAGACAATGGCCAAATTTCATGTATTTATTTTTCTTCGATATTTTCTACCGATGGAGGTCAGCCTCTTCTCATTTTAATGAGAGATTATTACATGCGGTGTACGAACCGTTCGGAGGCGAATCCGAACGAGCCATATCACCCGGATGCACCGGGCCCCAGTTGAGGTGGTGCGTCCGGATTCACCTCCGGACGAATCTGGATGCCGCACGTAATAATTTTCCCATTTTAACTGCATGTTTTTATCAAATAAAATATGTGAATTGAAGCATGGATGAATTTACGATTTATATTATTCCCCATGTAGAGGTATTTGAAGTGCTGTCATATCATATCAACTGCCACAGAAACAGCAATGAAGGCAGCAATTTAAATTTGGATTTATTTATGGAGCTTGTATTGCTTCTGTCGTGATTATTTTAAACATTCTTTCAATATATATATAATTTGCGTAAAATTAACTTTGTTGAATCTTACAGATGTTGCGTTTGGTAAATTGCATGCTTTGCCTGTTTCCAAAGAAATATAGCAACCTCAGTCAAAGGTATGGATATGCGATGCGTATCGTGGATCTCTACCGACCATATTGCTTCGTCAAGAGATGGTATGCTCTGTTTGATTTGTTGTCGTCACTACTTTTATATTGATATACGTATAGTTTCTTGACTCATAATATATTTCAATGAGAGCCTGACTTGCATATAATTAGCTAAATGTAATTGAATTGGTAATTTACAACTTTATGGATGCAGTTTTGATGATACTAATCTGGACAGACTGAGAATGGAAACAAAGAAGCACACTGAAAATCTCATATTTTATTTTGACCCAAAGGATATAGATTGGGAGGAATACTTTTACAACACCCACATACCAGGTGCAGTTAAGTATGCTGCAGCTGATTCTGTGGGCAATATTCAACAACTTCATCCTATTATTATGGATAGAAAGAGTAAGTTGTAAGTCATAGCTTGGATTTGAGTGACTGAGAAATTGGCTGAATGACTGAATTGTCGTTTGTTAAAGAATAAGAAGGTTACTTTCATAAACGTTGCAGATATGTTATGTATTATATGGAGAGACTGCTGTTAAGTCTTGAATTCTACCACTATTATCTATAGGCTTTTAAGAGATTGTTTTAACATTGCCAAATTTATTAAATATAAGATGCATGATGGTAGCACATACCCCGCTTACATCAACAATCACAAATATTGTTTCTTGCAGTCATCTTTTGCTTCTTTTTGAACTCCGCCCTAATGAATGCTTATCAAAACCCCATTGTCAATAAAAAAGTAACCCTTGCTAAAATTGTTTAAGTCCATTGCTCATATGAGAAAATCTTAATTACAAGTATCTTTTAAACGCCTCAAAATTTATAAATTTATTTTCATAAATAAAATGAGTAAAAATAAGATTGGCATTTTGTAAAAATATATTTTATAAATTGTATAAAGAGAAAAAGTATATTGCAAGGAATGAATTGAAGATGATACAACAACACCATCAAGCCTTTGTCCCACTACGTGGGGTCGACTACATGAATCCATTTTCTCAATTATTTCGTGTTAAAAGTCAAATTCTCGTTTAAATCTAATAAAGAAAGATCTTTTCTAATATTTTCTAACCATGTCTTTTTAAGTCTACCTCTATCTTTCTTAATATAAATCAAATTTAATACCTCTACTATCATAATCGGGTCATTAGAAGGCCATCATTTTATATGATCAAATTGAAGATGATGTTGATGATATTTTCATTTTAAGGGGAAAATTTTGAGAAGATATAAAATAAAAAAATTAGTGTAGAGTCATTGTCTGGTCCTAATTCCTGTATGAGAAAAGTAGAATGATTACGTTAGTTAGTCGACAGCCAGTGTAAATTTTATCGAATAAAAAAAAAACTCTACATAGTGGAATAAAAGCTTGAAGTTGTTCTATAGAGCTTTATTGATTGACATGTCCTCATTTGCAAATGCCCTTCATCACCGAGCAGCTTTGTGTTTCAACAAGTTTCACATCACAGTTTGATTAATGCTATAACATCGAACATAATGTTAGCAATATGTGAGTTTCATTCAAACCATTAAGACTTAACAAAATAGTCAAAAACTAAGTGATCATTTTGGATGGCTGCAACTACTTATCAATTTAATTATAAAAAAATACTTTTTTTAAAAGTTATTGAGTTAATTATATTTTTTCTTTCAAATAAAAAAATAAACATAAGTTTTCTTGTAACTATCATACTAGCAGAAGACTATAATACCCTGATTCATTTTTGTACCATGATAGATGATAGGAGATCACAAATAGAAGGCATGCTAAGAAATAGAAGGCATTAAATACAAATAGACATGCGAATGATAAAAAACTAGTCCTTCCAGGATGCACTTTTTTCTTCTGCATAAATATCATTTACTACTGAGCATTTGACTTTGACTTCGATAATTTACTTCTCAACTTGACATTAAAATATATCAAGATATTTGGAAAAAACATTTTTACTGTTTGCAAAATGCGGTGCATGACTAAGAGACAAACGAGTTTGCTAATAAGCTAAGCTAGTTAGGCTTCGTTTGAGACAATTTTCTTATTACTTTCTAAAACGATTTTCTAGTACAAAAATTTTTAATTTAAGAAATTTTTGTATTAAAAAGCTGTTTAAGAAAATAGCAAAAAAGCTGTCCTAAACGAAGCCTTATTCGCATGAGTATTTTGGGTTAGACTCATCACACCATTCCAGTATAATGCTGCTCTTTATATTATTATTTATATATCCCTACTCAATAGAAACAAGACAAGTTCCAGCCACAGCCACAGAGAAGCTTCTTTGAAGAATTTAAAAAAAATACAACGGTAACTGAACTGTAGCATCACTTGGAATGTAGATATTATGTCAGTATGACAATTTGCACCATACAATAATTCCATTACTGTCTACAATAGGATAGAATTGGCAAGGATAGACTCACTTGCTCTTCTTGTTGATTATGCAGAATTTAGTATCATATCTCGCATAAAATAACTTCGAATAAAATGAATAATCGATAAGATGCTTACAGATTTCAGCTAGGGATGCCTCCCTCAGGCAGATCCCAATTATCATCCATGTCATCACGGGCCTTCTTGTTTGGACTATTTTCTTCTTGTGATGCTGAGCTGAATCTTTGCCCTGAAAACCGTCTGGGGAACAGAAAATATATTGAAGACCCAAGTTATAAAAAATCAAAAGATTGAGTAGAGGTGAGCAGAGGAATAATTGCTGTACATATTATAAAATTTTGAAAGCAGTTGCAAAGACAATTAGTAATGGAAAAAATTAGTTCAAGATATCCTGATTACAATTTTGAGTAGAATGGATCTAGAAAATTTACTTTAAGATAAGTGTAATATAAATTTTGATTGATTCCATATAACGCTCATCTTAAAAACAAATACAACTAACCAAACCCAGAAATTTTCTATTATTAATGTAAGTCTAGCATTATCCAAGAGTTAGTTTTCAATCAAGAATCTGGAAAAATGCATAGAAAGAGATCACAAAAATTGTGGCATAAAGAAGGAAAACATTAAATTCAAATAAACATAATTAAGTTTATGAAGATGTAAGAGACATTAAAATTATAGCCAGGCGAGCAATTTTTCCACACAAAACAATAGCAAACTAAACATCTGAAATTATCAAAGCAACCTAAAGAATATTAGGTAAAACCTGCATGGATTTATTGCATCTAAGAATACTATCACTGTGGGCTCCGAAAATTTCATTGGATGCATTCCCGGCCTCTCCGCGCCATCGGTCTATTTTCCTTGTTTGATGGTGATGACGGCGAAGAGTTTTAACTAAATTAGGTTCCGGGTGAATTTTCAGAAGGCAGATTAGGTTTTTAGATAAGACACTACCCAAAGATTTCGCCCTCATTTTGTGAGGACTTTATGATCTGAGTTCTGGTTTCCTATAAGCACAAGCCCCTATAGTTAATTATCCCTCCTGATAACAAGAGGGAACTTTCGATTAAGGCTAGTCGTTAAGAAGATCACATAGGTTATGAACCTATCGTATAATAGCAACAATCTTAGGGTTTGAATTTTGATTTTATGATTTAAAATTTGTCACCATGAATTTAAAACTGGTGGTGGGGGGAGTGAAGACGAGCCCGATCAAGATCCCATGGTTCCGTCGTCCCGGGCTGTCATGTTCCCTGGTCTACTTAGTCAGAGGAGGTAGTCAACCCAACCTGATAGAAGGCACCTTGTCGGCAGCCATGGGTTGCTTCGTCCAAGAATACCTTGTAGACCTGGGTTGGTGTTTGTCTAAAGGGATAGATCTGAATCCACCTTAGCTGACAAAGGGCTCTATGCCTATCGAATATACCCTATGATTCATTGCTCAAGGGTTTGAAGCCTTTAGGGAACATACAGGCTTTGGCCGTGATCGTAATATAATGGTGCTATTTCGCGGCAAAACCACCCGATCAGAGGGCACGTGCCACGTCCCTGCTGGCAAAGAGTCTATTTGAGGATGAATTATAGCGATACACCCGCATTCGCTCTTTGTGAGCTGAGATTAATTTCAAATTTATCACCCACGACAAACGGTTGCGAGAGGTGGATGAGTTTTAGTTTTAATTTTTTGAATGATAGATTTCATTTCAGAGATTTGAGCTTTTATTTGATTTGAGATTTGACCCCTCCGATTGAGATTTTCTGTCAACACGGCCATCATCGGGGTGACGTTAAGGTCACTTGTATTTTTGTAGGATTTTGGGAAGTATTTTATGATTCAAGTCAGGTCAACTCTAGTCCTTCCAAGGAGGAGGATGAAACTTGAATATTTGACCCGCGCAGCATTCGCGAACTATTGGTTTTGGGAAATCATATATAACGATCGGAGCACATGCGGGTGGTATTTAATTTAAAAATAGAATGTTATATTAACGAGCATTTGACCCTGCGCAGCATTCTCGGACATTTGTATTTGTAACTTTACATGTTGACCGGAGCACGTGCAGGTTGTAGCATTTGACCCTGCGCAGCCTTCTTGGACGTTAGCATTTGTAGCTTTAACACGTTCGTCGGAGCACATGCAGGATTTTGTATTTTAGTTTAAAGGATCATATTTAATACATAAGGTTCATTTTAAATATTTAAATATGATCCATTTGCAAGAGTGATTTTATTTAGAAAATGCCCGAGACTTCATTTAAGGGCCTACGATGCCTTCTGTCCGCTTGTACATATGTTGCGGATCCGATGGCGTTGGATCGTATTAGATTTCACTTATTGCATTTAGTTTGTTTTAACTCCTCTAAACGTCACTTAGCACAGTTTGTAGAGAGCATTTGCTCAATAGGTACTAGGAGACCGTGTTCTTGTTGTAGGAGAATTATCTTGCTTGCTATAAATTCTCCTATTCTCTCTCGTAGGTGGGCTAAATAATTTCACAATTTATTATAAGATCTTAATGAATTATGAGAATTACTAATTCTTCAAATCATCGAATTGTGATCTCTCTTTATTGTTAAACACATTTAAATACTGTGTTTGAAGAATCATAATTAATTATACATTACTCACTAAGATTATCTGTAATTCTTATGATCTTTTCACATGCTTATTATGGCTAGATCCATCTGGAGAACTACAAGATTTGGAGGGCCTTGTTCAGTTCTACAAAGACCCTGAGAGATGCTAATATCCATCTATAGAAATAACATCTAAGCCGATCTCCACATCGCAAATAGTTTCTAAAGAACTTTCATAAGGGAGTTTTGAGAAGTTCTTTGTTGCAAGACACCAAATGATAATTGATTGTCAAATGTTCTGTTATTTCATACTCGTAGTTCTCTTCACTACTGTTTTACTAGTTTTTCTAGTACCCAGCTCCCTTGCTTTCCACTACCTTGTACTTACTAGTAGTAGCTAGATTTATATTTCTCAACATTAATTTTATTTATGATTATGCTAACTTTTGTCAACTTATTTGCAGGTATTCCTAGTTAGTAGTTGCAGTAGCAGGAGTTGGAGCCCGCTAGAGGCTTGGGGCTGTTTCAGGAGTTGTTGTGAGAGCTTGTGGAGAGCCGTCAGTTGGAGAGCTGTTTGAATTGTTTGGAGAGCTGCCACTTGTTGGAGAGCATTAGTCTGTACTTAGGTTTGATAGTGGAGACATTGATTTGATGTTCTTTTGATTTATATTTTCTTTTGATTTAATTAATTACATTCATTAGATTAATTAATTAGGTTTTAATTAAATGTTCAATTCTTTAATTTCAAATTTCATATTTTTGAATGTATTTTAAAATTATAATTATTTAAGTTAAATTTTAATTTTAATCAATGTTTAGTTTATTCCAATTTGATTAATTTTAAATTTAAGTTAAAGTTAAAATTATATTTTGAAATTATTTAATTATTCAAATTAAATTAGTTGCTCAATTAATTTAATTAATTAAGATATTTGTTTTGAATTTAAATTAAAGTTTTAAGTTTTAATTAAAAAAAACTTAATTTTGATTTTAGATGGTTCATTGATTATAATTTTAAATTTAATTAATTAATTAGGTTAACATTTTAATCAGCATTTAATTAATTTAAGTTTAAGTTTTTTTTTATTATTTCAATTTTAGATTTGAATGATTTATTAATTAAATTATAATTATTTTGAATATAATTTGATCTTAGTTAAAGTTATTTAATTAGTGAGTTATTAATAATTAGTTTCAAATTAGATTTGTGTTTTCCAAAATCAACCTAAGTCCAGAAATTTTATTTTTCTAAGTCCGGAATTTTTGAGTGAATTTCGGCAGCCTTACGACGTCCCCTCCCTGGCACCGGGAGGTAAGGAGTAGCTCGACTCGGCCGGAGCGAATCAACGGCGAAGAGATTGGTAGAGCGAATCAATCCCATTAGTGGTCTTCAAATCTTCAATCCCTCGGTCGGATTAGCTCGACGACCGAGGGCTTCGGGGGACCGAATCAAACCCCGGGACTTCCTTCAAAAAATCATCAATTTGATTTCGTACATATTTGCAAATCCTTTTACTTCTCTCCATCTCTCTATCTCTCTTATTATACATATAATATTATATAATAATAATAATAATAATAATAATAATAATAATAATAATAATAAATTATCATTATATTATATTATATATATTTATATAATATCATATGTTATACATATAATCTTATATAGTATGTTACATTATATATTATAATATATGTTATATAATATGTTATAACATATATTATAACATATTATATGAGAGGAATCGGACAGAGCCCGATTGGAGATAGGGAGGCGGAGCCGGAATCACGCACGGGAGTAGTGGTCAGGCCGGCGGGTCAGGCGTCGGCAGCTTGATCTGCGGCGGGTCAGGCGTCGGCAGCTTGATCTGCGGCGGGTCGGACGTCGGTGGCTGGTCAGGCCGGAGGCAGGCGGCAGGCGGCTATAGGGCACGATAGCAGGCGTCGGGTCAGAGGCTAAGTCGCGGGTGTAGGCGATCCGGCGAGTCGACGGCTAGTGGAGGAGTCGACGAGGTTCAGAAGTTGGACTCAGTCGGCGGGAGGATTGGAGGCCGGTGGAGAGTCTAGGCCGGCGTCGGCGGCGAGCTTGGCGTCGCGTGGAGGAGAGCCGACGGTGAAGAATAGGATGCAGGAGTTTGGGCCGTTTCGACGGAAGCAGCGCGAAGGCGGGAGAGGCGTCGAGGTAAGTCACAAAGTTCCTCTTTTGTTCCTTGCTTGCGATCTTTTCCAGTTCTGAGAGCGTGTGTGAGAATGAGAGGGGATATCATTTTTGTGTCGTTAGAGGAGGTTGGAGAGAGGTCGTGGGAGCAGTTTTAGCGAACATGGGCGATCGTGGTGGAGGTGGAGTCAGTCGAGTGTGTAGGTCGACCCGATTCGCTGCTTACAGGTCAACAATCACACTAAAGGGGTCCATCTGCATTGTGTAAGATGGAAGTTGATCTGCAGCAAATATGCTTTAAAACTTGATTTTATTTTCACCCATTCTGAATGTGAAAAATATAAATTTTACTTTTGAAGAATTTTGAAGATGTTTGTAGATTTGAAATTTCAAACTTCATCCAACCAAATGAGGGAATCTAGGCATTATAAAGTCCAGGAAAACATCGCATGTAAGAAGTAGTATATGCTACATCTCTCTATCTTACAGATAAACTACAAAATGCTTCATCAGTTGAATCAATGTAAAAGGGTAAAATTTTTTGAATGGAATATCGTGCCAAATGTTGATCAAGATAAGTATCAAAATCATCAGACTTATTTTGAGATAAGTACAATAAATAAATGTTGACCAATGTATAAAAAAAAGGAGAAGAATCATACCTTATCTTTGTCGGATCCCCGAAAATCCCGCTTACCTCGTATCTCGTCGAAGGAATCCCGCTGAAATACTGTGTACGAGGCGCCGTTCACGTCCCTTCTGTCGAATCCTGCCTCGGCTCAACTCCGCTCCCACTTCTGTCGTTAAATACCGACCCCGAACGGCTCGCAACTCCTCCAACCATAGTTCGCAAGCCACGGTTCTACACGCACGTGAAGCCTTCCGAAGTCTCCCTCTCGCTCATTTCTTCCCACAGTCGGAACTCCTCCACTGCTCCTCCTCCCACGACTTCCGCCTCCCTTCCACCTCACGACCTCCCGTCGACTCCACCAGTCCCGAGCTCAGAGAGAGAGAGAGAGAGAGAGATTCTTCCCCATACCTCTTCTCCAAGCCGATCCTCCCCTACCCTAGCCGAGGACCTCCGCCCCCTTCGTCGACCTTCTTTCCTGTCGGATCGGGAGATAAGACATTTTGATCGGAAGCAACAAGGGAGCTCGCCGCTGTGAAGGTCCCTTTCTCCCTGTCGTGCGGCTGCTCCGGCTCCTTTGTGTGGTCCGACTTCGCGCCTTCAACGACGTTCTTTTCCTGTCCGATCGCAAGCAAGAATAAGAGTTCGTTGGCTGTGAAGGTAACCTCTCCCTTACACGTGCTTCTTCGGTCAAATCCCGCAAAGCCGCCGAATTCGTGAGAAAACAGAGAGCTTAGCTCTCTGTTTAATGGGATTTAACTTAAATCCTGCCTTAATCCTGTTATAATTCGATCAAAATTTAATTAATTATGGTTATTCTTAATTAGTTATTATTAATTATGAATAATTATAATTAGTAATTAATTATGATTAATTTTAATTAATTATATTTAATTATTTCTTTAATCTTAATTAATAGATTATTTACAATTATTTATAAGTAATTCTTATAAGTAATTATAATTAATTGCTAATTATGATTAAAATTTTAATTAATTATTCTTAATTATTTTTAATCTTAATTAATTATTATGTATGACTATTCATAATTTATTATCATTAATTATAAATAATCATAATTAATTTTAATTTATTATATGTTAATTAATTGTTATTAATTATGATTAATTCAAGTTAATTATAATCAATCTTTATTAATTATTATTAATTATTATTAATAATAATAAATTTAAGTTAATTATAATTAATTTTCATTAATAATAATTAATTTTAGTTAATTAATATTATTAATTATAATTAATTAACCATAATTGTAATTGATTACCAAAAGAGAGAATGATTCTCTCCTCTTCCCCCGATCTTCGTGCCAACCCCGCCGACCACTACAAAGGTATAACCTCCTAAACTTGAGAAAACTCGCTCTCGACGCTCGTAGCGTGGCGAAAGACCACCCATGCACGCTTTTCTCTAGCGTGCTGGGAGGAAAGTCGCCGCGATGCTTGTGACGAGGCGGATAATCTCTTAAAGTCTTGTTTTCGGTGTTTGCGACGCGCCGAGGGACCCCCTATGCACGCTTTTCTCTAGCGTGGTGGAAGGGAACTCGGTGCGGCGCTGACAGCGAGGCAGGCGAGCCTTGTGCGTGCTTTTCTTAGCACGGCGGGGCAAAGATATAAGTACCCGTACGCGGCTCTGTACCTGCGGGAAAAACAAACTGTGCTCTTTTAAAACAGGTACATTTGAAGACCCATGCACGCCTTTCTCTGGCGTGGTGGGGTTGAAGACTTTACACGGCCGCAGTGTCCTCGAAAGAGGGCACCTACCATGCACGCTTTTCTCTAGCGTGGTGGGAAAGGCCCAGCTTCCGTAGTTTCCCCTAAACGGGGGAGATGCCGGGAGGCTGCCGAAATTTCCGGTGATCATACGACTATACTCGGACCTATTTGAACTCAAAAGAACAAGAACTCGGGCTCGAATGAGAATAAACAGTGGACTTGTGGACTTGTATCTAAATGATTAATCAAGACTTGAACTCAAATGAACATCAAATCCAACCTAAGTCTGATTTGAATAACGCAAAAGTGAATTTAAAAATTTGAACTCAAGAAGATGACATAGAACTTGCACTTGGACTTAGAACTTGAATGATCATGCACCCTAAAGGACTTGCAACAAAGGATATTGATTCAAACATCAAATGAACAAGACTTGAATCAAGCTTGATCAAGAAGGACTGAAGTAGAACAATCAGGAGAACTCAAATTGAACTTGAACTTGATTGAACTCAAAAGACAACAAGGGATTGATTTGAATCCTAAGCTCTCGACAAAGGATAAAGAGATGATTCGTTGAGGAGAACTTACAAGCGACGGTCAACATAAATTTTAAGAATGTAGCAATGCACTCACAAGCAATAGCTCGAAACTACATAGAACTTGTAAGGAATAAGCCTTCAAATTTGAACTTACAAGTTGATATATCAAACTTCTGCAAGTACAAATCACTCATAAGTGATGGTGAGGTCCCATGCACATGGATGAGTTGGGACAAGTATAGTGAACATAAGAACACATGATAAGTATAATGTCATCTCTCGCATCAACAACAATTCGACTACAAGAAAACACAACAACGAATGATTTCAAATGCAAATAAACAAATAAGAAGCCTACATGTGATTATGAGCAAGAATACAACGTTTGCATAAGTACTACAGTGCACTTGTATGAAAAGGAAGACTTGTGAGGAGTATACAACTTCGCTTGCAAACATCGAGGGGAAACAACTTGATCACAATAATGTCATATTGTGTTCATGAATAGAATATAGAGGCTCGTATACAACTAACATTGCTTAGGTGTAAACAAATGCTCTTGACTCTTGCAAGTAACGACGAGCAATAACATGAACTTTCCCGCAAATACTAAAAGTCTCCATGTTGTTTGAGATACAAGTACTGACAAGGAAGATCATCAGCTTCATTATGCATACTACAAATATCATATGCGAAGACAAAAGACCTGTGATACATATAACAAGCTACATGTGAGTTGTAACAAGGAAATACCTAGGGATATACTTACGTATGCAATGTGAAAGATGTGTAGCAAACATAATAGTGGACGCCTCTCAGTTACATACAAGTGCACCAAGCCCTGGCAAATGAACACAACAGGCATACGGTGACTGCAAAGACGTCCTAGCCAACAAGTATTCGGTAAATGCACAAGTCCCTCGCAGGTGAAGGAAGTTGATATGTAACGAGCATTATGATATCTCGCTAGCCAATACTCACAAGCAGCAAAGGGATTCAACATATGATAAATTGTTGATGAAAGGTGTATTCGAAAGGTCAAAGCAAATATAATTCTCATGCAACCAACGTCACTTGATCTTAATGTGTCTGGAATTTACAAGAGTCATGCAAGAGGATCGGGAAGTTCCTTACAATCAATATCAACCACCCGTGGGATAATGCAACAGTTCGTTGTGAATAATGAAGACTGATATGCAATGGTTATGATGATTCCTTTATGTGGATGCATCATACTGCCCACAAACCAAAATGACAAATATGCAACAAGAACCTTAGCCCCTCCTACAAGCAAAGGTGGAGAATAGGTTACATATGCAAGCTCCCACGAACTACAACAAAAGCTTGTTACATCGTACGACTAATATTTTGTCCACAACAAAATGTAGAAGAGTTCTCATTCATACAACAATATACTCACGGGCAAAAGCAAGAGATTCGTTAGTGTACTACAACCTACTTGTGTAAATCATGCAAGTAGTGCACGACAGTCTGCCTGTACAAAGCAGCAAACAACTCCAATCCACGAGCTGTTGTAAGACGCCACCGGATCTGCAACACCCATGCGAGCAGACAGAAGGCGACAAATCCCCAAATGAAATCCCAGCGCCACGCCACCGGATCTGCAACACCCATGCGAGCAGACAGAAGGCGTACAAATCCCCAAATGAAATCCCAACGCCACGCCACCGAATCTGCAACATTCATACAAGCAGACAGAAGGCGTCTATAATCTTCAATTCTACGCCACCGGATCTGCAACCTTCATACAAGTAGATAGAAGGCGTCTACAAGCTTCAATTCTACGCCACCGAATCTGCAACCTTCATACAAGCAGACGGAAGGCGTCCACAAGCTACAATGCTACGCCACCAGATCTACAACATTCACGCAAGTGGACAGAAGGCGTTTATAAATATTTCAATGTCCCCTGTACGTGCACCTTAATTTGTATACACGTAGGAACACAAAAGGGACACGTGTAATCATAAAACCCATATGGGCCCCGGCGAGCGTGTTATTGGTTCACACGTGACATCTAGGGATGCTGCGCGGGTTGACAAATCTGAACCCGATCCTCCTAAGTAGGTGAATAGGAGTCGATAAGGTTCAGTAAATAATTATAATATGCCCCCAAACACCCGCATGGGCCCCGGCGAGCATGTTATTGGTACACACGTGACGTCTAGGGATGCTGCGCGAGTCAATAAGTGAATTCCAGTTCGAGCCCGATCCTCCTATACGGGTAGTTAGGAGTCGACACGGCTCGAACCATTAAATAAATATGCGGTCGCGAGATTAACCAGGATATTTATTTTATAGTTCATATTAGGCCTTCAAAGCCTATAATCAAGAGAATTCACTAACAAGGGCATAAAGCCTACGAAACCCGATCCTCTGTCAATCACTAGACAGAGTCGACAAGGTTCAAAACACAAAAATATGAATGACCCCATACCCCGATGATGGCCGTGTTGAATGCAAATCTCAACCGGAGGGGTCTACACAGATCATTTCGAAATACTATCCCAAATTTCACAAAATCCCGAAATCCCAAATTCCATACAAAATCTAATCTTCTGAAAAGTCCCAAAATCCAAAAATCTTTCCAACTCCAGATATTTAAAAATTGAAATCCAACTATCCAATCGCTTTAAAGCAAAATACATCCATCCTCCGCAACAGTTTGCCGAGGTGGATAAATTGAAAAATACTTCAGCTCACAAAGAGCTAATGCCTGGTTGAAAATATCACTAGGATCCATTCTCAAACAATCTCCTACCAGCAAGGACGTGGTACGAGTCCTCTAACCGGCAGTTTCGCCGCTAAATGGCACTGCAGGATAAACGGTTATGACTCGGGGCCCTCTGAACCAGGTGGTTGCCGCCAAATGGCACCATTATATTATGGTTATGGCCAATGGCATCAAATCCTTGAGACATGAATCAATAGGATATGATTGATAGGGCATAAAGCCCTCTGTTAGCTAAGGTGGATTCAAATTTGTCCCCTTAGGCAAATATTCACCCCAGGTCTACAAGGTACCATTGGACGAAGCAACCCATGGCTGCCGACAAGGATCCTTCTGTCAGGTTGGGTCGACTACCTCCTCTGACTAAGTAGACCAGGGACCACGATGGCCCGGGATGACGGAACCATGGGATCTTGATCGGGTCTATCATCCATTCCCCCATCATCTGCTTTAAGTGCAAGATGGTGTAATTATCAATTTTAAATATTAAATCTCCAAATCTTCCAAATTTCCAAATTCTCCAGATTTTAACATCCCAAACTCATGCTGCTACTATATGCCAGATGCACGTATCTTCTACGTATCTGATTGACGACTAGCCTTAATCGAAAGTTCTCTCTCGTTATCGGGAGGGGTAATTAACTATAGGGGCTTGCGCCTATAGGAAACCAGAACTCAGATCATAAAGTCCTCGCAAAACGAGGGCGAAATCTCTGGGTAGTGTCATATATACAAACCCATCTGCCTTCCAAAATTTATCCCGAAACTTAAATTCGTTAAAACTCCCCCCGAAAAGAAAACAAAACGCGGGCGGAGGCCGGGGCCGAATTTTCGGAGCCCACAATAAAAAATCAATTAATTTTTGTATAGAACTCTCAACTCATAATAAATTCAACAGTTCGTAGATCAATCATGAATAAAAGTTTGATTAGAATATCCTGAGCCATTTTTTTCCATGCATATGGCTCAAGCTTGTATTATATTTGTGAAGCGAACACAACTTGAGCAATTTTCTTGTACAAAAATGCCACTAATACCAGCTTTGCTATAATATTTTAAAAGTACGTGCATAAAAAATGACCAAAGGAGTACGCCAATCAAAAATTGCAACCACTCAGACATACTACAGAACAGAAAACAAAATTTCAACAGTCGAAAGATTTTTCCATCAAATTTTCTAGGATTACCTGAAGAAGACCACATCATACATGTAGAAACCATATAAGAAACAAAAAGCTGGAAATAATAAATACGAGTAGCATTCTTGACCAATTTTTTCTTTAGGGGAATTCAATGTATTTTGTGTCTCATATTAATAAGGGAGACCTAAAATATGCACATGAAATATTTTATACATATTTATCTGCATATCACATCAAGAAATTTGAAACATAGTTCTCTATAATTCCTGGAAGCATAGTGCTAACGTCATCAAATTGAGTTTGGATCTGATGTTATTAATAGGGTATCAATCTAGCATTAAGTCTGTAAAATTAACATTATCAAATTTCTGAAGTAAATAACCTATTTTCTTTAGATTGGCCAAGTCTCCAATCTCCTTTCCATCGACCTATAATAATAACTGTCTAAGAGCCAAATTATATTGATGTCCCTTTAAGTGGTGAACAACCTCTTTATACTATTTTTCAACTAATGAAATTTTACATCTAAGTCAAGCTCCATGATTTGTGCCCTTCGGGCTTTTTTCATATAATAATCCCTCCTCTGAGCCGCTTGGAACTTCTATAACAATATAAATTTCACTCGTCTAATGTAGAACTAAATCAAATTCTCTCTCAAACTTTAACAAAAGCACCGGCACTTGCATGAGGGTGATCATCAACTTCAAATTGCCATTTTAAAAAGCCTTTAGGCTGCATTGCCTAGCAAGGGGATCTGATGCAAGGCATCATCTGCACCATCATCATCATCATTGTCCTAAAGTCTAGCATGTGTGTCTGTATTTTAGACCATTATATTTTAGGCCTTCTTATCATGATATTATATTGTGAGTCTATGTTATTGGGCTTTTGTGTTATTATATTATATTAGACATTTTCTTATGTCATAACCCATGAAGGTTGTTTATGTTATAAGGAATGGAGGTAGGAATGGTGATGGTAATAGGTATGATAATAGTGGTGAGTATGAAAATAATTGTGGTAGGTTTAAAATTGGAGGTAAGTTAATGTATTTTATTCCCTCCCTCTCATTTCTATCAATAAGGGATCTCTTGTAATGAAGCATTTGATTTTAGAGTGAAAATTTCTTCTTGAGTTATTTCTCTTATTATATACTTCTACTCCTAAGCGAAGGACTAATTGAGTATGTAAGTTCACTTCCTTTAGAGAAGAACTTCTAAGGAATGCAATCTTCATGACAACAGATTGTTCATAGTGGTCGACTTTAACTTATCACCGATTCGTCACTACAACAACAACAACATCAAGCTTTTGTCCCACTATATGGGGTCGGGTACATGAATCCTTTTTCTCCATTATGTCTTGTTAAAAGTCAAATTCTCGTTTAAATCTATTAAAGAAAGATTATTTCTAATATTTTCTAACCAAGTCTTTTTATGTCTACCTCTACCTTTCTTAATATAAGTCAAATCTAATACCTCTACTTTTCTAACCGGGTCATCAGAAGGCCGTCATTTTATGTGACCAAACCATCCAAGGAGACTCTCTCTAATCTTATCTTCCCCGATTCATCACTGATTACTTTAAATCCATCACAGTTTAGATAATTTATAGCTTTATTTCTTCTTTATTTTTATAAAAATTAAACATCTAGAACGGTTAACATAACAATAACTTAAATCACATCGCCTCCACTAAGTTTTATTATTGTGTTTGTACTTGATAATGGTTGCGTTTATCATTATTCGCTGGTACTAACTTTAAGAATTATTAGTGTAAACATCTAATAACATTCATCATATACTGGATTATCTTTATCCTCCATCATGATGGCTATATGGGTAACACATGTAGTTTAATCCGATTGAATCTTGCTCAAATAAAAAGATCCTCATATTATCACCCGCACTAACACGAGCACCCCACCACCATCTGATGTATTGTTGTTTTATTTCTAGCATGGGATATCAATCGATCAGCTTTCCTCAAAGACACCCTAAAAATTTTAATAATTAAGCCACTTATGTGTTACCACAAATCTTTAAATAAATGCAGGTAGCACATTTGGCCCGCTTTCCAAGACTTCATAAACAACATTATATAAGATAAGTGGAATGTAGTTGGTTTTAAGTCAACCAATTGGTCCTTCCAAGTGGGACCTGACAACCCTTAGCCATCATTGTTGAGGATGCCAAGCTGCTAAAGACCTAGGAATAATGTAGGTTCACGGCCGACGACTATGTGCAGGAGAACAATGACCTACCTCTATTAGCAAGTGAAAATCAACTATTTTTTAATGCCTCATCTGCACCTGACAGCCTCTAGTTAGCACACTGGCAGTTCTTAACGGAACACGGCTTGATGAGTCTCTGCTAACCTCCTAAAAGCTGCATAGTCACTCCTCCTTGGAGCTTACGCAATGGCCAGCGCAATGAACACTCCTGTCCCCTTTACCATTATGAAAGTAGCTAAGGAATAGTTAGTACACTCTTCTTGACTTCTTTGCTCCTACAACATGTACATTCCTCCTTAGCGCCCAACAATAGCCAATGGGCAAGAAAGTAGGCATGCCTCTCTTTCTTTTTTAATCTACACTTAACATGAAGGTGGATTAACCAAATGGCTGTAGGGAAAAGCATTCATGCTCCTACAGCTCCAATGATCTATATAAGTACTCCAATAACAATACAATAAGGATTTTGGTCTCCAAAGAACTCTAGTCAACTCTGAGAATAGGGAGCAGTTGAGAAACACCAAGAGCCCAAATGCTTCTAATGTAAGTCGATCAATAAAGTAAATTAAAAAAGAAAAAAAAATCTTTTCCTTTATAGGATTGTTCCATTGATCTGCTTCTCTAACCATAATTTTGTTTGTTCTCTTATATATTTTAAGATTGTTTACTAACCGACCAAAATACCTCTTCAAGTTGAAATTGTACAAAACTCTAATCTCGACATCATAAGCTTAAAGAATTTCAATCATGATAGGTTAGGCATGAACTTGACTTTAAATTAGCATTGAATTTAAGACCTAGCCGGTGATTCACAAAAATAAAGACATCCAAGTTTTGATAAGTCAATTTTCAATTAATTTGAGCTTTTGGATATTCTTATCAGCACTATGATAGAATATCCAAGATGAAAATGAAGTATGAGAGGGGTCAATGCCAACCATTCAAATCCATGATATCTAATATTTGACAACTAAACTCATAGGGTTGTTCCACAACAAGTAGGATTCAATAAATCCTATAAATCCAAATTTACTAAATTCTGAGGGTATTAAATCCGAATAACTACTTGGCATGACATATATTAAACCTTGACAAGCTATTTAGCTACACATTTCAAGATTTATGATGATTAAGGATTTAAGGGCTTGTGTAATAGCAGGTTTTAAGTAGAATTTATGCTAAATCATGCCAAATGGAAAAAATGGGCACTATAAATCCATACTCATCATAAATTTGGATTATCATTTTTTTGCCATAAATCTTGGATTTATTATATCCCATAGTTCAGCGAATTTAACAGGATTTATGGATTTGCGAATAGTTCTCTCGCAGCATCCTTGTCGTGGAGTTCTTGAAATCCCTTTATTTACAATGATAGCGTTTGCACCTTAGCACCGAACATTGCAAGCTCCTGTCGTTTTTCTCCATTCCTGACATCGGCTTCCTATTAATCATCTATCTGCACCAGTGAAGATGATACTGTTGCAAGCCCTTTTTTCGAATTTCTCTTCACTGGAGAAGCATCTTCCTTCGATCTATTAAAGTTAGTACAAGTGAGTTTGTTTAATAAATAGCTACTTGGGAGAGGTCATCGAATTGCAGCTGCTTATTCCCGCAAACTCTCTGGATTAGATGTGCGATCGTCCCATTTTTTTTTTTAAGTTTATATAACACCGATGAATAGGATTCGCCTGGTGTTTGACGACTATCATCTAGATATACTTTAATTTGAAACACAAAATTTATATAACACAAAGTTTCCAGATGTTGTTCCTATGGAAGTATCTTTTTATTGAAATTATTCGTTGCTTCTTATCTTGCAGTAGCAACCTGTTCTTGTTCGTCAACATTAAATTTTCAATATAAACATTGTAAATATTTTTTGGCATGTATAACGAATTTGCACTTATTTGTGAGTTTTATTCTACCTTTTTCTAATTGCAGTTGCATGAAATCCAATGGATACTTATAAAATGAAGAAATGTCTAATTTAATTGATATTGAATACAACACCATTTATTTTATTTGATATTCAATCGATGTTTATTCAATCTAAAATATTTATTTAGAAGTGAGTTATTTAGTTTCATTAAAAATAATATATTAATAGAAGAGATAATCATTTTTATTAAAGTGGATTATTGAATTCTAAAAATAATAATTTTATTATAAATTAATAATTACAAGAGTGATATTAGAAGATGAGCAAATTGTTAGTCTTTAAAAAAACTTTATGAATATTGGAAAGCCATTTATATTAAATTAATATTTTGAAACACAAAATAGCATTTGTAGAATGACATTATAAGCAAATCAATACATAATACTTAGGACATTTTATACATTTGTATTAATTTATAATAATAATAATAATAATAATAATAATAATGATAATAATAATATGTTATTAGTCATTTAAAGAAGATATAATTGCTTGAAGAAATTTTTTCTGGTAAACTAACTTTACAATTTAGTTCACGTCGAATATGCGTATACTAGGATCTACATCAACCACTAACATGTCATCCAAATATGGGAAACTAAAAACAATATCAGATTAAAGCGACCTACATCGGATAAATAATTTAGCTATCATGAATTTGAACATGAACTTTTAGAGCCCTTGAGCGACCATGAGTTGTCAAACATCATGTATTTATATACTATCCAGTTTGAACTTGGCTGTGAGAAATATGAAAAGAAATCTAGTCTAACTCCTGTTTATTTTTTAATTCATTGCTAGGGCACGTTGTGCTATAGACAACATGTACTAATCATACCTTGGCTCTTGTGTAACAGAAATAAAGAAATTTTTAAAAGTAAAGGCTACCGTCCGAGGCAGTTCAAGTGCTAACCCAAGTACAGATGATGATATGTCCATCCACTTCGGCCAACCAAAAAACTTGACAATAAGTTCAAAATGACTGGAAGAGCATAATGTAGTACTAGGGGAGCTCTTACATGAACAGTTCGTATATGAAAATTTTTGTAATGGCATTCTGAACAAGGAACAATGGACGAATCTCGTAAAAGTAATAAATAGACATCTATGTATCAAATACGCCAAAGTGTCATGATAATGTTAAAAAATATGAAAGCAGAGTTTTGAATACTATATCAACTAACAAATCGAAACAATTGAGGATGGAATGAAGAATTTCATATCCTAGTCCCAACTAATAAGCTATGAGAGGAGATCAAACAGGAACCTCTTCCTCTAATTAAAAATCTATATGCAATAATAATTAGATGAGTAATTAATTAAATATTTTGAATGATAGGAGAATATGAAGTTAGGCCGTTTTCACAAACACCCTTTCCATAAATATGAAATATTTGAGAAGATCTACGTTGAAAATATTGCACTTGGGACAGGAGCACACTCAACTAAGATAGCACAACCTGCAAAAAACTTAGAAGGAGAAGAAGTCCAAACACTGCAGATGATTTCATGATGGCCCATAGCGTTATCTTTGAGGATGAGTGAAACATTAATAGCACTCTACTAGATGTCAAGTTAGATGTGGAACCAAAGAACCAACTAGATTCAAGTCTCATGATAGGCTCGAAAAGGTCTAGTAAAGAACCCGTACATATCATAAGGTGCACAAAGAAGAAAGAAAGCAAAGATACATTGAACAAGCTGTTAGTTGAGTTAAATAAGAATATGGTAATATTTAAAAAATAGTTAAACAAAGTGATCCTTACACCATGTCAAAATGTTTGGTTAAATTAGGCAACATCGAAAACAGGATTATTCAAGCAATCTTTATAGTCCAGAATGCACTAAAAGAAAATATGGATTACAAAGCCATCTTTATGAAATGGGATGGCAAACTTCGTAAAAATTGGATTGAGTATATTGTGAGTTGTCACCCACATTTCTGGGATCCAAGTTGTCTAAACATTGATCATAAGCAATGGGCTTACTCGATTACTGTGTTGAGTGGCTTTCGCCATGCTTGTATAGGCAAAGACCGTGGAAGTTGTATTTTCTAGTCTATCTATAAGAGGTTGGGAGGAAAAATTGCCCGTTGGCACTACCAAATGCTGTCAAATAAATCATAGTGGGCCACCTCATTTTTTGTTAGTTATTATGTTTCATCAATATTTGCTAGTTGTTGTGTTTCATAAGTTGATATATTTCATGACATCACCCACTATTCAAGAACTTCATTTATTTTGTTTAATCTCATACAACTATTGTTGCGGGCTCGAATATACGCGGCGATAGAGTTAGAAAATTTTCGTCTCAGCGTTGTACGGGTATCCAGCACACAAACAAAAGAAAAATGTAACACTAGAATTTTTATATGGAAACCCTAGAAAAGGGATAAACCACGGGGTCACGCCTAATTGAAAGGATTTCACTAGTGTTTGCTTAGATTACAATTGACTGACTCGTCCTTGAAATTGAGGACGATCAGACTACAATAATCAACTCCCGGGTTGAAATTCAGTTACAAACGGAGATCGAAAATCCGGCGACGTTTAGTGGTCGGGCGAAAATCCGGCATCACTTGGAGATTGGGCGAAACTCCGGCGTCACTTGGAGGTCGGGAGGAACTCCGGCGTCACTTGGAGGTCGGGCGGAACTCTAGGGTCACTTGGAGGTCGGGCGGAACTCCGACGTCGGTCGGCTGCCGGGTGGAAGTCCGGCGGTAGTCGAGGAGGAGTCTAGTGGCAAAAGAGCTCTCTTCCTTCTTCTCTTCCTTGGCTTCTTCTCTTCTCTTCTTCTTCTTGGGTCCCCTCTCATGAGAAATGATGGGTCTATTTATAGTTTTTTGAGAGTGGCATGACTAGTAAATAAAAGAAAGATCAAGGGTAATTTGGGAGTGACTCGAATGAACGGCCGATGTTGAATCCCTTGATCATGGACCGTTTATTGAGCATTTGAAAGGCTTAATGGTATCAGAATCCGACGATCTTGGGCTCGTTGGATTCGTCTCGTCGAACCGCTCGATTCGACTATAAGCATGTCATCTTTGGAAACTATTTGGTAATCCAAATTATAGTTTGAACCCTCCAAAGGCACTTCGGGTCTTTAATTTGGACTCATTTGGGCTCGGATTGAGTTGAATTTGGTGTCGTTTGGTTCGTAATTTCGATACGTTCAGTTCGACTATAAGTTTGCTAAAATCGGAGTTCGAATGGTTTCCGATTTAATTTTTGAAGTTTCCAACTTGATTTTTGCCTCGAGATTCGTGCCCGATCAAGATAATTTTTGATGATATATCAGTTGCCTCCCTATTTTCGGATGTCGAATCCTGCAGAGTCCGAAAATATACATCACAGCATTTTAAACTGGCCGAATCGCAAAAAATTACGTTCCAAAAAATGTGACTTTGCTCAAACTTAATCATAGGAGCTCCGTTGGGCTCCAAAAGTACCAAAGTTGGATCCGAAACGTCGCAAAATGGGTCTGGGAACCCTAAAAATATTCGATTTGGACTGTCCAGGACGAAAAATCGGGCCCAGACACGTTTCAGCAACCGAACCAGCCGGCCGGCTAACCGGTCGCCGGCGGCAGCTCGCGCTTACGCGCGG
Organism: Dendrobium chrysotoxum; assembly: GCA_019925795.1. Lineage (NCBI taxonomy): Eukaryota > Viridiplantae > Streptophyta > Magnoliopsida > Asparagales > Orchidaceae > Dendrobium > Dendrobium chrysotoxum. The sequence goes on from CM034308.1 coordinate 50,897,854, forward strand.
GTGAAAAGTTGCGCCCCCTCAGAGGCGCGCTGTTCTGTGGGCAGCCGACAGTTGCCGATTGCAGTTAGAGGGAAATAATTTTTTTTAATGGCGGGTGACGGCTATAGTGCCGCCCGCCTCTTAAAGTTTTTTTTTTTTAATTTTTGGATTTTGAATTTTTTTTTTAAATCCAAAAATAGCATTTTGGGCCCAAAAAATTTTAAAAATTTTGAAAAGTCTTCTAGAAGCTTAATTCCCTCTCTTTTTCAAATTCCCACCCCCCCCCCCCATTTTCAAATAAATTCCCCCCATTTTCATCCTATAATACCCCTTGGGGCAGGGGGAAAAATGCACCTTTCTCTCTTCATTCTTCTCCTTCTGACTTTCTTACAGTTGAGGTATTCTCCTGTTTTTGGTAGGTGACATCCCCTACTCAAATTCAATGTCCCTCTCCTTGTGTAGAAGTTAGAATTTTCGCAGCCTTTCTTTTTCCCCTATTTTTCTTCTTACTCTTGAGGCATTCCACTGCTTTTGGTAGGTGGCATCCCCTACTCAAATTCAGTGCCCCTTTTTAGTATAGAAGTTCAAATGGGTGACCACACTTCCACCAAAATCCCCCCAGCCAAAGGAGATCACCCTGTTGTCCAATCGGAGGGTTTGAAGAAGTCTCAAAAGGTGGCCAAAGCTGATGACGTCGTGTCCACCATAACTGGCAATTCTTTGATCATTTTTAGGAAGAAATTTCACTTCCCTAATGATCATGTGATGAAAGTGCCTGAAAAATCTGCTCGTGCTTGTTCCCCTCCCCCAGGATTTTTTATGGTGTACGAGTTCAGTTTACAGGCGGGACTACAATTTCCACCTCCTGTAGAGTTGATTGATATTTTGACGACATGTGGAGTGAATTTGTCCCAGCTTTCTTATAGAGCCATATCGATTGTAATGGGATTGATTGTGTTCTTTAGAGATCATGGGGCAGTGCTATCACCAGAGTGCCTTTCTCGGATGGGTCGTCTTACCAGTGATACGCAAGATCGTATCTCTTTCAGATCTAAGTGGTTGGATATTTGCACTCGGGATCCATCAAGAAGCTGGGTTAGTGACTTCTTCTTTGTGCAAAATGACTGAAATCTCAAGGAAAAATGAAAAAAACTCAAGGACCTACCCATTCCCCTACATGTTGGAGCAGAGGATTTATTGAAAGTGCTTAATCTTCCTGATGTTGACACCCTCCACTACGAGATATACTATTTGAGCAGATATGTAGATGAAGAATATTTGTTCAAGGTGGGACTTTCTACTCAGGCAGGGAGATCACATGCACACATGCTAAAGAAGTCGGCCAAAGTCCCCGAGGCAGTTATCCAACCCTCAAAGGCTCCTCCTAAATGATCTGAGAATGAGGGTGATCCACAGGCATCTAAGAAGAAAATGGTGGAGGAGATTTTGACAGTCACTACTAGCAAATGTCACCATGTCTCTCCATCCAAGTCACACAATCCAGAGAATATTTTAAAACATCAATGTATTGGCCGTCGACGGGCTGAGGAGTTGGTGAGTTCTCACTCTTTTTTGTTTTGTCTTTTTACATTCTCATAAGGATATGTCCCTTACAAAGTTTTTTTTTATTGTGTCAGTTGGTGAAACACATGGATCTTGAAATTGAAATGACCAAGGCTTTAAATGACTGGAATAATGAATTTGTGAAGGTTAAATATCTCCAGGAAGAGTACAAAAAGAAATATAATGGCAAGATCAAGGAGATGAAGGAGGTGGAGGAGCAGCTAGCGGAATGTAGAGCAGAGTTGGCTACTATGGCAACTTCAGGCTCCTTACAGAATCAACAGATGGATCGCCTTCACATTGAGTTGGTTGATGTCTAGGCAGTGATAAATCAGCATATGAAGGATCAGAAGACTCTTGAGGAGAAGATTGCAACCATTGAAGATGAGAACAAGAGGCTCCAGAGTTTTTTGTTAGAGAAGGAAGCCATATCCAAGTCAAAGCAGTCACCTTCCAGAGTCATAAAGGAATTCAAGAAGTCTGTTGCCTTCAAGATGATCGTCCAAGATCAGATTCAGGAAGCTCGTGATCACATATATAATGTGGAGGTGAAGACTTTGGAGTTGGAGTGTATGGAGGAAGGCTTCATCAGAGGTTTTCTGAAGGATGTCCGTCTAGTGCAGCGGAAGACTGGAGCTGAGATTGAGGAGTTGATGCCTAGCCAAGCTTCTAGTGACCCTTCTTCAGATTTTGATGGTGATGAGATAGAGAGTGAGTTGTAGAAGGCCTTTGCCCTTGAGGAGGAAGATGATATTGAGATTCTGTAGTGTTATTCTATTGTTGATTGTACCACTTTATATATTTTAGTGATATTGCATGTATTTGGCGTTGATGCTTTCATATAATGTATATGATGTTCAGTGATATATTAAGATGTTGATGTTCTTCTCTTTTCTTTCTCATATGCATATGAAATTTACTTAGTTTTATTTTAATTTGGATGATGAGAAATATTTTAGTGAGCTCTTTTAACTTGAGCGAATGTGAGAGACATCCTCCTTAGATGTTTTGACCTATCTAGGTAATTAATCAAAGCATTTGCTTGATGACATTAACCTGTCTGGAAGAGGTCAGATCAAATCCCCCTAGGATAGATCACTCAGTGATTGAGATACAATATAAATTATGAATTTCTCAAATCATGGATAAAGAGATTAAATTCTCGGTTGGTTTTTATTTTTTACAGAAGGAGATAATATCACAACAAAGTGAACATCACATTATTGCATTATATAAGGCAGTATAATAGTTTTCTAGTATAACTTAGAGATACGGGAGCTAGAAGAGTTTTACCACAATCAACACACAAGGGATGCACATGAGGCCAGCATAACAATACTGAAGGGATACATACGAGGACAACATAATGACTTGGGAGAAAATACATAACACAAGACAAATAGTACTATCAACACCTACTGATAATACTTACAAAGGTTGCTAACATTCCAAGTTTGAGAGAGCATCTTTCCCTTAGCATCTTTCAGTTTGAAGGTGTCAGGCTTGATCATAGCTGCTACCAAATAAGGATCCTCCCACAGGGGAGAGAGTTTGTTGCATTGGGGGCCCTTTCCCACTGCCTCGATGCTGTATAGAATTAAATCTCCAATTGAGATACATCGAGGTTTCACCCTCCGATTGTAATGACGGACAACTCTTTAATGGTATGTAACGACTCAAAGTGAGGCTACATCTCTTGCTTCTAGGAGGAGATCCAAATTGTTTCTGAGCTTCTCCCCGTTGTTATTGAAGTCAAAAGTCTGAACTCTGTTGCTTGGGACTCTAATATCAACCGATGTGACTGCTTCCGTACCAAAGCAGAGATTGTATGGGGTTTCTCCTGTAGGAGTTCTGACGGTGGTTCAATAAGCCCAGAGGACATTTGGGAGTTCTTCAGCCCATTGCCCCCCAGCCTTCCCTAAACGTGTCTTCAGCCCTTTCAAAATTGTCCGGTTCATAACCTCCGTTTGCCCATTTATCTGAGGATGGGCGACAGTTGTGTGGATTAGCTGAATATGAAAATCCTTATAGAAAAATATAAAGATCTTCCATGTAAACTACGTCCCGTTGTCAGTGATGACCCTTGCAGGAATGCCAAAACGACAGATTATGTTCTTCCATAAGAATTGTCTGGCATTAGCTTCAGTAATCTTCCTTAGAGGTTCTGCCTCTACCCATTTGGTGAAGTAATCTACAGTCAAAATGATGAATTTTTGTTGTCCAGTAACTATTGAAAAGGGTTCCATTATATCAATCTCCCATTGGGCGAAAGGTTAGGGGCTCTGAAGTGATGCAAGCTCCACAGTAGGTGTATGGGCGAGATTGAAGTGTAATTGACAATTTTCGCACTTTTGAGTGAACTCAAGTGCGTTATGTTTCATTGTAGGCTAATAAAATCCCTATCTCATGATCTTGTGGGCTAATGCTTTTCCTCCCAGATATTCTCCACATACTCCTGAATGAACTTCTCAGAGTGCATAATCGGCTTCTGAAGGTGGGAGACATTTGAGGTATGGTCCAGTTAAAACTTGTTTGTATAACTCACCACCAATAATAGTGAAATTCGCTGCTTGCCTCCGAAGTCGTTTTGCAGCTATGGGATCTTCAGGCAGCACTCCGTCCAGTAAGAAGGACAATATAGGATCGATCCAAGAAGCCTCTCTTGATTCATTGATTAATTGTATGACCCACGGACCTTGGATACTAGGAAAGTGGATATCCTCGATACACTTCCTCTTGTATACATCTCTAGTCGTTGATGTAGCAAATTTAGAAAGAGCATCTACTTGTGCATTTTGCTCTCGGAGAACATGGATGATCTGATGCTCTCTTATACTGGCTAAAAGAAACTTTACGATGTTGCAATACTGGGCTAGTTGCGGGTTGTGGATGTCAAACTCTCCCTCCACCTGAGAGGCGACCAATTGTGAAACAGTGTGGACCACCAAATTCTGCACCTCACAATCGATTGTCAGCCTCAGTCCGGCAATAAGGGCCTCATACTCTGCTGTGTTATTTGTTGCAGGGAATTTATGTCGGAGCCTGTACTCTAGGGTAACTTGCTGTGGAGAGATCAATAAAATTTCTGCCCGACGCCAAAACTTCGAGAAGCTCTATCAACATACAACGTCCAGCACGGGAGAGAAGGAGAAGCACTTGGTGGCTTGTCAGACATGGGGATTGTGCATTCAACTACAAAATCCGCAAGTGTTTGAGATTTTATATCAGGTCTAGGCAAGTAGTAGATATCAAACTCTCCCAATTTTACAGACCACTTGATAAGCCTTCCAGACGCTTATGGCTTTTTTAAGATACTTCTCGATGGCAGATTTGTGTAGACTCCAATTGTATGGGCTTGAAAGTAAGGGCATAATTTCCTAGCAGTGGCAGAGATGCCAAATACTTTTGTAGCTATTCGAAGGCCTCTTGGCATTCATTAGTCCATTCGAATCCTGAGCTACGAGCACCTCTGAGTATCTTGGAGAATGGTAGATATTTGTCTCCTGAACGGGCCAGGAAACAAGATAGTGCTGCAATCATTCCATTTAGTCTCTGGACTTCTTTAATATTCTTGGGGGTACCATGTCCCTTAATGCCTTAATTTTTTCAGGATTGGCCTCAATCCCTCAGTGGGTTACCATAAATCCTAAGAACTTTTCAAAGGCGACTCAAAAAGCACACTTGGTAGGATTGAGTCGCATGTTGTAGCATCAAAGCAGGTGGAACACTGTTCTAAGTCAAATATATGTTGGGATTTCTCAAGACTTTTCATCAGCATATCATTAACATATACTTCCATAGAGCGCCCAATAAGGTCTTTGAAAACCCTATTCATAAAGCATTGATATGTGGCTCCAATATTTATGAGCCCGAATGGCATCACTAGATGACAGTATAACCCCTTCTCTATTCGAAATGCTATTGCCTCCTCATCAGCAAGATTCATCTTTATTTGATTGTAGATGGAGTAGGCATCCATAAAGCTCAATATTTGATGTCCAGAGGTGGTATCGACCAACTGGTTAATACGAGAAAGCGGAAAGCTGTCTTTTGGGTAGGCTTTATTGAGATCTGTATAGTCCACGCACATTCGCCAAGCTCCACTTGCCTTCTGTATCATGATGACATTTGCCAACCAGGTGGGGTAGTGTACTTCCCGTATAAATCCAGCTTCTAAAAGCTTATCAACTTCCTGCTCGATTGCTTGCTGATGAACTGGCGCAAAATTTTGTTTCTTTTGGATCACTGGCTTGCACGTCGGGTTGACTTTGAGGAAGTGTACGATCACTTCTAGGTCGATGCCGGGCATATCTGCCGGAATCCATGCAAAAACATCTTGATTCTTATGTAGAAAATCTACGTATTTTTCCTTCTTCTCATCTGAGAGAAGAGATCCAATTTGCACAGTCCTTGAAGGGTGTTCTTCTGAAATGGATATAGTAGTGAGGTCTTCTACAGGAGAATCCCTCTGAGGTATATTCTCGCTCCAGAGATCAAAATCCTTGATGCTGAGGGTAACTATTGGACGTGGTTGAACCTGCTTAAGATAGCAGGTTTGTGCTATTTACTGATCTCCACATACTACACTAATTCCAGGCGGGGTAAGGAACTTTATTTTGAGTTGCGGGATGAAGGCGATAATCCCTAAGATCGATTGCAGTGGCCTTTCAAAGATAGCATTGTAAGTCGATTCCGACTTTATTACAATAAACTGAATGGAGTGTGTAGTCTGTCGGGGAAATTCTCCAAGTACAACTGGGAGATTAATTATTCATTTCGCTCGTATAGGTCGATTGCAAACCTGTATAGTGGACTTGCAACGGGTTGAAGCTTTTCTCTGGTGAGACCCATATTGAGAAAAGTTGAGTAGAATAAGACATCCACGGAGCTTCCATTATCCACCAGAATCATTTTGACATTGTAACACGGGTCACCTATCCCAGCATTAATCACAAGCGGATCTTGATGAGGGATTTTTACTCCCTCCAAATCAGAATCGTCAAAAGTAATAGAATGATCGATACGGGACTTCTTTGGTATCAGTTTTTCATCTACAACCAATAAGACTTGATTAGATAATAAGGGGCCTCTTGTGAAGGTCTCAATCTTACCAACTGCTTGACGATTATTCAACGGTTGTTTCTATTGTTGTTGATTTTGCCCCCCAGTGGGACGAGCTTCCTCTCGAGCAGGTGGATCTCGAATAAACCGTCGAAGATAACCTTGGCGGATGAGCCTCTCAATTTTATCCTTGAGCTGCTTACAGTCTTCGGTAGTGTGGCCACGACTACGATGAAAATGGCAATACTAATCCTGATTTTCTGTATTCGACTTCAAAGGATTAGGCCACTTTATGTTTTCCTGATCTCGGATGGTCATCAACACATTTGCCCGAGATACATTCAGTGGTATATACTCCTCCTGTCGAGGTTCCCGTCGTGGCATTGGAGACCTAGGAGGCAGATTACTCTTCCCATATTTTTTTATTGTGAGAACGAATTATCCATCAAAGATGTACTTTTGCGCTTTCCATTTGTTTGCTCAAACTATTTCCTATAAACATTTATGGTTTCATCTGCAAAGATTTGTGCCTCCACGCGATAGATCAGGTTAGCATAAGAATGAATCGTGTCTCACATGAGTGTTGAATAAAAGGGGTCAGGATGGAGGCCTCCCAGAAAGACCCCTCTCAGTAATTCAGGATCTACTCTTAGAATTTATCGAGCCTCGGTGGAAAATCGTTGAAAATTCTCTTTCAGCAATTTTCCTTTATTTTGGCGGATCCCGAAAAGGTGAGAAGAATCCTTAACAATTCTTTGATTGACAACAAATTATTCGACGAACACTTTAGCCAATTTGACGAATGTAGGGATCGTTCCGGCTGGAAGTGAGTAGAACTACATTCGAGCTTGTCCTTTGAGAGTGGCAGAGAAAACCTGGCAGAGGAGAGCGTCTGAGGCTCGCTGAATATGCATAATGGTTCTATAGTGATCGATATGCTTGTACGGGTCGGATGTCCCGTAGTAGGAATCGATGCTTCGTATTTTGAATCCTGCAAGAATGGGGTGTTGAAGAATGACTTTAGTCAGGGGTGATGACTCCTAGAAGTCCCACTGACGAAGAGGTTGCCTTACACCTCCCACCGGAAACTCTTCTCGGATCAATCGTCACAGTTCATGATGTAGGGCGTTGCGAGGGAGCTCAGTAACGTGCGGTTGGACTAAGTCCTCGAGGATGTTCGGAGGAATGCAAGGTTGCCGATTGGTTTGCGAAGGATGAGTAGAACTTACTGTGTCAGTAAGTTCATTGTCTTGGTGTGATCGCAGGTGCCTCCTTAGCAGAGGAAGAGGAATCTCTGCGTGAAGATGTTCGAGTTGAACATCTTTGGCCAGTGGTGGATCTCGAGGGAGAAGAACCTCCTCCGGTGGTGCTAGCGCCGGTTGTCGAGTCTCTTGCAGGAGTTGAAGGATCTCGTTTTGAGATTCTTCCATCTTTCAGATACGTTCTTCTGGGGAAGGTCCTGACGCTCCTTCTCCAGCGACGTTTTTCCCCCCAGGATAAAAAGAGATAGATACTTGGCGTCTATGATTCATAGATTGATTTCTAGGTTGGTGGGTGTTGGAGCAGGAGGCTGCCAAGATACGATTGCTTCGCCTGTTGGCCATTGAAGCAACACTTAGAATTGTGGGATAGGTTTCCCACAGATGGCGTCAAACTGTTGCGGGCTAGAATATACACGGCGATAGAGTTAAAAAATTTTCGTCTCAGCGTTGTATGGTATCCGGCATACAAACAGAAGAAAAAATATAACACTAGAATTTTTACGTGAAAACCCTAGAAAAGGGAAAAACTACGGGGCCACGCCCAGTTGAAAGGATTCCACTAGTGTTTGCTTAGATTACAATTGACTGACTCATCCTTGAAATTGAGGACAATCAGACTACAATAATCAGCTCCATAGTTGAAATTCAATTACAAACGGAGATCGAAAATCCAGCGACGTTTAGTGGTCGGGCGAAACTCCAGCGTCCCTTGGAGGTCGAGCGAAACTCCGGCGTCCCTTGAAGGTCGGGCAAAACTCCAGCGTCACTTAGAGGTCGGGCAGAACTCCGGCGTCACTTGGAGGTCGGGCGAAACTCCGGCATTGGTCGGCTGCTGGGTGGAAGTCCGGCGGTAGTTGAGGAGGAGTCTGGTGGCAAGAGAGCTCTCTTCTCTTCTTCTTCTTGGGTCCCCTCTCATGAGAAATGAGGGGTCTATTTATAGTTTTCTGAGAATGGCATGGCCAGTAAATAAGAGGAAGATCAAAGGTAATTTGATAGTGGTTCGAATGAACGGCCGATGTTGAATCCATTGATCATGGACCATTTATTGAGCATTTGAAGGCCTTAATGGTATAAGAATCCAACGATCTTGGGCTCGTTCGATTCGTCTCATCGAGCCGCTCGATTCGACTATAAGCATGTCATGTTTGGAAATTATTTGGTAATCCAAATTATAGTTTGAACCCTCCAAAGGCACTTCGGGTCTTTAATTTGGACTCATTTAGGCCCGAATTGAGTTGAATTTGGTGTTGTTGGGTTCGTATTTCCGAGACGTTCAGTTCAACTATAAGTTTGCTAAAATTGGAGTTCAGATGATTTTTTATTTAATTTTTGAAGTTTCCAACTTGATTTTTGCCTCAAGATTCGTGCCCGATCAAGATAAATTTTTTTATGATATATCAGCTATGATGAATTATTTATGTTAGGATTATCCTGATGTATTTTGTGATGTGGTTGAGTTGCAATTATAAATAAATGAGGTAATTGCTGAATTAACTCCCGACGTTTTAGAAGATAGCAGCTCCTTTGAGGAGGAACTACAGCTAAGAAGACCTATGTTTGTTGGAGCATACACGGGCCATCAATATGTGGAAGATGTGATGGCTAGTCATTTGAGATGAGCTTAGCAATGCTTCAGGTTACCAGTTGAGGCTTTTGTGTGTTTGAGGAACCTACTAGTCAGTCGTGGCCTATTAAATGATATAAAAATATACATAGCTACATGTAATTATGTGAGTTCTTCCAACATTCACTAAAAAGTGTGAATAGGTACTTAAATTAGGTACTACATGCTATTGTGTCATTGTTAGGTAAGTTTATTAATTTATTGCTACTAGATATAGAGTGTCATCCTTTTATACATGCAAATATATAATTTTATCCTTAATTCAAAAATATAATGAGTAAAATTGATGCTACGCATGTTCCTGCAGTAGTCAATAGTAATTTACAAAATCAATATCATAATCAAAAGACGTTTACATCGTAAAATGTAATGATTATTATGTCATTCGACCGATAGTTTGTATATATTGCCTCTAGGTGGGAGGGTGTTGCAGACTTGCGTGTGGTTAGATGGGCAGTGAAGCAAGGACACTTTAGAGTACCTCGCAACAACTATTATTTAGCTGACTCTGGTTATGGTAATATTGATAAAATCATTGTACCATTTCGAAGATATCGATATCACTTGAGTGATTATTGTGAAACAATATCTAGAAGATATATAATTGATCAAGAGTTATTAAATCACCGACATACACAATTGTGCAACGTAGTCGAGAGAACTTGTGGGATTTAGAAAAAATGATTTCAAGCTGTGTCTCACATGTGATAGCTTCCTCTTAGTGTTCAAGCTGACATAGTGCTTGTATGTGTAGTTTTGCACAACTTCATAAGTTGTTACCATAAAAACAATCTCTATTTCAATATATCGCAAACAAAAATACAACTAAATACTCACTACGGTGAGGTTGAAATGTTTGATGAATATTCTAACATACACATAACAATAGGGGAAAGAATTCAAGGGGAAGTGATAAGGAATGTCATTATCATGGATTTGTGAAATGCTCGAATAAGAATTTTAATTACACTAAAAAAATTTCAATTTGCGATCAAGTCATTAATAGGAGTACACGTTTTAGATATCTTGGATCTATTGTTCAGAGTGATGGTGAAATAGATGAGGATATTATCAGCAGAATTCAAGTTAGATGGTTGAAGCAGAGGAATGCATCAAGCTTGTTGTGTGATAGAAAAGTCCCCTCAAACTTAAGGAAAATTCTATAAGATGGTTGTGAGACCTACAATGCTTTATGGTACCAAATGTTGTCCATTAAAAAAGAAGCATAATACTAAGTTAAGTGTTGCATAGAAGAGGATGCTCAGGTGGATGAGTAGCTTTACCCTTAGAGATAGGATACGAAATGAGCATATACGTGAAAAGGTTGGAGTAGCTCCAATGGAACATAAGATTAGAGAGAGTCGCCTTAGATGGTTTGGTCACATAAAACAGCGGCCTTCTGATAACCCGGTTAGGAAAGTATAGGTATTAGATTTGACTTATATTAAGAAAGGTAGAGGTAGACCTAAAAAGACTTGGTTAGAAAATATTAGAAATGATATTTCTTTATTAGATTTAAACGAGAATTTGACTTTTAACAGAACACAATGGAGACAAAGGATTCATATAACCGACCTCATGTAGTGGGACAAAGGCTTGATGTTGTTGTTGCAGTTGTTGTTGTAAAAAAAAATTTCAATTTAAATATGAAACTTTATTAATTTTATGATTTTTTTATTTATGATGTCGAGTGAAAGACAACGCTCATCATGATTGAATTGCTCTGCACTTAAAGGTATCATATCACCGTCAATATAAAAGTATGTTGACAGTTTTGTTGTACACTATGTTCATCCTTAAAATTTCTACTATGTACTTTTTATTGGTTTTACAATTTATGTTGTGTTTAAATTGGACTTATTCTATTTTATAAACTTATATTAAATTTATAATTTGGTTAGTGATGTAATTCAAAAATATCATTTAAAATTTTTTCAATTTTTGATACATTCACATTTAAATTTTTAATCATCATAAATCACGAATGTGTAGCCAAATAATTTGTCAAGATTTAATAACTTAGCATTTAGTAATTCGAATTTATAGGATTTAATAAATCAGAATTTATAGAATTTATTAAATCTTGCATGAGTTAAATCTTTCTTATTGCCAACAACCCCTAAATATGAACATATTCATAATGCATAACAAGAATTTAAAAAATTTTAAATGATATATCTGAATTTTATCATTAACCAAATTATAAATTCAACATAAGTTTATATAACAGAATAAATCGAAATGAAGTTCATATAATAGAAATTATAAAATCAATAAAGAGTACATAGTAAAAATTAGTAGATAACAAAACACTCAATATGCTTGTATATTGACGGTGATATGATATCTTCAAGTGCAAAATAATTCAATCCTGATGAGTGATGTCTTTGACTCGACGACTAAAATAAAAAAATCATAAAATTAATTAAATTTCATGTTTGAATTAAATTTTTTACTGTAATCAAATTTCTTACCTGAGCATTCCTCTAATCCATGGCAATGGCATGTCTTATCGCTTCCCGTTGAATTCTTTCCCCTATTATTTTGTGATGTTATGCGGAAGACATTTCAATCTCACGATACTGAGTATCATGTTGCATTTCTGTTTGCGACATATTAAAATGGAGATTGTGCTTATGGTATCGATCTATAAAGTTGTGCAAAATTGCACATACAAGCACGATATCTGTTTGAACACTAAGAAAAAACTATCTCATGTGAGATAACACTTAAAATTCTATCCAAATCTCAAAAGTTCTCTCAATTACATTGCGCAACTATGCATGTCCATTATTAAATAACTCTTGCTCAACTATAAATCTTCTAGATAAAGTTCCGTCAGAATCACTCAAGTGATATCAATATCTTCGAAATGGTGCAATCATTTTATCAATATTAGCATAACCAAAGTCAACTAAATAATAGTTGCTCAACTATGCATGTTTGGCAGGATTTAGCATAAATCCTTCTTAAAACCCTCTACCAAAGATGCCCATAGAATTACATCGTAGAAGCAATTAAACAAACCTCAATAGTTCATCTACAATAACTGAATTAAAATGTCCAATCATTTAATAATTTCCAACCAAAACTATAATCTACACATCTTACTCTATCAGCAAGCTGGAAACATAGGATGAAATTGGAGAGAGTGACTCACCTTCGCCGATTTCGGCGCCCAGCTTCCCGCGCCTTCCTTTTCTTCTCCTCCTGAAGATTCTCAAAGAACCGTCGCCGCTTGCATTCCGGGATGATGCCAGCTTTGCTGACTTCCCTCCGAAATCGCCGGAGCAGCACCTCCTCAGGCTCGTTCTCCTCAACTAATATCTGGACGTTGTAGCAGGAGGTAAAGAACAAAACGTTCGCGTGGCTCAGAGCAGGGTTCACCACCGCAGCTAAGGGATCGATAGGGCCGCCGGTTGCCGGCCGTAGGGGTCCCGAGGTATACGCTCTGGCGGAGTAAGTGGTAAAGTAGCGTCGGGATGGGATGGGGTAGTTGAAAGGGCTAGCAGAGTGTGAAGTAGGGAAGCTAGGATGCATTGTGAAGGGTAATCGAAGGAGATTACATGAAACCGCCATTTGAGACACTCAGAAGAGGAGAAGAGGGAGGGCAACGAGACGCTTATCCGTTTGAGAAAATGCTTTTACTTAAAATTAAAGAGCCCTAGTGGTAGAAGTTATAAAAGTTTTTGAAAGAAAGAATTACCTACTTAATATTTAAATTATCTTATTTTTATAACATACAAAATTTTATGCTAATTTACATAGCATTTAAATTTTTATATAGCAAAAAATATCATCTTCCTCACCCTATCTATTAACAAGGAATAGTCATAATTAGTTCCTCTTATTCTTCAATATGCTTTCTCAAATGAAATTTCGACACTATTTCCTAACATTTCATTACAACCATCTAATTTCTTCTTTGTTACTCCAACTTCTACTTTACACTTAGCATGGAAGCTATATCTTGTAATATTATCACATCAAAAACATCTTTTTAATTGGATGTGGATTTTGAACAACTTAAAAAAACTTAAGCATGAGTTTGATTTTGAATTTATTATATAATTTGAAAACCAGCTATCCAAATTGAATTTGATGGATGGATTTGGTAAGTGTAGTTATAATGTTAATTGGAGAGAATGCAAATCTATGCATGAGCATGCCAATATCCTATAAGTTGTGCACACTTCAATAACAACATCTCAAGCTATCATTGATTATCAATATCATTTTTTTTTATTTTTGATTGAGATAATATAATGAGTGTGATCTAGATAGAATCATGAATTTGCATTTTACTACTACTATGTGTGATTCTTTAAATATTAATTTGAAATCATCTTTTAAATTTATCAATCTCTTTGAATCTTTTCTTGTCAAAGTTATTTTATTTTATTTTATTGATAAACTCACTTTTATACTTTATTTGACTGATGAATTTGCTATTTTTTATATTACTTGAAGATTGAGGAAGAAGTTAGTTCATTCGTTATATTCACATTGAGTTTCTTGCTTGTAAACGGTGCAAACACATGGCACAATGATTAATTAGTAGAGAAATTTCATCATCTACATGATTTGAACAAGTAAAATGTTATTATCTTTGTAATAAAGAAGGTATTGTCTTTTACCCACAAAATCCATGTCTAACAATAAGTCTACTAAGGCGATGTTTTATTGGAAGTGTTAGTAACATAGAGTGAAATTGGTTGGAAGTAAAGCTAATACATAGTAAATTTTCTTATGTATTTGAAATGAATCACTTAGTTTATTTTTAGTGTAATGGGAGTTCACCTTGTTTGGGTGAATTCTAATTTTTTTTGAAAGAAAGCACTTTGCATTAAGAAGACAAAGGAAAAAAGGATCTAAACAGAGCAATCACACTCCTTCTTCACCAAATCAAACAATGGAGAAGGAATGCAATTTTCGTCAAAGCTATCAAACGAAAAACTACTCTCTAGAGCTAAGGTAGCACAACAGTCGGCTACCTTATTACAATTTTTAGAAATGCAACGAAAAAGAACATTATTGAACTCATTAAGAAAAATAACATCTTCAAGCTGGTTCACTTGATTCGGCCACCCCATTTTGCTGACAGATTTTTGAAGCCAATCGATCACATTGCGATTATCTCCTTCAAAGATAGCACCCTTGTAATGAAGCATCCAACTTTTTAGGTGTCTCCTTACAAACAAAATAGCTTGTAACTCCAAAGTTGAGATGTCCTAATGTAGTAGGTGCTCCCCAAATGCTGCTAGAAACCTGCCTTTGTCATCTCTTACAATAGCTCCGAGACTAGCACTATACGTTTCCTTCAAAGTAGCATCCACATTGATCTTTATCCAATCTAGGGGAGGAGGATGCCAAGTATCTGCTGACTCCAAAAGGAGATTAGCATCCCAGTTGCCTAGAATCGGACTCTTCATTGGATGGAAAATAGACGTTAAAATGTTGTCAGCCAAATAGTTAACCGAAAGTGTTTGAACTCCAAGTTTTATTTGGTTTCTCCTCTTCCAAGAATAGTAAACTACTATACAATAAAGAATTGCATTATTGCGATTAATTATAGACAAACTATCCAGCTGCTTTATACAGTTATGGAAAGAAGTAAAAATAGGAACATGAAACCCCCACTCTCTCAGCTTATCCACCATCATCATGAGCTATTTACAATCAACAGCCACATAATCAATATTCTCCTCAACATCACAGCCGCAAGGACACAAGTTAGAACCCAATAAATTCCTATAATTTAAAAAGGAATTAGTTGGTAATGCATTTCTACAAAGTCTCCACCAAAACATCTCCACCTTAGGCAGCAGTTTAAGTTTCCTGAATATGTTCAAAGTATGATTGAGTTTCTCCTCCTTGTCTCCCAGTTTTCCCGTAGTTTCCATCCAAGCCTCAAAGGACAAAGCAGAAATTGATCTGCCCGTGTGCTGGTTGATTAGTTCAAGCTGATCCTCCTTCATATTAGGATAAATCTTCACCGATTTAATGACAAGAATCAACTCCTTACTAACCAGATTTTGCAATACCACATCATTCCATCTTCTGTCTTCATCAATGAACTTGTGAACCAAGTCATACCAAGGCTCATTGCAATTGACAAAGGTTGGCCATTTGTTAATTGGTTTATCCCATGCATGATTTATCAAAAATCTAAAATCAGATTTCAGTGGTCTCCTCAATACCATCTTTAACACCAAAATAGTGCATTTCTTTAACACTCTTATACCCCAATTTCTTGGCAATCTTATTCCTGTAAGTTTTTTTAATTGAGTTCCCATAAATGATTTGAGATTTCAGTTCATTCACTTTTTGACCTGTCCATCCACAAAAGTCTTTCAAGATCTTTTTCAAATAAGTAGCTGAACCCATGGTAGCAGAAGAAAAAACCACAACATCATCAGCATATAATAAGTGGCTTATTTTGTTAGTTTTTGGAGATACCTTGATGCCCAACTCAAGACCCCATTGATGAATGGCATTGGAAAGCAATTGAGAACAAAGGATATACAAATAAGGGGAAAGTGGGCACCCTTGTCTAAATCCGGATTTAGCATCAATCCAACCTGTTCTTGTACCATTAATAAGAATAGAAAATCTAACCTCTTGAACACACTCCATAATGAGCATAGTGAGTCTAGGAGGAAAGCCGAACCAATCCAAAGCTTTAGCAAGAGTTGGCCAGCACATGTTGTTATATGCTTGTTCCATATCCACTTTGACTGCCATTAGACCTTTTTTGCAATTTGAATATCTAGATTTATTGAAGACTTCTTGGGCTAACAAACAGTGATCCGATAAAGATCTACCAGGAACGAATACTACTTGATCTTTAGAGATTAACTTTGGAAAACAATACTTCAAATGATTCATTATCATACTAGCCACCACCTTATAGATGGTTTGACACAAGCTTATGGGTCGGAAGTGAGACGGTTGCAATGGAATCTTCACCTTTGGGATCAAGACAATCAGCGTCTCCTTCCACTCCAACGGCATCTTCCCACTTATGAAAAATTCATTAACAGCTCTCCACAAATCATATTTGATAATACTCCAATAGCTCTTTATAAAGGAGGATGTAATGCCATCCACACCTGGTGATTTATTGTTGCCCAATCTGTTCACAGCTTCTAACATCTCCTCAGCCTTGAAATCAGCACTCAAACTTCTCCAAGCAGTGGTATCTATCTTCTGATGACACCCAACCTCAGGCCAACCCATGAGACAACATTCCCTATACTTCCACTTTTGATTAAAGAAGTTACAAAACACTACCTCAATCTTCTCTTGTTCAACCACAAGACCTTCCACATCATCTTTAATTTGATTGATAAGCTTTCCATTTCTCCTAGCTGACGCATAATCATGAAAATAAACTAGAATTAGTATCACCTTCTTTAATCCATCTAGTCTTTGCTCTTAGATTCCAACAAGTAG
The DNA here is from genome assembly GCA_019925795.1 of Dendrobium chrysotoxum. Lineage (NCBI taxonomy): Eukaryota > Viridiplantae > Streptophyta > Magnoliopsida > Asparagales > Orchidaceae > Dendrobium > Dendrobium chrysotoxum. Next base: position 50,914,798 of record CM034308.1, read on the forward strand.
ACAAACGGGCAAGTGTAACATTTAGCTCACGCACTTTGCTTCTTAACAGCAACAACTCCTCCTGATTGAGCCCGTCAACTCCACTTTCTTTAATTTGCAATGCCATAATATAATTCTTCAAAGTTTCCTTTAAGTTGGATAGGTCTTTCAATTTGTTTTTATTCCAATAATACAAAGCTTTGGGGGATCTCTTCATCTTTCTTTTAAGAATTTCTGCATTAGAGCCAAAATCTGTCATTCTCCAAGCTTTAAGAACAACATTCCAAGCAGCCAGATAGGATCTCCAAACATCTTCAAATCTGATGTATCTCTGATAAGGCCTCGTCAATTGGTTGATCTTGAACACAATGGGAGAGTGGTCAGATGCCACTCTTGCCAAATGATTGACAGAAGCAAATGGCACTTGTTGTAGAGCAGTCGTATTCACCAAGCAACGATCCAATCTTTCCGAAATCCTAGAATTTCCATCCTTGTTATTGCACCAAGTATATCTTGGTCCCATAATACCTACATCATGCAAATCATTGTTAGCTAAAAAAGCATTCATCTCCTGCGGGCCTTAGGAGAAAATAAACCTCTTTCCCCCTCTTTTATCCTCCTTGCTCAACAAACAATTAAAGTCCCCCCCTATAATAGAAGGTGTATTCCCATCTAAAACCTCATCAAGACTAGACCATAAACCTCTTCTAGCCCACACATCTTTACTCCCATAGACCGTAGCAATATTCCAGCAACCTTTAAGAAGAAATTGGAAACTCCCAAAAACGACTTGAGAGGAATCCAAACCCACCTTGAAGCACCCTTCCGACCTCTTCCATAAAATAAGAATTCCTCCAGAAGTACCTATAGCAGGATGATGGACAAAGTCCCAATCCTCCCCAATAATTCTATTAACATCCATCCTATCCACACTAGACAACTTAGTCTCCACTAACCCAATAAAAAACATCTCATGCTCCCTCACTAACTCCCTTAGATAGAGAGAAGCCCCTTTTTTCCTAGCTCCTCTGCAATTCCAAAACAAAATGGAAGACATTAGGAACCCAATGGTGAAAGGCCCCCAACACCAAAAACACCTCCACCACCTCCTCTCCTCCTTCTAGGGAAATCCGAACATAGAGATTTGATCTCCTTAGCCAACTTGGTTTTAGTTTTAGTAGCAGCAGATTCCTGATTATCTGCAGCCATATCAAGCTTAAGGTCTTGGGAATCCAACTCTCAACAAACTTCAGCAGAAGACACACCATTCTCCATATTATTCCCCTGCAGTAGGTTAGTAGGACTAACCAAAGTAATTAATTCAGCATTATGAACTATAGCAGGAGGATTAGTAACCGATTCTGCATCTTGATTGGAAATACTAGCTTCATTTGAATTGCTTTTATCATTAATTTCTCCTTCCTCCTGTACATTTTCCAAAAGAACATTAAATTTATTAGCAACCACCACATCAGATACCACCTTGTTAGACCCATCCTCTTCTAAAGATTGAATAACACATGGGTTATCCAACTCAGCTGCATCCACCCGAGCTTGATTATCTTGCTTATCCTTTATGTTGAGTTCTCTGCCTTGGACAAACCTCCTTCTTCTATTTTGAAACCTCACATGGATCCAAGGTCCATAAACAGCTTTATCATCTTGGCTTCTAGACGAACCAATCTTGGCTTCCTCCATTGAAACAGTAGCTTGCACTTCATTGTTAAGACTCCCATTCTCATTAGTGTTATCAGGACATATATTGGATTTATGTCCTATTTTACCACAATGGAAACAAAAAGAGGAAATCTTTTCATATTCCAATCGTTGATAAAATTTCCACCCAAACCATCAATCCAGATACCACCTGGCAGTTTATCATCCAAATTGATTCGCACACATGCTCTAGCGAATTCCCTCCTTCCCCACTTGAACATATTCCCATCCAGGAGTAAAGGAACCCCAACCTTCAAGGCGATCTTTGTGATATTTATCTCATCCCAACAATACAACGGTAAATGAGGCATTCTAATCCAAACCGGAGAAGAAAGCCCCTCCAGGGAGGTAGGGGAAAAACTAGGACTCCATCTATCTATTCCCACAATAAATCCCCCCACATACCAAGGCCCTCCACTCATAACACCTTCCAAAGCTTCAGCTAACTGAAATGAGCATAAGATCCAGTCAAGTCCCAATGAAGTTAAATGAAAACTGCCAAACCTACTCCATTGTTTCCTCAGTTCCACACAGCATGAAGGGAAAGGGATTTTATTGCCTAATACCTTCACAACCAAAGAGTTCTTAAGAATGACCACATTATCATTTTCCTTCACCGAATTGAGTTTAACTACAACCCCATCTTCAGACATTTCAACAGGAGCCAGTTGGGATTGATTTTCACATGCTTAGTGGAATTCCAAGGATTCCCTAGATTATCACTGACAGCAGGTTTTGTCACTACCTCATTATTATTAATCACATTAGTTATATTATTCGCATTCTCAATGGTCATCGGATCAGCAATCTCAGACACATTATTTTGAGCAAAATCAATTTTTCGATCAAACGAATCAGAAACAAATCGATTAACCTTCAAAGTAAAACCAGATGAAGATGCTTCAGAATCATTCTTTCCCTGAGGAGGGCTTTTCATTCCAGAGAATTTCAATTTAGGAGATACCTGGTTCTCCAAGATTGCTTTCCCCTTCCCTTCGACAAACGTGGGTTGCTGTAATGGAGGGCTGAAACCTTCTCGTATCCACAGTGGTTGGTTCTTCTATATATCAACTTGATCAAGAACTCCGAACAACGACGACCGATCTTCAATGATTCCAACTCTTCCCTTGAGTAATTATTGAGTCGATGAATGATGATGGTGTGGTGGAGGATTGCCTGGCGGAGGTCGCTGTCGGTAATCCTCTACCATCGAAGGATTCCCGTGAAAAGGAAGGAAATAGAATTTTGAAAATAATTTCTCTCACTAGAAAATGCCTAGAGCTTCTCTCACTAGAAAAAAATCTCTCACTAGAAAAATAGCAATGACATTTTACTCTTCTAAGTATATTACATAAGTGAAATTTTGTTGGATGCCACCCACTACAGACCACCGCCCACAATCAACCATCTCCACCCATGATTATCATCTACCAGTTGCGACTACTATCACCGACCACCAACTCTCGCCTCCCATCACCCACATGCTCAAACCCACAAATATTGATTTTAATTTGCAAGCAACAAAATTAAAAAAAAAACTCTACAGTTTCTTTTATAAGCAATAAATAGCGCCTAAGTCTCTCCTACAATACCCTCATGCTTATTTTAATACATATATATATCCCTTATGAAATTATGAATATTATCAGTTGTTCATAAATGTTAAGATGTGATGGTAGTTCTAAACAAAATGAAAATAAAAACAAATAAAATCATTTAAGCAAGTACTATTTACCTCCAATCAGTATAATTTGAATCCTTTATAACATGCATAGAGGCTAATAGTTGTCTAATAGCTTCAAATCAATCTACTAGGGTAAAGGTCTCTTCAAAACATATACATTATATTTGACTAAAACTCTTTGTAACTAGCTTAGGATTAGTTTTAATTATCACAACAAAATCCTTTAACTTGTTCTAAAAAACTTATTTGGCTCCCATCATAATGTGTTCTCCTTAGGTCTATGAATAACTCATAAACCCAATTTATGTTAAGTTGATTCAATTCATCTTACAAAACCGATGCAACAACCCAGAGTTCTTAAATGAATTTATTTGAAAATTTGATTTATGAACTATAATGCTGCGGTGCAATGATATCGAGCACATCGGCTCTGGGGGAGTAGAACTAGGGCGCTGGCATTCATCGTGACAGCACTGATGCTCTTTGTTCTATAGTAACTCTAGAATGAGCATGCAGTGCTACGGTGCTAGGCACTAAATTATTTATATATATATATATTAATTTCTCTCCACTCGACCATTTCTCTCTCTCTCTCTCTCTCTCTCTCTCTCTCTCTCTCTCTCATTTGGCTTGCTAGGAAAGGAAGGGGAAAAGGAGGAGAGAGAAAAGAAAGAGAAGGCTTTCGAGGTTTTCTGTCCAATGCTCATGTTATAAAAATTATTTTGATCATTATAGGTGACTTTTATCCTATCTCTGTTTTTAAATAATTTAATTCTGGGATTTATTCTTCTTTCTAAATTGATATTTATTGCATTTACTCCCTTTTTAGTGAATTTCTACTATATAACATTTTGTATATTGTATTACTGATTATTCTGATCATTTTAACTAGATGATTTCATATTTTTACTAGTTACATTGTTATTCATTTTATTTTGTATGATTTGGGTAAGAATGTGGATTTTGGCATTTTGATATGTTCCTTTTAGTAACATAAACATTGTGAATGATTACAGACATGTGAATGTATAAATGTTAATTTTTGCTATTTATTTATGTTGATAATGTGTGTAACAAGAAAAGGCTGGTTATTTAAATATGGCTGGTTGGAGAAGATTTCTATATATAGGAGGGATGAGTCAATGGGCTTTCCTTAAATAAGAGGTTTGTGGTGATATCATTTAAGATTCTCAAGATCAAGAATAAGATTCAAGAGGGAGTTATAAGAAGTTTACATGCCAATGGGGCAAGAGTAATAAATCTTATTATTGAGCTGCCTAACTATTAAATTAAGATTAAGATAATGATTAATGAACATGATACAAATACCCTTTTCTATAAAAACATCACACAAGATAGAGCTCCTTACTTGTTTAGTATGATTGAACATATACATATATATATATATATATATATATATATATATATATATATATATATATATATATATATATATATATATATTATTTTTGTTATATTTTTTAGCATGTGAGCATGATATTGATACAATTATGAATACAAGTTTCTGTTATAGAATGATTCAAGATATAAAATGTGTAAGCCCTATATGATATATGATAATATTTCTGCATGATTAAGGCTTAGACTTCACATGTATGTATAATTTAGCATTCAGATTATTCATATAGATACATTGGTTTTACGATTAATTTGACGTGTATTGAACTAGCTTTGGTTTATGGATGATTGATTTTTATTTACACCACTTTACAGATGCATCATATGTACCATATTATTTATATAAAGATTGATTACTAGACTTTTCAGTTTTTGGCATAAGGTTTTATCTCTTATGCAACAATTCATTTCATGAATGAATATTACTATGAACTGTATGATTACATGAATACTATTTCATTTCCACGCTTTGAGTGTGAGGTTGACCATCTCCAGGATTTCTCATGTTACTGTTGTTTTATTTTTAGTAATTCTTTTCTAATCAAAAGTATATGGATAGATCGTTGTGGTAGGTTGATCTTCTAGTTATTATATATTAGATTTTTATTAGTCTTGTATATAAATATTCATAGATAAATAATATTTTTTTGTTGTATTTAATTAAGAAAATGGAAAAGACTCAATTCTTCCAATTTAGATCATAGGGTGTGAGAATCATCACCCAAAATTTATCTAGTAAGGCATTATACATATTCTTTGGTTCTATTTTTAAACTAATAATAAATGATTAAGTTCATTTCATTGATTACATGTTACTTTTACACCTTATGATGCATTTCCTATAATCAAATCCTTTAGATAATTTTTTACTCACCTCCATTTTTTAAGAAACTTGGAGGTGGATCCATTTATTTCTCCATTCCTATCATCCTCTTTTTCATATTTGTGTCTATAATCAAATCCTTATGTGGTGATCACTTTATATATTTTAAAAATTTTTTGTGACTTAATTACATTGGAATTGGATGATCTTAAACTTATTGGATTTAACTCATTAAGATGCTAATTTATATAATAGCCAAACCTAAACCTACTAAACTAAATTGGCCCCATCTTGAGCCCCTTTGTATGGAGTTGCCCAGGCTTGTGTCATAACCCAACCTAATATAACTCACAAATAAAATAGGTCATAGTATATTAGATGGTGACAGACCAAGCCCAAGATCTAAGTTTTGAAGACATTTTAGATTTCTTTAATTAAAATAGGCTACAGAGCTACTACTTAACTTCTAATTGAACAAAAAAGTAACTCATCTATAGATTTCTTTTCTTTTTATTCATCTTCAATATATATATATATATATATATAACAAAAGCTATACACTATAGTGCATTTCTAGACTCAAAATAAAATAGAGCAAAGTATAATAGACGATAACCATGACTATACAAAATCTATAACCAGAAAGTACCTATATTTACTAAGATAGATCAAAACTTATAACCTCAGCCACTCAACTGGCTTTATACCCATTTCCTGACTTGAAATAAAATGTAGAATAAGTTTGAGCCAACATAACTCAACAAGTCACACCCATCGATCTAAAATTTTAAAAATTAACTCATCATCTATTTAATTAAATTTAAAAAATAGCTAATAAAAATTCATTGTAATGAGTAGATTGAGCAAAATATTACTTTTAAATAATTGAAATATAATAGACTTTGCATTGAATGTAAATAAATAAGTGTTTTAAATATCAAAGCTAAAAGTAATAGATTTTTCTCAGTCCCGTATATCTTCTATCAAAACAGATCAAAATTTAGCCCCTTATGACTTCATGTGCTAGCTATAGGCTTCGAAATAGAAGCTCATGGGGGTTAGAATGCAAAGAGTATGATCATGCTATTCTATTGGATGAAATGGTCACAAACCTTTACACTTTATGCAAACATGCCGATGGAAGAGCAGATCAAATTATATATATGATTACCCATGAAAAATAATAGCTTTCACCTACACATCTCTATGGATAATGATATATATAATTCAAGAGTCATGAGATTTCTTCCATTTAATACATCAGCTGGAATGAGATTTATTTGATGTGAGTGTCAGTTTTTCATGGGTGCAAGCCCCTATGGTTAATTACACCTTAGGCTTTAACCTAAGAACACTCTCGATTAGGGATGTCATTTTATTCATTTCTCAGTTTTTTACATAGTGGAATTCCTGGATTCTTCTAATCCAAAGGAGATAGGCTCAATGAGCTATTTAACACACTTAAATATTATGCAATCATCTGGTCGATCTAAGGGGAATGAATCAAGAGAGGTGGCATCACACAAAAAATATGCGAGAGAGAAAGATGGAGGAGACATCATCAATGTGATATAGATAAATAGGATTTATGGCCTCCCAAGAATAAAGAGCTCACCTAATAATAAGGTATGTGGCGATATACTCATATTGCTTGCCTTTAATATTAAATCTATAAGGGGAGTACCGTACTACTAGTACTAACTCCTTCGTCCGAACAAATGCAAGATAATGAGGGAACTTATAACTTAAATCCTACTAGGGACCTATGCAGCCTGACCTAGATTTACCACCCTGCTTAAAAAGGGGTACTAGCTAGCTAAAACTCCTCTAGCATTTTAAACTTACAAAGTCCAATATTATGCAAATGTAAGAGTGATGGGGAGGTATATAAGAGAAATGGGCCTCGAGCACGACCATGAATGATAATTATGTTAATGCATTGGTGAACTATCCCTTTATATAATAAAAATTAAATCTATATGCTTGACTCAGGCTATACATGTGTGTAGGACTAATAAGAACTTGTTAGGAGCTATGATGAAGTGGGTTGGGTTTTTAATATGAGTTGTACTTTGAAAAAGTGAATCAAGAGGTGTCATGCATTAAGTTTTGAAAAAGTGTTGGTTAATTTTAAGCCCTATATTTCTTTGATCTTGATTAAGCAAATTTTATCTTTTATAAAAAATTTAATATCCTAAGAGCTTAGGTGAAGACTCTATCTGAGCCACCCCCAAGAAAAATAACAAAAAAAACTTAATAAAAGTAGGCAATTTTAGTATGCAAATAAAGTAAGTAGACCAATCATCAAAAAAATAAATAATAAATTAAAGGCCAGAAGTGCAGCTGGGTTCTACACTATACCCATGAAAAGAAAAATAGGTAGCTGAGCTTTACCATAATTACAACTCATCCTAAAACTATAAATTATTGAATGACATGCAGGTCTTGATCTCCATATATTTAACCTCCTATCTTTTGAAATACCAACATGCCTACATGACTTTCCTAACTAAGATTGCATAAAAAAAAAAGAAAATTACATGAGCTCCCTATAAAGCAAATGTTAGCATAATGATAAAGAAGTTATAATTACATCCAGACCTAGTCCTTAGGATCATATTCCTAAGGTCTTAGCAATCCTGGTGGTTCAATTAGAGAGCACATTTATAATGATAATTAAGCATTTTTATTAGCCTCTTAGGAATGTGACCACTTGCAAAAGATATTTTAAAAAAGATTTCTAACCACTTGAGGGCAAGTGTCCACTCACTAATCCATAAAATAAGAAATAACATAGTCATAAACACTCCAAAGCAAAACACTATATCATAACATCACAAATACAAAGTCAAAAAATAAAGAAATTAAAAAAATATTATCCTAGCTACACCTATCATATCCAGCACCTAAGTGTGTGTAAAGTTAGTTCTAGCTAGCTGCCCTTATTTAGGTGAAGGGTTCAAGTTACAAGGTCAAGTTCATATTATTTAATTTATTAACCTAGAGATTTTTCTTGAAATAATTAGTCATTTGGGGTTAATTGATTGTGTTCTTACTTTTAAAGTTATGGTTTTGATCATTAAATTATGAAGAGCCCATAATACATGGGTCCTAGCCTATATTAGAGTTATATAGAATTATGGGGCAAGCGACCCATCCTCAATCCTAAACCTAACTAAAGCTAGAGTGGTTATAAGATTATAAGGGTGGCTAACCCCTCAGTTTCCTAGGACTCGAGGTAAGGCCAATATGTGACACATTAAGGTGGGCCTATTACCCACCGCAGAAATCCTAGGCTTCCTATATCTAAGGTTAATCAATTTTAAAAGAGTGACATAAGAATGGAACACTCATTACATAAGGACATAGAGGGGTTTCACTAGACTTAAGGTTTGATACTTAGGTGGTTAAGAAGTTGGATTGGGCTCCTAAGGGTGGTTTTAAATTTCTAAAAGGGAGTGATTTGAACAAATTTTTAGACCTTTCTTCCCTTATGTGTGAGGTACGTGAAAGTTCGATAGGGATGTTAAGCCCTTATGAACTAGTCCTGAGGCTAACCAAGAGGGGGGTGAATTGGTAGTTTTAAAAATTTGAGAACAAAACAATGATTTAAAAAATCTTTTTAAATATTTTAAAACTTTTATAGTTATGCGATGATGTGCAAATATTCAACGATAACAGAATAATAATCACAATCATCAACAGAAAAGTAACTGTGAAAAATAATCAAAATGAACACACCAGATTTTATAGTGGTTTGATCAACTTGACCTACGTCCACTCCCCGGAGCCTCCCCTCCGGGTATTGCACTAACACTAAGTGACTCTCGTTCTACTCCCACAGCAAGGCGGAGAAGCCTGTACAAAAACCTCTTTCCACCAATCCGGTGAGGCAGAGAACCTGAACTCCTTTCGCTTCCTCCTGAAGCAGGCAGAGAACCTAGACTCCTTTTGCTTCCTCCTGAAGTAGGCAGAGAACCTGGACTTTTTTCGCTTCCTCCTGAAGCAGGCAGAGAACCCGAATCTTCTTGTGAACGGTCCTCCTACAGAGACACCGACAAGATAAGAGACGACAAATGGAGAAGTTGACTCAGATCCTTTCTTGGAACAACCTTCGTGAACCCCTCACAAACTCCCCCTCATAAGATCCTCTCTCTCTCTCTCTCTCCCAAGCTCTCTCTCTCTCTCAAGGTTTTCTCCGGAAAGGAAAGTGGCAAAAGATTTTTCTTGTTGGAAGAAAAGATCTTAAATAGGAGGGCTCAAAAATTACCCTAAATCTCAACTGGTCGTCAAAGATCGTTCAGGACGATCACAGGATCGTCCTGTAAGATCAGTGTAAAATCTCATATTTCAGCCTGCACGATCTGGTTTCTCTGGATGATTAGAAGAAAAATTTGTTCTGATCGTCCCGTGCGATTCTGCGATCGTCCAGGACTATTAGTATAAATCAGGAATTTCATCCAGAAGATAGCTCTGGTCGTCCAGGGGAACTTGGGCTGGTTGATCTCAAAATGACTTGATCGTCCAGGACCATACACCTATCGTCCTGTATAATTAGTTCAAAAATGACAAAATCATCCTGCACACAGCTCTGGATGTACAGGTCAGAACATGCTGGATGATTTTAAAATGACTTGATCATCCCAGATGATATGTCTATCGTCTGGTATAATTAGTTCAAAAATGACAAAATCATCCTACACACAGCTTTAGACGTACAGGTAATAGGCACTAGACGGTTAGGATTTTTAACATATCATCCCGTATGATATCGCAATCGTCCATAATGATATGATCGAATTAATTAAAGATTAATTACTTTTCTTAATCACCAGACTAATTTAGGTATGATTGTAATGGATCATCCAGAATGATACACGTATTGTCAGGGACGATCAGACCAAATATCTAAAAATAAAAACTTGCCTAACTTAATCTGGCGGTTCAGAATTTTTGATTTGAGCCTATCATCCTGTAAGATAATAGGATTTTCTAGGACGATCTGCTTAATCAGACCGACTTAATTTTGTTGCCCTAATTAGGGTTTCTATTTTCATTGGATCATCCAAGACGATGTGAATATCGTTCAGGATGATCTGAATAAAAGAATGAACAGAAACTCTAATTCACTAAAACTCTCCCCCTGAGTGTGTATATGCAAGGTTACTTAGCTAGGGGATCCTTTACATTACATTTGACTCAATAAAGATGAAAATAATATATTTGACATGAATTACAAAACAGTCTGACTCGATCTTGGGCTGGCTTGAACTTGCAATTGATCCTACGAACCTGAAAGATTAAACAGGCAACCAGAAACAGAAATATTTGCTATCATCAAAATCATAGTCCGTGAAACCAGATTCGTAACAATCTCCCCCTTTTTAATGATGACAAACATTTGTTAATAATTTTAAAAATAGTAATTGAATAACAGGTGAATAATACAAGAACATTAAACTAACCCAAAACACAAGAACTACTACTCCCCCTTTTGACATCTGAAAAAGGGAAAACAACATACAGAAACATTTAAAACTAGTACAAGTCAAACATAAGAGAACATCAAAAGGATGAAATTAAAAAGCATTTTTTTAAGATTAGCTCCAGTAAAACAGAATTTTTCCTGATTTTTAATTCAAAAGCCAACAAGAAGAAAATCGATAATACTGAAATCCAAAAAAGTTAAAAAATCGACTATCGTAACTCCTACCTCGGACACCTTATAGGTTCAAATTCCTTTCAAACAAAAGTCTAATTCACAAGAAAAGAAATTAAATTCGGAAAGAGATCCTTTCAAGCCTCGTTCTAGAGAAATATTTGATATAATAGCATTACAAAGTAAGGAATAAAAAATCATGATTTTTCGTCTCAAGCTTTTGAAAGTATTAAGTGGCACATGGATTTTTCTAAGACATTTAAAGATCTGAAAGGCAAGAAAGCTTATTTCTTTGTGGACTAATTTGTGCCTCTTTTTCAATTTGTTTGGCGCTTTACGCATCTTTTAATTTTTGATACACTTTGTGTATCTTTCAGTTTGGTGACATTTCGCATCTTTTCAACTTTGGGCTAATTTTATGCCTCTTTTTTAATTTATTTGGCGCACTGTGCATCTTTTGTAAGTTTGCATCCTTTCATAATCGTTAAAGAATCTCAGTTATGAAATTATCTTTCAGACTTAAGAGATGATAAAATTCACTTTCTACAGTAAGGAAGAGTAATTCACAAAATAAAAAACCATACATCATATGATAAGTGTAATCACTTGATGAAGAAAAATATAACAATGATTCAAAGCTTTGAAAATACTATTCATATGAGGTAGATTACTGTAGGAAGATAACATATATCTCTATTTCAAAAACCAACTTTTTAATTTTGAAGAAGATTTTTATCCAAAAGAAATTGCACACCATTAAAGGAGTTAGAGGAAGAGAAATAATCATCAACATTTCTTCCCTTTAACAGATCCAGAAGAGTCAATCACTACTTACAAGCTTTCAAACAAAAATAAGACAAACCTCTCAGTCAGAAATTCAGTTTATCAGTAATAGTGAGCAGTGATCTGATTTTGAAGTGAGTAACCAGTAAACAAAATAAGAAGAAAAAAAACAGACACACAAAAATTAGTAAATGAAAACCAGCAAATAAAAATCAGTAGAAAATAATCAAATCTGATAAGCAAATCAAACAACTAAAATCAACAGGAAAAGAAAATTTCTAAAGTAAAACGGACAATCAAAACAAATAAAAAAACTAAAAGCAAAATGAAGAAAATAGAAAAACATCAGAAGTCAGTAATCATCATATTCATGTATTTATGTTAATCACACCCAATCTGGTCCTCAAAATGCTGAATGAGTCAAAGGCCAGTGGTCTAGTAAAGATGTCAGCCAGTTGATTTTTAGTTGTTACATGATGTAGCTTAATGTCCCCTTTTGTAACATGGTCCCTAATAAAGTGATGCCTTATATTAATGTGTTTGGTTCTAGAATATTACATGGGATTCTTAGAAATACAGATAGCACTTGTGTTATCACATAGAACTAAAATTGTGCCAACAGGTAATCCTAAATCCAAAACTTGTTGCTTTAACCAAAGGACTTAGGCCACATAACTTCCTAAGACAATGTACTTAGCTTCAACAGTGGAAAGTGCAACTGAGTTCTGTTTTCTATTAGACCAGGAGACTAAAGATTGTCCTATAAATTGACAAGTTCCAGAAGTGCTCTTTCTATCCACCCTACACCCTACAAAATTAAAATCTGAATATCCAATAATCTCAAAAGAGGTGCTATGCCTAGGATACTAGATTCCTAGGTTTGGGGTCCCTAAAAGATATCTAAGAATTCTCTTAACAGCAGTCAGGTGGGACTCTTTAGGATCAGCTTGAAACCTAGCACAAAGATAAATACTAAATATAATATCAGGTCGACTAGCAGTCAGGTAAAGCAGTGATCCAATTATTCCCCTAAACTTCTTCTAATCAGCAGATTTTCCATTTGAATCCTTATCTAACTAAACAGTGGAACTCATGGGAGTATTGATTGGCTTAACTTTGTCCATTTCATATTTCTTCAAGATGTCTGTAGTGTATTTTGATTTATTCAGAAAGGTTCCATCATCCATTTACCTTATGCTAAACCCTAAAAAATAAGGCAATTCTCCCATCATACTCATCTCAAACTCTTTACTCATTATCTTAGAAAAATCATCACATAAATTTTTATCAAAAGATTCAAAAAGTATATCATCAACATAGATCTAGATAATGAGTAGATCATTTCCTACTTTCCTAAGGAAAAGGGTGGTGTCTACGTTCCCCTTAACAAACTCTCTTTCTAATAGGAATGTGCTAAGCCTCTCATACCAAGCTCTGGGTGCCTGTTTCAATCCATATAAGGCCTTTTTTAATTTGTAAACATGATTTGGATATTGGGAACTCTCAAAACCTGGGGGTTACTCTACAAAAACATCCACTTTTATTACCCCATTTAAAAAGACACTCTTGACATCCATTTGAAACTACTTAAATCCCTTATAACAAGCAAAGGCTAGTAGCACCCTAATGGCTTCCAATCTAGCTACAGGAGCAAAGGTCTCCTCAAAATCAATCCCTTCAATTTGATTGTACCCCTTAGCCACCAATCTTACCTTATTTCTAACCACCACACCAGAATCATTCATCTTATTCTTAAAGACCCACTTGGTTCCCACTAGACTTTGATTCCTAGGTCTTTTTACTAACTCCCAAATATCATTCCTTACAAATTGATTCAATTCCTCTTACATAGCTAAGATCTAAACCTCATCAGAAAGGGCTTGATTGATATTGGTGGGTTTAGTCATTGAGATAAAGGCAGAATGGTTCACTTCCTTTCTAAGTCCATGCCTAATTCTAACACCTTCAGAAGGGTCTCCTAAGATCAGTTCTTTAGGATGACTCGAAGCATATCCCTAATCTATAGACAAAGTGTTTTCAGGTTCTACCATTTCCTCCAGATTTATATTTTTAACTTCTTGGATAATCTCTCCTACATCTTCTTCTTCCTCAACTCTAGTCTCCTTAGGATTAGATTCATCAAATACCACATGAGTTGTCTCCTCCACCACCATAGTCCTCTTATTAAACACCCTAAAGGATTTCTCCACACTAGAATAGCCTAAGAACACTCCTTCATCAGATTTGGGGTCAAATTTTCCTAAGGATGATTTTCCACTGTTCAGAATAAAAACCTTACAGCCAAAGACATAGAGGTGGGACATGTTTGGAGTTCTACCCTTAATGATCTCATAAGGTGTCTTATTCAGATTTGATCTAACATTCACCCTATTTAGCACAAAGCAGGCAGTGTTCACCACTTCAGCCTAAAAGTATTTTGGAAGTGAATACTCAGCAAGCATGGCTCTAGTGGCTTCCACCAAGGTCCTATTCTCTCTTTCATCTACCCCGTTCTACTGAGGGGTCCTAGGAGCTAAAAAGTTGTGGCTAATCCCTTGCTCCTCACAGAATGTTCCAAATCTCACATTTTTAAACTCTCCACCATGATCACTATGAATAGTCAAGATCTCACAACCTAACTTCCTCTGAATCCAAGTGGAGAAAGATTTAAATTCGTCAAATGACTCAGATTTATGTGATAAAAATTTAATCCAAGTGAACCTCAAGTAATCATCAATAATCACAAATTCATAAATTTCCCCCCTAAGCTGGCAGTGCTAATGGGTCCAAACAAATCCATGTGAAGGACTTCTAAAGGTCTAGAGGTATTGATGTCCTTAATTGAGTGGAAAGAGGAGTGGACTTGCTTCCCTAATTGATAGGCATCACATAGGTGGTCCTTAGTGAACTTAAGCTTGGGGACACCTCTAACTAAGTTCTTTTGGGTGACTCTTCTAAGGATTTTCATACTGGCATGACATAATCTCCTATGCCACAACCAAAACTCATCAGCCACAGTTTTTAAGCAAATTGAAATATTAGTTTTAAAACAACTTATATCCAGCATGTAGATATTGCTGATATTTTGTCCCTGCAAAACAATTTTATCATTTAAGCTTATAATGCAGCAAGTGGGAAGGAACTTGATGTTGTATCCTTTGTCACAGAGTTGACTGATGCTCAGCAAGTTGTGTTTCAATCTATCTACAAGTAAAATATTATCAATAATGAAATTTTATGAATCACTAATTATACCTGCTCCTACCACCTTTCTGGTGGTGTTGTCTCCAAGTGTAACCTTGCCTCCAGCTCTGGTCTCCAGTGAAATGAACTGATTTGGATCTCCCATCATATGTCTTGAACATTTGCTGTCTATGTTACAAATCTGGTTTTGATGATGACAAACATGTTTCCAGTGTGTTTTGCTTGGCTAATCTGTTTCAGGCACAAAAGACCGCGAGCCACTCAAACCAACTCAAGATCGGGTCCAAGTGTGTCAAATGTATGATTTTTCTTTTTATTAAGTCAATTGTAATGTAACTGATTCCCTAGCTAAGTAACCTTACACACACACACTCAGGGAGAGAGATTGAGTGAATTAGAGTTTCTGTTAAAATTTTGTTCAGATCGTCCTGGATGATCTCCACATCGTCCTGGACGATCTAGTTAAAATAGAAACCCTAATTAGGGCGACTAAGTTAAGAGGGTCTGATTGAGCAGATCGTCTTGGACGATCTCCGGATCGTACGGGACGATATGCCCAAATCAGAAATTCTCAGCCGCCAGATCAAGTTAGGCAAGTTCTTATTTTTAGATACTTGGTCTGATCGTCCCGTACGATACGTGTATCGTCCCGGACGATCCAGTACAATCATGCCTAATTTAATCTGGTAATTAAGGAAAGCAATTTATTTTTGGTTGATACGATCATATCGTCCTGGACGATCGCAGGATCATCCCGGACGTCATGATCGTTTAATACATTTCAGCTGTACGACCCGAACTGTGTTCAGGATGATTTGGGCACTTTTTGAACTAATCGTACAGGATGATGACCCTATCGTCCTGGACGATCAAGTCATTTTTTGGTCATCCAGCACAGATTTCTCTGGACGACCCGAACTGTCTTCTGGACGATTTCCCTCAATTTGTACTAATCGTCCCGGACGATCGCAGGATCGTACGAGACAATATGAACAACTTTTTCTACTGATCGTCCAGAAGAGCCTAATCGTCCAGGCTGAAATAGCTGAATTTGAACTGATCGTACGATCGTCCTGGACGATCTTGACCGACCAGTTGAGATTTAGGGCAAATTTTAAGCCCTCCTTTAAAAGAACTTTTTCCAATTTTTGGAAAAATCTTTTGCTGCCTTCCTTCCCTGAGAAACCCTAGAGAGAGAGAGAGAGAGTTGGGAGAGAGAGAGAAGATCTTGTGAGGGGGAGTTAGTGAGGGATTCACTAAGGTTGCTCCGAGTACGGATCAGAATCGTCTTCTCCGCTCGTCGTCTTTCGTCTAGTCGGTGTTCGTCGTGGGAGGATCGTTCGCAAGAAGATCTGGGGTTCTCTGCCCGCTTCAGGTGGAAGCAAAAGGAGTTCAAAGGTTCTCTGCCTGCTTCAGCAGGAAGCGAAAGGAGTTCGAAGGTTCTCTGTCTGCTTCAGGAGGAAGCGAAAGGAGGTCGGGTTCTCTGCCTCACCGTGTAGTGAAAAGGAGGTTTTTGTATAGGCTTCTCCGCCTTGCTGTGGGAGCAAAAGGAGAGACACTTTTGTTTAGTGCAATACCCGGAGGGGAGGCTCCGGGGAGTGGACGTAGGTCAAGTTGACCGAACCACTATAAAATCTGGGTTGCTTTTCTGATTCAGTTTTGCACTTTACTTTTCTAATATTAACTGCTTGGGTGAATATCTATGGTTGATCTTTTTATCGTTGTTTTAATTCGTTTTCGCTGCACGTTATAAAAAGATTTTCATTGTTATCGTGAAATTTTTTAATAACTAATTCACCCCCCCTCTTGGTTAGCCTCGGGACTAGTTCACTAGGGCTTAACATCCCTATCGAACTTTCAATCTAGGTATCACATGCTCTCACGAGGCCTTTTGTGAGAGCACACCTATAAAATTATCAAACCTCAGATTAAGGAACCCAAACAGGTTTGGGTTCCTTCTTATGAAAAGAAGAATGCAATGCATGTGTGATGTATTGTGAAGCATGCAATTTGGGTCTCCACACCCAATGTGTACTATGGTGAACCATGCAGGTGTGTGAGATATGTCCTAGCATGCCACAAGAAAATATCTAACGCCAGGAAAAGGATTAACTAATCTACGTGGGTGATAGTGTCTCTTCCTAGGTGTGTATGAAACTTACTTTGATGATTTTGAAATAGATTCTTCAAAAGGTGGAGTGCATAAAATTGTGCAAAAGTAGGGGGTGTTTCATTTTTCTCAAAAGCACAATTTTTAGCCTTAGAAATTCAATTTCCTTCATGAGACTTGCAATTCCAAACTTCAAGTAATGCTTATCACTAGCTAAGTTACATGCCATGGTGTCTAGTTCTTTATAAGCTTTTTTCTAAATCAACATGTAATATTTTTAAAGACTCATGCTCAATAATTAGTTCAAAATACTTTTTGTTCAATTCATCAAATTCATCAAGTAAGGGCATATGATTTCTATCAAGTGTAGAATGATCCATAATCATAACATCATGCTCTTTTTGTAAATTCAGGAAATCCAATTTCAGGCTGGCATGTGTTTTCTTAAGTTTCCTATACGATGAATGAATTTTCTCAGAAATATCTAGCAATTGATCATAAGTTAGCTCACATACCTCTTCTTGATTAGACTAACCAGGATGATCATCAGCCATCAGACATAAATTTGTAATCTCCTCCTCAGCTTCAGTCTCAGAGGAGTCGGATGTAGAATCTGCCCAGAATACCTTCTGAATCTGCTTCTTGTCCTTCCTGAACTTGGGTTTCTCCTCACCCTTCTCCTTGCTTGAGTGAGCCTTAAGTGTAGGATAATCAGCCTTTACATGTCCAGGCTTCCTTCATTCAAAACAAACAGTATCAGATGAACCTTTAAAATTTTTGCTACTCTTAACTTTATTCTATTTCTAAAAGTTCTTATAATTATTCCTTAGAAAGCTTTTGAATTACCTAGTGATTAAGGAAACATCATCACTATCAGACCCAGAAGTATCAGTATCAGTCTTGTTGGCCTTCAGCGCCATAGTTTTCTCCTTCTTCTTCTCACCTGTATCAAGCTGTCTTTGGTTCACCCCTTGCTCATAAGCAATGAGTGACCCAAGTAAGTTATCAATAAAATAAGTATTCAAATCTTTAGATTCAATAATTGCAGTTATCTTTGGCATCAAAAGAAGAAGGCAAAGATCTCAGAATTTTGTTCATTTTTTCATAGTTGGTAAGTTCTCTTCCTAAAGCATGTAAAGATGTGACAATTTGAGTGAACCTAGTATACATTTTAGAAATTGATTCACTAGATTTCATGTAAAAGAGTTCATAGTTGTGAAGTAAGATGTTCAATCAAGATTGCTTAATCTCAGATGTACCTTCATATATAATGCATAATCTATCCCAGATTTCTTTACTAGTAGAGCAAGTAGAGAAACACATGTAATCTTCAGATTTTAGTGCACAGAAAAAATAGTTCAAACATTTGGCATTCAGTTGGGCTAAGTCCCGATCATTAAGAGTCCATTCAGTGAAAGACAGTTCAGTTTTAACATTATTAACCATTCTAAAAGGTGCTTCATAGCCATCCTTAACAAGCATCCACATGCAATAATCAATTGATTGTAAAAAGGTGGACATACGAGTTTTCCAAAAATCAAAAGGTATGTTATCAAACAATGGTGGTCATGTAATGGAATAACCTTTAGCAGTATTACAATTACCAAAGTTAGCCATGGATCAAAATTCAGAAGTTTTTAAACTTAATTTTTTAATCCCGCTCTGATACCACTTGAAAGTTAGATAGGGATGTTAAACCCTTGTGAACTAGTCCTGAGGCTAACCAAGAGGGGGGGGGGGGTGAATTGGTAGTTTTGAAAATTCGAGAGTAAAACAACGATTTAGAAAATCTTTTTGAATGTTTTAAAACTTTTATAGTTATGCGATGATGTGTAGATATTCAACGATAACAGAATAATAATCACAATCATATAATCATCAATAGAAAAGTAAATGCAAAAAATAATCAGAAAGAACACACCAAATTTTATAGTGGTTCAGTCAACTTGACCTACGTTCACTCCTCGGAGCCTCCTCTTTGGGTATTGCACTAACAATAAGTGACTCTCCTTCTGCTCCCACAGCAAGGCGGAGAAGCTTGTATAAAAACTCCTTTCCACCAACCTGGTGAGACAGAGAACCTAAACTCCTTTCACTTTCTCCTGAAGCAGGCAGAGAACCTAGACTCCTTTTGCTTCCTCCCGAAGCAAGTAGATAACCTGGACTCCTTTCGCTTCCTCCTGAAGTAGGTAGACAACCCAAATCTTCATGCAAATGATCCTCCCATAGAGACACCGACAAGACAAGAGATAATGAACATAGAAGAAAACTTAGATCCTTGCTTGGAATTATGAATCCCTCATAAACACCCCCTTACATGATCCTCTCTCTCTCCCAAGCTCTCTCTCTCTCTCTCAAGGTTTTCTCTGGAAAGAAAAGTGGCAAAAGATTTTTCTTGTTGGAAGAAAAAGATCTTAAATAGGAGGGCTCAAAAATTGCCCTAAATCTCAACTGATCGTCAAAGATCATCTAGGACGATCGCATGATCGTCCTGTACGATCAGTGCAAAATCTCATATTTCAGCATGGACGATCTGGTTTCTCTGGACGATTAGTAGAAAAATTTATTCTGATCGTCCCATACGATTCTGCGATCGTCCAAGATGATTAGTGTAAATCAAGAATTTTATCCAGAAGATAGCTGTGGTCGTCCAGGGGAACTTGCGCTGGATGATCTCAAAATGACTTGATCGGTCGGATGATACACGTATCATCCTATACGATTAGTTCAAAAATGACAAAATCATCCTGCACACAGCTCTGGACGTACAAGTTAGAACATGCTGGATGATTTTAAAATTACTTGATCATCCCAGACTATATGTCTATCATCCGGTATGATTAGTTTAAAAATGACAAAATCATCCTACACACAGCTCTAGACATACAGGTGATAGGCACTGGACGATCAGGATTTTTAACATATCATCTCGTAAGATCTCATGATCATCCATGATGATATGATCGAATCAATTAAATATTAATTACTTTTCTCAATCACTAGACTAATTTAGGCATGATTGTAATGGATCATCCAGGATGATACGCGTATCGTCTAGGACGATCAGACCAAATATCTAAAAATAAAAATTTTCCTAACTTAATCTGGCGGCTAAAAATTTCTGATTTGAGCCTATCATCCTGTACGATAATAGGTTCATCCAGGACGATCTGCTTAATCAGACCGACTTAACTTTGTCGTCCTAATTAGGATTTCTATTTTCATTGGATCATCCATGACAATGTGAATTATTATAAATTTGGTTTCAAGGACTATAATTTTGATGATAGCAAATATCTCTGGTTCTTGTTGACTGACTAATCTTTTAGGCACGCCGGATCAATTATAAGTTCAAGCTAGCTCAAGAAAGAGTCAGTCTGTATTGTAATTCAGGTCCATTGTATTGGTTTTTATTTTTATTGAGTTAATATAATGTAATTGATTCCCTAGCTAAGTAACCTTGCACACACACACTCAGGGGGAGAGCTTGAGTGAATTAGAGTTTCTATTCAATTTTTGTTCAGATCATCCTGGACAATATTCACATCATCCTGGACGATCAAGTAAAAATCGAAACCCTAATTAGGGCGACCAAGTTAAGTGTGTCTGATTAAGGAGATCATCCTGGATGATCCCGATATCGTACGGGACGATATGCTCAAATCAGAAATTCTTAGCCACCAGATCAAGTTAGGCAAGTTTTTATTTTAAGATATTTGGTCTGATCGTCCTGGACGATCCAGTACAATCATGCCTAAATTTGTCTGGTAATTAAGGAAAGTAATTAATATTTAATTGATACGATCATATCGTCTGGGATGATTAGGATCGTCTATTGTGTTTCAGCTGTACGTCCAGAGTGGTCATCAGGATGATTTTGGCCCTTTTTGAACTAATTATCCTGGACGATATCCGTATCGTCATGGGCGATTAAGTCATTTTTGGATCGTCCAACACAAGTTCCTCTGGACAACCAGAGTGGTCTTCTGGATGAAATTCCTGGATTTACACTAATCGTCCCTGACGATCGCAAAATCATACGGGACGATTTGATCAACTTTTTCTACTGATCGTCCAGAAGAGCCAGATCGTCCAGACTGAAACAGCTGATTTTGAACTAATCATACAGGACAATATTTAGATCGTCCTGGACGATTCTTGCCGACTAGTTAAAATTTAGGGCAATTTTAGAGCCCTCCTTTAAAAGAAATTTTTTCTTCGAACAAGAAAAATCTTTTGCCACTTTCTTTTCTAGAGAAACCCTAGAGAGAGAGAGAGTTTGGGAGAGAGAGAGAGGATCTTGTGAGGGGGAGTTCGTGAGGGGTTCATGAAGGTTTCTCCAAGCAAGGATAATAGTCTAATTCTCCGCTCGTCATCTTTCATTGTGTTGGTGTTCTTTGTGAGAGGATCGTCGGCAAGAAGATACGGGTTCTCTGCCCGCTTCAGGAGGAAGCGAAATGAGTTCAGGTTCCCTGCCTGCTTCAGGAGGAAGTGAAAGGAGTCCGAGGTTCTCTGCCTGCTTCAGGAGGAAGCAAAAGGAGGTTAGGTTCTCTGCCTCACCGTGTCGGTGAAAAAGAGTTTTTGTACAGGCTTCTCCGCCTTACTGTTGGAGCAAAAGGAGAGACACTTTGGTTTAGTGCAATACCCAGAGGGGAGGCTCTGGGGAGTGGACGTAGGTCACTATAAAAATTTAGTGTGTTCTGTCTGATTATTTTCTGCACTTTAATTTTTTCTGTGATTATCTGCTTGGGTGAAATTTGTGTTTAATCTTTTCATTTGAGTATTTACTTGTTTCTGCTGCATATTATAGAAAAGAGTTTCACTATTGCTCTCGAATTTTTAAATAACCAATTCAACCCCCCTCTTGGTTAGCCTCGGGACTAGTTCATCAGGGCTTAACATCCCTATCAAACTTTCATGAATATCATCCAGGACGATCTGAACAAAAAAATGAACAGAAACTCTAATTCACTAAAACTCTCCCCCTGAGTGTGTGTGTGCAAGGTTACTTAGCTAGGGGATCCTTTACATTATATTTGACTCAATAAAGATAAAAATCGTACATTTAACCTAAATTATAAAATAGACTGACTCGATCTTGGGCTGGCTTGAACTTGCAATTGATCATGCGGACCTGAAAGATTAAACAGGCAACCAAAAATAGAAATATTTGCTATCATCAAAATCATAGTCCTTGAAACCATATTCGTAACAATACGTGGAATCATTATAAAGGGAATGATGATCAAAGTCTCCTTAGTACATGTAGCCCCACTCCCCGAGCATTCCAACTTAGATACCTCACATTAAAGAAGTGGATATAAAAATAAATACAAATCAAACATGGGTTAAGGTACTTAGGCTTGATTTGAAGTATATGCTTCTCTAATATCACATGTCAAATTTGAAAATACTTTTAAAATAGAGTTTTTTTGGTAAGATTTATAATTTAACACCTATATTCCATTAATTCATTTATGACATTGTAACAAAGGGCACGAGGATTAATTCCTCCTTAGGACCCATAACCCTGCAGCTTGATATTTCTAACCTATAAACATTATTGATGAAATAGGTATTACAAAATATTTCAAATAGTTTTTAATCATGGAATTTTTGAAGTAGTAAATGAAACTCAAATATGGGATCCTATACCACATTGAAGCAATAGAACCTAGTTTATTGCCTATTAGGGAGACACATTATACAAACTTAGTACATAGATTAACCTAACATGTTAGAGCTTGAACTTTACTTTGTTTTTTTATATTCTCGACATATTCATTGAAATAAAATTTGGAGGAGCAAAATTATTTATGAGGTGATTTTTATGGTTGCTTAAGTATGTTATTAGTAAAACCAAAAAAAATATGCTAGTGGGGTCTGCTTCGTAAAAAAAATATTGATGCACATAGCAAAAATGTGTGGCCTACACCACAGGCCTGGTTGACCACATAATGGTCACTAAGTTTCACAAAGAGGGCAAGTGTTGTCCAACAAGGACAATATTTCATTAGTCAGATAACATATAGCCAATGTCTAACACAACCTACCACATATTTTGGGTGAAAGTAAAAGTAGTCTAAAGTGTGTGTGCGAGTGTCACCAAGTTGTTCACAATAAAAGAGAGGTCTTAACAAAGTTACAGAAATTATACATGATCAAGAAGCAAGTTGAGGCATATACGTATACCTCGACATAACAAAGGAGCCTCTCCAGAGTCTCAGGAAGCTACCACTCGTCAATCAACACATGAAAATAGTTCCCTTCATAAATAATATAAAGAGAATACACATGTAAGTAAATGATATACAAATGATGCATGAATATGTGAACAATGCATGTAACAAGATGGTCTAGGATTACATGCATTAAGGGACATGATTTCCTAAATATTGGGTCAAATAATGATCCATAACTATGCAAAATCAATATCATAACCTAGGGGGCTCGCCATGCATAGAGAAAATTAGGAGATGTAGGGAACATTCCCCTAGTTTTCCCTGTTCAAATTTAAGCCCAAGACGATGTGATGCCACATAATCTAATTTGGAAGAATTTTTTTATATATATTTTAATAACAACACCAGAGCTATCTAACTTCATCTATCAATAATAAATAGCAAAATATAAATTCTAGAATTCAATATATATATACTCTTCGGCCCACTATCTTGTAAAAGTTCGTTAGCCTCTGGCCAACATTAGTGAAACTAGCCCTTTACTTATTTTTCACACATATTACTATCATATTCTATAACAGTAATAACGTCCAACTATTACTTAACCATATGTTTATGTTCATTCACAATACTTGTACTTACATCATGCTTAAATAAAAATACATACTCTTATTTAGGAAAAATTATATAAAATTCAAATACTTCTATTTTACCAGGTGAAATTCAAAAATGTTATAGTCAAAATCTTTAAAATAATTAGTATGATATCATACAAAAAGTTACATAATAAAAGTTTAATAAATTTGAGAAAAATGTAATAAAATTAATTCTTTAGAGAATCAAATAGCTAAAATCAAAATCTTTAAAAATGGAGAAAAGATTAGAATCACCTACCTTGATTTGAACATTTTTTTATAAAACTAGCAAACTGATCTGGAGACCAAAAATTCAAGTTTCTCTATCTTTGCTATGTTGCAATTTAACAGGAATTCAATTTTTTTTCATTTTCAATTATTTTCAAAAATTTCAGATTGTTACAATCTATCCACTATAAAAAAATATTGTACTTGATATTTCTCTTAAGGATTAAGGCATAAATTTGATATAAAACAAATTTGTATGATCAAAACTCAAATCAAATTAAAATAAGATAAAAAATGCATTAAATCATATAGTCATAAAATTTTCTATCATATATAATTCACTTATGCAATCAATTATGTATGCAACATGATATACCTTAATCTACGCAATCTACCCAACACTCAATCAACTCCTATAGCCTGGTAACAAATCAATTCCTCCAACAACTATGCACTGATACCAATTGTGATGCCTCAGAATCTAATTTAGAAGAATTCTTTTATTTATCTTTTAATAACAACACTAGAAAAATCTTACTTTATTTATCAGTAATAAATAATGGAAATAAATTTTAGAATTATATATATATATATATATATAATCATTTCTCCCAAAATCATCATATACAAAACTCTGAAATTATATAATCACAATACATCTTTTCATTATTGAGTATAAAAGAATAATCAAAATAAAAAGGAACAAAACTAGAGGATCCTACTCAGCCTCACACTCATGAACTTCTTCCTTAACCTAAAATCATTTGACCACATATAATGAGCTCAAGAGCCCAGTAAGTCACTAAAATCCAATAACTAAATTCAAGTCATAGTAAAAAAGTAGTATGCATGTCTAATCAATTTAATACCAGTAACATAATAGTCATATGATCATGAATTAGTGCTGAACTAATAAAACTCACATGTAATAGTAGTAAAATCTATAAAACAGTAAAATAGAACAATGTGAAAGTGATGGTATAGGCCGTGGAATGCTCTTTTGAATTGTTAAAACATTTAGGGCTCTATCTCTCCTAAATAATGCTTAGGTTTTCTTTGATATATAAAAATAACATACCCACTTAATATATGTAAGTATTACTACATGAAATTTAGCTTTTTGCAGTGAAATGATCCACTACAACATAAGAGAAATCTGTCATTAATCTTGGTTTATGGTGGATTTATGATGGATTGGATTCCACCGTTACTACCCACATCGCAAAAATATTTGTGATGGAACACATCCATCATAAATATTTTATGATGGATTTGTATTTTATGTGAGACAAAAAAATTACTGCAAATTACAGTGAAATATTCATTATACATTATGAAGAAAAAACTATCGCAAATCTGCCACCATATATGACGGATATTTTCATCACAAATAATGATACTAGATAGTCAAATCAGCATTTATGATGGAAATTTTGCCGCAAATATGTTAAAACCCTATATCATAAATTAAAAAATAGCTCCTATTATTTGTTATTAAGCTTTCCAATAATACTAATCCAAATAGTTTAAAAGCAATAATTAAATGCAGTAATATAAAGTAATAATAATCTAATAATAACATTCCAATTGCTCAAATAAATAACCATATTCCATAAAATTCTATAATTGTTTGTTGGCCTCATTTTGGCATGAGATCATCAGGACTTTTCAAATTTCTGATCATACACCTAGTGGTTGATAGTTTCATAAATGTCAATCATTTAATATTCTATCAATCATACTTCAAGTCTTCAACCAATCAATATACAATCAATCAGCATTCAAGCAATCATATAACCTCGGTGAGATTTTTCTAGCGAGAGAAACACTCAGTTTTCTAGTGAGAGAAAGGTTTTTTCAAATTTCTATTTCCTTCATTTTCGTGCTGCCTCTTCTTGACGGTGATCATCTTCCGATCATCGGCCGGTATTCATGGATGACGCTCGTCATCCATATGGTGATTCTTGGAGAACTGTTCCTCCAACATTGAAGACTGCTATTAATCCTTCGGCTGAAGGTTTTTTAGATAGTTCGTCATTCACTAGTTTCCGTCGCCCAGCGGGTAAAGAGAAACCTTTGATTATTAATGAAGGTGCTTTATTAACGCCGAAAAAGGATATCCAGGTGATTGAGAAAGGTAAAGAAATTCTAGTTGATGATGATATGATAAGTCCCAAATACTCAAAAAATTTGAATCTTAAGTCAATGAGTCTGAACTTTCAGGCTTCTTCTTCTTCGGATTTCAAGATTAATGTGAGCAGATTCTGCAATTCGAATCCTTGTAGTCCTGGAAAATAGATCTTAAAAGCTGCTAATGGAGATGGTAGTGCTGCAATGGTGGAGGCCACTGCAGACAACGTTCTTGTTTCAAGTTGTCAAAGAATAATTGTGAAGAACAAAGTTAAGTCCAACGACCTGCAGAAGGTTCGCCAATGTGTATCAGGAGAGTTAAATTGTGAAAAGCAATTATGTAACTAGGTTTCAGTGCCTGAAATAGTGAATAATGTTGGAAACTCTCAACCCAATGCCTGGACTAGAAAAACTAATGTGAAAGTTGATAATTTGGACCTTTGATCATTTCTGTCAGAGGATGGAAAATCTGTTAAATTACATATGGGGAATGTGTTGGAAATCACTAAAAGATTGGAGAATGCTTTAGTCATTAAATTCTTTGGTGGCAACATTCCTTTTTTATGTTATCAATCTAGAGTTAAGAAGACAATGGAGTGATTTTGGGAAATTCCAACTTACTAGGTTAGGATTGGATTGGGTTCTTTATTCATGTGAAGATGCCATGGTTATGGATTCAATTTTATCTAAGGGACCTTGGTTTGTTAAAGGTCATATAATAGGGATTGATAAGTGGGTGCCAACTTTCTCTCTAGATTCTTTGAAGGGATTATCGGCTCCAGTGTGGATTAGATTGCCCAATCTACCATTGCATTGCTGGGATGATATCAACATATGCAGGATTACTTCTCAAGTGGGTAAGCCTTTTTTATTGGATGGAAACATGTTCCAATGGAATAGGAGAGAATTTGCTAGAGTATGTGTGCGTATTGCGTTGGATAAGCAACTTTCACTAGGTGTTTGGGTGGAGGGAGACTCTAGTAGATTCTTTCAAAAGATTGAGTATGAGAAAGTCTTTAAGCTGTGCTTCAAATGTGGTAAAATTGGTCATCTTATTAACAATTGTCTTGGAAGTAAAATGGTGGGGAATGAAGGAGTGAAGGAGCCTATTAAGCCTTCAGTAGAGGATGCTACTGATCAGGGGAAGGTGGCTAATGATATTGCGGGCCAAGAGGCTAAAAATGGATATGGACCTTGGGTTCATGTAAAATATGGGAAGAAAAAGAGTGCTGCTGGAAAAAGAATTTAGTTTGTTCCAAAACTTGAAGGAAGGGTGCTTCCTATCTCAAAGAAAGTTTGGAAAGTGGCTGATTCGATGCAAGATGGTAAAGTTGCTGGAACAAATGTTCAGAATTTGGTTCCAGTTTTGACTGAAGAGCCTATGGTAAATACTGGAGGTTCTGTTGCTGTATCAAAAAAAGAATCATCTGCAATCAAGGAAGTCCTTGTGGAAGCTGCTATTGGTATAGTTTTTGAAGAGGGAGAACTAATTGAGGATATGCTGGAAATTGAAGCTGAAGCTCCTAAAGGTGCTGTTGACTCTACCACAAGCAAAACTGGTATTTCAATTCCTTTTAATGACATTTTGAAGAACAACATGTTTGATGCTCTTAATAATTTAGAAGAGGAGGTTACAAATGCGGTCCATCAAGTAGATGGGAAGATGGAAGGTGATTGTAATGTTATTACAACAAATCATATTGATATGGAAAATGGGGAGGACATGAATAAAATTGGTACTACTTCTGTCAAGAGAAAGTTGGGTAAAGAGCTTAAAACACTTGGCCCAATTAAACTTATGACTAGGAGTAGAAAGTTAGATGTGGGAAATAGAAGCAAGGGTGTTGGGGTTAACTCCCCTACCAATCAATGAATTCCATAGCTTTTTGGAATTATAGAGGAGCTAGGAAAATCCATGCTTCTCTATACCTTAAGGAGTTTGTGAAGGAGAATGGTGTTATGTATGTTGGTTTATTAGAAACTAAAGTGTCTTCTATGGAGATAAAGGACATTAATTCACTCATTGGAGTAGAATGGAATTTTTTTCATCTTCCTTCGGATGGATTGTCAGGAGGAATTTTGGTGCTTTGGAATACTAAGGTTGCTTCCTTTACTACCTTGTATTCTTCTTATCAATGTGTAATTGGAGATTTAGAAATTCAGAATAAAACCATCTAGAGGATCTCTATTATCTATGGTAATAAAAACATTTACAATAGAAGGGAGCTTTTGAATCATTTGGAGGTTTTTATGTCCAAAGATTTACCATCGGTGGTGGGGGCTGATTTTAACTGCATATTGTCCAAAGATGATAAAAAGGGTGGAAGAAGGTTTGTTTTTTCACAAGGCCCAAAGGAAATGAAATTGTTCTTAACTAATAATGATTATCATGAAGTGGAATTTATGGGACCAAAGTTTACTTGGTGCAATAATAAGTCAGGGGGAGCATGCATTTTAGAAAGATTGGACAGATGCTTTGTCAACTCGGTGGCTGTGAACTTTGCTATGTTATTAGTTGTTCGTCATCTTCCTAGAGTATCATCAGATCATTACCCCATTGTGATGAAGCTTGGGAACTATTTTCTGAAATCTAAGTTCAATATCAAATTTGAGGATACTTGGGCCTCTCACTTTGGTTTAGCTGCTATTGTTCAAAAAGCCTAGAACAAGAGAATTATTGGGGTTCATTCTGACATTCTTAATATCAAATTCAATAGGTCCTTAAAGGCACTTTAATACTGGTGCAAATCAAAGCTGGAGGATCTGAATTAGCAAAAGGATACTCTTATAAAGGAAATTCTAGTCTTGCAAATGGAGGAAGCATCTGCTGGAGGGTTGTCTGAGGAGAAGATTCTGGTTCTATGGGAGAAGATTAATGAGCTAAACATTACTCTAGCTCAGTTGAACACCTGGTGGAGGCAATGGGCTAAGGTAAAGTGGATCAAGGATGGTGATTTAAACTCTAAATTTTTTCATTCTTTTGCAAGTGCTAGAAGGAGTGCCAATCACATTTTTAAAATTAATGATGAGCATGGAGTGATTGTGGAGGATCAGAAGCAGATTGAAGACATTTTTTATAAATACTTTGAATCCAAATGGGAGGTTAGATCTTGCTCTTTGGATAACTGGCCTTCTTCGAGATGTGTGCTAAATGTTAAGGATAGGGAGATCCTGAATACCGAGCTTTCCAAGGAGGAACTCATCAAAGTTGTCAACGAACTTGGGGGAGGAGTTTCACCTGGTGTTGATGATATTACCCATTCTTTTGTTAAATCCTATTGGTCCATTATTAAAATGGATATTTGGAATGCCTTAAAGAGTTTCTTTGCCATGGGGCTATGGAGGCCATTTGGAAAGATACTTTGGTGGCACTCATTCCAAAGGTGGGAAATCCAATTACTCCTTCAAACTTTAGGCCAATAAGTTTATGTAAAACTATCTATAAACTTGCTGCTAAGATTCTTCTCAATAGATTTGTTTCGATTCTTCCTAAACTGATTTTAGAGAATCAATCAGCTTTCATTAAGGGCCGCTCTCTTTCAGATCATGTCTTAATTGCTCAAGAGATTTTTCATAAATTTCGATATTCAAAAGCATCCAAAGGATTGGTCTCTTTCAAGATAGATATGAAACATGCTTATGATAGCATGTCTTGGAAAACACTGGAACATATTTTGAAATATTTTGGCTTCCCCTTACACTTCTCTAAGCTGATTAGGGAGTGTGTGGAAAATCCTAATTTTTCTATTCTTAGTAATGGCAGTTCTTCGAATTGGATCCCTGCTTACAGTGGATTTCGTCAAGGTTGTCCCTTATATCCCTTCCTCTTTGTTCTTTGTTCCCAGCTTTTATCTAATGCCTTAATTCAAGGAGAGAATGAGATAGGGATTAAAGTTCATTTGAATGCTCCTAGGATCTCTCATCTGCTTTATGCAGATGACATCTTGATTTTCTTTGAAGCTAATGTAAGGTTGGCAAAGAATATTAGGAGTATTCTTTGGGATTATTGTAATTGGTCGGGACAGAAGATTAACTTTACTAAATCTTCTATACTTTTTGGTAAAGCGCTGAAGAAGAAAAGAAGGAAGAATATTGCTCGGGTTATGGGATTCAAAACTGTTAAAGAATTCAAATACTTGAGTGTGAAGACTGCCTTGAGGAGAATTGTGGCTTCTGATTTCAAATTCATGTTAGAGAATGCTATGGGGAAGCTGAATATTAAGTCAATTATTCTTTCGATCCTGGTGTTTCACTGCACTCATTCTTTGGTTCCAGTTAGCAACTTGGCGAAAATTGATAAAGCTTGTACGGATTTTATTTGGTACAAGAATTGTAGTGGAAGTGGAATTCATTATGTATGTTGGGAATCCTTGTGCAAGCCAAATCATTTGGGGGGACGAGATCTCCATTCTTCTGATAAGAAGGTGGATGCTTTAAGGGCAAAGATTGCATGGAAGTTTATTAATGAAAATGACTCAATGTTGCATAATATTTTGGAACCGAAATATGGTATTTCTTGTTGGAATCTAGAATTGAAGCAGAGCATGTCAAATGCTTGGTAGATCATCTTAAGTGGTGCCAAAGGTCTTAAATCAATTGTTAGATGGAAGATCTCCCATGGTGAAACTATCAATGTGATGGAAGATGCTTGGATTTTGGATAAACCTTTAAACAAGTGGCCTACTTTTATCTCAAATTCTATTACTAATGGCCTTTCAATGGATCACTTTATTAATAATGGAGCTTGGGATGTTGCAAAGCTAAATGAGGTATTTGGAGAGGATTTAATCAGAATTATCTGTAAAATATAGATCGATCCGAATTATGGTAAGGATCAAACAGAGCTTCTATATCAGATTTCTGGGAGATCACTGTCTGCTATTGCTTTTGATCAAGTGGTGAGCAATTTAGTTATGCATTTATATTGGCCTTGGATTAAAAAGATCAAACTCAATCCTAGAGTTGAAGTTTTCTGGTGGAGATTACACCATAAGGCTATTCCTACATTCCAATTCTTGGAATATAGAAGATTAAAGGTAGGAAATTTATGTCCTAATGGATGTATGAGGCTTGAAGATATTGAACATGTGGCGGCAACATGCTCTAGCTGATTTAGATAGTGAGTATCTTGAATCAGTGCGGATTTCAAATTCCAGTGTTTGGAAATTTTGCTGAATGTTGTAGCTGGTTGGAACGCAATGCATCTACAAAGACTTTCCTTGCTAATATATATTGTTCTTCGGTCTTCCTTTGTTGGAAATCTAGAAACAAGCTTGTCCATGAAGGCAAAGGAGATAGCAATTTGAGCATAGCAGCTAATGCATTTGGAGTAGCTTCCATTTCTATGGTTAATAGAAATAATTTAGGCCTTTGCGATGCTAATCAATCGGTTCGGTTGTTAAAAATTTTTTGGAGTCCTCCTCCACCCGATTGGATAAAAGTTAATGTGGATGCTGCTTTATTATGGTCTTATAATTGTTGAATTGGAGCTGTGTTCCGGGACCATAAAGGAAGGTTTCTTTTAGCCTTTGGTTTCAATGATGTTCATTGGGAAATTTCTCGGTTGGAAATGGAGGCTATCTTCTCTTTAAAATGTGTTCTTAAAGAATGGATGATACATTACAAAGGTTTCATAATTGAAGGAGATAATGCAAACGTGATTAAGAGCATTCACAACAATCTCAACAGGACGGATAGGCATATTCTGGAATTTGAATTCAAATTTTTTTTCTTTTATTAAAGAGTTTAATCATGTTATTTTTAATTGTGTGAATAGGGATTGCAATAAGTTAGTGGATGTTTATGCTAACTATGCTCTTAGTGGTTATTTTATTTGGGATGACTTTAATCTGGAGCACATTCCTCCTTCCTTTGCTCATTTGTTAAATGGGGAATGTGATGCTATTAGTTTGTAGTTAGCTCCTTTCTATTTAATGTAATTTCTTAATGTACCCTTAAAAAAAGCAATCATATAACCAGCATTCAATCTACATATCAATTATATACTCTATCAATTATATATCTAGCTAAATAATACATTCAATCAGCTAATCAACCCTTCAATCAAACTTCCATTCAATTTCAAATGCCAAAGTCATAATTACTTGATCATCTGTAGTCTTGCACTACAGTCCAACATCTCATTGCACTGCCTTCCATAGTGTACTAGTCACCTTTGACCTTAGTCAAGTTCTAAACCACTTCACTAGGAGCTCTACATATCTAAACACTTATCATTGATATCCTGAACTAGTCACTGATCAATATGATCTAGTTGAACTAGCTCAACCTAGCTCAACTAATCATACACATTAATTACCTCCAATTGACCTCCAGTTTGACCCTGAACCTCATGAAACCTCCCTAAATTATTCTCCAAGTGGAATAAACTTAACTAGTTACCCTGACCCAGTCAGTAGTTGACTAGGTCAACTGGACCTATGAATGGTCAAAATAGGTCAAAGTAAACAACTTCAATTTATCCAATCAAATCATGCATCTTGATCTCATATAATGTTTCCAATCTATGTTCTAAATCCATGCAATAAATCCCATGAGTCAAACCATAATGACTTTGACTTAATCAAGTCAAAAGTCTTAGTCAAACTTAGTTCATACACCTTCCCTTTCATATACTCTAAATCCATAACCTTAATCTTCTCTCAAATTATTCTAAAGCCCCCTAACCTTTCCCTGGACTCCACCTCAGCTAGCTTGATTGCTATTGACTGGTCAAACTTGTCAACAAGAGTTCAAATGAACTCTTATGGCCAATCCAACCAAACCTGACTTGCCGAGCCCAAACTAGTCCCTCCAGCCTGCTAAAATGGGTTCTAGAAACTTCCTAGATCCTAGCCCGATCCAACCCATGCCTTGGTTCATTTTCAAATGGCTTAAATGGTCCCCTCCATGTAAGGAGAACAACCTGATGTTTCCACCTAAGCAGCTCATTCCCTAGCACTCTAACAGCCAGGGACACTTATTAAGCTTCCAAGTATCCTCTCTAAGTGATCCCAGCCATTTCTTTTAGCTTCAATGCTTGGAATAAGGCAAAGGGACTGAACCTTTTATTCATAGAATTTTCCTACTATACTCACTCTCCAAACTCTCTGAGCTTTTATTTTTCATTCTCAGAGATTCCTAAAAATTTCTCGAATGATTTCCTAATGTTTGGAGCTCGTCAGCGGCAAGATCGACAGAGAACCGAAGCTTGGTCCAACCTAGCCATTCGAAATCCCATTTTGGGCATCCTCCAAACTTGATTTCTTCATCAAAGTGTGAATGAGCTTACAAAGAAGAAAACAAGCCCTTTTACACTCATTGATATCATCTATGCTAAGGTATATTTTGAGCCATAGTCATTTACATAGATTTTGAAATAACATCTTAAAAATTGCATGAATAGCCTTAAAAATATTCTCCCATTCTTCATTTGACCTTATACTATCTCTGCCTTAATTTTCAAATCATTTTATCTACTGTATAAGGAGGAAGAAACATAAAATAAGCTTAAGGTTTTCATTTGGTTTCATGATGAAGACAAAATCATGGTCATCCATCTATCCTGTTTGATTTGAATGGCCATGATCTCATCATTTTCATGCTCATTTGACCGCACAAATCATCTAAACCAAGGGATTGATGCTAGCCATTGGATCCATCCTGTGTCTGATCGGACGGTTTAGAGCAGCGCTACGCTAGTTAAGTAGAGCTACTCAACCGCCTTGCCATCCAGGTGGCCCATTCTTCTGCCACCGCGCGGAAAGTTCTGATACAGTTAGCGTTGCCAGCTGATTATATAATGAAATATGTTAAATAAATTTAGAAAATGATATAAAGCTTTAAAAAATCATTATAAAGTTATTTTAAATCCATTTTTTGTGTTTTTGGGCTCTATGGATTCAGAATGAATAGTATTCTATTTTAAAAACAATTTTAAGTAATTTTGATTAATAAATTTTCTATTATTTCAATTATATAATAAATCTTATTTTATTTTTAAATAAAAATGAATAAAGAAATTTTATCTAAGTTTTGGCAGAGGTAATATAGGACCTATTCTCGACCTTCAAGAATTTTCTTAAGGCTTTTTTGTGCATATCTTTTATATATTTGAATTTACAAAAGTCTTGGTCATGATTTGACCAAGACTTTTGAAAATTCAGAGATAATTCAATTCAACTTCAATTAAAGCATATTAGGGCTCTATGGACTCAGTGTGATGAGTACTTTTCTATGAAAATAAATTCATTTTAACATTATGCATAGTTTAGGCGTAATTTATCATTGATAGTCTATGGATTTTCTTATATTACTTCCAAAGTAGGCATGATCATGATTTCAAACTTTGTTTGAGAATTAACTAAGGATGTTTCTCACATCCCATGATGATCTCAATCTAGTTTGATTTATGAATTTCCTTATGATTGAATGATCAAGTTCATAGGTCACTATGTAACCTATGACCTAATACCTCATCATGATCTTTTCATAAAAGTATTAGGACACCTTTATTACTATTGATTGATGTGATGTGATTATAATTAGTGTATATAAGGGTTAAAAGAACATGATTTTCAATCCTATTGAATCTTGTGACACTAAGGATAATAATTAAGGATCTTATCTTAGTTTAACTTAGTTCAATCTGGGATGAACTACACACATCCTATTTGGATGATATATAAGCATAAAAAACTAGTGTCACATATCCAATAATCCAATACATATTGTTTTGACACTAATTGATCTTCAAACAACTATTAGATTCACTTAACTCTTCATTAAGGGTTTAAATGTAAATAAATTCAATAAATCAAATAAAACCTTTAAAATTTTAAAATCAACTTTAATTAATTCTAAATATATTTTAAAATCATTAAGCAATCAAATCTAAATTTTAATCTCATTTAAATATAATTAATAATTAAAATACCCTTAATTAATCGTTAATTAAATAAAATTCATTAAAATTTAAATAATAAAAAAATATTAAATAAATTCAAAATAAAATTAAAAATTATCAAATTTATTTTAAATATTTTTTCAATTTCAAATTTAATTTTCTAATTCTTTAATTAAGTAATTCCCTTAATGTTTCATTAAATATTATAAATAAAATTCAAAAGTATATTAAAATTCAAATGAAATGAAATAAAAATCAGTGATTAATATTTCAATTTAAAATAAAAATTCTTAAATAAATTTTAATTTTAATTCATTAATAAGAAAATTTGATCGTTTAGATTGCAAAGATTGTTAAAGTTATTCCGAGTGAAAATTTATGTACCCAACATCGATTATTAGTTTTAGACTTTAAGATAATGGGGCAAAAAATAAAAAATAAAGTAAAATATTATTCTAGGATTAGATGAGGGCATTTAAAGAATATTAAAAAAAATATTTTTGAAAGTAAGATTTTAGATCTTAAGATTTTGTTTGTGCATGAGGATGTTAATGTTATATGGGAAAAAGTGGCTAGTGATATTAAAAATATTATAAAAGATGTGCTTGGAGTATCAAAGGGAAAAGCTCCTAATAGTAAAAATAGTTGGTGGTGGAATCCAAATGTGCAAGAAAAGATAAAAAATAAAAAGATTTGCTATAAAAATATGTTTAAATGTAAAAATTCTGATAATTGGAAAAGATATAAAGAGGCGTGTAAGGAATCTAAGAAAGTGATATGCGATGCAAAGACCTTAGCTTTTAATGATTTATATGATAGATTAGATACTAAGGAAAGAGAAAGATATATGCATAAGTTAGCCAAACAAAGAGACAGGAGTAGTAAGGATTTAGTTCAAGTAAAGTGCATTAAGGATGAAGATCAAAAAATACTTTTCTAGAAGATGATATTCAAAAAAGGTTGATGAGATATTTTGTTAAACTTTTTAATGAAGAATGTGAAAATACGATTGACTTTAGTGATCTTAGCACCCTAAATGAAAATAAAGATTTCTATTTTTACCAGCGTATTAGTAACACTGAAGTTAGAGAGGCTTTAAAGAAAATGAAGAGTGGAAAAGCTGTTGGACCTGATGATATTCCAATAGAGGTGTGGAAATGCTTAAGAAATGAAGGAATTTCTTGGCTTACTAAACTTTTAATACTATTTTGAAGACTAAAAAGATGCCATATGAGTGGAGAATAAGTGTGTTAATTCCTATTTTTAAGAATAAAGGGAATGCACAAGATTGTGTGAATTATAGAGGAATGAAGTTAATGTGTCATATGTTTAAACTATGGGAGCGAGTTGTGGAGCGTAGGTTGTAGCGTGATACT
This sequence comes from Dendrobium chrysotoxum, assembly GCA_019925795.1. Lineage (NCBI taxonomy): Eukaryota > Viridiplantae > Streptophyta > Magnoliopsida > Asparagales > Orchidaceae > Dendrobium > Dendrobium chrysotoxum. Next base: position 50,951,631 of record CM034308.1, read on the forward strand.
AATATTTCCCAAAATCAATTTAGATTCATGCCGGGTAGGTCTACTATAGAAGCCATACATTTATTGAGAGGTTTGATGGAGAAATATAGAGAGAATAAGGAGGATCGACATATGATATTTATTGATTTAGAGAAAGTATATGATAAAGTTCCATGAGAAGTGTTATGGAGAGTTCTTGAAAAGAAAGGAGTTAATAACACTTATATTCAAATTATTAAAGATATGTATGCAGGAGCTATTACTTGTATTCAAACACAAGGTGGTTTGACCAAGTATTTTCCTATTTTAGTTGGATTACGTCAAGGATCAGCCTTAAGTCCATATCTTTTTGCATTAGTCACGGATGTTCTCACTAGACATTCATAAGAGGATGCACCTTAGAGTATGCTTTTTGCAGATGATATTCTCCTTGTTGATAAGACTAGAGAGGGAGTTGAAGGGAAACTTGAATTATGGAGGTCAATCTTAGAGTCTAAAGGTTTTTGTTTGAGTAGATCTAAAATGGAATATATAGAGTGTAATTTTAGTAGTAATAGACCTAGTATGGGGATTGTGACTTTGGGTGATCAAGTCATTAATAAGAGTACACATTTTAGATATCTTGGATCTATTATTCAGAGTGATGGTGAAATAGATGGGGATATTTTCAGTAGAATTTAAGTTGGATGGTTGAAGTGGAGGAATGCATCGGGCTTGTCATGTGACAGAAAGTCCCCCTCAAACTTAAGGGAAAATTCTCTAGGATGGTGGTGAGACTTGCAATGCTTTATGTGTTGAATGTTGGCCATTAAAAGAGAAGCATAATACTAAGTTAAGTGTTATAGAGATGAGGATGCTCAGGTGGATGAGTGGCTTTACCCTTAGAGATAGGATACGAAATGAGCATATATGTGAAAAGGTTGGAGTAGCTCTAGTGGAAGATAAGATTAGAGAGAGTCGCCTTAGATGGTTTGGTCATATAAAATGGCAGCCTTCCAATGACCTCATTAAGAAAGTAGAGGTATTAGATTTGACTTATGTTAAGAAAGGTAGAGGTAAACCTAAAAAGACTTGGTTAAAAATATTAGAAATAATTTTTCTTCATTAGATTTAAATGAGAATTTGACTTTTAACAAGACACAATGGAGAGAAAGGATTCATGTAGCCGACCCCACGTAGTGGGACAAAGGCTTGATGTTATTATTGTTGTTGAATAATTCATTAATAAGTAATTAAGTATAATAAATAAAAATTATAAAATACATTAAAATTTGAATAAAATTAATTAAAAATTGAAAGTTTATTATTTAAATTTAAATAACTTTATTTAAATAAAATTTAATTTTAAAATTAATTTTTAATTATTAATTAAATAAATTAATTTATAATTAATTAAATATAATAAATAAAATTAAAAAATTCATAAAAATTCAAATAAAATTCAGAGATTTATAATCTAAGTTTAAATGAAATTTTTGAATAATTTTAAATATTATGTTATCAATAAATCATTAATAAATAATTAAAAATTAATTAATATTCAATAAATAATTAAAAATTTCAAATATTATAAAAAAATTCAAAAAAATTCAAATTAAATTTTAATTCATTTAAAATGAATTATTTTGATAATTTAATTTATTAAATTATATTTTAATCAATTAAATTTGTTGATTAATTTGAATTAATTGAATTAAAGTCTTTATGTCCAAAGCCTGATTCCTTTTGGAAGGCATTTGGGCAATAAATTTTTAAGACCTTTAACTCACTTAAACAATCAAAAGATCTCCTATGTGTTGTGTTAATTCCTTTCAGGAGAGCACTAATCATTGGATTTGGGGATCTTCAAACAATTAATAACATACTGACCTTATACCACGTACTAGATTCCACCTGGAGAGTACATTGTATTGGATTTTAAGGTCCCTTTCTCTTCCTCTAATAAATTTTGGAGGCTCTCATATGTTCACCTATCCTATATAGAGGATGGGTGTTTATCTTGAAAGCCTTAGGACTTATAAATTGATAACTCCTTACACTTAGGGAGCTATTAATCTATAAGTTCTTTAAAACTAAATCAACAACTCTAATCTCTAAAAATTGGAATGATTTAAAATTTGAATACACATCATTTAAACTTCAATTAAATCCCCTTTTGGCCTTTAATGGATAAAACTTAAAAATATATGCAATTTAAATAATAAATACATATAGGATATATCAAAGCCACATTACCGTTTTCACACATTTAGATGATTTGCTAGGATAACCAACTTTAGACTAGGCTAGGCCAGTGGATTGTTGTGGTTTGATTGTGGGTGTCTTACATAGAGAGCACCTTTATGTGTTTGCTTACTTTTCTGCAAAAGATAGCATACCACATTTCTTTTTTGTTAGTGTACCAGAGAACAAAGTGAATGAGTGAGGGCCGTATACTTTATGAAAGTTCATGAGGGTGGTTAAACCCTAAAGAACTAGTCTCAAGGCTAACCAAGAGGGGTGGTGAATTAGTTATTTAAAAATTCTTTACCAAAATGAGAAATTAAAATTTTTTTTGAAATATTTTTGAATATTTTAAAACAAACAACTTGTGCGGAAGTAGTTAATAAAATTAGAGTTTTTAACCACATATTAAATCACAGAAAAATACAAAAATTAAAGTGCAAAAAAATAATCAGAAAGAACACACCATATTTATAGTGGTTTGGTCAAGTTGACCTATGTCCACTCCTTAGAGACTACCTCTCCAAGTATTGTACTAAACAGAAGTGACTTTCCTTTTGCTCCCAGAGCAAGGCAGAGAAGCCCTTACAAAATCTTTCCACGAACCTGGTGAGGAAGAGAACCTTGAATCCTTTTACTCCGTCCTGGAGTAGGCAGAAACCTGAAAATTCTTTTTCATTCTCCTGGTGAAGGCAAAGAACCCAGAAATCCTTTTACTCCCTCTTGGAGTAGGCAGATAACCTAACAATCCTTTTTCACCCTCGTAGTGAAGGTAGAGAACCTGACAATCCTTTTTACTCCCTTTTGGAGTAGACAGAGAACCTCGATCTGATGCTGATAATCGTCTCTCCAGAGCCACCAAGGAACCAAGGATTAAGAAGAAAGAAGACAATCGAATCCTTGCTTGGAGCAACCTTTATGAATCCCCTCATAAACTCCCCCTCATAAGATCCTCTCTCTCCCCCAAACTCTCCTTCTCCTTCTCTAAGGTCTCTCAGATTAGAATAGTAGCAAAAGATTTTCTAAAAAGCAAAATTAGAGAACTTAAATAGGAGACCTCTAAAAAAGCCCTGATTTTCAATTTTACGTAAAAGATCGTCCAGGACGATCCTATGATCATCCTATATGATCAGTACAAAATAACCCTTTCAGCCAAGATAATCACCTTTGCTCTGTACGATCAGTAGCAATATTTTGTATAGATCATCCCATATGATTATGCGATCATCCGGGATGATTTGTTCAATGTGGTTGGCAATCGATAAATCGTCCCGCAATAGTCTCGGGATGTCCAAGAAGATATCCTGGATGATTAGTTCAAGATGGGTTTAAATCAACAAATTATCCCACAACCCTCTCAGGACATCCAGGATGATTCCTTAGATGATCAGAAGAAAATTATGAGTTTTTTCTTGGACGATAGGATATCATCCAACAAAATAAAAAGGATCATTCAGGATGATCCAAGTAGATCATCCTATATGTATGACTGATCAATCTAACCATAATTAATCTCCTAATCAAAGGATTATTTTAGGCATGATTATCATGAATTATCCAGGATGATATGAATCATCCGGTATAATTAGAATAAAATTTGAAAAATAAAATATTGCCTAAAATATGGTTGGCGGCTATTTTTCTCAATCTGTACTGATCGTCCTGTATGATATAAATCATCCATGATGATTAGTTAAGCAAACTTAATTATCAGGGATAGGGTTTCTATTTTTAACTGATCATCTATTATACGATATGATCAAAAATAAAAAAAACTCAAACTCAATAAATTTCTCCACTTAAGTGTATGTCTGCAAGGTTACTTAGCTTCGATCATAGTACATTTAACTCAAGAAAAGGTAAAAAGATGTATTGGAATAGAAATTATAGAATGAATCATTCCTAGTCTACCTTATCTTAAGCTGATTGACATTCTAAGTTAACTTGTGGACCTGAAAGGTTAGTGAGCAGGGCAAACAAAACAAATATGCAAAAATAGCAGTAGTAAAGAAATAATATTGTTTGTTATCATCAAAATTGTTATACTTGGGCCTAGATTTATAATAATCTCCCCATTTTTTATGATGGAAAACATCACTGTAAAAAAATTTTCAAAGCCAGGAAAATTTTATTTTTGTTCTTTTCTCACTTTTTTATTTTTTATTTTTTAAATGAGACATAAAAAATAGAACAGAAGTAGAACAAAATAGATTCCACTAAAACATAAACACACGACATAAACAATATACTACTCCCCATTTTGAAAACAAAAAAAGGAGGAAAAAAACATTAAAATAGAATAAAGTATAAAAATAAAGTCGAGGATACACATAGAAAGAAAAGCCCTGACAAACTAGAAAGAAGAACTTGGATTATTTGGAGGTGGTGGTGGCTAAAAGTATCGGGAAAGAGAGGCAAACCGCTCACAAAATTAGGCTATATCTTGGTCATGATGCTACTGCTGCCGGATGGCGTAGTTTTCAAATCGAGCAATATCCTCTACATGTTGTCGTTGCTTCTCAGAGACATATGATTCAAACCTAGCCTCCCACTGATCGAACCTTTGAACCAACTGATCAATTTAAGGTTGCTGGCTGATAGGCGTAGGTGCAGGAATAGGACCTTCCTCTTCTTCCCCAGGCTCCTCGTGCACATGGTGATGACGAGTACTGTGAAGGGTGTGGAAGGAGATATTGGAGTAGAAGATAGGGTGGTGATCAGGTGGTATAGGGAATTGAAGGTTGTATTTTGATTCAAGGACATATGCAATTAGATGTCCTAAGGCCAAGTTTGGCTTTTTTTTGGCCTGGATCCCTAATGCAGGTTAAATGTTCAGTATACTGGATGATAAGATCAGGTCCATTAAATTGACTATTGGCCATGATGTAGTAGGTGGTGAGTGAAAGGATATGAGTATTGTGAATTCGGTCCCTAGCTTTAAGAATAATTGTGTTACGAAGGATGTGCTGGATGGTTCGAGCATCTTTAACTAAGGTATTGACTGAGGAATCATGAAATGGAGCATTGGTTTCCCTAAGAGTATTGTTAACATGGGTCCAATTGAAATTAGGTTTAGAAGTTAAGACATGGAGTTTGTCTTCAGTGGTGGACATGTGAAGGAATTCATAGAATTCCTGATAGGTAATCTCTACAGGCTTTTGATTCACATAAGATTGCAGAGCAGTAAAATTAGAATTAAGGCGAAGGCTTGCAAAGAATTCGAACAGAAGTTCAAAGTTGAAAGGGAAGGTAAGAGTAAGAATAAATCCAAGAGTTGTGTTAACGAATAGGTGTAGTACCTAAATTTTAGAGTAGATTGATTGATGATTTTGGAGGGGTTGATACTAGTAGATTTGTAGTGGGGGTAAGCAGCTTCATCCCCTACTTCAGTAAACTTGGGATCAACAGCACTCTTGGAAGAGCTGCCTATGAGGGCATGAGATCGTTTACCACTAACCATATTTAAGAATTGAGAGCTTGAAAGAGAGAAATGAGATTTGGAATTCCTTGAGTAAAGAATAAGGCTTGAGATTGGCTATATATAGAATCGAGAAAATCATCTAGAATGATCATGAGATCATCCAAGATGATCAACCATAATAATTATCATCCAGACGATTCATCAAAAAGGTGGTCATATCATTCAGGACGATCAAAAATTGTCCAGGATGATTAGACACATGTGATCATCCTGAGGATTCAGCTTGTACGATCATTAACTATGCAGATCATCCAGGACAAACAAGTGGATCATCCAGGATGATTGGTAATTATGGATTATACCAACTGAATTCAAATTGTCCAACCATTTTTGCCACATGGATCGTCCAGGATGAACAGGTGGATTATTCAGGATGATTACCAATAATAGATTCATATTAGCCATTGAATGTGGGTTGAATAATGATTTGATCATATCATCTAGGATGATGTGGATCATCTAGGATGATGTGAACAAAATTTTAGAATAATTGAATGATGGAGAGGGATTATCAGGAAGGATCCAAAATATAAAAGATCAACTCAAAATACCATAAAACAGTAACAAAATAAAAAAAAATACAATAAAAACCAACCATTAAAACAAAATAAGGATTTTTTTTAAAATTGATCAGCTCTAGTAAATGATAGTTTTACTTCAGTTTTAAATTTAAAAACTCGAAAGAAATAAATCAACAATGTTGAAATCCAGAAAGGTTAGAAAATTGATTTTGTAAACCCTACCTCGGACACCTCATAGGTTAAAGTTTCATTTAAACAAAAATCTAATTAAAAAAAAGAAATTAGATAAGAAAAGTAATCTTTTCAAATTTCATTCTAGATAAATATCTGATAAAATAGCATTAAAAAGTAAAGAATCATGAATCATGATTTTTAATCTGAAGTGTTTGAAAATATTAAGTGGCACGTGGATTCTTCTAAGATTTTTAAAGATTTGAAAGGGAAGGAAGCTTATTTCTTTGTGGCTTATTTTGTGCCTCTTTTTCAGTTATTTGGCACACTTTGTGCATCTTTTGATTTTTGATAGACTTTGTATCTTGCAATTAATTAGCGAACATTATACATCTTTTCAATGTTGGGCTCATTTTGTGCATATTTTCATTTCTTTTGCAAGCTTGCTTCCTTTCATAACCTCTAAAGACTCTGAGTTATAAAATTATCTTCCAGGTATAAGAGAAAAAAAAACTCACTCTCTAATATAAGGAAGAGTAAACCACAAAATAGAATCATACTCATATGATAAATGCAACCACCTGATTAAAAAAATACGAAAGTGATTCAATGATTTGGAATACTATTTATATGAGATAGATTACTGTAGGAAGATAAAATATATCTCTATTTCAAAGTCCAACATTTTAATATTGAAATAAAATTTGATTCAAAAAGAAAAATATATCATTAAAGGAATTAGAGGAAGAAAATAATCATTAATATTTCTTCCTTTAACTATTTTAGAGAAGTCAATCACTACTTATAAGCTTTTAAATAAAAATAAGGTAAAAATCTCATTTGAAAAGCAAGTTCATCTGCAGAAGTGTGCAGTGATCTGATTCTTAAAATACTGAAGAAAAAACAACAGGATATCAAAAATATAAAACAAAAATATATAAAAATAAATAAACAAACAAATCAAACAAAACACTAACAGTAGAAACATAAACAGAAAGCATCATTTTCAAGCATGAATATCTATTTCACCTAATCTGGTTCTTAAGGTGCTAAAGGTTTCAAAGGCTAGTGGTTTTATAAAGATATCTGCAAGTTGATTTTTAATGGCTACATGGTGTAGCTCCATGTCTCTTTTAGTAATATGGTCCATAATAAAGTGGTGCCTGATATCTATGTGTTTGGTCTTGGAGTGTTGGATTAGATTCTTTGAAATATAGATGGCACTAGTGTTATCACATAGGATTAAAATTGTGCTTACAAGAAGTCCTTGATCTAGAATTTATTGCTTTAACCAAAGGACTTAGGCCACACAACTTCCTAAAGTAATGTATTTAGCTTTAGTTGTAGACAGTGCAACTGAGTTCTATTTTCTACTGGACTAAGAGACTAAGGATTGTCCTATGAATTAACATGTCCCAGAAGTACTTTTCCTATCAACTCGACATCCTATAAAATCTGAATCAGAATATTCTATGATTTTAAAAGAGGTGCTATTCCTAGGATACCAAATTCCCAAGTCTTGGATCCCTAAGATATATTTAAGGATTCACTTAACAACAGTCAGGTGGGACTCCTTTGGATTAGCTTGAAATCTAGCATAGAGGTAAACACTAAATATAATATCAGGACTGCTAGCAGTCAAGTAAAGAAATGATCCAATTATTCTTCTGTATTCCTTTTGATCAATAGATTTTTCATTTGAATCCTTATCTAACTGAACACTAGAACTCATGGGAGTGTTGATTGGCTTGGCTTTATCCCTTTCATATTTCTTTAGGATATCCTTAGTATATTTTAACTGATTAAGAAAAGTTCCACCATCCCTTTGCTTTATGCTAAATCCTAAAAAGTAAGTCAATTCTCCCATCATACTCATTTTAAACTCTTTACTCATTATTTTTAAAAATTCATCACATAGGTTTTCATCAGAAGATCCAGATAGAATATCATCAATATCGATTTAGACAATAGGTAATTTATCTCTAACCTTTTTTATAAATAGGGTGGTGTCTACGCACCCCTTAATAAAGGTTTTTTCTAGTAGGAATGTGCTAAGTCTTTCATACCATGCCCTAGGTGCTTATTTTTGTTAATATAAAGCCTTTTTTAATTTGAACACATAATTAAGAAATTGTGAATTTTCAAAGCCTAGGGGTTGCTCAACATACACATCTTCTTTTATCACCCCATTTAGAAAGGCACTATTAACATCCATTTGAAACAATTTGAATCCCTTAAAATAGGCAAAGGTTAGTAGCACCCTATTAGCTTCTAATCTAGCTACAGGGGTAAAGGTCTCTTTAAAGTTAATTCCTTCTATCTGATTATACCCCTTAGCCACTAATCTTACTTTATTTCTCACCACTATACCCGAATCATTTATTTTGTTTTTGAAAACCCATTTATTTCCAACCACAGTCCCATTTATTTCCAACCACACTTTGGTCCTTAGGTCTTTTAACTAGCTCCCAGACATCATTCCTTACAAATTAATTTAACCCTTCTTGCATGGCTAGGATCCAGAATTCATCAGATAAGGATTGATTTAGGTTGGTGGGTTCAATCATTAAATGAAGGTAGAGTGGTTTACTTCTTTTTTAAGTCTATGCCTAGTTCTAACACCTTCAGATGGGTCTCTTAAGAGCAGTTCTTTAGGATGACTTGAAGAATATCTTCATTCTTTAGGCAATGAAACTTTAGGTTCTACCCTTTCCTCCAAATTTATAGATTCTACTCCTTTGGTAACTTCTACAACCTCTTCTTCTTCTATCCAAGACCCTCCAGAATTATCAGATTCATCAAATACAATATGAGTGGTCTCCTCAACTACCAGTATTTTTTTATTGAAGACTCTATAGAATTTCCCAACACTTGAATAACCTAGAAACACTCCTTCATTAGATTTTGGGTCAAACTTTCCTAGTTGATACTTCCCATTTTTCAGAATGAACACTTTACATCCAAAGATATGAAGGTTAGAGAGGTTGGGTGTCCTACCCTTAAGAATTTTATAAGGTGTCTTGTTTAGCTTAGATCTAAGATTTAGCATATTCAGAACATAACAAGCTCTATTCACCGCTTCTACCCAAAAGTAATTAGGAAGTGAGTATTCAGCTAACTCGGCTCTAGCAGCTCTACCAGGGTCCTATTCTTTCTTTTAGCTACCCCGTTCTACTGAGGGATTCTAGGAGCAAAAAAGTTATGATCTATCCTTTGCTCCTTACAGAAAGACTCAAATTTTTCATTCTCAAATTCTCCACTATGGTCACTATGAATGGTTAATATTTAATAACCTAGTTTTCTCTGAATCCAAGTGGAAAAAGATCTAAACTCCTCAAATGATTCACTTTTATGAGATAGAAATCTAACCTAAACAAATCTCAAATAATCATCAACTATCACATACCCAAAGACTTTTCCTCTTAGGCTTGAAGTGTTAATAGGTCTAAAGAGATCCATGTGAAGGACTTCTATGGGTTTGCTAGTATTAATGTATTTGATTGTGTGGAAGGAGGATTTGACTTGCTTTTCTAACTAATAGGCATCACAGGTGGTCCTTAGTGAACTCTAGTTTGGGTATTCCTCTCACTAAGTCTTTTTGGGTGATCTTCCTAAGGCTTTTTCATTCTTGCATAGCATAATCTCTTATGCCATAACTATGATTCATCAGCAATTATTTTTAAGCAAAGAGCAGTATCAACTTTAAAGCAATTTAGATCCAGCATGTAAACACTATTGATCCTTTTTCCCTACAAAATAATTTTGTTATTTAAGCTTATAATATAGCTAGTTGGTAGAAATTTTATGCTAAAGCATTTATCACAGAGCTAGCTGATGATGAGCAAATTATATTTTAATCAATTTATAAGAAAAAAAATTTTAATGATAAAATTTTTTAATCACCAATTATACTTGATCCCATTACTCTCATGGTGGTTTTGTCTCCAAGTGTTACCTTGCCTCCTATCCTAGCCTCAAGCAAAATGAATTGATTTGTATCTCTAGTCATATGCCTTAAGCATCAGCTGTCTAGGTACCACATACTCTCATGAGGCCTTTTGTGAGAGTACACCTATAAAATCATACGATGTTAGATTTGGGAACCCAAACAGGTTTGGGTCCCATCTTATAAAAATAAGAGTGAGATGTATGCATGCTATGCTGTAAAGTTTATAATTTTGGTCTCCACACCAAATGTGTTCTACGGTGAATGGTGCAAGTGTGGGAGATATGTCCTAGCATGCCACAAGAAAAATATCTAATACCAAGAAAAGGGTTTAGTAATCTATTTGGGTTATAGTGCCTCTTCCTAGGTTTGAATAATGCATGCTTTATTGAAAGTTTTTGAAACTCTTCCAGTGCATATGGTTTTTTATTTTCCTTGAAGGTAGTTAATTCAGCTTCTAAAAACTTATTTGCACTTTCAAGAATTGAATTTTTTTAATTTTTAATGCATTCTTCCTACTGTCTAAATCAGATGCAAGGGTATCTAAGTACTTGTATTCTTTTTCTAATTCAACATACAATGTTTTCAAGGAATCATGCTCAGTAGTTAAATCAAGATGATTTTTGTTCAAGAATCAAATTCATCTAATAAAGCCATGTGACTGTTATCCAAAGTGGAATGATCTTTCCTTAGAATTTCATACTCTTTTTGTAGATTTAAAAAATCAATTTTAAGGCTAGCATGTGCTTTCTTGAGATTCCTATATAAAGAATGAATTATCTCTAAAACTTTAAGTAATTGATCATATGTAAGCTCACATACCTCTTCTTGATCAGAGTGATCAAGATGATCATCAGGCATTAAACACAAGTTTGTTATCTGATATTCTTCTTCAATTTTAGAGAAGTCTGATGCTGAGTCCACCCAGAAAGTCTTTTGGATCCTTTTCTTGTCGTTCTTAAACTTATGTTTTTCCTCACCCTTCTCCTTGCTTGGGTGAGCCTTCAAAGTTGAGCAATCAGACTTCAAATTCCTTGGATTCCTACATTCAAAATAAATAACATCAGAAGAAACTTTAGAATATTTAGTCCACTTCTGATGATGCTTCTATTTTTTCCTTAAGAAGCTTTTAAATTATCTTGTTATTAAAGCAATATCATCATCATCAGAACCAGAAGGATCAGTGTTAGAATCATTACCCTTCAAGGCTACAGTTTTCTCTTTTTTCTTGTCACCTGCATCTGGCTCCCCTTCGTTCACTCCTTGCTTCTAAGTAATTAGTGATCCATGTAAGTTATCAATTGAATAAACATTTAATTCCTTAGATTCAATAATCGTAGTAATTTTTGCATCATAGGAAGAAGGTAAACATATCAGAATCTTATTCACTTTTTCATAATTTATGAGTTCTCTTCCTAAGGCATGCAGGGATGTAACAATTTGTGTAAACTTAGTCTACATTTTAAAAATTATTTCACTAGGTTTCATGTGAAAAAGTTTATAATCATGAAGTAGGATGTTTAGCATAGATTGTTTAACTTTATTTGTTCCTTCATAAGTAATACAAAGTTTGTCCAAAATTTTTTTACTAGTAGAACAAGTGGAAATACACATTTAATCTTCAGATTTTAATGCACAGAAAAAATAGTTCAAATATTTAACATTTAGTTGTGCTAGATCTCTATCATCAGTTGTCCATTCAGCAAAAGAAATTTCAATTTTAACACCATTTATAAGTCGATAAGGTGCAGAATAACCTTCCCTAACAGGCATGCACATGCGATAATTAATTGATTATAAAAGGTGGACATGCAAGTTTTCCAAAAATTAAAAGGAATATTATTAAATAGAGGTGGTCGAGTAATTAAATAGCCTTCCACGGTGTTGTGATTACCAAAGTTAGCCATTGATCAAAACTTAGAAGTTTTCTTAAACTTAATTTGTGAATCCTGCTCTAATACCACTTAAAACTTTGTGAGGGTGGTTAAACCCTAAAGAACTAGTCCTGAGGCTAACCAAGAGGTAGGGGGGGGGGGGGGGGGGTTGAATTAGTTATTTAAAAATTTCTTTAACAAATCAAGAAATTAAAAATCTTTTTGAATATTTTTAAACAAAGAACTTATGCGGAAGTAGTTAACAAAATCATAGTTTTTAACCACAGATTAAATAAAAAAATATATAAAAATTAAAGTACAAAAAAATAATAAAAAAGAATACACCAGATTTATAGTGGTTTGGTCAACTTGACCTACATCCACTCCTTGGAGATTCCCTCTCCAAGTATTATACTAAATAGAAGTGACTCTCCTTCTGCTCCCACAACAAGGCGGAGAAGCCATTACAAAATTTTTCCACCAACCTGGCGAGGCAGAGAACCATGAATCCTTTTACTCCCTCCTAGAGTAGGCAGAGAACCTAAGAATTCTTTTTCACCCTCTTGGTGAAGGCAGAGAACCCGAGAATCTTTTTACTCCCTCCTAGAGTAGGAAGAGAACTTGACAGTCCTTTTTACCCTCCTGGTGAAGGCAGAGAACCTGATAATCCTTTTACTCTCTCCTGGAGTAGACAGAGAATATGGATCTGATGTTGATAATTGTCTCCCTAGTGCCACCAGGGAACCAGGGATGAAGAAGGAAGAAGATGATCGAATCCTTGCATGGAGAAACCTTTATGAATCCCCTCATAAGCTCCCCCTCATAAGATCCTCTCTCTCTCTCCCAAACTCTCCTTCTCCTTCTCTCAGATCTCTCAGGTTAGAATAGCAACAAAAGATTTTCTAAGAAGAAAAATTAGAGAGCTTAAATAAGAGACCTTTAAAAAAGCCCTGATTTTCAATTTTGTATCAAAGATTGTCCAAGAAGATCCTACGATCATCTTGTACGATCAGTACAAAATAACCCTTTCAATTAAGATAATCACCTTTGCTCTGTATGATCAGTAGAAATATTTTATACAGATCATCCCATATGACTATGTGATCATCCCCATACGATTATGTGATCATCCTGGATGATTAGTTTAATATGGTTGGCAATCGGCAAATCGTCCCATAATAGTCTCGGTATGTCTAGGACGATATCCTGGACTATTAGTTTAGGATGGGTTTAAATTGACAAATCATCCTGTAACCCTATCGGGATGTCCAGGATGATCCCTTGGACGATCAAAAGAAAATTATGGTTTTCATCTTGGACGATAAGATATCATCCAATGAAATAAAAAGGATTCTCTGGGTCGATCCAAGTAGATCATCCTGTATGATATGATTGATTAATTTTATCATAATTAGTCTCCTAATTAAGGGATTATTTTAGGCATGATTGTTATGAATCATCTAGGATGATATGGATTGTCCAGTATGATCAGAACAAAATTTGAAAAATAAAATATTTCTTAAAATGTGATTGGCAGCTATTTTTCTCAATATATACTATTCATTCTATATGATATAAATAGTCTAGGATGATTAGTTAAGCAAACTTTAATATCAGGTATGCCCTAATCAAGGTTTTTATTTTTAACTGATCGTCCAAGATGATTTATAATCATCCTGTATGATATGACCAAAAATAGAAAAAACTTAAACTTACCAAATTTCTCCCCCTGAGTGTGTATGTGTAAGGTTACTTAACTTCAGGATCCATCATAGTACATTTGACTCAAAAAAGGTAAAAAGATGCATTGGAATAGAAATTACAGACTGACTCAATCCTAGTCTACTTGATCTTAAGTTGATTGACGTTCCAAGTGAACTTATGGACATGAATGATTAGTGAGCAGGACAAACAAAATAGATATGCAAAAATAGCAGTAGTAAAGAAACAGTAATATTTGTTATCATCCAAATTGTTATACTTGAGCCCAGATTTGTAACACTTTACTTTCTTTACTTTTTTGTACATATAACTGCTCATAATGCACTCATACCTGTATTTATTTCCTGCTTTTAAATTCTTATAAAGTAGAATATTCCTAGGGATGATGTACTTGTAAAGAAAATTTATAAATTTTAATTTCACAAAATCTTGTATATAGATTATGTTATACAATGTTTTGAGTTGTAAAAGAGTCAAAGATAACTACTTATACATATACAGGAGGGGCTCCAAAAAGTAATGTCCTCTTTTATGAGGATGTTCCTTTTTGGAATTCCATAGAAGACTTGGAGCCTGAAGACCATTAAGTAGTTGTATTTAATTCTAGATTTTTCTTATAGGATAAGAATCCAGGTTTATTGTCGTTGGGGCCTGGCCACCATTACTTTACTATATTAATAAAACTAGCTCTTTTATATATCATGTTAATCATGCATCATAAATATAGGAGCAGATTTTCATTTTTTTTGTAAGCATACTCTACTGCATTTGATTTAAATTTCTTTAACCATTCCTTGATTCTTAGGATAGAGCCATCTAAAATCATGCATTCATCGACAATTATTGTGATTAGGATTGTTAGCGGGCAGCTCACTCTAGGTAAGTGGTAAGTCCAGATTATATACACTATTCTCTTCGCACATTCTTTCTTTCAGTTAAATTTAAATCTTCAAATCTAATTCAAAAATTTATAATCTAAAGCCTGTATTTTAAAATTTAAATTAGCCCAAATATTTTTTTAAACTTATATTTATTTTAAAATTATTTAGTCTTCATTTTAATTGAGAGTATTCTCTTACGAGATGTAATTAACTATAGGGGCTTTCCCCTATAGGGAGTCTAGATCCTAGAATAAAACAAAACCCTACCCTGGTTTGCTTTCTAAGGTAGGGGAAAAATCTATGAACGTAGACTTTGTTTTATCTATATTTTAAAATTTAAATTCATAATTAAAGATACGTGGATACTTAATTTACTTTTACAGTAGATCGAATATCCTTTATATTTAATTATGGAAATAAATTCATGATTTATTCTCCTAATTGGAACGATAGAAGAATGTGTTTATTATCCTTTGGGATGATTTATACATTCCATATGCTGCATCCAATTAGGGAAATAGATCATAGTTTTCTTTCTTTTAAATCGATAAAAGGACATTAGTCTACTCTTCAGGGTGGTATAGTGTCCAACTATGCAGATTTGATCGAATGGAAATATTAAAATATAAATAAAGTAGATCGTGTGGGACTCAAAGTATTTTAATATATAAAAATATTTCTCATATTATTATAACAATATTAAAGTTTTAATAGTTCTTATACATCAAAAGAAATAAAATGCATAAAAAATGTTTTTATAAACACTCTAGGCGGAATCTATATCCTTCCTCTCTTGCTAGGCCGATGTAGGCGTAGGTTAATTTTTGCAATATGCTCTCTCATTCTTCTAAGCTCATCTGGTATCTAAATGTTCATGTTCGCTTGTATTTTTTAGACATTTTCTAACTCTGCTATCAAGTTAGCCACTTATTGTCTATATAAACTCTCTTAGCTTCTTGTTGAGTAGTTGATAATATAAGAGGCCTATCCCTCATACATATAGGCCTATGAGACTAATCCATAAATTCATCACTTATGCATTTTGCCTGTCACCTGCAACCAAGTGTGGTAGTTAGAATTATCTATGGAACCTCTAGAGGATCCCTCTCCAACCACAGCCTAGCTCTCTCAAAGCCCTCTATAATCATCCAACAAAATATAACATAATATTAATCATCATATAATCATCACTTATAATATTTTTATAAGTATAATATCCTTATATACTTATATATGCTCTACTCGCTCGCTCATTCACCCACTGTTGGTCCTCCTATCTCTTATGAGTGTGGCTATGTAACTCAACTACAGTGGGTTCTCTATTAAGCAACTGCCTCTGTAATATACTTAGATTATCATGCATAAACAAAAAAATATTAAAATCTATTATAATTCTTATCATTCATCATATATGTAAAGCTCGTAGATGCATATGAATATTATAATCTAAAAATGTTGGGCAAGTAAAACAATCAACTAATTGGCACATCCTTCCACCTTGTCTTTCTTCACAGAATTTGGTTTAAACCTTGGCACGTTACATTGATAACATGCAATTTCTGACAAATTCTCCCCGTAGTATAACATGCATCTATTAACATAGTAACATATTTTTATAACTATCAAACTAAGTTTGAAAACTAATTTTTTAGACTAATATAAATCTATTAGAATTATATTATCTATTAGAGTATAAATCTCCTTAAGTAGGCCAATAAATTGATTAAAGTATTCTCTCGATATATTGTATTCTATCTTTATACTTAACCTCTTCACAGCTACAAATAACTTTGAGTGAGTAGTGCACCCATTCCAAATTGATTGTTGTGTAGCGTGTAACATATTATAGAAGTTTTGTGCCTCCTTATTCGGGGATTATTCTATATATTATTGAAATTATACCCTAGTTGAATCATAAATCAAGTCCTTATGCATACTAACTCTATCTTCCTTAACTATGTTGGAACTTATAGATGGGCCATACTAAGAGTTAAAATGAGGCTCGTACTCACCATGTAAAGTCCAATACCAATATTCTGGCATGAATCCTCTGTGATATAGATCAATAGTAATCTCATCTGGTGTGAGGTAGGCTTGATTTTTGTATTTGGAATATAGACAATGAAACCTTCCCTCTAATATAAAGGAAGGTAATTGACAGCCTGCTTGAATGAAATAATTCACTCAGTTCATAAATCATATATTAATATCTTATGTCTTGGCAACATTTGATTATACATCCAACTTCTATACTTTCAAATATCTAGAACACACATGGATTATAAATTCCTGCAACCAAATAATGAGATTTGTATCAATTTAAAAAAATTAAATAATATATGTAATAGTGATGATTTTAGGAGTTTGCATGGATAGTTGTGCGCCTTCATCACACACTCATTGTATATTGGGAAACAAAAGAGTGTGTGTCAATTAGTGCAACACCCTAATACATCTAGTTTCCCATTCGAGTCATCAGAAGGTCACCATTTCATTTAACCAAACCATCTATGGTGACTCTCTCTAATCTTATCTTCCACTGTAGCTACAATAACATTTTCATGTATATGCTCATTTCATATTCTGTCTTTGAGAGTAAATCCACTTATCCACCTAAGCATCCTTGACTTTGAAACACTTAACTTAATATTATGCTTCTCTTTTAATGGCTAATATTTTACACCATAATAAAGCATTGCAGGCCTCACCACCATATTTTAGAATTTTCCCTTAAGTTTGAGGGGAACTTATTTATGACACAATAAGTTCGATGCATTCCTCCATTTTAACCATCCAACATGAATTCTGCATCAATTGAAGACCTCACTACTTGTGGTCGACTACACAAATTCCTTTTCTCCATTGCATTATGTTCAGAGTCAAATTCTTATTTACATCTAATAAAATAAAGTTCATTAATTCTATTACTTTTTAACCAGTTCTTTTTAGGTCTACAGCTACCTTTTTTAATATAGGCCAAATCTAATACATATTATCTCTTAATCAGGTCATTGGAAGGTTGACATTTTATGTGACCAAACCTTCTAAGTTGATTATTTCTAATCTTATTTGCCAGTGGAACTACTCAAACCTTTTCACATATATACACATTCTGCATTCTATCTTTATAGTAATGCTACAAATCCACCTAAGGTTCCTCATCTTTGCAACACTTAACTTAATATTATGTTTGAGGATAATTTTTTTATCACATAATAATCCTGATGCATTCCTCCACTACAATCATGCATATAACATGAATTTTACTAATAAGATCTCCATCTGTTCAATCATCACTATGAAGAATAGACTCATGATAAGGAAGAAAGATGGATACCTTCTCAATGAGTAAGGAACATTGTTGAATGAGGCAAGAGGAAGGAATGTCATCAAAGGAGGTGAGACAATCGCAGTGAGAGGGGAGACTGATATGAACGATAAGGAAGAGTGACTTTGGATGCTTTGGAGGAGGCAGGGGAACGTCATCGAAGGAGCTGAGATCTCTAAAGGGTGAGGATTCAGATGCTACAAGAAGGAAAATTATCGAAGAAGGTAGGGTAACATCGTCGATTGAACGGTAAGGAAGTGTGATTTTGGATGCTATAAGAAGGAACACCATCAAAGGAGGAAGGGGTTGAAGGAGATCCATAATGAGCTCAAGAAGGAACATCGTCAAAGGAAGTCATTAAAGGAGGTAGCGGTCAAAGGAGGTCCTAGAATGAGCGAATGAAAGAAATGGCCAGTTAGCTAGTTTAGATAGGGTCATTTACATCAAATTTATGGCAGATTTGTGATAGATTTTCGATAAATTTATGATGAAAAATTTGTCACAAATTTGCGATGGATTTTTCATCATAAATATGTCATAAATAATTTGACAAAAATTTTTGTCGTAAATCTGTCACAATATCAGAGATGAAATTTTTTTGTCGTAAAGTCTACCACATATCCGCCCTAATTTGTCAACTTTCTTGTAGTGTATATGTGCTGAATGAAGTAATAAAGTGATAGAGTAGAGTGTTAAATCGACGAAGAAGTTTTCTTTTTAGAAATAAACCACTATCATTTACTTTTAATTACATAATTATCATACTAAAATAAAAATGTTGGTTGTCGAGATTTAATCATTAAATAAAATAGTAAAAATAATGGATAGAATATTTAAATAAAGCATTTTGGATTGATGAATATAAATTGCATATTTTTCCTAATGAAATTCTTATTGATAATGTAATTCAAAGCATATGCATTCCAAGATCTCTATGAAGCTTGAAGGGGTGAAAAGGATATTTGCTAACCTCCTACATTTATATCATCTCCTTAAGAACCTAGTATATTTTACATTCTATGTCTAGGTATGCAAATATACTATTTCAATATTCCTAGTGTTCTTATATTCCTCCATCAAGGCTATACATCACACTAGATTTTAACTACACATATGACCACAATATGCATTGAATAAAGAATAGGATGATATTAAAAATATCATTTAACTTTATAGCATAAGAATCTTCGTTAGTAGTTAATATATTCTTTACATCATCAATCCAAAACTAAAGAGTTAGCCAGACATGGAAGAAAAGATAAGCAAACTCATTTTCCTTAAAATCATGGAAGAATAAAAATACAAGAGATTAATATCACCAGAAAGGATCAATATATCTCCTTTATATATCTTCCTTAATGTATAGAGTTGCTCAAATAAATACTGACTAAACACTCTACTGACTATATCTAGTACTTCGCTAGTCTTTCTTAGAATTGCCTCTAAGAGAGATCTAAAGAAGTACTCTGAAAAGTACTTGAATTAGGCAAGTGACTGAACTCCCTTATAAATATAATATCACTATTATTTATAGGATAACACAAAAATTGTAGGTGGCACTGTGGTGCTTAAAAGTATTGCACCACAGAGCACATGAAATGAATTAGTGCTCCAGCATTGGATCTTCTGCACTACCGTGATGCTTGCTGATGTGGACCGATTATTTAGTGAATAGTTGCATCACTTCGCTGGCATATTATGTCCCTTAAAAGTTACAACAGCTATGCCACGGTGCTGCTAACTTTTAAACACTATAGTGCTCGAGTGGTAGATTTGGTGCTAAGGCATGATAGATTGTGACACCGCAGTGTTGGAAGATAAGGAATACGCCACTGCTAAGATGATCATTTTGATGACTTGGTGCTTGAAGACTATAAACATGGTGCTGCTAAGCTGAAGTGTGGCATATTTGTGGTGTGGAAAATAACACCACAATATAGAATTGTTGAACATCATGACATTATCCTTTACTTTAGATTTCTACCATTTTTAATTTTTTTCTGCACACAAATTGTCAAAATTGTTTCATATTAGGTTATCTTTATAATCATGTGAGTTTTTGATGATAACACAATTTTTTTGTTTGTTTATTGGTTCTCCTAATGTATGTTGGAAAGTTTGTTGTTGTGTGAACTAACATATTTTTCAGGAAAATCATACTCTAGATTGCTAAAGACTTTAAGACATATTAGATTAAGGGTTATTATAAGTAAAGTTTGTATTTTTTACTTTTCTTAAGTCTGAGAGAGTGTGATTGTATATTAGATAACTGTACACACACACACACACTGGGGGAGTGAGACAAAATTTTTTTAACCTAATCGTACTGTATAATATTATATCGTACTGGACGATTTATCCTTTGTGTCCCTCCGAAACGATGTTGATTGGTGCCTGACTGGAAAAATTTTCTAAGTACATTTCATACTATACAAAATAGGGACATCCTGAACGCCCATCAGAGTATAAAATTAGCTTTGTTTAGACCATCCCATATGATCCAATAAGTTTTTTAAACTGATCGTATGGTACGATGAGGTTTCATCCTGGACGCCAATCAGAGTACAAAATCAGGCCCATCCATATCGTCTTGTATGAACGCACCAGATTTGAACTGATCATCCCATATGAACATGGTTCATACAGATGCTGATCGAAGTATAAAATAGGGTTTGTACACGATCGTACAGACAAAGTAGAAGTTATTGGGAAAATTCTAAACTAATCCTATTATACGAAGTTAGTTCATACAGACTCAGATCAGAGTACAAAATTGGGTCATCCATGTTCATACAAATGAATGCCTCATATATTTTTGAACTGATCGTACGGTACGAAGCTCGATCACTCGGTACGATCCATGTTCGTAAAACTTGAAATTTTCAATTTTTGGATAGTTTTTCTTGTCCTTTATATATAAGGTTCCAAAAAACTTACTGTCTAAAAGTCCTTCCATGAATTTCTCTTTAGTGCTCTTGAGGAGTGTGTTTGGGAGAGTATTTTGAGATGTTGCAAATCTGGTTTTGATGATGACAAACATGTTTCCAGTGTGTTTTGCTTGGCTAATCTGTTTCAGGCACAAAAGACCGCGAGCCACTCAAGCCAACTCAAGATCGGGTCCAAGTGTGTCAAATGTATGATTTTTCTTTTTATTGAGTCAATTGTAATGTAACTGATTCCCTAGCTAAGTAACCTTGCACACACACACTCAGGGAGAGAGATTGAGTGAATTAGAGTTTCTGTTAAAATTTTGTTCAGATCGTCCTGGACGATCTCCACATCGTCCTGGACGATCCAGTTAAAATAGAAACCCTAATTAGGGCGACTAAGTTAAGAGGGTCTGATTGAGCAGATCATCCTGGACGATCTCCGGATCGTACGGGACGATATGCCCAAATCAGAAATTCTCAGCCGCCAGATCAAGTTAGGCAAGTTCTTATTTTTAGGTACTTGGTCTGATTGTCCCGTACGATACGTGTATCATCCCGGACGATCCAGTACAATCATGCCTAATTTAATCTGGTAATTAAGGAAAGCAATTTATTTTTGGTTGATACGATCATATCGTCCTGGACGATCATGATCGTTTAGTGCATTTCAGCTGTACGACCCAAACTGTGTTCAGGATGATTTGGGGCCTTTTTGAACTAATCGTACCGGACGATGACCCTATCGTCCGGGACGATCAAGTCATTTTTTGGTCGTCCAACACAGATTTCTCTGGACGACCCGAACGGTCTTCTGGACGATTTTCCTCAATTTGCACTAATCGTCCCGGACGATCGCAGGATCGTACGGGACGATATGAACAACTTTTTCTACTGATCGTCCAGAAGAGCCTAATCGTCCAGGCTAAAATAGCTGAATTTGAACTGATCGTACAGGATGATCTACCGATCGTCCTGGATGATCTTGGCCGACCAGTTGAGATTTAGGGCAAATTTTAAGCCCTCCTTTAAAAGAACTTTTTCCAATTTTTGGAAAAATCTTTTGCTGCCTTCCTTCCCTGAGAAACCCTAGAGAGAGAGAGAGTTGGGAGAGAGAGAGAAGATCTTGTGAGGGGGAGTTAGTGAGGGATTCATTAAGGTTGCTCCGAGCACGGATCAGAGTCATCTTCTCCGCTCGTCGTCTTTCATCTAGTCGGTGTTCGTCGTGGGAGGATCGTTCGTAAGAAGATCAGGGGTTCTCTGCCCGCTTCAGGTGGAAGCAAAAGGAGTTCGAAGGTTCTCTGCCTGCTTCAGGAGGAAGCGAAAGGAGTTCGAAGGTTCTCTGCCTGCTTCAGGAGGAAGCGAAAGGAGGTCGGGTTCTCTGCCTCACCGTGTGGTGAAAAGGAGGTTTTTTGTACAGGCTTCTCCGCCTTGCTGTGGGAGCAAAATGAGAGACACTTTTGTTTAGTGCAATACCCGGAGGGGAGGCTCCAGGGAGTGGACGTAGGTCAAGTTAACCGAACCACTATAAAATCTGGTTTTCTTTTCTGATTCAGTTTTGCACTTTACTTTTCTGATATTAACTGCTTGGGTAAATATCTGTGGATGATCTTTTTATCGTTGTTTTAATTCATTTCCGCTGCACGTTATAAAAAGATTTTCATTGTTATCATGAAATTTTTAAATAACCAATTCACCCCCCCTCTTGGTTAGCCTCGGGACTAGTTCACTAGGGCTTAACATCCCTATCGAACTTTCAAGTGGTATCAGAGCGGGATTCAAAATTTAGGTTTAAAAACTTTTGAATTTGATCCATAGCTAACTGTAATAATCGTAATACTGCTGAAGGATATTCTATTACAAGACCACCGTTGTTTGATAATATTCCTTTTAATTTTTGGAAAACACGCATGTCTACTTTTCTACAGTCTATTGATTATCGCATGTGGATGTTAGTTAAGGACGGATACGAACCACCTTTTAGACTGATTAACAATGTGAAAACTGAACTGCCTTTTACTGATTGGACGTTTGATGATCGTGATTTAGTACAGTTAAATGCAAATTGCTTGAACTGTTTCTTTTGTGCTTTAAAATCTGAAGACTATATGCGTGTTTCTACTTGTACAACGGGAAAGGAAATCTGGGATAGATTATGCATAACATACGAAGGTACAACTGAAGTCAAACAGTCTAGGTTAAACATCTTGTTACATAATTATGAACTTTTTCGCATGAAACCTAGTGAGACTATTTCAGAAATGTACACAAGGTTCACTCAGATTGTTACCTCTTTGCATGTTCTAGGTAGAGAACTTACTAACTACGAAAGAGTGAACAAAATTCTAAGATGTTTGCCTGCTTCTTATGATGCTAAGATTACAGCTATTACTGAATCTAAAGATTTTAAACACTTACTCTATTGACAGCTTACTTGGATCACTTATTGCTTACGAGCAAGGGGTGAACCAAAGGCAACTTGATGCAGGTGAACGCAAGAAAGAGAAGACAGTGGCACTAAAGGCCAAGGATTCAGATGCTAGCACTTCCGGGTCTGATAGCGATGATGTTGCCTTAATCACAAGGAAATTCAAAAGCTTTCTAAGGAAGAAACATAAGAACTATCAGAAGTGGAACAAGGGTAAGTCCAATAAAAATTTTAAGAGTTCATCTGAATCTGTTTGTTTTGAATGCAGGAAGCCTGGACAAATAAAGGCTGAATGTCCTACACTTAAAGCTCACCCAAGCAAGGAGAAGGGTGAGGAGAAACCAAAGTTCAGAAAGGACAAGAAGCGGATTCAGAAGGCATTCTGGGCAGACTCTGTATCCGACTCTTCTGAGACTGAAGCTAAAGAGGAGGAAACGAACTTGTGTCTTATGGCTGATGATCACCCTGGTCAGTCGGATCAGGAAGAGGTATGTGAGCTTACCTACGATCAATTATTTGAAGTTTCTGAAAGAATTCATACATCATATAGGAAGCTTAAGAAAACTCATGCAAGTTTGAAATTAGATTACTTAACTTTGCATAAAGAGCATGATTCTGTAGTTAAAGATCATTCCACACTTGATTCAAATCACATGTCTTTGCTTGATGAATTCGATGAGTTGAATAAAAAATATTCTGATTTAGTTTCTGAGCATGATTCATTGAAAACTACGCATGTGGACTTAGAAAGAGCTTTTAAAGAATTAGATACAATGGCATGTGAAGTAGAAAGTAGCAAGGGAACCTTGAAATTTGGAATTACAAGTTTAAAGAAAGAAAATGAGTTTTTGAAGGTAAAGATCAGTGCGTTTGAAAAGAACAAAACACCGCCTACTTTTGAATAGTTTTATATACCGCCACCTTTTGAAAAATCTGTTGCAAGTTCTTTAAAGCATGTTTCATATACATCTAGGAAGAGGCATTATCATCCACGTAGATTAGTTAACCCTTTTCCTGATGTTAGATGTTTTTCATATGGCATGTTAGGACATATTTCTCACACCTGCACTGTTCACCGTAGTACACATTGGGTGTGGAAACCCAAACTGCCTGTTTCACAGCACAGCATACATGCATTGCATTCTTCTTTTCATAAGAAGGAACCCAAACCTGTTTGGGTTCCTAAGACTGACGTTTGATACTTTTGTAGGTGTGCTCTCACACAAGACCTCGTGAGAGCATGTGGTACCTGGACAGCGGATGTTCTAGACATATGACTGGGGATGCAAATCAGTTCATTTCGCTGGAGGCCAGAGCTGGAGGCAAGGTTACACTTGGAGATAATACCACCAGGAAGGTGGTAGGCACAAGTATAATTGGTGATTCAAAGAACTTTATGATTGATAATGTTTTGCTTGTAGATGGACTGAAGCACAACCTGCTGAGCATCAGTCAACTCTGTGACAAGGGATACAGCATCAAATTCCTGCCCACTGGCTGCATTTTAAGCTTAAATGATGAAGTTGTTTTGCAGGGGCAAAGGATCAATAACGTCTACAAGCTGGATGTAAGTAGCATTAAATCTGATAATTCAATTTGCTTAAAAACTGCTGCTGATGAGTCTTGGTTATGGCATAGGAGATTGTGTCATGCCAGTATGAAAACCCTTAGGAGAGTCACCCAAAATGACTTAGTTAGAGGTGTGCCCAAGCTTAAGTTCACTAAGGATCACCTGTGTGATGCCTATCAGTTGGGGAAGCAAGTCCAGTCCTCTTTTCACTCTGTTAAGGACATTAGTACCTCTAGACCTTTAGAAGTTCTTCACATGGACCTCTTTGGACCCATTAGCACTGCCAGCTTAGGGGGGAGAGTCTATGGTTTTGTGATTGTAGATGATTATTCGAGGTTCACTTGGGTTAAGTTTTTGTCACATAAATCTGAGTCATTTGATGAGTTTAGATCCTTCTCTACTTGGATTCAGAAGAAGTTAGGATGTGAGATTATTACCATCCATAGTGATCACGGAGGGGAATTTGAAAATGAAAGGTTTGGAAGCTTATGTGAGGATCATGGGATTAGTCACA
This sequence comes from Dendrobium chrysotoxum, assembly GCA_019925795.1. NCBI lineage: Eukaryota > Viridiplantae > Streptophyta > Magnoliopsida > Asparagales > Orchidaceae > Dendrobium > Dendrobium chrysotoxum. The sequence continues at coordinate 50,977,196 of CM034308.1, forward strand.
ATTTTTCAGCTCCTAGGACCCCTCAGCAGAACGGGGTAGCTGAAAGGAAGAACAGGACCTTAGTGGAAGCCGCTAGAGCCATGCTTGCCGAGTATTCACTTCCAAAATACTTTTGGGCTGAAGCGGTGAACACTGCCTGTTATGTGCTGAATAGGGTGAATGTGAGAGTCAAACTGAACAAGACACCTTATGAGATCATTAAGGGTAGAACTCCAAATCTGTCCCACCTCCATGTCTTTGGCTGTAAAATTTTATTCTGAACAACGGGAAGTCACCCTTAGGAAAATTTGACCCCAAATCTGATGAAGGAGTGTTCTTAGGATATTCAAGTGTGGGAAAATCCTTTAGGGTGTTCAATGGGAGGACTTTGGTGGTGGAAGAAACAATCCATGTAGTGTTTGATGAATCTGATCCTAAGGAGTCTAGATCCGAAGTAGAAGATGAAGAGATTATTGAGGTTACCCAAGGAGTTGAAAATACAAATTTGGAGGAAAGGTTAGAACCTCAAACCAAGTTGCCTAGATATTGGCGATATTCTTCGAGTCATCCTAAAGAACTGATCTTAGGAGACCCTTCTGAAGGTGTTAGGACTAGGCATGGACTTAGGAAGGAAGTAAACCATTCTGCCTTTATCTCAATGACTGAACCCACCAACATCAATTAAGCCCTGACGGATGAATTTTGGATTTTAGCTATGCAGGAAGAATTGAATCAATTTGTAAGGAATGATGTTTGGGAGTTAGTAGAAAGACCTAAAAATCAAAGTATTGTGGGAACCAAGTGGGTCTTTAAGAATAAGATGAATGATTCTGGTGTGGTGGTGAGAAATAAGGCAAGATTGGTGGCTAAGGGGTATAATCAGATAGAAGGAATTGATTTTGAGGAGACTTTTGCCCCTGTAGCTAGATTGGAAGCCGTTAGAGTGCTACTAGCCTTTGCCTGTTATAAGGGATTTAAGCTGTTTCAAATAGATGTTAAGAGTGCCTTTTTAAATGGGGTAATTAAAGAAGATGTTTTTGTAGAACAACCCCCAGGTTTTGAGAGTTCCCAATATCCGAGTCATGTCTATAAATTAAAAAAGGTCTTATATGAATTGAAACAGGCACCCAGAGCTTGGAATGAGAGGCTTAGCACATTCCTGTTAGAAAGAGAGTTTGTTAAGGGGAGCGTAGACACCACCCTTTTTCTGAGGAGATTAGGGGATGACTTACTCATTGTCCAGATCTATGTTGATGATATAATTTTTGGATCTTCTGATAAATATTTATGTGAAGAGTTTTCTAAAATGATGAGTAAGGAGTTTGAGATGAGTATGATGGAAGAATTGTCCTACTTTTTGGGGTTTAGCATAAGGCAAACGGATGATGGAACCTTTCTCAATCAATCAAAATACACTAAGGACATTTTGAAGAAACATGAAATGGACAAAGCCAAGCCAATCAATACTCCCATGCCCTCCTCAGTTCAGTTATATAAGGATTCAAATGGAAAATCTGTTGATCAGAAGAAGTATAGAGGGATAATAGGTTCACTGCTTTACCTGACTGCTAGCCGACCTGATATCATGTTTAGTGTCTGTCTTTGTGCTAGGTTTCAGGCTGATCCTAAGGAGTCCCACCTGACTGCTGTTAAGAGAATTCTGAGATATCTTTTAGGAACCCCAAACCTAGGAATTTGGTACCCTAGGCACAACACCTCTTTTGAGATCATTGGATATTCTGATTCTGATTTTGCGGGGTGTAGGGTGGATAGGAAGAGTACTTCTGGGACTTGTCAATTCATAGGACAGTCGTTAGTCTCCTGGTCCAGTAGAACACAGAACTCAGTTGCACTTTCCACTGCTGAAGCTGAGTACATTACCTTAGGGAGTTGTGTGGCCCAAGTTCTTTGGTTGAAGCAACAAGTCTTGGATTTAGGAGTACCTGTTGGCACAATTTCTGTTCTGTGTGATAATACTAGTGCCATCTGTATCTCTAAGAATCCAACCCAACATTCTAGGACCAAACATATTGATATTAGGCATCACTTCATTAGGGACCATGTTACAAAAGGGGACATTGAGCTACATCACGTAGCAACTGAAAATCAGCTGGCTGACATATTCACTAAACCACTGGCCTTTGACTCATTCAGCATTTTGAGAACCAGATTAGGAGTGATTGATATAAATGCTTGATTCTGATGACTGCTGATTTATGATTGTTCTGATTGGTATTCTGATTTCTGTTAGTTAGTTTTCGTATTCTGATTTCTGATTTCTGTTAGTTAGTTTTCGTATTCTGATTTCTGATTTCTGTTAGTTAGTTTTGGTATTCTGATTTCTGATTTCTGTTAGTTAGTTTTGGTATTCTGATTTCTAATTTCTGTTAGTTAGTTTTGGTATTCTAATTTCTGTTAGTTAGTTTTGGTTGGATTATTTGCTTTCAGTTGATTTTATGTCTTCTGCTGATTTTTGTGTTAGCCTTACTATTAGTTTGATTTGAGTATTTACTTTACTGTGATTTTCTTCCTGTTTTTATTTACTGGTTCATATCTTGCACTTACTGTTTTATGCTTTTCAAGATCTGATCACCGCTCACTACTTCTGATGATCTGAATTTTTGACTGGGAGTTTTTACCTGGTTTTGGTTTGGAAGCTGGTAAGCAGTGATTGACTTCGCTGAATCTGTTAAAGGAAAGAAACATTGATAATTGTTTCTCTTCCTCTAACTCCTTTATTGGTGTGTAGTTTCTTTTGAATAAAAATCCTCTTCAAAATTAAAATGTTAGTTTTTGAAATAGAGATTATTTTATCTTCCTACAGTAATCTGCCTCATATCAATAGTGTTTTTCAAAGTCTTGAGTCATTAGTTTGATTTTCTAAACCAAGTGATTGCATTTATCATATGTTGTATGGCTTTTGTTTTGTGAATCGTTCTTCCTTACTGCGGAGAGTCATCTCCTATGTCTGGAAGATAATCTCACAGCTGAGACTCTTTAATGATTATGAAAAGGAGAAAGCTTATAAAAGATGCGCAATGCTCCAGATAATTTGAAAAAGAGGCATAAAATGAGCCCAAAACTGAAAAGATGCGAAATTGCCAAATTGGATACACAAAGTGTATCAAAAAATCAAAAGATTCGCAAAGCGACAACCAATTTGAAAAAGAGGCACAAAATGAGCCCAAACCAAGCTTTCTTCCTTTTCAGATTATTAAATGTCTTAGAAAAATCTGTGCGCCACTTAATATTTTCAAAAGCTTGAGTCTTGAAAATCCTGATTTCTGATTTTTTACTTTGTAACACTATTATATCAGATATTTTTCTGGAACGAGGCTTGAAAGGATTTCTTTTCAAATCTAATGTCTTTTATTCTGAATCAGATTTTTGTTTTGAAAGAGGTTTGCATCGATAAGGTGCCCGGGGTCGGAGCTACGAACGTTGATTATTTCCAACCTTTTCTGGATTTCTGCGCTGTCAATCATCCTGTCATTGGTTTTCGAATCTAAAGTCAAGAAAAAAAATTCTGATTTTCTCGAGCCGCTTAATCAAAATATATATATATATATATATATATATATATATATATATGCTTCTATGTGTTTTTGCGGTCAGTTTTATTCATCTTTTTGTTATTTTGATTTCATGGTTGTGTTTTTGGGATCCTGATCGATCATCTTCATACTTCATCCTTTTCTGCTTTTCTTCACATCGTCCTGGACGATACACCGATCATCCTGGACGATCCTCTTCGTCCTGGACGATCCAAAAATCATCCTGGATGATTCATTCAAAATCATACCCACTTCTCCTGCTGCTGAAACTATCCCAATTATTGGTGATCGTCCTGGACGATCCATACATCGTCCTGGACGATATGATCCATATCTTCCTGATCTGATCAAACGGCTGACATTGCACCAATTATTGCCCATCCGATCAGGATCCATCTCAGTTTTAGTTTTCTATCGTGTAGTTGTTCTATTTATGTTTTATTTTATGTTTTATTTCCGTGTTATGTTTTTCCCTCCTCCTTTTTGTGATGTCAAAAGGGGGAGTCAGTTGTAGCGTGTCTGGTTCTAGTTTATGAGTCATGGTTCCTGTATTGTGTTAATTGTTAAATGAAAATTTGGAAAAATGTTTATTGTGTTTGATCTCCTAGTTTACTTTTATTTTCAGACTACTTTACAAATGTTTGCCATCATCAAAAAGGGAGAGATTATTGCAAATCTAGTTTTGATGATGACAAACATGTTTCCAGTGTGTTTTGCTTGGCTAATCTGTTTCAGGCACAAAAGACCGCGAGCCACTCAAGCCAACTCAAGATCGGGTCCAAGTGTGTCAAATGTATGATTTTTCTTTTTATTGAGTCAATTGTAATGTAACTGATTCCCTAGCTAAGTAACCTTGCACACACACACTCAGGGAGAGAGATTGAGTGAATTAGAGTTTCTGTTAAAATTTTGTTCAGATCGTCCTGGATGAAAATAGAAACCCTAATTAGGGCGACTAAGTTAAGAGGGTCTGATTGAGCAGATCGTCCTGGACGATCTCCGGATCATACGGGACGATATGCCCAAATCAGAAATTCTCAGCCGCCAGATCAAGTTAGGCAAGTTCTTATTTTTAGGTACTTGGTCTGATCATCCCGTACGATACGTGTATCATCCCAGACGATCCAGTACAATCATGCCTAATTTAATCTGGTAATTAAGGAAGCAATTTATTTTTGGTTGATACGATCATATCGTCCTGGACGATCGCAGGATCGTCCCGGACGATCATGATCGTTTTGTGCATTTCAGCTGTACGACCCAAACTGTGTTCAGGACGATTTGGGGCCTTTTTGAACTAATCATACCGGACGATGACCCTATCGTTCGGAACGATCAAGTCATTTTTTGGTCGTCCAGCACAGATTTCTCTGGACGACCCGAACTGTCTTCTGGACGATTTTCCTCAATTTGCACTAATCGTCCCGGACGATCGCAGGATCGTACGGGACGATATGAATAACTTTTTCTACTGATCATCCAGAAGAGCCTAATCATCCAGGCTGAAACTGCTGGATTTGAACTGATCGTACAGGACGATCTATCGATCGTCCTGGACGATCTTGGCCGACCAGTTGAGATTTAGGGCAAATTTTAAGCCCTCCTTTAAAAGAACTTTTTCCAATTTTTGGAAAAATCTTTTGCTGCCTTCCTTCCCTGAGAAACCCTAGAGAGAGAGAGAGAAGATCTTGTGAGGGGGAGTTAGTGAGGGATTCACTAAGGTTGCTCCTAGCACGGATCAGAGTCGTCTTCTCCGCTCGTCGTCTTTCGTCTAGTCGGTGTTCGTCGTGGGAGGATCGTTCGCAAGAAGATCAAGGGGTTCTCTGCCCGCTTCAGGTGGAAGTAAAAGGAGTTCGAAGGTTCTCTGCCTGCTTCAGGAGGAAGCGAAAGGAGTTCGAAGGTTCTCTGCATGCTTCAGGAGGAAGCGAAAGGAGGTCGGGTTCTCTGCCTCACCGTGTGGTGAAAAGGAGGTTTTTTGTACAGGCTTCTCCGCCTTGCTGTGGGAGCAAAAGGAGAGACACTTTTGTTTAGTGCAATACCCGGAGGGGAGGCTCCGGGGAGTGGACGTAGGTCAAGTTGACCGAACCACTATAAAATCTGGTTTGCTTTTCTGATTCAGTTTTGCACTTTACTTTTCTGATATTAACTGCTTGGGTGAATATCTGTGGTTGATCTTTTTATCGTTGTTTTAATTCGTTTCCGCTACACGTTATAAAAAGATTTTCATTGTTATCGTGAAATTTTTAAATAACCAATTCACCCCCCCTCTTGGTTAGCCTCGGGACTAGTTCACTAGGGCTTAACATCCCTATCGAACTTTCATGAGAGTGGAGAGTGAGAAATCTAGGGTAAGAAAATTGTGAGGGGATTCACAAGGTTGTCCAACAGTGAGATTCTCTCACTTGTTCTTCAAAGTTCTTCCCAATCTCCTTGAAGACTTTTGCAAGAGGATTATCAAAGAAGGTGTCGGTACTCTGCCGTCACTAGAAGGGTGAAAAAGGAAGATGGTTCTCTACCGACTCTAGAAGGGTGTGAAAGGACGAGCGGTTCTCTGTCGACACTAAGAAGTTATAAAAGGATGAGTGGTTCTCTGCCATCACCAGGGAGGGTGAAAAAGGATGACAGTACTCTGCCACACTAGGGTTTGGTGGAAGAGAGTTTGAATGGCTTCTCTGCCTTGCATTGGGGGCAAAAGGAGAGTCATTTTGATTTAGTGCAATACCTAGAGAATGAGTCTCTAGGGAGTGGATGTAGGTCGTGTTTGACCGAACCACTATAAAATCTGGTGTTCTCTGTTCTTGTATTTATTTACCGCATTTTTAATTTTTGCATTGCACTTTATTTTGCTATGGTTAAAAAAGTAAAATTTTTATAACTGTTCGTACATTACGAACTTAATCATATTGTACTATATACATAAAGTTTTTTTATTAAAAAGGGTTTTCAAAATATCCAAGAGATTTTTAAAGAATCAATTCACCCCCCTCTTAGTTAGCCTTGGGACATAATTAATAGGTCTAACAACCAATTAGCACTTTCAAGTGGTATCAGAGCCTATTTCAAAAATTACTGATTAAATTACTTTTTGAAATTTGATCATGGCTAATCTTGGAAACTGAAACACACCTGAGGGTTATTCGATCACTAGACCTCCATTATTTGATGACATTCCATTCGACTTTTGGAAAGCTATCATGTCTACTTTCTGCAATCGCTTGACTATCACATGTGGATTTTAGTACAGGAAGGTTACAATGCACCTACAAGACTTGTAGATGTAATTAGAATTCAAACACCTTTTACTGATTGGACTGTAGAAAAATGTGAATTACCTCAATTAATTGCTAAGTGTTTGAATAATTTCTTTTGTGCACTGAAATTGAAAGACTACATGCATGTTTCTACTTGTAAATCTGGAAAAGAGATTTGGAATAGGCTTTGTATTACATATGAAGGACCCAATGAAGTGAAACCACCTAGATTGAACATTCTACTACATGACTATGAACTTTTTTACATGAAACCGAATGAGTCAATCTCTAACATATATACACATTTTATACAGATATTAACTTTATTGCATGCTTTAGGTAGGGAACTAATCAATTTTAAAAAATTAAATAAGATTATACGTTGTTTACCTACTACTTATGATGCAAAGATTACTACTATAATGGAGTCAAAAGATTAAATGTTTACTCTATTGATAATCTGCTTGGATCATTGATTGCTTACGAGCAAGGAGTGACTCAATGATAGATTGATGCAGGTGACAGATGAAAAAAAAGAATATTACACTGAAAGTGGATGATGGATGACTCGGAGAGTGATCAGTCCCAGCCTGAGGATGAAGAGGATATTGCCTTAATAACAAGGCAGTTTAGAAGTGTCCTAAAGAGAAAGCAAAGGAGACACCAGCAGTGGAATAAGGATAAGTTCCATAAAAATGTTAAGGCTTCTAATGATGTAATTTGCTATGAGTGCAAGAAGCCAAGACACATAAAGACTGATTGCCCTCCTGAAGAAGAAGTCACAAATTTATGTTTGATGGCTGACAATCTTGATCATTCGGATCAGGATGAGGTATATAACTTAAGTTATGATGAATTATTTAAAGTTTCTGAATGCATTCATTCTGCATATAGGAAACTAAAGAAACTGCATGCAAAACTGAATTTGGATTACTTAGAATTACAAAAAGAATTTAAAATCCTTAGGAATGACCATGCATTAATTGATAGCAATGACATGATTATGTTGGATGAATATGATGATTTAAACAAACAACATAAACTTTTAAAATCATCACAAATTGAACTTGAAAATGATTTCAAAACTTTTATGGATGAAACGAATAGTAGAGAGCATAACTTGATGATTGAAATTTTCATTCTAGAAAGTGCAAACTCATATCTTGAAGTTAATTTGAAATCACTTAAGGAAAATAGGATTCCACCCAACTTGAAGATTTTCACAGGTTTTACCACAAGGCCACTAGTTCAAAATCTAGGAGAAGATCTTACAGTGCTCACAGATTGGTAAATTCTTTTCCTGGAGTAAAATATTATTCTTATAGTGTGATTGGGCATATTTCTCACACTTATACTATTCATCATAGAATACATTTAGTGTGGAGACCTAAGGCACATAAATCATAGTATATCATATATGTGTCTGGTTTAAAATTGCCAAGAGGTGAACTCAAACTTATTTGGATTCCTAGGACTAACCCTTAATTTTCTTGTAGGAACGCTCTCACATAAAACCTCGTGAGAGTATTTAGTACCTAGACAATAGCTATTTAAAGCATATGACTGGAGATACTAATCAATTCATATCGCTGGAAGCTAGGAATAGAAGCAAGGTTACACTTGGAGATAATACCACCAAGAGAGTGGTAGGTACAGGTATGATTGGAAATTCTAAGAATTTTGTGATTGAAAATGTTCTTTTAGTAAAAGGCTTAAAACACAATATGTTGAGCATAAGTCAATTATGCGTAGTCAAAATGAAATTATTGTGTTGAATGGTGATAGAGTAAACAATGTATACATGCTAGATTTAAATTTTATAAAATCTTCTACTACTTTTTCTTCGAAAACTGTATCTGATGAATAATGGTTATGGCATAGAAGACTTTTTCACGCTAGCATGAGAAATCTTAGGAAAATAACCCAAAAGGATTTAGTCAGAGGAATACCCAAATTAGACTTCACTAAAGATCACTTATGTGATGCATGTCAACTAGGAAAATAAGTCAAATCCTCCTTCAATTCAATCAAGGAAGTTAGAACTAGCGAACCCTTAGAAATTCTTCAAATGGATCTCTTTGGACCCATTAGTACTTTAAGTCTAGGAGGAAAAAAGTTTGGGTATGCAATTGTGGGTGATTACTCAAGATTCACATGGATTAGATTTTTAAACGATAAGAGTGAATCATTTGAGGAGTTTAGAGACTTTGCCACTTGGATTCAGAGAAAACTAGGATTTGAAATTGTTACAATCTAAAATGATTATGGGGGAGAATTTGAAAATGAATTGTTTGATGCATTTTATAAAACCCATGTAATAGATCATAATTTCTCAGCTTCTAGGACACCTTAGCAGAATGGAGTAGTTAAGAGAAAGAACAGGATATTGATTGAAGCTGCTAGAGCTATGTTGGCAGAATATTCACTTTTAAGATATTTTTGGGCTGAAGCAGTTAGTACCGCATGCAATGTATTGAATAGGGTGTACATTAGATCAAAATTAAAGAAGACACTCTATGAACTCCTTAAAGGTAGAATTACTGTCCTCTCACATCTATATATTTTTGGATGTAAAATGTTTATACATAATAATAGAAAAACTCTCTTAGAAAAATTTGATCCAAAATCTGATGAAGGAATTTTTCTAGGATATTCAAGTGTTAAAAAATCTTATAGAGTTTTTAATAGAAGGACATTTGTAGTTGAGGAGACCACTCATATTATTTTTGATGAATCAGATAATTCTGGAGGGTCTAGGTTGGATGAAGATGAAGTTGAGGAAATAATCCAAGGACTTAAAAATGAAAAAGTGGAAGAGAGGGTTGAAAATGAAGAAGAAAACCCATTGCCTAGAGAATGGAATTTTCCCAATAGTCATCCTAAGGAGTTGACTTTAGGAGACCCAAGTGAAGGAGTTAAGACTAGGCATGGATTGAGGAAAGAAGTGAATCACTCTACTTTCATGTTAATGATTGAACCTACTAGTGTAAATCAAGCACTTTTGAATGAGTTTTGGATTCTAGCTATGCATGATGAGTTGAATCAATTTGCTAGAAATGATGTTTGAGAATTGGTAGAAATACTAAAAGATCAATGTGTTGTTGGAACAAAGTGAATATTTAAAAATAAGATGAATGATTATGGAGTGATTGTAAGGAATAAAGCAAGGTTAGTAGCTAAGGGGTATAATCAAATTGATGGAATTAATTTTGAAGAGACTTTTGCCCCGATAGCCAAACTTGAGGCAGTTAGAGTGCTTTTAGCCTATGCCTATTTTAAAGGTTTTAAGTTGTATCAAATGGATGTAAAGAGTACCTTTCTAAATGGGATGATAAAAGAGGATGCTTATGTTGAGCAACCTCCAGGTTTTGAAAATGCATAATTTTGTAATCATGTTTTCAAATTGAAAAAGGCATTGTATGGACTTAAACAGGCACCTAAAGCTTAGTATGAAAGGTAAGCACTTTCCTACTTGAATAATTATTTGAAAAAGGGAGTGTGGGCACCACTCTCTTTATAAAAAGAGTAAGAGAAGAAATACTCATTATTTAAATTTATGTGGATGATATCTTATTTCTACTGATAGAAATCTTTGTGATAAAATTTCAAAAACAATGAATAAGGAATTTGAGATGAGCTTAATTGGATATTTCAGTTACTTTTTGGGGTTTAGCATTAAGTAGGATGTTGATGGAACATTTCTAAGCTAGTCAAAATATGTTAAGGACATCCTTAAGAAGTATGAAATGGATAAGGCTAAAATAGTGAGTACACCCATGAGTTTCTCAGTATAGTTAGATAAGGATCCTAAAAAAAAATCAGTAGATCAAAAGAAGTTTGGAGGGATAATTGGATCTTTGCTTTACTTGATAGCAAGCAGACCCGATATCATGTTAGTGTTTATTTGTGTGCTAGATTTCAAGCTGATCCAAAAGAATTACATCTAAGTGAAGTTAAGAGAATTATGATATATCTTTTGGGGACTCAAAAATCTAGGAATTTGGTATCCCTAGAATAACACTACATTAAAATTATTGGATACTCTGATTCAGATTTTGTCGGTTGTAGGGTTGATAGAAAAAGCACTTCTGGAATGTGTCAATTCATAGGAAACTCCTTAGTTTCTTGGTCTAGTAGAAAATAGAACTCAGTAGCCCTTTAAACTGTAGAAGTGAATGTATTACCTTAGAAAGGTGTGTTGCACAAGTTCTTTGGTTAAAATAATAATTAATTGACTTAGGATTTTTTTTGGCATAATTCCAATCTTTTGTGATAATACTAGTGCCATATGCATTTCAAAGAATCCTATTCAACATTCTAGAACCAAGCATATCGATATAAGGCATCATTTTATAAGAGATCATGTTGCAAAAGGGGAAATTAAATTACATCATGTTGCTACTAAGGATCAACTTGCAGATATTTTCATAAAACCTCTAGCTTTTGACACATTTAGAATTTTATGGGTAAGGCTAGGTGTGATTGATCTTAATGCATAATTAAAAATTCTACAAAACTTATTTATTTGTGATTGTGTGTTCTATTCGTACTGCACAAAATTATTTTATATAAAATGAATTCTATAGCGTGTGCATGAAAATTTGTAGAGTTGAGGTAAAATAATATTTTTATAAGTAGTCGTACTGTATAATGACATCATCATACTGTACAATATATACAGGTTTTTTTAAGTACATGGGGATGGGTTTATAGTTTTTGACAGTTATTATTGCTGATCGTACGTATGAACATGTTGTTCGTTTGTACGATCCATATTATCGATTCAGATCAGGATGAACCTAACCATCACAAAATGATCTTTCATTTTTGGATTATCCCGGATAAACACCTGTTCGTCTATATGATCGAGTTGCCATTATTTCACGTGGATGACCCTAACTGTTTCTGGATGACCATTCATTTTTTGATTGTCCCGGACAAACATATCTTCATCTGTATGATCTTGTGGTCAAAATGTCTATACGAAAGGGCGCCTTAGGAAGGGTTGTTTATGAAAAGCCATTTCATTTTTATCCATTTATATTCGTCTGTATGAAATTTATTTTTGTCCCGTACGATCGGGTGATCGTACGTACGAACATTACTTTGTACAGTACGATTTCCTATTTTTCTTTAATTATGGAGGTTTTGGCTGTCATTGTCTTCACATCCTTTTCAATCTCCAAAACCTTCTCATTTTCATGGCTGACAGCAGCAAATGAGCGTGAGGTTCTAAGGGATCCTCCTCAAGAATAGAGAGAGATGATGATTTCCTATCTAGAGAAAATGAAGAAGCATATAATAGGTACTGTTTAGCAAAGATTACTGCTTCTAGAGTCCTCATTCAAGGGGATTTAAATTTTTCTGTCATGCCTCTTTTTGCCGTAACTCAACTTCCCTTTATCCTAACCTTGATTCATGCCTACCACAAGGACACCTTTCGACTATTTTTGGCCAACATGAAATTTAATGAAGATCATTCTAGAATATCTTCCTATATCTTTAAACAGAGAGTCCTAATAACTAGAGAAAACTTAGGAAATATTCTTTATCTTAGAACCTAAGGGGTAAGGGCACACACAATGACTTCTAGATCTGATTTTGACTGGAGTGAAGTAAATCAAGTTCTTAGAGGTGTTCATCAAATCACTCATTTACCTCGTGTGTATACCCTACATCAAAATGCTTGGATCATTCAGCATGTTCTGAGAACTTTAATCATTCCTAAAGCTGGTGATCGTGTGAATATGACCCCTCTTTTGTCCATTGTCACCTATCTGATTATGACTGAAAACCTTTTGATGAAGCCCAACTAATTTTTGACTACTTGTATAACCTTTCTGACATTGAGCAACCTAATAATAAAAGAAAGAAAAATATGGCTTTGGGACATTTGGTTACATATATTCTGGAGAAGAAATATAATTTAATCAATCTTGATCTTCCCACCGAATTACCTATTTTCTTCACCAACGCCTCCTTCCATGCACTATTTCATCAAAATCCAGATTTAGAAGGAGATGATTCTAAAGAAGAAGGGGAAGCACTTGCACCTGCACCTGGACCCGACCAAAACTTCTATCAAGATATGGTCTAGCATTTTGATCATCTTGATCTAAGGTTTGATAATATCGAGGCTCATTTAAAGCAGCAGGATGACAGGTATAATGAAGATAGAGGGTGGATACGAGATCAGTTTGATACTATGAACACAAATCTTGTTACGTTCAACAGCTATTTTATAATGTTCAGTGCTCCACCAGCTCCTCTAGATGAGGGTCCTTCAAATTTCTAGCTGTGATTCTGTTGTTCTACTGTTGCTCTTGATGGGTGTTTGTATTTGATGTTGTTGTGTTGATCTTTGTCTTTGTTAGGCCTTATTATTTCTTTTTTTTTCTCTCCAGAAGTTTGATGTATCGAAGTTTGTATTTGGTTGTATGTGGATGATTTACTGTATGGATGCTAGTCCTTTTAGTTGGAAGCAGTATGTGAAGCATGATTGTAAGATTGATTACATGTCAAATGAAATGAACAACTCATGTATTTCTGCATATCACATTGTGGTTGAGCTAGTATCTTGTCTTTATTAAATGTAGTTGTTTGGCTTTATAAAATGTTAATTGAATCTGTATTACAATTTAATCTCTGTGCATAATTTAATCTCTCAAAATATTTAGGTTACTTTGTAACTGGATGTAGATTAGAAGATCTTTTTTATATATTATTTTTAGACATGATTCTATTGTTCTACTGTTGCTCTTGATGGGTGTTTGTGTTTGATGTTGTTTTGTTGATCTTTTTCTTTATTAGGACTTATTGTTTCTTTTTTTTCTCTCCAGAAGTTTGATGTATCGAAGTTTGTATTTGGTTGTATGTGGATGATTTGTTGTATGGATGCTAGTCCTTTTAGTTGGAAGTAGTATATGAAGCATGATTGTAAGATTGATTTCATGTCAAATGAAATGAACAACTCATATTTTTCTGCATATCACATTGTGGCTGAGCTAGTAACTTATCTTTATTAAATGTAGTTGATTGGCTTTATAAAATGTTAATTGAATCAGTATTACAATTTAATCTCTATGCATAATTTAATCTCTCAAAATATTTAGGTTACTTTGTAACTAGATGTAGATTAGAAGATCTTTTTTATATATTATTTTTAGATATGTATTACTTAGCTTAAATTGTTGCAAATTTAATGTCATACTTTTGCTTATGTTTCTATCTCAAAGTGTTCATTATTATATTTATGTCAAGAGATAATGGTTTTGGAAAGAAATTTAGTTAAGGAGGCACAAAATAAGCCTAAAACTGAAAAGATGCACAAAGTCTGCCACGAATACAAAAAGATGCGCAATATTTGCCAAATTGTAAAGAGGCACAAAATTAGCCCAAAATTGACAAGATGCAGAAAGTGTGCCTTGCAAATTAAAAAGATATGCAATGTCGCCAATTGCTCTTTCCTTTATCTGTTTCTCATTCACACTAAACAATAATTTTCACTATTGAATTAGAAAATTATTAATTTTATTTATCATTTATGCAACAGTTGAGGTTACATAATCTGTCTATTATAATATTGACATAGATCAACTTTTCTTATTCTTGTTATTCTGTGATTTAAACTTTTGAGTCTTTATCTTTTACATCTGATTTCAATATTGTAGTATAATTCATTTAACATTATCTTAATCATCAACTACTTTGATTTCCTTTCTTTTTATTATTGTCAAAAGGGGGAGTTTGTTTGATGTGTTTTGTTTTGTTTGATATGCATGTTATGTGTGATATGCATGTTATGTGTCTATCTCTGATCTTTATTTGTACCCCTTGTTTCAAATAGATCATTCATTTAGGGGGAGCATATATTTAAGGGAGCTAAGGAGAAAATGTGTGTTAATGTTTGAATGTTTAAACTCAAACAATATTTGTTTTGCCATCATAAAAAAGGGGGAGATTGTTGAAATTATTGCATATTAGGTTATCTTTATAATCATGTGAGTTTTTGATGATAACAAAATTTTATTATTTATTTATTGGTTCTCCTAACGTATGTTGGAAAGTTTGCTGTTGTGTGTGCTAACATATTTTTCAAGAAAATAATACTCCAGACTGCTAATGACTTTAAACATATTAGATTAAGGATTATTGTAAGTGAAGACTGTATTTTTTACTTTTCTTGAGTCTGACAGAGTGTGATTGCATATTGGATAACTGTGCACACACACATTAGGGGAGTGAGACAAATCTTTTTTTTAACCTAATCGTACTGTATGATGTAATATCGTATTGGACGATTTATCCTTTGTGTCCCTTTGAAACGAAGTTGATTTGTGCCTGACTGGAAACATCTTCTAAGTACATTTTGTACTGTATGAAATGGGGTCATCCTGGACACCCATCAAAGTACAAAATCAGTTTCATTTAGACCATCCCATATGATCCATTAAGTTTTTTTGAACTAATCGTACAGTACGATGAGGTTTCATCCTGGATGCCAATCAGAGTACAAAATTAGGCCCATCTAGGTCATCCCGTACGAACGCATCGCAATTGAACTGATCATCCTGTATGAACATGGTTCATACAGGCGCCGATCAGAGTATGAAATAGGGGTCGTATATGATCGTACAGACGAACTAGAAGTTATTGGGAAAATTCTGAACTGATTGTACTGTACGAAGTTAGTTCGTACAGACACCGATCAGAGTACAAAATCGGGTCGTCCACATTCACATAGATGAATGCCTTATATTTTTTTAACTAATCATATGGTATAAAGCTTGATCATCCAGTACGATCCATGTTTGTAAAACTTGAAATTTTTAGTTTTTGGATGATTTTTCTTGTCCTTTGTATATAAGGTTCCTAAAAACTGACTGTCTAACAATCCTTCCATGAATTTCTCTTGAGTGCTCTTGAGGAGTGTGTTTGAGAGAGTGTTTTGAGAGTGGTGAGTGAGAGATCTAGGGTAAGGAAATTGTGAGGGGATTCACAAGGTTATCCAATGGTGACATTCTCTTACTTGTTCTTCAAAGTTCTTCCTAATCTCCTTGAAGACTCTTACAAGAGGATTGTCAAAGAAGGCTTTGGTACTCTACCATCACCAGAAGGGTGAAAAAGAAAGACGGTTCTCTACCAACACCAGGAGGGTGTGAAAGGACGAGCGATTCTTTACTGACACCAGGAAGGTGAGAAAGGATGAGTGGTTCTATGCCATCACCAGAGAGGGTGAAAAAGGGTGACGGTACTCTACCACATCGGGGTTTGGTGGAAGAGAGTTTGTAAGGGCTTCTCCACCTTGCTGTGGGGGAAAAAGGAGAGTAACTTTAATTTAGTGCAATACCTAGAGAAGGAGTCTCTAGGGAGTGGATGTAGGTGGTGTTTGACTGAACCACTATAAAATCTGGTGTGGTCTATTCTTGCATTTATTTATCGCATTTTTAATTTCTGCATTACACTTTATTTTTCTGTGATTGAAAAAGTAAAATTTTTATAATTGTTCGTACAGTACTCACTTAATCGTACTATATGATATACGTAAAGTTTTTTTTATTAAAAAGGGTTTTCAAAATATCCAAGATATTTTTAAATAACCAATTCACCCCTCTCTTGGTTAGCCTTGGGATATAATTAATAGGTCTAACAACCAATTAACACTTTCACAAATAACTAAAATAACATATTTAAATAGATAAAAATACATATAAAAATATAACATAATTTATACTTATTAGAAAGCCAGTAAAATAGTATATTGGGGAAGCTAGTAAACCAATACGATTGTTGAATCAATAAATCAATCCTCAAATCAATCTATCAATTAGTAAATCAATCATTTAAAGTGGCAAAACCAAAGCATCAGTAAAGACTATTAAAATCATATCAATATAGTAAAATCATATAGAAGTATACATATACCATCCATTTATTCTATATTAGTATCAAATTAGTATATTAAGTGCTCAGTATGTCACATGTTTAGTATCAACACAATGAATCAGTAGTATCAACGTTTATATCAGTAACAATAATAGTTTAGTGGTAGGAGTAATAAAATTATATAATAATAGTAAATTCATGTAGTAATAATAAATCCATTCAGTAATAAGAATAATGCCTCAATAACATATATTTTAGTAGTCATACTAAATAAGTAAGGAGTCATGGTTTAAGCAATGTTTTTCCAGTATCATATCTGTAAATATTTGGCTTAATAAACAAAATCATCACTCTTTACCTATCAACACAGTAATAACTCCTTATAACTCCCAATCAATATCATGTGAATCAATTTAGGATAACACAAACCATATATTTAAAAGAAACTAGTCGTCCCACCATCCTATACAAGTTAATCAATCTCCAGCCAATTTTACTGAAACCAACCTTTTACTTATTTTTCATACATATTAATATCATATTTTTTATAGTAACAATGACTAGCTATTACTCAACCACATGTTTATATTCATTTATAACCCTTACTTTAAATGTATACTTAAATAAAATACTTACTTCTATTTAGGAAATATCATATAAAATTCAATTACTTTTATTTTACTAGGTGAAATTAAAAAATGTTACAATCAAAATATCTTGATTAATCAATACAATGCCATATAAAAAGTTACACAGGTGAAGTTCAATAAATTTTAGAAAATACAATAAAATCAGTTCGGTAGTGTATATATACCAAATCAAGTAATAAACTAATAGAGTAGAGTGTCGAACCCACGAGGAAGTATGCTTTTAAGAAATCAAATACTACCATTTACTTCTTATTACCAAAATTTCCTTCTATAATAAAAAAATTGGTCGTGGAGATTCAATCACTGAATAAAAATAGTAAAAATAATGGATATAATATTTAAATAAAGTGTTTTGGATTGATGAATGTAAATTCTATAATTTCTCTAATGAAATTCTTATTGGTAATATGATTCAGAGCATATGCATTCCTAGATCTCTATCGAGCTTATAGAATAGGATATCTACTAAAGTCCTATAGTTATATCAACTTCTTAAGAACCTAACATATTTTATATTCTATGTCTAGGTATGCAAAGAATTTATTTTAATATTAATGGTTGTTCTTACATTCCTCCATCGAGGCTATATATCACACTAGGTTTTAACTACATATATAGTCACAATGTGTATTAAATAAAGAATGGGAAGACATTGAAAACATCATTTAACTCTATAGTATAAGAATATTTATTAATACTTAATATGCTCTTAACATCATTAATCTAAAACTAGAAATTTGTAAGACATGGAATAAAAAGATAAGTAAACTCATTTTTCTTGAAATTATGGAAGAACAAAAATATAAGAGATTGATATCACCAACAAGGATTAATGAACCTCCTATACACGCCTTCCTAAATATATAGAGTTGCTCAAATAGAATTACCTTTAAGAGAGATATAAAGAAGTACTCTGAAAAGTACTAGAATTAGACAAGTGAATGAACTCCCTTATAAACATAACATCACTACTTTTTATATGATTACACAAAAATAGCAGGCAACTCTATGGCGCTTGAAAGCATGGTGCCATGGTGCTAGTGAAATGAATTAGTGCTCCAGTGTTGAAACCTCTACATCATCGCGATGCTTGCTGATGTGGCTTGATTACTTAGTGAATAGTTGCATCGCTTCATTGGCATATTATGCCCCTTAAAAGTTATAATTGCTACATCATGGTACTACTGACTTTCAAACACTACGTCACTCTAATGGTAGATTTGGCTCCAAGGCATAATAGATTATGATGTTGTGGAGCTTACAGATAGTGAGCATGGTGCTGCCAAGTTGACCATTTTGATGCCTCAGTAGTTGGAGATAGTAAACATGACACTTCCAAGCTGAAGTGTGGCACCTCAGCAGTGTAGAAAATGGTGCTGCCGCATAAAATTATCGGACGCTGCAGCACTATCCTTTACTTCTAATTTCTGCCATGTTTAGTTTTTCTTGTACACAAACAACTAAAATAATAAACTTAAATTGATAAAAACACATATAAAAATATATCATAATTTACACTTATTGTTGTAATCTAGGATCCCTAGTCTGTGATTTTGATGATGACAAACATTATTGATTGAATTGTTATTTTTCTCATTAAATATTTTAGATATTTATTCCATATGTGAGCACAAACATTACAGGTAAGACACACACTGCTCAAGGCTACTTAAAGCTCAAAAATGGGTAGAATAGGAATGTCAAGTAAACAAAGTTTGTAATTTTATTTTTTTTTATTTTCTATTTCTTTAGTCTGGCCCCACAAGAGTATATGTAATTGGGTGACCATGTACACACACATAGGGGGAGAGAGATAAATTTTAAAAGTTAAAATTTTTGTACTAATCATACTTTATAACTTAAAATTATATTATATGATCAGTATAAAAAGATTGGGCTTAACGGTGAATTAAATAATTAGTTTCTGTGAATTAATTGTACTATACAATTCGTTACGATCTGAAAACCCTAACCGCCCAAAAAATTAAGATATTCAAAAATTGATTTTTGAATTAATCATACTAAACGATCTAATTTGTAATGTATAATAATTTGAAATCTTACTTAATTAACCCCTGTAATTAGTCAATCAAATCATAATTTAATTAATGATAGCAGATTATACTATACGATAGTGATCATACCGAATGATTAATAAAGATGAAATTTTATCATCCGAAAAATCATACGAAACAAAACAATAATTTTTAAACTAATCATACTATATGATATTTATATCATACTGGATGACCTTCTTGAAATCATCTAATCATACTATACGATGAGAGCAGTACAGGATGACTAATAGAGATGATTTTTAATCATCTCAGGAATCATCTTGTACGAATAGAGGAAATTGAATAGATTGTACTGGATGATCTCTGGATTATAATGTATGATGTGTTCAAAAAATTGAATAGTTCATTTGAATGACTATTTACATCATACTAGATGGGCCTAGTTTTTGAACTGATCATATTGTATGAACTCCAATCATTTTGTATGAATAAAGATGAACAACTTGAATTATTAGGATTTTTTGAAGCCTATTCTTAAGTGGTTTTTTAGATATTTTCTTGGTAATGGTGAGAGGATTGTGTGACTGCTAAAGGAACTCTGAGAGAAGAATGTTTAAAAGAAAATTAGGGTTTGAAAGAAGGAGAAGGTGAGGTTAAGCATGAGGGAGAAGGAGTGTGAAGGGATCACATGGTTTCTCCAGGCTAGCTACACCCTTGCTCCTCTTGTGGCATTGGTTAGTATTTGAAAGCTCTCTTGGGAGAGAGGCTTCTAAGCCAAGTCCTCGAGGTACTCTGCCTTCTCTTGGAGGAGAAAAAAGAGCTGAGGTTCTCTGCCTTCTCCAGGAGAGAGAAAAATGAGTTAAGGTACACTACCATCACTGGGAGGGTGACATAGCATCCATCACTCTGCCACATTAGGTTTGATAAAAGTGAGCCTATAAGGGCTTCTGAAAGTACGAGATGCGCCAAGAGGGGGGGTGAATTGGTATTTTAAAAAATCAACCCTAAACAAGAGTTCTACTTTTTGTAATTTTTTTTTAAAGGATAACTTAAAGAGTAAAGTGCGGAAGCAAGTAACACGTTCACATTGATAATATTGATGATACAATTGTACCTTACACAATACAGGATTTAGATATGATTTTTCACCAAGCAATTTAAAGTACTAATTAAAAGCATGAAAAATAAAGTACGATAAAATGGAAAAAGAACACCAGAGATTTTTATAGTGGTTCGGTCACTTGACCTACGTCCACTCCCCGGAGTCCTCTAATCTGGGATTTACACTAGTAAAAGTTGACTCTCCTTTTGCTCCCACAGCAAGGTGGAGAAGCTTTTACAATACTCACTTTCACCTCCCTCGGTGCGGCGAAATACCAAACGCTATGTCACCCTCCTGGTGACGGCAGCGGACCTTCTCCTTTTTCTCCCTCCTGGAGATGGCAGAGTACCTTGACGATGTTGATCTTGAAGTGACTCTTCCCTCGAGAACTTTCCTGAGACTCCCCAAAGCCACAAGAGGAGCAAAGCATGCAGCTAGCTTGGAGCCACCGTGTGATCCCCTCACACTACTTCTCCCTCACGCTCAAGCTCACCTTCACCTTCCTCTCGTAAGCCCTGGATCTCTCCGAGGAACAACTTCTCCTTCATGAATCCCCTTCTTCCCTCAAAGCCTCTCACGGCAAGAGGATAGATCAACAACCCCTCATAAAAAATTTTAAGTGCTTTTTATAACAGGCTTCAGAAAACCCTAAAGATTTCAACTTTTGCTTTTCTGTTCGTATAGTACGATATATAATCACACAGTATGATCAGTTCAAGTACAGCTCCGTCCAGTACGAGCACATATGAACAGTTATCAAAGTTTATACATATCGTACTGTACGATATATATATCGTACAGGACAATAATGTTGATTCGTACTGTTCGTACAGGACGATCTGTGGGACGATCCCTAGGATGAAAGAATTCATCTCTGTCAGTCGTCCAGCACTCCACTTGTCATACAATATGATTAGCTTATTTTCAGGATATCGTCCGATACGATACGAATATCATCCAGGATGAATAGAACAAAAAATCTTAGTTTCGTCTGGTACGATCGAAGGGACGAACGAGATCGTCTCTGTTAGTCGTCCAGCACTCCACTAGTCGTACAGTACGATTAGTTCATTTCAGGATATCATCCTGTACGATACGAATATCATCCAGGACTAACAGATCAAAAAACCTTAGTTTTGTCTGGTACGATCGAAGGGATGAATGCAATCGTCTTTGTCTATCATACGGTACGATATATCATCGTACAGTACGATCGACTTTAAATAAGAAACCAACATTTATTTCCTGATTACGGGAGATAATTTTGGTAAGTATTCAATTAATCATACCATACGATCATGATCATACAATACGAACAATTCAAGAAATCAAAATTATGAACTTACCAAACTTATTCTGGCGGCTAGGGTTTTTTCGATTGAATCTCATCATACAGTACGATAATGATCGTACAGTACGATTAGATTACAAAGTTAATCATCAAAAAAATAGCCGTTAGCCTGAGTATTATTAATTAATCATATAATACGATTTAAAATTGTACAGTACGATATTTAAAAAAAAAATTTAAAGATAAAAACAAATCTCCCCCTGTGTGTGTGCATGATTGCTCCTTTCACATACATGCTTCTGTGGCAGACTCAAGAAAATAAAAATAAAGAAATAAAAATTACAGACTTTTCAATATCCTATTCTATCCGGTTTGAGTCTCCAGTAACCTTGAGCAGTGTGCATCTGACCTGAAATGTTAGTGCTCATATACAAGGATAAGCATTTATATTCTTAAGGAAGTCCATATGGATTCAGTAAGTATTAGTTGTCACCATCAAAATTTTTAAAATTACCAATTCACCCCTCCCCCCTTCCCCTCTTGGTGAGCCTCGGGCTAGTCCTTAAGGTTTAACAACCTTCACGAAATTTCAAGTGGTATTAGAGCGGATTTCAAAAATAAGGTTTTAAACTTTTGAAAAATGATCAATGGCTCATTTTGGTAATCATAACACTATGGAGGATTATTCGATAACCTGTCTACCACTATTTAAAAATATTTCTTTTGATTTATGAAAATATGTATGTCTAATTTTTTATAATTCATTGACTAGAGAATTTGGCATATAATTCAAACTGGCTATTCACTTCCATCACATGTAATTAATGATGTCAAAACTGATATTCCTTTTACTAATGGAGTTATAAGAGATAGGAAACTTATACAGTTAAATGTTAAATGTTTGAATTATTTCTTTTATGCTTTAAAATCTGAAGAGTATATGCGAGTTTCTATATGCACTATAGGGAAGGAGATTTGGGATAGGTTATGTATCACTTATGAGGGAACCAGTGAAGTAAAATAGTCTAGGCTAAATATTTTACTGCATGACTATGAACTCTTTAGCATGAAACCTAATGAGATTATATCAAAAATGTACACTAGGTTCAACCAGATAGTGACATCCTTACATGCACTAGGTAGAGAACTATCAAACTTTAAAAAAGTTAATAAGATTTTACCCTGTTTACCTAGTTTGTATGATGCCAAGATAACTATAATTACTGAATCTAAAGACTTGAATATTTATTTCATTGATATATTTCTTGGGTCACTCATTGCCTATGAGAAAGGAGTGAGTCAAAGACAAAGTAGTGTAGAAGAGAAGAAGAAGGAGAGAACTATAGCACTAAAAGCAAATAATTTAAGCAGTGATAGTTCTACAATAGAGGAGGATGACAACATCACCTTAATGACACAACAGTTCAAGAGTTTTCTTAAAATAAAATAGAGACATCATCAACACAATTGGAGCAAAGGTAAAAGCAAAAAAAATATTAAAGCTTCTTCTAACATAATTTGCTTCGAGTGCAGGAAACCAGGCCACATCTGAGCTGAATGCTCCAACCTGAAGGCTCACCTAATCAAGGAGAAGGGTAAAGAGAAACAAAAGTGAAAGATAATGAGGGTGGTTAAACCCTATAGAATTAGCCCGAGGCTAACCAAGAGGGGGGGGGGGGGGGGGTTAAATTGGTGTTTTGAAAAGTCTTAAACAAAAATAAAAATCTTTTTATCTTTTTATATATTTTAAAAACTAAACAATCTTAAGTGGAAGTAGATATCAAAATTAAAGATTTCAACCACAAAATAAATCACCAAAAGTGCAAAAATAACATACGAAAAAAGTAATAAGAAAGAGAACACAAAATTTTATAGTGGTTTGGTCAAATATGACCTACGTCAACTCCCTAGAATCTCTCGTTCTAGGTATTGCAATAATCAGTTATTGTCTCTCCTTTTTCTCCCACAGTAAGGTGGAGAAGCCCTTACAAAATCTTTATACTGAACCGATGAAGTAGAGAACCTTGAACACTTTTCCACCCTCATGGTGAAGGCAGAGAACCTGGAATCCTTTTACTCCCACCTGGAGTTGGTAGAGAACCACAGGAATCCTTTTACTTTCTTTTGGAGTAGGCAAAAAACCTAATAATCCTTTTACTCTCTCTTGGAGTAGGCAGAGAACCTGACAATCCTTTTACTCCCTCCTAGAGTAGGCAGAGAACTTGGATTTGATGCTACCAAGGAACCAAGGATGAAGAAAGAAGAAGATGATCAAATCCTTTCTTGGAGCAACCTTTATGAATCCCCTCATAAACTCCCCCTCATAAGATCCTCTCTCTCTCTCCCATACTCTCCTTTTCCTTCTCTAAGCTCTCTCAGGTTAGAACAATAGCAAAAAATTTAATCATTAACAATTAAGAGAGCTTAAATAAGAGGCCTCAAAAGTGCTCTAAATTTTAACTTGCTGTCAAAGATTGTCCAGGATGATCTGTTGATCGTAATGTATGATCAGAGTAAATTAGCCCATCTAAGCAGGACAATCTGAGTTTCATGTACGATTAGAGCAAAAAATTTATACTAATCATCCAGGATGATTAGTATATCATCCTGTACGATTAGTTCAAAATATGATATATAATCCAGCAGATTGTTCGGGATGTCCAGGATGATTTAGAAGAAAAATGTACTGATCGTCCTGGATGATTTTGCGATCGTCCTGTATGATTAGTTTAAAATGGATAAAAATTGATCATCTCACAAATATCTCAGGACATCCAGGACGATACCCTGAACAATCAAAAGAAAATTATGGTTTTCGTCATGGAAGATAGGAGATCATCCAACAAAATTTAAAGGATTATCCGGGATGATCTTGATGGATCATCTTGTATGATGTGATTGATCATTCTAACCATAATTAGTCTCCTAATTAAATGATTATTTAGACATGACTGTCATGAATCATCCAAGACGATACATATTATCCTGTATGATTAGAATAAAATTTGAAAAATAAAATATTACCTAAAATATGATTGGCGACTATTTTTTTGATCTGTACTGATTATCCTGTATGATATAAATCATCTAGAATGATTAGTTAATTAAACTTAATTATCAAGAATGCCCTAGTTAGGGTTTCTTTTTTGAATTGATCATCCAAGATGATTTAGGATCGTCCTGTATAATATGATCAAAAATAGAAGAACTCTCAAACTCACCAAATTTCTCCCCCTGAGTGTGTGTGTGTAAGGTTACTTAGCTTTAGAATTCATCACAGTACTTTTGACTCAAGAAAAGTAAAAGATACATTAGAATGGAAATTATAGACTGACTCAATCCTATTTTACTTGATCTTATGCTGATTGACATTCCAAATGAACCTGTGGACCTGAAAGATTAGTGAGCAGATAATACAAAATAAATAAGTAAGAATAGCAGTAGTAAGGAACCAATAGTATTTGTTATCATCAAAATCACTATATTTGGGCCCAGATTTATAATAATCTCTCCCTTTTTGATGATGGCAAACATTGCTAAAGGAATTTCAAGGCTAGGAATTTTTTGTTTTTGTTTTTGTTCTTTTCTCTTTTTTTTTTCTTTTTTAATTTTGTATTTATTTATTTATTTATTAAAAGAGATATATAAAAAAAATAGAACAAAAGACATAAAAGACAGAAATAAAATAAATTCCATTAAAACATAAGCAAACATAAGCAACAACCTAAGCAAGATAACATGCTACTCCCGCTTTTGACATCACAAAAAGGAGGAGGAAAGAAAAACACTATAACAGAATAAATTACAAAAACAAGGACTAGGAAAAATATAAAAATACAAGCAATAAAAGACTAGAAGGAAGAACTTTGATTATTTGGAGGTGGAGGTGGCTGAAAGTATCGGGAAAGAGAGGCAAATTGCTCGCCAAACCAAGCCATATCCTGGTCATGCTGCTGCTGCTACTGGATGGCATAGTTTTCAAATCTAGTAATGTCCTCTGCATGTTGTCACTGCTACTTGATGACATAGGACTCGAACTTAGCCTCCTATTGATCGAACTGTTGAACCATCTGATCAATCTGAGGCTGCTGGCTGAGGGGGATAGGTGTAGGAATATGACCTTCCTCTACTTTACCAGGCTCCTTGTGCCCATGGCGATGATGAGTACTATGAAGGGTATAGAAGGAGCTATTAGTGTAGAAGATAGGGTGGTGATCAGGTGGAGCAGGGAATTGAAGGTTGTATTTTGATTCAAGGATATAGGCAATTAGGTGTCCTAGGGCTAAGTTTAGCTTTCTTTTGTAAGCTGGACCCCTAATGCAGGTTAAATGTTTAATATAGTGGATGAAAAGATCAGTAGCATTAAATTAGTGATTGGTCATAATGTAGTAGGTGGTGAGTGAAAGGATGTGAGTAATGTAAATTTCATCCCCAGCTTTAAGAATAATTGAGTTGCGAAGGATGTGCTGGATGGTCTGAGCATTGTTGACTAAGGTACTAACAGTGGAATCATGAAATTGAATATCGGTGTCCCTAAGAGTATTGTTAACATGGTCCAATTGAAATTAGGATTAAAAGCTAAAACATGAAGTTTGTCTCTAGTGGTGGACAAAAGAAGAAATTTATAGAAGTCCTAATAAGTAATCTCAACAAGCCTTCGATTTACATAAGATTACAGAGTCGTAAAGTCAGTATTAAACTGAAGGCTGACAAAGAATTCGAAGAGGAGTTCAAAGTTGAAAGGGAAGGCAAAAGTGAGAATGAATCTAAGAGTTGTGTTTACAAATAGGTGTAGTACTTGAAAGTTCAGAGTGGATTGATTGATGATCTTAGAAGGGTTAATGCCAGCAGATTTGAAGCTGGTGTAAGCAGCTTCATCCACTGCTTCAGTAAACTAGGGATCGACAACACTCCTGAAAGAGCTGCCTACGAGTGCATGAGATCTTTTTCCTCCAGCCATATGTAAGAGTATGAGATCAAGAGAGAAGAAGAAAAAATTGAAGGATTTGGTGAAGAAGAAGGATTGAGTTGGGCTATTTATATAGAATTGTGAACATCATCCAGGACGATCGTGGGATCATCCAGGATGATCGTGGGATCGTCCAGGATGGTCGTGAGATCATCCAGGACAATCAACTACAATAATTATCATCCAAATAATTCATCAAAAAGGCGATCATATCATCCAGGATGATCAGATATCATCCAGGATGATTAGACACAGGTGATCATCTAGAGGAATCAGCCTGTACGATCATTGACTATGCAGAATTTCTAGGATGATTAGGTAGATCATCCAGGAGAATTAGCAATAATGGATCATACCAATCAACTTCAAATCATCCAATCATTTTAGCCATATGGATCATCCAGGACAAATAGGTAGATTATCTAGGATGATTGCCAATAATAGATTTAGATCAGCAGTTGGATGTGGATTGAACAATAATTTGATCAGATCATCCAGGATGATATGTATCATCTAGGATAATGTGAATAAAAATTGGAAGAATTGAATGATGGAGAGGGATGATCAGAGAGGATCCAAAATATAAAAAATCAACCCAAAATACCATAACACAATAATAAAGCAAACCAAAAGATACGATAAACACCAATCGTCAAAATAAAAACAATGTTTTTTTAATCGAACAGCTACAGTAAATGACAAATTTACCTCAATTTTACATTTAAAAGCTTGAAAGAAAATAAATTGACAATGCTAAAATCTAGAAAGGTTAAAAAATTAATTTTGTAAACCCTACCTTGGAGACCTTGTGGGTTAAAGTTCCTTTTAAACAAAAATGTAATCCAGAAAAAAAAGAAATTAAATAAGAAAAGTGATCCTTTCAAATTTCATTCCAGAAAAATATCTGATAAAATAGTATTGCAAAGTAAAGAATTTGAAATCATAATTTTCAATTTTAAGTGTTTGAAGATATTAAGTGATACATGAATTCTTTTAAGATCTTTAATTTATTGAAAGAGAAGGAAGCTTATTTCTTTGTGGGCTCATTTTGTGCCTCTTTTCAGTTATTTTAGGGAACTTTATGCATCTTTTAATATTTAATAAACTTTGTATATCTTGCAATTAATTGCGAACATTGCGCATCTTTTCAGTGTTAGGCTCATTTTGTGCGTCTTTTTATTTCTTTTGCGAGCTTGCTTCCTTTTATAACCTTTAAAGACTCTCAGTTGTGAGATTATCTTCCAGATATAAAAGAGAAAGATACTCACTCTCTACTTTAAAGAAGAGTAAATCAGAAAATAGAATCACTCTCATATGATAAATATAATCACCTGATTAAGAAAACACGAAAGTGATTCATTGATTTGGAATACTATTCATATGAGATAGATTACTATAGGAAGATAAAATAGATCTCTATTCCAAAGTCCAACTTTTTAATTTTAAAATATATTTTGATTAAAAAAAACCATTAAAGGAGTTAGAGGAAGATAAACAATCATTAATATTTCTTCATTTAACTATTTTAGAGAAGTAAATCTCTGCTTACAAGCTTCTAAACAAAAATAAGACAAAAAATCTCATTTAAAACGCAATTTTATCAGTAAAAGTGAGCAGTGATTTGATTCATAAAAAATATAAGGAAATAAAAAATATAAAATAAAAATACATAAAAAGAAATAAACATACAAATCAAATAAAATACTAAGAGCAAAAATATAAATAGAAAGCATCAATTTCAAGCATGAATATCTGTCACACCTAATATGGTTCTTAAGGTGTTAAAGGTTTCAAAGGTTAGTGGTTTTGTGAAGATATATGCAAGTTGGTTTTCAATGGCTACATGGTGTAGCTCTATGTCTCCTTTGGTAACATAGTCCCTAATGAAGTGGTGCCTGATGTCAATGTGTTTAGTCCTGGAGTGTTGGATTGGATTCTTTGAAATATATATGGCACTAGTATTATTAAATAAGACTAGAATTGTACCTACAGGAAGTCCTAAATCTCTAATTTATTACTTTAACCAAAGGATCTATATCACATAACTTCCTAAGGCTATATACTTAGCTTCAACAGTGGACAGGGCAACTGAGTTCTATTTTCTACTAGACCGGGAGACTAAGGATTATCCTATGAATTGACATATCCCAGAAGTACTTTTTCTATCAACTCGACATCCTACAAAATCTGAATCAGAATATCCTATGAGTTTAAAAGAGGTGTTATGCCTAGGATACCAGATTCCAAAGTCTTGGGTCCCTAAGAGATAACTAAGGATTCTCTAAACAGTAGTCAAGTGGGACTCCTTTGGATCAGCCTGAAATCTAGCACAGAGACAAACACTAAATATAATATCAGGTCTGCTAGTAGTCAAGTAAAAAAGTGATCAAATTATTCTTCTATATTTCTTTTGATCAATAGATTTTCAATTTGAATATGTGTATAACTGAACATTAGAACTCATGGGAGTATTGATTGGCTTAGCTTTATACATCTCATATTTCTTAAGGATGTCCTTAATGTATTTTGGCTGATTAAGAAAAGTTCCATCATCCTTCTGCCTTATGCTAAATCCAATTAAGTAAGTTAGTTTTCCCATCATACTCATTTCAAATTTCTTACTCATTATTTTTGAAAATTTATCACACAGTTTTTCATTAGAAGATCCAAATAGAATATCATCAACATAGATTTGGACAATCAATAATTCATCTCCTACCCTTTTTAGAAACTAGGTGGTGTCTACACTCCCCTTAACATAGGTTCTATCTAGTAGGAATGTGCTAAGTCTTTCATACCATACCAAGGGTGCTTATTTTAGTTCTTATAAAGCCTTTTTTAGTTTGAACACATAATTAGGAAATTATGAATTTTCAAAGCCCGGGAGTTGTTCAATATACGTATCTTCTTTTATCACCCCATTCAGAAAGGCACTCTTAACATTCCTTTGAAATAGTTTGAATCCTTTAAAATAGGCAAAGGCTAGTACTACCCTAATAGCTTCTAATCTAGCTACAGGGGCAAAAGTCTCCTCAAAGTCAATCCCTTCTATCTGATTATACCCCTTAGCCACCAATCATACCTTATTTCTAATCACCACACCAGAATCATTCATTTTTTTTGAACCCCATTTAGTTCCAACAACAATTTGATCCTTAGGTCTTTCAACTAGTTCCCAAACATCATTCCTAACAAATTGATTCAATTCTTCTTGTATGGCTAAGATCCAGAATTCATCCGGAAGGGCTTAGTTGATGTTGGTGGGTTCAGTCATTGAGATAAAGGCAGAGTGGTTTACTTCTTTTTTAAGTCTATGCCTTGTTCTAACACCTTCAGATGGGTCTCCTAAGATCAGTTCTTTAGGATGACTTGAAGAATATCTGCATTCTCTAGGTAGTGAAATTTTAGGTTCTACCCTTTCCTCCAGATTTGCAAATTCTACTCCTTGGGTGACTTCTATAACCTCTTCTTCTTCTTCACTAGACCCTCCAGAATTATCAAATTCATCAAATACAACATGAGTGATCTCCTCAACTACCAGTTTTCTTTTATTAAAGACTCTATAGGATTTCTTAACACTTGAGTAACCTAGGAACACTCGTTCATCAGATTTTGGGTCAAACTTTCCTAGTTGAGACTTCCCATTATTCAAAATAAATAATTTATATCCAAAGACACGAAGGTGATAGAGGTTGGGTATCCTACCCTTAAGAATTTTATAGGGTATCTTGTTCAGGTCAGATCTAAGATTTACCCTATTTAGAATATAATAGGCTATATTCACCATTTCTGCCTAGAAGTATTTAGGAAGTGAGTATTCAGCTAATATGGCTCTAGCAACTTCTACTAGGGTCCTATTCTTTCTTTCAGCTATCCCGTTCTGTTGAGGGGTTCTAAGAGTTAAAATGTTATAATCTATCCCTTGCTCCTTATAATAAGATTCAAAATTTCCATTCTCAAATTCTCCACCGTGGTCACTATAAATGGTTAAGATTTCACAACCTACTTTCCTCTAAATCCAAGTGAAAAAAGATCTAAACTCCTCAAATAATTCACTTTTATGAGATAGAAATTTATCCCAAGTAAACCTTGAATAATCATCAACTATCGCATACCCAAAGACTTTTCTTCCTAGGCTTGAAGTGCTGATAGGTCCAAAGAGATCCATGTGAAGGATATCTAAGGGTTTGCTAGTGTTAATATCTTTGATTAAGTAGAAGGAGGATTTGACTTACTTTCCTAACTTACAGGCATCACACAGGTAGTCCTTAGTGAACTCTAATTTGGGGACACCTCTCACTAAGTCTTTTTGGATGATCTTCCTAAGGCTTTTCATACTTGCATGACATAATCTCATATGCCACAGCCATGATTCATCAGTAATTATTTTTAAGCAAAGAGAAATATTAGCTATAAAGTAATTTAGATCTAGCATGTAAACATTGTTGATCCTTTTTTTCCTGCAAAATAATTTTAACATTTAAGCTTATAATACAGCTAGTTGGCAGAAATTTTATGATGAAGCCTTTGCCACAGAGCTAGTTGATGTTGAGTAGGTTATCTTTCAATCCATCAACAAGAAAAGCATTTTTAATGATAAAATTATTTGAATCACCAATTATACCTAATCCCACCACTCTCCTGGTGGTGTTGTCTCCAAGTGTTAACTTGCCTCCTACCCTAGCCTCCAGTGAAATGAATTGATTTGCATCTTCAATCATATGCCTTGAACATCCACTATCCATATACCACATGCTCTCATGAGGCCTTTTCTGAGAGCACACCTACAAAATCATCAGATGTCAGATTTGGGAACCCAAACAGGTTTGAGTCTCATCTTATGGAAAGAGGAGTGAGTAACATGCATGCTATGCTGTGAATTTTGCAATTTTGGTCTCCACACCAAATGTGTTCTATGGTGAATGGTGCAAGTTTGGGAAATATGTCCTTGCATGCCACAAGAAAAATATCTAACACCAGAAAAAGGGTTTATTAATCTATTTGGGTTATAGTACCTCTTTCTAGGTTTGAATAATGCATGCTTTGTTGAAAGTTTTTGAAACTCTTCCAGTGCAGGTGGTTTTTTATTTTCCTTGAAGGTAATTAATTTAGCTTCTAAAAACTTATTTATATTTTCAAGAATTGAATTTTTTATTTTTAATGCATGCTTCCTACTGTCTAAATCAGATGCAAGAGTATCTAAGTACTTATATTCTTTTTCTAATTTAAGATGTAATATTTTCAAGGAATCATGCTCAGTAGTTAAATCAAGATGATTTTTGTTCAAGAATCAAATTCATCTAGTAAAGTCGTATGACTTCCATCTAGAGTGGAATAATCTTTTCTTAAAATTTTATACTCTTTCTGTAGATTTAAAAATTCAATTTTAAGGCTAGCATGTGCTTTCTTGAGCTTTCTATATAAAAAATAAATTCTCTCTGAAACTTCAAGTAATTGATCATATGTAAGCTCACATACCTCTTCTTGATCAGAGTGATCAATATGATCATCAACCATTAAACACAGGTTTGTTATCTCACCTTCTACTTCAATTTTAGAGAAGTCTGATGCTGAGTCTGCCCAGAAAACCTTTTGGATCCTTTTATTGTCCTTCTTGAACTTAGGCTTTTCTTTACCCTTCTCCTTACTTGGGTGAGCTTTCAGAGTTAGGCAATACGACTTCAAATGCACTGGCTTCCTACATTCAAAGCAAATAACATCAGATGAAGCTTCAGAATTTTTGTTATTCTTACCTTTATTCCACTTTTGATGATGCTTTTACTTTTCCCTCAAGAAACTTTTGAACTGTCTAGTTATTAAAGCAATGTCATCATCTTCAAAGCCAGAACTATTAGTGTCAGAATCATTAGCCTTCAAGGCTATAGTTTTCCCCTTCTTTTTTTCTCTGGCATCAAGCTGCCTTTGGTTCACTCCTTTCTCGTAAGTAAATAGTGATCCAAGTAAGTTATCTATTGAATAAACATTTAAATCCTTAGATTCAGTAATGGCAGTAATTTTTGCATCAAAGGAAGAAGGTAAGCATCTCAAAATCTTGTTCACTTTTTCATAATTTGTGAGTTCTGTTCCTAAGGCATGCAGGGATGTAACAATTTGTATAAACCTAGTATACATTTCAAAAATTGATTCACTAGATTTCATGCGAAAGAGTTCGTAGTCATGAAGCAAAATATTTAATCTAGATTGTTTAACTTCAATGGTTCCTTCTTAAGTTATGCATAATTTGTCCTAAATTTCTTTTACAGTAGAATAAGTAGAGACACACATGTAATCTTTAGATTTTAAGGCACAAAAAAAAAGTTTAAACACTTAGCATTCAGTTGTGCTAAATATCTATCATTAGTTGTCTATTCAGCAAAAGGAATTTTAGTTTTAACACCATTAACAAAATGAAAATGTGTAGAATATCTATCCTTAACTAACATCAACATGTGATAATCAATTGATTATAAAAGGTGGACATGCAAGTTTTCCAAAAATTAAAAGAGATATTATTAAATAGAGGTGGTCGAGTAGTTGAATATCCTTCCAGGGTGTTGTGATTACCAAAGTTAGCCATTAATCAAAATTCAAAAGTTTTCTAAAACTTAATTTTATGAATCCCACTCTGACACCACTTGAAAGTTTGTGAGGGTGGTTAAACCCTATAGAACTAACCTGAAGCTAACCAAGAGGGGTGGGGGGGGGAGGTGAATTGGTGCTTTAAAAATTCTTAAACAAAAATGAAAAATCTTTTTGTGTTTCTATATATTTTAAAAACTAAACAATCTTAAGCGGAAGCAGATATCAAAATCAAATATTTTAACCACAGAATAAATCACAGAAAAGTGTGGAAATAAAATGCAAAAAAAGTAATAAGAAAGAGCACAAGGAAAAACTGACCTATGTCCACTCCCCAAAATCTCCCATTCTAGGTATTACACTAATCAGTTAGTGCCTCTCCTTTTGCTCCACACAGCAAGGTGGAGAAGCCCTTACAAAATCTTTCCACCGACCCGATGAGGCAGAGAATCTTGAATCCTTTTTCACCCTACTGGTGAAGGTAGAGAACCTAAAATCCTTTTACTTCCACCTGGAGTTAGTAGAGAACAATTGGAATCCTTTTACTCCCTTCTGGAGTAAGTAGAGAACCTGACAATCCTTTTACTCCCTCTCAGAGTAGACAGAGAACCTGGCAATCCTTTTACTCCCTCATGGAGTAGGCAGAGAACTTGGATCTGATACTAATGATCATTTCCCCAGAGATACCAAGGAACCAAGGATGAAGAAAGAAGAAGATGATCAAATCCTTACTTGGAGAAACCTTTGTGAATCCCCTTACAAACTCTCCCTCATAAGATCCTCTCTCTCTCTCTCCCAAACTCTCCTTCTCCTTCTCTAAGCTCTCTCTGGTTAGAATAATAGCACAAGATTTAATCATCAAAAATTAAAAGAGCTTAAATAGGAGGCCTCAAAAAATGCCCTAAATTTCAACTTACCGTCAAAGATCATCTAGGATGATCTGTCGATCATCCTGTACGATCAGTGAAAATTAGCTCATCCAAGCAGGACCATCTGAGTCGCCTGTACGATCAGAGAACAAATTTGTATTGATCGCCCAGGATGATTAGTATATCATCCTGTGCGATTAGTCCAAAATATGATTTATCATCCGACAGATCATTCGGGTTGTCCAAGATGATTTAGAAGAAAATTATACTGATCATGCTGGATGATCTTGTGATCGTCCTATACGATTAATTCAAAATGACTAAAAATTGACAAATCATCCCGTAAACATCTCAGGGTGTCTAGGACAATACCCTAGATGATCATAAGAAAATTATGGTTTTTGTCTTGGATTATAGGAGATCGTCCAATGAAATTGAAGGGATCATCTAGGACGATCTAGATGGATCATCCTGTATGATGTGATTGATCAATCTAACCATAATTAGTCTCCTAATGGAGGGATTATTTTAGGTATGATTATCATGAATCATCTAGGATGATACGAATCATCCTATATGATTAGAAAAAATTTGAAAAATAAAATATTGCCTAAAATGTGATTAGTGGTTGTTTTCTCGATCTATACTGATCGTCCTATACGATATAAATTATCCAAGATGAATAGTTAATCAAAATTAATTATTAGGAATGCTCTAATTAGGGTTTCTATTTCGAATTGATCATCCAGGATGATTTAGGATCATCCTGTATGATATGATTAAAATAGAAGAACTCTCAAACTCACCAAATCTCTCCCCTTGTGTGTGTGTGTGCAAGGTTACTTAGCTTCAGGATCCATTACAGTACGTTTGACTCAAGAAAAGGTAAAAGATACATTGGAATGGAAATTATAGACTGACTCAATCCTAGTCTAACAAATCTTAAGCTGATTGATGTTCCAAGTGAACCTGTGGACCTGAAAGATTAGTGAGCAGGGCAAACAAAATAGATAAGCAAGAATAGTAGTAGTAAGGAACCAGTAATATTTGTTATCATTAAAATCATAACACTTGGGCCCAAATTTGTAACACAAAGTTCAAGAGGGGCAAGCAAAAACTCTGTAAGGTTTTTGGGCAGATTCCGCTTCAAAATCAGCAAAATTAGAAGCAAAGGAAGAGGTAACAAACCTGTGTCTTATAACTAATGATAATCTTAATCAATCAGATCAAGATGAGGTATGTAAACATTCTTATGATGAAATACTAGTTATGTCTAAAAAATTTCATGACTTGTATAGGAAGTTAAAGAAGATGCATGCTAGCCTCAATATTGAATTCTTTAATTTATAAAAGGAGCATGCTAGTTTAACTACCAAGCACTCTACTTTAGATAGCGATCATATGAATTTATTAGGTGAATTTGATGCATTAAATAAGAAGAATACTAACCTCTCTAATACACATGATTCCTTGAAAACATTCACATATTGAACTAAAGAAAGCATATAAGGTATTAGAGGCATGCATAATTAAACTAGATGGTAGGGAGCATGCATTGAAAATTAAATGTCCATTCTTGAAAGTGCAAACAAATTTTTTGAAACAAAACTATCTGCACTTGAGAATAATAAACCATCACCTACCTTAGAATAATTTCATAAGCCCTCAATACAGCATGCACCACCTAAACCTTGGAAGAGGTACCATGACCCACATAAGTTAGTAAATTCATTTCCTAGTGTTAGGTGCTACTCTTGTGGCATGTTAGGTCACATAGCCCATACTTGCGCAATCCATCGTAGGTCATATTTAGAGTGGTGGATAAAATTATATGCATCACATCATATCATGCATTCATGTTATTCATTCAAGAATAAGGTGGAACCCAAACTCACTTTGGTTCCTAAATCTAACATTTAAGTGACATTATAGGGGTGCTCTCATAAAAGACCTAGTGAGATCGTATGGTACCTAGACAGTGGATGCTCAAGGCACATGGCTGGTGATATGAAGTAGTTCATCACACTAGAGGCTAGGTCAAGAGGCAAGGTGACATTAGGGGATAACACCACTAGGAAAGTGGTGGGCTCAAGTATAATTAGCAACTCTAAAAACTTTATGATTGAAAAAAATGTGTTAGTTGATGGTTTAAAGCATAATTTATTAAGTATTAGTGAACTGTACAATAAAGACTTTGATATAAAATTCCCTTTTGAAAAATACATGATTAGTTTAAATGGAAAATTTGTGTTAGAAGGAAAACAAATGAATAATGTTTGCATGCTTGACTTGAATTGCATTGAATATTCAAATTCCTTGTGCTTAAAAATTATAATTGATTAATCTTAGTTATGGCATAGGAGACTATGTCATACAAGCATGAAGACTCTTAGGAATATCACCCAAAAAAACCTAGTTAGAGGTATACCTAAGTTAGACTTCACTAAGGACCACCTATGTGATGCATGCTAACTAGGAAAATAAGTTAGATCTTCATTTCATTCAATCAAAGACATTAACACGTCTAGGCCACTAGAAATCCTTTATATGGACCTATTTGGACCAGTTAGCACAGCCATCCTAAGAGGAAAGATATTTGGGTTTGTAATAGTAGATGGCTTCTCTAAATTTACGTAGATTAGATTTTTAGCATATAAGAGTGAGTCATTTGAGTAATTTAAAATTTTTTTCATCTGGATTTAAAGGAAATTAGGATGTAAAATCTCAACAGTTGATAGTGATTATGGTGGAGAGTTTAAAAATGATAAGTTTGAATCCTTCTATCAAGAGATAGGAATAGAACATAACTTCGCTTCCCCTAGGACCCCCAGTAGAATGGAATAGATACAAGGAAAAATAGAATCTTAGTGGAAGCTGCTAGGGTAATGCTAGCTGAGTATTCACTCCCAAGGTATTTTTTTGGTAGGACACTCAACCTTTCTCACTTGCATGTCTTTGATTGTAGATGCTTCATCTTAAATCACCCTTTTAGGAAATATTGATCCCAAGTCTAATGAAGGTGTCTTCTTAGGTTACTCATCTATAGGTAAGGCCTATAAAATCTTTAATAAGAGGACCCTGATAGTAGAAGAGTCTACCCTTGTGGTATTTGATGAATCAGATAAGACCTCTGAATTTAAACCTGAAGAAGAAGAAGTAGAGGTCATTCAAGGGGTAGAAGCCTTTAGTATAGGAGATAGAGTAGAATATCAAGAAACATTTCCTAGAGAATGGAGATATTCTTCTAGTAATCCTAAAGAACTTATTTTAGGAGACCCATCTGAAGGTGTTAGAACTAGGCATGGACTTAAGAAAGAAGTTAGTCATTCAGCTTTTATCTCTATGATAGAACCCACCAACATAAATCAATCCCTACTTGATGAATTCTGGATCCTAGCAATGTAAGAAGAGCTAAACCAATTTATGAGAAATGAAGTATGGGAACTAGTAAAGAGACCTAAGGATAAGAGTATGGTTGGAACAAAGTGGGTTTTCAAAAATAAGATGAATGACTCTTGAATAGTAGTAAGGAATAAGGCCATATTAGTAGCTAAGGGGTATAACTAGATCAAAGGAATAGATTTTGAGAAAACTTTTGCCCTATAGTTAGACTAAAAGCAATTAGGGTGCTAGTAGCCTTTGCTTTCTTTAAGGGTTTTAAACTATATCAAATGAATGTTAAGAGTGCCTTCCTAAATGGGGTGATTCAAGAGGATGTTTATGTTAAGCAACTCCTAGGTTTTGAAAATTCATAATTCCCAAATCATGTATTCAAACTAAAGAAGGTCTTATATGAGTTGAAGCAAGCACCTAGAGCCTGGTATGAAAGGCTGAGCATATTCCTTCTAGATAGAGGCTTTGTTAAGGGTAGTGTTGACACCACCCTCTTCCTAAAGAAAGAAGGAGAAAACTTACTCATTGTCTAAATTTATGTTGATTACATCTTATTTGGATCCTCAGATAAAAACTTATGTGATAAATTTTTAAAAATAACGAGTAGAGAATTTGAAATGAGTATGATAGGAGAGCTAAGCTACTTTCTTGGATTTAGTGTAAAGCAGATGGATGATGGAACCTTCCATAACCAACATAAACACATGAAGGACATCCTTAAAAAGTATAAAATGGATAATGTTAAGGCCTTGAACTCTCCCATGAGCTCTACTATTCAATTAAACAAGGACCCAAAGGGAAAATTAATAGATCAGAAAAGGTATAGGGAGATAATTGGATCACTACTTTATTTGACTACCAGTAGACTGGTCATAATATTTAGTGTGTGTCTTTATGTGAGATTTTCAGCTGATCCAAAAGAATTCCACATGACTGCTATTAGGAGAATCCTTAGATACCTGTTAGGCAATCTAAACCTAGGAATCTGGTATCCTAGACACACCATTTCTTTTGAAGTTATAAGATATTTAGATTCTGATTATATAGGATGTAGGGTAGATAAAAAAAGTACTTCTGGAACCTATCAATTTGTAAGATAATCTTTAGTCTCCTGGTCCAGTAGAAAATAAAACTAAGTAGCCCTTTCCATAGCTGAGGTAGAATATATAGTAGTAGGGAGCTGTACTGCTCAAGTCTTATGGCTAAAGCAACAACTCTTAGATCTTAGACTACCGGTAGGAACTATTCTAATTATGTGTGACAACACTAGTGTTATTTTTATATTCAAAAATCTAATTCAACAATCCCGCATAAAGCATATAGATATTAGGCACCACTTTATAAGAGATCATGTAGCCAAGGGAGATATAGAACTGCATCATATAGTTATAGGAGATTAATTGGTAGACATCTTTACTAAACTCCTAGTCTATGACACCTTTAGCACCTTAAGGACTAAACTAGGTGTTATAGACATTTATGCTTAACTCAAGATAAATAAAAAAAAATCATTTGAAATCATTCATTCATATGTATTAAACTATATGTGTTTGTTCTTATGCATGTTTATGTGTTGTTGTTTGTTATTAAAGATTTTAAAAATTTTATCATAGATATTTCTTGATTATCACACATACACCTCACTAACTCATAAAATCTTTCAAATTTTTATTTATATCATACTGTACGATCCACATTCGCACTGTACAATATGCATAGATCACAACCCTTAGTTTAATCAATGATCTTGATTAGATCCATGATATGCACATCATACTATATGAATATCTATTCATACTATACAATCTACGTGTAACTAACTATTGAGGAATTCAATTTGTTTGGTATGAAATTATTGCCAATCGTATGGTATGATGCCTCTCTTCGTACTGTATGATACACGTGTCAAACTGGATTGTAATGAATTTAATTTGGCTGGTACGATAATAATTGCATTTCATACTGCACAAACATCTATTTATACTATATGATACCTTTTGTCAAACATCATACCAATGAATCCTTGGGACAAATATAATTCCTTAAGATCATCCAGTACGATACCCGATCGTACTGTATGGTTTGACCACTTTTTTTGACAAGTCGTCCAAACAAATTAACTTCTCTGATCATACTTTATAAAACTAAATCATACTATACAATCTACCCTAAAATCTATAAATTGAATGAATTTTCACATTTTAATTCACTCAACTCCCTTAATCTCATTCCCTCTGAACCTTACCTATCCAATGGCCGGTGGAAGTAAATGTGGTAGAATGACCCATGGGAGCTCCTCCTCCTCTCATTGCTTTGACGATCATTTTCTATGTACAAGGGATGAAGATGCCTACTACAAGTTCAAAAAGGCTAAAATCACTCCATCTAGAATGTTAAATCAACCAACTCTTAACTTCGAGGTAATGAACCTCTTTGCCTCCACCACTCTTCGATTTCTACTCATACTAACTTTTCCCTTTAACTCAAAACTACTTTATGAATTCTTAGCCAACCTTTGGCTAAATTTAGAAACCTCTGTCATGACTTTATAAGTTTGCTGACAACCCATAGAGATCACTGAGGAAGATTTAGGGGAACATATTGGTCTTTCTACAGAAGGACTTCATCCACAATCCCTTATCTCTACAACTGACTTTGACGGGAGTTCTATAAACTTGACAATTAGAAATGTGGCCATAAACCAATATCAACCATTAGTCCACACCTTAAATCCGAATGCCCGAGTTATCCAGCATGTCCTTAGAACCTCAATTATACCCAAAGCTAGGGATTGGTTTAACATAACCCCACTTCTTTCCATAGCAACCTACCTAATAATATCGAATACCCAATTTGATGAAGCCCAAATGATTCTTGATTATATCCATAATATGACTCATATTTGACATCCTAATACCCGAAGGAAGCAAAATGTCGCATTAGGACACATCATAGGATATATATTAGACAAAAAATACCAAATCAATTATCCTTCTCCTCCCGATAAAGTTCCCATTTTTTATACAGATGTCTCATTTCATATTATTTTCCATCAGGGCACGAGCATGATGAGCCAGAGTTTACTGAAGAAGGGGAAGCTTCTCCTACTGGTGGACTTGCACTGCCACCAATACCACCACCTGCACCTACCAACCCTCACGATGACCTAAGTAAGCGGTTCAAACATTTAGAAATTAGGCTCTACTATCACATTCATCAACAACAATAGCAGTATAAGGAAGACATGAGATGGTTTGGAGAAAGGTTTTCCTCAATTGACAATCAATTTACCTCCATCCATCAATACTTTTAACCACCACCATCACCACCTGTTTAGGATCTACCTTACCTTTAATTTTTGTTTGTTATGTTTTACCATGTTTGTAATGCTCACTTTGTTTATTATTCCTCCTTTTTTGGGTGATGTCGAAAGGGGGAAAAATATATGTTTGGTTGTATGTTTCAGTTTAATAGAATCCTGTGTTTGTTTTTTCTTTATTTTCTATTATCTTTTTTTTTTCTTTTATCTTTCATTAAAAAAATTTGCAACCCCTAATTTTTAAATCTATCACCTAATGAGGGGGAGCTTAAGAGAAATGAATTTTTTATCTTGCCTATTAACTAACATTATTTGTCATCATCAAAAAAGAGGAGATTGTTGCAATCTAGTCCCTAGTCTATAATTATGATGATGACAAACATTATTGATTAAATTCATACTTTTTTCATTAATAATTTTAGATATTTCTTTCATTTGTGAGCAGTAACATTGTAGGTAAGGCATACACTGCTAAAGGCTACTAAATGCTTAAGAATGTGTAGAATAGGAATGTTAAGTAAATAAAGTCTATAATTTTATTTTTTTTATTTTTTATTTCTTGAGTCTGGCCACATAAGAGTGTATGTAATTGGGTGATCGTGCACACACACACATAGGGAGAGTGAGATAAATTTTACAAGTTAAAAGTTTTATACTAATCATACTGTATGACTTAAAATCGTACTATATGATCAGTATAAAAAGAATGGGCTTAACAGCTAATGAAATAATTAGTTTCTATGAACTAATCATACAGTATGATCTAGATTGTACGATTCGTTATGATCTAGAAACCCTAACCGTTGGATAAATTAAGTAAGATATTTGAAAATTAATTTTTAAACTGACCGTACTAAACGATCTAATTGATATTATATGATAAATTGAAATCTTGCTTAAATTAACCCCCATAATTAGTCAATCAAATCATGGTTTAATTAATGATAGCAGATCATACTGTACAATATTGATCACACCAAATGATTGATAGAGATTGAATTTGATCGTCCCAAAGAACGTACCAAACAAAACTGTATTTTATGAACTAATTATATTGTACGATGACCTACTTGAAATTAACTAACCATACTATACAATGAGAGTAGTATGGGATTATTGATAGAGATGATTTCCAATCATCCCAAGAATCATCCTATATAAATAAAGGAAATCAAATAGATCATATTGGACGATCTCCGGATCACATTGTATGATGTGTTCAAAAAATTGAATAGTTCATTTGAACTACTATTTACATCATACTGGATGGGCCTAGTTTTGAGTTGATCATACTATATGAACTTCAATCATACTATACGAATAGTGACAACTAACTTGAATTATTAGGATTTCTTGAAGCCTATTCTTAAGTGGTTTTTATAGATTCTCTTGGTAATGGTGAGAGGATTATGTGATTGTTGAAGGAACTCTGAGAGAAGAGATTTTAGAAGAAAATTAGGGTTTGAGAGGAAGGAGAAGGTGAGGTTGAGCATGAGGGAAGAGTGTGAGGGGATCACATGGTTGCTCCAAAGTAGTTACACCCATGCTCCTCCTGTGGCCTTGGTAAATATTTGAAATCTATCTTGGGAGAGAGGCTTCTAAGTCAAGTCCTCGAGGTACTCTTCCTTCTTTAGGAGTAAGAAAAAGGAGCTGAGGTTATCTACCTTCTCCAGTAGGGAGAAAAATGAGTCAAGGTCTGCTGCCGTCACCTAGAGGGTGACATAGTGTCCGGGCCTCTATTGCATCAGGTTTGATGAAAGTGAGTCTTTAAGGGCTTCTCCACGTTACTATGAGAGCAAAAGGAGAGTCACTTAGTATTAGTGTAATACTCAGAGTGGAGGACTCCGAGGAGTGGACGTAGGTCAAGGTTGACCGATACACTATAAAACTCTCTGGGGCATTTTTCTCCTTTTCGTGCTTATATTTATCTTGCATTTTATTTCTGTTATTACTACTTAGGAAAAGTGGTGATTAGCACATTATTTCATAAATCAAAATATCATCGTAGTTAAATCAATATTTTTGGTAAACTTGTTCGCTTCCACAATCAATTAGAATTTAGTATTTTCATTTTCTGAAAACTTTTTCAAAAATATTGTCATCATTTTTTGAAGTTCGAAAAAATTTAAAATTACCAATTCACCCTCTCTCTTGGTGAGCCTTGAGCTAGTTCCTTAAGGTTTAACAACCTTCACGAACTTTCACTTATCAAATTCTTCCCAATTTAAACTCTTGCTTATCCTCAAGCAAATAAAATTTTTTGCTATTATGCTTAATTAACTAACTAAAGTAAAAATTGATAATTTAAATTTATTAAAATATAAGATAATACATCACAGTCTAGAAGTAGTAGAAATGAACAAAGTTATAATTCTAGTTTGAAAAATACAAATAATTATCCTGATCAGTCATTCTTATTTTTGGATAATTGGAATTTACTTATTATGAAGATATAATGCAAATTAAAGATTAGATGTGTTTGTAGTTAAAATAAAATTTTCATAAGTTCACTATTATTTTTGTTAGTTCTCCCATCTTGTCGTTTGAGAATTTTAGTATAAGATTGCAATCAGATTCTAAACTTTTAACTAACACCAATTTTTGAATGTACACTTTTTCTTTTTCTTTATTTCTTTTCTTTTCTTTTTAGAAATCTTTTTAAGTTCATTTTTGTTTTATTTTTGTGAGTACATATTTAGTAATTTTAAATATCTGTTTTGCTTATCATCTTTGTACAATGTTAATAATATTATTGTAAGGATTTAAAGGGTTTACTAATTCCAAATTTTGTTTGTTTCATGATTTTTAATTTTAATCTACCTATATCTATTTGTTAACCTTAATTATTCATCTTCAATTCAAAGATCAATGTATAAATTAATAACTTATAAATTTCAATTAAGTCAATAACTTAA
This sequence comes from Dendrobium chrysotoxum, assembly GCA_019925795.1. Classification (NCBI taxonomy): domain Eukaryota; kingdom Viridiplantae; phylum Streptophyta; class Magnoliopsida; order Asparagales; family Orchidaceae; genus Dendrobium; species Dendrobium chrysotoxum. The sequence continues at coordinate 51,020,970 of CM034308.1, forward strand.
ATGATCTAAGTTTGTTAATTTTTAGTTTTCTCAAACTATGAAGTATAAAGCAATGCTCATTTAAACTATGATATAGGATTTTTTATTATTCTGATTTTACATAATTTTTAATTATCATTTTTATTAAGGTGAGTTAACTAATCAAAATTAAGAGATATTAATGAAAATCAATATAAAATTTAAGTATAAGGAGAATTTAAAACAATGTAAATAACAACACAAAAATAAACATAACAAACATATATTTTCATATGAGTAATAATAACATAAGTATAGGATAACTAGTGCTTTAAGGCACCATCACATATCATCACAAGCGAGTTGCATCCCATAAGTGCTAAGTTTTAAGTCTTCATCTAGACTATGCAAATTATTTTATTTCACGATGAACCAATTCAGTTATATTTTTGCAAATAATCAATGTCCCCACCTAAATATGGTTTTAGTCTATGGCCATTCATTTTAAAAATATGTAAAATTTTCATATCCTTCATTTCCATAGTTCCATAAGGAAATGTTCTAATGACAGTGAATGGTCCTGGCCATCTAAATTTTAATTTTTCTGGGAACAACTTAAGTCTAGAATTAAAAAAAATAAAACATCCTGTTCAGGAGTGAATTCTTTCCTAATAAGCTTTTTATCATGCCATTTTTTAACTTTATCTTTATAAATCTTTGCATTTTCATAAGTTTCATTTCTAATTTCTTCTAATCCACTTAACTACATCAATATTTTCTCTTTTATAATTTCAAAATTATAATTCAATTCTTTAATAATTTAGAATGATTTGTGTTCTAATTCCACAGAAAGGTGAAAAGCCTTTCCAAAAATTAATTTATAGCGAGTTATACCAATAAGAGTCTTATAAGCAATTCTATAGGCCCATAATGTATCATCAAACTTAATCGCCTAATCTTTTCCATTTGAACTAACCATTTTTTTAGGTTTCACTTAATCTCCCTACTGTTAATCTCAGCCAAACCACTAGTTTAGGGATGAGAAGCAGTTAATACTCCATGATAGATCCTATATTGCTTCAAGATAGTTTCTATTTTTTATTATAGAAATGACTTCCACCATCACTCATTAAAACTCTTAGCATTCCAAATCTAAAAAAAAATATTTTTATTTAAAAACTTGATCACAGTTTGAGCATCAATTTTAGATGTTATCATACCTTCAATACACTTTGAAACATAATCCACAGCAATAAGAATATATTGATTTTCATGGGATGGCACAAAAGGTCCCATAAAATTCAATCCCCAAACAACAACTATTTCTATTTCCAAAACATAGTTCGAAGGCATTTCATTTCTTTTTGAAATATTCCCTACTCTTTGGCATTAATCACATTTCTTAATATATTCATTTACATTCTTAAATAGAGTAGGCCAAAAACTCTAGATTGAAAGATTTTAGAAGTAGTTATAAATCCTCCAAAATGTCTCCCATAATGACAATCATGACACTCTTTAATGATTGATTCTATTTTTTCTTCAGGAACACATCTTCTCATAATCTGATCATTACAAGATTTAAATAGTTCATTCCTAAAATAAAATTTGGTTTCATGTATGAACTTCCTCTTTTAATTAGGATTTAAATCATATAAGGAAGTATATCACTAACAATAAAATTAATAATGTCAGCATATTACGGTGTATTGTTCACATGAAGAGCAAATAATTGTTCATCAAAAAATTTTCATTAATCTCATTTTCCTTTAATGCTTGTTTTTCAATAAAAATTCTAAAAGATAATTGGCAATTTGATTTTCACTACACTTTCTATTAAAATTTTTTATATCAAATTCTTGTAATAGAAAAATCCATCTAACCAATCTAGGTTTAGTGTCTTTCTTTATCATAAGTTATTTAATAATAGCATAACCAATATAAATAATTACTTTGGTGCCAATCAAGTATGATCTAACTTTATCAAAAGTAAAAATAATGGCTAACAATTCTTTTTCACTTGTTGTATAATTATTATGCAAAATTCAAAGTTTGCTAGCATAAAAAATGACATAGAATTTCTTATCTCACTTTTGTCTAGAACAACACCCACAATAATATTACTGACATCACACATCACTATAAAAGATAAAGATTAATTAGGAGCAATAATCACTGCAACATTAATCAAGTATTATTTTAAAATATTAAAAGTCAAGAAAAGTAAAAATAAATATAAAATGAACATCTTTCTCTAGTAGTTGACATAATGGTTTAGAAATTTTAGAGAAGTCTTTAATAAATCTTCTATAAAATCTTTCATGACCTAAGAAACTTCTAATACCTTTAACAAAATTAGGAGGGGGTAGTTTTTTTTTGCCTAAATTTTTATAATATCTACCTCCAATCCTTTCTTAGAAATTTTATACCCTAAGATAATGCCTTCAATAACCATAAATTGACACTTCTCCCAATTTAACACTAAATTTGTTTCTACATATCTTTTTAAAATGGATGTTAAATACTTAAGATAAGAATCAAATATAGTGCCAAATACTGAGAAATCATCAATGAAAATTTTAATACCCTGCTCAATTAAGTTTGAAAAGATAGACATCATGCATCTTTAAAAAGTAGTAGGAGCATTATATAGACCAAAAGGTATTCTTCTAAAAGAAAAAGTTCCATAAGGACTAGTAAAAGTAATTTTATTTTGATCGTCAAGTGCAATAGGAATCTAATGATATCCTGAATATCCATCTAGAAAATAGGAAAAATGGATGCCCTGTCAACCTAGCTAGCTTCTAATCAAGAAAGGCAAGGAAAATAATTTTTCTAATGATTTTATTTAATTTTCTATAATCTATACAAATCCTCCATCCTGTAATAGTTCTAGTGGGTATAAGTTCATTGTGATCATTTGTTATAACAATCAATTTTCCTTTTTTAGGAATACAATGAATAGGACTAACCCAATAACTAACTGAAATAGGATAAATAATCCTAGCATCCATCCATTTAAGAATATCTTTTTTAACAACACCTTTTATGGAAAGGTTAAGTCTTCTTTATACATGTAAATTGAAGGACTGATCTGCTTAATGTCAACAATTATACACCTAAAAGCTCTTTTAAAATCACTCAACACCTTAGTCAATTCTTTTTCTTGATGTGGTTCTTAATTTGCTGAAATTATTGCAAGAAGAGTAGAATTATTACCCAAAAAAGCATACTTGAGATGACAAGATAAAGCCTTAAGCTCTAAATTAGGGGCCTCTTCAATGGATGGTTTTAAAGTTTTCTCAAAATAAGATATTTCTAACAATTCAAAATTTCCATGGATTACTCTTTCATTCAATACTACAGATTCCCCTAACATTTCTTTCTTTTTTTTTTCCTTCAACTACTTCCTCTTGAAAGTACGAGATGCGCCAAGAGGGGGGGTGAATTGGTATTTTAAAAATTAATCCTAAACAGGAGTTCTAATATTTTTGGATTTTTTTTTAAAATAACAACTCAATAATTAAACGCGGAAGCTACTTATTACAATCACAAAGATGATAATGTAACACAATACTAAATCTCACAATAAAAAGAACTAAAACCAGATTTTTCACCACGCAATTAAAGCAATGAGCAAGTAAGTGAAAAATTAAATGCGGTACGAAAAATGAAAAGAGCACACCAGAATTTTTATAGTGGTTCGGTCACTTGACCTACGTCCACTCCCCGGAGTCCTCTACTCCGAGAGTTGCACTACTAAAAGTTGACTCTCCTTTTGCCCCCCTTGGCAAGGCGGAGAAGCCCTTACAAACCTCCCTTTCACCTCCCCCGGTGTGGCGGAATACCAAACGCTTTGTCACCTCCTCGGCGACGGCAGCGGACCTTCTCCTTTTTCTCCCTCCTGGAGATGGCAGAGTACCTTCTCCTTTTTCTCCCTCCTGGAGATGGCAGAGTACCCGGTGATTGTTGATCTTGAAGCCTCTCTTTCCTTGAGAACCTTTCCAAGACAACCCAAGCCACAAGAGGACCAAAGCATGCAACTTAGCTTGGAGAATAGTGAGAACCCCTCACTCTCCTTCTCCCTCACGCTCAAGCCCACCTTCTTCCTCCTCAAGCCTTGGATCTCTTCCAAGACAAGATTCCTCACAAGAGTCCCTTCCTCTCTTTCAGCTCTCCACAGCAGAAAAGACGACCAACAACTTCTTACTCAATCATCAAAAAATTTGTTTTTAAATCAGGCTCCAAAAACCCTAAATTTCAACTCAAAAACGAATAATATCGTACAGTACGATATAATATCGTACAGTACGATCAGTTCAAAACAGACTTCGTTCAGTACGAACCCAGACGAACAGTTCTCTGATTTTACAAATATCGTACCGTACGATTGGAAAATCGTACGGGACGATCAGTTCAATTTCGACTGTTCGTACGGGACGAACCATGGGACGATAAAATTTCGTCTCTGTCTATCGTACAGTACTCCTCAAACATCGTACCGTACGATAGGATATTTCAACTGTTCGTACGGGACGAATGTCGGGACGATATATGGGACGAAAGAATTCGTCTCTGCCTATCGTCCAGCATCGTCAGTACGATCAGTTCATTTTCAGGACATCGTCCAGTACGATAGGAATATCGTCCGGGACGATTAGAACAAATACCTTGGTTTCGTTTGGTACGATCATCAGGACGATCAAAAATCGTCTCTGTCGGTCGTACAGTACGATTTATATCGTACAGTACGATTGACTTTAATTAAGAAACCAAGATCTTTATTTCCTGATTACGGGAGATAATTTTGGTAAGTATTCAAATAATCGTACAGTACGATATACTATCGTACGGTACGATCTACTAATGAGATGAAATAATATAACTTACCAAACTTATTCTGGCGGCTAGGGTTTCAGAATTGAATACAATCGTACCGTACGATATGAATCGTACAGTACGATCTATTCAGAAAAATAGAAAGTTCAGCAATTAGCCGTTAGCCTGATTATTAATGACATATCGTACAGTACGATACAAAATCGTACAGTACGATAAGTTTAAAAAAAAAACTTAAACTTAATGATAAAAATCCCCCTGTTTGTGTGTGTGCAATTTCTCCCTTCTCATGCATGCTTTTGTGGCAGACTCAATAAATAGAAAATAAAGAAAAATAGAATTACAATATTTTGAATTTCCTATTCTACCCAAACTGAGTCTCCAGCAATCTTGAGCCAAATGTATTAGACCTGAAATGTTAGTGCTCATAGACAAAAATAAACATTTATAGATTCTGAGATGAATGATATTATTCTAGTAAGTATTATTTAACATCATCAAAATCAAGTGCTTGGGATCCTGGATTGCAACACCTCTTATGATAATTCTCCTTCTAATAACTCTTCCTTTAGATTCTTTGTTATCACATCTTCTAAATCCACCCAAAAGCAATAATTATTCTTCTCTTGAGGGAATTTGATAGATTTAAGCACATCAATATTAACTTCCTGATCTTGAACCCTTATTGTCATTTCACTATTTTGTACATCAATCATTGTTACCAGTGGCTAAAAATGGTCTACCTAAAATGAGAGGTATTTTTCTATCTTCTTCCATATTTAGAACAATAAAATTAATAGGGAAAATAAATTTAGCAACTTTAATCAACTCATCTTCTATTACTCGTCTTGGGTAAGTGAAAGATCTATCAGTTAACTAAAGAGTAACATAAGTAGGTTGACCATCTCCTATATCTAGTCTTTTAAAAATAGAAAGTGGCATGAGGTAGACTCTAGATCCTAAAGCACATAAAGCTCTCCCACAGAATTTTTTACTAATAGTTAAAGAAATGGTAAAGCTCCAAGGATATTTAAGTTTTTTAGAAACTTTCTTTTGAATTATAGCACTACATTTTTTAGTTAATACCATAATTTCAAATTCCCCTATCTTTCTTTTCTTATTCAAAATATCCTTCATAAATTTTGCATATGTGGTCATCTGTTCTAAAGCTTTAGAGAAAGTATAATGATGATTAATTTTTTAAGCACTTCTAAGAATTTTCAGAATTGATTGTCAATATTTTGTTTGATCAATCGCCGAGGGAAAGGTGGTGGTGGTCATTCTACAACCCTCCTAATTACTCATCTAGGTGCTTTTATATGTTCAGGTTGTTCTGTTGACGACTTATTTTCTACTTGCTCAACTTTATTATCATCCTTCTGAGGTAAATCTTTATATTTGTAAGGATCTCCAAAATCTTTCCCACTTCTAAGTTGGATATTATGACATTGTTCTTCCATTTTTTTATATTTAATAAACCTAGCAAGTTGCCCTATTTGATCCTTAATTTTCTTAAAAGCAAAAGATGGATTTTACACTTGGATTCCTAGTTATAAAATAATATTTTCCAAGGGTATTTTTTTATTCCTATCATGATAGAGTTGTTCAATATCTGAGGGATAATGCTGTAGTGCTACGTGGCCTACCGATGCGGTGCTTAAATTTCTAGAATTTTTATTGGAATTATCATATCCATCTGTCCAAGTTTTAATTTTCAAGTTATCTAATTTTTTAGAAATTATTGAAACTTATGTAGTAAAGATTGATAAAGCATCTAATTCATAAATTCCTGCTAATCTCTTAGGATTTACCCTATCAACAAACCACTAGAAATTATTAGTAGCCATCTCCTCTATTAATTCATATGCTTCATCAAATGACTAAGACATTAATGATCCTTTAGTTGCAACATCAATTATAGCTCTAAGAGATCCTACCAATCCATTATAAAATATTTGAATAACCAACCAATTAGGTAAAGCATGGTGATGGCATTTTCTAAGCATTTCCTTAAATCTTTCCTAACTCTCATAAAGGAATTCTCCTTCAAACTGAGTAAAAGAAGTTATGCCATTTATAAGTTTGACAGTTTTTTAAGATGGGAACTTCTTAGCAAGAAACTTCTGAGCCAACTCATTCCAAGTAGTTATAAAACCTAGGGATAAAGAATTCAATCATATCTTAGCCTTATCTTTTAGAGAAAATGAAAACAACCTAAGTTTAATAGCATCATCACTAACACCATTATTATTAAATATTGCACTAATTTTAAAAAAACTAGTTAAATATAAATTGGGATCTTTTATAGGAGTTCCCCCAAATTAAGAGTTTTGAACCATTTGAATAATGACATGTTTTAATTCAAAATTATTAGCTTGAATTTAGGAATATTAATGCTCTAATGTATTATATCTACTAAAAGGTTTGCATAATCCTTAAGAGGTTTAGAATTCTTTGATCTAACATAGGTTCAATCATTTTTAAAATGTTTTTAGTTTTTTGAATTTTAGAAAGGGTTCTCTAAATTTTAGAATCAAATAATAAAAGTTTCTTTCTATGGCTATAAAGCATTCAACCAAAAATATACAATCAGTAATAAAAGTAATTAAAATAAAAAAAATACAAGCAACTCTAACTATATAATTAATTCAACAATATAGTTAAAATTTATAAAAAGTGAAATATTTTCCTAGCAATGATGCCAAAAACTTGATGGTGGAGCCTATGGAGTGCACTTTTGAATTGTTAAAATATTTAGGGATCTATCTCCCAAAAATAATGCTTAGGTTTTCATTGATATATAAAAAAAACAAACCCCACTTAATATTTCGAAGTATACATGCCTAATCAAGTAATAAAGTGATAGAGTAGAGTGTTGAACACTTGAGGAAGTATGCTTTTAGAAATCAACTACTACTATTTATTTCTAATTGTAAAATTATCCTATTAAAATAAAAATGTTGGTTATAGAGATTCAATCACTGAATAAAAATAATAAAAATAATTGATCTAATATTTAAATAAAGTGCTTTTGATTAATGAATGTAAATTATATATTTTTCTTAATAAAATTCTTATTGGTAATGTGATTCAGAGCATATGCATTCCTAAATCTCTATCAAGCTTGTCGGGGTGAAAAGGATATCCACTGACCTTCTACAGTTATATCATTTCCATAAGAACCTAGCATATTTTACATCCTATGCCTAGGTATGCAAACATACTATTTTAATATTCCTGATTGTTTTTGTATTCCTACGTTGAGGCTATACATCACACTTGATTTTAACTACATATATGGCCACTATATGCATTCAATAAAGAATAAAAAGAAATTAAAAATATCATTTAATCTTATAACACAAGAATCTTCATTAGTACTTAATATATTCTTTACATTATTAATCCAAAACTTGAGAATTAGCCAAATATAAAAGAAAAGATAAGCAAACTCATTTTCCTTAAAATCATAGAAGAACAAAAATATAAGAGAATGATATCACCAGGAAGGATCAATATATCCTTTACACTCCTTTCTTAACGTATAGAGTTACTCAAACAAACACTAACTAAACACTCTAATGATTAAATTTAGTACTTCACTAGTCTCCTTAGAATTGCATCTAAGAAAGATCTAGAGAAGTATTCTGAAAAGTACTGGAATATGATAAGTGATTGAACTCCCCTGCAAACATAATATCACTAATATTTATGGGATAACACAAAATAGCAGGTGGCACTATGGTGCTTCAAAGCATGGTGCCATGGTCCCCATGAAATGAATTAGCACTTCGGTGCTATAACTTCTACACCACAATGGTGCTTTCCGATGTGGATCAGTTACTTAGTGAACAGTCTCATCACTATGCTAGTAGATCATGTCCCTTAGAAGTTATAACTGCTATGCTGTGGTGCTTCTAACTTTCAAATGTTGCAGCACCTGAGTGGCAAATTTGGCTCCAAGGTGGGATAGATTGTGATACCGCGGTGCTTAAAGATAGTGAATATAACATTGCCAGGTTGACTATTTTGATGCCTTGATGCTTGAAGACAGTAAGCATGGTGCTACCATGCTGAAGTGTGGCATCTCAGTGGTGAAGAAAAATGGCACTACAATGTAGAATTGTCGGATGTCACAACGCTGTCCCTTACTTTAGATTTCTACCATTTTTTATTTTTTCTACACGTAAATAACTAAAATAACACATTTAAATTGATAAAAATACATATAAAATATAAACTAATTTACACTTATTAGAATGCTAGTAAAATAGTATATTAGGGAAACTAGTAAACAAATATGAGTGTCAAATCGATAAAGTTGTCATCATATCAGTCTATCAATTAGTAAATTAATCATTAAAGTGGTAAAACCAAAGCATTAGTAAAGACTATCAAAATCATATCAATATAGTAAAATTATATGAGAGTGTACACATACTATCCATATATTCTTTATTAGTATGAAATCAGTATATTACATGCTTAGTATGTCACATGCTTAGTATCAGTAAAGTAAATCAGTAGTATGAAATAGTATCAATATTTATATCAATAATAATAACATTCCAGTGGTAGGAGCAGTAAAATAATACAATAATAATAAATTTATTTAGTAAAAATAAATTTGTACAGTAATAAGAATAATGCCTCAATAATATAAATTTTAGCAATCATACTAAATAAATAAGAAGTCCTGGTTCAAGTAGAGTTTTTCTAATATCGTATCAATAAATTATTGGCTTAATAAACAAAATCATCACTGTTTGTCCTTCGATAAAGTAATAACTCCTTATAACTTCCAATCAATATCATGTGAATCAGTTGAGGATAACATCAAACCATATATTTAAAGGAAAGCTCGATGGCCCACCATCCTATATAAAATTTAATCAATCTCCAGCTAATGTCACTGAAACCAACCCTTTACTTATTTTTTATAATAATAATGACTAGTTGTTACTCAACCACATGTCTATATTCATTCACAATGCTGCTTTAAATATAGGCTTAAATGTAAATACTTACTTCTATTTAGGAAAAATTATATAAAATTCAATTGTTCTATTTTACAAGGTGGAAATTAGAAATGTTATTGTCAAAATCTCTAGAATAATCAATATGATATCATATAAAAATTTATGCAGTAGAAGTTCAAAAAATTTGAGAAAAATGCAAAAAGAAAAAGTTCTGGGAGAATCAAATAGTTAAAATCAAAATATTTGAAAATAGAGACAAGATTAGAATCACCTACCTCAATCTAAACAACTTTCATAAAAGTGACTAAGCGATCTAGAGAACGAAAATTCAAATTTCTCCTTCTCTCCACTGCACTGCAATTCAAACAAGAATTTAGTTTTTTTTTTTCATTTTCAAATATTTTCAAAATTTTGGATTGTTAGAGATGATACCCAGTTGAGGATAAATTTTAAAAATATCCTAGGGGTTTAAATACAAATTACTCTCTAGATATCTATCAAATCACTTTGATCTTATTTTTAAAATATAGGGCTCATTATTCTGGTTCCGTAGAGCCTAAGATCATTAAATTTGGCCTAAAAATAAATTTTTTTATAAATTTTTGAAGTTTTGCACCTTTTTTAATTTAAAAAAAGGTTTTATTTTTTATTTTGGGCATCAGACATGTGTCAGCACGGGGTGAGACACATGGCAATAGTGGGACACATGTTGCATGAAGGGTATACCACATATCACATGATAGGACATTGAAAGTGGTGGTGGCATGACTTCAATGGGTGATGCGTGTCATCATGGGTGGATTTCACGTGGCAGCGATGGACACGTGTCAAGATAAGAGTGAGACACATATTAGTAGCGGGATATGTGTCACATAGCAGCAACTCAAAAGTAGTGGTCGTGGCCGCGGGTGATGCATGTCATCATGGGAGGAAAACATGTGGTAGAGATCGAACACATATCAACATAGGAGTGAGACATGTGTTGTGTGGAGGGCATGTCATGTGTCACACGATGGGACATCAGAAGTGGGTGGAGGTGGGTGACATGTGTCATCATGAGAGGACTATACGTGGTGGAAGTAGGACATGTATCAACAAGAGAGTGAGATAAGTGGCAAAAGTGGGACACATGTTGCATGGAGCGAGGACCATATGTCATGTAATGGGACATCAAAATCAGTGGTGGTGTAGCTGGTGGTGGGTGACACATGTAATTACAGGAGGATGACATGTAGCTATAACAACACATGTGTCAACATGGGAGTGAGACATATGATGGGAATTCAGGGGCTCACTTATCCACATCAACATGATCTAAACCATTGATCATGTGAAATTTGAATCAATGACCTAGATCTGATCTTACAGGATCAAGAGCAGGATCTTGTACGAAGAATCATATGGATAGTCCATCCGACGAGATCTAGGTTGTCCAGTTAAAAATGGTTAGCCCATATTTCATCTTCTTCCCTCAAAACATCTTTTTTAAGGAATCCTCTTTTGCTTGTTGTGGGTTATCTACTAGACCAAACTTAATAAAATTTTTTGGGAATATTTATGACCTTATAAACTACATGCACCTTGATTTTGGGGTTTTATATGGCTTATTTTGAAAGTTATTTGCAATCAAAGTTATAGATATGATTTGAAATATACCTCTATCCAGTTATAGAAATGTCTCATTCTTGGGCTCATTTTCTTTTTAAGAATGTGAGGAATAACTTTTATGAAGAACTCCCCTCTTGAAAATGTCTGGATCAAAAGTTAGGATGACTTGAAGGAAAATAGCCTATGTATCACTCTGGATCTCCTCTCCAATAAGCCTTCAAGACTTGGGATCAATGGGGAAGTAAAAGGGGACTCTCTAGGAGTTAAATAGAATCAATGAGGGCTTTAGAGCAAAACTCTAAGGGAAGATATTGTGTCTCATACTCTTGGAGAGTTTCGCTTAATTCTAGGTTATGGGATTTGCACGGAGGGTTGGGATTTCATGGATCTCTCCCTTGGATGCATGCCAAGTGTCCCATTAGGTTAGGTGGCCAGTCTTTGGGCAGGAGAGGATAAGCCAAGGTGGAAAGCCTATTTTGTCATTTTATATGGGGGTGACCATTTGAGTTTGATTTGGGTTTAACTAAGGCTTGGGTTAGGCTCAAAATAATCCTAAGAACATTTTAGAGTGGTTTGGAGGGGGTCCAAATCAATTGGTCTAAGGTTAGGAGATCAAACCAAGCCTTTTGCCAATTTTTTCCCTTTTAGGCATTTCTAGAAATTTTAATTAGTTTGACCACTTTGATTAGTCAAACTTGGTCAAGGTGATTAGGATAAATCATAGGTGTCCCTAGAAGCCATGTGGTAATAATGCATAAGATTTGACCAACTTTGACTTTTGGAATATTTTAATAAGTTTGACCACTTTGACCAATCAACTTGGTCAAGATGATTCACCGATGCTTTGAACTCATCATAATAAGGGACATGCATTTGGAATTTGAAATTTATGCATGAGACCAAAAATGAGGTCAACACTAGCATATTAAAAAATATGCCCTTTTGACTCCCAAGCATTAACATATATCAAATATTCAAAAATTCAGACCCATATGACTCTCAGTGCATTCAGCACAACATAACTTCTTCAAATATAAGAGCTCCATAGAATCATATAATTTAAATGTATAAGTGCATACATAATTACATTGAAATAAAACAAATATAAGAAAACTAATTTTAGAAATGCACATAATGCTTTACCGATAGGCAACAAATTACACAACTAAGTGAAATTTCACCATTTAAGAATTTCACTAAATGACTAGGGATTGTTTAGAATACTATTTTGAAGCTTTAATTATACTTTAGTATTATTCTTTTAGATTAGAATTTTTCTAGTTTGTTAAAAATAACACACTTTTCAAACTAACAAGTGAAAATTTTCTAAGAAAATAGTTAAATGCTCAAAATAATCATATATATAACTTACAAAAAGTTACACAGTGAAAGTTTATTACGTGTAAAGTTATCCTTATTTTTACACCATAAAATTATAATTTAAATTAAAAAATTTTCAAAATTTCTATATTTTTAAGACTGGGATAGGTAGGATGTAACCTACCTCAATCTTGACATCTTTCCAAATTAGATTAACAACAAGAAATGGATAGAAGTCACCTGAAATGAACTTTCTCTCTAGGACTTTTGCTTTCTCTCTCTATCCCACTACTTAAAGGGTGAGGAAATGGATTTGATAAATGAAAATAAGGGAAAATTGATGTTTTTATAAAAAAATTGATCTGGTGTTATGGCTCTCTTGATAGTGGCACCACTTTTAATAATCCAAAATCTCGAGCTTGTGATTTTAATGATTATAAACATTATTGATTGAATCTCTATTTCTTCTAGCATTTGGACTGCACATCTATTTTTGTGTGTATTAACATTTTAGGTAAATCATACGCAGTTTAAGAACTTTTAGGGCTCAAGATTGGGTAGAATAGGATGATATTCGTAAGAGTTTGTAATCTTCATTTCTTTAATTTTAATTTATTGAGTCAAAGTCATAAGGGTGTATACTGATTTGGTGACTTTGCACATTCACAATAGGGTGTAAGAAAATAAATTTTGATTTTTTTTGAAACTAATAGTACTATACGATATAGATCATATTGTATGATCATTTATTTTAAAAAATGAATTAAAATGGCTAATTTTGTAATTACTATTTTTTAACTAATTATACTATACTAACCAGATCATACTGTACGATTCATTTAACCTAGTAATCCTAACTATCAATCAAATTTAAGTAAGTATTTTAAAAGTTAATTTTTTTACTAATCATACTGTATGAAGCCCTTCATACTATATGATATTTAAAAACTTACTTAAATTAATTCCCATAATTAGTTAATTAAATCAAGATTTAATTGATACAGTAGATCGTACCGCATGATGTTAATCGTACAGTCCGATAGGTAGAGACAAACTTTAGTCATCCTGGAGATCATCCTAGATGAATCTAAATTTTGAACTAATCATACAGTATGATGTAAATCATCTGGATGATTGATAGAGATAATTTTCTATCATCCTGGAGATCTTATACGATCTTAAAATGGATGAACAAATCGTACCATATTATCCAGTGATCATATTATACGATCAGTATATAAAGATTTGAACATATCATATTGAGACTCCATTCTGCATACCGGATGAGTTGGGTTTTGACCTAATTATAAGGTACGATCCTCGATCGTAATGTACTAAAAGAGTCGATATAATTGAATTTGTAGGATTTTTTGAAGCATTGTATGAAAACTTTCTTTTAAGAATTTAGAAAAATCTTTATCTATTGAAGGGATTCTAAGAGAGAGCTTTGTGAGATCTTAGAGCATTAGAGAAGCAGAAGGTGAAGTTATGAGAGAGGGAGAAGTAGTTTGAGGGGATTCTACACGTTTGCACCAAGTAGGCTTGCACGTTGATTCCTCCAATGGCTTTGTTGGTCTCTTGGGGTTGCTCTGAGAAAAAAAGCTTCAAGGCTGAAGGTTGTCAGAATCTCTACCTTTACCAAGAGGGTAAAAAATGATTCCAAGGTTCTTTGTGAAAGTTTGATAGGGATGTTAAGCCCTTATGAACTAGCCCGAGGCTAACTAAGAGGGGGGAGGGGGGGGGGGGGGGGGGGTGAATTGGTAGTTTTAAAAACTTCTTTAACTATAAGAAAGATATTTTTATAATTTGCAGCAAAAACAAATAAAAAAAATAATAAAAAGATCAATCACAGATTTCACCCAAGCAGATAACAACAGAAAAATAAAGTGAAAAAATAATTAGAAAGAACACACCAGATTTTATAGTAGTTCGGTGAACTTGACCTACGTCCACTCCCTAGAGCCTGGCCTCCAGGTATTGTACTACTCAAATCAGTGACTCTCCTTTTGCTCCCACAGCAAGGCGAAGAAGCCTTTATACAACTCCTTTTCACCAACCCGGTGAGGTATAGAACCCAAACTTCTTTTGCTTCCTCCTAAAGCAGGAAGAGAACCCAGACTCCTTTTGCTTCCTTTTGAAGCAGGCAGAGAAGCTAGACTCCTTTCGCTTCCTCCTGATGCAAGCAGAGAACCTTACCTCCTTTTGCTTCCTCCTGAAGCAGGTAGAGAACCTTGACTTCCTACTGATGATCCTTCCCATAGAGAAACCACGGGACAAGAGACGATGACCGGAGAAGACAACTCGAATCCTTGCTTGGAGTAACCTTTGTGAACACCTCACAATCTCCCCATCACAAGATTCTCTCTCTTTCTCCCAAGCTCTCCCTCTCCCTCTCAAAGCTCTCTTAAGAAAGGACTTTGGCAAAAAGTTTTTTCCAATAACAAACAACAAAGTTTAAATAGAAAGGCACAAAAATTGCCCTAAAATTCAACTTGCCGTCAAAGATCATCCAGGACGATCGAAGGATCATCCTGTATGATCAGTGTAAATATTCACCAATTGGCCTGGATGATCTGGCTTCTCTGGATGATTATAAGATATATTTTATTCAGATCATCCGGGATGATCATGCGATCGTCCAGGATGATTAGTTCAACTTGGGAAAATCATCTTAAGGATTATTCGGGTCATCCAGGAGAAAATGCTGGACGATTTGAAGAAAAAGACTTGATCGTTTGGGATGATATGTCTATTATCCCGTACGATTAGTTCAAAAATGACCAAAATCATCCTACACATTGTACAGGTCATCCAGGTGAAGTCATTTAGATGATGAGGATTTTTAACATATCATCCGGGATGATCTTGCCATCGTCCAGGATAATGTGATCAATCAAATTAATCCTCAATTTCTTTCCTTAATGACCTGACTGTTGTAATCCAGGATCCCGAGCACTTGATTTTGATGATGATAAATAATACTTACTGAATTAATATGTTCTTCCTTAAAATTATAAATGTTTATTCCTGTCTGTGAGCACTAACATTTCAGGTAAGATACAAACCGCTCAAGACTGCTGGAGACTCAAGACTGCTGGAGACTCAAGACTGGGTAGAATAGGATATACAAGTACTTGTATTTTTATTTTCTTTACTTTTTTTATGTTGAGTCTGCCACAAAAGCATGTATGTAAATGGAGTGACCATGCACACACAGACAGGGGGAATTTTTTTTAAGGAAATTATTTTTAAAGCAAATCATACTGTATGATTTTTAATCATACCGTACGATATGTCATTAATACTCAGGCTAACGGCTAATTCCGATTGATTAGTTCTATGAACTAATCATACTGTACGATTCAAATTGTATTGTACGATTTGTTTCTATTCAAAAACCCAAGCTCCAGAATAACTTTGGTAAGATTTTAATTTTGATTTTCTGAACTAATCATACTGTATGATACCGATCGTACTGTACGATCATTTCAAATCTTACTAAAATTAATCCCCTTAATCAGGTAATTAAATCAAGGTTTCTTAATTAATTACATTCGTACTGTATGATTGGAATCGTACTATACAAACTACAGAGATGATTCTGTTTGTCCTACATATCATACTAGACGAAATCATAATTTTTTGTACTATTCATCCCGTATGATATTTATATCGTACCGGACGATAACCTGAAAATGAACTATTCATACTATACGAAGAGTACAGTGCAGGATGATGAATAGAGATGAATTCATTCATCCCATAGATCATCCCGTACGAACAGTTGAATATAACATGATCGTCATGTATGATCTTCTGATCGTACTGTATGATATGCATAAAATTTATGAACTGTTCATCTGCCCCCGTACTGGACAAAGCTATTTTTGAACTGATCATACTGTAAAATATTATATCATACTGTACGAACAGAAACATCAAATTGGAATTTTTAGGGTTTTTAGAAGCCTGATTTAAAAAGAAATTCTTTTTCTTAGAGTTGTTGTTATTGAGGCCATGGTTGACAAAGGAAGGAACTCTTAAGAGGGAGCTTTTAGCGAGATCCAAGATTTGTGAGAGGAAGGGGAAGGTGAGCTTGAGCGTGAGGGAGAAGGAGTTTGAGGGGATCACACGGTTGCTATGAGCTAGCTACACGCTTGCTCCTCCTATGGCCTTGGTGAGGCTCGAGAAGGTTCTCTAGGAAGAGAGGCTTCAAGGTCAACATCCTCAAGGTACTCTGTCATCTCCATGAGTGAGAAAAAGAAGAAGGTTCACTGCCATCTCCAGGAGGGTCTCATAGCGTCTGGTATTCCACCACACTGGGGAAGGTGAAAGTGAGTATTATAAAGGCTTCTCTGCCTTGTTATGGGAGCAGAAGGAGAGTCAACTTTAAGTAGTACAATACTCGGGAGTGGAGGACTCCGAGGAGTGGATGTAGGTCAAGTGACCAAACCACTATAAAAATTTCTGGTGTGCTTTTTCCATTTTTACCGCACTTTATTTTTCACGCATTTATTTATTATTTTAAATTGCTTGGTAAAAAATCTGATTTTGATTTTGTATTGTGAGATTTATAATTATGTTACCAATATCGTAGTTGTGAATGAATTATTAGCTTCCGCATTCTACTTATTAAGTTATTATTTTAAAAAATCATAAAAAAATTAGAACTTCTATTTAGGATTGATTTTTAAAAATACCAATTTACCCCCCCCCCCCCCCCCCCCCCCCCCCCCCCCCCCCCCCTCATGGCGCATCTCGTACTTTCAAGTGGTATCAGAGAGGGGTTTCAAAATATTATTTTTAAAAATATAGAAATATAAGATCCATGGCACATTTTGGTAACCGTAACACTGCGAAGGGTTATTCTATAACCCATCCACCTTTGTTTGACAATATACTATTTAATTTCTAGAAAATTTGCATGTCTACATTTTTACAGTCTATAGACTCACATATGGATGTTGGTTCAAGAAGGTTACTCTGCATTGTTTCGTATCTTGAATGACATCAAAATTGAACTATCTTTTAATGAATGGAGTAATGAGAATAGAGAACTCGCACAATTAAATTCTAAGTGCTTGAATTGTTTCTTTTACGCATTGAAATCAGAAGATTATATGCGAGTATCTACTTGTAGTACTGGTAAGGAGATCTGGGATAGATTGTGTATCACGTACGAAGGAACCAATGAGGTTAAATAGTCTAGGCTAAACATACTTCTACATGATTATGAACTTTTTTGCATGAAACCTAGTGAGACTGTATCTAAAATGTACACTAGGTTTACCAAGATAGTGACATCTTTGCATGCTTTAGGAAGAGAGTTATCAAATTCTGAAAAAGTTAACAAAATACTGAGATGTTTACCTAGCTCCTATGATTCAAAAATTACTGTAATAATTGAGTCCAAAGATTTAAGTATTTATTCAATTGATAATTTTCTTGGGTTGCTCATTGCCTACGAGCAAGGAGTGAGTCAAAGGCAAAGTGATGCAAGTGAAAAGAAGAAGGAGTGAACTATGGCTCTAAAAGTGAACAATTCTGAAAGTGACAGTTCTGCAGTGGAGAAAGATGACTATATAGCTTTGAAGACTCATCAATTCAAGAATTTTTTGAAAAGAAAGCAACGATGTCATCAAAGTAATTAGAACAAAGGTAAAAGCTCAAAGAATACTAAAGTTACATCTGACATAATTTACTTTGAGTGCAGGAAGCTAGGTCATCTCCGAGCTGATTGCCCCAACATTAAGACTCATCAAACAAAGGAGAAGAGCGAGGAAAGGTCAAAATTCAAGAAGGGTAAATCTAAGACACAAAAAGCTTTTTGGGCCGACTCTGCTTCAGAATCATCAGAAGAAGAAGCAGAGGAGGAGGTAACAAATTTCTGTCTAATGACTAACAATAACCTTGATCAATCAGATTAAGATGAGGTATGTCAACTTTGTTATGATGAGCTGTTAATTATTTATGAAAAGATTCATGACTCGTATAAAAAATTGAAGAAAATGCATGCTAGTCTTAACACTGATTTTAGTACTTTATAAAAAAAGCATGCTAGTGTAGTTAAAGAATTTTTTCACTTGGATAAAGATCACATGTTCCTACTTGATGAATTTGATGCATTAAACAAAAGCATATTGAATTAACTACTACACATGATTCCTTGAAATCATCACATGTTGAACTAGAAAATGCATTTAAGGAATTAGAAGAACTTGCATGTCAATTAAATAGCAATGAGTATGCATTGAAGTTTGAAATTATAAGTCTTGAAAAAGAAAATAAATTTCTAAGTGAAAAAGTTAATGCATTTGAGAATAATAAAACACCTCCTACATTTGTTGAATTTTATAAACCTCCACCATGTGAACCATCTCATTCAAAAACCTCAAAGCATGTTCCATCTAAACCTAGGAAGAGGCACTATCACCCCCATAGATTAGTGAACTCATTTCATGGTGTTAGGTGTTATTCTTGTGGCATGCTAGGTCACATAGCCCTCACTTGTACAATTCACCATATGACACATCTAGTGTGGAGACCTAAACTACATTAATCACAACATAACATGCATACATCTCATTCATACAAGCATAAGGTGGAATCCAAACTCACTTAGGTTCCCAAAACTAACCTTTGATTGACATTGTAGGGATGCTCTCACAAAAGACCTAGTGAAAGCATGTGATACCTGGACAGTGGCTGCTTGAGACACATGACTGGAGACATGAAGTAGTTCATGAAACTGGAGGTTAGGTTAGGAGGCAAGGTGACTTTGGGAGATAACACCACCAGGAAAGTGGTGGGCTCAGGTATTATTAGAAATTCTAAAAATTTGGTAATTGAAAATGATCTTTTAGTTGATGGTTTAAACATTAATCTTTTAAGTATCCGTTAACTATGTGACAAGGTTTTGACATAAAGTTTTTGTCTAACAAATGCATGATTAGCCTAAATGATACACTTGTGTTAGAAGGAAAACGCATAAATAATATCTATATATTAGATTTAAATTGTATTGAAAACTCAAACCCTTTATGTCTAAAAATAATAGCTGATGACTTATGGCTATGGCATAGGAGACTATGCCATACTAGCATGAAAACACTTAGGAACATCACTTAGAAAGACCTAGTTAGAGACATACCTAAGTTAGACTTTACTAAGGACCATCTATGTGATGCCTGCCAATTAGGAACATAAGTGAAATCATCATTTCATTTAATCAAGAATATCAATACCACTAGGCCACTAGAAATTCTTCATATGGACCTATTCGGACCTGTTAGTACAGCAAGCCTAGGAGGGAAATCTTATGGATTTGTAATAGTGGATGACTACTCTAGGTTTACTTGGGTAAAATTTTTAGCACACAAGAGTGAGTCATTTGAAGAGTTTAGAACTTTCTCCACTTGGATTCAAAGGAAATTAGGATGTGTAATTTCAACAATCTATAGTGATTACGATGGGGAATTTGAGAATAATAAGTTTGAATCATTTTGTCAAGAGATAGAAATAGTGAAAGTTCGATAGGGATGTTAAGCCCTAGTGAACTAGTCCCGAGGTTAACCAAGAGGGGGGGTGAATTGGTTATTTAAAAATTTCACGATAACAATGAAAATCTTTTTATAACGTGCAGCGGAAACGAATTAAAACAATGATAAAAAGATCAACCACAGATATTCACCCAAGCATTTAATATCAGAAAAGTAAAGTGCAAAACTGAATCAGAAAAGCAAACCAGATTTTATAGTGGTTCGGTCAACTTGACCTACGTCCACTCCCCGGAGCCTCCCCTCCGTGTATTGCACTAAACAAAAAGTGACTCTCCTTTTGCTCCCACAGCAAGGCGGAGAAGCCTGTACAAAAACCTCCTTTTCACCACACGGTGAGGCAGAGAACCCGACCTCCTTTCGCTTCCTCCTGAAGCAGGCAGAGAACCTTCGAACTCCTTTTGCTTCCTCCTGAAGCAGGCAGAGAACCTTCGAACTCCTTTTGCTTCCACCTGAAGCGGGCAGAGAACCCCAGATCTTCTTGCGAACGATCCTCCTACGACGAACACCGACTAGACAAAAGACGACGAGCGGAGAAGACGACTCTGATCCGTGCTCGGAGAAACCTTAGTGAATCCCTCACTAACTCCCCCTCACAAGATCTTCTCTCTCTCTCCCAACTCTCTCTCTCTCTCTAAGGTTTCTCAGGGAAGGAAGGCAGCAAAAGATTTTTCCAAAAATTGGAAAAAATTCTTTTAAAGGAGGGCTTAAAATTTGCCCTAAATCTCAACTTATCGGCCAAGATCGTCCAGGACGATCGGTAGATCATCCTGTACGATCAGTTCAAATTCAGCTGTTTCAGCCTGGACGATTAGGCTCTTCTGGACGATCAGTAGAAAAAGTTGTTCATATCATCCCGTACGATCCTGCGATCGTCTGGGACGATTAGTGCAAATTGAGGGAAATCGTCCAGAAGACAGTTTGGGTCGTCCAGAGAAATCTGTGCTGGACGACCAAAAAATGACTTGATCGTCCCGGACGATAGGGTCATCGTCCGGTACGATTAGTTCAAAAAGGCCCCAAATTGTCCTGAACACAGTTCGGGTCGTACAACTGAAATGCACTAAACGATCATGATCGTCCGGGACGATCCTGCGATCGTCCAGGATGATATGATCGTATCAACCAAAAATAAATTGCTTTCCTTAATTACCAGATTAAATTAGGCATGATTGTACTTGATCGTCCGGGACAATACACGTATTGTACGGGACGATCAGACCAAGTATCTAAAAATAAGAACTTGCCTAACTTGATCTGGCGGCTGAGAATTTCTGATTTGGGCATATCGTCCCGTACAATCCGGAGATCGTCCAGGACGATCTGCTTAATCAGACCCTCTTAACTTAGTCGCCCTAATTAGGGTTTCTATTTTGGCTGGGTGTTCCAGGATGATGTGAAAATCGTCCAGGACGATCTGAACAAAATTTTAACAGAAACTCTAATTCACTTAATCTCTCTCCCTAAGTGTGTGTGTGCAAGGTTACTTAGCTAGGGAATCAGTTACATTACAATTGACTCAATAAAAAGAAAAATCATACATTTAACACACTTGGACCTAATCTTGAGTTGGCTTGAGTGGCTCGCGGTCTTTTGTGCCTGAAATAGATTAGCCAAGCAAAACACACTGGAAACATGTTTGTCATCATCAAAACCAGATTTATAACAATCTCCCCCTTTTTGATGATGGCAAACATTTGTAAAGTAGTCTGAAAATAAAAGTAAACTAGGAGATCAACCAAAACAAACATTTTTTAAATTTTCATTTAACAGCTAAAACATACAGGAAATATGACTCAGAAAATAGAAACAGAAACAGACACGACTACAACTGACTCCCCCTTTTGACATCACAAAAAGGAGGAGGGAAAAATAGAACACTGAAATAAAACATAAAATAGAACAACCACAAAACAGGAAACTAAAACTGAGGCAGATCCTGATCACTTTAGATTCAAAAACCAATGACTGGTCGATTGACAGCGCTGAAATCCAGAAAAGGTTGGAAATAATCAACTTTCGTAACTCCGACCCCGGGCACCTTATCGATGCAAACCTCTTTCAAAACAAAAATTCGATTCAGAAGAAAAGACATTAGATTTGAAAAGAGATCCTTTCAAGCCTCGTTCCAGAAAAATATCTGATATAATAGTGTTACAAAGTAAAAAATCAGAAATCGGGATTTTCAAAACTCAAGCTTTTTGAAAATATTAAGTGGCGCACAGATTTCTCTAAGACATTTAACAATCTGAAAGGGAAGAAAGCTTGGTTTGGGCTCATTTTGTGCCTCTTTTCCAAATTGGTTGGCGCTTTGCGCATCTTTTGATTTTTGATACACTTTGTGTATCCAATTTGGCAATTTCGCATCTTTTCAGTTTTGGGCTCATTTTATACCTCTTTTTCAAATTATCTGGCGCACTGCACATCTTTTATAAGCTTTCTCCTTTTCATAATAATTAAAGAGTCTCAGCTGTGAGATTATCTTCCAGACATAGGAGATGACTCTCCACAGTAAGGAAGAACGATTCACAAAACAAAAGCCATACAACATATGATAAATGCAATCACTTGGTTTAGAAAATCAAACTAATGACTCAAGACTTTGAAAAACACTATTGATATGAGGCAGATTACTGTAGGAAGATAAAATAATCTCTATTTCAAAAACTAATATTTTAATTTTGAAGAGGATTTTTATTCAAAAGAAACTACACACCAGTAAAGGAGTTAGAGGAAGAGAAATAATTATCAATGTTTGTTCCCTTTAACAGATTCAGCGAAGTCAATCATTGCTTACCAGCTTCTAAACCAAAACAAGGTAAAAACTCCCAGTCAAAAATTCAGATCATTAGAAGTAGTGAGCGGTGATCAGATCTTGAAAAGCATAAAACAGTAAATGCAAGATATGAACCAGTAAATAAATAAAAAATAGGTAGAAAATCACAGCAAAGTAAATACTCAAATCAAACTAACAGTAAGGCTAACACAGAAATCAGCAGAAGAAATAAAATCAACTGAAAGCAAATAATCAAACCAAAACTAACTAACAGAAATCAGAAATCAGAATACCAAAACTAACTAACAAAAATCAGAAATCATAATACCAAAACTAACTAACAGAAATCAGAATACCAATCAGAACAATCATAAATCAGCAGTCATCAGAATCAAGCATTTATATCAATCACTCCTAATCTGGTTCTCAAAATGCTGAATGAGTCAAAGGCCAGTGGTTTAGTGAATATGTCAGCCAGCTGATTTTCAGTTGCTACATGATGTAGCTCAATGTCCCCTTTTATAACATGGTCCCTAATGAAGTGATGCCTAATATCAATGTGTTTGGTCCTAGAATGTTGGATTGGATTCTTAGAGATACAGATGACACTAGTATTATCACACATAACAGAAATTGTGCCAACAGGTACTCCTAAATCCAAGACTTGTTGCTTCAACCAAAGAACTTGGGTCACATAACTTCCTAAGGCAGTGTACTCAGCTTCAGCAGTGGAAAGTGCAACTGAGTTCTATTTTCTACTGCACCAGGAGACTAACGACTGTCCTATGAATTGGCAAGTCCCAGAAGTACTCTTCCTATCGACCCTACACCCCGCAAAGTCAGAATCAGAATATCCAATGATCTCAAAAGAGGTGCTGTGCCTAGGGTACCAAATTCCTAAGTTTGGGGTTCCTAAAAGATATCTAAGAATTCTCTTAACAGCAGTCAGGTGGGACTCTTTAGGATTAGCCTGAAACCTAGCACAAAGACAGACACTAAACATGATATCAGGTCGGCTAGCAGTCAGGTAAAGCAGTGAACCTATTATCCCTCTATACTTCTTCTGATCAACAGATTTTCCATTTGAATCCTTATCTAACTGAACTGAGGAGGGCATGGGAGTATTGATTGGCTTGGCTTTGTCCATTTCATATTTCTTCATCCTTAGTGTATTTTGATTGATTGAGAAAGGATTCATCATCCGTTTGCCTTATGCTAAACCCCAAAAAGTAGGACAATTCTCCCATCATACTCATCTCAAACTCCTTACTCATCGTTTTAGAAAACTCTTCACATAAATATTTATCAGAAGATCCAAAAATTATATCATCAACATAGATCTGGAAAATGAGTAAGTCATCCCCTAATCTCCTCAGAAAAAGGGTGGTGTCTACGCTCCCCTTAACAAACTCTCTTTCTAACAGGAATGTGCTAAGCCTCTCATACCAAGCTCTGGGTGCCTGTTTTAATCCATATAGGGCCTTTTTTAATTTATAGACATGACTTGGATATTGGGAACTCTCAAAACCTGGGGGTTGTTCTACAAAAACATCTTCTTTAATTACCCCATTTAAAAAGGCACTCTTGACATCCATTTGAAACAGCTTAAATCCCTTATAACAGGCAAAGGCTAGTAGCACCCTAATGGCTTCCAATCTAGCTACAGGGGAAAAAGTCTCCTCAAAATCAATCCCTTCTATCTGATTATACCCCTTAGCCACCAATCTTACCTTATTTCTTACCACCACACCAGAATCATTCATCTTATTCTTAAAGACCCACTTGGTTCCCACAATATTTTGATTTTTAGGTCTTTCTACTAACCCCCAAACATCATTCCTTATAAATTAATTCAATTCTTCCTGCATAGCTAAAATCCAAAATTCATCCGACAAGGCTTGATTAATGTTGGTGGGTTCAGTCATTGAGATAAAGGCAGAATGGTTTACTTCCTTCCTAAGTCCATGCCTAGTCCTAACACCTTCAGAAGGGTCTCCTAAGATCAGTTCTTTAGGATGACTCGAAGAATATCTCCAATCTCTAGGCAACTCGGTTTGAGGTTCTACCCTTTCCTCCAAATTTGTATTTCCAACTCCTTGGGTAACCTCAATAATCTCTTCATCTTCAACTTCAGATCTTGACTCCTTAGGATCAGATTCATCAAACACTACATGGGTTGTTTCTTCCACCACCAAAGTCCTCCTATTGAACACCCTAAAGGATTTCCCCACACTTGAATATCCTAAGAACACTCCTTCATCAGATTTGGGGTAAAATTTTCCTAAGGGTGACTTCCCGTTGTTCAGAATGAAAACCTTACAGCCAAAGACATGGAGGTGGGACAGATTTGGAGTTCTACCCTTAATGATCTCATAAGGTGTCTTGTTCAGTTTGACTCTCACATTCACCCTATTCAGCACATAACAGGCAGTGTTCACCGCTTCAACCCAAAAGTATTTTGGAAGTGAATACTCGGCAAGCATGGCTCTAGCGGCTTCCACTAAGGTCATGTTCTTCCTTTCAGCTACCCCGTTCTGCTGAGGGGTCCTAGGAGCTGAAAAATTGTGACTAATCCCATGATCCTCACAAAAACTTCCAAATCTTTCATTTTCAAACTCCCCTCCGTGATCACTATGGATAGTAATAATCTCACATCCTAACTTCTTCTGAATCGAAGTAGAGAAGGATCTAAACTCATCAAATGACTCAGATTTATGTGACAAAAACTTAACCCAAGTGAACCTCGAATAATCATCTACAATCACAAACCCATAGACTCTCCCCCCTAAGCTGGCAGTGCTAATAGGTCCAAAGAGGTCCATGTGAAGAACTTTTAAAGGTCTAGAGGTGCTAATGTCCTTAACAGAGTGAAAAGAGGACTGGACTTGCTTCCCCAAGTGACAGGCATCACACAGGTGATCCTTAGTGAACTTAAGCTTGGGCACACCTCTAACTAAGTCCTTTTGGGTGACTCTCTTAAGGGTTTTCATACTGGCATGACACAATCTCCTATGCCATAACCAAGACTCATCAGCAACAGTTTTAAGGCAAATTGAATTATCAGATTTAATGCTACTTACATCCAGCTTGTAGACGTTGTTGATCCTTTGCCCCTGCAAAATAACTTCATCATTTAAGCTTAAAATGCAGCCAGTGGGCAGGAATTTGATGCTGTATCCCTTGTCACAGAGTTGACTGATGCTCAGCAGGTTGTGTTTCAGTCTATCTACAAGCAAAACATTATCAATCATAAAATTCTTTGAATCACCAATTATACATGTGCCTACCACCTTCCTGTGGTGTTATCTCCAAGTGTAACCTTGCCTCCAGCTCTGGCCTCCAGTGAAATGAACTGATTTGCATTTCCAGTCATATGTCTAGAACATCCACTGTCCAGGTACCACATGCTCTCACGAGGTCTTGTGTGAGAGCACACCTACAAAAGTATCAAACATCAGTCTTAGGAACCCAAACAGGTTTGGGTTCCTTCCTATGAAAAGAAGAATGCAATGCATGCGTGCTGTGCTGTGAAACAGGCAGTTTGGGTTTCCACACCCAATGTGTACTACGGTGAACAGTGCAGGTGTGAGAAATATGTCCTAACATGCCACACGAAAAACATCTAACACCAGGAAAAGGGTTAACTAATCTATGTGGATGATAATGCCTCTTCCTAGATGTATATGAAACATGCTTTGAAGAACTTGCAACAGATTTTTCAAAAGGTGGCGGTGCATAAAACTGTTCAAAAGTAGGCGGTGTTTTGTTCTTTTCAAAGGCACTGATCTTTACTTTCAAAAACTCATTTTCTTTATTTAAACTTGCAATTTCAAATTTCAAGGTTCCATTGCTACTTTCTACTTCACATGCCATTGTATCTAACTCTTTAAAAGCTCTTTCTAAGTCCACATGCGTAGTTTTCAATGAATCATGCTCAGACACTAAATCAGAATATTTTTTATTCAACTCATCGAATTCATCAAGCAAAGACATGTGATTGGAATCAAGTGTGGAATGATCTTTAACTACAAAATCATGCTCTTTTTGCAAAGTTAAGTAATCTAATTTCAAACTAGCATGAGTTTTCTTAAGCTTCCTATACGATGTATGAATTCTTTCAGAAACTTCAAATAATTGATCGTAGGTAAGCTCACATACCTCTTCCTGATCCGACTGACCAGGGTGATCATCAGCCATAAGACACAAGTTTGTTTCCTCCTCTTCAGCTTCAGTCTCAGAAGAGTCGGATTCAGAGTCTGCCCAGAACGCCTTCTGAATTCGCTTCTTGTCCTTTCTGAACTTTGGTTTCTCCTCACCCTTCTCCTTGCTTGGGTGAGCTTTAAGTGTAGGACAATTAGCCTTAATGTGTCCAGGCTTCTTGCATTCAAAACAAATAGATTCAGATGAACCCTTAAAATTTTTATTGGACTTACCCTTGTTCCACTTCTGATAGTTCTTATGTTTCTTCCTTACAAAGCTTTTGAATTGCCTTATGATTAAGGCAACATCATCGCTATCAGACCCGGAAGTGCTAGCATCTGAATCCTTGGCCTTTAGTGCCACTATCTTCTCTTTCTTGCGTTCACCTGCATCAAGTTGCCTTTGGTTCACCCCTTGCTCGTAAGCAATGAGTGATCCAAGTAAGCTGTCAATCGAGTAAGCATTTAAATCTTTAGATTCAGTAATAGCAGTAATCTTAGCATCATAAGAAGCAGGCAAACATCTTAGAATTTAGTTCACTCTTTGTAGTTAGTAAGTTCTCTACCTAGAGCATGCAAAGAGGTAACAATCTGAGTGAACCTTGTGTACATTTCTGAAATAGTCTCGCTAGGTTTCATGCGAAAAGGTTCATAATCATGTAACAAAATGTTTAACCTAGACTGTTTGACTTTAGTTGTACCTTCGTATGTTATGCATAATCTATCCTAGAATTCCTTTCCCGTTGTACAAGTAGAAACACGCATATAGTCTTCATATTTTAAAGCACAAAAGAAACAGTTCAAGCATTTTGCATTTAACTATGCTAAATCACGATCATCAAACGTCCAATCAGCAAAAGGCAGTTCAGTTTTCACATTGTTAATCAATCTAAAAGGTGGTTCGTATCCGTCCTTAACTAACATCCACATGCGATAATCAATATATTGCAGAAAAGTAGACATGCGTGTTTTCTAAAAATCAAAAGGAATATTATCAAACAACGGTGGTCTTGTAATAGAATATCCTTCAGCAGTATTACGATTGTTACAGTTAGCCATGGATCAAATTCAAAAGTTTTTAAACCTAAATTTTGAATCCGGCTCTGATACCACTGAAAGTTCGATAGGGATGTTAAGCCCTAGTGAACTAGTCCCGAGGCTAACCAAGAGGGGGGTGAATTGGTTATTTAAAAATTTCACGATAGCAATGAAAATCTTTTTATAACGTGCAGCAGAAATGAATTAAAATAACGATAAAAAGATCAACCACAGATATTCACCCAAGCAGTTAATATTAGAAAAGTAAAGTGCAAAACTGAATCAGAAAAGCAAACCAGATTTTATAGTGGTTCGGTCAACTTGACCTACGTCCACTCCCTGGAGCCTCCCCTCCGGGTATTGCACTAAACAAAAAGTGTCTCTCCTTTTGCTCCCACAGCAAGGCAGAGAAGCCTGTACAAACACCTCCTTTTCACCACACGGTGAGGCAGAGAACCCGACCTCCTTTCGCTTCCTCCTGAAGCAGGCAGAGAACCTTCGAACTCCTTTCGCTTCCTCCTGAAGCAGGCAGAGAACCTTCGAACTCCTTTTGCTTCCACCTGAAGCGGGCAGAGAACCCCGGATCTTCTTATGAATGATCCTCCCACGACGAACACCGACTAGACGAAAGACGACGAGCGGAGAAGACGACTCTGATCCGTGCTCGGAGCAACCTTAGTGAATCCCTCACTAACTCCCCCTCACAAGATCTTCTCTCTCTCTCCCAACTCTCTCTCTCTCTAGGGTTTCTCAGGGAAGGAAAACAGCAAAAGATTTTTCTTAATTTTTGGAAAAAGTTCTTTTAAAGGAGGGCTTAAAATTTGCCCTAAATCTCAATTGGTCGGCCAAGATCGTCCAGGATGATCGGTAGATTGTCCTGTACGATCAGTTCAAATTCAGTTGTTTTAGCCTGGACGATCTGGCTCTTCTGGACGATCAGTAGAAAAAATTGTTCATATCATCCCGTACGATCCTGCGATTGTCCGGGACGATTAGTGCAAATCAAGGAAAATCGTCCAGAAGA
Organism: Dendrobium chrysotoxum; assembly: GCA_019925795.1. Classification (NCBI taxonomy): domain Eukaryota; kingdom Viridiplantae; phylum Streptophyta; class Magnoliopsida; order Asparagales; family Orchidaceae; genus Dendrobium; species Dendrobium chrysotoxum. The sequence goes on from CM034308.1 coordinate 51,050,267, forward strand.
CAGTTCGGGTCGTCCAGAGAAATCTGTGCTGGACGACCAAAAATTGACTTGATCGTCCAGGACGATAGGGACATCGTCCTGTATGATTAGTTCAAAAAGGCCCCAAATCATCCTGAACACAGTTCGGGTCGTACAGCTGAAATGCACTAAACGATCATGATCGTCCGGGATGATCCTGCGATCGTCCAGGACGATATGATCGTATCAACCAAAAATAAATTGCTTTCCTTAATTACCAGATTAAATTAGGCATGATTGTACTGGATCGTCCGGGATGATACACGTATCGTCCGGGATGATCAGACCAAGTATCTAAAAATAAGAACTTGCCTAACTTGATCTGGCGGCTGAGAATTTCTGATTTGGGCATATCGTCCCGTACGATCCGGAGATCATCCAGGATGATCTGCTTAATCAGACCCTCTTAACTTAGTCGCCCTAATTAGGGTTTTTGTTTTGGCTTGATCGTCCAGGACGATGTGAAAATCATCGAGGATGATCTGAACAAAATTTTAACAGAAACTCTAATTCACTCAATCTCTCTCTCCCTGAGTGTGTGTGTGCAAGGTTACTTAGCTAGGGAATCAGTTACATTACAATTGACTCAATAAAAAGAAAAATCATACATTTGACACACTTGGACCCGATCTTGAGTTGGCTTGAGTGGCTCACGGTCTTTTGTGCCTGAAACAGATTAGCCAAGCAAAACACACTGGAAACATGTTTGTCATCATCAAAACTAGATTTGCAACACCTAGCCACTAGAATAACTTTGGTAAGATTTTAATTTTGATTTTCTAAACTAATCGTACTGTACGATACCGATCGTACTATACAAACATTTCAAATCTTGCCAAAATTATCCCCCGTAATCAGGCATTAAATTAAGATTTCTTAATTAGTTGCATTCGTACTATACGATTGGAATCATACTGTATAAACTACAGAGATGATTTTGTTCGTCCCATATATCATACTAGACAAAACTATAATTTTTTGTACTATTTATCCTGGATGATATTTATATTGTACTAGACGATGACCTGAAAATAAACTATTCCTACTGTATGAAGGGTACAGTGCGGGATGATGAACAGAGATGAATTTGTTCATCCCATAGATCATCCCGTACGAAAAGTTGAAAATAACATGATCATCCTGTATGATCTTCTGATCGTACTGTACGATATGCATAAAATTTATGAACTATTCGTCTGCCCATGTACTGGATGAAGCTGTTTTTGAATTGATCGTACTGTATGATGTTTTATCATACTGTACGAATAGAAATATCAAATCAAAATTTTTAGGGTTTTTAGAAGCCTGATTTAAAAATAAATTCTTTTTCTTAGAGTTATTATTGTTAAGGCCGTGGTTGACAGATGAAGGAACTCTTAAGAGGGAGCTTTTGGAGAGATCCAAGGTTTGTTGGAGGAAGGGGAAGGTGAGCTTGAGCATGAGGGAGAAGGAGTGTGAGGGGATCACACGGTTACTCCAAGCTAGCTGCACGCTTGCTCCTCCTATGGCCTTGGTGAGTCTCGGGAAGGTTCTCTAGGAAGAGAGGCTTCAAGGTCCACGTCCTCAAGGTACTCTGTCGTCTCCAAGAGGAAGAAAAAGGAGAAGGTTCGCTGTCGTTGCCAGGAGGGTGACATAATGTCTGGTATTCTGCCACACTAGGGAAGGTGAAAGTGAGTCTTGTAAAGGCTTCTCTACCTTGCTGTGGGAGCAAAAGGAGAGTCAATTTTAAGTAGTGCAATACTCATAGTGGAGGACTCTGGGGAGTGGACATAGGTTAAGTGACCGAACCACTATAAAAATTTTTGGTGTGCTTTTTCCATTTTTATCGTACTTTATTTTTCACGCATTTATTTACTATTTTAAATTACTTGGTGAAAATTTTGATTTTGATTTTGTATTGTGAGATTTATAATTGTGTCACCAATATCGTAGTTGTGAACGAATCATTAGCTTCCGCAATCTACTTGTTAAGTTGTTATTTTAAAAAATCCAAAAAAAATTAGAACTGCTGTTTAGGATTGATTTTTAAAAATACCAATTCAGCCCCCCCCGCCTCGTGGCGCATCTGGTACTTTCACTGGCTAATTTAGGCATGATTACTGTGAATCGTCCAGGACGATACATGTATAGTCTAGGAGGATTAGATAAAAGAACTAAGAAATCCAAACATGCCTAACTTAGTTTGGCGGTTGAGAATTTTTTATTTGAGCCTATCATCCTGTACGATATGAGGATCATCCAGGATAATCAGCTTAATCATACTGACTTAACTTGACAGCCCTGATTAGGGTTTCTAGTTTTAATAGATCATTCAGGATGATATGGTGATCGTCTAGGATGATGTGATCAAAAATAGAACAGAAGCTCTAACTCATAAAAAAATCTTCCCATGAGTGTGTGTGTGCAAGATTACTTAGCTAGGGGATTAATTACATTACATTTGACTCAAGAAAAGGAAAAATTATATTTAAACATACACAGACCTGATCTTGAGTTGGCTTGAATTGTATTTGATCTTTTGTACTTAAATATTAGCCAATCAAAAGAGAACATAGAAATATTTGTTATCATCAAAATTATAATCCTTAAATCTAGATTTGCAATAATCTCCCACTTTTTGATGATGACAAATATTTATTCAATAGTTTCAAATAAAGTAGATAGGAATAATCAATGCACATACGAGAGAAGATTTTTCATTACAAATTTTACTAATTATTGACAAATAGTGATACTAAATACAATAAAAGAAACTACTAGTAACACAAAAAATAACTCCCCCTTTTAACATCATAAAAAGGAGGAAGAAAGAGCAAAACAAAATAAACTAGAAACATCACAACACAAAAAGTTAAAAGATAGGCAGATCCTAATCACATGGAGGAGGAGGTGGTGGCTAAAAATAGCTATGGATGGTGGCAAACTGTTCTCCAAACTAGGCCATGTCATGTTCGTGCTGCTGCCGCTATTGGGCAACATAGTCATTAAATCGTCTCACATCCTCAGCGTGCTGCTGCTCTTGGGAAACCATGCAGGAGTTAAAGTAGACCTCCCACTGGTCAAACCACTGCACCAAGTGATCTAAAGGTGATGCTATACGGAGAGGAGCAGGTGCAGCAGGCTCAAGAGCAGCCTCCCCCTCTTCTCCCTCAACAACTGCTGTGGGCTCTGGATAAAGTATAGTACTGTGGAGAGTATGAAAAGAGCTATTGGAAAAGATGATAGGTAGGATTCTGGATGGATCTAGATATTAAAAATTATATTTTGTTTCAAGGGCATAGTCGATGAGATGTCCTAAAGCTAGATTGGGGCGTCTCCTATGGCCCGGATCCCTAATGGTAGTCAGTTGTTCAATGTAGCAAAAAAAGTAAATCAGTTGCATTAAAGTCACGACAGGCCATGATGTAGTAGGTAGTTATGGAGAGCAAAGGAGTGATGTGGATGCAGTCCCCAGCCTTAGAAATGATGGAGGAGCGAAGGACATGTTGGATTGTCCTAGTATCCTTGACTTGGGAGGAATAGGCCTGGTCGTGGTATTAGGCATTTGTGTTTCTAAGGAAGTGGTTGGCGACACTCTAATTAAAGTCAGGATCAGATGCTAAAATATGAAGCTTATTGCCAGAAGTGGACAGTTGAAGAATGTATGAAAGTCTTGGAGGGTTAATTCTACAGGTTGTTGATTAACAAAGGAGTGAAGGGTGGAGTAATCAGAGGTAATGTGAAGATTTGCCAAGAAAACCCTAAGAAGTTTAATACTGAAAGGAAAAGCCTGACTAATAATGAAGTTGAGGGATTTGTGAGTGAACAGATCAAGTACCAGATAGGTGAGGGTCGTGGGTTCATAAATTTGGGGATAGTGATCCCAGCATCAAGATCTCTTTGAAATGCAGCTTGATCAGCTGCATCAGGAAAGTGGGGATCGGTATTTCCCCTGGAGGAACTAGCACCCTGTTGCCTGGATCTCTTACCACCAGCCATAAGAAAAAAATGAGTAGGAATAGAAAGAAGTTGTGGTGAAAAAATGGATGGAAATCAGCTATTTATAAAGAAAGTGGCCATATCGTCCAGGATGATTGTACAGGACGATTGGTCAAAAAGCTGGTCCGATCATCCAGGACAATCAGATATCATTCAGGATGATTATACACAGGCGATCTTCCTAAGGAGTCCAGCCGGATGACCTTTGATGAAAAGTAATATCCCGGATGATTAGGTGGATCATCCAGGATGATATGTAATGAATGCATCAGATGGGCCAAATTTGAATTGTCCAACTGCAGACACATGGATCGTCCAGGATAATGAGGGCATGATACAGGATGATCACCAATAATTGGTGCATCTTAGCCATTGGATCGTGGTGGGAATGATTTGAATGGATCGTCCATGACAATGTATGGATCGTCCAGGATGATGTGAAGAAAAAAGTAAAAAAGATGAAGGATGGAGAGGAAAGATCAGGGATTCCAAAAACACACAAAAAAGAAAAATCAAAATCAAATCAAATCAAAGAAAAAATAGAAATAAAAAAATAACATTAAGAACAATGATTTTTTGATTGATTTGTTTTTAAATCGATCAGCTCCAATGAAATAGAATTTTCCTTAATTTTTAATTCAAAAGCCAATAAGAAGAAAATTAACAACATTGAAATCCAAAAAAAGTTAGAAAATTAACTTTCGTAACTTCTACCTCGGACACCTTACAGGTTCAAATTCCTTTCAAATAAAAGTCTAATTCAGAAGAAAGAAATTAGATTTGAAAAGAGATCCTTTCAAGCCTCGTTCCAGAAAAATATCTGATAGAATAGTATTACAAAGTAAGGATCAGAAATCATGATTTTTCATCTCAAGCTTTTGAAAATATTACGTGGCGCATGAATTTTTCTAAGACATTTAAAGATCTGAAATGAAAGAAAGCTTATTTCTTTGGGGGTTTATTTTGTGCCTCTTACAATTTATTTGGCACACTTTGCGCATCTTTTGATTTTTGATACACTTTGTGTATCTTTTCCAATTTGGCGACATTGCACATCTTTTCAGCTTTGAGCTTATTTTGTGCCCTTTATTTTTTTTATTTTGGCGCTCTTTACGCATCTTTTACAAGCTTGCTTCCTTTCATAATCGTTAAAAAATCTTAGTTGTGAAATTACCTTCCAGACATAAGAGAGGAAAAAACTCACTCTGTACAATAAGGAGGAGTAATTCACAGAATAAAAATCATACATCATATGATAAGTGTAATCACTTGATTACAAAAAACATCACAATAATCCAAAACTTTGAAAATACTATTCATATGAGAAAGATTGCTGTAGGAAGATAAAATAGATCTCTATTTCAAAAACCAACTTTTTAATTTTAAAAAAGATTTTTATCCAAAAGAAACAATACACCCTTAAAGGAGTTAGAGAAAGAGAACCAATCATCAACGTTTCTTCCCTTTAACAGATTCAGAGGAGTCAATCACTGCTTAAGCTTCCAAATAAAAATAAGGCAAAACTCTAAGTCAGAAATCCAGTTTATCAGCAGTAGTGGGCAGTGATCTAATTTATAAGAAAAGCAGTAAATCAAGAACAAGTAGGAAATTTCATCAAAATAAATACTCAAATCAGGAAAATAATAACACCAAAAAGAAAATCAGCAGAGAATAAAAACACATAAGAAATAGATAATCAAATCAAACACAAACTAAATGAAAAATCAAAATAAGAAAATTTAGAAATTAGCAATCATCAGATTCATGCATTTATGTCAATCACACCCAATCTAGTCCTTAAAATGCTGAATGAGTCAAAGGCCAGTAGTTTAGTAAAGATGTCAGCCAGTTGATTTTTAGTTGCTATATGGTGTAGCTCAATATGCCCTTTTGTAACATGGTCCCTAATGAAGTGATGCCTTATATCAATGTGTTTGGTTCTTGAATGTTGGATAGGATTCTTAGAGATGCAGATGGCACTAATGTTATCACATAGAACTGAAATTATGCCAACAGGTAATCCTAAATCTAAAACTTATTGCTTCAACCAAAGGACTTGGGCCACACAACTTCTTAAGGTAATGTACTCAGCTTCAGCAGTGGAAAGTGCAACTGAGCTCTATTTTCTACTGGACCAGGAGACTAAAGACTATCCTATGAATTGGTAAGTTCCAGAAGTGCTCTTTCTATCCACCCTACATCCTGTAAAATCAGAATAAGAATATCCAATAATCTTAAAAATTGGTAAATGCTAGTAGCACTCTAATGGCTTCCAATCTAGCTATAGGGGCAAAGGTCTCCTCAAAATCAATCCCTACTATTTGGTTATACCCCTTAGCCACCAATCTTGCCTTATTCATAAACTTCACACCATAATCATTCATCTTATTCTAAAAGACCCATTTGGTTCCCACTACACTTTGATTCTTAGGTCTTTCTACTAACTCCCAAACATTGTTCCTTACAAATTAGTTCAATTCCTCTTGCATAGGTAAGATCCAAAATTTATTAGAAAGGGCTTGATTGATATTGGTGGGTTCAGTCATTGAGATAAAGGCAGAATAGTTTACTTCCTTCCTAAGTCTATGCCTAGTTCTAACACCTTCAAAAGGGTCTCCTAAGATCAGTTCTTTAGGATGACTCAAAGAATATCTCCAATCTCAAGGCAAAGTGTTTTGAGGTTCTACCCTTTCCTCCAGATTTGTATTTTCAACTCCTTGGGTAATCTCTCCTACATCTTCTTCTTCCTCAACTCTAGTCTCCTTGTGATCAGATTCATCAAACACCACATGAGTAGTCTCCTCCACCACCAAAGTCCTCTTATTAAATACTCTAAAGGATTTCCCCATACTAGAATAGCCTAAGAACACTCCTTCATAAGATTTGGGGTCAAAATTTCCTATGGATGATTTCCCATTATTTAGAATGAAAACCTTACAGCTAAAGACATGGAGGTGGGACAAGTTTGGAGTTCTACCCTTAATAATCTCATAAGGTGTCTTATTCAAATTAGATCTAACATTCACCCTATTCAGCACATAACAGGCAGTGTTCACTACTTCAGCCCAAAAGTATTTTGGAAGTGAATACTCAGCAATCATGGCTCTAGTGATTTCCACTAAGGTCCTGTTCTTCCTTTCAGCTATCCCATTCTGCTGAGGGGTCTTAGGAGCTGAAAAGTTATGGCTAATCCCTTACTCCTCATAGAAGGTTCCAAATTTCTTATTTTGTATGGATGGTCAAAATATCACAGCCTAACTTCTTCTGAATCCAAGTGGAGAAAGATTTAAATTCATCAAATGACTCAGATTTATGTGATAGAAATCTAATCAAGTGAACCTCGAGTAATCATCAATAATCAGAAATCCATAGACTTTTCCCCCTAAGCTGGCAGTGCTAATGGGTCCAAAGAGATCCATGTGAAGGACTTCTAAAGGTCTAGAGGTGTTGATATCCTTAATGGTGTGAAAATAGGAATGGACTTACTTCTCTAGCTGACGGGCATCATATTGGTGGTCCTTAGTGAACTTAAGCTTGGGGACACCTCTAACTAAGTCCTTTTGGGTGACTCTTCTAAGGGTTTTCATACTAGCATGACATAATCTCCTATGCCACAACCAAGACTCATCTACAGCAATTTTTAAGTAAATTGAAACATCAGCTTTAAAGCAGCTTGTGTAAACATTATTGATCATTTTTCCCTGCAAAATAATTTTGTCATTTAAGCTTATAATGCAGCAAGTTGGTAGGAACTTTATGTTGCATCCTTTGTCACAGAGTTGGCTAATGCTGAGCAAGTTATGTTTTAGTCTATCTACAAGAAAAATATTATCAATAATAAAATTTTTTGAATCACCAATTATACCTACTCCTACCACCCTCCTAGTAGTGTTGTCTCCAAGTGTAACCTTGCCTCCTACTCTGGTCTCCAATGAAATGAACTGATTTGTATCTCCAGTCATGTGCCTTAAACATCCTTTATTCAAGTACCACATGCTCTCATGAGGTCTTGTATGAGAGCACACCTACAAAATCATCAAATGTCATATTTAAAAATCCAAACAAGTTTGGGTTTCTTCTTATGAAAAAAAGAATGTAATGCATGTGTTCTGTGCTGTGAAACATATAATTTGGGTCTCCACACCTAATTGGTACTATGATGAACAGTGCATGTGTGAGAGATATGTCCTAACATGCCACAAAAAATATATCTAACACATGGAAAAGGGTTAACTAATCTACGTGGGTGATAGTGCCTCTTCCTAGGTTTGAATGAAACATGCTTTAATGATTTTGAATTAGATTATTCAAGTGATGGAGGTGCATAAAATTGTACAAAAGTAGGAGGTGTTTCATTTTTCTCAAAAGCACTAAATTTTACACTTAGAAATTCATTTTCTTTTTTGAGACTTACAATTTCAAATTTCAAATAATGCTCATCACTATCTAAATCAGATGCAAGTGATTCAATTTCTTAAATATATCTTCTAATTCAACATGCAATGCTTTTAATGAATTATGCTTAATAATCAAATCAGAATGCTTTTTATTCAACTCATCAAATTCATCAAGTAATGACATGTGATTGCTATCAAGTGTAGAATGATCTTTAATCAAAATTTCATGCTCTTTTTGTAAATTCAGATATTTCAATTTCAGGCTAGCATGAGTTTTCTTAAGCTTCCTATATGATGAATAGATTTTTTTAGAAATATCAAGTAATTGATCGTAGGTTAGTTCATATACCTCTTCTGTTGTAAATCTGGTTTCAAAAAATACAGTTTTGATGATGATAAATATGTTTGTATTCTGTTTTACTTGGCTAACCCACTTCAGGTACAAAAGATCAAAAGCAACTCAAGCCAACTCAAGATTAGGTCCAAGTGTGTCTAAATGCAATGTTTTCCTTTTCATGAGTCAAATGTAATGTAACTGATCCCCTAGCTAAGTAACATTGCACACACACACTCAGGGGGAGAGCTTGAGTGAATTAGAGTTTCTGTTTAATTTTTATTCAGATCGTCCTGGACGATATTCACATCGTCCTGGACGATATTCACATCGTCCTGGACGATCAAGTGAAAATATAAACCCTAATCAGAAATTCTCAGCCGCTAGATCAAGTTAGGCAAGTTTTATTTTTTGAGATTTGATATGATCATCCTAGATGATATGTGTATCATCCTGAACGATCCAGTACAATCATGCCTAAATTAGTCTGGTGATTAAAGAAAGTAATTAATAGTTAATTGATATGATCATATCGTCCGGGATGATTGCAAGATCATCTGGGACGATCATGATCATCTAGTGTGTTTCACCTGTACGTCCAGAGTGGTGCTCAGGACAATTTTGGCACTTTTTGAACTAATCGTACAGGACGATAAACATATCATCCTAGACAATCAAGTCATTTTTGGATTGTCCAGCATAAGTTTCTCTGAACGACCAGAGCGGTTTTTTGGATGAAATTCTTGAATTTACACTAATCATCCCGGATGATTGCAGAATCATACGGGACAATCTGAATAACTTTTTCTACTAATCGTCCAGAAGAGCCAGATCATCCAGGCTGAAACAGGTGATTTTGAACTGATCTTATAGGATAATCTTTAGATCATCATGGATGATATTGGCTGACTAGTTGAGATTTAGGGTAAATTTTGAGCCCTCCTATAAAAGATCTTTTTCTTCCAACAAGAAAATTCTTTTTCCACCTTCCTTTACAGAGAAACCCTAGAGAGAGAGAGAGAGTTTGGGAGAGAAAGAGAGGATCTTGTGAGGGAGAGTTTGTGAGGGATTCTCAAAGGTTGCTCCAAGCAAGGATCAGAGTCATCTCCTTCATTCGTCGTCTCTCGTACTGTCAGTGTTCTCTGTGGGAGGGTCATTTGCAAGAAGATTCGAGTTCTCTGCCCACTTCAGGAGGAAGCAAAATGAGCTTAAGTTCTCTGCCTACTTTAGGATGAAGCAAAAGGAGTCCGGGTTCTCTGTCCGCTTCAGGAGGAAGCAAAAGGAGTTCAGGTTCTCTGCCTCACTGGGTTGGTGGAAAAGAGTTTTGTACAGGCTTCTCCGCCTTGATGTTGAAGCAAAAGGAGAGTCACTTTTGTGTTAGTGCAATACCCAGAGGAGAGCCTCAGGGGAGTGGACGTAGGTCAAGTTGATCGAACCACTATAAAATCTGGTGTATTCTTTTTGATTATTTTCTGCACTTTATTATTCTATTATTATCTGCTTGAGTGAAATCTGTGGTTGATCTTTTCGCTTATGTATTTTCTTTTTTCCGCTGCAAATCATCGAAAAGATTATTCATGTTGCTTACGAATTTTTAAATAACCAATTCACCCCCCCTCTTGATTAGCCTCGGGATTAGTTCATCAGGGCTTAACATCCCTATCAAACTTTCATCTTCTTGGTTAGACTAACCAAGATGCTCACCAACCATCAAACATAAGTTTGTAACATCCTCTTCAGCTTCAATCTCAGAGGAGTCAGATGCAGAATCCGCCTAGAAAGTCTTTTGAATCTTTTTCTTGTCCTTCCTGAACTTGGGTTTCTCCTCACCCTTATCCTTGCTTAGGTGAGCCTTAAGTGTAGGACAATCAACTTTTATATGCCCTGGCTTCCTGCATTCAAAGCAAACTGTATCAGAAGAACCTTTAAATTTTTTACTATTCTTACCTTTGTTCCACTTCTGATAGTTCTTATGTTTCTTCCTCAGAAAGCTTTTGAATTGCCTAGTGATTAAGGCAACATCATTATCATCAGATCCTAAAGAGCTAGAATCAGAATCATTAGCCTTCAGGGCTACAGTCTTCTATTTCTTGTTCTCAATTACATCAAGCTATCATTGGTTCACCCCTTGCTCGTAAGCAATGAGTGATCCAAGTAAGTTATCAATAGAATAAGTATTCAAATCTTTAGATTTAGTAATTGTAGTTATCTTGGCATCATAAGAAGAAGGCAAACATCTTAGAATTTTGTTCACTTTTTCATAATTAGTGAGTTCTTTTCCTAAAGCATGTAGAGAGGTCACAATTTGAGTAAACCTAGTATACATTTCAGAAATTGATTCATTAGGTTTCATGTGAAAGAGTTCATAGTTGTGAAGTAAGATGTTCAATCTAGATTGCTTAACTTCAGATGTACCTTCATAAGTAATGCATAGTCTATCCCAGATTTCTTTACCAGTAGTGCAAGTAGAGACACGCATGTAATCTTCAGATTTTAAAGCACAGAAAAAATAGTTCAAACATTTTGCATTCAGTTGTGCTAAATCACGATCATTAAATGTCCATTCAGTAAAAGGAAGTTTAGTTTTAACGCCATTAACAAGTCTAAATGGTGATTCATAACCATCTTTAACAAGCATCCACATGTGATAATCTATAGATTGAAGAAAAGTGGACATACGAGTTTTCCAAAAATCAAAAGGTATGTTATCAAACAATGGTGGTCGTGTAATTGAATAGCCTTGAGCAGTATTATGATTACCAACATTAGCCATGGATCAAAATTCAAAAGTTTTTAAACATAATTTTTGAATCCCGCTCTGATACCACTTAAAAGTTTGATAGGGATTTTAAGCTCTTATGAACTAGCCTGAGGCTAACCAAGAGGGGGGGTGAATTGGTATTTTTAAAATCTTCTTTAGCCACAAGAAATATCTTTTTATAATTTGTAGCAGAAATGAATAAAAATAATAATAAAAAGATTAATCACAGATTTCACCCAAGCAGATAACAACAGAAAAATAAAGTGCGAAAAATAATCAGAAAGAACACACTAGATTTTATATTAGTTTGGTCAACTTGACTTTATGCTTCCTCCTGAAGCAGGCAGAGAACCTTACTTCCTTTTTCTTCCTCCTGAAGCAAGTAGAGAACCTTCACTTCTTGTTGATGATCCTTCCCACAGAGACACCACAGGATAAGAGATGATGACTGGAGAAGACGACTCGAATCCTTGCTTGGAGTAACCTTTGTGAACACTTCACAAACTCCCCCTCACAAGATTCTCTCTCTCTCTCTCTCTCTCCCTCTCTCTCTCTCCCAAGCTCTCCCTCTCTACTCAAAGCTCTCTCAGGAAAAGACTTTGTCCAAAAGTTTTTTCAATAACAAACTAAAAAGTTTAAATATAAAGGCACAAAAATTGTCCTAAAATTCAACTTACCATCAAAGATCATCCAGGACGATCGAAGGATCATCCTGTACGAACAGTATAAATCTTCACCAATTGGCCTGAATAATCTGGCTTCTCTAGACGATTAGAAGACATGTTTTATTCAGATCGTTCAGGATGATTAGTTCAACTTGGGAAAATCATCCTAAGGATTATTTGGGTTGTCCAGGAGAACATGCTGGACGATCTGAAGAAAAATACTTGATCATCCGGGATGATATGACTATCATCCCGTATGATTAGTTCAAAATGACCAAAATCATCACACACATTGTACAGGTCATCCAAGTAAAGTCATTTGGATGAAGAGGATTTTTAACATATCATCCGGGATGATCTTGTGATTGTCCAGGATGATGAGATCAATCAAATTAATCCTCGATTTCTTTCCTTAATGATCAAGCTAATTTAAGCATGATTGATGTGAATCGACTAGGATGATACACGTATCGTCCAGGATGCGTCCAGGATGATTAGATAGAAGAACTAAGAAAATAAAACATGCCTAACTTAATCTGGCGGCTAAGAATTTCTGATTTGAGCCTATCGTCCTATACGATAGGAGAATCATTTAGGATGATCGGCTTAGTCAGAACGACTTAACTTGATAGCCCTGATTAGGGTTTCTATTTTTAATGGATCATCTAGGATGATATGATGATCATCTAGGATGATGTGATAAAAAAATAGAATAGAAACTCTAACTCACAAAAAAATCTCCCCCTGAGTGTGTGTGTGCATGGTTACTTAGCTAGGGGATCAATTACATTACATTTGACTCAAGAAAGGGAAAAATTAGATTTAAACACACGCGGACCCGATCTTGAGTTGGCTTGAATTGCATTTGATCTTTTGTATCTGAAATGTTAGCCAATCAAAATAGAACACAAAAATATTTATTATCATCAAAATTATAATCCTTAAATCTAGATTTGCAACACTTTGTCTTCACCATGAGGGTGAAAAATCTTTCAAGGTTCTCTACTTTCACTAGGAGGGTGAAAAAGGGTTTCGGTACTCTGCTACATCGGGTTGGTAGAAGAGATTATGTAAGGTCTTATTCACCTTGTTGTGGAGGCTAAAGGAAAGACACTAAAGGTTTAGTGCAATACCCAAAGCGGAAGACTCCGGGGAGTGGACGTAGGTCAAGTTTTGACGGAACTACTTTAAAAGTTGGTGTGCTCATTCTACTTTATTTTCTGCATTTGATTTTTATTGCATTTTAATTTCTTATATGCTAATTATTCCTTGAAATCTATGTTATGATTATCAACCTTTAGTTGTGTTGATTAATATTTGAAAAGAAAAAGAAATTAAAAAACATAAAAAAACATTTTGTTATTTATTTTTTGTTACAAAAATCAATGGAGCAAAGTAACATAACTTTTATAAAGAACTTCTGCTTGCATTTGTGTTTAATTTAAAAATTAAAAAAGGGGTTCTTTGAGATAACTTTTAAATAACCAATTAAACCCCCCCTCCCCTTCTCGCCCCCCCCCCCCCCCCATTCTTCATGTGTGCATTGGGCAATTTAATGAGGTTTAACCACCTCACTTGAACTTTCACAGTTGTGTTAACCCAGATCAATTTAAATAACATAAACTTGAGAGCTTGGCACCATAACACACCCAATCTAGTGTCGCAATGCTCCTAAGGGGAAATTTTCAATTTTTTTATTCATGCACATAGGGCCCTAGAACTCAATTTAGAATAATTTTAGACACACAAATATATGCAAGAGGTAGATGTGAAGAAATTTATCACAATTATCTTACCAAATTCAATCAAAAAAGGTGTAACTACGCATCACTTTAGTGGGTATTACAATTCTTCTCTCCTTATAAAATGTCATCATCCATATTTTAAAAGTTAGATCAAATAAACATATCAAGGTACAATTATCTCATCTCAAAATTTTCTCCCATGTAGCTTCTCTTTCAGTCTTGTGCCTCAATTATATCTTAACCATAAAATTTTTTTTATTCCTTAATCTCTTAACATTATATGTCAAAATCTATTTCAGCTCTTCTCTGTAACTCAAACTTGGTTACATTTTAACTTCATCTACAGATACTCAATCTTGAGAGTCAGATACTCTTTTCCTCAGAGATGAATATGGAATATGTTGTGAATATCATATATATAATTTGGTAACTATAATCTATAGATAGTTACCTCAAAGGGACCAATATATCTTGGACTTAGCTTTTCTTATTTTCTAAATCTACTAATTCCCTTAATGAGCCAGATCTTTACGTAAATAAAATCTTCAACTTAGAATTCTACAGCATAGTAGATTACATCATTGTAATAATTTTGCCTATTTTTAATAACTTTCAATATATATCTGATTAGATGAATCTTTTCAATGGCAGCATCAACTAAGGTTGGCCTTATTAGACTCCTTTTCCACACCTTTATTCAAGATAGTGGGGTTCTACACTTCCTATAGTGTAGAGTAGGGGTGTAAATAAGTTGAGTCGAGTTGCGTATTGGCACTATCAAGCTCAGCTTATCAGTTAGAAAGCCAGCTCGAACTTGAGCTTAAGCTCGAGTCGAGCTCAAAAGGTGTGCTCGACTCCAGCTCTTCCCACTGTATAAGATCTCGAGCTATCTCACAAGCATTGAGAGAGTTCGTGATTGATTCACACAGTTCATAAGAGCACATGAGAGCATGTCTGATTATTAATAATTATTTGAGTTGGTTCAAGAGCTTGATAGTTGAGCCTCACCAAGCTTGAACTCAAGCTCATTTAATAAATGAGCTCAAGCTTGACTCGTGAGCTCGATAAGTTTGGCTCGTGAGCCCATAAAGGAGTCGAGCTCGAGCTGGCTCACGAGCCGGCTGGACTCACTTGCACCACTAGTATAGACCTTCATAAGGAGCAATCCCTATACTTGACTGGAAACTATTTTTATAAATAAATTTTATTAGAGGAATAGGATCCTCCCAGCTTCCACCAAAGTCTAGAATATAAAGCTTTATAAGATCTTACAATACATGAATAGTCCTTTCAGACTGTTCGTTAGTTTGTTGATGAAAGTTGTACTGACATATAGTTTAATGCCCAGACCTTGATAAATGCCTCCTCACAATCTTAAAGTAAATATATCATCTTTATCAGATATTATCATCTTTGGTATTTCATACATCTTATACACATATCTGTGCAAATCTATTCATTGAATTAGCTATAGAATCAAAATAAAATATGCAGATTTCATCAAACGATCTACTACAACCTTGATAACATCATGTCCATGCCTAGATCTAGGGAATCCCATGATAAAATCCATCATCACTTTTTCTCATTTCCACTCCAAGATAGATAATAGTTGTTGAAGATCTCTCAATCCCTAATACTTTGCTTTCATTAACTGACAAGCTTCATATTGAGTAGCAAAATTTGACATATCCTTCTTTAATTTAGGCCACCAGAATATACTATTTAAATCATTATACATTTTACTACTTCTTGGATGTATTGTATAACTAGAATAATGTGCTTAATGTAGAATTTCTCACTACAAATACTTAGAACTAGGAATTCATAGCCTATCCTTATAGAAGACGATTCCATAATCACATAATTGTAGTTTATGTTTCTTACTAGACTTGATTTGATCAATCAACTTTGAATATTCTTCATCTAACTTATGAGCTTCCTGGATTCCTTCCCACATAATGGTTAGATAATCAATTTGAGCAAAATACCCGACTCTTGATCAATAGGAGCAATCACCTCTAACTCTAACTTTTCCATATCCCAAATAAAAAAACACATCAGAAGTAAGCAGGAGACTCATCACTCTAGAAGGCTTCCTACTCAAAGCATTTTCCACTATGTTCTCCTTACCAAGCTAATATTAAATAGTCAAATCATAATCCTTAATCATCTCAAACTATCTCCTTTGCCTCAAATTCAAATATTTTTATGTGAATGCATACTTCATGCTCTAGTGATCAATGAAAATCTCACATCTAGCTTTGCACAATTAATGCCTCCAAATCTTCAAAGCAAACACCAAAATAGCAATCTCCTAATCATGCGTCGGCTTATTCCTCTCATGCGGCTTCAAATTCTTAGAAGCAAATACTATGAGTTTCTCATATTATATCAGAACACATCCTAATCCTTTCAATGAGGCATCATTAAATATCTAAGATCCTTTTGTACCTAATGAGATGGTCAAAATATGAGAAAATGTTAAATAGTTCTTCAACTTTTAAAAGCTCACCTCACAATCACATGTACAAATGAAAGACATTAATTTTTGAGTTAGTCTCATTATCATAAACTTCCTATAATTGTCATCCATTCCTAAGAAAATGCATATCTCAAATATAGTAGTAGGTATCAACCTATTAGTAATAGCCTGGACCTTCAAGGGATCTACAAAAATACCTATGCTACTCACCAGGTGTCCCAAAAATTAGATAATCCTTACATAGAATTCACACTTAGAAAATTTTATATAAAACTAATGATATCTCAATGTCTCTATATTAATCTTCAGATGTGCTGCATGATCCTTTTCAAAGGCTGAATAAGTTAGAAAATTATCTATAAACATGATTATCAGTTTATCTAGATATTCTTTGAATATCCAGTACATCAGATCCATAAAGACTGTAGGCGCATTGGTCACCCTAAAAGGCATAAGAAGAAACTAATAGTGCTCATACCTCATACTGAATACAATCACTACCACACCCTCTTCTCTCACCTTCACCTTAAAATGCCCTGACCTCAAATTGATCTTAGAATATACAGAAGCTCCCATAAGTTGATTGAATAAATAAGCAATCCTTAGCAAGGAGTACTTATTTTTAATTGTTACTTTATTCAATTCCTTATAATTGATACAGATATGCATAATGTTATCCTTTCTTTTACAAGTAGAATAGTTGCTCCCTTTGGAGACAAATAAGGATGGATGAAATCTAGTCAACTGACTCTGTACCTTTAACACCTAAAGTTTCTTAGGTGCCATCCTATACATATTATTGGATATTTGAGTAGTACCCAAAAATACATCAAGATAGAACTCAATCTCCCTATTATCTGGAAAACTCACAATCTCCTTAGGAAACACATTGAGAAAATCTTGCTCTACTGGGATACTTTTGAGAGATCTAGAATCCCTTCTTCCATCTCAAATAGATGCAAAAAAAATATCACACAACCCTTCCTTTATAATATATCCACATGTATGGTAGATATTAGACATAAAATAATTTCCATAACTCCCTGAAATAAGTAACTCTTGCTACCCAAAAATAATATAACCCTCTTCTTCACACAATCAATCTAAGCTTCATACGAACTCTATCACAACCCAACCCAAATGACCCATATATAGGAAAATTCATATCGTGTTTAACTGGGACAGGATAACCCATGATCAAGTTTCGGGGGGGGGGGGGGGGGGGGGGGGGGGGGGCCTTTAAGAATTTCCTTAATTTAAATAGACCTCGTAGCTTCTAATTAACTTCTAGTAAGTAGAAAATAAACTCATCCATAAATATCTTTTTTTTTTCTGTTCATCATAAAAAAAAATATGCATCATTTGCACCATAATATAAGGCTACATACCCAAAAATAATAATTAAATAACTAATTATGACCATACAAAAATAAAAAAATTATAAACAAACTCAAATAGATCAGAACCTAGGAGTAAAGCTAGTCAAAAGGCTCTTTTCCCTTTCTCTAAGCTGAATTAAAATGCAAAATAAGTGTGAGCCAATATAACTTAATATGGCACACCTACCAATCCAAATTTTTAAATATTTCACTTATTATGCATTCACTTGAGTTTTAAAAGTAGTTAATAATAATTTACTATACTTAAAAAAAATTCTTGTAGTTATTAGAAACTTTAATAATAATATAGTGTAAGTAAATAAATAAGTATTTCATATATCCTTATAAAAAATAATAGATTTTCTCATGCCCTTATATCTCCCATAAAACAGAGGCCATGATGACTCAGAGTGCTACCTTATCAAAAAATAGGCCGTTATAACTCCTAATGCTTAGCACATATTAGATATTTAAAAATTCAGGTCCTTATGATTCCCTATGCAATTAGTGCTAAAACTTCCATCATATATCATATCTCCTCAGAATCATATATTTCAAGCAGATAAGTATATATATCATTACATTTTAGTAAAAGAAATATAAATTAACTAATTTTATAATTTTACATAATACTTTTGGTAGGCAACAAACTCAACTACTTAGTAGAATTTTACAGTTTTAAAATATTAATAGATTACTAGGGATTGTTCAAAATATTATTTTAAAGCTATTATGGGATTAGAATTATGTAAAATATTCAAGAACATTATTTTATGGGATTAGAATTATTTTTTGTTAAATAAAATAATGCACTTTTCAAACTACGCAATGTAAATTTCTCCAAAAAAATAACTCAATGTCAAGAATAACTAGCTCTATTGCATACAAAATGTTACGTGATGAATGTTTTATGTGTACAAAATTTTTCTCAATTTTACTCCATGAAACTATAAATTAAATTAAGAAAATCCCAAAATTTTTAAATTTTTAAATTTGAGATAGAAAAAATATAACATGTCTTGATCAAGATAATTTCCTGAATTAGACCAACAATAAAAAAATGACCAGAATTATCAAAAACCTAACTTTCCTTATTATAATCTCTTCTCTCTCTGTCTCTCTCTCTCTCTCTCTCTCTCTCTCACACACACACACACACACACATACACATTCTCTATCATGCTGAAAAGGGGGTTTATTATTTTGATAAAATGAAATGAACTAGATTTGGATATTTTTGTAAATAGTTTACCTAACATTACAGTGCTTGACCCTGCAGTGTCATTTGACCCTGCAATATTATAGTGCTTCTCACTGGAGAACATGGCACTATAGCACCCAACCCCAGTGTTGCATCGTTAACTCATTTTCCAAAAATTTATTAGAGAGATCAATACTGTAGTGCCATAACCCAATGTCGCACCGCTCCTAGGAGAAAAATTTTAGATTTTACATGCATGTAAATAAACCCAAGGGACTCGCTTCAGAACATGTTTAGACAAGTTCATGCTTGTTGAATGCTCATAAACACACTGAATACATGAATGCAAAAGTTTCACTTTATTGCACTTACCAGGCTATGTCAGAACATGTGCAACTGTGTGTCTCCACTACAGGTGTTACAATCCTCCTCAAAAAATGTCATCCTCTATATTTCAAATCTCATATTAATAGAATAGATTAGGATCCAACTGTCTCATTTGTAATTTAATCTCCCAAGCATCTCCTCTTTCTATCCTGTGCTTCCACTACACTTTAACCATTGGGATCTGTTTATTCTTAGCCTTCTGACATCATATCCCAAAATTATTTGTCATTCTTCCATGTAGCTTAGATTTAGATGTAACTTAACCTCTTCTAAAAATTATCTATTCTTCGAATCCAATTCCATTTCCTCAGAGATAATACATGGAATACACTATAAATTTAAGACGTGCTCTGGCAACTATAATCTATAAGTAAATTTTCTAATTATTTCAATTACTTCAAACAGTCTAATATACAATGGACTCAAGTTTCTTTTTTTTCCCAAAGATATTAATAACCTTCATTGGCATGATCTTCACATATACAAAGTCTCCAACCTGAAATTCTACAACTCAATATTTTATATTATAATACTATTTCTATCTACTATCTACCACTTTTAATCAATCTCTAATTAGATAGATCTTCTCAACAGCATCATCAACCAATACTAACCCAATTAGACTTCTCTAGCCTACCTTTATCCAAGATAATAGGGTTCTACATTTCCTATTACATAGGGCTTTATTGACCTCATTTTTGTATGAGGTCACTAGGACCAATCCAAATCCTAGGATCTACCCAGATCTTAGATCAATCCAAATTAAATCCAGATTTGAAATCAAAATTCAAGGTTCAAAGGTCTTATCGTGAAAGCCTTTTCTAGTAAATTTTCAAATATTTCAAACCCTAGTCAAATGATCCCCGATTCATGATCTATCAATTTCATATTGATAAGGCATGTCTCTAGGATCTACCCTTCAAATTTGAGCTCAATCTGAGGCCTCTAACCCTAGAAATTTGAATAAAATCCAAAGGCTATAAAACCTTCAAATATTTACGGTTTATGCCACTAGACCTGCCACCTAGTGGATTTTAACCTTGGAGCCTTCTCCAAACCCTTTGATGATATTCAGACCCTTGATTATTATATGTTAAATATTAAACTACATTTTTGTGGGCCCATTTTGACCCCCAATTAAGTAGGGGTCAAAATGACCAAAATGCCCCTTAAGGGCAACTTTGGAGTTTTCCTCTAAACTCCAACATAACATTTCAAATTGAATCCCAAAAACTCTTTCAATGCACTCTAATCATTATTAGGAGTGCACAGGACTCAAACCCAAATCCTAGTTAAGCCTGGTTGACCAGGTCAACCTAAAATGATTAAAATACCCCTTAGGGGTATGAAAAGCCATTTTGAATCAAACGACCTTATCTTGGCATGGAACCACTTCCATTTAACTCCAAATGTTAAAATAAATCTGTTGGACCCAATCTCAACCCCTGGATCAACCTAGTTGACCAAGCCAACTAGGGTTGACCTAAATGCTCTTTAAGGGTCAAATAGTCATTTTGACCAAATTGAAGTCTCCAAACCTTGGGATCACTTCCAACAGACTTGAAACATTATTTCAAACTTATTGAGCTCAAAGCTAGCCCCTAGGTCAACCTGGTTGACCAAGTCAACCTAGCTTGACCCAATGACCATTAACTCTTTGAGGGTTCAAATGGGTTAATATAACCCATTTGATCAAATCAGTGCTATCAAAACCCTCAAATCTACTCCATTTGGTGCTTTGAGTGTTTCCAATGATGCTTCGAGTGTTTCCAAACTTGCTTAGAGTAAAACCATGGTCAATTTAACTAAGCCAATTAACTTTGACTTAGTCAAATCTCCTCAAAATCCCATATGCCTACTCAAATTTTAATCTCATGGCTTGATAATCCTTCTAAGTCATTTCAAGACCCACCCTATGCCACCTTGCATGACTTGTCATTTGGTATGACATGTTGACTAGCCAAACTAGTCAATAAATGGTTAATAGGTCATTAAAAGATTAAACTACCCTCTCTCTCATTATGAATTGGTATGGGTTTTAATTACCATTTATCTTCTCCATCCCTCGTGCAGCTTGGGAAGAGTATTTGGCAGCTTCCCAATACTTTCCTTACCTCTTAATTAAGAAAATAATCATTAGGATGAGTGGATGAACCCATACCTAACTCAAACCCTTGGACTCATCCACTACCTTCCAAAATTTATAATTCCAATAGCCCCCAACCTCTTCCAGCCATCACTTATCTTCCCCATCTATAAATAAGCCTTCTGTAACCATTGGAAAGGTTGTTGCAAGCCTAAGGATCCAAATTTGAGAAGAGAGAGACAGAGAAAGAGAGATAAAAGAGAATTTCAATAATAGATTTAAATCCAACTGTTAAAAGTTCTTGGAGTCTCATTAAAGTTTTAGAGAATTCAATTATCTTTCCAACAAGCCCAAAAACATCAAAATTTGACGTTAGGATTGAAAGTTATCCCCATTTTAAGTTATATGATCAAACCTTGATTTCTCCCAAATCTCAATTCATAAAGCCTTAAAATTTCATGGATTGAAAGATTAGGGTACCTAGATCCTATATTTCAAATTTCATCAAATTTGAACTGTTGGATTGAAAGTTATGGCTAATTGAAGTTTCAATTCAATTTTGAACTACATGATTTAACTTTAATTTAAGTTTTAGTAAAAATTAATAATTAATTATATAAAATAATTAAAAATTATTAAAAATAACAAATAAATTTTAAACACTTGAAAACACTCTCATGGTTCATACCTGACCTTTGAGAGTGATTCATATAGTTTAGAAAAACTTTAGATCAAAACAATTAAAACCTCTATAATTAAACAATAAAAAAATCCATTGGTTAACCAAACTTTAAAAAATCATAATTAATTCAAATTTAATACAAAAATTTCAAATAATATATCAAATTAATCATAATTCAATTCTTAATCAAAAAAATTAAAATCACTTTAATTTGACTTCAATTTTGAGGATAATTTAATTTTAAGTAAAATTCAATATTTAATTAATTTAATTAATTAAAAATAATTAAAACTTTCATAAAATTCTCATCTCTCCTTAGGTCATTCCTGACCTTTGGAGCTGATTTCAAGAAGTTGGAATTTCATTTGGGATAAAATCATTAAAAAGCACTTAATTAAATAAATTAAATAATTCAAATAAATATAAAAATTTTGAAAAATCACAACTAATTATAGAAAACTCCAAATTGAGCAAACACAAAAGCATGGTACTCCATGTAAGGTCTAATATTTATTAAAAATAATAGATCATCAAAAATCACTTAAAATTAAAAAGTTAACTTTTTGGTCAACTTCAGTTCAAATTATAATTGAAATTTCAAAAATTCATAACTTTTCACAGAAAACTCTAAATCTAGAAAATTCAAAGTATAATTACTCATTGAAATGTCTTAGAATATAAAAGTCTAATTTTGACCCCTTAATTAATATATTAAAAATAATCCAAAAATTCTAAAATTTGATAATAAATTTTAAATTCCAAAAATATTAAGTCAATGTTAAAATTACTCAACAAACCCCTTAATATACAACAACCACTCCAAAGATAAAGTTTTTAGGATGGACTACTCTGGACTGTGGGGTTACGTGTCCTAATTAAGGAGGCTTTGTTCCTCTAGCCTGGTGGCACAAAGCAATAAATGGATTCAATGGAGTGTTAAAAATTAAAATTAATTGATTATTAATTATCCAATCAAACTTAAAATCATTAATCTAATTATATCAACTAAGTTTTTAGGATGGACTACTCCAGGTTGCAGGGCTACGTGTTTTAAGGAGGTTTTATTCCTCGAGCCTGGTGGCACAATATCACGAACTAGTTGATAGCAAACTTAAATTTAAATTTTTAAAATTAGCAACTAATCCAATTATTAAAATATGTTGGTCCTTTAATTTCTAATTACTTAAATTCTTTTAATTAATCAACAATAAAAATTCATTTTAAAATAAACTTTAACACATTAATATTTAAACTCTAACCAAATTTTCCCTCCAAACTTCAACAAACCTAAACCTTAGACAACTTAAATCAATTACCCGATATAGGACATATCCAAACCACACAATCTGCTACACACACTTAGATGATTTGCTAGGGTATCACTTCATGATCTAGGCTAGTCCGATGTTTACTTTTCTATTATGTGCCTGGTTTTTTGAGCCTTCATTGCATGTTGATTGTTAATATTACTGTGATTATTTATTTAATTTCTATACTATGTGATGTGATTGATGGGCGTTAGATTTACCCTTAGGATAGAGGTGATTTAAATGCTAATATAAGCTTATGCAGGTGGCTATGCTCGTATATGGCATTAAAATTAAAGGTGGCAAAGTTAAATTTAAATTAATCAAATTTCTGCAGGTGCTCCAGAATGCCAAGTCCCTCTTTAAAAATTAAAAGAGCATAGCCAAGTGTGGCTGGTTTAAGCATTTTAAATTTTATTTTATTAACTGCTTGGGATAATTTAAATATAAATGCTTAGGTTAATCCTACAGGATGTTTTGAGTCTAGATTTTTCTCTTTTATCAAATATAATTTGAGATATTTTTTAGTTGTAAAAGTGATTTGAGATGGGCTATAGATATATCCTACTTAGATTCCAAAGAGGAGAGGACATCCCCTAAGGGAGAGACCTCCATTTGGAAGCCAAAGTTAGGATACTTTATGTATCCAAGGAGAAAAGACAACACCCCTTTCGAGGAGGAGTTTCTTTTTACTTGGATATCAAGACTAGATGGATCCAAGGAACTCACAAAAGGATAAAGAACTGAAGAGCGAGAAGAATCTCAGTTCTCATAATCACTTGAGTCTTAGGAATAGAATTTAGGCTGTTATCAGTGGTACCCGGCCACTTTACTTTCTACAGACCCTAGGTTGTAATTTAATTATCCAATTGATTGTTTGTTGCGGATTATGATATAGGATTGCATACTTTTAGTAGTTTTTGGAGCTCTTGCATATCAATCTTTGTTTTAGCCTAATACCTGATTGAAGGCTCATGAGGGAAAGTTAAAATTCTTTTACTTAAATAAAAGTAAAATTTTTAAGCTCACATAGAAATCTAATGTTTTAAGAAGTAAGCCCGGGTCTGCCAGAAGTTCTCATAATATATTTATTGCACATTCTTTCCTTTGTTAGGCACCTCCCAGCTTATCGGTTCTGGTAGACCACCTGGCCTATGAAGGTATAGATCTATCAAGGAAAATCTATATAATTTAGGATAAGAACTATTTTTAAGCCATTTTAAAACTGCTTCATTTCAAATTTTAAGTATTCAAATTAACTAGCATGCATTGCATTAGAAACTAATTTAAAAGTATCTAAAACTTTGATTGTATTTACTTAAGCATCAAATACCTAATATATGTTAAAGGGGTCAATTAAGGACTACTCTAGATGTCGACCCTATCCAAAAAAACTCAATCTTAAATATTTTCCCTACCACTCTACATTAAAAGACCAGACTCATGATTTTGAAGCATTTAGGTGGTTTCGCTGGCTCCCCAATCCAGGCTGGGATAAGTCCAGATCTTGTATTGCATTAGCTTGGATTAGGTTAGTGATTTTTAGTACCCATTTTAGTCTTAGGTTCTGAGGCAGGCTCAGGCTATAAGAACTCAACCTCCAGAAATCTAATTCCCACCTTCTAATAAAATTGATGACTCAAACTTAAATCTCTTTCAATTAAATTTAAGCCCAACACTTAGGATAGATTGGGGCACTTCTGAACTATTTCAAAATCTCAGGTGCCTCCTACCCTTCTTCCTTTGATTCCAAAAATAAGTGTCCAACCTTGATCCAATCCCAGTTAGATTTTTAATCCTCACCTCCCTTGATATCAAACTTTGAAATCTCAAAATAAAATTTTTACCATTATTTTAATCAAGAGTATTTCTAGGAAATTTTAGTTTCCTATGATGTAATTAACTACAAGGGTTTGCGCTCATAGGAAATTTAGAAACCTAGATTAAATAAAATTTTCAAAATCATTTTTTTAAAAATTTAATTAATTATCTTTGGAAAAATTTAAGTCAAATCAACCATCATTATTGTCATTTTCAAACAATCAATAATAATTAATATTTTTTTCCCTCAAGAAGATATATCAATTATTGTTGTAACTTTGATTATAAAATTAATAATAATTTATCAAAATTATCATAGTTAAATACCTGAGTGAATAATCATTTTGACCCTTCGGGGTCATATGTATGTCTTGCTCAAATTTGACTATGATAATCAAGATAAAATTTTAATCCTATAAATTGAACCCATTATGGAATGCTATACTCATCGTTCATAATGATGTGTTCAATTTCAAAATTAAAATTTAAGAACTTAAATCGCCCAAAGATAATTAACATTTTTTAAAATAATACTTTTTAATCAAATAAAAAAATGATGACTCCGTTGGGGATAATCTCTCTCTCCATCTTTAATAGCGGAATGAATTTTGTTGCATCGGTAGTTTTACCATTCCTTTCATTGGTCCCTCTGCCTATTTCTTCCTTGGGTGAGTGTGGCCACATCAATTAAGATATGTCAAAAGAGAGGTGAGTGTAGGAAACCTCTGTCAAAATCATGGCTTTGACATTTTGCCTCCGAGTTAATTGGTAGAGAAAAAGAGTCGAGCCAAATTCTTTAAAATCCTTTTGTATATGTTGCATACTCGTGTATAAACAAATCTTAACATACTAAGTTTTACAATTTATAGAAAATCCCTCAATTTTAAAATCATAATTTTAATATCCCTTTAAAACTTTTCAAATCCACTTCAACTGTCATAGCCATGTGTCTTCTATAACATTCTATTGTAGTTGAACATATGCAATATAAATCTAAATTTTCTTCAAATCAAATCTGACTTTGAAATTTTACCCCCGAGTCAATCGATGTGATAAAAGAGTCGAGCCAGGTTCCCCTAAATTTTCTCAATCAATTTTGTAAACCCTCATATTGGGTGAAAACTCAGAATGTTGGGGTTCAAAATTTAAAGAAAATCAATTCAGTTCAAAATTCAAATTTAATTTCAAATCAACTAATTCAAACTACTTTTCCTTAATTCCAGGAAATCAAATACTCAAATGGCTGGGAAACTCATCTTCTCACTATACAGAGATGCGCCTGTAGAAGAAGTCCTTTGTGGAAATTCAATTCAGTTTGGAATGGGATTTCAGAACCTCAAGCTAACAGTCAATGGATAAATAATATTTGACATGTCTATCAGAATATAAAGGGTTATTCCCTTAGTTAAGATTACTTTAGGGTCAGGAGTTGACTACCCCATCTCTAGGATGGAGGTCGTGGTCGCCCTTCTCACCACTATATCCTCTACTATAGAGGATAAGAGCTAGAAATCAATCACATCGAAGAAGGACCATCTCAATCTGAGATCAGGTCAAATTTTAATACCCCTGATGCCAATAAAAACAAGAAAAAGAACTACCTTAGAAGAGTTAGAAAAAAGACTCTTAAGGCTAGAAAGACTACTGAATTAGAAACCCTAAAGCAAGTCAAATTTGAGGTTGATCGAGAAATTGCTGCTCCTTCTGCATACCCCCTCCTTAGTGGGAATCTTTTCCACCCTTTTTCTGTTGCCTTAAGGAGGGAAGTGGTAAAAATGAGAGCGCGATCTCCAATACACTTTCTTGATTATTACATAGAAAGAATCAATCAAACCAGAATTGAACAAATACTAGTAAGAGGCCATAGGTCCCCAATTGAGCGTTATGACCCATCCACTCTACTAGAGGATGTTAGGTCACATTACTACATGTATCCCACTATATTATCTATATAGGAGGAGGTATAGAAACCACTTGAGGTGCCATTCTCCTAATTACTAGGTCATTAATAATAAGAGAAGGAAATAATCTAAGATTGTATCAGATACTAACACCATTGAAATTTAACTTTTAAATGGGTCCTATCATGATAAATCTTTGATTAAAATGATTCCATATCAACTAGGGATAATGCTCATCCCATAAAAATCTCTTCCTCCAAAGAGATTTTAGAAATCTAATTCCACATTGCTAGGGTCTTGCCACCTAGACCTATAATTTTTCTTTAAGAAAAATTTACCAATTTCTCAAGTGTATGGATCCAGACTTTCAAGATAGTTAATTCACCTTTTTAATGAAAATTAACCTCTATCTTAAACTTTAAGCAGTAGAGAGTTATAGTTGACTCCATAAGATATTTAAATTCCCCTCCCTCCCACTACTTCTGTGGGTTGATTTGATCTTTGAACTAAAATCTATATCAAACTTAAGTTGATTTGGAAATGAACATCCTTTTAATCTTTTTGCAATTTTTTATCTTAATAGGTATCTCTTGCATGCTTTGAATCTATTCAAAGATTTTCCTAGTCAAGTTGATACTCCCATCAAACAATTAGGTCTGCTTTAAGGATTATTCTTCCTTGTATAAGAAAGATTGAGTTTCTTCTTTAATACTTAAGATATAATCCAAGCATTCAAAAAGAGAGAAATCATTTTGAGATTTTAAAGGAAGGTGAAGCCTCTTCTCAAAATCAATTGAAATCAAGACATGCGCAAAGTGTGCCAAAATCAAGAAATGCATGAAGTGCATCAAAAGTCTAAAAACACGCAAAATGTGCCACAAAATGAAAAGATGTGCAAAGTACACCACCAATAAATGAAAAAAGAAAGAAAGAGGCTTTTTCCTTCTTTAATTTCTTAAATCTCAAAGGAAAACATGATCAATCCTAATTACTTGACTTTGAAAAATCTAGAATCCAGATTCTCCATCATGCACTGATTATCTATCAGATATAAAATTCTATATAAGAGAATTGAAAAGATTAAATTTTTCTATCCAACCTAAACCTTTTTAAAATTGATTTTAATTCAAAATTTATAAGGGAGACCCCAGTTCAGTTTCTATGAAACTTGGTCTGAGTCAACAAAACCTAAATCCTCAAACCTTCTTGGGTTAATAGAAGTTAACCTACTTTTCACTAAACTTATGAATTTGTTCCCTTTGTCATTCTAATAGGGTCCAAATAAATAGAGGAAATTTTTCAACAAAAAGAATGAATCTTCTACTCATAAATAATTCAAATCTTATCCTTAAGGAATGTGTTAGTCCTTGCACATAGGCATATTTTCCTTCAAGGCCTTTTCTACAAAATCACACTCTATGCTGGGTCCAAGATCATTCCCACTAGAGGACTGGATTACTTCACTAGAAATTACCATTCAAGATCAAATTATAATTGATTAGAGTGCACGAATCCAATTGGAGAAGCTAGAGGCCTTACAGAGCGTCATCTCCAAGGCTCAATAAAATTCAAAGTTGTACAAAACTTGAATGGTTAAAGCTTGTGTTAAGATAGTGTGACTTAGAACCTTCCAAGTAGGATACTTAGTCCTAGTTCTTCGGATGCCTATCCTAGCCTACTGGAGATCGATGGGGGAGTTTGAACCAATGTAAGATTAACCTTTTATCGTAGAAATGCTCTTTGAGGGAATTTCAAATATTAATTGATCAACCCTGAAGGATGCCACCAGATATTTTCAAACATTGGGGCGACTCTTCAAGAAGTACCATGCCAGATGAGTATCAAATTCAACATCAACAAAACACTCTTCAAATTAAAAAAATTTTGAATTCAAAATTCTCCAAATTCAAATTCAAAATCTTCCAAATTTAGATCTCTATCTGAAATCAAAATTTCAATCAATCTCAAATCAAATCAAATTCAATCGAAATCTAAAATTCAAAATTCATATCCAATTCAAAACCAAAATCAAAATTTTTTGGTCTTTTAAGGATAGGTGTGTCCCCGTGTTTCACTTCCTTAGGATTAGATCTGCTAGTGGTGGAGCAAGACTCTCATGGCACTATCTTAGCATCCAAAATTAAATTTGAGTTAGATAAATTTTGCCAAAATCTTTAGAGGTTTAGATAGACTATATCCTTGGCTAGTCCCCCTAGTTAGATGTGAGTCCCCGTGCTTTCTAGCTAGGTTCGTCATTGAAAAACTAAAAGAAATTTAACCTTTTAGTAGTAGGTGTGAGTCCCTGAGCTTCCTACCTCCTTGGATCTTGACTAACTAGTGATGGATTTAAGCCTGGTGGGCCCCATCATAGTTTAGTCACCTTCTGTTCTTTTAAGGATAGGTGTGAGTCCCTATGCCTCCTTTCCTTAGGATTAAAATTAAATCGGGTTAGATAGTTTTTGCCAAAATCCTTAGAGGTTTAGGTAGACTACCATCATGACTAGTCCCCCTAGTTAGATATGAGTCCCCGTGCTTTCTAGCTAGTTAGTCATTAAAAACCCAAAAGAAATTTAATCTTTTAGGAGTAGGTGTAAGTCCCGATGCTTCCTACCTCCTAAGAATTTAACTAATTGAGGGTGGATTTAAGCCTATTAGGCCCCATTCTAATTAGTTACCCTATAGTTTTTAAGGATATATGTTAGTCCCCATGCATCCTTTCCATAAGATTTAAACGTATTAGTGATGGAGCACACCCTCTATGGCATCATCCTAGTTTTAAAATCTTGATTTGATCCTCTGTGTGGCATAAGTTTTCTCCCCACATGATCATCCACTAGTGATGGAGTACAACCTCTGTCGTACCATTCTAATTTTAAAATCTTAATTTGATCCTCTATGTGGAGTAAGTTTTCTTCCCACATGATCATCAACTAGTGATGAAGTACACCCTCTGTGGTACCATCCTAATTTCAAAATCTTGATTCGATCCTCTATGCGGAGTAAGTTTTCTGTCCACATGATCATCTATTAGTGATGGCGTATAACCTCTATGGTACCATTCTAATTTCAAAATCTTGATTCGATCCTCTATGTGGATCAAGTTTTCTCCCCACATGATCATCCACTAGTGATGGAGTACACCCTTTGTGGTACCATCCTAGTTTCAAAATATTAATTCGATCCTGTATGTGGAGTAAGTTTTCTCCCCACATGATCATCTACTAGTGATGGAGAACACCCTCTATGGTACCATCCTAGTTTCAAAATCTTACTTTGATCCTTTATGTGGAGCAAGTTTCCTCCCCACATGATCATCCACTAGGGATGGAGTACGCCCATTATGGCACCATTATAGTTTTAAAATCAAAATTTGATTCTCTATGTAGAGCAAGTTAATTTCCTCTCCATGAGATCATCCTTTAGTGATGGAGCACGCCCACTATGACACCATCCTAAATTTAAAATCCAGATCCATTCCTATGTAAGAAGCAATGCTCCCTTCCTATAGGGTCCTCCAGTTTTCTTTTCCTTAAGGATAGATGTGAGTCATCATACTTTCTTTCTTTCATTAGGATTAGATCTACTAGTGGTAGAGTACTCCCCTTATGAGACTACCCTAGTATCAATTCAAACTCAATCCTCTGTAGTTAGGAGTTCTTCCTTCCTATATGATCATTTAAGCCTCTTCTCCTTAAGGTAAGGTTCTTGCCTTCCTTAGGATTATATATACTAGTGGTAGAGTACACCCCTCTCGACACTACCTTAGTATCAAAATTCAAATTTGATCCTCTGTAGTTAGGAGTTCTTCCTTCCTATATGAACATTCAATCTTCTTTTCCTTAAGGTTAGGTCCCTTCCTTCCTTAGGATTAGATCAACTAGTGGTAGAGAACTCCCATTTATGGCACTATCTTAGTTTTAATTTCAAACTCCAAAATCAAACCTTCTTTTCCTTAAGGTTAGTGAAAGTTCAAAAGGGATGTTAAGCCCTAGTGAACTAGTCCCGAGGCTAACCAAGAGGGGGGGTGAATTAGTTATTTAAAAATTTCACGAACAACAGAAAAAATCTTTTCGATACTTTGCAGCAGAAACAAGTAAACAAGAACGAAAAGATCAATCACAGATATTCACCCAAGCAGTTAATATCAGAAAAGTAAAGTGCAGAACAGAATTAGAAAAGCAAACCAAATTTTATAGTGGTTCGGTCAACTTGACCTACGTCCACTCCCCGGAGCCTCCCCTCCGGGTATTGCACTAAACAAAAAGTGTCTCTCATTTTGCTCCCATAGCAAGGCGGAGAAGCCTGTACAAAAACTCATTTTCACCACACGGTGAGGCAGAGAACCCGACCTCCTTTTGCTTCCTCCTGAAGCAGGCAGAGAACCTTCGAACTCCTTTTTCTTCCACCTGAAGCGGGCAGAGAACCCTCGAACTCCTTTTGCTTCCACCTGAAGTGGGCAGAGAACCCTGGATCTTCTTGCGAACGATCCTCCCACAACGAACACCGACTAGACGAAAGATGACGAGTGGAGAAGATGACTCTGATCTGTGCTTGGAGCAACCTTATTGAATCCCTCACTAACTCCCCCTCACTAGATCCTCTCTCTCTCTCCCAACTCTCTCTCTCTAGGATTTCTCTGGGAAGGAAAGTCGCAAAAGATTTTTCTTGTCCCAAGAAAAATTTATTTTATAGGAGGGCTTAAAATTTGCCCTAAATCTCAACTGGTCGGCCAATATCATCCAGGATGATCGGTAGATCGTCCTGTACGATCAGTTCAAATTCAGCTGATTCAGCCTAGACGATCTGGCTCTTCTGGACGATCAGTAGAAAAATTGATCATATCGTCCTGTACGATCCTGCGATCGTCTGGGACGATTAGTGTAAATCATGAAATATCATCCAGAAGACAGTTCGGGTCGTCCATGTTGCAAATCTGGTTTTGATGATGACAAACATGTTTCCAGTGTGTTTTGCTTGGCTAATCTGTTTCAGGCACAAAAGACCGCGAGCCACTCAAGCCAACTCAAGATCGGGTCCAAGTGTGTCAAATGTATGATTTTTCTTTTTATTGAGTCAATTGTAATGTAACTGATTCCCTAGCTAAGTAACCTTGCACACACACACTCAGGGAGAGAGATTGAGTGAATTAGAGTTTCTGTTAAAAATTTATTCAGATCGTCCTGACGATCTCCACATCGCCCTGGACGATCCAGTTAAAACAGAAACCCTAATTAGGGCAACTAAGTTAAGAGGGTCAGATTAAGTTAATCGTCCTGGTTGATCTCCGGATCGTACAGGACGATATGCCCAAATCAGAAATTCTCAGCCGCCAGATCAAGTTAGGCAAGTTCTTATTTTTAGATACTTGGTCTGATCGTCCCGGACGATACGTGTATCGTCTCAGACGATCCAGTACAATCATGCCTAATTTAATCTGGTAATTAAGGAAAGCAATTTATTTTTGGTTGATACGATCATATCATCCTGGACGATCGCAGGATCATCCCGGACGATCTGGATCGTCTAGTGCATTTAAGCTGTACGTCCAGAACTATGTACAGGACGATTTGGAGCCTTTTTGAACTAATCGTACAGGACGATGACCCCATCGTCCCGGACGATCAAGTCATTTTTTGGTCATCCAGCACAGATTTCTCTGGACGACCCGAACTGTCTTCTGGACGATTTCCCTCAATTTGCACTAATCGTCCCGGACAATCGTAGGATCGTACGGGACGATATGAACAATTTTTTTTACTGATCGTCCAGAAGAGCCAGATCGTCCAGGCTGAAATAGCTGAATTTGAACTGATCGTACAGGATGATCTACCGATCGTCCTGGATGATCTTGGCCGACCAGTTGAGATTTAGGGTAAATTTTAAGCCCTCCTTTAAAAAAACTTTTTCCAATTTTTGAAAAAATCTTTTGCTGCCTTCCTTCCCTGAGAAACCCTAGAGAGAGAGAGAGTTGGGAGAGAGAGAGAAGATCTTGTGAGGGGGAGTTAGTGAGGGATTCACTAAGGTTGCTCCGAGCACGGATCAGAGTCGTCTTCTCCGCTCGTCGTCTTTCGTCTAGCCGGTGTTCGTCGTGGGAGGATCATTCGCAAGAAGATCCGGGGTTTTCTGGCCGCTTCAGGTGGAAGCAAAAGGAGTTCGTAGGTTCTCTGCCTGCTTCAGGAGGAAACGAAAGGAGTTTGAAGGTTCTCTGCCTGCTTCAGGAGGAAGCGAAAGGAGGTCGGGTTCTCTGCCTCACCGTGTGGTGAAAAGGAGATTTTTGTACAGGCTTCTCCGCCTTGCTGTGGGAGCAAAAGGAGAGACACTTCAGTTTAGTGCAATACCCGGAGGGGAGGCTCCGGGGAGTGGTCGTAGGTCAAGTTGACTTTAAAATCTGGTTTGCTTTTCTGATTCAATTCTGCACTATAATTTTTTCTGATATTAACTGCTTGGGTGAATATCTTTGGTTGATCTTTTTATCATTGTGTTAATTCATTTCCGCTGCACGTTATAAAAAAATTTTCATAGTTATAGTGAAATTTTTAAATAACCAATTCACCCCCCCTCTTGGTTAGCCTCGGGACTAGTTCACTAGGGCTTAACATCCCTATCGAACTTTCAAGTGGTATCAGAGCAGGATTCAAAATTTAGGTTTAAAAACTTTTGAATTTGATCTATGGCTAACTGTAATAATCGTAATACTGCTGAAGGATATTCTATTACAAGACCACTGTTGTTTGATAATATTCCTTTTGATTTTTGGAAAACACGCATGTCTACATTTCTACAGTCTATTGATTATCGCATGTGGATGTTAGTTAAGGATGGATACGAACCACCTTTTAGACTGATTAACAATGTGAAAACTGAACTGCCTTTTACTGATTAGATGTTTGATGATCGTAATTTAGCACAGTTAAATGCAAAATGCTTGAAGTGTTTCTTTTGTGCTTTAAAATTCGAAGACTATATGTGTGTTTCTACTTGTACAACGGGAAAGGAAATCTGGGATAGATTATGCATAACATATGAAGGTACAACTGAAGTCAAACAGTCTAGGTTAAACATCTTGTTACATGATTACGAACTTTTTCGCATGAAACCTAGTGAGACTATTTCAGAAATGTACACAAGGTTCACTCAGATTGTTACCTCTTTGCATGTTCTAGGTAGATAACTTACTAACTACGAAAGAGTGAACAAAATTCTAAGATGTTTGCCTACTTCTTATGATGCTAAGATTACTGCTATTACTGAATCTAAAGATTTAAACACTTACTCTATTGACAGCTTACTTGGATCACTCATTGCTTACAAGCAAGGGGTGAACCAAAGGCAACTTGATGCAGGTGAACGCAAGAAAGAGAAGACAGTGGCACTAAAGGCCAAGGATTCAGATGCTAGCACTTCCGGGTCTGATAGCGATGATGTTGCCTTAATCACAAGGCAATTCAAAAGCTTTCTAAGGAAGAAACATAAGAACTATCAGAAGTGGAACAAGGGTAAGTCCAATAAAAATTTTAAGAGTTCATCTGAATCTGTTTGTTTTGAATGCAGGAAGCCTGGACACATAAAGGCTTAATGTCCTACACTTAAAGCTCACCCAAGCAAGGAGAAGGGTAAGGAGAAACCAAAGTTCAGAAAGGACAAGAAGCGGATTCAGAAGGCGTTCTGGGCAGACTCTGCATCCGACTCTTCTGAGACTGAAGCTGAAGAGGAGGAAACAAACTTGTGTCTTATGGCTGATGATCACCCTGGTCAGTCGGATCAGGAAGAGGTATGTGAGCTTACCTACGATCAATTATTTGAAGTTTCTGAAAGAATTCATACATCGTATAGGAAGCTTAAGAAAACTCATGCTAGTTTGAAATTAGATTACTTAACATTACAAAAAGAGCATGATTCTGTAGTTAAAGATCATTCCACACTTGATTCAAATCACATGTCTTTGCTTGATGAATTCGATGAGTTGAATAAAAAATATTCTGATTTAGTTTCTGAGCATGATTCATTGAAAACTACGCATGTGGACTTAGAAAGAGCTTTTAAAGAATTAGATACAATGGCATGTGAAGTAGAAAGTAGCAAGGGAACCTTGAAATTTGAAATTGCAAGCTTAAAGAAAGAAAATGAGTTTTTGAAAGTAAAGATCAGTGCTTTTGAAAAGAACAAAATACCGCCTACTTTTGAACAGTTTTATGCACCGCCACCTTTTGAAAAATCTGTTGCAAGTTCTTCAAAGCATGTTTCATATACATCTAGGAAGAGGCATTATCATCCACGTAGATTAGTTAACCCTTTTCCTGGTGTTAGATGTTTTTCATGTGGCATGTTAGGACATATTTCTCACACCTGCACTGTTCATCGTAGTACACATTGGGTGTGGAAACCCAAACTACCTGTTTCACAGCACAGCACGCATGCATTGTATTCTTCTTTTCATAAGAAGGAACCCAAACCTGTTTGGGTTCCTAAGACTGACGTTTGATACTTTTGTAGGAGTGCTCTCACACAAGACCTCGTGAGAGCATGTGGTACCTGGACAGCGGATGTTCTAGACATATGACTGGAGATGCAAATCAGTTCATTTCGCTGGAGGCCAGAGCTGGAGGCAAGGTTACACTTGGAGATAACACCACCAGGAAGGTGGTAGGCACAGGTATAATTGGTGATTCAAAGAACTTTATGATTGATAATGTTTTGCTTGTAGATGGACTGAAACACAACCTGCTGAGCATCAGTCAACTCTGTGACAAGGGATATAGCATCAAATTCCTGCCCACTGGCTGCATTTTAAGCTTAAATGATGAAGTTGTTTTGCAGGGGCAAAGGATCAACAACGTCTACAAGCTGGATGTAAGTAGCATTAAATCTGATAATTCAATTTGCTTAAAAACTGCTGCTGATGAGTCTTGGTTATGGCATAGGAGATTGTGTCATGCCAGTATGAAAACCCTTAGGAGAGTCACCCAAAAGGACTTAGTTAGAGGTGTGCCCAAGCTTAAGTTCACTAAGGATCACATGTGTGATGCCTGTCAGTTGGGGAAGCAAGTCCAGTCCTCTTTTCACTCTGTTAAGGACATTAGCACCTCTAGACCTTTAGAAGTTCTTCACATGGACCTCTTTGGACCCATTAGCACTGCCAGCTTAGGGGGGAGAGTCTATGGTTTTGTGATTGTAGATGATTATTCGAGGTTCACTTGGGTTAAGTTTTTGTCACATAAATCTGAGTCATTTGATGAGTTTAGATCCTTCTCTACTTGGATTCAGAAGAAGTTAAGATGTGAGATTATTACCATCCATAGTGATCACGGAGGGGAGTTTGAAAATGAAAGATTTGGAAGTTTTTGTGAGGATCATGAGATTAGTCACAATTTTTCAGCTCCTAGGACCCCTCAGCAGAACGGGGTAGCTGAAAGGAAGAACAGGACCTTAGTGGAAGCCGCTAGAGCCATGCTTGCCGAGTATTCACTTCCAAAATACTTTTGGGCTGAAGCGGTGAACACTGCCTGTTATGTGCTGAATAGGGTGAATGTGAGAGTCAAACTGAGCAAGACACCTTATGAGATCATTAAGGGTAGAACTCCAAATCTGTCCCACCTCCATGTCTTTGGCTGTAAGGTTTTCATTCTGAACAACGGGAAGTCACCCTTAGGAAAATTTGACCCCAAATCTGATGAAGGAGTGTTCTTAGATATTCAAGTGTGGGGAAATCCTTTAGGGTGTTCAATAGGAGGACTTTGGTGGTGGAAGAAACAACCCATGTAGTGTTTGATGAATCTGATCCTAAGGAGTCTAGATCTGAAGTAGAAGATGAAGAGATTATTGAGGTTACCCAAGGAGTTGGAAATACAAATTTGGATGAAAGGGTAGAACCTCAAACAGAGTTGCCTAGAGATTGGAGATATTCTTCGAGTCAACCTAAAGAACTGATCTTAGGAGACCCTTCTGAAGGTGTTAGGAC
Source organism: Dendrobium chrysotoxum (assembly GCA_019925795.1). Classification (NCBI taxonomy): domain Eukaryota; kingdom Viridiplantae; phylum Streptophyta; class Magnoliopsida; order Asparagales; family Orchidaceae; genus Dendrobium; species Dendrobium chrysotoxum. The sequence goes on from CM034308.1 coordinate 51,087,372, forward strand.
TAGGCATGGACTTAGGAAGGAAGTAAACCATTCTGCCTTTATCTCAATGACTGAACCCACCAACATCAATCAAGCCCTGTCGGATGAATTTTGGATTTTAGCTATGCAGGAAGAATTGAATCAATTTGTGAGGAATGATGTTTGAGAGTTAGTAGAAAGACCTAAAAATCAAAGTATTGTGGGAACCAAGTGGGTCTTTAAGAATAAGATGAATGATTCTGGTGTGGTGGTGAGAAATAAGGCAAGATTGGTGGCTAAGGGGTATAATCAGATAGAAGGGATTGATTTTGAGGAGACTTTTGCCCCTGTAGCTAGATTGGAAGCCATTAGAGTGCTACTAGCCTTTGCCTGTTATAAGGGATTTAAGCTATTTCAAATGGATGTTAAGAGTGCCTTTTTAAATTGGGTAATTAAAGAAGATGTTTTTGTAGAATAACCCCCAGGTTTTGAGAGTTCCCAATATCCAAGTCATGTCTATAAATTAAAAAAGGCCTTATATGGATTGAAACAGGCACCCAGAGCTTGGTATGAGAGGCTTAGCACATTCATTTTAGAAAGAGAGTTTGTTAAGGGGAGCGTAGACACCACCCTTTTTCTGAGGAGATTAGGAGATGACTTACTCATTGTCCAGATCTATGTTGATGATATAATTTTTGGATCTTCTGATAAATACTTATGTGAAGAGTTTTCTAAAACAATGAGTAAAGAGTTTGAGATGAGTATGATGGGAGAATTGTCCTACTTTTTGGGGTTTGGCATAAGGCAAACGGATGATGGAACCTTTCTCAATCAATCAAAATACACTAAGGACATTTTGAAGAAATATGAAATGGACAAAGCCAAGCCAATCAATACTCCCATGCCCTCCTCAGTTCAGTTAGATAAGGATTCAAATGGAAAATCTGTTGATCAGAAGAAGTATAGAGGGATAATAGGTTCACTGCTTTACCTGACTGCTAGCCGACCTGATATCATGTTTAGTATCTGTCTTTGTGCTAGGTTTCAGGCTGATCCTAAAGAGTCCCACCTGACTGCTGTTAAGAGAATTCTTAGATATCTTTTAGGAACCCCAAACCTAGGAATTTGGTACCCTAGGCACAGCACCTCTTTTGAGATCATTAGATATTCTGATTCTGATTTTGCGGGGTGTAGGGTGGATAGGAAGAGTACTTCTGGGACTTGTCAGTTCATAGGACAGTCGTTAGTCTCCTGGTCCAGTAGAAAACAGAACTCAGTTGCACTTTCCACTGCTGAAGCTGAGTACATTGCCTTAGGGAGTTGTGTGGCCCAAGTTCTTTGGTTAAAGCAGCAAGTCTTGGATTTAGGAGTACCTGTTGGCACAATCTCTGTTCTGTGTGATAATACTAGTGCCATCTGTATCTCTAAGAATCCAATCCAACATTCTAGGACCAAACACATTGACATTAGGCATCACTTCATTAGGGACCATGTTACAAAAGGGGACATTGAGCTACACCACGTAGCAACTGAAATCAGCTGGCTGACATATTCACTAAACCACTGGCCTTTGACTCATTCAGCATTTTGAGAACCAGATTAGGAGTGATTGATATAAATGCTTGATTCTGATGACTACTGATTTATGATTGTTCTGATTGGTATTCTGATTTCTGTTAGTTAGTTTTGGTATTCTGATTTCAGATTTTTGTTAGTTAGTTTGATTTGAGTATTTACTTTGCTGTGATTTTCTACCTGTTTATTTATTTACTGGTTCATATCTTGCACTTACTGTTTTATACTTTTCAAAATCTGATCACCGCTCACTACTTCTGGTGATCTGAATTTTTGACTGGGAGTTTTTACCTTGTTTTGGTTTGGAAGCTGATCAGCAGTGATTGACTTCGCTGAATCTGTTAAAGGGAAGAAACATTGATAATTATTTCTCTTCCTCTAACTCCTTTACTGGTGTGTAGTTTCTTTTGAATAAAAATCCTCTTCAAAATTAAAATATTAGTTTTTGAAATAGAGATTATTTTATCTTCCTACAGTAATCTGTCTCATATCAATAGTATTTTTCAAAGTCTTGAGTCATTAGTTTGATTTTCTAAACCAAGTGATTGCGTTTATCATATATTGTATGGCTTTTATTTTGTGAATCGTTCTTCCTTACTGCGGAGAGTCATCTCCTATGTCTGGAAGATAATCTCACAGCTGAGACTCTTTAATGATTATGAAAAAGAGAAAGCTTATAAAAGATGCGCAGTGCGCCAGATAATTTGGAAAAGAGGCATAAAATGAGCCCAAAACTGAAAAGATGCGAAATTGCCAAATTGAATACACAAAGTGTATCAAAAATCAAAAGATGCGCAAAGCACCAACCAATTTGAAAAAGAGGCACAAAATGAGCCCAAAATAAGCTTTCTTCCCTTTCAGATTGTTAAATGTCTTAGAGAAATCTGTGCGCCACTTAATATTTTCAAAAGCTTGAGTTTTGAAAATCCCGATTTCTGATTTTTTACTTTGTAACACTATTATATCAGATATTTTTCTGGAACGAGGCTTGAAAGGATCTCTTTTCAAATCTAATGTCTTTTCTTTTGAATCGGATTTTTGTGTTGAAAGAGGTTTGCATCGATAAGGTGCCCGGGGTTGGAGTTACTAAAGTTGATTATTTCCAACCTTTTCTGGATTTCAGCGCTGTCAATCGTCCTGTCATTGGTTTTTTGAATCTAAAATCAAGGAAAAATTCTGATTTTCCTATTTTGTAGTTGTTCTATTTAGGTTTTATTTCCGTGTTCTATTTTTCCTCCTCCTTTTTGTGATGTCAAAAGGGGGAGTCAGTTGTAGTCGTGTCTATTTCTGTTTTCTGAGTCATGTTTCATGTATTATTTTAGCTGTTAAATGAAAATTTAAAAAATGTTTGTTTGTTTGATCTCCTAGTTTACATTTATTTTCAGACTACTTTACAAATGTTTGCCATCATCAAAAAGGGGGAGATTGTTGCAAATCTGGTTTTGATGATGACAAACATATTTCCAGTGTGTTTTGCTTGGCTAATCAGTTTCAGGCACAAAAGACCGCAAGCCACTCAAGCCAACTCAAGATCGGGTCCAAGTGTCTCAAATGTATGATTTTTCTTTTTATTGAGTCAATTGTAATGTAACTGATTCCCTAGCTAAGTAACCTTGCACACACACACTCAGGGAGAGAGATTGAGTGAATTAGAGTTTCTGTTAAAAATTTGTTCAGATCGTCCTGGACGATCTCCACATCGTCCTGGACGATCCAGTTAAAACAGAAACCCTAATTAGGGTGACTAAGTTAAGAGGGTCAGAATAAGCTGATCGTCTTGGACGATCTCCGGATCGTACGGGACGATATGCCCAAATCAGAAATTCTCAGCCGCCAGATCAAGTTAGGCAAGTTCTTATTTTTATATACTTGGTCTGATCGTCCCGGACGATACGTGTATCATCCCGGACGATCCAGTACAATCATGCCTAATTTAATCTGGTAATTAAGGAAAGCAATTTATTTTTGGTTGATACGATCATATCATCCTGGACGATCGCAGGATCGTCCCGGACGATCTGAATCGTCTAGTGCATTTAAGCTGTACGTCCAGAACTATGTACATGATGATTTGGGGCCTTTTTGAACTAATCGTACAGGACGATGACCCCATCGTCCCGGACGATCAAGTCATTTTTTGGTCGTCCAGCACAGATTTCTCTGGACGACCCGAACTGTCTTCTGGACGATTTCCCTCAATTTGCACTAATCGTCCCGGACGATCACAGGATCGTACGGGACGATATGAACAATTTTTTTTACTGATCGTCCAGAAGAGCCAGATCGTCCAGGCTGAAACAGCTGAATTTGAACTGATCGTACAGGACGATCTACCGATCGTCCTGGACGATCTTGGCCGACCAGTTGAGATTTAGGGCAAATTTTAAGCCCTCCTTTAAAAGAACTTTTTCCAATTTTTGAAAAAATCTTTTGCTGCCTTCCTTCCCTGAGAAACCCTAGAGAGAGAGAGAGAGAGTTGGGAGAGAGAGAGAAGATCTTGTGAGGGGGAGTTAGTGAGGGATTCACTAAGGTTGATTCGAGCACGGATCAGAGTCGTCTTCTCCGCTCGTCGTCTTTCGTCTAGCCAGTGTTCGTCGTGGGAGGATCATTCGCAAGAAGATCCGGGGTTCTCTGCCCGCTTCAGGTGGAAGCAAAAGGAGTTCGTAGGTTCTCTGCCTGCTTCAGGAGGAAGCGAAAGGAGTTTGAAGGTTCTCTGCCTGCTTCAGGAGGAAGCGAAAGGAGGTCGGGTTCTCTGCCTCACCGTATGGTGAAAAGGAGATTTTTGTACAGGCTTCTCCGCCTTGCTGTGGGAGCAAAAGGAGAGACACTTCGGTTTAGTGCAATACCCGGAGGGGAGGCTCCGGGGAGTGGACGTAGGTCAAGTTGACCGAACCACTATAAAATCTGGTTTGCTTTTCTGATTCAATTCTGCACTTTAATTTTTTCTGATATTAGCTGCTTGGGTGAATATCTTTGGTTGATCTTTTTATCGTTGTGTTAATTTGTTTTCGCTGCACGTTATAAAAAAATTTTCATAGTTATCGTGAAATTTTTAAATAACCAATTCACCCCCCCCCCCCCTCTTGGTTAGCCTCGGGACTAGTTCACTAGGGCTTAACATCCCTATCGAACTTTCAGTCCAGAGAAACTTATGCTGGATGACCAAAAAATGACTTGATCGTCTAGGATGATAAGGACATCGTCCTGTACGATTAGTTCAAAAAGTGCCCAAATCATCCTGAATACAGTTCGGGACGTACAGCTGAAATGCACTAGATGATCCTAATCGTCCGGGATGATCCTCCGATCGTCCAGGATGATATGATCGTATCAATTAAATATTAATTGCTTTCCTTAGTTACCAGACTAATTTAGACATGATTGTACTGAATCGTCCAGGACGATACACGTATCGTCCGGTACGATCAGACCAAATAACTTAAAATAAAACTTGCCTAACTTAATCTGGCGGCTGAGAATTTTTGATTTGAGCATATCATCCTGTATGATCCCAATATCATCCAGGACGATCTGCTTAATCAGACCCTTTAAACTTGGTCGCCCTAATTAGGGTTTCTATTTTTACTGGATCGTCCAGGACGATCTGAACAAAAAATGAACAGAAACTATAACTCACTCAAGATCTCCCCCTGAGTGTGTGTGTGCAAGGTTACTTAGCTAATGGATCAGTTACATTACAATTAACTCAATAAAAAGAAAAACCATATATTGGACACACTTGGACCCGATCTTGAGTTGGCTTGATTTGCTCGTGATCTTTTGTGCCTGAAACGGGTTAGCCAAGCAAAACACACTGGAAACCTGTTTGTTATCATCAAAACCAGATTTGCAATAGTTAGATTCTTCCTTCCCTTAGGATTAAATCTGCTAGTGGTGGAGAACGCCCTTTGTAGCACCATCCTAGCTTCAAACTTTAAACTCAAGAATTAAATTTTCTTTACCTTAAGGATAGTTTTTCTCTTCCTTTAGGATTAGACTCACTAGTGGTAGGGAATGTCCCTCATGACACTACCCTAGTATCAATTCAAATCATGATTCTTTAGGAATAACTTTTGACTTTCCTTTAGAATTAAAATTTTAGACTTGACCCTTTAATTTGGTCAACGCGAATATGTGCAGTAGAACACATATTGGGGGTTCATTTATTGACCTCATTTTTGTATGAGGTCACTAGGACCAATCCAAATCCTAGGATCTACCCAGATCTCAGATCAATCCAAATCAAATCCAAATTTTAAATCATAATTCAAGGTTCAAAGGTCCTATCATGAAATCCTTTTCCATTGAATTTTCAAATATTTCAAACGCTAGTCAAATGATCCTCGATTAATGATCTATCATTTTCATATTGATAAGTTATGTCTCTAGGATTTACCCTCCAAATTTGAGCTCAATATGAGGCCTCTAACTCTAGAAATTTGATTGAAATCTAAAGGCTGTAAAACCTTTAAATATTTATAGCCTATGCCACTTGACTTGCCACCTAGTAGATTTTGACCTTGGAGCCTTCTCCAAACCCTTCGATCATATTCAAACCCTTTATTATCATATGTTAAACATTAAACTCCATTTTTGTGGGCCCATTTTGACCCCCAGTTGATTAGGGGTCAAAATGACCAAAATGCCCCTCAAGGGCAACTTTGGAGTTTTCCTCTAAAATCCAACATAACCTTTTCAAATTGAATCTCAAAACTCTTCCAATGCATTCTAATCATTATTAGAAGTGCACAGGACTCAAACCCAAACCATGGTTAAGCCTAGTTGACCAGGTTAACCTAAAATGACTAAAATTCCCCTTAGGGGTGTGAATAGTTATTTTGAATCAAATGACCTTATATTTGGATGGAACAATTCCATTTAACTCCAAATGTTAAAATAAACCTGTTGGACCCAATTTTAACCCCTAAATCAACTTGGTTCACCAAGTTAACTAGGGTTAACCCAAATGCCCGTTAAGGGTCAAATGGTTATTTTGACCAAATTGAAGTCTCCAAATCTTGGGATTACTTCCAATAGACTCAAAACATTATTTCAAACTTGATCAACCCAAAGCTAGCCCCTGGGTCAACCAGGTTGACCAAGTCAATCTAGCTTGACCCAATGACCCATTAACCCTTTAAGGGTTCAAATGGGTTAATATAACCCATTTGATCAAATCAATGCTTTCAAAACCCTCAAATCTACTCCATTTAGTGCTTTAAGTATTTTCAATGATGCTTTGAGTGTTTCAAAACTTGCTTGGAGTCAAACTATGGTCAATTTAACCAAGCCAATTCACTTTGACTTAGTCAAATCTCCTTAAAATCCCATATGCCTACTCAAATTTTAATCCCATGACTTGATAATCCTTCTAAGTCAGTTCAAGACCCACCCTATGCCACCTTGCATGACATGTCATTTGGTATAACATGTTGACAAGTCAAACTAGTCAATAAATAGTTAAAACACCATTAAAAGACTAAACTACCCTCTCTCTCATCATGAATTGGTATGGGTTTTAATTACCATTTATCCTATCCATCCCTTGAGTAGCTTGGGAAGAGTATTTGGCAGCTTTCTAAGACTTTCCTTACCTCTTAATTAAGGAAATAATCATTAGGATGAGTGGATGAACCCATACTTAACTCAAACCGTTAGACTCATCCACTACCTTCCAAAATTTATAATTCCAGTAGCCCCCAACCTCTTCCAGCAATCACTTATCTTCCCCATCTATAAATAAGCCTTCTCCAGCCATTGGAAAGGTTGTTGCAAGCCTAAGGATCCAAATTTGAGAAGAGAGAGAGAAAGAGAGATAAAAAAGAATCTCAATAGAAAATTTAAATTCAACCATTAAAAGTTCTTGAAGTCTTTATTAAAGTTGTAGCGAATTCAATTACCTTTCCAACAAGCCCAAGAATATCAAAATCAGACATTTGGATTATATGTTATCTCCATTTTAAGTTATATGATCAAACCTTGATTTCTCCCAAATCTCAATTTATGGAGCCTTGAAATTTCAGGGGTTGAAAGATTAGGGTACCTAGATCCTACATTTCAAATTTTATCATATTTGAACTATTGGATTCATAGTTATAGCTAATTGAAGTTTTAGTTCAATTTTGAACTGTGCGATCGGACGGCTCAGGGAGCGCGAGACAGCATGTTTCATCTGATAATCCAAACAGTTGATCCAGGTCCAGACCATGGGTGGTGATGTGGCGCGCTGTGCTTTTGACACGTGTCTCACTGTTTAATTTTAGTCGAATTGAATTAAACATTAAATTTAAATAGCCAGAACTTCTAAAATTCATAGAAAATCCAATTTTTCACCCAATTGGGTGTTCTTAGGCTCGTTGGAAAGGTCTTGAGCCCTACTATTCATTAAAAATAAAAATAAGATATTTTAATCACTGAATTGTGAGTTATAATAGTTGTTTGAAATCCATTTTTAGCAAATTTCTCATAATCCAGTGGTTAAATTGGACCCAAATTTTGGTGAAACATAGTTGGACATCTTATTCATCATCTGTAATTTTTTAAGGACCAAATGTTTAATGGATTTCTTTGAAATGATTTTTCAAGGTGATAGGTCCATTTTGGACCCAAAATTTTGAAAATTCATAACTTTTCAAATTAGTAGAATTAGGTAATATAATTTATGTGGTATGATTACATGTGTCTCAGGGTTAGGTGACACAAATTTCAAACTCATTTGAACACTAGAGACACCTAGAAAAAATAATTAAGGAAGAGGTCTAATTAACTTAGAAAAATTATAGGAAATTGTACACACATCAAATAGGGATGAAACTTCAGAGCTTTGAATGTAGTGATATTTTATACCTTAGGTCCAAATTCTATTGAATTTGGAGGTCATTAAGTCAAAAAATTAAGCAAATCAAAATTTAGCCCTTTTTCGGAGCTAGAAACTTTAGCAAATTGTAATAAATCAAAATTAAATCCAAAAATTACAATATATCAAATTGACCTGAATGTAATCCTCTATTTAGGAAAATAAAAGCTCCATCATTGGACTTATAATTTAACTTTAATTTAAGTATTAGTGAAAACCAATAATTAATTATATAAAATAATTAAAAAATATTAAAAATGCCAAATAAATTTGAAACACTTGAAAACACTCCCATGGGTTATCCCTAACCTTTGAGAGTGATTCCATATAGTTTAGAAAAAGTTTGGATCAAAACAATCAAAACCTCTACAATTAAGCAATTAAAAAAATCTATTAGTTAACTAAACTTTGAAAAATCATAATTAATTCAAATTAAATATAAAATTTTCAAATAATATATCAAATTAACCAGAATTTAATCCTTAATCAAAGAAAATTAAAATCACTTTAATTTTACTTCAATTTTAAGGATAATTTAATTTTAAGTAAAATTCAATATTTAATTAATTTAATTAATTTAAAAAATCAAAAATTTCATAAAATTTCTAAACACTTAGGAATCTCTCCTTAGGTCATTTCTAACCTTTGGAGTTGATTTCAAGGAGTTGGGAGTCCATTTGGGGTAAAATCATTAAAAAGCCCTTAATTAAACAAATTAAATAATTCAAATAAATATAAAAATTTTGAAACATCATAACTAATTATAGAAAACTCCAAATTGAGCAAACTCAAAGGCATAGTACTCCATGTAAGGTCTAATATTTATTAAAAATATCATATTATCAAAAATCACTTAAAATCAAAAAGTCAACGTTTGGTCAACTTCAATTCAAATTTCAATCCAAACTTCAAAAATTCATAACTTTCCATAGAAAACTCTAAATCTAAGAAAATCAAAGTCTAATTACTCATTGAAATGTCTAATATTTAACAAAAATATCAAAACTCTAAAAATATCTTTGAATATAAAAGTCTAATTTTGATCCCTTAATTAATATATTAAAAATAATCCATAAAATTTTAAATTTGATAATAAATTTTAAATTTCAAAAAATATTAATTCAATGTTAAAATTACTCAACAAACCCCTTAATACACAATAACCACTCCAAAGATGAAATTTTTAGGATGAACTACTCTGGGCTACGGGGCTACATGTCCTAATTAAGGAGGCTTTGTTCCTCGAGCCTGGTGGCGCAACGTCATGAATGGATTCAATAGAGTGTTAAAACTTAAAATTAATTGATTATTAATTATCCAATCAAACTTAAAATCATTAATCTAAATATATCAACTAGTATTTAGGATGGACTACTCCGGGTTACGGGGTTACGTATCCTAAGGAGGCTTTGTTTCTTAAGCCTAGTGGCACAATGCCACGAACTAGTTGATAGCAAACTTAAATTTAAACTTTTAAAATCAGCAACTAATCTAATTATTAAAATATATTAGTCCTTTAATTTCTAATTACTTAAATTTATTTAATTAATCAATAATAAAAATGCATTTTAAAATAAATCTTAACACATTAATATTTGAACTCTAACCAAATTTCCCCTTCAAACTTCAATAAACCTGCACCTTAGATAACTTAAATCAATTACCCAATATAGGACCTATCCAAACCACACAATCTGCTACACACACTTAGATGGTTTGTTAGGGCACCACTTCTTGATCTAGGCTAGGTTGGTGTTTACTTTTCTACTGTGTGCTAGGTTTTTCGAGCCTTTATTGCATGTTGGTTATTAATATTATTGTGATTATTTATTTAATTTCAGCACTCTATGATGTTATTAATGGGCATTAGATTTACCCTTAGGATAGGGGCGATTTAAATGCTAATATAATCTTATGTAGGTGGCTATGCTCATACATAACATTGAAATTAAAGAGGTCAAAATTAAATTTAAATTAATTAAATTTCGATAGGTGTTCTAGAATGCTAAGTCCCCCTTTAAAAATTAAAAGAGCATAGCCAAGTGTGGCTGGTTTGAGCATTTTAAATTTTATTATATTAACTACTTGGGATAATTTAAATATAATTTCTTAGGATAACCCTACAGGATGTTTTGAGTCTAGATTTTTCTCTTTTATCAAATGTAATTTGAGATATTTTTGAGTTGTAAAAGTGATTTGAGATGGGATATAAATATATCCTACTTAGATTCCAAAGAGGAGAAGACATCCCTTAAGGGAAAGTCCTCATCCATTTGGAAGCCTAAGTTAGTATACTTTGTGTATCTAAGGAGAAAAGACAACACCCCCTTTCGAGGAGGAGTTTCTTTTCACTTGGATATCCAGACTAGATGGATCAAAGGAACTCGTAGAAGGATGAAGAAGTGAAGAGCGAGAAGAATCTCAGTTCTCACAGTCACTTGAGTCTTAGGAATAGAATTCAGGCTGTTGTTAGTGGTACCCAGCCACTTTACTTTCTACAGACCCTGGGTTGTAATATTAAAGGCACTTGCCTATGGGCATTTTATTTATTTATTTAATTTATTTATCCAATTGATTGTTTAATGTTAATTGTGATATAGGATTGTATGCTTTTAGTAGTTTTTTGGAGCTCTTGCATGTCGATCTTTATTTTAACCTGAAACCCGATCGGAGACTCGTAAGAGAACGTTAAAATTCTTTTACTTAAACAAAAGTAAAATTTTTAAGCTCACATAGAAATCTAATATTTTAAGAAGTAAGCTCGGGTCTACCAGAAGTCTTATAACATATTTGTTACACCTTCTTTCCTTTGTTAGGCACCTCCTTACCTATGGGTTCTGGCAAACCACTTGGCCTATAAAGGTGCAGATCTGTCAAGGAGAATCTATGTATTTTAGGATAAAAACTATTTCTAAGCCATTTTAAAGTTACTTCATTCAAAATTTCCAGTATCTGAGTCAACTAGCATGTATTGTGTTAGAAATCAATTTAGAAGTGTCTAAAACTTTGATTGCATTTACTTAAGCATCAAATACCCAACATATGTTAAAGGGGTCAATTAAGGAATACTCTAGATGTCGGCCCTATTCTCAAAAAAAAACCTCAATCTTAAATAATGTCCCTAACACTCGATATTAAAAGATCGGACTCATGATTTTGAAGTATTTAGGAGGTTTAGCTGGCTCCCCAATCCAGGCTGGGATAAGTCCAAATCTTGTATTGCATTAGCTAGGTTCAGGTTACTAATTTTTAGTATCCATTTTAGACTTAGGTTTTGAAGTAGGCTCAGGATATAAGACCTCAACCTCCGGGAATCTAATTCTTATCTTCTAATAAAATTGATGACTCAAACTTAAATCTCTTTCAATCAAATTCAAGCCCAAAACTCAGGATAGATTGGGGCACTTTTGAACTATTTCAAAATCTCAGGTGCCTCCTACCCTTCTTCCTTTGATTCCAGAAATAAGTGTCCAACCTTGATCCAATCCTAATCAGATTTTCAATCCTTACCTCCCTTGATATCAAACTTTAAAATCTCAAAATAAATTTTCTATCGTTATTTTAATTGAGAGTATTTGTAGAAAATTCTAGTTTCTTATGATGTAATTAACTACAAGGGCTTACCCTCGTAGGAGATTTAGAAACCCAGATTAAACAAAATTTTCAAATTATTTTTTCAAATATTTAATTAATTATCTTTGGAAAATTTTAAGTCAAAATCAACGATCATTATCATCATTTTCAAACGGTCAATAATAATTAATATTTTCTTCCCTCAGGAATATATATTAGTTATTGTTATAACTTTAATTATGAAACTAATGATAATTTATCCAAATTATCATAGTTAAATACCTGAGTGAATAATCATTTTGACCCTCCAGGGCCATATATATGTCTTTCTCAAATTTGACTACGATAATAAGGATAAAATTTTAGTCCTGTAAATTAAACCCATTATGGAATGGTATACTCGTCTCCTTAGATGATATATCATTCATAATGATGCGTTCAATTTCAAAATTAAAATTTAAGAATATAAATCGCCCAAAGATAATTAACCTTTTTCAAAACAACACTTTTTAATCAGGCTTCATAAGGGGTCATTATGGATAAATTAAATGATGGAGACCACTACTTTAGAATTTTGTATTTCTATAATCAAATCCATATAATTAATGTTAATTAACCTGAAAGATAAACTAACACCATATTATCGACTTGAGAAAATAAACAATTTATTTTTAAATTAAAATTTGGCATAGGAGATATGAAATTCATTCTGAAGGATAATATTCACATATACATATCATTTCAAATATGAAACTAACCTAGGATTAGTTTTAGTCTACATCCAAAAGATTTTTTCTCTATCTTAGGAAACTAAGATAATATTTATTTTATACTGAGATCTTGGGTTCCTATAGAGGCAAATATCAATAACTCCCTAAAAATATCTTTAAATTTTATAAAATATCCATTAATTATTTATACCTTTTATGAAAAAGAGTTAAAGGTTGCAAATACCTTTGGGCTTACATTTATTTGGAATGCACTACCAGTTAACAACCTAATACACAAGTAATCATCCTAGATGTAGTGTATGATAAGGTTAGCTCTATCCTAAGAAATAAATGGTATAAATCAAACTTTGAATTAGTGGCTCAAGATGAGTAATTTTAACTTTTCGTTCAAATGACACTAGCAAGACGACTTGTTAAAAACTCTATATTTTATTTTATTCAATTATCCTAACTAAATTTTCTAACTCCTGGAATTTCTAGGAAATTTTAGCAGTGTAATGACCCTATATCAACAGAAAAAATGTAGTTTCCTCTGAGCACAATGAGGACCCCACTACCTTACCCTTGTTGGGCATAAGAGTTTGGCTTAGCATATGTTATAGAAATAAAAATGCATGCATGTATGCATGAATAGGTAAAGGGGTTGGTGTCTATGGTACCCAGTATTATATTATCTTAGAACTATCATACATGCTCCTATAAAGTCTAAAACATGTATACATAGGAAAATCTAGGAAGATGCTACCCACTAATGTAAGCTATCACCCATATGAAGTAATACATGATGCAACATAAATAAAAGAGACTGTGTAAGAAAAATTTTATTTATTAAATTCCTTTAAAAAGGTACAATAAACTCTATAGGAAAGTAATGTGATTGTCTCCATCACAAAAAAACCTAGTTTTTTAAGCCTATCATATATATTGAATCAAATACATCTACTTAAGATATTCGTGCTCCAAATCATCTATGGAATTCTAAAAAGAGTATCCTCCAATAGAGAGGATATCATCTTTATGAGTCCCATTTGAATGTATAAGCAGATTTCCTTGTGTCTCTTACAACTCAGGATGTTGTACAACTTTATCTATATACAATCTAGAATTTATAGGGACTCATACATATGCATCATTCCTAGGTACATTCTACTTTGACTCTTGCAAGAAATACAAAACGTATGAAATCATTAGAAAGTTAATATAAAATGTGCACGAGCAGTTCTGTAATAACCTAATTCTTCTAATACAGTCCTTAAAGAGCCTATATGCACCAACACAAATATAAATATGACATCCAGAGTACTAAAAAAAAGAAAAAAAGATAGGGTACTCTCCAAGTAAAGCACCCGGCAAGCAATTCAAACCACTGACCTAGCTTAGGCTAAAGTTGGTTATTCTATTAAACCATCTACGTGTGTTAAGGAGGCTATGTTGCTTTGATATATTATATATGAGTTTAATATTTAAGTTACATAAGTTTAAAGTGTTTATTTGTTAAGGCCCAAAAGGATATATTTAATCAAGGTTTACTTTGTATGAATTTAGATTTTATTATTTGAATTTAAAATAGTTGGAGTTCATTATTTAGTTTTAAAGAATTTGTAAGTTAATAACCCCAAGTGCGGGAGCTACTAACCTACAAATCCTAAAGCTTATAATCACAACACAATAATCCCTTATATAGAATAGATGATTACATAAAGCCTTTAAATATTGGTTGATAATCTATAGAGAGTAGAAGAAGGAACCCTTTAATCAAATACACATGCCCTCCAAGTGGATTCAAATATGATGTATAGAGTCAATAATTTATTAATGCTTTAAAGATTCCCTCTCAATCCAATTTATTTATGTCTTCCTCAAAGGAGTTGAATACAACACATAGGAGTCTTTTGGTTATCTAAGATACAATAGATGCCTTGAAATTAAATGCTAAAATATCATCCAAATGGAGCCAAGCATGAAGCATAAAGGTCTTTACTTATTTAATCAATATTAATTATCAAATTTATTTGATTATAATAAATTTTAACAAAAAAATTATAAAATTAATTTTCTTTAAATGATTTAAAATTTAATTATAATTTTCTATTTTTTATGGGATTATTTGGAATTTTAATTAATTTTTTATTTTTAATGATTTATTATATAAATATTAATAAATTATTATTAAATCTTATTTAAAAAGTTTATTTAAATTCAAGTTAATAATCTATTATATTTATTTTATTTTAATTGAATTTATTGTGTATTTTTAAATTATATTTATTATCTTTATTTAATTATATTGAAATTAGGAATTTAATGAATTATTTAAAAGGTTTAATTTATTAACATAGCTTAGGTTATTTAGTTTTGATATCAAATTAATTCCAAAATTCATGAAATTGATAACATTGGTTAATAATAACCAATAGATTAATTCCTAAAAATGTTGGATTAATTTGATTTGTATTTTATTTTTAATAAATTTATTTAATTAATATTTAATTAAGGGTTATTTAATTATTAACTAAAATTTAATAAAATTTGGATCTAATTTTTATTTTTCTTTGATTGTAGATGTTGATTGAAGTTGATCAAAATTAATTTTAAATTTTTATGAATTTTATTTAAATTATTGTGAATTTTGGAATATTCAACCTTTAATTAAGGGCTAATTTTTATTTACTTTTGTATTAGGGTCAATTAATGTCAAATCAAGGTCAAATTAAATCCTATGGTGTATAATGTGTTGTAGTTCACTAAGTTTCATCCCTATTAAACATGTGTATAAATTTCTAAAATTTTTCTAATTTCACTAGACATAAGCCTTAATTACATTCCCTAAATGTCATTAAGGTTCAAATGGCTTTGAAAATCAATGTGTCTAACCCTTGCATACGTATGAACAAACCATATTGATTTGGTGTCCTAATACTCTATGCATTGAATGTAGTGAGTTATCAATGCTAAAATTTACCTCAATTTGATAAGTATTTTTAATTTTAAAAATAAAAAAAGGATATACTTATAATTGAAACAATTTAAAAATTATTTATCAAATTGAGTTGAAATTATTTTTATAAAATAGGGCTATTTATTTTAAATCCATAGAAGATTTATTTCTTAAAAAAGGTAAAAAAATGAAATGGTTATAATTTTTCAAAGTTATGGTATTTTAAATTTTATTTAATAAATAATATACATAAGAATACAACAATGGCGCTGACAGGGCAAAGCTTTATACACAGTGATAGGTGACTAAGCCACGCAAAAGGCAGTGATCATCCATGCGACAGCCATTCATTTACCCCATTGTTTCACTTAAACACGTAGGACATAGATCTCAACCATCGATCCCACACAGTTGGGAATCAACAGTTAGGATTAGGTCATACCATAACAAGAAAACCCATGTATATCGATGAAATTTTTGGCAGAATTATATTCACTGATAGAACCGACATGTGTAACCAGAGGATATTCCACTCATAACTTAGTGGTAGGTTTTCTGGCAAATAAATCACTAGAAATTTTTTGACAGAAAAATCACTGGCAAATCTATCAATTTTCACAAAACCAGCAATAACTTTCAGCAGATGTACTGAAAATTACTGGCAAAATTTTTTGCCGGCTTACTTAAACTTGATGAAATATTTTTGGTGGAAATTCTGCCAAAAAAAATTTTAGAGGACAATCCACCAGCATTACCGCCCGAAAAGGCCCTATTTTCCTTCTGTGGTTGTCTTCCTTCTCATTTCACTTCTTCTCATTTTCTTTGCTCCCATTCGCTTCAGTTGCCTCCTCTCGAATGCCACCTCTATCACCTTCATGTACACCACTCTATCACTAACATTCGTCGCCTCAGTCATCAGAGAACTGACCTTTATTGAGTTGCATAGTCATACCCACAAGCGGCAGAAGGACCAGCAATGGGTTGATGAGCAAGCAAGGAGAGCTTACATGAGTACATAAGTTTAACATTTTAGGTGTCAAATATAAATTGATTAATCTTATATTTACTTTTATAGGATGAGTATACACGGCTTTGAGAGAGCCAGCTTGAAGCAGGTGAGGGATCTTCTGGGGGATCAGTAAATTATTTTGACTATAACACTTGGTCACAAGCGGTAGGTGAAATGTAGAAAGATCTTATCTATGGTTTAAGCTTACAAGCCTATGCAAATAAGTGGCAGACATCTTGTGGCTCTAGCTTCTCAATAAGTAGCATAGAGTCATTATATAGCCAACAGGTAGCTACCCTTACAACCGAGCTAGTGCAGATTAGGAAATCACAAGCTGACATGGAGATGTAGATAGTGTAAACTCAATTGTTAGATGAGTTGTAGAAATTATGGGAGCAATTCAGTGGAAAGTAGGCAGCATCAGTAGAGGAGGAGACTAATTCTGATTAGATTTTTTTTTTATTACTTGACATTTCATTTATATGTTAGACATTTCGTTCATAGGTTTATATATTTTATTATCCATTTTAAATTATGCAATGAACAAACTTTATGTTTAATTTTAAACAATTTGGTGAATGTTCAAAAAAATGTTGTGATCAAATATATTATGACATACATGTAGCATTTCTTTATGTTCAATATTTAAATGAATATGATATATGTGTATGCTTATGTAGGCTTATTTTGTTGTAGAAAATATAAGAGGGAGTGTTTTTTATATTTTTGCTACATGTTTCCATTAGATTTCTGGTGGAATTCATCAAAAATTGAGATACGATGAAAATGTATCATATTTTTGGCAAAAAAATTCCACTGGAAGTTTCGGCGGATAACCCATTGGAAATATCTGCCGGTGCATGTCCGACAAAAATTTTTAATGGGTTATCCATCAAAAATTTTGATGGATAAATCACTAGTAATAGTGACTCATAAATGATGAATATTGCTCTACAATTCAGCCAGAAATATTTTTGGTGAAAAAATTCTGCCAAAAAAAGGTTTTCAACACGTGTTTTATCATCGACTACATTTCTGCTAGAAATCTATCAGAAATGCACCTTTTTTGTTAATTTTTTTATTTTCTGTGAATATGGTCTGTCAGTAGTGAGATATTTTCCTATAGTGGACCCATCTGATGTATTATTCCACCCGTTGAGTTAGATCATAAGCACCATGTACCTAAATCAAGTCCGTTCATAGGATTTCACATGAATTAGATGGTTTGAAGTCATTTTCTTAACATGAATAACCGAAACCCTATATTCACAAAAGATTCTAAACTCGATATATAATGGGTTAAATGATTTTAAATTTTAAACATAGGTAAAATGGGGTTAAAGCAAGAGTAAGGATGTATTTTTAAGAGCTTACATGGAGTATTTATAAAGCTAATTTAAAACCTAAATAGATACCTTGGGTTTAAGAAATACCTCCACACAAGCAGCCTCAAAGGGTGTTTGAGGGCTGCTTTTCTTTGTTGAGAGTTGAAGAGTGACTTTAATGAAAAAATTGAGCATAGAGGATCACTGTAAAAGAGTTTCAAATGGACAAGATGGACTAGGTTTTGATCACCTCCTCCTCTCATCGATGACAAGCTTTAAATGGATGGAAAACATTTGAGAAGTATATATAGAGAAGACTATGATGAAGCAAAATAAGAACTTAAGAAGTCTGGAGAGCAGCTATGGAGTGAGTTAGGATCAAATGCAAGTTTTGGGAGGTTTAGGTCAATTCAAGCATTGTCACTCATTTAGATGGCTGGGATGCTTTAGATGAGGAGCCTGGATACTGGACACCTAGCTCAGGTGGTTAAACAACAAGGAGGAAAGCTGACCAGGGTAAAAATGACACCTGGTTGTTCCACATGGTAGGGGACCACTAAGGCTATTTAGAGCTGAAACAGGGCTTATATTGGGTTGGGTTGATGTCTAGGAAGTTTCTGGAAGAGATCAGAATGGCAGGGATTGCTTGGAATAAAGAGAATGCTTTAATTTGAATGGTTTGACCATTTGAAATCAATTTGAGCATTTGTTGATTGTTTAACTAGACAAATAGTCACCAATATTGAGGAAGACTCTAAGAGAATATAGATGGTAATTTAGATGGAATGTTGTCTTTGAGATTATGATGTGAGTGTTTGATTAAAAGCTGACCATCCACATGAATTTGACTCTCTTTGATAGCTTTTGACCAAGTCAAATCTATCAAAAATGAGTCATGAAAATTTTGATTATGAAAGAACAAGATGCGCCAAGAGCAGGGTGAATTAGTATTTTAAAAATAAATCCTAAATACGAGTTCTAGTTTTTAAAGGTTTTTTCATATTATTTTTTTAAAATAAAAACTTAACTAGTCAAATGCGGAAGCTAATGATTCATTCATAATTACAATAGTGGTGATACAATTTTAAATCTCATAATGAAAAGCTAAGATCAAAATTTTTACTAAGCAGTTAACACAAAAAATAAATGCACAAAAAGTAAAATGCGAAAAATAGAAAAAGCACACCAAAAATTTTTATAGTGGTTCTATCACTTCACCTACATCCATTCCCCGGAGTCGTCCACTCTGAGAGCTACACTACCAAAAGTTGACTCTTCTTCTGCTCCCACAGCAAGGCAGAGAAGCATTTACAAAACTCACTTTTACCTTCCCCGGCGTGGTGGAGTGCCAGGCTCTATGTCACCCTCCTAGTGACGGCAGTAGACCTTCTCCTTTTTGTCCCTCCTGGAGAAGGCAGAGAACCTCGAGGACATTGACCTTGAAGACTCTCTCCCTAGATAGCTTCCACAGGACTCACCAAAGCCACAGGAGGAGCAAGCATGCAGCTAGCTCAGAGCAACTGTGTGATCCCCTCACACTCCTTCTCTCTCACACTCAAGCTCACCTTCTACTTCCTCTCACAAACCCTGGATCTCTTCAAAAGCTCCCTCTCAAGAGTTCCTTTTAGTTATCACGTTCCTCTCCTTCACACAACAATCACGACAATAATTGCTCTCTGAATAAGAAAACTTTTTTTCAAATTAGGCTTCAGAAAACCCTAATGATTCAATTCAGATGATGTTGTTCATACAGTATGATCCAATATCATATAGTACAGACCAGTTTAAAATAATTTTCATCTAGTACGAAGGCAGACGAACAATTCACAAATTTTCAACACATCATATTATATGATCAAGAGATCGTACTGGACAATCATTTTATTTTCAACTGTTTGTACGGGATGACTTATGGGACAACCAAAATTTGTCTCTATAAATCATCCCGCACTGTACACTTTGTATAGTAACAATAGTTCAATTTAGACCATCGTCCTGTATGATATAAATATCGTCTAGGAAGAATAGTTCAAAAAACTGTGGTTTCATATGGTATGATCTATGGGACGACCAAAAATCATCTCTATAGTTCATACAGTATCATTCATATTATACAGTATGAATGACAATAATTAAGAAACCATGAATTAATTACCTAATTATGAGGAATAATTTTGGCAAGATTTTAAATGATCATATAGTATGATTAGGATCATATAGTAAGATTAGTTCAAGAAATCAAATTTAAAATCTTACCTAAAATATGCTGGCGGCTAGGGTTTTTAGATGGAAATAAATCGTACAGTATGATCACTATCGTACAGTATCATTAGTTCACAAACTAATCGTTCAGAATTAGCTCTTAAGCCTGAGTTTTAATGACAAATCGTATAGTACGATTAAAAATCATACAGTGTGATTTTCTTCAAAAAAAATTATCTTTAAAAAAAAAAAGAGAAACTCTCCCCATGTGTGTGTGTGAATGGTCACCCCATTTGCATACACTCTTTTGTGGCAGACTAAAAAAAATGAAAAAATAAAGAAAGTACAAAATCCAAATTCTTTTACATCCTATTCTACCCAGTCTTAAGTCTCCAGTAGTCTTGAGCAGTGTGTAGCTTACCTGAAATATTAGTGCTCATAGACAAGAATAAATATCTATATTTTTCAAAACAGAACGTAGTAATCCAGTTAATATTATTTATCATCATAAAAATCAGAGACTAGGGATCCTGGATTGCAATAGATTATATTTGAATCATGTTATGGAAGGGTTCTAAAGACTTGATGGGAATGATTTAAGTATATGCAATGAATGGATCCAATTGGGTCTAGTTTGACCACATATAGGCTTAGTTGACCAAATCAATTATTGACTGAATTAAAGTGACCAATCGGGTCCAATCCACTAGAAGTGATGATTAGTTAAATTCGGTGAGGATTAAGGATGATTTGAAGGTTCAATTAGAGGTGATTGGGGTGGATGATCAATTGAGCCTAATTTAGGCTAGCTCAATTGGGTTATATGGGTCAATCACTAGCCCATGAGCCAATGATGAATGATTTGATGTATGAAGCTCCTAGTTAGGTGTTTTGGACTATGACTGAGGTCAAGAGATTAGTGTATTATGTAAGGCAGTGCATTAGGTCAGCTGATTGTACTATAGAGCTATTGATTATCTGGATGATTGAGATTGGTGATTGATTAATTATAAATTAAATGATTGAAGTGTAATTAGATGTAGGTTGATGGCTGATTGATGATTGATGTAGAGTATAGGCAATGATCAATGATTGATTGAGGTATGGAGAAGGTCGATTGAAGAGATGATTGAAGTTGATTGAAATATTAATTGATTAAAGACTGGATGATTATCAACCATAGGATTGAAATTAGGGGTTGTAGATCAAGATGATCTCATATAAAAATGAGGTCAACAAATGGACCCCCAACATATGTGATGAACTTGAAGAATAAATCATGCATGTTTGGATTGATTGAAGTGATCAACTAAATCTAGAAAGTAATTGAGTCTTTGAATTTTGATTTATGAATTGAAACTAAAGGATGCTCTACTAAATAGTAACTAAGGGAATGGGTATATTTAGTAAAATAGCTGTATGAAAAGATGGATAACTTGAATTTAAATGGGAGATTGATTCCTAAACAGAAGAATGTAGGTGTATACTTAACTGAAATATCAATTTTCAAACACTAAAATGTAGGGCCTAACTTAGAGATTGATTCTTAGAGTGAGAAATTTAAACTTTAAATCGGAGATCAATTCCTAAACAAAGATAATACCCAAATGGGAGATCGATTCCTAAATGAGCAAATTTAGAGCCTGAACGAGAGATAGATTCTCGAACAAGGTGATTTTAACTTTGAATGGGAGATCAATTTCCAAATAAAGATGAATACTCAAATAGAAGATTGATTCATATATGAGTGAATTTAGAACCTATCTTAGAGATTGATTCTCAGATAGGGAGATTTAAACTTTAAATGGGAGATCGATTCCCAACCAAAGATAAATAACCCAATGGGAGATCAATTTTGAGACGAGTGAACTTTGTTGCAAATATGGGCCTTAGTACAGTGATTTTGATGATAATAAATATTATTATTTATTTACTACTGCTATTTTCGCATATCTATTTTGTTTTCCCTACTTACTAACCCTTTAGGTCCACAAGTTCACTTGCAACATCAATCAGCTCAAGATCAAGTAGACTAGGGTTGAGTCTATTTGTAATTTTAATTTTAATTTACTTTTTGCCTTTCATGATTCAAGTCATATATTTGGTGGACCCCAAGCTAAGTAACCTTGCACACACACACACTCAAGGGAGTGTGTTGGTGAGTTAGAGAAATTTTCTTATTTTGACCTAATCGTATAGGACGATTTATATCATACTGGATAATTGGTTAAAAATAGAAAACCCAAATTAGGGTATCTGTGTTAATTAAGAGATTAAACTAATCATACTGTATGATATAGATCGTATAGGATGATCAGTTCAGATTGTGAAAATTAGCCGCTAGTCACAATTTAGGTAATATTTTAATTTTCAAATTTTGTATATATCGTATAGGATGATCCTTATCATCCTAGATGATATATGACAATCATGCCTAAATTAACCCTATAATTAGGAGAACAATTATGGTAAAATTAGATTACATTAGATCGTACAGGACGATCGATGATGATGGTCCTGGAAGATAGATAACAAGCATGGGACGATAAGGGATTGCCACATATCATCCCAGATGAATACTATAGTTTTTCAACTAATCATCTAGGATGATTGACCTCTTTCATACCATATGATAGAGAAGTGCATGGGACGATAAGGCATCACTGAGGATCATACTAGATGATGTTCAATATTTTTATACTAATCATCCAGGATAATATTATAATTGTCTGGAATGATCAGTCTATTGCTCTTGAACTAATCATACATGGTTATGCAATTTGTACTGGCTAAATTTGTATTTTTAAACTAATCATCCAGATGATCATATGATCGTACTGGATGATCAGTGCCACCATATTGATAATTTGGGCCTTTTTAAACGCTCTCTATTTAAGCTCTCTTATTATCCTTGAGATAACCTTTTGCTGTTTAGTCTTTTGAGAGAGAGCTAGAGAAGGAAGAGAGAGCTTGGGAGAGAGAGAAATCCTTGTGAAGGGGAGTTGTGAGGGATTTACAAAGATTGCTCAAAGCAAGGTTTCCATCATCTTCATCAAGCTGCTTGTCTAGTTTCTTAGTGGCTCTAGGGGAGATCTTCATTAGCATCAAATCCAAGTTCTATGCCTACTCCAGCAGAGAGTAAAAGGATTCAAGGTACTCTATCTCACCGAGTCGGTGGAAAGATTTTGTAAAGGCTTCTCTGCCTTACTGTGGGGGCAAAAGGAGAAACACTACTTTTATTACAATATATGGAAAGGAGGTTTCTGGGGAGTGGACTTAAGTCAAGTTGACCAAACCATTATAAATCAAATGTGTTCTTTCTAATTATTTTTTCTGCATTTAATTTTTGCATTTTCCTGTGTATTGATCTGTGTTTAAAATCTCTAAATTTTGTGTTATTATGAAACTGATCTGCTTCCGCATTAAGGGGTTTTAAATTTTTTATTTTGTTAAAGATTTTTTAAAATTAACTAATTCACCCCCTGGTTAGCCTCAGGACTAGTTCTTTAGGGTTTAACAACCCTCATGAACTTTCAAATTTAAAACTTGATCGAGAGATCAATTCTTGGATAGAGAAATTTAGACTTTGAATAGGAGATTGATTCTCAAGCAAAGATGGATACCCGAATGATAGATCAATTCCAAAATGAGCAAATTTAGAACCTGATCTAGAAATTCATTCTCGGATAGAGATATTAAAACTTGAATAGGAGATTGATTCCCAAATAAGATGAATACCCAAATGACAGATCGATTCTCAGATAAGTGAATTTAAAACTTGATAGAGAGATCAATTCTCGGGCAAAGAAATTTAAACTTTGAATGGGATATCGATTCCCAAGCAAAGATGGATACCTAAATGGAAGATTGATTATCAAATGAATGAATTTAGAACCTAACTTAAGATTGATTCTTAGAGAGGAAGGTTTAACTTTGAATGGGACATCAATTCCTAAATAAAGATAGATATCCAAATGGGAGATCGATTGCCAAATTAGCGAATTTAAAACCTGACTGAGAGATTTATTCTTGATCAAGGAGATTTAAACTTTAAATGGGAGATCAATTCCCAAATAATGATGAATACCTAAATGGGAGATTGATTCCTAAATAAAGATGGATACTTGAATGGGAGATCGATTCCCAATTGAGCGAATTTAGAACCTAGCCAAGAGATTGATTCTCGGATAGCGAGATTTAAACTTTGAATGGGAGATCGATTCCTAAGTAAAGATGAATACCCAAATGGGAGATTTATTCTTAGACTAATGAATTTAGAACCTAACTGAGAGATCGATTATCAGACATGAAAATTTAGACTTTGATTGGGAGATCGATTCCCAAGAAAAGATGGATACTTGATTGAGGGATCGATTCCCAAATAAGCAAACTTAGAGCCTAACTAAGAGATCAATTCTTAGAGAGGAAAATTTAAACATTGAATGGGAGATCGATTCACAAATAAAGATGGATGCCCAAATGGGAGATAGATTACCAAACGAGCGAATTTAAAAACTAATTGAGAAATTGATTCTCAAAGAGGAAGATTCAAACTTTGAATGGGAGATCAATTCCCTAATCCAAGATGAATACTCAAATATGGGAGATCGAATCCCAAACGAGCCAATTTAAAGAGAAGAAGTTTTCTGGACCCAGTCTTGTTATCTAGACCCTATTCACTTGCATAGCTTTAACAATATTACTAATTTAAACTTCAAGATTTATTTTATTACAAAATTCTTGTAATACATCAAACATCATAATACCTTTTAAGATATCATCATTGATAGGCAATATGGGATGATATCCCTTACAATATATCAACCAATACAAGCCTCCTTGATAGACTTTCTCTACCACGAATGGACCTTCCTATACAGGTTCAAATTTACCACCTATTTTTTAATGAGGCAAAAAGGGTCTTCGTAGAACTAGCACCAAGTCACCTACTAAGAAAGTTTTAGGATGAATCAATTTGTCATGAGCTTTAATAATTTTAGCTTTATACAACTCGAGGTTCTATTGAGCTTATAGACACTTCTCTTCCAAACCTTCAAGTTCTTCTAATTAGAGTTTAGCATTCTGATCTGATGTAACTTTGTAGTTTATTGCAACTCTAAGTGAAGGCAGCTGCACTTCCAAAAGAATAATGGCTTCTTCACCAAATACTAAAGCATACAATGTGGATTGAGGTTGAGTTCTAAATATGGTTCAGTATGCCCATAAAGCTTCAACCAACTTCTTGTGCCACTAATGCTTATTATCATCTAATATTTTCTTTAATATTTGAACTAGAGTTATATTGAAGGCCTCAACTAATACATTTTCTGAGGATAATATATGGTAGTGTATCTCTAATCGATGTTGTAACATCTAACAAAGTTAATAGATGGTAGTGTATCTCTAATCGATGTTGTAACATCTAGCAAAATTATTTATCTTAGTGCTTCTGAATGAAGGGTTGTTATTTGAGATAATTCAATAAGGAACACTAAATCTATAAATGATATTCTCTTTAAAGAATTTTAAAATGTGATGTGCTTTGACTTCTCTCAAAGGAAATGCTTCTACCCATTTTGAAAAGTAGTCTGTAGCTACTTATATGAATATATGGCCTCTGGAGGATGAAGGATATATCAGACCAACATTATTTATACCATAACTTTTAAAAGGCCATGAAGCAATTATTGGAAGTAGGATATTAGGTGGCTGATGTAGGACTACACCATTAACCTGACATTAATGATAATGACATACAATATTAATGTAATCATCTATCATCGATGGCCTGTAATATCCCATTCATTTGATTTCCATCTTCATTTTTGGCCCAGTTAGGTGTGCAACACATAATCTAGTGTGCACTTCTTCTATGATCTTTCATGATTCTAATTTTTTTAGACACCAAAACCATATCCAATTGAATGATCTTTTATTTAAGGTGTCATTAATTAGAGCATAAGACATTGATCTTCGTTTGACTTGATCTACTACTAATTTATCAAGAGTGAGCATATTTTCTTGCATTTATTCAATGAAAGCTTTTCTCCTATCCACCATTTCATCATCTATTGCTAAAATAATTTTCTCCTCAGTTGAAGGTTTTCTATTTATATATTTAAAGTTTATAGGAGATAAAACTTTTTAGCCTTACACTTCTACTGGAATTGAATCTTCTTCAGGACATGCTAGTGCTTTGGCTAACTTAGCAAAAGCATTTGCTACAGAATTCTTTCCATGAGGAATCCTATATAATGTCACATTTAAAAGTTTTTCTAATAGAGGCATCATATACTGATGATAAGGAATCAAAGTTTCTTTCAATACTTTATAAATTATAGCTACCTGATTAATCTCAAGTTACATATCTCCAAAGATTTTGATCTCTTTGATTCTGTTTAAGATTGTCAATTCTAAGCTATTTATCAGTGTCTCATACTCAACTTCATTGTTTGTATAAGGTTTTAACATATGGTATGAATAATACATCAAACCTTTATCTAGCATGATAAATATTATACCAATTTCAGCTTGCCCTAGAAAAATATCATCTAATGCTCCTTATTAACTGGAAGCAGCATCATCCAAATAAAATTCTCAGATGGAATTTTCATTTTAATCAAGCTTCATAATTTATTCATCTAGTACTTCATTGTTTATTAGGCAATCATCTTGTGCTAGATGAGCTGCTAGGAAATCTACTATTACTTATCCCTTCATTACTTGTAAAGGGATAAATATAATCTAAAATTATGATAGAATTATTGACCATTGAGCTAATCTTCTTGATAGCATCAGTTGAGTCATCAGATGTTGCAATGAATTTCTTCTGGATATCAGATTTACTTTGTGAGATAACATATATTGTCTCAACTTGTAAGTGCCGAATATCAAGGCTAAATAATGCATCTAAATCAGAAGATAATTTACATCAATGTAAAGTAAATGTCTACTTATATAAGAAAGTGCATTCTTCTTTCCTTCCTCATTCGCTTGAGCTAACAAAGTACCAAGAGATTCATTTAAAGCTGTTGTATATAGGATTTGTGGCTTTCCCAGAATGGGAGCTGTAAGTACTGGAGGATTTGTTAAATACCATTTTATAATTTTGAATGCTTTTTGATAATTCTCATTCCACCGAAATGGAAAATCTTTCTTGCACAATGTTGTAAACTGCTGGCATCTGTCTATAGGTTTGATATTAATCTTTTAAGGTATGCTAATTAACCTTGGAAAGATCTTATTTGGGTAAGGCTTTTAGGTGGTGGCATTTTTATTATTGCTTTAATTTTATTCATATAAATTTTGATTGCGTGGTGTCAAACTACGAAACACAAAAACTTTTCCTGAAGTGATGCCAAAAGCACACTTTAAATGATTCATTTTATAATTATAATGGCATAATCTTTGGAAAATAATTCTTAAGACATATAAATGATCATCTCTTTCAAGACTTTTAATGACTAGATCATCGACAAAACACTCCATCTGGTGGTGGATGAGTTTATAAAAAATCCTTGTTAATGCTCATTAACACGTTGCCCTCATTATTGCTCTTTAATAAGTTGCCCCAGTGTTCATTAATCTGAAGGACATAAATTTGTATCAGTAGATCCCTATCGGTGCTTTGAATGTTGTATATCTTCAACTTTAGAATCCATCTTGATCTAATTGTATCCATATAAACTATCCATAAAAGAAAATATTGCATGTGAAGAAGTGATATCTACCATGAATTTTGGAATAGGAAGTGAAAACTTATCTTTAAGACAAGCTTTATTTAAATGTCTCAAATCACTGTAGACATGCATCTGACCATTCTTTTTTGTAACTGGAATGATGCTAGCCAACCATGTTGGATATTTCTCCTCCCTAATAAAGCCAGCATCGATTAACTTCTTGACTTCAGTTACGACTTGTTGTTCGAGGTTGAGTTATATCCGTCAAGGCTCTTATTTTACTGGTACCATTTCTGGTTGGATTGCTAATTTATGAACTACTATGTCTGGAGATAATGCGTACATCTCTTCATAACTCCAGGTGAAATAGTCATTGAAGTTTGATAATAACTCGATCATGTTGTTCGCCTCATCCTCATTCAATAAAGAACTTATGAAAATTAGGAGAGGGTCTTCTTCATAGCCGAGATTTATTTCATTTAGATCATTGATCATAGATTTAATCTCCTCTTCAAGTTCAGGAGGTGCAACCCTAACTTGAGAGTAATTTAGATCATCAAAAATCTCTTAATAGAGTTTGTTAAAAGATTTAATTTTTGCCAGAAAAAAACTATTAGACTCTAGATTATTCAATATTACTAAGAAATATTTATCATCATCAAATGGGTGTAGATTTGTGAAGAAAATACTCGATCTTGATGTATATTTATAAAATTTCATATTTCATATGTATTTAAACTGGTGGACTTCGCCTCTAGTCCAATTTGAAGGCATTAAACATTACTTAGCAAATTTATTTACACAATTCAAGTACCAATCAAAATGAAGTTCTATTGTCTCATCTATAAATGGATCATCGAAGGTTACAATAGTTTATGGGGTTTGTTGGTGGAAGGTACAAAGGTATTAGCTTTGCAATTTGAATCTAAAGGAAGAGAGGCTTTCACCTCTAACCTTTTTACATTATTTTGGGATAGTGGCGCTAAGGTAATATTTTCTACATACCTTTTTAACTTCTCTATGGTAGATAAGTCTAAATTATCTTCCCTAGTAACTTGGACCCTATCCTCATTGTTATCAGTTTCTATGGCAATCTCAAACTTTAGCTGACTAATAAATTTCTTATATTCTATAGCATGTGGGTCTTTCTAAAACACATAAGACTCTTCATCCTAACTAAATTCCAAATCAATTATATTATAGGCTCCCTTACTTGCATGTATTGATTTTTAATTTCTTATATCATTTGCTTTTGCCATCCTCTACATCTTCCTCTAAATCATTGTGCCATTCTACCACCTCCTTGTGAGGGAGGGGCAGGTGACCAGTGAATGTCGTGTTTGAGGTTGGAACATTTTTATTCTTTTTTTCCTTTCCTTTCTCTTTCATTTCTTTCATTTCTTTTGCTTCTACTTCAGCCAATTTAAGATTCTTAGAGAAAATAGTCTACTTTTTTGGCAAATAATATGAAGCATCTTCGTATATACCAACTTCATGAATTGAAAATGGTTACAAGTCACCTTTGAAGGAATGCTCTACCCCCTCTTAAGAGTCTTTGATACACGGATACAAGGCGGAAGGCATTATTCTATATTTTTAGAGCTAGGATATACTAAGGAGGGCATTAAAAGAAACTTCAGAATCTATTATATGGAATTTGGCTTCAGTTTTCAAGGTTTCTATTCCTAAAAGTAAGCTTATCAAACCCAAAGCTCTCTTGCCTTTCTCATTGAATCCCTGTAACATTTTTTTATCAAAGTTGAGTTTACAAGTATCCACCTTAAATATTCTAGAGTTCTAAGAGTAATGATGTTGACTGATGCACCCGAATCAGCAATGATATGAGATAATTTGAAATTATCCATATTCACATAAATATATAATGGGTGATTATGATTTAGAGTTCCCAAAAGTAAATCTTCATCTAAAAATATGATCTCCAGAACTTTCTTAAAGTATAGAGCTTCTTCTGACTACATTGATCCTGACTGAGCCATATAGATCTCTGGATCTAGTAAAGCTTTAACTAAAGCCTCCCTCATTTCCTTAAAAAGAACTAGAGCATCTTAAATACTCAATTTCATGGGTAGTTTTCTGAGATGAGCTAACACGTTGTAATCTACTTTAGGAATCTCTATTTTTGCTACATCTAGCTGTTGATCTTATTGAGGTTGATTAGAAGCTTCTGGATTATCTACAACTTGCTTCTCCTTATCAGTAGCTGCAGTTTGTGGAGGTAGACCTTTGCCAGTTGAATGTCAACTTGCACTACTTCTTTAAGAGAAGGATCTTCACTAGGTTTTGATTGTTGATCATCGATCATCATTTGATTGTCTTTTGGTGGACTATTTAAATTAGAAATTTCTAATTCAATTTTGATAAGATCACCTTACACATCAAGTACAGGGGAATCACTATCATAGTTATATTGGAATAATTCATCTATATCATTTATAGGTATTTCTTAAGAATTATTTTCATCATTATTTATATTTTAATCCGGATATTCATCAATAGAATTAAATAAGATATATGCATAAACTTTTTTCATTACTTTCTTAGTCCTAGGAGGGATAAAGTAAAAGTCATATAATGTTAAAGGCTTAAGGGACATGTGTTCACCATTTGTAGAAATAACTATTTTATCATAATCTAACTCTATTCTATTCTTCTCCTCCTCCCTCAAGACTTCAAAAGCATGATCAACTCACACTTCTTTAGATTCTTTAGTCAGAACTTTATTCTACTTCTCATCATAAGCTACCAAATCAACTTGGATGGGATTCTGTGCTCTTGGGGGTTCTTAAGAAGATGAATGATACAATTTATTAAGGATTCTATTAGAGGAGTGAGATCAAGCAATATCCTATCGGTCATAAAATTTTGAGATAGGAGAATGTACAGAAGGCTCACCAATTATACATTTAGTAGATCCTTGACACGAATCCATTAAATATTCTTTGGGCATCACAACTATCCCATCTTTATAATTCATGTTAAGACACTTTTTAAAGGTTATGCAATCTTCTAATTTATGGCCAAGTATTTGGTGATACGGATAATAATGAGGTTGACTCAGATTTTCTACTTGAATCTATATTGGTTATTTTCCTTTATCAAATTTGGACACAGATCTTGATTTCTTTTCCAACACCTTCTGAGGTTTTAATTTGTTCATCTCTAAAGGAGACTGATCTTTTAGAAATGGAACTAAGAAACTTCCCCTTAAAGGTTTGAAGCTTTAACTAATAACTTCTCAAAAGTCTTAATCGTAAAGCCGTTCAGCAAGAAGGAAACCATACCATGAATATTTTTTCAGGAGGATCTCTATAGCATGTTGTTCTTGCAACTATGGCTCACACCTTATGCTAAGGTTCCTCCATCTCAGGATGTAATCTACTAAACTTTTACTTGATTTTTGCTTCTCTACTATGAAATCACTGATGGTGATGTGATACTTTGTACCATTGGGCAGTTTAGTGCACCAATCAAATGTAATATCGGATAAACTACTAATAAATTATCTAAATAATGGTACATCACTGCCTCTAGCATTATATCATCTATCTCTGAAATGCACAAGATATTCTTTAGGGTTCCTCAGGCCATTAAAACTCTTGAATGATCGAGGTATAAATCATTTTGGATAAGGGACAAATCCATATTCTTTTGGATATGGTCTACCCATTAAATTATACGAGGTACCCTGAGATTTACTAGTGCTTCTTTGACTTAATCTTCTATCATCTACTTGATATCTACTTATTGCACTAAAGGTGGTTCTACCTTCATAGGTTCATTCATAGATTTCTCTGGTTCTTCTATTTTGATTTTCTTATTCTTAATGTTAAGTTATACTGATTCATCAAGAGGAGATTTGACTTGAGTATCTGGGATAGGAGGTACTTAACCTTGCATGATGGAAATCATAGCCATAATCTCCTCTAACTTCTTCTCCATTCTCAAAATCTGCTCACATTTTTTGCTTAGTTGCAGTAAGAGTTATTGAGTTCAGTCTGATGTATCATCTCCGCATCATCATCAACATCTCTTGCTTTACCTTTACCCTTTTCTTTATCTCTTTATAGAGATGAATGAGTATCTACCATATTGACACTACCAGACATTTCTTCATTCCTTTCTGTATCTTCTGTAGTTTCTTGTTCACTGATTTGATGGATGTTTTCTTTTAGATGATCCACCATCTTTTCAATTGATTTTTCTTCCACATTATGCTAATCTACTAGATTATACTCTCTAGTAGATAATGATTCAGCTATAGATTTTCTCGATCTTTCCTCCACTACATTATTTCTATGAGCCATTAACACACTTGGAGTAGTAACCATTTAGGCTGCCAAACCCTCTCCCCATCAGATAACAATATTGACTGATTTGTGAACTTCAGCCTCCTCCTATCAAAGTGAGAAGATGATTCCCTACCTTACAAATGATGCCGATCAACCCTTAATGGATGTTAACCTGAAGAATGACCATAAGTTCTCCCTAAAAAGTTTCTAGATTTATTTGATAATGGAGGAGATATAGGATTATACCCTTGATGGGCTAATGCTCCATATCCCAAAGATTTAAAATGAGTATGTTGGCTCTGCTCATGGGCTAATATTATATGTAAAAGTTCGTGAGGGTTATTAAACCCTAAAGAATTATTCATGAGGCTAACCAAGAGGGGGGGTGAATTGGTTATTTTAAAATTTTTTTGAACAAAACGAGAACTTTGAAACCCCTTGATGCGGAAGCAAAGTAATCTCACAATAATAGAAAATCAGAGATTTTCAAACACAGATTAATACACAAAAAAATGTTGAAAGTAAATGCAAAAAAATAATCAGAAAGAACACACCAGATTTATAGTGGTTCGGTCAACTTGACCTTCATCCACTTCCTGAAAACCTCCTTTTCAAGTATTGCACTAAAGTAGTTTCTCTCCTTTTTCCCCCACATCAAGGCAGAGAAGCCCTTACAAAATCTTTCCACTGACCCGGTGAGGCAGAGTACCTTCATTCCTTTTACTCCCTCCTTGGGTAGGTAGAGAACCTGGAAATCCTTTTACTCCTTCCTAGAGTAAGCAGAGAACCTTGGAATCCTTTTACTCCCACCTGGAGTAGGCAGAGAACCTGAATCTGATGCTGATGAAGATCTCTCCCCGAGCCACCAAGGAACCAGACATGCAGCTTGATGAAGATGATGGAAACCTTTCTTGGAGTAACCTTTATGAACCCATCACAATTCCCCCTCACAAGGATTTCCCTTTCTCAAGCCCTCTCTCTTCTTTATCTAGAGCTCACTCAAAAAGACTAAATAGAAAAAGATTATCTCAAGGATAATAAGAGAGCTTAAATAGAGAGCCTCCAAAGAAGCCCTAATTTTTAATATGGTGCTTCTAATCGTCTAGGATAATCCTCAAATAAGAGAAGTTTAGAGAGAGAAGCTCTTTGTTTCTAGAGAGAGAAAGTAGATGAAATTCAAATTTTTAATTTCGCATGAATTTTGTTCCTCCCCGATGGTGGCAGAAGGCCACCGACCACTATTTCTGGTGGTTCCTTCGACGCTCGGTGACCATCTAGTTCTGGTTTTTGAAGTTTTCCTCGTCTCAAATGGGGTTCATCTCCTCTGGAATTTGGTGGTTCGGATTTGGATTTGATGAAGTTCAAATCTGGTTGTCCTTTGGTAAATAATGAAGGTGATCTTCTTGTTCCTAAAAAGCAAATTGAAGTTGAAGGCAAAGGTAAAGATGTGTTAGTTGATTGCTCAGTTAAAAGCCCGAAGGAATCTGGAGGTTTTCAGGATGCGATGGTTGTTCATAAATTAAGTATTGAGGCTTCTTCTTCTTCTTCTGGGTTGGATATCACATCAGTTAAAGATGGGATTTCTAATAATGGGGTTGGTGGAGCGTCTGAGGTAGATTGTAATTATTCTTCTACATCAAGATCCAAGATTTGCCTCAATCCTATGGTTTCGATAAACAAGATGGTAGAGGGTGGCAGATTTATTAATTCTGGTTATAGGGAAACTGTGGAAAGCTTAGATCAGCTGCTATCTAATCTGGAGAAGGTCCATAACTGTGTTTCTGGAGAACTGGGTAATTGCAATTCTATGCAGGTTCAGCTGGAAGCTCCCATTCAGAAGCCTAGCAACGAGATGACAAATGTTTGGATTAAGAAATCAAACATTAGAGTGGCATATTTAAACCTTGGTGAGGGTTTCATTGTAGATGATTTGGTTGTGAAGCTGAATGCCCAAAATGAATTGGAGAACTCTAATAAACTTAGTAAAGCCCTGGTGATCAAAGTTTTTGGGGATAATGTTCCTTTCCACATCATAAGCTTGAAATTGAGGAGGCAATAGTCTATTTTTGGCAAATTCCATTTGACTTTGCTTGGTATGGGTTGGGTGCTTTGTGCATTCAATGATTTGGAGGCATTGGAGAAGGTCTTAGAGAATGGACCCTGGTATGTCAATGGGCATATTATTGGATTGGATAGATGGTCACCTTCATTCTCGCCTACTTCGCTGAAAGGTTTGACTACTCCCATATGGATTCGGATGCCGAATCTTCCTTTGCAATGCTGGGATGAAATCAATGTGTGTAGGATTGCTTCCATGGTGGGTACTTCCTATCTCATTGATGGGAACATGTTCCAGTGGGGGAGTATAGAATTTGCGAGGATTTGTGTATGGGTCAAGCTTGATGGCAGTCTGCCTTTGGGAGTCTAGGTGGAAGGGAGCTTAGGTAAATTCTTTCAAGCCATTGAGTATGAGAGGTTTCCTACCTTCTATTTCAGTTGTGGCAAGATTGTCCATCTAAAGGACAAATGTTTGGTAAGCGACTTATAATCTGGTAAAGCTCCTATAATTATGGGTAAATCAAAGGAGAAGTTGAGATCTGATGTTGATGACAAGGTGATGGAGATGGATGTTTCTAATAAAGAGGTTGGCTATGGACCTTACGTCCATGTTAATTACGGGAATAAGAAGAATAAAAATATAGAAATGAATAGAAATAAGCCTCTTCCAATAAAGGAGGCTGTTGCGATTAAGGGTGGCTCTGTGAACCAGGTAGCTGGCAAGCTTACTAAGGTAGTTGATGGTGGCCTGATTGATAATTTGAAGGAGGTTGTAGTTGCTAATTTCGAGATGGTGATGGGTGTTTGAGAAGAAGGCTCAGAATAGACTGGGGTTCTTAATGAAGTGGTGAATGTCTCGACTTAAAATGATGCAGGAGGTATGTTCCAGGAAAATTCCAGATTTCTTTTAAATGTTAATAAGTTTGAAGTGCTGAAGGAGGTGGTTGAGGAAGGGGAAGTTGCTGATGTGTTAATATCTCCTATTGCTTCTAGTCCTAAGGAAGGAATAGGGGATGGTACTAAAGGTATAATGGATTTGGTTTTGAATAATGTGTTGGAGTTTAAGGAGGGTGGTTCTGCATACAGCAAGAGGAAAGGTGTTAAGCAGCTTAAAGGTTTGGGACCCATCAAGATTGTTACTAGGAGTAAAAGAATGGAAGGTGATATTAGGGAGAAAGTGGGGAACTCTTCCCCTCTTATCCATTAATGGCTTCTATCATTTTCTGAAATTGGAGAGGAGCTAGGAAGAGGAAAGCTTCTCTATATCTCAAGGAGGTTATGAAAGATCATAATGTCTTCTTTGTTGGGTTGTTGGAAACTAAGTTGTCTTCAATTGATAAGAGGGATGTTGGTTCCTTGATTGGTAGTGGTTAGGACTTTTTCCATGTACCTTTAGAAGGATTGTCTGGAGGCATTTTGGTTTCTTGGGATAGTAACTTGGCTTCCTTTAGTGTGTTAGATTCTTCTCCTCAATTTGTCATTGGAGAGTTGGATGTTTTAAATAAAGGTATATGGAGGATTGCTACCATCTATGGCAGTAAAGATGTGTATATTAGAAGGTTGCTGTGGGAAAAATTGGAAACTTATTCTGGTATTTATTTTCCTATGATAGTAGGGGGTGACTTTAATTGCTTACTTGCCAAAGAAGATAAAAGGGGGGAAGAAGATTTTCATTTTCCACGGGTCCTAGAGAAATGAAATCATTCTTGTCTTGTAATGATCTTTATGAGGTGGGTTGTACGTGTTTGGCTGAAGTTTACTTGGTGTAATAATAAATCTGGAGCTTATCGGATTCTAGAAAGGTTGGACAGATACTTTTTGAATTCATCTGCTATCAGCTTGGGTCATCGTATGGTGGTTAGGCCAATACTGTTAAATCTGCTTGAATTCTCTCCTATGGCCAAGAGATCTATAAAGTTTGAAGATGTGTGGGCATCCTATCCTGCTTCTGCTGCAGTTGTAAGAAATGCTTGGAGTAAGAAAGCTTCTAGAAGCGTTTCTCAAATCCTGAACTATAAGATGAATAGAGCTCTAAAGGCCTTATTTTTTTGGAGTAGATCGAAACTTAAAAGCCTAAATCAGTTGAAGGAGAGTCTTAAGAATGAAATCCTAGAGCTCCAAACAATTGAATCTGAGAATGGGGGTCTCACGGCTGATGAGTTTTGGGCTCTTAAATCTAATATTAATGAGCTAAATTCTACTTTAGCTCGTTTAAACACTTGGTGGAGACAACGTGCGAAGGTTAAGTGGATGGTTTAGGGGGACTGCAACTCCAGATTTTTTCAATCTTATGCGAGTGCTAGAAGGAATTCCAACTTCATATTCAGCATCAAAGATGGTAATGGGTGTTTGGTGGAGGATCAACATTGGATTGAACAAGTCTTATTCCATTTCTTCAAGGATAAATGGTGAGAAAGGAGTTGTTCTTTTGAGGGTTGGCCATCCCCGCAGAGAACTCTAGACGAGGAAGATTTCAGGTGGTTGAATAAAGAGTTCATATTAGAGGAAGTGGAGACTGTTATCAAACAGGCCGGTGGGTACATTACTCCTGGGAAGGATGGAGTTTCTTATTCCTTTTCAAATGCTATTGGTCCATTATCAAGGAAGATCTTTGGAATGCTTTGAACCATTTCTTATCTTCAGCCGTGATGTGTGAGGATTGGAAGAAGACTATTATTGTGTTGATCCCTAAGATGAGTAATCCTTTAACTCCTTCCAATTACAGTCCTATTAGCATGTGCAACACTATTTATAAGGTAGCCACCAAGATTCTGTTAAACAGATTGTCTTATATTATTCCTAAGCTGATTTCAAATGACCAAGCAGCGTTCCTTAAAGGGAGGTCACTTTCTGATCATGTTCTGGTTGCTCAAGAGATTTTCCACAAGTTCAGGTATTCTAAATCCTCTAAGGGTTTAGTGTCGTTCAAAATTGACATAGAGCAGGCGTATGACTCAATGGGGTCGCTTACCTTGAGGAAGGCTTTAGACTATTTTGGATTTCCTTCTATATTTTCTAAATTAATTATGGAATGTGTGTAAAAACCGTCCTTCTCTTTGATGATTAATTGGAACCTCTCTAGTTGGATTAAGGCTAGTAGTGGATTTCATCAGGGTTGTCCACTATCCCCTTATCTATTTATCCTTTGTTCTCAGCTACTTTCTAATGCTTTTTTATGGAATGAATCTATTGGTGTTCAAATTAGTCCAAATGGGCCCAGGATTTCTCATTTACTTTATGCAGATGTCATTATCATCTTCTCTGAAGCCAATGTAAAGATTGTTAAGGAGATTAAGGGTATTTTAAATAATTTTTGTGACTAGACTGGGCAGAAGGTAAATGTATCCAAATCAGGTATCTTGTTTGGAAAAGCTGTTAGAAGGAAGAAAGCCATTTCTCAAATTATGGGCTTTAAATCAGTCAAGGAATTCAATTACCTTGGAGTTAAAGTGGCCTTGAGGAGACTATTGAAATCAGATTTTCAGTTCATCATTGATAAAGTGTTGAGGATGGTGAACTCCTGGGGCAGCAAATTAATTTCCATGGCGGGGAGGATCGCCCTTGTAAAATTAGTTTTACTATTGTATCCAACCTTTCATTCCTATATTTCTCTGATTCCTAAGGGAATTTTAGATGAAATTGAAAAACTTTGCAAATGTTTCATTTGGAATAAGTTGAATGGAGGTGCTGGTATCCATTATGTGAGTTGGGATATCATGTGTAGGCCTATAAAATGTGGAGGTCATGGTTTGTACTCTTGCTCTATCAAAGTTGGTCCCTTGAGGGCTAAACTTGCTTGGAAGTATGTTAATGATAAGAAGTCTCAACTGCATAAGGTCTTCTTTTCGAAGTATGGCTTGCCTTGGGACTATGATGCTGAGAGAAAATCTAGATCTGTGGCCTTGAAGTTAATTATTAATGGTCGGAAGTTTTTGAAACCAATTGTGAGATGGGATATTGCGAATGGAGAAGCTATTGATGTCCTTATGGATACCTGGATTCTTGATAAACTCTTAAATAGGTGGCCAACTTATGTGGCGTCCACTGATTGCATTGGGTTGACGGTGGATAAATTTATATCTGAAGGGAGATGGAATCTTTCTGAATTGAGTAAATATTTTGGGTATGAGCTCGTGTCTTTGATTGTAAAGATTCAGATTAAACCTATACTGTCTGAAGATAAGCTGGAACTTTTACATCAAATTTGTGGAAGGTCAATTGCTTCCTTGGTAGCAGATGCAGTGGAGCATGAGTTCTCAGTTTTCAAAAATTGGGAGTGGATGAAGAAGGCTAAGATATGGCCTTGGGTAGAATGTTTTTGGTGGAGATTGTTTCACAATGCTGTTCCTACTAATCAATTTTTGTCTCATAGAAGATTGCTTGAGTGCAGCTTTTGTCCTAGAGGCTATAATGAAATTGAAGACTTAGATCATTTGGTCTCCAAATGCAAGAAATTGAAGGAGGTTGTTCTACACTTAAATGAGTGGGGCTTTGGTGTTTAGCTTGGGGACTCTTTTGTTCATAGTTGTTATTGGCTGTCTAATCAAAACTCAGCATTGGTTAAACTATTTTGTAGTGCAGTTTACCTAACCTGGAAATAGAGGAATGAGCTGGTTCATGGGAGGTGGGAAGAGAGTTCGTTGAGGATTGCAGTGGAATCTGTTAGCTATGCGACTGGTTCTCCATCTTTTATTAATTTCTCCTCGGGACGGTTGGATGCTAATCAGCATTTGCTGTTGGATGATCTTTGGCATCCTCCTCCACCAGATTGGATCAAAGTAAATGTGGATGCAGCTCTTTTTCCTTCCTACAAAGCAGGGATTGGTGGAGTTTTTCGTGATTATAAAGGTAGACTTCTCTTGGCTTTTGGTCACTCTTGTGTGCATTGGGATGTCTCTCAATTGGAGCTTCAAGCTATGTTATCAATTAAAAGTGCTATTAAAGAATGGATCTTGGAATATAAGGGGATTATTATTGAAGGCGATAATGTCAACATTATCAAGTTCATACAAAATATTTTGAGGAAAGGTGGCCATGGAGCGGAAGATCTTTCTTTTGTAAAGGATTTCAATTATGTAATTTTTAATTTTGTTGATAGGAGTTGTAATAAGTTAGCGAATTTATGTGCTAACTTTCCTATCTTTAGTTCCTTTAGTTGGAAAGACGTTTCTTTGAGTAAGGTTCATTCTTCCTTTATTGATTTGTTGAAGGAGGAATCTGTAGTTTGTACTTAGTAATTCCCTTTTTTTTCCCCTAGCTATTAATGAAATTATAGCTTTTTCTTCAAAAAAAAAAGGACAATCCTCAAACTATCTGGTACGATTAGTACAAAATAACCCTTTCATTAGTATGATCAGCATTGCTCTATACGATCAGTTCAAGTATTTATGCAGATTGTCTAGTATAATTCTACCATCGTCTAGGATGATTAGTTCAAGATACTGTATTGATCATCCAGTACGATATGGGATAATGACCAGCAAATAAAATAACATCCCGCAATTTGTTCAGGATGTCTAGTACAGTTGCCTGTATGATTAGAAGAAAATTAAGATTTTCGTTTTGGACAATGGAGGATCATCCCATGAAATATCAAAGATCGTCCAAGATGATTTTCATATATCATCATGTACGATCTGATCGATCAATCTAACCATAATTAATCTCTTAATTAAACGATCAATTTAGGTATGATTGTTATAAATCATCCAGGACAATGTATATC
This sequence comes from Dendrobium chrysotoxum, assembly GCA_019925795.1. NCBI lineage: Eukaryota > Viridiplantae > Streptophyta > Magnoliopsida > Asparagales > Orchidaceae > Dendrobium > Dendrobium chrysotoxum. Next base: position 51,127,311 of record CM034308.1, read on the forward strand.
ATCCTATACGATTAGAATAAAAATAAAAGATTAAAATATTGCCTAAATTATAATTGGCAGCTATTTTTTGTGTCTATAACTAATCATCCTAGAAGATCTGAATCATCTAGTACGATTAGAAAATTAATCTTATTTAATAATGGGCACCCTAATTAGGGTTTTCTGTATAACTGATCGTCCAGGATAATTTAAATCATGTTGTACGATTTGTTCAAAAATAGAAATTTTGTTCTAACTCACTAACTCACCCCCTTGAGTGTGTGTGTGCAAGGTTACTTTACTTGGGGTCCACCAGATACATGACGTTACTCAAGAAAGATAAAAAGTATATTGAAACTAAAATTACAGATAGACTCAACCCTAGTCTACCTGATCTTGAGTTGATTAGCATTGTAAGTGAACTTGTAGACCTGAAAAGTTAGTAAGCAGGGAAAACAAAATAGATATGCAATAATAGCTATAGTAAAGAACCAATAATATTTATTATCATCAAAATCAAAGTACTTGGATCAAAATTTATAATAATCTCCCTCTTTTTGATGATGGCAAATATTATTGTTAAAAATTTTCAAAGTCCTTTGACATTCTCTAAAACTCCCCCTTGGAAGATGAAATTCTAAAAGTAAGGGGAGTTAAAAGAAATTATTTTTATATTTTTTATTTTTATATTTTATTAATTATTTTTTTATTTATTTAAGAAAAATGCCAGATCATTTTACTAAAACATAAGAAGAAAATATATGAAGCAACAAACACACTACTCCCCTTTTAACATCACAAAAAGAAGGAAAAAGAAAAAAAATATGATGCAGAATAAAGTAAGTACATCACAAAGTATAGAAGATAAGACTAATACAACTACAAAAATAAAAGCTCTGAGCAAACTAGAAAAATTTAGGAGATGGAATGTGATGATCAGGAGGATTTCAAAACAAAAAATAAAAACACGAAAGGCATAAAACAACACAAAAACAAAAAAAAATTCTATCAAAAACAAAAAAAATTTTTGAAATGATCAACTCCAGTAAATGATAAATTTACCTTATAATTAGATTTAAAAACCAGTGAAATCTAGAAAGGGTAAAAAATTGATATTGTTAACCCTAGTTTGGTCTCCTTACAGATCAAAACTCTTTTAAATAAAATCTAAAATAAAAAGAAATTACATAGAAAAAGTGATCTTTTCAAACTTTATTTTAGAAGAACTATCTGATAGACATAATATTGCAATGAAATGAATAAAAAATCATGATTTTTAAAATCAAGTGATTGAAAATTAAAAATCATGAATAAAAAATTATTATTCTTCTAAGATTTAAAGATTTCAAAGAGAAGGAAGTTCATTTCTTTGTGGACTCATTTTAAGCCTCTTTTTCAGTTATTTGGCGCATTTTGATATCTTTTGATTTTTGATACACTTTGTGTATCTTTCAATTATTTGGCAGTCATTACACATCTTTTTAATTTTGGGCTCATTTTGTGCCTCTTGTCATTTTTGTGAGCTTGCATCCTTTCAAAATCATTAAAGACTCTCTGTTGTGATATTATCTTTCAGATATAAGAGAAGAAAAACTCACTCTCTAAAATAAGGAAGAGTAAACCACAAAATAGACTGATATCTGTATGATAAATCCAACATCCTGATTAAGAAAACTTTGAAAGTGATTCATTGACTTGGAATATTTATTCATATGAGATAGATTACTATAGGAAGATAACATAAATCTCTATTTTAAAGTCTAAATTTTAATTTGAAATAGATTTTTTCTTTAGAAAGAAAATACACCATTAAAGTAGTTAGAGGAAGAGTGGAAATCATTAATTTTTCTTCCTTTAACTATTTTAGAGGATTTAACACTGCTTATTAACTTCTAAAACCAAATGCAAGGCAAAAATGTCATTTGAGAATTCAATATCAAAAGAGAGCACTGATCAGATTCCCTTAAAAACACTGAAAAAAATAACATAAAATTAAAATTCCAAAATAAAAACACATACAAAGGAACAGACATATAAATAAAATAAAACACTGAAGAAAAAATAATGGAAAATTAAAAACATAAAATATAAACACATACAAAGAAATAGATATACAAACGAAACAAACAAAGAGAACAAAAATAGAAAGCATCAATTTCAACATGAATATCTATTACTCCTAATTTGGTTCTTAAGATGCTGAAAGTTTCAATGGCCAATGATTTTGTAAAGATATCAGCAAGTTAATTTTCAGTGGCTACATGATATAGCTCTATGTCTCTTTTAGTAACATGGTCCCTAATGAAGTGGTGCCTTATGTCAATATATTTGGTCCTAGAGTGTTGGATTGGATTCTTTAAAATATAGATGGTACTAGTATTATTGCATAGGATTGAAATTGTGCCTACAGGTAATCCTAAATTTAGAATTTATTTTTTCAACTAAAGGACTTAGGCCACACAACTTCCTAAGACTATGTATTCAGCTTCAGCAGTGGATAAGTGCCACTAAGTTCTATTTTCTACTAGAACAAGAGACTAAGGACTGCCCTATGAATTGACATGTTCAATAAGTACTTTTTCTATCAACTTTACATCCTATAAAATTCAAATTAGAATATCCTATGATTTTAAAGGAGATGTTATGCCAAGGATACCAGATTGGGTTCCTAAGAGATATCTAAGGATTCTCTTCATAGGGGTCAAGTGGGACTCTTTTGGATCAACCTGAAATCTAGCATAGAGATAAACACTAAACATAATATCATATTTATTAGCAGTCAAGTAAAGAAGTGATTCAATTATTCCTCTATATTTCTTTTGATCAACAAATTTTTTATTTGAATCCTTATCTAACTGAATAGTGGAACTCATGGGAGAGTTAATTGGCTTGGCTTTATCTATTTCATATTTCTTAAGGATATCCTTAAGGTATTTTGATTAACTAAGGAAAGTTCCATCATCCTTCTGTCTTATGCTAAATCCAAGAAAGTAGGTCAGTTCTCCCATCATATTCATTTCAAACTCATTACTCATCATTCATCATTTTTGAAAATTCATCACATAGATTATTATCTGAAGATCCAAATAGAATATCATCAACATAAATTTAGACAATCAGTAGTTTATCTCCTACCTTTTTAAGAAATAGGGTGGTGTCTATGCTCCCTTTAATAAAGGTTCTTTCTAGTAAAAATGTGCTTAGCCATTCATACCATGCCCTGGGTGCTTATTTTAGTCCATATAATACCTTTTTTAATTTGAACACATGATTAGAAAATTGTGAATTTTCAAAACCTAGGGGTTGTTCAACATATGCATCATCTTTTATTACCCCATTCAGAAAGGAACTCTTGATATCCATTTGGTACAGTTTGAATTCCTTAAAATAGGTGAATGGTAGTAGCACCCTAATGGCTTCTAATCTAGCTACAAGGGCAAAGGTCTCTTCAAAGTTAATTACTTTTATCTGGTTATACCCCTTAGCCACTAATCTTGTCTTATTTTTTACCACCACACCTGAATCATTTATTTTATTTTTGAAAACTCATTTAGTTTCAACCATACTCTAGTCATTAGGTCTTTCAACTAGCTCCCAAACTTCATCCTTATAAATTGATTTAACTCTTCTTACATGGCTAAGATCCAGAATTCATCAGAAAGGGCTTGATTTATATTGGTGGGTTCAGTTATTAAGATGAATGCAAAGTGGTTAATTTATTCTCTAAGTCTATGCGTAGTTCTAACACCCTCAGATGGGTCTCCTAAGATCAATTCTTTAGGATGACTTAAAGAATATCTCCATTCACTATGAAGTGTATTTTCAGGTTCTACCCTTTCCTCTAGATTTATAAATTCTACTTCTTGGGTTACTTCTACTGCATCTTCTTCTTCCACCCTAGACCCTCCAAAATTATTAGATTCATCAAAGACAACATGCGTGGTCTCTTCTACTACTGGTATCCTTTTATTAAAGACTCTATAGGATTTTTCCAATATTTGAGTAACCTAGGAACACTCCTTCATCAGATTTTGGGTCAAACTTTCCTAGTTGAGACTTTTCTTTATTCAGAATGAACACTTTACATCCAAAGAAATAAAGGTGAGAGAGGTTGGGTGTCCTACCCTTAAGGATTTTATAGGATGTCTTGTTCAACTTGAATCTAAGATTAACCCTATTTAAAACATAACAGGCTATTTTCACCGCTTCTGCCCAAAAGTATTTATGAAGTGAGCATTCAGCTAACATGGCTCTAGTGGCTTCTACTAAGGCCCTACTCTTTCTTTCAGCTTTCCTGTTCTATTGAGGGGTCCTAAGAGCTGAAAATATATGATCTATCCCTTGCTCCTTATAGTAAGATTCAAATTTTTTATTTTCAAATTCTCCACCATAGTCATTATAAATGGTTAAGATTTCACAACCTAGTTTGTTCTAAATCCAAGCGAAAAAAGATCTAAACTCTTGAATGATTCACTTTTATGAGATAAGAATCTTACCCAAGTAAACTTAAAATAATCATCAACAATTACATACCCAAAGACTTTCCCTCTTAGGCTTATAGTGCTGATAGGTCCAAAGAGATCCATGTGAAGGACTTCTAAGGGTTTGCTAGTGATAATGTCTTTGATTGAGTGGAAGGAGGATTTAACTTATTTCCCTAATTGAAAGAAATTACACAGGTGGTCCTTACTGAAGTCTAGTTTGGGAATTCTTCTCACTAAGTCTTTTTGGGTAATTTTTCTAAAGCTTTTCATACTTGCATGACACAATCTTCTATGCCATAACTAGGATTCATCCTCAATTATTTTTAAGCAAAAAGTAGTGTTAGATTTAATAAAATTAAGATCAAGCATGTAGACATTGTTGATTCTCCTTCCCTATAAAATAGTTTTGTTATTTAAGTTTATTATGCAGCTGGTTGACAAAAATTTTATGCTGAAGCCTTTATCATAAAGCTGGCTGATGCTGAGCAGATTGTATTTCAAGCCATCTACAAGTAAAATATTTCAATGATGAAATTTTTTGAATTTCCAATTATACCTGAGCCCACCACTCTCCTAGTGTTATTATCTTTAAGGGTTACCTTACCTCCTACCATGGCCTCCATCAAAATGAATTAATTTACATCTCCAATCATGTGCCTTAAATATCCCCTGTCTAGGTACCACATGCTCTCATGAGGCCTTTTGTGAGAGCACTCCTACAAAATTATCAGATGTCAGATTTGGGAACCCAAACAAGTTTGGTTCCCTTCTTATAGAAAAAAGAATGAAATACATGCATGCTATGCTGTGAATTTTAAAATTTTTGTCTCCACATTAAATGTGTCTATGGTGAATGGTGCAAGTGTAAGATGTATCCTAGCATGCCACAAGAAAAATATCTAACACCAGGAAAAAAATTTACTAATCAATTTGGGTTATGGTGCCTCTTCCTAGGTTTGAATGATGTATGCTTTGATGAAGGTTTTTGAAATTCTTCAAGTGAAGGTGGTTTTTTTATTTTCCTTAAAAGCAATTAACTCAACTTGTAAAAACTTGTTTGTACTTTCAAGAATTAAATTTTTAACATTCAATGCATGCTCCATACTATCTAATTATGATGTAAGAGTTTCTAATTCCTTGAATGCATTCTCTAATTCAACATATGATATTTTCAAGGAATCATATTCAGTAGTTAAATCAAGATAATATTTGTTTAAAGTATCAAATTCATCTAGTAAAGCCATGTGATTACTATCCATAGTGGAATGATTTTTCCTTAGGCATTCATGCTCTTTTTGCAGAATTTAAAAATTAGATTTGAGGCTTGCATGTAACTTTTTAAGCTTCTTATATGAAGAATGAATTTTTTCAAAAACTTTAAATAATTAATTATAGGTAAGCTCACATACCTCCTCTTGATCAGAGTGATCAAGATGGTCATCTGCCATTAAGCATAGGTTAGTTACCTCCTCTTCTACTTCAATTTCAGAAGAGTATGATCCGGAGTATGCCTAGAAAGCTTTTTTAGTCTTTTGCTTGCCCTTTTTGAATTTAGGCTTTTCTTCACCCTTCTCCTTGCTTGGATAAATTTTAAGAGTTGGGCAATCAGACTTCAGGAGCCCTGACATTTTGCATTCAAAATATATAACATCAGAAGAAACTTTAGAATTCTAATCAGTCTTATCTTTGTTTCATTTTTTATGATGCTTTTGCTCTCTCTTTAAAAAGCTTTTGAACTGCCTAGTCATTAAAGTAATTTCATCATCATCTTATCCTGAAGAGTTACTATCAGAATCATTAGCCTTTAAGGCTACAATTTTCTCTTTCTTCTTTTCACCTGCATCAAGCTGCCTTTGACTCACTCCTTGCTCGTAGGCAATGAGTGACCCAAGTAAGCTATCAATAGAATACACATTCAGGTCTTTAGATTTAGTAATGGCAGTGATTTTTGCATCATAGGAAGAAGGTAAATAATGAAAAATTTGTTAACTTTTTCAAATTTTATAAGCTCTCTTCCTAAGGCATGTAGAGAAGTAACAATCTGAGTAAATCTAGTATATATTTCAAAAATAGATTCACTAGGTTTCATGCAAAAAAGTTCACAATCATGAAGCAGAATGTTCAGCCTAGATTTCTTTACTTCGTTTGTTCCTTCATAAGTAATGCAGAGTTTGTCTCAAATCTCTTTACAAGTTGAATAAGTATAAACATGCATGTAAACTTCAGATTTTGAAGCACAGAAAAAATAGTTCAAACATTTGGCATTTAGTTGGGCTAAATCTTTATCATCTGAAGCCTCTCAGTAAAAGTCATTTCATTTTTAACGTTATTTACTAATCTAAAAGGTATAGAATATCCTTCTTGAACTAACATCCACATGCGATAATAAATTGATTGTAAGAAAGTGGACATATAAATTTTCAAAATATAAAAGGTATATTATCAAATAAATGTGGTCGAGTGATTGAATAGCCTTCTGTAGTATTGCAATTACCAAAATTAGCCATCAATCTTTTTTTAAAAATCTTTCAAAACTTAATTTATGAATCTTGCTCTGATACCACTTGAAAGTTTGTGAGGGTTATTAAACCCTAAAGAACTAGTCCTAAGGCTAACTAAGATGGGGGGTGAATTGGTTATTTTAAAAAATTCTTTAACAAAATGAGAACTTTAAAATCCCTTGATGCAGAAGCAAAGTAATTTCACAATAATAGAACATCAGAGATTTTCAAACATAGAATAATACATAAAAAAATATGGAAATTAAATACAGAAAAAATAATCAGAAAGAACACATCAGATTTATAGTGGTTCGTCAACTTGACCTACATCCACTCCTCAAAAATCTCCTTTCTAGGTATTGCACTAAAGTAGTGTCTCTTCTTTTGCCACCACAGTAAGGCGAAGAAGCCCTTACAAAATCTTTCCACCGACCCGGTGAGACAGAGTACCTTGAATCCTTTTACTCCCCCCTAGAGTAGGCAGAGAACCTAAAAATCCCTTTACTCCCTCTTGAAGTAGGTAGAGAACCTTGGAATCCTTATACTCCCACCTGGAGTAGGCAAACAACCTAGATTTAATGCTGATAAAGATCTCCCCTAGAGCCACCAAAGGAACCAGACAAGCAGCTAGACAAAGATGGTGGAAACCTTACTTGGAGAAACTTTTGTGAAACCCTCATAACTCCCCCTCATAAGGATTTCTCTCTTTCCCAAGCTCTCTCGCTTCCTTCTCTAGCTCTCTCTCAAGAAGATTAAATAGTAAAAGATTATCTCAAGGATAATAAGAGAGCTTAAATAGAGAGCCTCTAAAGAAGCCCTAATTTTCAATATGGTACTTCTGATCATCCAGGATGATCCTTAGATTGACCAGAATGATTAGTACAAAGTATCCCTTTCAGCTAGTACAATCAGCATTGCTCTGTATGATCAGTTCAAGTATTTGTATAGATCGTCCAGTATGATTCTACGATCATCCAGGATAATTAGTTCAAGATACTATATGGATCATCTAGTATGATATAGGATGATGACCAACGATTAAAATATCATCCCACAAATCATTTGGGACATCCAGTATGATCATCTGTATAATTAGAAGAAAATTATGATTTTTATCTTAGACAATGGGAGATCATCCCATGAAATATTAAAGATCATCCAGGATGATCTTCATATATCATCCTGTATGATCTGATCGATCAATCTAACCATAATTAATCTCTTAATTATAGGATCAATTTAGGCATGATTGTCATAAATCATCCAGGTTGATATATATCATCCTATATGATTAGAACAAAAATTAAAGATTAAAATATTACCTAAATTATAGTTAGAAGCTATTTTTCATGTCTATAACTGATCATCTTGGATGATCTGAATCATCCAGTATAATTAGTTAATTAATCTCATTTAATAATGGATGCCCTAATTAGGGTTTTTTGCATAACTGATTGTCTAGATGATTTCATGAAAACAACCAGGGCTTTGTCAAATTACATTCGCTCTCGTTCTCTCTGGTGATTTTGAACCGATCTAGGGTTTCATCTCCTGAGCTCCTCTCTCCCTTCTTCTGTCATGGTTTATTGGGTTGTTCTCTTTATTTTGTGCCTCTGTTGTTTTTCTTTGTTGGTTTTGTACATTATTTTGATTTTTTTTTGGGTTGCTGACTTTGGGAGATGATGATTCCGTCGTCATCTATCCCTCCAACTGCTTCCCTTCTGAATGGCAAGTCTCGATCTTTTAAGGAGGTTTTGGCTACTTCTTCTTCTTCTTCTAAGCTTAACTTTGTTCAAACTTCTTTTAAAGGTTGTCTAACTTTGATGTTCGATGACTCTGTGCTGTCGCAATTGGCCGCCCCTTTAGCTCTTACTTTGGTAGGCAAGTTTCTTCTTAGGCATCCTAATATGGATGTCATTCGTAAGTTTTTCACTAATCTAAAATTATCGGGATCTTTTCATATTCTGAGACATATAGCGATTTAACTTATTAATGATCTGGACTATAGTTGCATTTTTTCAAGGAGATCCTACTACATTCAAGCTTGTTAGATGAGATTACTCAAATGGACACAAGAATTTGATGTCTGTAAGGAATCTCCTATTGCTCATGTATGGATCTCTTTCTCAAATCTGAGACTACATTTTCTTAATTCTCAAATTTTATGTGGCTTGGCTTCAATTCTTGGTAGGCCCTTGCAGACGGATCAAGCTACGACCTCTATCCCTCGTCCATCTATAGCCTATATTTTAGTTGAGTTGGATATCTCTAAGAAACATCCTAATGAGATTTGGATTGGTTTAGAGTTGAATGGATATTTCCAGAAAGTTGAATTTGAAAATTTATCCATTTTTTGTTCTCATTGTAAGATGCATGGTCACGGGTTAAATGAGTGTTATAGGTTACATCCCCATCATCGGAAGGAGAAGGAATCCTCCAAACAATCATCTAGAAAGGATGATCCTTCAGTTAATCATGATATTGTGATTCCTAATCTGGATGTTATTGAGGGCAACGGTCCTAAAATGCAGGATAATGTTGAGGAATCCATATAACTTGCCATAGCTCATACTGAACTACATTCTACTAATGTTGATGATCCTCTTCTTGGCAGGGAGAAAATCTCAACTCTATCTCTTATTTAGCTCATGGCTCTCAAAACGTGGATGAACAAATGCTGGCTATCACTACTAATCTAAGTAATGTTCCATCTTCTGCTATTACTCCTTATGCTCTTAACAAAAACTAGTCTGATATGGATTTTATGTTATTAAATAATAGTTATACTAATAATGTGCCATCTCAATTTGTTGTGAATGACCAGGAGGATGGCCATATCAACTTGGTGGAGGGTAATGTTGGTAGTGAATTGAGTAGTAATATTTATGAGGAAGATGGAGTTATCTTTGAGGAGGGTGAACTACCTCAGGAGGTGAGGCTGGCAGGTATGATCAATGATGGCAAGCTTCCCTTAAACTCTCAATAGCACAGTGATGCCTTTACTGATACAGAGGATTTGAAATTATGGCTAAAAGTTTTGTTATAGATAATAATGACACTAGTTACATCATGTTTCAAAGTAGGAGAGGTAGGAAAAATAAGAACATCATTTTACAATCTCTTAGAACCACTTGCTCGCATACTAGTCATTAGCCCCTATATTTTATGTTTAATTCTATTATTTGGAATATTAGGGGCATTGGGTGTCCCTCTTCTAAGTTAAGAGTTAAGAACTTATGCCGCATTTATAATGTTTCTATTCTTGTTTTACTTGAACCTCTTATTTCCTCTGCTAAATTACCTGGCATTGCTAGATTTTTGGGTTTTAAATATGCTATTTTGAATGTGGCCAATAAGATTTGGGTGCTTTGGAAGGATCCTGTTCGTATAGATGTTATTGGAGATTTCACTCAAGTTATGCATTGTAAGATTGAGGTTTTAAATTTACATTATTGTGCCCCTTTTATTTAGCCTGCTTCTTCTCGTTAAACTAGAAAATTGTTATGGGAGCAACTCATCAACTTTCATAGTATTTGTAACTTGTCCTGGCTAGCCGGAGGGGATTTTAATACTATCTCTAATCCTTCTGAACGTATAGGGGGTTCTTTTCCTATCTATCAATCTATGGAGGATTTTAATAATATGATTATGGAATGTAATTTAATTGATATTGGCTCCTCTAGCAATAAATTCACTTGGAACCGTGGTCATTTATGGCAAAGGTTGGATTAGGTTTTGTTTAATGATTGCTAGCTTAACTCTTTTAATTTTATTGCTGTTGAGCATCATAGCAGGATGGCTTTCTGATCATTCTCCTATCTTAATTACTCTTAAGACTAGGTATATTAATTCTCCTTCTCAATTTAGATTTCAAAACATGTGGTTGCTTCATGACTCTTTTCTGGACTTGGTTCAGGAAAATTGGCAATCCCCTTTACATCCGAATAACTCTATCTTTAGCATGAGGAGACTTTGGTTTAAACTGAAAAGGCTTAAGCAAGTTTTAAACTGGTGCAATCATAATGTGTTTAAAAATCTTTTCGCCAATTTTTTTAGTACTGAATAGAAAGTGAATACTTTTGAGACTCAATGTCAATTGTTTCCTCTTGATGATAACTTCAGTTTACAAAGGGATGTTAAAGATAATCTTTATAAATTACAAGCTCAGAAGGAAGCTTTTTGGAAATAAAAAGTGGTTGTGAAACACCTTATTGAAGGTGATAATAATACTAAATATTTCCATGCTTTGGTTAAAAGGAAACGTGCTAAAAATTGTATTAATAAAATTAATCGTGATGATAGCTCTGTTATTGAGGATGGCTTGAAAATTGCTAATTTAGCATTTTAACATTTTCAAAAGTGTCTCAATAAGGATTTTAGTTCTGCTCATATTGATAACCCTACTATTATCCCCAACCTTATTTCTTAAGAGGATAATAAGTTTCTTTCTAAACCTCCTACTTTAGACGAAGTTAAAGATATTATTCATAGCATGAATGGTGACTCTGTGGCTAGGCCGGATGGCTTCACCACTAAGTTTTTCCAGAAACCCTAGCATATTATTAGTAATGAGCTTTTTTCTACTGTTAATGATTTTTTTTGCTGGTAATTCTATTCCAAAGTTTTTTACTTCTACTTCTATTATACTTATTCCCAAAAATAACTCTGTTAATAACTAGAATGATTTTAGACCTATTAGTCTGTGCACCTTTTTTAATAAATTGCTTTCTAAAATTCTCATGAATCGTTTAACTTCTTTTTTACCTAAAATTATCTCGCCTTTTCAAATGAGTTTGTTAAAGGGAAGGGTATTGCTGATAATATTCTTTTGGCCCAAGAATTTTGTCAAGACCTAGATGTTAGGGTGAGAGGTGGTATCATGATTTTGAAACTTGATATTACCAAGGCTTATGATAACATTGATTGGAACTTTCTTTATAATATTATGGAGTTATTTGGTTTTAATTTGAATTTTATCAATCATATTAAAAACTGCTTTGAGTGTTCTCATTTTTTGATCATTGTTAATGGTAAAAACAATGGTTTCTTTAAGTCCTTACATGATCTTAGACAAGGTGATCCCATATCTCATGCTCTTTTTATTATTGCTGTTGAGCACTTATCTAGAGGCCTTGCTAACCTCTTTGAGAATTCCGCTAGCCTCTATTTTAGAACTTTGGGTGGTTTTCCTATCTCTCATTTATTTTTTCGGATGACTTCATCATTTTTATGAATGCTTCTATTAATAGGATTAATAAACTTATGGTTTTATTTCATCAATTTGAAATGGTTAGTGGTCTTGCTCTTAACAAACAAAAGTGTTGCTTTATACTCTCCAAGATAGCGTCTAATGACTGTATTCTGGCTATTAAAGATTTAACTAGTTTTGTGCATAGCCATTTACCTATTAAGTATCTTAGGGTGCCGCTCTTTAAAGGTAAAAAGAAAACTTTTCTTTTTGATGATTTAATTTCTGTTGTGCAGAACAAACTTTTGTCCTAGGATTCTAATTTTTTGAGTTTTGGGAGTAGATTATTCTCATCAAAGTTCTTTATTCTCTCCCTATTTATATTTTTCAAACTCTTCTTCCTACTGAGGCAGTTTGCAATAGGATTGATAGGCTTTTCAAAAAATTTATTGGAAAGGGGCTAGTAGCAATTCTAAAATTATCTGGTCCACTTAGGATAAGTGTTGTGGTGTCCTGAAAGAAGGAGCCTTGGGGTGTAAGAGTATGAATGATTTAGCCTATCCTTTTTGTTTCAAGTTATGGTATAATTTTCACACTAAAGTGAGCCTTTGGCCTAATTTTATGTATGCTAAATATTGTGTGAGTAAACATCCGACTACTATTTGTTTTAACCAAGGTGATTCTAAAGTGTGGCAGAGACTTTACAAAGTTAAATGGGTTGTTGATCCTTTTATCTATTGGGGGCTTGGTGGTGGTGACATCTTCTTTTGGCAAGATCGTTGGTTGGGGGGTCAATCTATTGACTCTATTACTAACACCCCTTCCATTATGGCTGTTAAGGTGAATTATTTCTTTTTTTATAATTGTTGGTATTTTAAAAAACTTGCTAATGTTATTCCTGACTCTATTATTCAACAAATTTTGAACCTCCCCCTGAACACTAAGTCTGATGATTTACTTTTATATGGTTTGTCCAAAGATGGTGGTTTTAGTTTAAAGGATGCTTGGCATGCATTAAGATCTAAGAATGTGGTTACTAATATTTTTTATATGCTTGCCACAAGAAAAATATCAATTATTGCATGTTATTTTTCATCTTTATAATTATGTGAGATTTTGATGATTACAAAATCTTATTATTTACATATCGTTTCTCCTAACATATATATTAGAAAATTTGTTTCTATGTGTACTAACATATTTTTTAGGAAAATCATACTCCAGACAACTAAAGACTTTAAGATAGATTAGATTAAGGATTCTTGTAAGTGAAGTCTATAAGTTTTACTTTTCTTGAGTCTGAGAGAGTGTGATTATAAGTTGGATAACTATACACACACACACTGGAGAATGTGACAAAAAAATTTTTTCAAACTAATCGTACTGTACGAATTCAAATCATATTGGACGATTTGTCTTCTGTGTCCCTCCAAAGTGAAGTTGATTGGTGCCCGAATGAAAAATTTTTCAAGTACATTCGTACTATACAAAATGGGGTCATCGAGACGCTCATCAGAGTATGAAATCAGCTTCATTTAAACCATCCCATATGATCCATAAAATCTTTTAAACTCATCTTACGGTATGAAGTGAGTTTATCCTGGACGCTGATCAGTGTAAGAAATCATGTCCGTCCAGATTATCCCATATGAAATACAAAAAATTGAATTAATCATCCCGTACAAACATGGTTCGTACATAAGCCAATCAGAGTACGAAATAGGGTTCATACATGATCGTACAGATGAAGAGGAAGTTATTGTGAAAATTTTGAACTGATCGTCCCGTACGTACATGGTTCATACAGACGCTTATCAGAGTATGAAATAAGGTTCGTATAGTATCATATGAGACTTTTTGAACTGTTTAGATGTATGAACATCTATCGTACTGTATGATCCTAGTCCGTCAAACTTGCAATTTTTAATTTTTGGATAGTTTTTCTTGTCCTTTGAATATAAGGGTCCAAAAAACTGACTGTTGATAGGACTTCCATGAATTTTTCTTGAGTGGGCTTGAGGGGTCTGTTTGGGAGAGTGTTTTGAGAGTGAAGAGAGAGAGATCTTGTGTAAGGAAATTATGAGGGGATTCACAAGGCTGTCCAATAGTGAGGATCTCCTTCTAGTTCTTCAAAGTTCTTCCCAACTTTCTTAGAAAGCTCTTGGAAGAGAATTATCGAAGGAGGCTCGGTACTCTGCCGTCACCAAGGAGGGTGAGAAAGGAGGAGTGGTTCTCTTCCATCACCAGGAGGGTGAGAAAGGATGTGTGGTACTCTGCCATCACCAGGAGGGTGAGAAAGGATGTGGGGTTCTCTGCCTTCACTAGGAGGGTGAAAAAGGATGACGGTTCTCTGCTGCACCGGGTTGGTGCAAGAGAGTTTATAAAGGCTTCTTTGCATTGCTGTAGGGATAAAGGAGAGTCACTTGAGTATAGTGCAATACCTGGAGAAGGAGTCTCCAGGGAATGGACGTAGGTCATGTTGGACCAAACCACTATAAAATCTAGTATTTTCTGTCTTTGGTTTACTTTCTGCAATTTTTATTTTCTACTTTGTACTTTATTTTTGTGGTTGACAAAAAGAAAATATTCAAAACTGATCGTACTGTATGATTTACATAAATTTTTAGTGAAAGGTTTTCAAAAAATATCTATTAGGACTTGGTATGAGATATTAAGCACTTTTCTATTAAAAGGATCATTTGTTAAAGAAAGTGTGGACACCACTCTCTTTTTGAAAAAAATAGAAAATGAGATAGTAATTGTTTAAATATATGTGGATGATATCATTTTTGGATCAACTAATAAAAATCTATATGATGAATTTTCAAAAATAATGAGTAGTGAATTTGAGATGAGTTTGATGGGAGACTTGAGTTCTTTCCTTGGTTTTAGCATAAAACAAAATGAGAAAGGAACTTTTCTTAGTCAGTCTAAGTATGTTATGGACACCCTCAAAAAGTATGAAATAGATAATATTAAACCAATAACTATACCCATGAGTTCCTCAGTACAGTTAGATAAGGATCCTAAGACAAAATCTATTGATCAAAAGAAGTTTAGAGGAATAAATGAATCATTGCTTTACTTGATAGCTAGTAGACCAGACATTATGTTTAGTGTTTGCTTATGTGCTAGATTTCAATCTGATCTAAAGGAATCACATTTGACAACCGGGAAAAGAATATTGAGATATCTTTTAGGAACTCAAAACTTAGAGATTTGGTATCCTAAGCACAGCTCTTCATTTAAAATAATTGGATATTCAGATTTGGATTTTATAGGCTATAGGGTTGATCGAAAAAGTATATCTAGAACTTATCAATTCATTAGAAATTCTTTAATATCTTGGTCCAGTAGGAAATAAAATTCAGTAGCACTTTCTACAACTGAAGCAGAATATATTGCCTTAGGTAGTTGTGTGGCACAGGTGCTTTGGTTGAAACAACAATTAGTTGACTTAGAATTTTCTATTGGCACAATTCTAATCTTTTGTAACAACACTAGTGTCATATGCATCTCAAAGAATCCTATTCAACAATCAACACTCTAGAACCAAGCATATTGATATAAGGCATCATTTTATAAGAGATCATGTAGCGAGAAGCGTAATTGAATTACATCATGTTGCTACTAAAGATCAACTTGTAGATATTTTCACAAAACCACTAGCTTTTGATACTTTAAGCATGTTAAGGACAAGGCCAGGTGTGATTGATCTTAATGCATGATTGAAAATTCTACAAATTTATTTTGTATGTGATTATGGGTTTGTTTATGTCAAGTGTGTGTAGTATAGGCTGTAAGTTTTTATTTTGTTGTGTTTTTGATTGTTTGAAGTTGCTCTATTTGTTATTATTTATATTTTAATAATAAAAAAGGGGTTTTATTATATAAAAATGTTTTGTGTTGAATAGTTTTGAGTTTTTCCAAGAATTATTTTTTGGTTGTTCAATTTGTATTGTACAAAATTTTTCATTCTGTACGAATTCTATAACATCTGCATGATAAGATTCTAGGTGTAAAGACTAAACTTAGATTGTTAAAGGTCTTCATATGGTACAATTCATATATCATACTGTATGATATATACAGGTTCTTCTGTACACTCGGGTATGAGTTTACAGTTTTGGTCAGTTATTATTGCTGGTCGTACATATGAACGTGTCATTCATCTATACAATCTATTTAGCTGATTTTGGATAACGATGAACCTAACCATCGTGAAACAATATTTAATTTCCTGATCGTCCCAGACGAACACCTGTTCATCTGTACAATATATCGGTCATCATTTCACATGGACGACCCCAACCATTGCTGGAAGACCATTCATTTTCTGATCGTCCCAGATGAACACCTATTCGTCTGTACGAACCTGTAGTCAAAAAGTTTGTACTAAAGGATGCCTCGGGAAGGATAGTTTATGAAAAGCCATTTCTTTTTTGGTCATTTTCATTCATATGTATGAAATAAATTTCATCCTGGATGAATTCTATATCGTACGTACGATCACCACTTCGTACTGTATGAAGTTCAATTTTTCTTTAAATACAAGGGTTATAGGAGACATTTTCTTCATCACCTTCTCCATTTCCAAACTCTTCTAATATCGTATTCAAGCCATGGTTAGTAGTAGCAAGTATCCATGCTCCAAAGCCTCTTCTTCTAGGAATGTGGTAGATGAAAACTTCCTGTCCAAGGAAAATGAGGACGCATTCTATAGGTTTTTGGGTGCCAAGATCACACCCTCTCGACTTCTGATCCAAGATGATGTCCAACTTGCAGTAATGCCCCTACTAGCCTCAACCTAGTTCTCTTTCATCCTCACTCTTATCTTTGCATACAATAAAGAAATTTTTTACTTTTTCCTAGCCAACATGAAAATCAATCAAGATCACACCAGGATCACTTCCTATGTTCTAAAACAAAGAGTTGAAATCATGAAGGAAGACTTATGTACCTACCTCCACTTAAGAACCCAAGGAGCTAGAGCCCATGCAATCTCATCTAGGGCAGATTTTGACTAGTCGGAAGTCAATAAGGTTCTTAGAAGGGTAGCCTAGCTATCCATTTACCATGAGTCTATACCTTGAACCAAAATGCCCGTATCATCTTGTTGCAAATCTGGTTTTGATGATGACAAACATGTTTCCAGTGTGTTTTGTTTGGCTAATCTGTTTCAGGCACAAAAGATCACGAGCCACTCAAGCCAACTCAAGATTGGGTCCAAGTGTGTCAAATGTATGATTTTTCTTTTTATTGAGTCAATTGTAATGTAACTGATTCCCTAGCTAAGTAACCTTACACACACACACTCAGGGGGAGAGCTTGAGTGAATTAGACTTTCTGTTTATTTTTTTGTTCATATCGTCCTGGATGATTTTCACATCGTCCTGGACGATCCAGCCAAAACAGAAACCCTAACTAGGGCAACTAAGTTAAGAGGGTCTGATTAAGCAGATCGTCCTGGACGATCTCTGGATCGTCCGGGACGATATGCCCAAATCAGAAATTCTCAACCGCCAGATCAAGTTAGGCAAGTTCTTATTTTTAGATACTTGGTCTGATCGTCCCGGACGATACGTGTATCGTCCCGGATGATTCAGTACAATCATGCCTAATTTAATCTGGTAATTAAGGAAAGCAATTTATTTCTGGTTGATACGATCATATCGTCCTGGACGATCGCAGGATCGTCCCGGATGATCTTGATCGTTTAGTGCATTTAAGCTGTACGTCAGAACTATGTACAGGACGATTTGGGGCCTTTTTGAACTAATCATCCAGGACGATGTACCCATCGTACTGGACGATCAAGTCATTTTTTGGTCGTCCAGCACAGATTTCTCTGGACGACCCGAACTGTCTTCTGGATGATTTTCCTCGATTTGCACTAATTGTCCCGGACGATCGCAGGATCGTACGGGACGATATGAACAATTTTTTCTACTGATCGTCCAGAAGAGCCAGATCGTCCAGGCTGAAATAGCTAAATTTGAACTGATCGTACAGGACGATCTACAAATCGTCCTGGACGATCTTGGCTGACCAGTTGAGATTTAGGGCAAATTTTAAGCCCTCCTTTAAAAGAACTTTTTCCAATTTTTGGAAAAATCTTTTGCTGCCTTCCTTCCCTGAGAAACCCTAGAGAGAGAGAGAGTTGGGAGAGAGAGAGAAGATCTTGTGAGGGGGAGTTAGTGAGGGATTCACTAAGGTTGCTCCGAGCACGGATCAGAGTCGTCTTCTCCGCTCGTCGTCTTTCGTCTAGTCGGTGTTCGTCGTGGGAGGATCGTTCGCAAGAAGATCGGGGTTCTCTGCCCGCTTCAGGTGGAAGCAAAAGGAGTTCGAAGGCTCTCTGCCTGCTTCAGGAGGAAGCGAAAAGAGGTCGGGTTCTCTGCCTCACCGTGTGGTGAAAAGGAGGTGTTTGTACAGGCTTCTCCGCCTTGCTGTGGGAGCAAAAGGAGAGACACTTTTTGTTTAGTGCAATACCCGGAGGGGAGGCTCCGGAGAGTGGATGTAGGTCAAGTTGACCGAACCACTATAAAATCTGGTTTGCTTTTCTGATTCAGTTTTGCACTTTACTTTTCTGATATTAACTGCTTGGGTGAATATCTGTGGTTGATCTTTTCGTTCTTGTTTATGTGTTTCCGCTGCTACATATCGAAAAGATTTTCATTGTTATCGTGAAATTTTTAAATAACCAATTCACCCCCCTCTTGGTTAGCCTCGGGACTAGTTCACTAGGGCTTCACATCCCTATCGAACTTTCAAGTGGTATCAGAGAGAGGGATTCAAAATTTAGGTTTAAAAACTTTTGAATTTGATCCATGGCTAACTGTAACAATCGTAATACTGCTGAAGGATATTCTATTACAAGACCACCGTTGTTTGATAATATTCCTTTTGATTTTTGGAAAACACGCATGTCTACTTTTCTGCAATCTATTGATTATCGCATGTGGATGTTAGTTAAGGACGGATACGAACCACCTTTTAGACTGATTAACAATGTGAAAATTGAATTGCCTTTTGCTGATTGGACGTTTGATGATCATGATTTAGCATAGTTAAATGCAAAATGCTTGAACTGTTTCTTTTGTGCTTTAAAATCTGAAGACTATATGCGTGTTTCTACTTGTACAACGGGAAAGGAAATCTGGGATAGATTATGTATAACATACAAAGGTACGACTGAAGTCAAACAGTCTAGGTTAAACATCTTGTTACATGATTACAAACTTTTTCGCATGAAATCTAGTGAGACTATTTCAGAAATGTACACAAGGTTCACTTAGATTGTTACCTCTTTGCATGCTCTAGGTAGAGAACTTACTAACTACGAAAGAGTGAACAAAATTCTTAGATGTTTGCCTGCTTCTTATGATGCTAAGATTACTGCTATTACTGAATCTAAAGATTTAAATACTTACTCTATTGACAGCTTACTTGGATCACTCATTGTTTACGAGCAAGGGGTGAACCAAAGGCAACTTGATGCAGGTGAACGCAAGAAAGAGAAGACAGTGGCACTAAAGGCCAAAGATTCAGATGCTAGCACTTACGGGGCTGATAGCGATGATGTTGCCTTAATCACAGGGCAATTCAAAAGCTTTCTAAGGAAGAAACATAAGAACTATCAGAAGTGGAACAAGGGTAATTCCAATAAAAATTTTAAGGGTTCATCTGAATCTGTTTGTTCTGAATGCAGGAAGCCTGGACACATTAAGGCTGATTGTCCTACACTTAAAGCTCACCCAAGCAAGGAGAAGGGTGAGGAGAAACCATGTTCAGAAAGGACAAGAAGCGGATTCAGAAGGCGTTCTGGGCAGACTCTGCATCTGACTCTTCTGAGACTGAAGCTGAAGAGGAGGAAACAAACTTATGTCTGATGGCTGATTATCACCATGGTCAGCCGGACCAGACAGAGGTATGTGAGCTTACTTACGATCAATTATTTGAAGTTTCTGAAAGAATTCATACATCGTATAGGAAGCTTAAGAAAACTCATGCTAGTTTGAAATTAGATTACTTATCCTTGCAAAAAGAGCATGATTCTGTAGTTAAAGATCATTCCACACTTGATTCCAATCACATGTCCTTGCTTGATGAATTCGATGAATTGAATAAAAAATATTCTGATTTAGTTTCTGAGCATGATTCATTGAAAACTACGCATATGGACTTAGAAAGAGCTTTTAAAAAGTTAGATACAATGGCATGTGAAGTAGAAAGTAGCAAAGGAACCTTAAAATTTGAAATTGCAAGTTTACAGAAAGAAAATGTGTTTTTGAAAGTAAAAATCAGTGCTTATGAAAAGAACAAAACACCGCCTACTTTTGAAGCGTTTTATGCACCGCCACCTTTTGAAAAATCTGTTGCAAGTTCTTCAAAGCATGTTTCATATACATCTAGGAAGAGGCATTATCATCCACGTAGATTAGTTAACCCTTTTCCTGGTGTTAAATGTTTTTCATGTGGCATGTTAGGACATATTTCCCACACCTGCACTGTTCACCGTAGTACGCATTGGGTGTGGAAACCCAAACTGCCTGTTTCACAGCACAGCACGCATGCATTGCATTCTTCTTTTCATAAGAAGGAACCCAAACCTGTTTGGGTTCCTAAGACTGACATTTGATACTTTTGTAGGTGTGCTCTCACACAAGACCTCGTGAGAGCATGTGGTACCTGGACAGCGGATGTTCAAGACATATGACTGGAGATGCAAATCAGTTCATTTTGCTGGAGGCCAGAGATGGAGGCAAGGTTACACTTGGAGATAACACCACCAGGAAGGTGGTAAGCTCAGGTATAATTGGTGATTCAAAGAATTTTATGATTGATAATGTTTTGCTTGTAGATGGATTGAAACACAACTTGCTGAGCATCAGTCAACTCTGTGACAAGGGATACATCATCAAATTCCTGCCCACTGGCTGCATTTTAAGCTTAAATGATGAAGTTGTTTTGCAGGGGCAAAGGATCAACAACGTCTACAAGCTGGATGTAAGTAGCATTAAATCTGATAATTCAATTTTCTTAGAAACTGCTACTGATGAGTCTTGGCTATGGCATAGGAGATTGTGTCATGTCAGTATGAAAACCCTTAGGAGAGTCACCCAAAAGGACTTAGTTAGAGGTGTGCCCAAGCTTAAGTTCACTAAGGATCACCTGTGTGATGCCTGTCAGTTGGGGAAGCAAGTCCAGTCCTCTTTTCACTCTGTTAAGGATATTAGCACCTCTAGACCTTTAGAAGTTCTTCACATGGACCTCTTTGGACCCATTAGCACTGCCAGCTTAGGGGGGAGAGTCTATGATTTTGTGATTGTAGATGATTATTCGAGGTTCACTTGGGTTAAGTTTTTGTCACATAAATCTGAGTCATTTGATGAGTTTAGATCCTTCTCTACTTGGATTCAGAAGAAGTTAGGATGTGAGATTATTACCATCCATAGTGATCACGGAGGGGAGTTTGAAAATGAAAGATTTGGAAGTTTTTGTGAGGATCATGGGATTAGTCACAATTTTTCAGCTCCTAGGACCTCTCAGCAGAGCGGGGTAGCTGAAAGGAAGAACATGACCTTAGTGGAAGCCGCTAGAGCCATGCTTGCCGAGTATTCACTTCCAAAATACTTTTGGGCTGAAGCGGTGAACACTGCCTGTTATGTGCTGAATAGGGTGAATGTGAGAGTCAAACTGAACAAGACACCTTATGAGATCATTAAGGGTAGAACTCCAAATCTTTCCCACCTCCATGTCTTTGGCTGTAAGGTTTTCATTCTGAACAACGTGAAGTCACCCTTAGGAAAATTTGACCCCAAATCTGATGAAGGAGTGTTCTTAGGATATTCAAGTGTGGGGAAATCCTTTAGGGTGTTCAATAGGAGGACTTTGGTGGTGGAAGAAACAACCCATGTAGTGTTTGATGAATCTGATCCTAAGGAGTCTAGATCTGAAGTTGAAGATGAAGAGATTATTGAGGTTACCCAAGGAGTTGGAAATACAAATTTGGAGGAAATGGTAGAACCTCAAACTAAGTTGCCTAGAGATTGGAGATATTCTTCGAGTCATCCTAAAGAACTGATCTTAGGAGACCCTTCTGAAGGTGTTAGGACTAGGCATGGACTTAGGAAGGAAGTAAACCATTCTGCCTTTATCTCAATGAATGAACCCACCAACATCAATCAAGCCTTATCGGATGAATTTTGGATTTTAGCTATGCAGGAAGAATTGAATCAATTTGTAAGGAATGATGTTTGGGAGTTAGTGGAAAGACCTAAAAATCAAAGTATTGTGGGAACCAAGTGGGTCTTTAAGAATAAGATGAATGATTCTGGTGTGGTGGTGAGAAATAAGGCAAGATTGGTGGCTAAGGGGTATAATCAGATAGAAGGGATTGATTTTAAGGAGACTTTTACCCCTGTAGCTAGATTGGAAGCCATTAGAGTGCTACTAGCCTTTGCCTGTTATAAGAGATTTAAGCTGTTTCAAATGGATGTCAAGAGTGCCTTTTTAAATGGGGTAATTAAAGAAGATTTTTTTGTAGAACAACCCCCAGGTTTTGAGAGTTCCCAATATCCAAGTCATGTCTATAAATTAAAAAAGGCCTTATATGGATTGAAACAGGCACCCAGAGCTTGGTATGAGAGGCTTAGCACATTCCTGTTAGAAAGGGAGTTTGTTAAGGGGAGCGTAGACACCATTCTTTTTCTGACGAGATTAGGAGATGACTTACTCATTGTCCAAATCTATTTTGATGATATAATTTTTGGATCTTCTGATAAATATTTATGTGAAGAGTTTTCTAAAACAATGAGTAAGGAGTTTGAGATGAGTATGATGGGAGAATTATCCTACTTTTTGGGGTTTAGCATAAGGCAAACGGATGATGGAACCTTTCTCAATCAATCAAAATACACTAAGGACATTTTGAAGAAATATGAAATGGACAAAGCCAAGCCAATCAATACTCCCATGCCCTCCTCAGTTCAGTTAGATAAGGATTCAAATAGTAAAATTTGTTGATCAGAAGAAGTATAGAGGGATAATAGGTTCACTGCTTTACCTGACTGCTAGCCGACCTGATATCATGTTTAGTGTCTGTCTTTGTGCTAGGTTTCAGGCTGATCCTAAAGAGTCCCACCTGACTGTTGTTAAGAGAATTCTTAGATATCTTTTAGGAACCCCAAACCTAGGAATTTGGTACCCTAGGCACAGCACCTCTTTTGAGATCATTGGATATTCTGATTCTGATTTTGTGGGGTGTAGGGTGGATAGGAAGAGTACTTCTGGGAATTGTCAATTCATAAGACAGTCGTTAGTCTCCTGGTCCAGTAGAAAATAGAACTTAGTTGCACTTTCCACTGCTGAAGCTGAGTACATTGCCTTAGGGAGTTGTGTGGCCCAAGTTCTTTGGTTGAAGCAACAAGTCTTGGATTTAGGAGTACCTGTTGGCATAATTTCTGTTCTGTGTGATAATACTAGTGCCATCTGTATCTCTAAGAATCCAATCCAACATTCTAGGACCAAACACATTGATATTAGGCATCACTTCATTAGGGACCATGTTGCAAAAGGGGACATTGTGCTACATCACGTAGCAACTGAAAATCAGCTGGCTGACATATTCACTAAACCACTGGCCTTTGACTCATTCAGCATTTTGAGAACCAGATTAGGAGTGATTGATATAAATGCTTGATTTTGATGACTGCTGATTTATGATTGTTCTGATTGGTATTCTAATTTCTGTTAGTTAGTTTTGGTATTATGATTTTTGATTTCTGTTAGTTAGTTTTGGTATTCTGACTTCTGATTTCTTTTAGTTAGTTTTGGTTTGATTATTTGCTTTCAGTTGATTTTATTTCTTCTACTGATTTCTGGGTTAGCCTTACTATTAGTTTAATTTGAGTATTTACTTTGTTGTGATTTTCTACCTGTTTTTATTTTTTTACTGGTTCATATCTTACACTTACTATTTTATGCTTTTCAAGATCTGATCACTGCTTACTACTTCTGATGATCTGAATTTTTGACTGGGAGTTTTTACCTTGGTTTGGTTTGGAAGCTGGTAAGCAGTTATTGACTTCGTTGAATCTGTTAAATGGAAGAAACATTGATAATTGTTTCTCTTCCTCTAACTCCTTTACTGGTGTATAGTTTCTTTTGAATAAAAATCCTCTTCAAAATTAAAATGTTAGTTTTTGAAATAGAGATTATTTTATCTTCCTACAGTAATCTGCCTCATATCAATAGTGGTTTTCAAAGTCTTGAGTCATTAGTTTGATTTTCTAAACCAAGTGATTGCATTTATCATATGTTGTATGGCTTTTATTTTGTGAATCGTTCTTCCTTACTGTGGAGAGTCATCTCCTATATCTGGAAGATAATCTCACAGCTGAGACTCTTTAATGATTATGAAAAAGAGAAAGCTTATAAAAGATACGCAGTGCGCCAGATAATTTGAAAAAGAGGCATAAAATGAGCCCAAAATTGAAAAGATGTGAAATTGCCAAATTGGATACACAAAGTGTATCAAAAATCAAAAGATGCACAAAGTGCCAACCAATTTCAAAAAGAGGCACAAAATGAGCCCAAACTAAGCTTTCTTCCCTTTCAGATTGTTAAATGTCTTAGAGAAATCTGTGCGCCACTTAATATTTTCAAAAGCTTAAATTTTGAAAATCCCAATTTCTGATTTTTTACTTTGTAACACTATTATATCAGATATTTTTCTGGAACGAGGCTTGAAAGGATCTCTTTTCAAATCTAATGTCTTTTCTTCTGAATCAGATTTTTGTTTTGAAAGAGGTTTGCATCGATAAGGTGCCCAGGGTCAGAGTTACGAAAGTTGATTATTTCCAACCTTTTCTGGATTTCAGCGCTGTCAATCGTCCTGTCATTGGTTTTTGAATCTAAAATCAAGGAAAAAATTTTAATTTTCTCGAGCAGCTTGATCAAAAAAAATGCTTTTATGAGTTTTTGCGGTAAGTTCTATTCATTTTTTTTTTTGTGTTATTTTGATTTCATGATTGTGTTTTTGGGATCCTGATCGATCATCTTCATCCTTCATCTTTTTCTATTTTCTTCACATCGTCCTGGATGATACCACTTTCGTCCTGGACGATCCACTTCGTCCTGGACGATCCAAACATCGTCTTGGACGATTCGTTCATAATTGTCCCCACACTGCTCCTGCTACTGAAAAATTCCAATTATTGGTGATCATCCTAGATGATCCTTACATCGTCCTGGACGATATGATCCATATCTTCCTGATCTGATCAAACGGATGACATTGCACCAATTATTGCCCATCGTCCTGGATGATCCACCTCATCGTCCTGGACGATCCACGTGTCAGCCGCTGGACGATTGGAATTCGACCGATCCGACATATTAATTGCATATCGTCCCGGACGATCAACCTAATCGTCCTGGACGATACTTTTCGTCAACGGTCGTCCAGCCTGACTCCTCGGGACGATCGCCTGTGTCTAATCGTCCTGGACGATCGGACCGCCTTTTTGACCAATCGTCCAGGACGTCATAAATGACCAAATCGTCCCGGACGATCCCACGATCGTACGGGAGGATCAGTCCATTTTCTATTTAAACAGTAGTTTTCTTCATATTTTTCACACCGTTTTCCTCCACTTTCCTTCTACTTTCTTCCTCTTTGGGTTCCTAATGGTTGGTGGCAAAAGGTCTCGTCAAAAGGGGGCCAGTTCGTCCCGGGGACATGTCGATCCTCGCTTCCCGAATGCCGCCGATCATGCGGCTTTTGAATGCTATCGTAATGTGGGGATCACGCACTCTAAGATTTTCAATCCCCGCACTCTCACTTATCCCATTTTAGATTTGTTCGCACACAACTCCCTCACCTTCATTCTGACCTTAGCCTTTCCCTTCAATCTGGAACTCCTTCAAATCTTCTTTGCCAACTTGCGCATTTCCGCGGACTATTCCACTCTTCGATCCTATGTAAATCAATGTCCCGTGGAACTCACGACCCACGATTTTCACAATATTCTTAACCTGTCTGTCACTGGCAACAAAATTCACACGCTTATCACCGATCCTGACTATGATTGGAGTGTCGCCAATCACTTCCTTCGCAATATCAATGCACCCTATCACGACAATGCTTGCACTTCCCTTCTCAAGGACGCCAGGATCATTTAGCACGTCCTTCGTTCCTCCGTCATTCCAAAGGCGGGGGATCGAATTCACATTACCCCGCTCCTGTCCTTGACCACCTACTACATCATGGCCCGTCGAGAATTTAATGCCTCTGATCTGATCATCTGATACAAAGAACACCTCACCACCATTAGAGATCCGGGCCACAGGCGTCGCCCAAATCTAGCTTTAGGTCATCTTATTCACTATATCTTAGAGACAAAATATGACCTTCAGTATCCTGTCCCTCCTGATGTCCCTCCTTCCTTCTTCATAAATAACTCATTCCACGTCCTACACAGCACCCGACTACATACGGAGCCTGCCCCGGATGTTGAGGAGGAAGAGGAAGAGGCCATTCCAGTTTCTGCTGCACCAGAAGCACCTGCACCCCTTCGCATTGCCTCTCCCTTTGACCACCTGGTGCAGCGCTTCGATCAGTGGGAGGCCAGATTTGACTCCTACGTGGTTGCCCATGAGCAGCGGCATGCCGAGGACATCCAGCGCTTCACTGACTATGCTGCGGAGCAGCAACAGCAGCATGACCAGGACATCGCCTGGATTGGAGCCCACTTTCAGGCCATTCACCATTACTTCAACCCTCCACCGCCACCTCCGCCTTCCGATCAGGATCCGCCACAGTTTTAGTTTTCTGTTGTGTAGTTGTTCTATTTATATTTTATTTCCGTGTTATGTTTTTCCTCCTCCTTTTTGTGATGTCAAAAGGGGGAGTTAGTTGTAGTCATGTCTGTTTCTGTTTTATGAGTCATGTTTCCTGTATTATTTTAGGTATTAAATAAAAATTTGAAAAAATGTTTGTGTTTTGATCTCCTAGTTTATTTTTATTTTCAAACTACTTTACAAATGTTTGGCATCATCAAAAAGGGGGAGATTGTTACAAATCTGGTTTTGATGATGACAAACATGTTTCCAGTGTGTTTTATTCGGCTAATCTGTTTCAGGCACAAAAGACCACGAGCCACTCAAGCCAACTCAAGATCGGGTCCAAGTGTGTCAAATGTATGATTTTTCCTTTTATTGAGTCAATTGTAATGTAACTGATTCCCTAGCTAAGTAACCTTGCACACACACACTCAGGGGGAGAGCTTGAGTGAATTAGAGTTTCTATTCATTTTTTTGTTCATATCATCCTGGACGATTTTCACATCGTCCTGGACGATCCAGCCAAAACAGAAATCCTAACTAGGGCGACCAAATTAAGAGGGTCTGATTAAGCAGATCGCCCTGGACGATCTCCGGATCGTACGGGATGATATGCCCAAATCAGAAATTCTCAACCACCAGAGCAAGTTAGGAAAGTTCTTATTTTTAGATACTTGGTCTGATTGTCGATTCAGTACAATCATGCCTAATTTAATCTGGTAATTAAGGAAAGCAATTTATTTCTGGTTGATACGATCATATCGTCCTGAACGATCGCAGGATCGTCCCGGACGATCTTGATCGTTTAGTACATTTAAGCTGTACGTCTAGAACTATGTACAGGATGATTTGGGGCCTTTTTGAACTAATCGTCCAGGATGATGTACCCATCGTACTGGACGATCAAGTCATTTTTTGGTCGTCCAGCACAGATTTCTCTGGACGACCCGAACTGTCTTCTGGACGATTTTCCTCGATTTGCACTAATCGTCCCGGACGATCGCAGGATCGTACGGGACGATATGAACAATTTTTTCTACTGATCGTCCAGAAGAGCCAGATCGTCTAGGCTGAAACAGCTGAATTAGAACAGATCGTACAGGACGATCTACCGATCATCCTGGATGATTTTGGCCGACCAGTTGAGATTTAGGGCAAATTTTAAGCCCTCCTATAAAAGAACTTTTTCTAAAAACTAGAAAAATCTTTTTGCTGCCTTCCTTCCCTGAGAAACCCTAGAGAGAGAGAGTTGGGAGAGAGAGAGAAGATCTTGTGAGGGGGAGTTAGTGAGGGATTCACTAAGGTTGCTCCGAGCACGGATCAGAGTCGTCTTCTCCGCTCGTCGTCTTTCGTCTAGTCGGTGTTCGTCGTGGGAGGATCATTCGTAAGAAGATCCGGGGTTCTCTGCCCGCTTCAGGTGGAAGCAAAAGGAGTTCGAAGGTTCTCTGCCTGCTTCAGGAGGAAGCGAAAGGAGGTCGGGTTCTCTGCCTCACCATGTGGTAAAAAGGAGGTGTTTGTACAGGCTTCTCCGCCTTGCTGTGGGAGCAAAAGGAGAGACACTTTTTGTTTAGTGCAATACCCAGAGGGGAGGCTCCGGGGAGTAGACGTAGGTCAAGTTGACCGAACCACTATAAAATCTGGTTTGTTTTTCTGATTCAGTTTTGCACTTTACTTTTCTGATATTAACTGCATGGGTGAATATCTGTGGTTGATCTTTTCGTTCTTGTTTATGTGTTTTCGCTGCTACATATCGAAAAGATTTTCATTGTTATCGTGAAATTTTTAAATAACCAATTCACCCCCCCCCTCTTGGTTAGCCTCGGGACTAGTTCACTAGGGCTTCACATTCCTATCGAACTTTCACATCTAACATGTTTTGTGCACTTCAATTATCCCAAAAGCTGGTGATCATGTTAACATGACTCCTCTTTTGCCTGCAACCACATATCTTATCATGACTAATAAACCCTTAGATAAAGCCTAATTGATTATGGATTATCTTTATAATCTGTCTCATATTGGACATCCAAATAACAAAAGGAAGAAAAATGTGGCGTTAGGACATTTAGTGGCTTATATCTTATAGAAGAAGTATAATATCAGACATCCTGAAGGTTCAACCAAACTTCCCATTTACTTTACTGGCACATCATTTTAGTCACTTTTTGGGAAGGGGAGTTTTGGAGAAGATTCTAAGGAAGAAGTACCTGCCCCTGCACCTGCTCCTGTACTTGGACCTGACCAGAATATCTATCAAGAGTTGATCCAGCGATTTGATAGACTTGAGACTCAATTTGATCAACGCTTTGATCAAATCCAGACTCATTTGACCGAGCAGGATTCACGATACCATGAGGATATGGGTTTGGTTCATGGCCAGTTTGATTACATGAACACCAATATTTCCCCGATAAATAGCTATTTCACTGCCTTCAACCCACAGCCACTGCCTGACCAGGGTCCTTCGTAGTTCTAGTTGTATTTCTGCTCTGCTTTTGTGATGATCCCTCTACACTTGGATGTCTTCTGTTATGTGTTTGTGGTATTGTTGTTTGTTGTCCTATAATAGTTTTGCTGGTTAATGTATTATGGATGATGTTTTGTTCTTGCTTTTATGTTTAATTTTAAAAAAAATGTTTCTATGCATATTAGTATGTGAATGTGATTACTATTGTGACTTGAAATGTTTTAAAACTTATCTCTCAAATGTAGTTGATTGCCCTTATAAAAAGTGTTGGTTGAATTTGTCTTTACAATAGTAATCTCTATGCTAAATTTAATCTCTCAAAATATTTAAATTACTTTGTGACTGGGTGAAGATTAGAAGAACTACTTTTACATTATTTTTAGACATGTATTATATCGCTTAAATTATTGCAAATTCAATGTTATACTTTTGCTCTTATTTCTATCTCAAAGTGTTCATTATTGTATTAATGTCAAGAGATAATGATTTTAGAAAGAAAATTTTTAAGGAGGCACAAAATAAGTCTAAAACTAAAAAGATGCACAAAGTGTGCCATGAATACAAAAAAATGCACAATATTCGCCAAATTATAAAGAGGCACAAAATTAGCCCAAAAATTGACAAAATCCATAAAGTGTGCCATAAAAATTGAAAAAGATGCGCAATATCACAAATTGCTCTTTTCTTTATCAAGTTTCTCTCTTACAATAATCAATGATCGTCACTATTGAATTAGAAATTAGTAATTTTATTTCATCTTTTATACAACAGTTATAGTTACATAATCTGTCTATTACAATACTAACATCGATCAACTTTTCTTATCCTTGTTATACTGTGTTTAAATCATTTGAGTTCTTGCTTTTTGCATTTGACATTAACATTGTAATTATAGTTCATTTAACATTGTCTTAATCATCAACTACCAAGTTTTTTTTTATTATTACCCCTTTTTGTTGTTGTCAAAAGGGGGAGTTCTTTTATTTGATATGAATATAAGATAGTGTGTTGTATTTGTGTTTGTGTTTGTGTGTATGTATTTGTTCTTTTGTTTGATATGAATGTAAGATAGTGTGTTGTATTTGTGTTTGTGTGTATGTATTTGTGTTTATGTGTATGTGTATGCTTGTTTGTGTGTTTGTATATAGATTTAGGGTATCCTCTGATCTTAAATAGTATCCCTTATGTCAAATATAACATTCATTTAAGGGGAGCTAAGGAGAAATTATGTGTTAATGATTTAGGGTATCCTCTGATCTTAAATAGTATCCCTTATGTCAAATAGATCATTCATTTAGGGGGAGCTAAAGATAAATTGTGTGTTAATGATTAACTCAAATAATAGTTATTTTTTCCATCATCAAAAAGAGGGAGATTGTTGAGAGCATTGCATGTTATTTTTCATCTTTATAATTATGTGAGTTTTTGATGATTACAAAATCTTATTGTTTACCCATCGTTTCTCCTAACATATATATTGGAAAAAAAAATTTCTGTGTGTACTAACATGTTTTTTAGGAAAATTATACTCTAGATAGCTAAACACTTCAAGACAAATTAGATTAAGGATTCTTGTAAGTAAAGTCTGTAAGTTTTACTTTTCTTGAGTCTAAGAGAGTGTGATTGTAAGTTGGATAACTGTACACACACACACACTAGGGAATGTGACAAAAAAAATTTTTCAAACTAATCGTACTGTATGATTTGAAATCGTACTGGATGATTTATCTTCTGTGTCCCTTCAAAGTGAAGTTGATTGGTGCCCGAATGAAAAATTTTCTAAGTACATTTCATACTGTATGAAATGGGGTCATCCCGGACGCCCATGGAGTACGAAATTAGCTTTGTTGAAACCATCCCATATGATCCATGAAATCTTTTAAACTGATCCTACAGTATGAAGTGAGTTCATCCTGGACACTGATTAGTGTACAAAATCATATCCGTCCAGATCATCCCGTATGAAATACCTGAAAGTTCGATGTGTGCCAAGAGGGGGGGTGAATAGGTATTTTAAAAATTAAATCTTAATAAGAGTTCTAATCTTTTTGTGGATTTTTCTTTTTCACCTTTTTTTAATGTTAAATCAGAAAAACTAAACTGATCAAGTGCCAAAGCAAAAGACATTCATAATTATGATGATGGTGAGATAATTTCAAATATTATAGTACACGATTAAAATTAAAGTTTTCACCAAGCAGGTAGCATAGTAAATAAATGCACGAAAAGTTAAAGTGCAGAAAATAAGGAAAAAGCATACCAAAGATTTTTATAGTGGTTCGATCACTTGACCTACATCCACTCCCTGGAGTCCTCCACTCCGAGTATTACACTACAAAAAGTTGACTCTCCTTCTGCTCCCACAGCAAGGCGGAGAAGCCTTTATAAGACTCACTTTCACCTTCCCCGGTGTGACAGAATACCAGACGCTATATCACCCTCCTGGTGATGGCAGCGAACCTTCTCCTTTTTCTCCCTCCTAGAGATGGTAGAGTACCTTAAGGATGTTGACCTTGAATCCTTTCTTCCTAGAGAACCTTCCCACGATTCACCAAGGCCACAGGAGGAGCAAGGGTGCAGCTAGTTTAGAGCAACCATGTGATCCCCTCACACTCCTTCTCCCTCATGCTAAAGCTCACCTTCTCCTTCCTCTCATAAACCCTGGATCTCTCCAAAAGCTCCCTCTCAAGAGTTCCTTCCTATATCAACCATGGCCTCAACAACTTCTAACTGAATAAGAAAAAGTCCTTTTTAAATTAGGCTTTAGAAAACCCTAAAAATTCTAATTTGATGATTATGTTCTTATAGTATGATCAAATATCATACAGTATGATCCAATATCGTATAGTACGATCAGTTTAAAAATATTTCCATCCAATACGAATGCAGACGAACAATTCTTAAATTTAGCGAACATCATACAGTACGATTCATAGATCATACTGGACGATCCTTTTATTTTCAATTATTTGTATGGGACGACTCATGGGATGAATGAAATTATCTCTGTTCATCATCTCGTATTATACTATTCATACAGTACGATTAGTTTATTTTCATAACATCATCCTGTACGATATAAATATCATCCGGGATGATCAGTATAAAAAATTATGGTTTCGTCTGGTATGATATATGGGACGACCAAAATCGTCTCTATTCATCATACAGTATAATCTATATCATACAGTATAATCAAATGTAATTAAGAAACCATAATTTAATTGACTCATTATGGGGAATAATTTTGGCAAGATTTCAAATGTTCGTACAGTACGATTGTAATCGTATAGTACGATTAGTTCAAAAATCATATTTAAAAAACTTACCAAAACTGTCCTAGCGGCTAGGGCTTTCAGGTTGAAACAAATCATACAGTATGATCAAGATCATACAGTACTATTAGTTTTAAAAATTAATCATCTAAAATTAGCTGTTAATCCAGAGTTAAAGTACCATATCGTACAGTACGATAAAAAAATCGAACAGTATGATGTATCCTAAAAAATTTAAATTTAAGTTAAAAAAAATTAACTCTCCCCCTGTGTGTGTGTGTGTGCTTGGTCACCCCTTTTGCATACATGCTTTTGTGGCAGATTCAATAAATAAAAAATAAAGAAAATAAAAATATAAGATTTTTGCATATCCTAGTCTACCCAGTTTTGAGTCTCCAGCAGTCTTGAGCGATGTATATCTTACCTGAAATATTAGTACTCACAGACAAAAATAAACATTTATATTTTTAGGGATGAACATATTAATTTAGTCAATATTATTTGTCATCATCAAAATTAAGTGCTAAGGATCTCGGATTGCAACAATCTCCCCCTCTTTGATAATGTCAAATAATATTACCTAATGAGCAAGATAGATATTTTTTTTTTCTTTAACTCCCCCTCACTTAGATAATGGAATTTATAAGACTAGAGGATAAAAAAGATTTTTTTTTTCATTAAAATAACAACAAAACATAACAGGATTGACAGCAAATATGATAAAAACATCAATAATAAAATATGAGCATAACATATAGAACATGTAACATTGAACAAAAAACCATAACATCATAACATCACACCTTCTCCCCCTTTTGACAACAACAAAAAGGGAAGAACACAATGTACACAAGTAAAAGGAAAACAAAACAATGCAAAAGGAAGTACTACAGAACACAAAAAAACCAAAAGCACTCAAAAGTCGGGATCCTGATCCGGTGGTGTGGTGGTGGCTGAAAGTGCTGATGAAGGGATGCGAACTAGTGATCGATCAAAGTGAAATATTCCTCAAACCATCTCATATCATCTTCATGCTGGTGGTGTTATTGATCAATGTGGTAATCCAGTCTAGTTTACAGGCAGTCAAGTCGATGAATGATGTCATCCTGAGGGTAGGCAGGTCCAGGTGGTGGTATGGGTGGTGGTGGAGGTCCTTCGATAGGAGCAGCAGCTTCTTCTTCATCAAAATTGGGATCAATGTGTGCATGTCCCCGATGGAAAAGAATGAAAAATGAGGCATCTATATAAAAGATAGGATGATTATCCGGAGGAATAGGATAGTGGAGTTGATATTTTACATTCAGAATGTATTCAATGACATGTCCTAAGGCAAAATTTTGTTTTCTTAGGGCACTGGGATATCAGATAGCAGACAAGTTATGAATATAGTCTAGGATCATTTGAGCTTCATTGAATTTTGTAGCTAACATGATGAGATAGGTGACTTCGGACAATAATGGGATAATGTGTATACGGTCTCCAGCTTTTGGTATAATGGATGTGTGAAGAACGTGCTAGATAATGCATGCATTTTGAGTGAGGCTTTGAATAAGTGGTAGGTGTTAATTCATGGGCACATTTCTAAGTAGCATATTAACTGAGGTCCAATCATAATCATTAGTGACTAGAGATTGGGAATGAGGTCCTTTAGTGGAGAGTCCAATGTGTTCAGCTATATCGTCTTTAGTGATAACAACATTACGTTTGTAGACAAAGGAAGTCAGTGTTGTGCATTCTAAGTCGATCTTAAGGTTGGCTAGGAATTCATAGAGGAGTTCATAGTGAAATGGAAAGGCCAAGGTAAGAAGAAATTAGAGAGTCGTAGAGGTAAAGAGATTCATAACTTCAAATATTAGAGCAGCTTGATTAAGCATACGGGAAGGAGTGATCTTTTCCTCTTTGAATTTGTTGTAAGCTTTTTCATCTGTGATAGAGAGAAAATGGTCGTTGAATCGCTGGGAGGAGGAGGAGCTCCCCACGATCAGTCTTCCTTGTTTACTTCCACTAGCCATAGAACTGAAAACTTGATGGGATTTGGAATTTGGAAGAGATGTGAGTGAAATGATCCATAGAATCCCTTCAATTTATAAACTTTCAGATAGATCAAACAGTACGATAGTTATTTGTATAGTACGATCAGGGAATTCAATTCGTCTGGATGACTTGTCAAAAAAAGTGGTCAAATCGTATAGTATGATCAGGATCGAACTAGATGATCTAGAGAGAAAGGTCGTTCGTCCCGAAGAGTCATCTGAATGACTTTTGACTAAATTGATCATATAGTACGAATAGGTGTTTGTACAGTATGAACAGTAATAATGATCATATTGGCTGAGTTAAAATTCATCCCAGCCCATTTCTAACACATGGATCGTATAGTACAAGCGGTGAATTGTACAGTACGATGTTTGATAATGTGATTTGTACGGGATGATATGGAATCATACAGTACGATATGTGCACCAGTAGGCATATCCAAACTGTTTATCGAATTAAAGGCTATGATGTGTGCATCAGAATGGATCGTATAGTATGATAGTGAATCATATAGTATGATGTGTACAGAAATATAGAGTTTTGGTGTCACAAAGATCAGGAATTCCGCTTTTTTTTGAATTAACCATGAATGTCTATGACACCCAGTTTTGTTCTCAAGATGCTAAAGGTGTCATAAGCTAATAGTTTTGTGAATATGTCAGCCAGTTGATCTCCAGTAGTAATATGGTGCAGTTCAATATCACCCTTGCCTACATGATCTCTTATGAAGTGATGCCTAATGTCTATATGTTTTGTTCGTGAGTGCTGAATTGGATTATTAGATATGCAAATTGCACTAGTGTTATCACACATTATTTGGATGGTTCCTACAGGTAGTCCAAGATCTAAAAGCTATTATTTTAACCATAACACTTGAGCAACACAGCTTCGTACTATTATATATTCCGCTTCAGCTGTTGAAAGAGCTACTGAGTTTTGTTTTCTACTGGACCAAGAAACTAAGAATTGTCCTATGAATTGACAGGTACCAGAGGTGCTTTTTCTATCTACCCTATACCCTAAAAAATCAAAATCTAAATATCCTAAGATTTCAAACGTAGCACTGTGTCAAGGATACCAAATTTCTAAGTTTGGGGTCCCTATTAGATATTTAAGGATTCTCTTTACAGTAGTTATGTGGAATTCTTTTGGGTCAGCTTGAAATCAAGCACATAGACATAGGCTAAACATTCTATCCGATATGTTGGCAGTTAAATAAAGAAGTGATCTAATTATTCCCCTATACTTCTTCTGGTCTACTGACTTTTCATTTGGATCTTTATCTAATTGAATGTTAGAACTCATAGGAGTATTCATGGCCTTAGTATTATTCATTTCATACTTTTTCAGAATATCTTTGATGTACTTAGATTGGCTAAGGAATGTTCTATCTTCCATTTTCTTTACACTAAAACCAAGGAAGTAATTAAGTTCTTCTATCATACTCATTTTGAACTATTCACTCATTATTTTTGAAAATTTATCACATAAGGTTTTCTCTGAAGATCCAAACAAGATGTCATCTACATAAATCTGTACAATGAGTATCTCATCTCCTACCTTTTTTAAGAAAAGGGTGGTGTCTACACTACCCTTAATAAAGCCTCTATCTAGTAGAAATATATTAAGTCTTTCATACCAGGCTTTAGGTGCTTGCTTTAACCCGTATAGTGCCTTTTTTAATTTAAACACATGATTTGAAAATTGTGGGTTTTCAAAATGGGGGGGTTACTTAACATAAACATCTTCTTTGATTACCCCATTTAGGAAAGCACTCTTAACATCCATTTGATACAATTTGAAACCCCTGAAGCAAGAAAAGGCTAAGAGTACCCATATGGCTTCTAGTATGGCTACTGGGGCAAAGGTTTCCTTAAAATCTAGTCCCTTGATTTGGTTAAACCCCTTTATAACTAATCTGACCTTATTTCTTACTACTATTCCAGAGTCATTCATCTTATTTTTAAAGACCCATTTAGTTCCAACCACACTTTGCTCCTTAGGTCTCCTGACTAATTCCCACACATCATTTCTAACAAATTGGTTCAACTCATCTTGTATTGCTAGGATCCAAAATTCATCTTCCAAGGCTTGATCTATATTGGTGAGTTCAATCATCGAAATAAATACAGAATGACTAACTGAAAGTCAAGTGTATGCTTTAATATCACTTGAAAGATCGAGATGCGCCAAGAGTTCTAATATTTATTGATTTTTCAGATTTCTTACAATAATAACTTAACTAGTCAAATGCGGAAGCTGATGATTTGTTATATAAAGATGGTGATTATTCTCTAATTATCATAATAAAATAATATTCTCAGATTTTCACCAAGCAGTTATAATAGAAAATAAGATGCACGAAAATAAAGTGCGAAAAATAAAATCAGAAAGAGCACACCAGATTTATAGTGGTTCGGTCAAACTATGACCTACGTCCACTCCCCGGAGCCTCCTCTCCGGGTATTGCACTATCACTATAGTGTCTCTCCTTTAGCCCCCTCAGCTAGGCGGAGAAGCCCTTACAAACTCTCTTCCACCAACCCGGTGCGGCAGAGGACCGTACTCCTTTCACAGGCAGAGTACCTTGACTTCTTTTCACCCTCCTGGTGAGGCAGAGGACCTTGAATCACTTTCACCTTTCCCGGTGCGGCGGAGTAGCCGGGTCTTTTGACACCAAAGAGGTCTTCTTCTTCCCAAAGCTTCCCTCAAGATAAACCTTGACTCTTGGAGGAACTCAGGTGCAAGTTCGCCGGAGCAACCGTTTGAAAACCCCCTCTCACACTCCCTTGAAGCCCACAAGGATCTTCTCCCTCTCTTACAAACTCCACCCTTTCTCTCCCTAGCCCAAAGCTCTCTCTTCAAGCTTTCTTTAGAAGAAAAACAACTCAATGAATGCCCAAAAAGACTCCTACAAAGTCTTATGAGAAAGCTTAAATAGAGGACTTCAAAAAACCTTAAAAATCCAATTCATCCGTCAAAGATCGTACAGTACGATCGCAGGATCGTCCAGTACAATGTGCAGAATTTGACCTGTTAGTACTGTACGATCTCAGAATCGTACAGTACGATTAGTTCAATCGAAGTGCAGTTCGTCCAGGACGAATCCTGGGATGACCAAAATCGTCTCTGATCATCGTACAGTATGATCCAGTTCGTACAGTACGATCCAAATATCAAAATTACGCAGATTCGATTGAATAATCACAGGATTAAATTAGGCAATATTTTAAACATCGTACAGTACGATTAAGATCGTACAGTACGAATAAAACAATTTTCAAATTTAAATTTTTGCCTAATTTAATGATCGACGGGATTTCTAATTATACCAGATCGTCCAGTACGATGTGGTATTCATACTGTACGATTAGTTATATTTCAAAAGAATTTTTTTCAGAAAAATAAAATATTTTAATTAATTTCTATAACACTAGATCGTACAGTACGATCTAGATCGTACAGTATGATGTACAGAAAAATTAAAATATTTAACATTAAAATTTTCTCCCATTGTGTGTGTGTGCACGGTCACCAGGCTATCATGCACCTTTACAGGACTTGACTCAAGAAGTTAAAATAAATAAATAAAAATTACATTCTCTTTCAACATAACCCATTCTACCTAGTCTTGAACCCTGAATCTTCAAAGATTGGTGCCTGTTGTACCTGAAATATTAGTCAACACACAAACATGTATACCTAATAAATACTAGGAGAAATAAAGAACCAATCAATAATATTGTTATCATCAAAATCATAAACTCGGGAGCCCGAGTTGTAACAATCTCCCCCTTTTTGATGATGACAAATATTATTGGTTGAATTTACAAATTTAAAAACATTTTCTCCTAATCTCCCCCTTACTAAGAGAATTATATTAAAAAATAGGGGTAAGTATTTTTTTTTTTTTTTAACAAATAAACATTTAGAAACTAAATAGCATAACATAAAAAAAAACTAAACCATAAATGCAACCAACCACAATACATTCTCCCCCTTTGACATTATCAAAAAGAAGAGATATAATGCAACGCGTAAGTTAAACTACATGCAAAAGAAGGTAATGACATATAAGAAACTAAAATATAAAATCATGCTTAAAACATACTAAACATCAAACACACAAAATAGATAAACAAACATACAAAACAAAAAAACACACAAACAAACCTCAACATACTTATACCTGATCAGAATTACCAATCAAATTCTTGATGATTTAGCATAAGCTTGTTACCTCATCATCTTGCTCCTGTTCTGATGATTCAGAAGCTAAGTCTGCCCAGGAGATTTTTTGCTTCTTTTCATTTCCCCTTATTGGAATTGGCTTATCCTCACTCTTTTTCTTTACAAGATGTTTCTTAAGATTGGGGCATTCATTTTTGAAATGTCCAGGTTTCCTACACCTAAAACAAATAATGTCAGAAGCAGGCTTATCATACTTGTCATTTTTACCTCTGGTTTGCTTTTGTTCTCTCTTGTGCTTGTGCTTCAGTAGACTTTTGAATTGGCTTGTTATTAATGCCATTTTCTCATTCTCATCACTTTCTAAGCCATCTTTATCTGCGTCGTTTGCTTTTAGCACTATAACCTTTTCATCACCTGCATTAAAAAGTCTTTGACTCACACTTTGCTCGTAGGCAATGAGTGAGCCAATTAGATTATCAATAGAATAAGAATTCAAGTCTTTTGATTCACATATAGCAGTCACTTTAGCATCAAATTTATCAGGTAGATAATGTAAAATTTTGTTGACCTTTTCTAGGTTTGAAAGTTCTCTACCTAAAGCAAGTAATGATGTCACAATTTGAGTAAACCTAGTGTACATGTCTAAGATAGTCTCATAAGGTTTCATGCAAAAAAGTTCATAGTCATGCAATAATACATTTAATCTAGATTGTTTGACTTCACTACTACCTTCATATGTCATGCATAGTTTATCCCAAACTTCCTTGCCAGTGATACAGGTAGAAACAATTATATAATCATGAGAAGTTAAAGCACAGAAAAAGCAATTCAATGATTTAGCATTCAATTGAGCATAAATTTTTTCTTCTCTACTCCATTCAGCAAAAGGAATATCAGTTTTCACACCATTAACAATACGAGATGGTACAGAATATCCAGATTGAATCATATGCCACATCCTAAAATCAATGGATTGTAAAAATACAGACATGCGAATTTTCCAAAAATTAAAAGGAATATTTTCAAATAGTGGCGGACGAGTTATTGAATAATCTTCTGTAATATTTTTATTTCCAAAGTGAGCCATTGATCGTTTTCCTCTAGGTTTTCTAAGACACTATTTTGAGTACCTCTCTGATACCACTTGAAAGTCAAGTGTATGCTTTAATATCACTTGAAAGATCGAGATGCGCCAAGAGTTCTAATATTTATTGATTTTTCAGATTTCTTACAATAACAACTTAACTAGTCAAATGCGGAAGCTGATGATTTGTTATATAAAGATGGTGATTATTCTCTAATTATCATAATAAAATAATATTCTCAGATTTTCACCAAGCAGTTATAATAGAAAATAAGATGCACGAAAATAAAGTGCGGAAAATAAAATCAGAAAGAGCACACCAGATTTATAGTGGTTCGGTCAAACTATGACCTACGTCCACTCCCCGGAGCCTCCTCTCCGGGTATTGCACTATCACTATAGTGTCTCTCCTTTAGCCCCCTCAGCTAGGCGAAGAAGCCCTTACAAACTCTCTTCCACCAACCCGGTGCGGCAGAGGACCGTACTCCTTTCACAGGCAGAGAACCTTGACTTCTTTTCACCCTCTTGGTGAGACAGAGGACCTTGAATCACTTTCACCTTTCCCGGTGCGGCGGAGTAGCCGGGTATGACACCAAAGAGGTCTTCTTCTTCCCAAAGCTTCCCTCAAGACAAACCTTGACTCTTGGAGGAACTCAGGTGCAAGTTCGCCGGAGCAACCGTGTGAAAACCCCCTCTCACACTCCCTTGAAGCCCACAAGGATCTTCTCCCTCTCTTACAAACTCCACCCTTTCTCTCCCTAGCCCAAAGCTCTCTC
The DNA here is from genome assembly GCA_019925795.1 of Dendrobium chrysotoxum. Lineage (NCBI taxonomy): Eukaryota > Viridiplantae > Streptophyta > Magnoliopsida > Asparagales > Orchidaceae > Dendrobium > Dendrobium chrysotoxum. Next base: position 51,168,137 of record CM034308.1, read on the forward strand.
TTCAAGCTTTCTTTAGAAGAAAAACAACTCAATGAATGCCCAAAAAGACTCCTACAAAGTCTTATAAGAAAGCTTAAATAGAGGGCTTCAAAAAACCCTAAAAATCTAATTCAGCCGTCAAAGATCGTACAGTACGATCGCAGGATCGTCCAGTATAATGTGCAGAATTTGACCTGTTAGTACTGTACGATCTCAGAATCGTACAGTACGATTAGTTCAATCGAAGTGCAGTTCATTCAGGATGAATCCTGGGACGACCAAAATCGTCTCTGATCATCGTACAGTACGATCCAGTTCGTACAGTACGATCCAAATATCAAAATTACGCAGATTTGATTGAATAATCACAGGATTAAATTAGGCAATATTTTAAACATCGTACAGTACGATTAAGATCGTACAGTACGAATAGAATAATTTTCAAATTTAAATTTTTTGCCTAATTTAATGATCGACGGGATTTCTAATTATACCAGATCGTCCAGTACGATGTGGTATTCGTACTGTACGATTAGTTATATTTCAAAAGAATTTTTTTCAGAAAAATAAAATATTTTAATTAATTTCTATAACACCAGATCGTACAGTACGATCTAGATTGTACAGTACGATGTACAGAAAAATTAAAATATTTAACATTAAAATTTTCTCCCATTGTGTGTGTGTGCACGGTCACCAGGCTATCATGCACCTTTACAGGACTTGACTCAAGAAGTTAAAATAAATAAATGAAAATTATATTCTCTTTCAACATAACCTATTCTACCTAGTCTTGAACCCTGAATCTTCAAAGATTGGTGCCTGTTGTACCTGAAATATTAGTCAACACACAAACATGTATACCTAATAAATACTAGGAGAAATAAAGAACCAATCAATAATATTGTTATCATCAAAATCATAAACTCGGGAGCCCGAGTTGTAACACTAACCTCCTTCCTAAGTCCATGCCTAATTTTTACACCTTATGATCGGTCTCCTAGGATCAATTCTCTAGGATGATTAAAAGAATATTTCCAATCTCTAGGCAATCGCTCCTGAGGTTCTACTCTATTCTCTATGGTAATGGTTTCTACCCCCTGAGTAACCTCAACTTCTTCTTCTTTAGGATTAGGTTCAGAAGTTTTGTCTGACTCATCAAATACAACAAGGGTAGACTCTTCTACCATAAGGGTCCTCTTATTAAAGATTCTATAGGCTTTACCTACGAATGAATAGCCTAAGAAGACGCCTTTATCAGATTTAGGATCAAACTTTCCTAAGGGTGACTTATCATTATTTAAGATAAAGCATTTACAACCAAAAATATGTAAGTGAGAAAGATTAGGTGTCCTACCCTTAAGCAGTTCATAGGATGTCTTATTCAGTTTTGGTCTAATATTTATCCTATTTAAAACATAACAAGAGGTATTCACTACTTCTGCCCAAAAGTATCTAGGAAGAGTATATTTAGCTAACATTGCCCTAGCAGCTTCAACTAAGATTCTATTCTTTCTCTCAGCTATTCCATTTTTCTGAGGGGTCTTAGGGGCTGAGAAGTTATGTTCTATTCCTCTCTCTTGACAAAATGATTCAAATTTATCATTCTCAAATTCTCCACCATGATTACTATAGATGGTTGAAATTTCACATCCTACTTTCTTTTGAATCCAAGTGGAGAACGTTCTAAACACTTCAAAGGACTCATTCTTATGTGCTAAGAATTTTACCCAAGTAAACCAAGAGTAGTCATCCACTATTATAAATCCATAAGATTTCCCTCCTAGGCTAGCTGTACTAATAGGTCCAAATAGGTCCATGTGAAGAATTTCTAGTGGCCTAGTGGTGTTGATGTCCTTGATTGAATGAAACAATGATTTTACTTATTTTCCTAGTTGGTAGGCATCACATAGGTGGTCCTTAGTGAAGTTTAACTTAGGTATGCCTCTAACTAGGTCTTTTTGAGTGATATTCCTAAGTATTTTCCTGCTAGCATGGCATAGTCTCCTATGCCACAGCCAAGAGTCATCAGCTAATATTTTCAAACACAGAGGATTTGAGTTTTCAATATAATTCAGGTCAAACATATAAATATTGTTTATCTATTTTTCTTCTAACACAAGTTTATCGTCTAAGCTAATCATGCATTTGTTAGTTTCCAGGTGGTATTATCTCCTAGAGTCACCTTGCCTCCTGACCTGGCCTCCAGTGTCATGAACTACTTCACGTCTCCAGTCATATGTCTTGAGCAGCCACTGTCTAGGTACCACATGCCCTCACTAGGTCTTTTGTGAGAGCATCCCTACAATGTCAATCAAAGATTAGTTTTGAGAACCCAAGTGAGTTTGGGTTCCTCCTTATGCTTGAATGAATGCGATGAATGCATGTTATGATGTGATGAATGCAGCTTAGGTCTCCACACTAGATGTGTCCTATAGTGAATTTTGTAAGTGTGGGCTATGTGACCTATCATGCAATAAGAATAACACCTAACACCGGGAAATGGGTTCACTAATCTATGGGGGTGATAGTGCCTCTTCCTAGGTTTGGATGGAAAATACTTTGATGGTTTTGAATGAGATTCTTCAAATGGTGGAGGTTTATAAAATTCAGCAAATATAGGAGGTATTTTATTATTTTCAAATGCATAAATTTTTACATTTAGAAATTCATTTTCTTTCTTAAGACTTGCAATTTCAAATTTTAATGCATGCTCACTACTATCTAGCTCAGATGCAAGTTCTTCTAATTCCTTAAATGCATTTTCTAGTTCAACATGTGATGATTTTAAGGAATCGTGTGTAGTAATTAATTCAATATGCTTCTTGTTTAATGCATCAAATTCGTCAAGCAGGGATATGTGATCTCTATCCAAGTCAGAATGTTCCTTAACTAAACTAGTATGCTCATTTTGTAAAGTATTAAAATCAGTGTTAAGACTAGCATGCATTTTCTTTAATTTTCTATATGAATTATAAATCTTTTCAAAAATAACTAACAGTTCATCGTAAGAAAGTTAACATACTTCATCTTGATTTGATTGATCATGGTTATTGTTAATCATAAGACATAAATTTGTTACCATCTCCTCTACTTCTTCTTCTGACGATTTTGAAGCAGAGTCGGTCCAAAATGCTTTTTGTGTCTTTTTTTTCCCTTCTTGTACTTTGATTTTCCTCGCCCTTCTCCTTGGTTTAATAAGTCTTTACATTGGGGCAATCAGCTCGGAGATGACTTGGTTTCCTGCACTCAAATCAAATTATGTTAGATGTAATTTTTGTATTCTTTGAGCTCTTACCTTTGTTCCAGCTGTTCTGATGATGCCGTTGCTTTCTTTTCAAAATTTTTTTAAACTGACGAGTCATCAAGGCTATATCGTCATCTTCCTCCGCTGCAGAACTGTCACTTTCAGAATTGTTTATTCTTAGAGTCATAGTTCGCTCCTTCTTCTTTTCACCTACATTACTTTGTTGTTGACTCACTCCTTGCTCATAGGCAATGAGCGGCCCAAGCAAATTATCAATTGAATAAACATTTAAATCTTTGGACTCAATTATTACAGTTATATTTGCATCATACGTGCTAGGTAAACATCATAGTATTTTATTCACTTTTTCAGAATTAGACAACTCTCTTCCTAAAGCATGCAAGGATGTCACTATCTGGGTGAATCTAGTGTACATTTCAGATAAAGTTTCACTAGGTTTCATGCAGAAGAGTTCGTAATCATGTAGTAGTATGTTTAGCCTAGATTGTTTGACCTCACTGGTTCCTTCGTATGTGATACACAATCTATCCCAAATCTCCTTACCAGTACTATAAGTAGACACTCACATATAGTCTTCAGATTTTAAAGCACAAAAGAAATAGTTCAGACATTTTGCATTCAATTGTGTGAGTTCCCTATCCTCATTACTCAATTCATTAAATGATAAATCAATTTTAATGCCATTCAAAATACAAAACGGTGTAGAGTAACCATCTTGAACCAACATCCACATGTGATAGTCTATAGATTGCAAAAATGTAGACATGCAAATTTTCTAAAAATCAAACAGTATATTATCAAATAAAGGTGGACGAGTTATTGAATAACCCTCCGCAGTGTTACGATTACCAAACTGTGCCATGAATCATATGCTTCTAGATTTTCTAAAACACTATTTTGAAACCCCGCTCTGATACCACTTGAAAGTTTGATGTGCGCCAAGAGGGGGGAGAATTGATATTTTAAAAATTAAATCCTAACAAGAGTTCTAATCTTTTTGTAGATTTTTCTTTTTCACCTTTTTTTTTAATGTTAAATCAGAAAAAACTAAACTGATCAAGTGCGGAAGCAAAAGACACGTTCACAATTACAATGATGATGAGACAATTTCAAATATTGCAATACATAATTAAAATTAAAGTTTTCACCAAGCAGGTAGCATAGTAGATAAATGCATGAAAAGTTAAAGTGCTGAAAATAAAGAAAAAGCACACCAGGGATTTTTATAGTGGTTCAGTCACTTGACCTACGTCCACTCCCTGGAGTCCTCCACTCCGAGTATTGCACTACTAAAAGTTGACTCTCCTTCTGCTCCCACAGCAAGGTGGAGAAGCCTTTACAAGTCTCACTTTCACCTTCCTCAGTGTGGCGGAATACCATACACTATGTCACCCTTCTAGCGACGACAACGAACCTTCTCCTTTTTCTCCCTCTTGGAGATGGCAGAGCACCTTGAGGACGTTGACCTTGAAGCCTCTCTTCCTAGAGACCTTCCCGAGACTCACCAAGGCCACAGGAGGACATGTTGATTTGAATTGGTGTAAAGCTTACGACTTCATTTAGAAGTTGCCCGGAGGTTTAAATTTAGGTCAGGACTTACGACTTCCATTGGAAGTTACCCGTAGGTTTGGATTTTATAATGGGGCTTACGGCTTCGCTTAGAAGTTGCCCATAGATTTGAATTTAAAATTGGGCTTACGGCTTTATTGGAAGTTGCCTGTGAGTTTGATTTTGTTCAGGGCTTATGGCTTCCATTGGAATTTGCCGAGTTGTTTGAATTGGTTTAGGGCTTACAACTTCCCTTGGAAGTTTCCTAGTTGTTTGAATTTAGTTTGGATCTTACGGCATCCATTAGAAGTTTCCCGTATGTTTAGATTTATAACGGGGCTTATTGCTCCACTTAAGAGTTGCCTGATAGTTTTATTTAAGATGAGCTTTACGACTTCTTTTGGATGTTGCCCAAGAATTTTATTTAGGGCAGGGCCTACAGCTCCACTTAGGAGTTGTTTGTGTAGTAGGTCTTACGGATTTCCTTAGAAGTAACCTATAATTTCTTATTGTAATAGGTCTTACGGCTTTTACATTTAGAAGTGGCATGTAGGTTTAGTTTTAGATAGGTCATATGGCTCTGCTTAAGATTTACCTATAGGTTAAAGAAGTGGGTCTTACTACTTTTATTAGAAGTAGCCCAAGATTTTTTTATGGGTAAAGGTCTTACTGCTTCTGCATTAGAAGTACCCTAGGATTTTGGGTAGGTCTTATGGCTTCTACATTTATAAGTGGCCTGGTTGTTTAGGTAGGTCTTACTGCTTCTGCATTTAGAAGTGACATGTTGATTTGAGTAGGTCTTACTTCTTCTATATTTAGAAGTAGCTTATTTGTTTAGGTAAGTCTTACGGCTTCCCTTTGAAAGTTGCCTTAGAGTTTGCCTCTAGGGTTGGTGTACTTTACTCAGAAGTGTTCCTAGCATCTGGGTCTTACTTCTTCACTTAGAAGTAGCCTATTTTGTTTAAGATGTGAGTCTTACTACTTTTATTAGAAATAGCCTAATTTATTTAAGAAGTGGGTCTTACTGCTTCTATTAAAAGTTAGTCCGTATTATTTAAGAAGTGGGTCATACTTCTTCTATTAGAAGTAGCTCGATTTATTTAAGAAGTGGGTCTTACTGCTTCTCTTAGAAATGGCCCGATTTATTTAAGAAGAGGGTCTTACTACTTATATTAGAAGTAGCTCGTATTATTTTAGAAGTGGGTCTTACTGCTTCTATTAGAAGTAGCATGATTTATTTAAGAAGTGGGTCTTACTGCTTCTATTAGAAGTAGCTTGTTAGTTGTGGTTAGGGTAGATCAAAAAGCAGTTGCTTTAGTAGTGTATAGTTCTTTGCTACCTCTACACCAGTGCTTTTTGTTCAGTAGTTTCTTTTCCTATTTCAATAATGTTTTAGCTCCAATTATTTTTATAATACTTGTTCTCTTTCTTGCACCGCAGTTTTGTTTACAGTAATGATTCTTTTTCTTGCACTATAATTTTGTTTACAGTACTAATTCTTGTTCATTTGTGTAGAGAAGCTCGCACTCCTTAGGATTTGCACTACTTTGGAGCTTACACAGGAGCCTTGGTTTGGAGAATTTTGTAGTTTATTTTTTTGTTTGAGAGTTTTGTGTTTTAATTTTAGGAGTTTGAGTTTATCTTGTGTGAGTTTGTACTTAGGTTCATTTAGTATAAACACTATTTTTATTTTCCCTCTTTTTTTATTAATTAAAATGCATAGTTTCACCAGAGTGGCTCTCCACTCATTGTTTTCTTTCTTATTTGTGCTCTAATGCAATTTAAATAATTAATTAATCCAATAAAATTTAAATTAATTACATTTTAAATTGATTGATTGATTAATTAACCATTTAGTTAATTAAAAATAGATTTTTAGTATCCATTGCTCTCCAAGTAAATTAATTAATTGTATTTTAAATTGATAAAATTCATTAGTTATTATGACGTTCAATTTATTAATCAATTAATTAACTTAAATAATTAATCAATTAATTAACTAATTATCAATTAATTAATCAATCTTTGAATTTTATTTTTATTTTAATCATATAATTAAGTTTATTTAATTGTGATTAATTAAATGTTTACATTGGCTCTCCAATCGTTCCAATAAAATCTTTTCTTCTTTTTTTAAAAAATTCGACAGCCTCCTGATGTCCCCTCCCTGCAACGGGAGGTTGAGGCGGTAATTGTCGTTGATTTCTTCTCGACCAGAACCAGATCTATGATCGACGATGCAAGATCTTCTATTTAAAATCATCCTAGATGGATCTAAGATCGATGGAGCCAGGTTTTTAATTTGAAATCATCCTGACTAGATCTAAGATTGATGGCATGAGGTCTTTAATTTGATATCATCCCGTTTGGATCTAAGATCGATGGCATGAGGTCTTCGATTTGAAATCATCCCGACCATATCAAAGATCGACAGAGTGATGGATTCGATTTGAAATCTTCCTGGCCAGATCTAAGATCGACGGTGAGAGGGCAGCGATTTGAAATATTCCCAGTCAGATCTAAGATCGACGGCACAAGGTCTTTAAAAATCAAAACCTATTTACTATAATATTTAATTAAATATACATAAGTTTATTTAATTATTTAGACAATTCTAATTATTTTCTCTGAAATAGCAACATAACAAATCCAGCCAGCATATTGTTTCCCTTTTAAGTAGTTTGTACAGGCATCTAGAGGGGATCACTCTTGGTATTAGATCCAAAATAAAGCAAAAGGCGGATAGGAGTTTTGATCGCACAAGAAACAGGGCACGCGGACTTATGGTGCTCACTTGAAATAGGAGATAGCACATGGGTGAGAAACAGTTGGGTTAATTCGATCAGATTAGGTAGTCGCGGGCAGAGGTTGACCGCGCACGAGGGGCATGGTGAGTTAGAATGGAATACGCAGGAGGCCTGTGTTCAGTCGATCTAATGCACGAGAATTGCAGGTCAGTATGTTGGGATGGCTCAGGTACAAGACTTTGGTTATGTGGATCATGCGGGTTTGATAATTGAAGTGGAGCGGGATGTATGATTAAATGGAGATTGGCAGCAGGGTGTTCGGGCGTGAGTTCATGCATACAGGTGGCAGATAGCAGGCCGGTAGGGGGTTTTAGAGGACTTCACAAAACAAAACATGAGGAAGGCTAAGGCTTCGTTTGGTTATTTGGTACTTTTGTAAAAGGTAGTTTTAAGAAACATCGATTCAGAGAAAGGAGTTTTCTAACGGAGAAGCATATATAAAAAGCATTTTTCAAAACAGCAGAAAAATGAAAAGAATGGTGTTATTGGGAACGAGGTTTGACAAACCAAACAGTAAAGAAAAATAAATTTTACCGTTTTAAAAAGGAATAAGCACAAAAAACGTCCAATCAAACTAGGCCTAAATGAGCGTAAGTTTTTTTTACTTGTATTTTCCTCGTGTATTTTTTTTTTTACTTAATGAAATAGAACATGACGAAGCTTCTATAAGTTGATCAAACAGATTATAAATCCTTAGTAGAGGATACTTGCTCTTGATTATTACCTTATTCAATTTCTTGTAATAAATACAAACGCGCATTATACCATCCTATTTCCTTACAAATAGAATGGGTGCTCCACATGGAGAACACTTGAATGGACAAACTCTCTATCAAACTCCTGAAGTTACACCCTCAATTCATGAAGCTCTTTAGGTTTCATCCTATATAGAGCCATAGATATCAGAGATGTACCTTAAAATACATCAATGCAAAACTGAATCTCCCTACCAAGTGGCAAACTCACTAACTCCTCATAAAATATATCTGAAAATTCTCGTAATACTAGGACATTAAGATCAAGATTCTAAGCTCCTATCATAAATAGATGCCAAAAATGCCATTCATCCTTTCCTCCACAATATATACACTTGTACAACAGTGATCAAACATGACAGAACTTCTTTAACTCCCTAGAATAGATAACTCTCACTCCCCAAAAATAGTATAACTCTCGTTTTCAAACAATTAATTAGATCTTTATATCAACTCAACCAATTCACACCCAAAATGATATCAAATTTAGAAATAGGTAATAGTATCACATTATATCTCCACTTTTTATTAAATATTTCAATATCATAAATACATACTCTACTGGCTACCATATCATCTCTAATTATCAAAATAACAAACAGAGAAAAAGGTAATAATACAAAAGGTAAGTGTTTCAAATAAAAATATTTCTCAGAAATAAATGAGTGGATGGCTCCAGAATTGAATAAAATATGACAAGGTAAATAAAAAAAACATAGGCCATACTTATAGCCACATCCAAAGTATCTTTGGCCTCGTGCTGAGTCAAGTTGTACACACATGCCTGAATTAGAGTTGGTGCCAGACTCTCTTTAATCACTCCTAGATGAACTCCCTACCACAAAACTAGAACCACTGCTTCTACTAGATAATCCCTTAGTAAACATATGAGGCAGACTGTCCTCAGTCTCCCTATAGATCTAACAGAACTCATGAACCAAGGCTTGGAATTTCTATTAGGTCATACCTATGGAAACTCAGCTAATTTGTGTACAGTCTGACCACACCTAAATTACAATCCTATCATCTTGTAGCACTGATCAAAATGTCTCCTTCCATAATTCTGACACATAGGTGTTCCACTAGCAAGGTCACCATAACTAGCCATATTGCCACCACTAGGAAGTGACACAAACTGATCACCACTCCTAGAATCCCCAAGTTCAAAACTATGAAAGTTTGTGAGGGTGGTTAAACCTATAGAACTAGCCCGAGGCTAACCAAGAGGGGAGTGAAATGGTGTTTTTTAAAATTCTTAAACAAAAATGAAAAATCTTTTTATCGTTTTAAATATTTTAAAACCAAAAAAATCTTAAGCATAAGTAGATATCAAAATCAAAGATTTCAACCATAGAACAAATCCAATAAAAATGCAAAAATAAAGTAATAAAAAAGAGCACATAGAACTTTATAGTGGTTCGATCAAATTTGACCTACGTCCACTCCTCAGAACCTCCCATTCTAGGTATTGCACTAATCAGCTAGTGTCTCTCCTTTTGCCCCCACAGCAAGACGGAGACGGCCTTACAAAATCTTTCCACAGACCAGGTGAGGCAGAGAACCTTGAATCCTTTTTCACCCTCCTGGTGAAGGCAGAGAACCCAGAATCTTTTTACTCCCACCTAGAGTTGGCAGAGAACCACAGAATCCTTTTACTCCCTCCTAGAGTAGGCAGAGAACTTGAAATATTTTTACTCTCTCCTGGAGTAGGCAGAGAACCTGGATATGATGCTGATGATCGTCTCCCCTTAGCTACTAAGGAACCAAGGACGAAGAAGGAAGAAGACGATCGAATCCTTGCTTGGAGCAACCTTTGTGAATCCCCTCACAAACTCTCTCTCTCTCTCTCTCTCTCTCTCTCTCTCTCTCTCTCTCCCCCCCCAAGCTCTCTCAGCTTAGAATAGCAGCAAAAGACTTAATGATCAACAATGAAGAGAGCTTAAATAGGAGGCCTCAAAAAGTGCCCTAAATTTTAACTTGGCATTAAAGATCATCTAGGATGATATGTTGATCATCCTGTATGATCAATGTAAATCAGCCCATCCAATCAGGACGATCTGAGTTACCTGTATGATCAGACAAAACAAATTATACTTATTATCCAGGATGATTATTATATCATCCTATACGATTAGTTCAAATATGATTTATTATCCGGCAGATCATTGGGGACGTCCGGGATGATTAGAAGAAAAATGCACTGATCGTCCCAGACGATCTTGCGATTGTCCTGTACAATTAGTTCAAAATGGCTGAAAATTAACAAATTGTCCCACAAATGTCTCAGGATGTCCAGAACGATCAGAAGAAAATTATGTTTTTCGTCTTGGATGATAGGAGATCGTCCAATGAAATTTAAAAGATCATCCGAGATGATTCAAATGGATAATCCTGTATGATGTGATTGATCAATCTAACCATAATTAGTCTCCTAATCAAGTGATTATTTTAGGTAAGATTTCATGAATTGTCCAGGATCATACAGATCGTCATGTATGATTAGAACAAATTTTGAAAGATAAAATATTGCCTAAAATGTAATTGGCAGCTATTTTCTCGATCTATATTGATTGTCATGTATAATATAAATCATCCAGGATGATTAGTTAATCAAACTTAATTATTAGGGATGCCCTAATTAGATTTTCTATTTTAAATTGATTTTCCAAGATGATTTAGGATCATCCTATACAATATGATCAAAAATAGAAGAACTCTCAAACTCATCAAATTTCTCCCCATGAGTGTGTGTGTAAGATTACTTAGCTTCAGGATCCATCACAGTACATTTGACTCAAGAAAAGGTAAAAGATACAGTGGAATGGAAATTATAAATTGACTCAATCCTAGTCTACCTGATCTTAAGTTGATTGACGTTCCAAGTGAAACTGTGGACCTGAAAGGTTAGTGAGCAGGGCAAACAAAACAGATAAGCATGAATAACAATAATAAGGAACCAGTAATATTTGTTATCTTCAAAATTACTACACTTGGGCCCAGATTTGCAACAAACTGCTCCTCTTCTTAGAAAATCCACTACAAAAGTCTCACCACAAAATCTTTTCCAACTAGCATTCAACAATTGCTGAGTAGCCAACAGATCATTCTCTATCAGACGAGCCCTCTCCATAAACTCAGAGAAATAAAAAATATGAAATATAACTAGCAGTTGTCTCAAACTATCTTAGAGCTCTCTAAACTTTAGCACTTTTTCCTTGGAAGTGCTAACCAGTTGTAAAGCATACCTACTTAAGTTAGTGAACTCTACCTCATACTGCATAACTATCCCGTGCTCCTAAACTAGTCTAAAAAAAGTCTCATGCATCTACTACCACACAAATGGAGGTACAAACCATGATCTAAAGACAGTTGTGAAATCCTCCCAGCTAATCAGGAAATTATAACTTTCCCTGAAATTTCTCCCTCTACTGGCCCAACCACTAGTGCTTAGCCTCACCATCTTAAAAAAAATTCAATCAGAGGTATCTTCCTCTTATGAGGATACTACATCCGATCAAAAGTCTTTTTTAATCTCATCAACCAGTCCTCTACTACTCTGGGCTCAATAACACTTTCAAATCTCAGAGACTTCAACTTTAAAAAATATATGCAAATAACTATCAACATCATTAAATATGATAGAAAAAACTTTTCTTTGTGTTTCACCCATTAATTGTGATACCAAACTAGCAAACTAAGAAATGGAATCATAACTAAAAGCTAGAGTAATACTCTGCACTAGTTCTGCCTGGCTAGTGCTCTGCCCATCTATCATATTTGAGTCTTGTCAATCCATCAGATAACCACTCAGAATACATAACTGAATAGATATGCAGATGAAAATAAGAAAAAAAAAGCCCAAATACTACCCAAAATCATCTCACTTAATTACAGATCATTTCCCATAGCTCTATTTTATAATCAATCCCCAAAAAGTATTGGTCAGATACTAAAAGGAATTGTTACAACCCAACTCAATATGACCCATAAATATAATATATCATATCATGTTGAATTGGGTCATGCCAACCCAAGATCAAAATTTTGGTGGCCTTGTAGATTCTCTTTAATTTAAACAGATCACAGTGCTTCTAATTAACTACAAGTAAGTTGAAAATAAACTCATCCATAAATTTTTATTCTTTTCATTCATCATTAAAATGTATATATAACATTTACACTATAGTACATGGCTATAGACCAAAATAGAATAATTAAATAACTAGCCATAATTATGTAAAAATTAGAAAAAAAATACTAATACAAACTCAAACAGATCAGAACCCAGGATTATAGCTACTCAACGGGCTTTTTTCCCTTTCCTTGACCTAAAATAGAATGCAGAATAAGTGTTAGCCAACATAGTTTAGCAGGTCACACCTACAAATCTAAAATTTTAAATATTTTATTTATTATACATTTAAAAGGATTTTAAAAGCAATTTATAATAATTTAATGTACTGAATTGAATAATGCTTACAGTTACTGAAAGCTTAAATAACAATGCGATAAAGTAAATAAATAAGGATTCCATATATCAGAATATAAAATAATATATTTTCCTTAAGCCTTTTATACCTCCTAATAGAAATAGGCACGTATAACTCTCTATGTTAGCATATTAAAAAATAGACCCTTATAACTCCCAATACTTAACACATATTAGATACACAAAAATTTAGGCTCTTATGACTACTTGTGTATTTAGCATCAGAACTTTCACCACACATTTTATCTCTTCAGAAGTATACATTTCAAGTAGATAAGCATATATGACATTGCATTACATTAAAAGAAATGTAAACAAACCAATTTCAAAATTTCATAGAATTCTTTATCGTTAGACAACATATTCAACAAATGAGCAAAATTTTATAGTTTCAAAATATCACCAGATTACCAGAAATTGTTCAAAATATTATTTTAAAGCTACAATACACTTTCAAGTAATCCGATGAAAATTTCTTAGAAAATTTGTCTAGAATAACTATATTTACGACATATAGAAAACTATGGGATGGAATTTTTAGGGGTACAAAGTAATCGTTATTTTTACTATTTAAAATTATAAATTAAATTAGAAAAATTCCAAATTTTTTTAATACTTAAAAATTGAGATAGGGAGAATATAACCTACCTCAATTCAGATAATTTCTTGAACTGGGCCGACAATAAAAAATGGATTAGAAGTGTCGAAAACCTAACTTTCACTAAAATCTCTCCTCTCTCTCTAGCCAGGGTTTGTTATTTTGATAAAAATGAAATGAAATAGAATAGGATATTTTATAAAAATTTAACCTAGCACCTTAGCACTCAAACCTATCACGTCGCATTACTCCCTACTAGACAACGTGGCATTGCAACACGACATCATTAGTTTATTTTCCAAAAATATGATAGAGAGCTGAATTACACAGTGCTACCAACCCAACATCACAGTGCTCCTAGGGGGGAAATTTTAGATTTTACATGTTTGCTCACAAACACCAGGGACTGACTTCAAAACAAATTTAGACATGATCATGCATACAAAGCACTTATAGGCACATACAGTGTCAAAGTTTCACTTCATTGCTCTTACTAGAATGGATTGAAACAGGTGCAACTATGTGTCGCCACTAGATTTATTATAAAATCAACCAATACATATCCATAATAATATCAAACTCAGAAATAAGCAATAATATCAAACTAGATCTCCATTTTCTATCAGATATCTCTATATCACAGAAGCATACTCTACTGGCTATCATTCCATCCCTAGTCAATAAAAAATAAGAAGGCAATAATACAGAAGGCAAACATAACAAGCTGAAGCATCTCTCAAAAATAAATGAATGGCTAGTTCCAAAATCGAATAACAATACAATAAGGCATATCATAAATATAAGCTATACTTGTGACCACATCTGAAGCATCTTAGGCCTTATGCTGAGTCAAACTGTATACATGTACTTGTACTAGAGTTGAGGCAATAAAATTACTAGGCTCTCTTTGATTGATCTAAGATGGTATTGCTATTATAAAACTAGAACCACTACATCTACTAGAAAATCCCTCGACAAACTTACGAGGTGGAATTATCCTCAATTTCCCTATTGATCTAATAAAATTCTCAAACATGGGCTCATAATGTCAATAATGTCCTTCCCATAAATACTCAGGTACCCTGTATTCAGTCTAGCCACATTAAAAGCATTAACCTATCACCCTATTGCACTGACCCAAGTGCCTCCAGCCACAACTCTAGCACACATGTGCCCCACTAATAGAACCTCCAGAACTAACAATGTTGTCACTACTAGGAGATGAGATAGATGGTACACCTCTTCTAGAATCCTCAGGCCTAAACCTGCTCCTCTTCCTAAAAAATCCATCATTATAAGACTCACCACCAAACACCTTCCTACTACTAGTCTATCACTACTAGTAATTGATAAATCATTCTTGACCAAACATGCCCTCTCTACCAACTCAGAGAAATCAATAATATGGAATCAAACTAATGATGCCTCAAACTATCTCAGAGCCCTCTTAAAAATCTATAACACTTCTCCTCAAAAGTGCTAACCAACTGTAAAGCATACCTGGCCAAGATAATGAACTCTATCTCATACTGCATAACTTTTCTTCTCCCTTGAATCAACATCAAAAACATCTCTTGCATCTGTTGCCATACATATGGAGGTACAAATCATGCCCTAAAAGTATATATAAACTCTTCCAAGATGATTAGGGAATTCAATCTTCCTTGAAACTTCTCCCTTTTCTAGCACAACCACCTGCGCTCATCCTTCTAATATAACAAAATATAGCCAGAGGCACCTTCTTCTCAGGAGGATATTGCATACCATCAAACATCTTTTGTAGTCTCATCAACCAGTCCTCTATTACTCTAGGCTCAAGTGCACGCTCAAACCTCGATGGCTTCAACCTCAGAAATATCTATAAGTGCTTATTCACATCATCTAATTTGAAAAAATAGATCATGCTCTGAGCCTCACCTATAAATTACACTACCATATTGGTAAATTGAGTCATCAAATAAGAACTAATAGTAGGAGTAATACTCTAGTGCTATATTACCACACTCTACCCATTTGTTATATCTAAGTCTTGTGGATCCATCAATCAATTATATAGGAGGCACACTATTGAACAAGCATGCACATGAAAACAAGAAAAAATGAATGCCCAATATTACTCATAACTTTCTCACATGACTACAGATCAATTCTTATAGCTCTATCTCCCAAAATTATTGCTCTAATACCAAATGGGACTATCACAATCCAACCCAATATGACCCACGAATATAACATGTCATATTGTGTTAGATGGTGACAAACTAAGACCAAGATATTGGTTTTAGAGACGTTTAAGATTTATTTAATTTAAAAAGACTACAAAGCTACTACTTAACTTCCAATTGAATAAAAAGTAATCTAATCCATAAATTTCTTTTCTTTATATTTATCTTCAAATTGTATACACAATACAAATCTATACACTACATTGTACCAATGTTAACGAGTTGAGTCAAGCTTGAGTTATATAATAAATTTGAGCTTGATTAGTCAAAGAATTGGCTCAAACTCATGCTTGATCTTGAATCGAGTCCAGGAAATGAACTCAAACTCAGCTCATCCTATAACTCCTCAGCTCGAGAGCTCAACTCGAGCTCATAGGACTCCACTTGAGAAGCATAATGGCAAACTAGAGAAATTACTAAGGGAGAAGAAGTTCCAAAGAAGCTCAACTCGCTGGTCATTGGCTTGCTGGAGAAGAAGCACTGGAAAAAAAAGAACTTTTTTTAAGTGACAATAACATTAGCTTGGAAGACAAGCTTTTTAATTTTTTTTTGGGATAAGAAATAGTAGCAGTAGATGCATTAATGACATTAAATGCAACAAACTTTTATTATAAACTTTTTTTTGGAATATTATATTTTTTTTGGATTTTTAAATACAAATAATTTAATAAAAGAAGTGAATTTACTTCTAACTAATATAAATTAATAATAGGATTATTTTTATCCCTAAATATTAGCTTAATTGATTAATCTCGCGTGCCAACGAGCCGAGTCTTATCAAACGCGAACTTGAACTCATTTGATCTGCGAGCTTGAGGCTTCATAAGTTCAACGGGCGAGCTCGTTAGTAAGCCAAGTTTGAACTAGCTCGCGAGTCGCATGATTCATGTTCACCCCTACTACAGTGCATGACTGCAGACTCAAAATAAAATAAAGTAGAGCATAACAGACAATAGACATGATTGTATAAATCTATAGACTAGAAATTACATATACCAACTCAAACAGATTAGAACCTATAACCTCAACCACTTAACCATCTTTTTATCATTTTCCTGACCTGAAATAGAATACAGAATATGTGTGAGCCAACACAGCTCAGCAGGTTACACCCATCGATCTAAATTTTTAACAATTACCTTAATATACATTTAATTAAATTTAAAAATAAATAATAATAAATTATTGTACTAAGTAAACTAGGTAGATTATTGCTTATAAAAAACTGAAATATAATATTCTTTATATTGAATATAAATAAATAAGTATTTCATATATTAGAACATGAAGTAATAAATTTCTCTTAAGCCTTTATATCTCCCATCAGAATAGACATCAAATTCAAGCCCTTACGACTGTCTATGCTACCATATTAGAAAATAGGCCTTATGATTGTCAATACTTATCACATATTAGATATTAAGAAATTTAGATCATAATGATTTATGGTGCAATTAGCATAATAGAACTTTCTCTAATATCAGAGTTTAGTAAAATCACACAATTCATACAGATTAGTGCATATATAATTACATTAAAATAAAAGAAAACTAAATAAACTAATTTCAAAGATATACTTAATATTTAACTGGTAGATAATAAATTTCATAATTAAGTAGAATTTCACCATTTTAGAATTTCTCCAGATTATCAGAGATTGTTTAGAATACTATTTTGAAGATTTGATTATAATATAATATTATTTTTTGAGATCAACATTATTTTCTAATTAGCCAAAAATAGCACACTTTTCAAACCATCTAATGAATTTTTTTTTTATGAAAATACATAAATGTTGAGAATGATCGTATCTAAAAGCATACAAAAAGTTACATATTGAAAGTTTAGTGGATGTAAAATTATTCTTATTTTTATTCTACAAAATTATAGTTTAAATAAAAAATCCTAAATTTAATATATTTTTGAAAACTGAGATAGACATGATGTAATCTACCTTGATTAGAATAACATTTTGAATTGAACTAATAACATTAAATTGATTGAAGTCGCCTAAAATGGACTTTCTCTCTCTAGCCGGTTGCCTAAGGGGTTACGAAAATAGATTTGATAAAATAAAAATAACTAGAAATCAATATTTTTATAAAAAAATTTAACCTGGCATGGAGGCACTCCAGACAGCAATGCCACTGGGCTGATCCAAATCAATTTAAATGACCTAAACTAAGAGTTGGGCGCCGCAATGCCCCTAACCTAGTGCCACAACACTAATAAGAAATAAATTTTAGATTTTTTATTCATGCACATAGACCTCTGGAATGTGATTCAGAATAGTTTCAGACACTCACATGCATAAAAAATACTCACACACACAGGCAAGAGGTAGATGTGCAAAAAATTCATTTTATTTCTCTTACTAGATTGGGTCGAAACAGGTGCAACTGCACACTTCTTCAGTCGATATTATGGCTTGTCCCTGATGTTGTTCGCATTTGCGTTTTGTCCTAACCCCTATGTTTATCGTGTAATTATATCAACCATACAATTTTACTTCCTTCTCCTACCCCATTTCCACCATTGCTCTTGATCTAAGGAAGACCATGCTAGGTCATCTCACTTCTCACATTTCACCGTCCTAAGTATAGCCAACCCCCACTCACACTTTCTTCCTCTTGTCTCCTCCTTCCTCTACAACTAAGAGCCAACAACTGCTTCTCCTCTTCCTTTATTCCCTTACACTAACAATAAGTACTTATCTCCCCCTTCCACACCTCCTTATATTCCTCTTCTTCTTATCTTTATCCTTCTCTTAAAAATATAAAATCTCTATTTATTTTTTGCTAGTTCTTGTGATAAAAAATTTGATTAATTATTTTTCTATTTTGCTTAGATTAAATTCAAGTAAGGATTTTGTGGATATATGATATTACTTCATATTGTATCTTTGATTTGATGTTGGAGACATCATAGTTATGAATCATAAGGGTAGGTTTAATTTTGATAATAACTAATCATATTAGGTTGTGAGATAACTTAGGTCACTTAAGATACACCTTTTTCGATATTTAACTAGTTTTTAATACCATTATATGTGAGCTTGTAATTAATTAAAAGTCCATATTGTTTAGGTGAAAGAGTTGGAGTAGCTCCAGTGGCATATAAGATTATAGAGAGTTGCCTTAGATGATTTGGTCACATAAAACGCCGGCCTTCAAATGACCCGGTTAGGTGGGTAGATGTATTAGATTTGGCCTATGTTAAGAAAGGTAGAGGTAGACCTAAAAAGACTTGGTTAGAAAATATTAGAAATGACCTTTTTTATTAGATTTAAATGAAAATTTGACTCTTAACAAAACACAGTGAAGAAAAAGGATTCATGTAGCCAACCCCACATAGTGGGATAAAGGCTTGATGATGATGTTGTTGTTGTCATATTATTTAGGTATTTTGAGTTGATAAGCATCAAGTTTTATCTATTTGGATTGCGAGAGAGTTTGTGTTCGAGTCCTGCAACTTGAAGTAATTATTATTTGTTAAGTGATGAACTTATCCATAATTTTGATAATAGGTTCCAAGATATTAGTAGAATCACCAATCCTGCATATATTCTTTAATTATTTAGTATGGACAATTTCTTAGATATATTTTTATGCATATAATAAAATAATGAGTTGTATAGATAGATTTAGTTTGATTTATTACTGCACAAATTCTTGTATGTTAAATATATTTCCTATAATATAATACTTATTTTTCATGCACATTAATTCTATTGAATGAAGTAAATTATATTCTTATAAATTATATTTTGTTATAAAATAAAAATGACCATATTGAATATGTAATACCCATTGAAAACTTACTTATGATAAATATAAAAAAAATTTCTTTGCATAGGTCAGTAAAATCCTTTTGTATATTAGCTAGCCAGACCAACAAGTGCACAGAATGATAATTCTATGAGAAATTATTAGATTTTTTTCTGTTGGTGTTTACCTTTTAAGTTCAGGGTGTCTTCACAAAACTTACTACATATATGTAAGCAGATGTAAATTGAAATGATGAATGACTGATAAGTCATATATTTGAGAGGAATGATGATACATGGATTTTTTGCATATGGATATGTTAGAGTAGATTTGCATTTATTATTGTAGTTATTAAAACAATGATCTTGACTATCATTATATTAATTATACCTTTTAATATGTGGCATACAACATACTCATTTATAAATTGTCGTCTTACCATAACCTTGGATATGATAACTTGATCACAAATAAAAGTATAGTCACTCATGCTCTTTTTATTGTTCATACTATATTCCCTAGTGGCCTACCGTTTACTTTGATATATAGTAATTACTTAATGTGTTTGAATTTTTAAACTCATCTATATTATTAATCTTTTTCTATTGGAGTGTTTTGTGACTATCACCATAGGAACATATATTTCACTCATAGGATCTCATTTCACATTTTAAACTATTATAGTAAGCTATTTGTATTTATTTTTAGGTTTAGGTAGTTTTATTTTTGGAGTTGTTTATTTTAAATTTTTATTTATTTATTTATATTCCTAATTAATCAATGTACTCCATTTTATAAATTATAATAATGAAATGAATTCTTAGTTTATCTTCCATTGCTTATTCTAATATATTTTTATATTATTTGTATATGAACTTTCTTTTTGAAAAGTACACAATAATTTTTTATGTTTCATCAAATCCCATGTCGCCTTTTGGAACTATGGTGCGACAATTTGATCTCAAAGTCGAATTTAGAAGTTTTTTATTCACATACTAACGTCAAGTTCTTTACTTGGTTGTTGAAGTTTTTAGTCATGTATCAAATATTATATTTATTTTAAAAATTTTATTAAAATAATTGTATACTCTTATAATTCTCAACCACTAAATAATATTAACAAAAATTAATAAAAATATACTTACTAATTGTACTCCAAAATTTCTTTTTTAAAATAAAAAAAATATAAACAAATAATTTTTACATAATAATATAATACTACTCATAAATATGATATTTTATCATATTTTTACTAACTTGAAGCACTTACATACATAACACTCAAATCTTAGTTTTTAACAAAATTAATATTCTCACACTTTTATTTTTTAAATTGTCACTCAAATATTAAGTTATATTTTATAATTTTATTTATTTATTAATAATTTCATTATATCATATATAAATGCATAAATTTAATAGTTAAAGAAAAAGATTAATTGAATAAATGGATATGTTTTTTAGTGTTATATACACTTACACTTATCTAATTTCTCCAAGCTTTTAAGGTACTATGTGTATGCTCGGCTAGTTAATGAAAAATGCGAGCAGAAGTAAATACAACCACGGCCCTTTCCACGCTGTTGAGACCCATCGCACTCTTCTCCGCCACCGTCGCCATCACCGTCCTCTCGGCCTCCCTCCTCCACCGAAGGGGCTTACTACATCTAGCAAACCCACAAACACATATGGCCCGAAGCTTCATCCTCTGGCTCCACGGCCTCGGTGACTCCGGCCCGGCCAATGAACCCATACGCACCTTCTTCACCTCCCCCGAGTTCCGCAACACTAAGTGGTCCTTCCCTTCTGCGCCTACTTCACCCGTCTCCTGCAATTGTGAGCTTTCCTTCTTCTGTGGTGATTCTATTGAATTAAGTTCCCCGTTTTCTTGCATTAAAATTTCCGAGATTTGCTCTTTTGGTTTCGAAGCAGTTTCACTGATCCCCTTTTGTTTGTTAAAAGGTCGCCTTTTTCATCTTTGTTGGATTGAAAGACACTTCTTTCTTTTTGGTGGGATTTTGGTTTCGTTGCCTCTTTTCTTTTCTTGACAACATTGTCATTTGGCATTGTACTTCCGGGATATAAAATTGTTATGCTTCTGTATATGTTTATGAATATAAATATGTGATTTGATTATATTTATGTATCTAAGGGACCAAAGCTCAACTCAATGTATGCTTGAGATGTCTAGCATAAAAATGTAGAATGATACTATGTGAATTTAACGAGTCTTATGTTTCATTTATTAGGTGTTTCCACTTAGATATCAAAATCTAATATAAAGAATCATCATCATCATCATCATCATTAGCTTTATCTCTACAATTTGCCGTCAGCTATATTAATCCTCATTCTCCAATTGTTCTTGCTAATGCTACATGCAATGTTAATCCTGTTCCACATAAATTTATTTTTGCACAGCTTTTGACCTTGTTACGTTTCATATTTCCATCTTTCTACCTAATTCTTCAGCAATAATTTTATCTATCAATCTTAGGGGTACATTTCAAACCCTTCAATGTTCATGTTCTAACCACTTAATCTATTCTTCATTATCTTATCTTCAATACTTGTCACCCCCACTGCCTCTCTAATATAAGTGTTCCTCAATTTATCCTTATTTTTCTCACATCTATCTTAACATTATTATTTTTATCAAGCTAAATATGACTATCAATAATTTTTTAATTACTCAACATTCAAATTTATACAACTTAACATGCCTAATTGAAATGCTATAAAATTTACTTTAAGTCTCATTAATATTCCTGTTGTATGGTAGTCCTAAAGCACTTTAGTTTGGTCAATTTGGTTTGATTTTGGATGAACCAAACATAATTAATTTAAATAATGAAATTAATTATCTTTAACCTAAATAATATACACATATATATATATATATATATATATATATATACATACATCTAAGAATATAAAGTATAGTTTTATCTTAAATTTATAATTTAGCATGTAGAATAAATAATAATTATATTGAACTTTTTGTTACTTTTTTAGTTGTTTATTTATATGACTGTATTGATTTAATACTCAAAGATATTAATTTATTTTGATGTCTAGTTTGATTAATTTTGCAGAAGCAACAGTCAAACCAATAACCAAAAATTAAAGAAAGCAAAAAAGTTACAACCAATAATTAAACCAGTGCTTTAAGAATCGAACCAACTCAACGTGATAAGATTGATTTGGTTTGAATTTTTGGTTTTATCCAAATAATGCACACCCCGAGGGGTGCGTCATGCACCAAACAACCAATTTATGATATCATGACTTATAAATGGCTTTCACCTAGATTTCATGTTTTTATCACTTCTCTTGATAAAATATAGGTTTCAAATAATATTTATGAAACTCTCTAAACTCTTTAGTGGAAGACATATGTAATAAAAGAAATCCAAACTTTAGAAAAGAATGATACGCGAGAAGTTTTTGAATAATAAAAAAAAAAGATTAGACTTAATTGGATCCTTACAATTAATTATAAAAGTGATGTGAGTGTGGTTACATTTAAAATTTGACTAATTATAAAAGGGTACACCCAATCATATAGTAATGGACTATTGTAGCAAACTATTAGATGGCACCATATAAGTTTTGTTATCGTCAAATTACTAATGAGCTAATTATAAATAATATGGTAGATGTGGAATGATTGTGGGACCCTTAAGTCAACCAATATTGGTTGGGATTCTTGAGCACATGGATTAAGGGTTCTAATCATTGAATTGATTCTCTTATGGCCTGTGTGTCTCCTCTTTATCTTTTAGCCATCAACCCCACTTGGGGACTTTTTTTTTTTATAAATAGATTTGATTATATCCATTCCAAAATTTTTGGAGAACACTATACACTTCCACACTTTATTTAGAATGGAACAATTAAAGTAGTTTTTTCTGCTTTTTTTACATTGTGCCAGACTGAGATTAGACTTTGTTTTTCTTTCAACATTTATTCTCTTTCCTTCTTATTGGAATAATTTCTTTTCTTCATTATTTGGGTTTAAAAAATTTGTGCCTCAAACTCTTCACGTTGGGAGAGTTTTAACGAATTGTTCCAGTTAAATTTTCAATAAATATATTAGATTTATGAAAATACTACCTAGATATTTCATGCTGGACTTTATAATATGATATCGTGTTTCTCATAGGCATAAGCCTCTATGATTAATTGGTCATCTCGGTGATGAGAAAGCATTTTTTATTAAAGCTAATAGTTAGATAGACATTAAGTATTGAGCATATATCACCAAAAAATTTAGATGGTGGGGGAAATGATGATGAATCTGATCAAGATCCTATGGTTCTGTCATCCTCGTCTATCATGATCTTTAGTTTACTTATTTAGACAAGGTAGTTAATTCAACCTGACTAAAAAATTTTTGTTAACAGCCATAGGTTGCTTTGTCCAATAATATATTGTAGATATAGGATGGATGCTTGTTTCTGAAAACAGTCAAATTCACATTTGTAACAACTTTCAGGATCTTAACAATGCGTGTCTGAAAGGCGACTTTTCAGTTGCGGTATTAGAGCTTCTAGTTGACACATTATATTTGGTGAAAGTTAAACTAAAGAAGAACTCTAGGGGCTATAAGCCGCATATTGCTTGAACGGGAGAAAATATCTAAAGTTGTCTCAAAATGTTAAGACATTTTCGAAAGGAAAGAACAATATCCATCTCTTTATGGATCTTCCTCCAGAGTTGAATGATCCAAAGTTTACACTTTGTGATGAAATAGATTTCATGATCATGACTTAATTTTGGGATATCTAGCCCTTGAAATTTGTATGCCATATATATTCCTTTTTATTGTAAAAATAGTTTGAGATGCTGTTAAGCAAATGCACCCAAATGTGAAGAATATTACCCTCATCTCTCATCTACGAGATCAAAATTATAATTTTAACAATCAAGCATGATAACATTCCTGTTATTGTGTACGTTAATGCAATAAATTTTTATCAACTTGAATTAAATTATTAGGAAGATCTCAAGATAATATGATGCTATAATGCCGTAATTCTCAAATAATTTTTAGTAAAAGAAATACTGCTTAAGTTTCTTTCAAGTTTCAATAATAACTTTGATCAAATTTGAGTTCAAATGTTAAGAAGAGAAAACTTACCATCGTTAAATGGGGGTTTTTCTTTCTTATGAGCCGAAGAGGAAGAAGGACGGTAATGCTCGACGCTGCGGTCTTTGAAATATTTGCATTGACAACTATTGAACCTCAAGATAAATGACTTGTTGCTACATAATTCTTTTCTAAAGAAGGATAAAAGCTTTTTTGCATAGGCAATCTATAGTGCAACTATTGCAAGAAAAGGGCATTAAAGAAAAATGCTAGAAATTGCACGGAAAGCTCTAAATTATGGTGAAAGTAAAGAAAGTTCCAAACAAAAAGGGCAAGTATGCCTTGTGGAATCAAATGCGTTCAATATAGACAAAATTAATGTTGACCTCCATAGAGAAAACAAAAAAGAATAGGAATAAAAAATGTTGCATCTGCCATACCTGCTGCAAATCCCTTATCCTCGCCAGAAATCCCGCTTCGCTACAGTACCCCATACCTCTGTAACGGCGCCGTCTCGGACAGAACACGCGCGATCTGCCTCGACAAAGCCTCCTCCCACGGCTTTAAAATGAGAGGTGAATCTCTCATTTTGGCTGCTCCATCCGAACTCCTTCCCGCATTCAGCTCCCACGACACTTCTTCCTCTCCTCTCGGTAAAATCTCGCAAGCAAATCTTCCCTTCGTCGCCTTCTACCTGAACCCCTGTCCGTCGATTCCTCCCGCAAGCCAACAGAGAGAGAGAGAGAGAGAGAGAGAGAGAGAGAGAGAGAGAGAGAGAGAGAGAGAGAGAGTTTCTTGCCTCACTCGCAAGCCCTGACGTCGAAGCCAGCAGACTCGACGACCTTCTCCATCCCGTCGCCCCTGCCTGTCCCGAGCCCAACCACATAGCCGAGCTCCTCTTTCCATTAAGCCATTCGCATACCTCCCGCCGACTTCTGCTCCTGCGACCAAATCCCGCCGATCCTCCTTCCTCAATCTCTCGACCTCCTTGCCCTAGGTCGACGCCAAACTAGCCGAACCTCCTTTGGCGACATTTCCTGCCAAATCGGAGGTTATAACATTTGATTGGAGGCAACGACGGGAATTCATTAATTGTGAAGGTAACTCCTCCCTTTCGCGTGCTTCTTCGGCCAGGCTATTTGAAACAGAGAGTTTAACTCTCTGAACTCTTTGAAACAGAGAGTTAAACTCTATGTTAACTCTGTGTCGATAGGATTTAGCTCAAATCCATCCTGCTTTAAGTGTTGCATTATCATGTATGATTTGATTATTAATTGAATTTAATTAAAACTAATTATTTTTAGCTATAATCAAATATTATTAATTAATAAATTAGTTATAAATTAGTTAAATTAATTATAATTAATCATGTCAAATTATTATTAGTTATTAATTAATCATAATTAATTAAATTTGATTATGATTAATTTTTTTAATTATAATTAATCATTAATTAGTCATATATTAGTTATAATTAATTAAATCTAATTATGATTAATTTTTTTAATAATATTTAATTATTAATAATTATAATTAGTTCTAATTAATCATTAATTATAAAAAAAGAGGGAATGCTCCTCCTCTTGCCTCGATCCACGAGCCTCCACCGTCGGACCGACGCTTGCAAAGGTATGATCCCTAAACTCAGATTCCTGTCCTCGTTGTTGGCGGCGAGCTGGCAAACCCCCTACGCGCTCACGTAGCGTAGTAGGGAGGGAAGTTAGCGTGACGCCTACAACGAGGCGGGCAATCGCCTTAAACCCCGTCCTCGACGCTAGCGACGAGTCGGCAAACCCCCTACACGCTCACGTAGCGTAGTAGGGAGGGAAACCGATACGACGCTTGCGACGAGGTGGGTAATCCCCGGACCGCTCATGTAGCGCGAGGGGGACAAAAAAATAAGTACCCACATGTTGGGAAATTTCTGTGTTTCTTTGCAACAGGTGCCCAAGACCCCTAAACGCTCATGTAGTGGGCGGGGATTGAAGAAATTTTGCTGCCGTGGTGTCTACGGACATCTACCTGAAGCGCTCACGTGGCGTGGAGGGGAAGGCAGCCTCTTGGTTTTTCCCCTAAACGGGGGAGATGTCGGGAGGCTGCCGAAATTTCATCTGAAGCGCGCAAAGACTTGAATAAATTGGACAAACAAAAGGACTTGATTTGGACAACGAACTGGACATAAAATTGTGCCTAAGTCAAATTTAAATGAGCTCAAATCTAAATGAATCTGAACATGCATGAACTCAAATTGTAACAAAACGTGGACAACAAAATTTGGGACAAGAGCTTGGACACATGTAAACTCAAGTCAAACTTGATTTGAACTTGCAAAGCTACAGAGGACTTGAATTCGAATGACAAACTTGTGAACTTGAACTCAAACTTGCTTCGAACAATCATAACAAAGATTTGGACTCAAATGAAGTAAAATCAAACATTAATTCAAACTCGATTCGGACAACAAGACTCGATTCAAAACAATAGAACTCGAACCTGATTTGGATATCAGGTGGACAGAACTTCAATCATTTGAACAAGCCACTAAACTCAAACTGAGCAAGGACTTGAAGTTGACTTGAATGCAACAATGAAGACTCAAACTGGACTCGGATTTGAAATGACATGAACTTGATTTAACACAATGAACTCAAGTGACTATAAGGAGGTTATTCTTGCAAACTATTGGGCTTCAATGAGCTAAAACTAGGATGATGAAATGCACAAACTGAATACACAAGAAGGTGTGAAGACTTATGATGAGCCAAAGAACTACAAATGCCACACACTCTGTCATGAATCAATTGACAATTCGATGATTAATATGCAAGTGAAAGTGTAAGAATCCTTAGTAGACAAGGGACCCCAGAGATAATACACTTGCAAGCAAAGATTAGAATGAAAAGTATGATGAACATAGCCCAAACATGTCCCACTTACGAATGATGAAAGGGGAAGCGACAGAAGAATACACTTTGACTGCCAACGTTGATTTGAAGTTCTCTTCGAGGAATATCATTGTAAGTGATACTAAAGAACACCTTAGTCATAAATAACGACCAAATATGGTGTAAACAAATGATACAAACAGGTGATGTTGGTTGCAAGCAAACATCAATTATACAAGTCTACCATACACACTGCATGTCTACATAAAGGATTGTAACAAATACAGAAGAAATTCTAGAAGATGTAGTGTCCTACAGGCAGCATCAATTTGCGAATGAACATAATAACATTCCCAAGCGAAATACACTGAGCCGTTGTAAGCAAAGGTAGAGGACATGCAATAAGTATAGACACCTACGGGCTGCTGTAAGAGACCCATCATGTTTACAACATTTGTTGTAGAAGATCTTTCATGAGTTCAACACACTACCTACAGGCAAAGTTTAAAAGACCATCAACGAATACAAAACTTACTCACAACGCTCCTACAATCAATCATCATTCAAGAGCAAGCAAATATGTTAATTCATTACAAATACACAGCAATACAAGGACCTATGAGTTGTTATAAAAGATCTGCAACATATATGAGTTCTCTACAAATACAGATGTACACATTACATGCCACTTATGGGTAGATACAGAAAGACTTCAGTAAATGCAGTATCCTATAGTCAATTTCAGTCTGTGAACGAATACATCTACCTGCCTACAAGCAGCAGTAGTAAAGATCGTATAACGCCACGCCACCGGATCTGCAACCTTCGTACAAGCAGATAGAAGGCGTCCACAAGCTATAACGCCACGCCACCGGATCTGCAACCTTCGTACAAGCAGACAGAAGGCGTCCACAAGCTATAACGCCATGCCACCGGATCTGCAACCTTTGTACAAGCAGACAGAAGGCGTCCAAAAGCTATAACGCCACGACACCGGTTCTGCAACCTTCGTACAAGCAAACAGAAGGCGTCCACAAGCTATAACGCCACGCCACCGGATCTGCAACCTTTGTACAAGCAGACAGAAGGCGTCCAAAAGCTATAACGCTACGCCACCGGATCCGCAACTTTCATGCAAGCAGACAGAAGGCGTGTACAAATATTCCAAGAATACCCCCGCACATGTACACTTTAATTTGTATACACATAGGTACACTAAAAGGGGAAAAATATAATCTTAAACCCGCACGGGCTCCGGCGAGCGTGTTATTGGTACACACGCGACGTTTAGGGATGCTGCGCGGGTCAATAGATTTGAACCCGATCCTCCTAAAGCAAATGAATAGGAGTTGACAAGGTTCAATAAATAATTATAAAATGCCCCCAAACCTGCATGGGCCCCGGCAAGCGTGTTATTGGTACACACGTGACGTCTAGGGATGCTGCGCGGGTCAATAAGTGAATTCTAGTTCGAGCCCGATCCTCCTATACGGGCAGATAGGAGTCGACACGGTTCGAACCATTAAATAAATACTCGGTCGCGAGATTGACCGGGATATTTATTTTATAGTTCATATTAGGCCTTCAAGGCCTATAATCAAGAGAATTCACTAACAAGGGCATAAAGCCTACGAAAACCCGATCCTCTGTTAGCAGGTAAACAGAGTTGACAAGGTTCAACCCATAAATAAAAATGACCCCATTCTACCCCGATGATGGCCGTGTTGAATGTAAATCTCAACCGGAGGGGTCCACACAGATCATTTCAAATACCACCCAAATATCCAAAACCCCAAAACTCCACAAAAATTCCCAAATACCCAAAACTCCATAAAAATTCCCAAAATCCCAAACTCTAAAAATATTTAAAAATTGAAATCCAACTATTAAAATACTTAAAGCAAAACACATTCACCCTCCGCAACAGTTTGCCGAGGTGGACAAATCAAAATTTACTTCAGCTCACATTGAGCTAATGCCTAGTCGAAAATATCACTAGGATCCATTCTCAAACAATCTCCTGCCAGCAAGGACGTGGTACGAGTCCTCTAACCGGCAGTTTCGCCGCCAATGGCACTGCAGGATAAACGGTTATAACTCGGGGCCCTCTGAACCAGGTGGTCGCCGCCAAATGGCACCATTATATTATGGTTATGGCCAGAGCCCGTATGCTCCCCAATGACATCAAATCCTTGAGATATGAATCAATAGGATATGATCGATAGGGCACAAAGCCCTCTGTTAGCTAAGGTGGATTCAAATTTGTCCCCTTAGGCAAATACCCATCCCAGGTCTACAAGGTCCCCTTGGACGAAGCAACCCATGGCTGCCGACAAGGATCCTTCTGTCAGGTTGGGTCGACTACCTCCTCTGACTAAGTAGACTAGGGACCACGATGGCCCGGGACGACGGAACCATGGGATCTTGATCGGGTCTATCATCCATTCCCCCACCATCTTCTTTGAGTGTTAGATAGTGAAAACTTTCAATTTTAAATATCAATCACTTATCTCCAAATCTTCCAACTTTCTAAATTCTAAAATCCTCAAATTCCCAACCCATTGCTGCTACTATATGCCAGATGCACGTATCTTCTACGTACCTGATTGACGACTAGCCTTAATCGAAAGTTCTCTCTCGTTATCGGGAGGGGTAATTAACTATAGGGGCTTGCGCCTATAGGAAACCAGAACTCAGATCATAAAGTCCTCGCAAAATGTGGGCGAAATCTTTGGGTAGTGTCTTAATTTACAAACCCATCTGCCTTCCAAAATTTACCCCGGAACTTAGTCTGTTAAAACTCCCCCCGAAAAGAAAGCAAAAGCGGGAGGAGGCCGGGGCCGAATTTTCGGAGCCCACAATTAACAAACTATATAATTTTCTTAGCTCTCTAAAAAACCATTTAGATTATGTTCCTCGGCTCAAAATGGTATGATTTTTAACTTTTATATTTTCAATGCCTTAAAATAATTTCTCAAACCTAAATTCTAGGTTCATGAGCCACTGACCACATGACTAATATTGCTAACCATTTTCAAACCAACAAATTTTACCCTAGCAATAGAAAAATAAAAGTGGACGATGACTATTGCATGTCAAGGGAATATTTCATGTTTCTCCATGTACTATATATTTTCTATCAATTCATAAAATTACTAAAGACTGCAATTGCATGGTAATATTTTTTGTTAATAATTATATATTTTAGGATTTTAATGTAGAGAAAATGATTGGGAAAGCTAGAGAAAATGATGAGCTATATATTCTTAAAGATGGAACTCATTTGTCATGTTTCTTCATTTTCACTCTCAATACTTAAGCTATTTGGGAATATCATTATAGGCTAGGACATCTCTTTTTAAAATCCTATAATATATGCTTTCTTCTCTTTTTTATTATGAAAATTAAAAAAAAAATTATTATGAGTTTTGTGAAATTGTCAAACATCATCGTGTTTGAAAGTGATTTTAGATGCTTTATTCTTTTTTAATTGTTCACTATGATATTTGGGAATTTTTTTAAAATTTGAACATTTCTGGAGCTATAGGATTCATTATATTCGTTAATGATTGCACTCGGATGGCATGGGCATATCTTATCAAATAAAAATCTAATGTTAGTATTATTCTCCATATTTTTACTATCATGATATAAAAATAGTTCCATGCTAACATCATGGTATTTCAGATTGATAATGCTCGTGACTACTTTAATTCACATTATTATTTTTCTTTTGAAAAGAAGGTATATAAAACAATCTTCCTATCCTGACACTCCCCAATAAAATGAAGTGAAAGAAAAAAAATTGCTATTTTATGAAAGTCACAAGTACTGTTCTTTTCCATATCAACTACGAAAATGATATTGAGGAGAAACAGTCTTAAATATCAGACATCGAATCAATAAAATGCTCTTAAGAGTGATTGAATTTAAAAGTCTTATAAGCTATTTAGCTAAATTTTTCTCCACAAATAATTTTCTCTCAAAAATTCTTCTAAAAGTATTTGGGTACATTGATTATATCCACATCTGCAAATAACATAGGCCTAAACTTGATCCTAGAGCTTTTAAATGTGCCTTTATTGGATATTTTTGTACTAAAAATGATATAAATATTATCATCCTATCATTACAATTTTTTTTTAAAAGATGTCACTTTTGATGAGAAGTAATTTTTTTTTTCTCAATCAAGCTCATCTTCAGGAGAAGTACTCTCAATTGAAAGGATAAGATCTTTATATTTCATCTTGACATTCTAATAATACAAACTCCCAAATATTCAAATACTATACTCTTTCAAGTTTTTACAAGAAGAAATATGCCTAGTCAAAATCTCTAGCAAACTTAAAACTTGAAACTATTATTGGGTAATAATAATCAACTCATCATTACACATTCTCCTATGTATCCTATCCCTCAGTATACATCTTTTTAGAAATTTTATTCTTCGTGTATATCATGTTCTTTCAAATATCAGTCTAATTCTACTACAATTCCATAAACTTTATTTAAGAAACTTGAAAATAAGAATTAAAAGGATTCCATTAAAGAATATAGGAAAGCTCTATAAAAACATCACAACTGAGAGATCATTAAACTATCTAAAGGGAAGAAAATGGTATGATGCAAATGATTTTTTTTCCTGCAAAATATAGAGCAGATAGAAACTTGGAATGCTATAAAACGAGATTGATAGTGAAATGATATACTCAATCTTATGAAATTAACTATCAAAAAAATGTTTGCTCCTATTGCAAAAATAAATATAATACATATCTTAATTTTGTAGCCAATCGTGGATTAGCCATGCAACAACATAATGTAAAATGCTTTTCTACCTTGAGATGTTGAAGAGGAAATCTATATGAAACCACTACCTAGATTTGATAGTCTTTCATGAAGAACAAATATGCAAATTAAAAAAAGGCTTTAAATGGCCTTAAACTATCTTTGAGAGTGTGATTTTGGTAGATTTATAAAATTTATGAATGAAGCTGGATACAAATAAAACCAATGAGATTATATTCTCTTCATAAAATACTCAATTTATGATAAAATCTTGATTTTCATCATATACATTAACGATATAAATGTTTTAGGTGATGACAATAAAGAAAAAAGAGTCTAATGGGAAACTATTTGCTGAAAAATTTGAGATCAAATGAAAAACTCAAATTTTAGAATATAAGTTGTTCAATCAGAGCAAAGAATATTCCTTTATTAGCAGAAATATATATAAAATATGCTAAAAGAATGATCTATCTCATAATCGTCCATGTATTGTATTTGCAATGAATCTCATCAGTCAATTAATACACCAATTTAAAGAGTCACATTCAAGCTGCTTATAAAATTCTCAAATTTTATAAATCAAGTCATGATACAAAATTCTTTATAAAATAGGTTAATTTATAAGTTGAAGGATATACAATGCAGATTATGTAGGATCATTAGTGAATGGATCATCAATGCTTGAATGTTGTATATTTTTTTGGGAAGAAAATATTTTAACATGGAGCAAGAAACAATCAGTTTTTTTAAGATCTAGCACTAAATTTAAATTTAGAGGTATCGCCCAAGTAATTTATAAGTTTGTATGAATTAAAATCATTTTGGAAGATTTATAAATCAAATGAGATGGGTAATAAAAATATACTGTGACGATAAATCTGCTATCAACATTACTCGTAATTCAATACAACATAATTGTATTAAGCATATGAAGGTGGATAGATATTTCATAAAAGTGAAACTAGAAAGTGAGTTGATTTGCATTTCATATGTGCCAATCAAAAATCAACTTGCAGTCATTTTCACTGAATGACTCTGCAATCACTCGTTCAAAAATATTATAAGCAAATTTGGAATAGTAGATTTATACCATTCAATTAGAGGGAGTTTTGAATGATTATAAGACCTACAAGTTAATAAATTTTGGTAGGGATCCTTGAGTACACAGATTGAGTGTTCTAACTGTTGGATTGATTTTCTTACAACCATTAGATTGCAATATGCGTGCTTCCTCTTCCTCTTCTATCTATCAGGCTCTCTTGTGGACTTTTTTTTTCTTTTTATAAATAGGTTTCATTTATTTCTCTTGTAAGATTCTTAGAGAAGTCGGTATATGATTTCGCACTTTTTACAGAATCAAACAATATAATTCATAGTAGTTTTTTTTTCATTAGAAAAATCTCAAAATAGTCCTTAAGACTATTTGTGTATGGCCAAATTAATCCCGGAGTATCACGTTGCCCCAATTTAATCCATCGACGATATAAAATTAAGGATGGGAATGTTATGAAGGGTTAGTGGTAAAATTGTGAATGATAGATTGAAGAATTGGTAATTTGAGAGATGTGGAGTAACACTTGCTGAATATAATTTTGCGAAAAATTAGATTAGGTGGTTTTGGGAAATTTGTGCATAAAGAAGGGCAAACGATGCATCAATATGATGGGTTATTTAAATTAGGGTGAAAGACATAGGAAGAAAAATGATATCCAAAACACTTAATTAGGAAACTATGCAAACTGACTTGTGAAAATCAAATTAACAAATGATGTAGCAGTCAATAGGAATGAATAGGGGATATTCATAAAGTTGTTTCCAAATAGTTGAGATATTGATGATGAAATTTTCATTACTGCTACAACTTGTATCTCATGAAGTTGGCAAAGGATGCATATGCAAAAGCAAGAAATTCATGCATGGGCACAATGGATCAAACACCATTAAAGTTTATTCTGAATTAAATAACATTTGATTTTCAATTGCGCATAAGTTGGTTGACAAACCTAAGACTTTCTGATATTATGAAAATATGAATTTCAAATCATGTGGGGGAGAACGAGTGGTACTGGAGTTGGGGAATGTGGTTGCTTTCTTGTGCCCATGACCTTAGGAATTTCAATAATGGATAGTGGTCTGTGTCATCTATGCTACAACATCTTTCAAAAAATTTCAGTCATGAATTTTTCACATGGAGATGGTATGTTCCTGTTGAAGTTATGCATATAGGGAAAAAATAGTATTAAACCTAAACGTGGCATGCAAAGAGCTTGGTATTTAGATTACTTGAGCACTGTAACAATTATTGTCATGACCCAAAATGACACAAAGCTTGGTATTTAGATTACTTGAGCATTGTAACAATTATTGTCACGACCCAAAATGACACAACTCTTACACCGGATAGGTTATAACATGTCGGATACATAATAGGTGATATCCAAGATCTTATTTGGAAGAAATTCTTAATAACAACACAGCCTCTTGCAACTTCAAAAATACTGGAAATAGAATTATCATTCTTTTTTTACTTTAAATCAAATTTCATATAACAAAAATATTTATTTACAATAATCATGGTTTCAATCACTATCACCATCGGTTCGATGTCCCATGACTGCAAAAATATAATTATCAGAAGCCATACTTAGAGTTTCTTGTCTTTGGCCTCTATCTACTCAACTCTTCCTTCTCCCTTTTCTTGCTCTGAAATTTCAATACGAATAAATAAGAATGAGCAATGTTTGCTTAGTAGGTTATTTGACACCTACCCCATTTCTCAATATAACTAAATATATAAATTAAATATGCTATTTCACAACTGCAATATAAATAATAAAACATGATATAATTATGAAAACTTATAACATTGCTATTAGATATAGTATTTTAGTATATCGGTCAATGTACGGTATTGCATTCAGTGTGAACATAAATTCAATGTAAAAATGAATGTTAGACTTTAAACATAAAACAATTGAGAAAATTTATTATTTCCCAATACATCTCATCAATTCCCTCAAGCCTTTATACCTCCCAAATACATTATACACATCATCACATCACATTACATTGGTCCTCTCAAGCCCTTATACCTCCCAAGTACTCATATACACATCACATCAGTCTCCTTAGACTCTTATACCTCCCATGCACATCATATACAGTGTTAGATTCTTAAAACTCTGTATACACAGCACAATTCATTTATTTAGTTGTTTAGGCCCTTATAGCTCCTGATAATTATTTTACATTTCTAATCACATTAACATAGACATAACAATATTAATTTTAAACATGTATGAATTATATTTAACATAAGATAAGAATATATAAAATTTTACATATACGCCGAATGCAACAATGTCTTCCGGGAATTGCATGTGTACACATTCAATATTTATAAATCATAAAATCGTTTATGAGCAACATCCACTGTATCATTTTGAATCCTTTATTGTTCTATAGTTATTTTTATCGGTGTCAACATACTCATCAATACACTTAGAATTTCATATAGTTAAAAACTACTTGGTGAAAATCATAGTTTTTTTTTTTTGACAACATTACCATAATAGTTTATTCTATAATATACAAAAAGTTACATGTTGAAAAGTTTCCCAAACTCTATTTAATCAAATAAATTTCCAAAACTCTCATAAAAATGACCCAAATTAAAAATTGAGATAGAGTAATGGTAGCCCACCTCGATCTGGATAACTTTTTTAACTAGCTCAACAAGTAAAATCGACTCAAGACCTATAAAAATAACTCTCTTTAAGATTCTCTCCCTTTCTCTCTTTAGCCAGCTGCCGCTAGAAAATGAGAAATAAAATTATAGATGAATTTGAATATTTATAGGAAAATTCCACGTTCATGACAGAGAGCTCGGGGTCGCAGTGCCATCTTTTCACACAGAGGCAGCACTATCCTATTTGACACCCAGTTTGATAGAGATGGCAGTTCACAGTGCTATCATTTCAGCATCGCGATGCTCTCAAGAAGAAAATTAATTTAATACCAAATAGAGAGCTTAGCACCACAACGCTCTCAGGAAGAATTTTGCACTTAATATTTTCTTTTCCAATTTAAACTATAATTCCATTTTATGGTTAAACTAAACATAAAAATGATTCTTAATATTACATGAATTTAATAAATGCTAAACAAACTTGAAATTCTTATCAAGTCTAGTTCAAGTCATTACTGTATAAACAATTATCAAATTCTCCCATTCTTAGAGAAATATTGTTTTCGATGTTCTAATACATGTAGTCATTAGTCAAGTAAATCTGAATACAGTTGTCTCATTTCAACCATTTCCTCTCATGCGGCCTTCTTTATTAGTCATGTGCTTCCATCGTATCTTTATCATAGAGATCTATTTATTCTTTAATTGTCTAACATCGTAGGCTAGGATATGATTAGGTTCTTCTCTACAAGTTAAATTTGATTGTACTTCTATTTTATCCTTTAGGACTTTATGTATTGTATTTGAAATTTATTTTCTTAGCATGGACACGTGGAACACGTTATGCATATTAGGCATATGATCGAACAATAATAATATGTAAGAAGAGTTTTCAACTCTACTAATTATTTCAAAATGTCCAAATATATTTTGGATTCAGTTTTTCTTCTCTATCAAATTAGCTCACACCTTTCAAATGACTGACTTTTAGAAATACGAAATTACCAATCTGAAATTCAACAATATCATGTTTCAGATCATAATACTTTCTCTGTCTGTTTTGAGCTTCTCTCAGTTTATCCCTGATCAATCAAATTTTCTTTGTGGCATCCTCTACCAGTTTAGGACCCATCAGTCATCTCTCACCCACCTCTATCCAAGATAACGATCTCTTGCATCTTTTACCATACAATGCTTCGTATGGTGCCATACCAATGTTGGATTGAAGAATATTATTATAAGTGAATATGGTCTTCCCAACTTTCTCTAAAATTTAGTATATAAAATCTCAAGTACTTGAATATTTTTCTCAAACTGACTATTTATCTGGGGAAATGCTATGCTGAAATTAAGTTGTCCCTAAATTTTCCTAAATACCTCTCCATAATCTAGTACTAAATCTATCGTCACAATCAGAAACGATAACATGTGGTATTCCATATAATTTGATAATTTCATATACATATAACTGTGTTAACTTTTCAACTGAATTCGTTTGTCTCATAATAGAAAGTGCGCAGAATTCGTCGATTTGTCAATCACGACCCATAATGCATCATGAACTTGTCTAGATCTTAGAAATCCTATAGCAAAATCCATCGTGATCTCTTTCCACATCCACTCAGGAATAGACAACGACTGCAATAAATGATGAAGTCGCTGGTGCTTCGCTTTTACCATCTGGCAAACTTTACATTTTGATACAAATTTAGCCACCTCCTTTTTTATTCAAGGCCAAAACATAGACTTCAAATCATAACATATTTATCTGCTCCCAGGATAAATCGTATATCTGAATAATGAGCTTCATGCAAAATTTCTTTCTTTAAGTCTGTACCACTAGGAACCCATAATCAAACTTTACAAGTCAACCCTCCACGATCATCCACCTGTAACTCAGTTCTCTTTTTTGTCTGAATATGATTTACTCATCAATCTTTGGAGCTTCATAATCTTCTCCTATAAGGTAAGCCGTACAGTCATTTAAGTAAGCATGTCAATATCCATATAAATTATTCTAACTACTTCTAGTTCTAACTTTTTCATATCATGAATTAGAAATACATCATATATAATCATGCAACCAGCTATACCTGAAGATTTTCTACTTAATTCATTTGCTATAATATTAGCTTTATTAGGCAGATACTGGATGCTAAGATCAGAATCTTTAATCAATTCTACTTACCTTTTTTACCTTAAATACAACTCCTTTTGGTTGAAAATATAACTCAAGCTCTGATGGTAAGAAAAAAAAATTCACATCGAACTTCATATAGATAATGCCTCGAAATCTTCAGTGCAAACACAATGGCTGCCAACTCTAAATCATGGGTAGGATAAATTTTTCATATAGTTTCAGTTGTTTGAGACATAAGCAATCACTTTACCATGCTATATAATATACAACCCAAGTCCTTTAATGATGCATCACTAAACCCTTGAGATTCTTTTATACCTGACGAAATGGTATAATAGGTGCTGACATCAGATAGCTCTTTAGGCTTTGGAAACTATCTTCATAGTTGGCCGTCTATTCAAATGGCACTGACTTTTATGTTAGTCTAGTAAACTGAATTGTAATTTTTAAAAAAATTTTGACAAACGTTTTGTAATATTGAACCATACTAAAAAAACTATGCACTTTAGATACAATTATAGAGCTCGATCAATTTGCAATAGCCTGCATATTTTGGGGATCCACCAATTTTCCATCACTACTTATCCGTGCCCCAAGAATGATATGCTTCTCAACCATATTTCATATTTTGAAAATTTTGCATACAACTTATATTGCTTCAGTGTCTCTAATACTATTCTCAAGTGAGTCGCATAATTCTCTTCAGTTTTTGAAAATATCAGTATATCATTGATAAAAAAAATAACCAAATTCTCCATTTAATATAAATACAACTAACGACAATGTAAGACACTAAATGTCGTCAATTGTCTTCTCCAATCATAGCAACCAATCTTCTGCTACCTGAGGATTTACTGCTCCTCTAAACTAAGGGGTTTCAATATCAGAAATATTTACAAATGTCTATCTCCTTCCTCTAACCTCGTAGTAGACATTCTATTTTAAGCCTCGCCCATCAGTTGAGCCACTAAGCTAGCAAACTATGACAGAATTTAAACTTATGGCTCTCACTGTAGTCTGTATAACAAATTATAGAGGAATTAAGTTATTATGTCATGCTGTAAAATTATGGGAGAGACTTACTAAGCATAGGTTATGACCATTCTAATGTTTCTTAAAATCAATTTGGATTAATATTGGGTAGGTCTACTATGGAAGCTATACATTTATTAAGAGGTTTGATGGAGAAGTATAGAAAGAATAAGGAGGATCTACACATGATATTTATTAATTTAGAGAAAGCATATGATAAAGTTCCAAGAGAAGTGCTATGGAGAGTTCTAAAAAAGAAAGAGGTTAATAATGCATTTATTCAAGTCTTTAAGGATAGATATGCAAGAGTTGTTACTTGTGTTTAAACACAAGGTTGTTTGATCAAGTATTTTCCTATTTTAGTTGGATTACATCAAGGATCAACTTTAATCCCATCTCTTTTTGCTTTAGTCATGGATGTTCTTACTAGACATTTGCAAGAGGATGTATCCTGGTGTATGCTTTTTGTTGATGATATTCTTCTTGTTGATGAACTAGAGAGGGAGTTGAAGGTAAACTTGAATTATACTTGGAGAGTAATTTTAGTAGTAATAGATCTTGTAGGGGGATTGTGACTTTGGGCGATCAAGTCATTAATAAAAGTACACATTTTAGATATCTCGGGTTTATTATTCAGAGTGATGGTGAAACAGATGAGGATATTATTAGTAGAATTTAAGTTGGATGGTTGAAGTGGAGGAATGCATCGGGCCTGTAGTGTGATAAAAACATACCCCTCAAACTTAAAGGAAAATCTTATAAGATGGTGGTGAGACCTGCAATGCTTTATGTCACAGAATGCTAGCCATTAAAAGAGAAGCATAAAATTAAGTTAAGTGTTGCAGAGATGAGGATGCTGGGTGGATGAGTGACTTTACTCTTAGAGACAGAATGCGGAATGAGCATACACATGTGTGGGTCTCCGAAAGGATTCTACTTGTGAGGAACAGAATGTAAAGGGTACGACCACACTATCCCGTAGGACAAAATGATCGTAGACCTTTGCACTCTACACAAGTAGACCAATGGGAGGGCAGATGGGATTACGCATACGATTAACCATGAAGGATAGGGGCTTTCGCCTACATACCTCGATGGGTAATGATATGCATAACCCAAGAGTCACGAGATTTCCCCCATTCGATACATCAGCTCAAATGGGGTTTGTTTGATGTGGGGATCGGTCTCCCACGGGCGCAAGCCCCCGTGGTTAATTACATCTTAGACCTTGGCCTAAGAAAACTCTCGATTAGGGACGATATATTATTCTCTCAAATGGATTTGGCACGTAGGAAAATTTCTAGGATCTTCCTAATCAAGGGGGGAAGATAGGCTCAATTTGGTTATCTCAACATACACGGATCGCATAAGCACTCGGCCGGTCAAACTGAAGGGAAATGGAAAAAGAAATCATTTCATACCACATGCGTGAGAGAAAGATAGAAGCGGCGCCATCAAAGTGACGCAGATGGGTAGGATTTATAGCCTCCGAGGAATGGAGAGTTTACCTACTGATAAGGCATGTAACAGTATACTAATACTGCCAACCTTTGATCTTAGATCTAAAAGAGAAGTAGTATTGTACATACAATACTAGCATCCAAGACCTAACTAATGTCAAACACCACGAGGGGACTTATAACTTAGACCCCACTAAGGATCTAAGCAGCCCCGACCTGGATTTATCACCCTGCTCGGAAAGGGGTACCAGCTAAACTTCACCTAGCGTATTAAATCCATGATATCCGGTCTTATGCAAATGCAAGAGGGGTGGGAAGCTCAGAAAGGAAAGTGGGCAGTAAACCCGACCATGAATGGTACTATGCTTATGCAAAGTGAACTATCCCTTTATGTTGTAAAAGAAAAATTTATATGCTGACTCAAGGCTATGCATGCATAGGTAAGGCCAATTAGGACTGGCCAGTAATCACTGTAAAGTGAACGAGGCTTATTCATTGTCATTTTAAAAGGTGACCCTTTAAAGGAGTCATGCATTAATTTTGAAAAAATTGGTTGATTTTAATCCTATATTCATTTTTATCTTATTTAAATAAATTTTAACTTTATAAAAAATTTAACATCCTAAGAAGCCTAACGTAAAGACTCAGTCCGAGCCACCCCAAAGCAAAGCAAAGTAAGAAACCTAGGAAAAAGCATGCGATTCTATTGCACAATCAATGTAAATAAATCATCACACAAATCAAAAGAACAGTGTCCAAAGTTCATGGCAAGTGCCATTCAATATACAACCCAGAGTACATAAAAGTAGTGGTGACCAGGCTCCACCGACAACAACCTAGATTCTAATCCTATAGAACGACGCAAGTCTTAAAATGAGGCATTTTTACATCTTGATCTTCATCTTCTAGTCCTTCTATGGATCACCTTCTTTCAATCTTCTCGTGGAACATCGTCAGTAGGATACCCAAATGAAAATAAATTCCCCGTAAGGGGACTTTCTTTTCTCTTTGGATCCCTAATCCTTTATAAAATGCCCCATTTTATAAACTTTCACAACTCGATGCCATAAATACATTATATCAGAATTATAAAAGAAAAATTTAGACTCTCATGCAGGGTTATCCTAAGCAATCAAAATCAATCATCCCAAGCAGTTATATATGAAAATAAAAGTACTCAAACCAGTCACACTTGGCCATGCTCCTATTTATTTGGGGGCTAAGCAGCAAAAGCACCTGTAACAATTATTTATGATTTTTATTTTTAGCCCCCTTTTAGCGCTGCACGAGCATGACCACCTGTAGAAAACATCGTCAGTATCAAGGTCGTCCCTAACCTATGGGTAGTCTATCGCCCATCACATCACAGAGAGAATGCAGTAAATTAAACCATCACAACAGAAATCATCATAGAAATCTAACACAGAAAATTAAGACAACCAGCACACGTGTCACATGCAAGTCGCCACATTACAGAGACAGGAAAGTAAGAAAACACCGGCCTAACCTAAAGCTAGAAGTCGTGTCCTAGCAAACAAGTCTAAGTGTGTGTGGTAGGTTGTGTGGTTGTAGGGATGTCCTAGATAGGAAAGTTTAATTAGAGTTGTTTTGTGACTTGATTTGTTGAAGGTCAAAGAGAGACTTTAGTTTAAATGTAAGTATTAGTAATTAAAGATTGAATTTAAAAATTTTTATTTTGGTGTTCAATTGATTACTACCTTTGTTGCTCACCGAGGCCGTGAGGTTTATTTCACCCTCCTTGGGGCTAACTTAATAGCCTCGTAGGCCTGGGTTACCCAGTAGTAACCAATTTTGTTGAGTTGTTTTAGTTTGTTAGGAATTAAAATAAAGGTATATTAAGGGACTTGTCATTAATTAAAGGTTTGTTGGTTGATTTTAAGAAATTAGGCTAATGATTTGATTAAGTTTTAAGTGAGTTAATAGGTTTTTGGGTTATGATTAAGTCTTTTAATGAGTTTCTTATATCATTCACTTAGTTAATTAGGTTCTAATTCATTAGTGTTTAAGATTAGAGGGGTTTTAAATTAGGGGAGGGGTTCAATTGGGATTTGAATTTTAAAAGTTCCTTGTTTAGCGGATTTTAGGTTAGGCTTTGCTCTCTAATTCATGATTTTTAGACTTAAGTTTGTTTTAGATGAATTTTATTTAGTTAATATTGGGCCAAAGAATGATTAATGAATTAGTCAAACTTAATTTAGGTTTATGTTTAAGTTTGTATTTTAAATGATTATAAGTGTTAATTACAACTTAGTCAGGGGTTAAGCGCATTAATACCTTTTAAGTTGGATTATCGTAAATTAGTTAAAGGATTTGATTATAGATTAATTATTGATGATCAATTAGCCTTAGGTACTAATATACTAGTCATATGGTTAGGTGACGCTAAGTCTTCTATGTTTTATGTCTCTACCCTATAGTGAGCATGCTTCCTAAGTTTATATTATCTAAGACTCATCCTTGAGTTTTTGTCCTTAGGTGTCACTAATGTTGTAGGAGGTGAAGTGAAGTTCATTTTCTAACCCTCTTGGACATTCGTACGTATAGATGGGTTTAAGGATCTAAAAGAAACAAAAGATCCTAATAGTATTGAAGTTACTACAAAGCCCTAAGGATGGGAGGCGCACACACTGATGGGCTCCTAAAGGCTATCTAAGTTTTAAGAAACTTACAGCACCGGGGGCTATGACCCGGTGGTTCCGCCCGTAGCACCTCCACCGGAATGAATGGGGGCGACTGATTTGCTTATGTAGACTCCTTCGTCATGGCAACTCCAAATGATCCTTTCTCCTTTGCTTTCCCAAATGCACCTCACAAAAATCAAAGAAAAGCAAAGAAAGATTGTATGAGAGTAGGCACCATTCAAAGAGAAACACAACTAAGCAAAAATTAATCCAAAATAATTGAGAGTTATAATTTTAGGATGCATATCAA
The DNA here is from genome assembly GCA_019925795.1 of Dendrobium chrysotoxum. Classification (NCBI taxonomy): domain Eukaryota; kingdom Viridiplantae; phylum Streptophyta; class Magnoliopsida; order Asparagales; family Orchidaceae; genus Dendrobium; species Dendrobium chrysotoxum. The sequence continues at coordinate 51,211,613 of CM034308.1, forward strand.
GTACATGACAAGAAAGCACAGGAAGGGCATGTGTAAACAAGAGGCATACATGAGAAATTATAAACAATCATTAAAGTAAAGATATACATGATATAATTCGAGATAAGAATGTATACAATCATTATATAGCTTCGAGTTAAATCTACACATGCTTGTGATTAGAGCATGAAACTAATGAAATCACATAACACGGCTGCAAATCGTTCAATTTGTATAACATCAAATATGTGTACATATACACTATTGCAATATACTTAACTCATCTATAGATCATGTTCACAAACTATATATTACAATTGAAGCATAACATAAAACTTTCAACATAATCAAAACATTTGAACTAAGTACGTTGACTTTGCTGAGTTTCACATATGAATATATCTCACATACTCATATTGCTCGTTAAAATTGAACTTACACACAATTTAGAACATAAATGTGTGAGTGAAATCTACACACTGATATGATATAATTTAAGACAAAGATAAACATATGAATTTTCTCCAAAAACTAATTAGTGAAGAAATGAAATTATGATACATACTTATAAGCGAGTTTGATAGTCAATCATATGAGAAATCAATTTTTTTTTTAAATTATATGCTATACTTGAGATACCAACCAATCCATATTTTTATAAATTTTATACATGAAGATACAATCTAAGACCATCCATAATAGGCTGGGGCATGCATTTAAATTGAGGTATAAATTTATGCATAAATAGTATGTAAAGGATTTTTGCAAAAATTACATAACGAGCAAATTACAAATATAACGTCTTATCAATGTCAACACATACATAATTGGATAAATACAATCATCAAATTATACACTAGAGTGAAATTACAAGTTGTATATGATATCTGAAGTCATTAGAATTTGATAAATGGAATTTGATTGCTATGCTTACACGTGTATTTATTGTTCACTTTTGATATGATGGCTCAATCTCTCATAAGGTCGCTCTCATAAGCATATATCCACTTCCAACATAAATTAGATCTTGATTGAAGACTATGACAATTTGGTAAGAAATTGAATACTACAGCTGATTTAAATCCTTTTTTTTTTTTACCCATAAAGACTCATTCAATCTCAAAGACCGATCAACGTAAGACTTTATACAATAAAAACTCTATCGTAAATCCATAAATATTCAAAATCAAATATATGGCATTTATGGGGTATTGAGTGCGACGCTAGAAAATGATCCTTCAGATAATCATGATAGTGCACCGACAAATCAAAGATCTATTTGTTTTATCTCCCATCACAACTAATGAAATTCTCAATGAAAATAAGCATGAAATGTTCTCATTCAATGGGAATAAGTCTAAGAAAATAATGATGTATTGAAGACGATAGCACACACATCTTAAATTTGAGCAAACAAAAATAGACAAATTTTTTTTAGTGACCACGCATTGCAATAGTCATAACACATTTCACATCAAAAAAAGAAAATCATATTACAATACACTACAGTTTTGTCTAAACTATAAAACAAATAGTCGAGAGCCCTTTTATATATATATATATATATATATATACCAATAACCAATGATCCAAATGATGGAATCTCTAAATTCAGTAAATAAATAATACATTTAATTATATGTGTCTATTGATCTTCAATCTATGACTCGTATTAAACATACCAATTAGCCTACTTTCCTTCCCTTAGCTTTATGAAGGAAATATACAGAGATTATAAAAATATATACAGATATGCTACTGGGCAAGCAAACCCACGCATTATAATTAAGAAATAATAACATCAGACGATTGAGATAATTCATTAAAGTGATATATGCAACATATTCGACGGCAAATACGTAGTTGTCTAAGGAAATAAAAACAAAGAATTTAAACACAAAAGATATATTTCACTACTCTTTTACAATGAACGAAGAGCTCTAAATGACTCTTCTTACACTTTTACCTTGATAGAATAAATGAATGACATCTCACCACCTTTCCATTGAATAAGGTGCAATAAAAAGTAAATACTTAATGTTGGGATAAAGTTAAGATACAAAAGCGGACTCGAAAATATCACAACTAATAGGCTCATATGGAAACAAAGATCTAGTTAAGGCTCACAATTTATGAATGAATGATAGTTATTTCACAAAGAGATGTATTGCAAATTAACAAATGCTCAAAGATCTACTAAATCATGGCCATTATACTTATCATCAAGGAATTACCTACTTTCATTCACATCAGACAACTTTTGAACTCTGTCGCAGCTTTCTTTGTCATATACTATAATTTAATTTGAAAGTAAAATATAACCCAACAATAAGTAGAAGAATTAGAATACCTATTAGCATATGTAATATATATCAAAGAATTTCATTTAATAAATGAATCCAAAAGCACAATCTCAGATTACAGAATATAAACAAAATAATACAAAATCTGAAATTTTAGAGTTGAGGCATATCTTTCAATTGCTACATATATATATGTACAAGAGGCTTCACGTTTTGCTTGGCTGAAATCTGAAGCTTGCCTTGGCCGAAATCTGGAGTTTGACTTGGCCGAAACCTGGAGCTCGCCTCGGCTGAAATATGGAGTTTGACTTGGCCGAAATCTGGAGCTCGCCTTGGCTGAAATCTGGAGCTCGCCTTGGCTGAAATCTGGAGCTCGCCTTGGCTGAAATTTACTATAGGTTGATTGGAGGCGAGTGAATAGGAAAGGTCCATCTCTCCTGTCACGAGAGAGCGGCTTGGAGGTCTCTCTTCCTTTTTCTTGTGGCCGGCCCTAGAAGTAAATCTGTTACCAACATAGGATAAAATAGCATTATGACCCTTAATACCCTAAATCAAATGGCTGAAATCAGGCTTGGATTTTCATGCTTTATTCCCAGCCATTAGATTTAAAGTTACCTAAATGGGAGAGATGTAAAAAAACGTTAAGACAAAGATTATTTTGTATTGGAACCCTATTTACACTTCATGTGAATAATATATTATTTATTGTTTATTATATATATCTATTCATTCTATTTTCATATTTAAATTTGACTTACTATATTTATTTAATTAACTAGAAAATATATATATTTTTTATTATATTTTTTTTATTATACATATTTAAAATAATAATAATAACAATAATAATAATTATCTCAATATCTCTCCTCGACATGTGTGAAACAGTGCCGATTTGAGCGTGAATAGGCTCGTTTGAAAGATCTCGGCGACACGAACGTGCTCAAGCCATCCGTTTCTCAAAACGAGGCCTAGATCAAAAGATCACATGCATGAAACAAATATGCACGATAAAGGCTCAAATACACACAAAATATATGTCAAATCATCGTTGACCCGATCACACATATTTTAAGACATGATAACAGGCAATGTGTGATCAAAAGGAATAAATTCCAAAGCCGACGATGAATTGAGGTACAAATGTGCAATTTGATCCTTCATCAAACACAACAGTGCGACATAAAGATAAGTGTATCTATCTATGAAATTCGAGTGATAAGGCCATGCAAGTGACCCATTCCAAAAAGGAGGTCAACAAACACAACCCCAACAGGTGTGGTGAACAATATGTGAATCACACGTGTTGGCGTTGACCTCCTTATCTCTAAGAAGGTACAACCCAACAACCAACGAGACTCACTAGGAAGATGCAACCCTAGACTCACTAGGAAGACACAACCCTAGACTCACTAGGAAGATGCAACCCTAGACTCACTAGGAAGATGCAATCCTACAACCAATTAATAGAAATTGAGAAACACACAATCACACAACAATCATATAATAAATATCCCACCATGTTATGCTCACACAGCCATACAATGGTCACCCAAGCATGCATAAATCACATACATGCAATAATCGCCCAAATATAAAATAATCAGCAAATCATACAACAATCATATAATCACGAAATAATCATTTAACCATGCAACAATCAAGCAATCATGTAATGTTCATCCAACTATATAATAATTATCAAATCATGCAGTAATCATGAAATTACACAATTATCACGCAATCATGCCATGATCATCTAATCATATAACAATCACCAAATCATATGACAGTCATGCAATCACATAGTAATAACACAATCTTATAATGAACAATCAATCATGTAATGCTCACACCACCATCACATAATCATGCATTGATCACACCACAATCACATAATCATACATGATCACACAATAGTGACATAATCACTCAAGCATATAATAAAGCAATCAACCATGCAGGGATCACACAATAATGGTATGATCATACAAGCATACAACAACCAATCAATCACCTAGTCATACATTAATGACATGATCACACATGCATACAACAACCAATCAATCATGCAGTGATCACATAATAATGATAGAATCACACAAGCATATAGTAACCAATTAATCATGCAATGAGCACACCATAATCATACAATCATGCAATGATCATGTGATCATACTACAAATCCAAATATCCAACAATCACTCGATCATACAACAAACAATCCAACATATAATGATCATCCCACAATCGTACAATCATGCAATGACCACGCACTCATTCAATCAACCACGTAGATATGCAATGCTCACACCATCATGCAATCATGGTGGGATAGAAGAGAGAAAGAAACCTAACGTTCGCCTGACCAGATCAAAACAGTGAACAAGGACTACTCGAAACTTACCTGACCAGATCAAAATAGTGAGAAGGAGCCAAAGGAAACTCAACAACCTGACCGAAAATCTGACGGAGAGGAAGGATAAGGAAGACTCAACAACCACTAGAAAAACTCAACAACCACTAGGAACACTCAACAACCACTCAGAAAGTCGACAACCACTAGAAAAACTCAACAACCACTAGGAGGGTCAAAAACCACTAGACTGGAGATCCGACAGTGAAAAAGGACAAGGAAAACACTCAACGATCACCTGGCGTACAAGCCCACAGTGATGTGAAGAGGAAAGGAACACTCAACGATCACCCGACCATGAGTCTGACGGTGAAGTGAAAAGGAAAGAAAGCACCCTCGCTCGACCATAGGCCATGAAACAGCGAAGTCCCTACCCGGCCATAGGTCTGTCGGTAGGATAAAGCGTAAACTCAACAATCACCCGACCATAGGTCTATCAGTGAAGAGAAGAGGAAAGAAAGCACCCCCGCCCGGCCAAAGGCCACGAAACAGCAAAATCCCTACCCGGCCATAGGTCTGTCGATAGGATAAAGCGGAAACTCAACAATCACCCGACCATAGGTCTGTCGATGATACGAAGTGTAAAAGGAAACGCACCTTTGCCCGGCCAAAGGCCACGAAACAGCGAAGTCCCTACCCGGCCATAGGTCTGTCGGTAGGATAAAGCGGAAACTCAACAATCACCTGACAATAGGTCGGACGGTGATACGAAGAGTAGAAGGAAAAGCACCTTCGCCCGGCCAAAGGCCACGAAACAGCGAAGTCCCTACCCGGCCATAGGTCTGTCAATAGGATAAAGCGAAAACTCAACAACCCCCTAACAGGAAAAAGGAAACAGGGGGAATGAAGAGGCGGTGAAGTATGCCCCCCAGGGACTCTGTCGGGCAACCAACCAGAAAGCCCGATGTCCGCCCGGCCATAGGTCTGTCGGTGGGACAAAACGGGAAGCTCAACATCTATCCGGCCATAGGTCTGTCGATAGGATGAAGAGGAAAGGATCCACCTCTGCTCGGCCATTGGCCCGATAGCAAAGTCTCTGCCCAACCATAGGTCTGCTGGCAGAACAAAGGGAAACTCGGCAATCACCAGGCCATAGGTATGTCGGTGAAGCGAAGGAAAGAAAGCACCTCTACTCGGCCATAGGCCCCGAAACAGTAGAGTTCCTACCCGGCCATAGGTCTGTCGGTAGGATAAAGCAGAAACTGAGCAATCACCCGACCATAGGTCTGTCGGTGAAGAGGAAAAGGAAAGAAAGCACCCTCGCTCGGTCATAGGCCACGAAACAGCGAAGTCCCTACCCAGTCATAGGTCTATCGGTAGGATAAAGCGAAAACTCAGTAATCACCCGACCATAGGTCTGTCGGTGATACAAAGGGACAAAGAAAGCACCTTCACCCGGCCAAAGGCCACGAAACAGTGAAGTCCCTACCCGGCCATAGGTCTGTCGGTAGGATAAAGCGAAAACTCAGTAATCACCCGACCATAGGTCTGTCGGTGATACAAAGGGACAAAGAAAGCACCTCTGCTCGGCCATAGGCCCGACAGCAAAGTCTCTACCCGACCATATGTCTGTCGGTAGAACAAAGGGAAACTCGACAATCACCCGACCACAGATCTGTCGGTGAAGCGAAGGAAAGAAAGCATCTCTACTCGGCCAGAGGCCCCGAAACAGTAGAGTTCCTACCCGACCATAGGTCCGTCGGTAGGATAAAGCGAAAGCTGAACAATCACCCGACCATAGGTCTGTCGGTGAAGAGGAGAGGAAACACCTCTGCTCGGCCATAGGCCCCGAAACAGCAGAGTCCCTACCCGGCATACAAGTCTGCTGGTAGGATAAAGAGAAACTCAACAACCACCCGACTGTGGGTCTAAAGGTGGTGTGAAGAGGAAAGGGAGTGGCAAGAGGGACTTCCTGAATATAGGAATCCACAAGTAATATCGAAGGGAAAACCCCCCATATGGGTCTGTCCATAGGGGAGCAACGATATGAAAGGAAGGTGAATATACTCATGCAGAATCAAAGTAAAGATATCATGATGTTAATATGAGGAAGTATATAATGGGATAATCGCATATAGAATTATCCAAGGGGATGAACCCAGCTGAAAAATGGAATCAAGACTTGAATGGGAGAGTGACACCCAAACAAGTGAACCAAAACAACAACTTGAATGGGATGGATCCCAAATAAGTGGACAAAGTCAGTAGCTTGAATGGGATAGTGACTCCCAAACAAGTGGGCAAAGAGAGACGACTTGAATGGGATAGTGGCTCCCAAACAAGTGAACCAAACTCAATAACCTGAATGGGATAGTGGCTCCCAAACAAGTGAGAAAACTCAACAACTTGAATGGGAGAGTGGCTCCCAAGCAAGTGAACAAAATCAACAACCTGAATGGGAGGGTGGCACCCAAACAAGTGAGAAAACTCAACAACTTGAATAGGAGGGTGGCTCCCAAATAAGTGAGAAAACTCAACAACTTGAATGGGAGAGTGGCTCCCAAACAAGTGAACAAAACAAACAACTTTAATGGGATAGTGGCTCCCAAACAAGTGAACAAAAACTCAACAACCTGAATGGGAGGGTGGCTCCCAAACAAGTGAGAAAACTCGACAGCTTGAATAGGAGAGTGACTCCCAAACAAGAAATGACGGCATATAGGATATCAAGAGAATAAACGCACACCAAATGGTCATTTCTAAGAAAAACAACCATAACTCAAAACAACCAGGATTCAAAAGATAAAAAGAGTGCAATCAGGGAAAGGATCACATCAGTCCATAAGAATGAGATATAATCAAAAATTGGGATTCAAAAATTTTCATGCATGAATTTTTGAAAGAATAAGATGAATATTTAAACATACTCAATAGTAGAGACACTAAAAGATGTTAAATACTCACCAACTAATTGAGATAAATTTGATTCAACATATTTTCTTAAAGTGTGAAAATTTTATCAAAGAGTAAGAGGATTATTTTTATGAATGAAAGATTTACCTCTTGATTATATGAACCCAGTCAAAACTAACAAATGGGACCAAATTTGAAAATTCAATAAGAAGTAGGTTGACTCCATCTAAATCCAAAAAGATTAGGAACTTAAAATTCGCTAACCCAAGCCAAGCTCCCTACAAGCTAAACTGGGCTCTCCCCCTTAGACATGAATTTTTTGAATTGAAATCTAATTCAAAAAGAGTTAAATTAGAAAAAGAAATTGAATTTTCTCAATCTTCTTGCATGAAAAATATTTTATGTTTAATAGAATATCATTGCATAATGATGAATCCAAAGTAATGATTTTCAAACTCAGGTATCAAAAATATCAAAAGACACATGAGTTTTCTGAGATTTAAAAATTTACAAGAAAGGGAAGTCAATTACTTATTTATTTTGGGCTCATTTTGTGCCTCTTTCTTAATTTTGATGTACTTTGTACATCTTTTTACTTTTGATACACTTTGTGCATCTTTCAAATTTGGCGCATTTTGCGCATCTTTTCATTTTTGGCGCATTTTGCTCATCTTTTCATTTTTGGCGCACTTTGCGCATCTTTTCATTTTTGTAATTGACTTCCTTTCTAAATCTCTAAAAAAAGATTTTCTCAGTTGTAAAATTATCTTCCAAACATAAGAGAAGAAAACTCGCTCTCTTATGTAAGGAAGAAAAATTCACAAAACAAACTCGATCCTATGATAAAGATGAACAACCTGATTAAGAAAATTATAAGGTAGATTCATTAGCATGCAAAAGATGCCTACAAGATAGAAAATTGCAAGATGATGGAGAAAATTTTCATTTCTAGGTCCAATTTCAATTTGACATAGATTTTAATTCAAAAATGAGAATCACCCCATACAAGGAATGGGAGGGAGAAGACATACTCTTTCATAGATCATCAAAAATTTTCTTCTCTAAGTGTTTAAAGGAGTCAACCAACAACACTTCATATTTTAAATAAAATAGGGGTAAATTTTCATTAAGAAAAATAAGTCACATACTCTCTAAGAAAAATTTTCTCAAAAGTTTATCTTTTATTTAAAACTCTCAAACTTTTCTCAAATTAATTTTCCATTTTGAAAACTTTGCATATATCAAATTTAAGGATCCCACCATTAAAAATAAAAATTAGATTTTTATGTGGACTGATATGAATCAAAACCCAATCTAAAAGGGCTGAGATTAGAGAGATGATGGAAAGTAGAGTTTATGCCAAGTATATGAATCATGTAATCAAAAATAGAATATGAACTTTTATTTGAAATGATATAAATCAAAATTAAGTCTAGAAGAATTCCCATTAGGAATTAATTGAAATTGAAATTTTGATTTGAGTAAGGAGAATTGAAATAAATTGTCTGGATTTGAATTTGAAGATTAAGGATAAAGATCTAATAAACTCAAAATTTTAATTAAATCTTTATACATTAAAAAGATCTAATCTTCATTAAGAATGAAGAGAAGAGAGTGAAGTAGAAAAAAAGAACTCAAACTAGGTACCAAACTAGGAATACCTACAGAAGAAAATAATACATCATCCAAAGATGGAGAGAGAAACCTGTCCCACCGTGGTCGCCAGAAATCTGTGGGTCTCCGAAAGGATTCTACTTGTGGGGAACAGAATGTAAAGGGTACGACCACACTATCCCGTAAGACAAAATGATCGTAGACCTTTGCACTCTACACAAGTAGACCAATGGGAGGGCAGATGGGATTACGCATACGATTAACCATGAAGGATAGGGGCTTTCGCCTACATACCTCGATGGGTAATGATATGCATAACCCAAGAGTCACGAGATTTCCCCCATTCGATACATCAGCTCAAATGGGGTTTGTTTGATGTGGGGATCGGTCTCCCACGGGCGCAAGCCCCTGTGGTTAATTACATCTTAGACCTTGGCCTAAGAAAACTCTCGATTAGGGACGATATATTATTCTCTCAAATGGATTTGGCACGTAGGAAAATTTCTAGGATCTTCCTAATCAAGGGGGGAAGATAGGCTCAATTTGGTTATCTCAACATACACGGATCGCATAAGCACTCGGCCGGTCAAACTGAAGGGAAGTGGAAAAAGAAATCATTTCATACCACATGCGTGAGAGAAAGATAGAAGCGGCGCCATCAAAGTGACGCAGATGGGTAGGATTTATAGCCTCCGAGGAATGGAGAGTTTACCTACTGATAAGGCATGTAACAGTATACTAATACTGCCAACCTTTGATCTTAGATCTAAAAGAGAAGTAGTATTGTACATACAATACTAGCATCCAAGACCTAACTAATGTCAAACACCACGAGGGGACTTATAACTTAGACCCCACTAAGGATCTAAGCAGCCCCGACCTGGATTTATCACCCTGCTCGGAAAGGGGTACCAGCTAAACTTCACCTAGCGTATTAAATCCATGATATCCGGTCTTATGCAAATGCAAGAGGGGTGGGAAGCTCAGAAAGGAAAGTGGGCAGTAAACCCGACCATGAATGGTACTATGCTTATGCAAAGTGAACTATCCCTTTATGTTGTAAAAGAAAAATTTATATGCTGACTCAAGGCTATGCATGCATAGGTAAGGCCAATTAGGACTGGCCAGTAATCACTGTAAAGTGAACGAGGCTTATTCATTGTCATTTTAAAAGGTGACCCTTTAAAGGAGTCATGCATTAATTTTGAAAAAATTGGTTGATTTTAATCCTATATTCATTTTTATCTTATTTAAATAAATTTTAACTTTATAGAAAATTTAACATCCTAAGAAGCCTAACGTAAAGACTCAGTCCGAGCCACCCCAAAGCAAAGCAAAGTAAGAAACCTAAGAAAAAGCATGCGATTCTATTGCACAATTAATGTAAATAAATCATCACACAAATCAAAAGAACAGTGCCCAAAGTTCATGACAAGTGCCATTCAATATACAACCCAGAGTACATAAAAGTAGTGGTGACCAGGCTCCACCGACAACAACCTGGATTCTAATCCTATAGAACGACGCAAGTCTTAAAATGAGGCATTTTTACATCTTGATCTTCATCTTCTAGTCCTTCTATGGATCACCTTCTTTCAATCTTCTCGTGGAACATCGTCAGTAGGATACCCAAATGAAAATAAATTCCCCGTAAGGGGACTTTCTTTTCTCTTTGGATCCCTAATCCTTTATAAAATGCCCCATTTTATAAACTTTCACAACTCGATGCCATAAATACATTACATCAGAATTATAAAAGAAAAATTTAGACTCTCCTGCAGGGTTATCCTAAGCAATCAAAATCAATCATCCCAAGCAGTTATATATGAAAATAAAAGTACTCAAACCAGTCACACTTGGCCATGCTCCTATTTATTTGGGGGCTAAGCAGCAAAAGCAACTGTAATAATTATTTATGATTTTTATTTTTAGCCCCCTTTTAGCGCTGCACGAGCATGACCACCTGTAGAAAACATCGTCAGTATCAAGGTCGTCCCTAACCTATGGGTAGTCTATCGCCCATCACATCACAGAGAGAATGCAGTAAATTAAACCATCACAACAGAAATCATCATAGAAATCTAACACAGAAAATTAAGACAACCAGCACACGTGTCACATGCAAGTCGCCACATTACAGAGACAGGAAAGTAAGAAAACACCGGACTAACCTAAAGCTAGAAGTCGTGTCCTAGCAAACAAGTCTAAGTGTGTGTGGTAGGTTGTGTGGTTGTAGGGATGTCCTAGATAGGAAAGTTTAATTAGAGTTGTTTTGTGACTTGATTTGTTGAAGGTCAAAGAGAGACTTTAGTTTAAATGTAAGTATTAGTAATTAAAGATTGAATTTAAGAATTTTTATTTTAGTGTTCAATTGATTACTACCTTTGTTGCTCACCGAGGCCGTGAGGTTTATTTCACCCTCCTTGGGGCTAACTTAATAGCCTCGTAGGCCTGGGTTACCCAGTAGTAACCAATTTTGTTGAGTTGTTTTAGTTTGTTAGGAATTAAAATAAAGGTATATTAAGGGACTTGTCATTAATTAAAGGTTTGTTGGTTGATTTTAAGAAATTAGGCTAATGATTTGATTAAGTTTTAAGTGAGTTAATAGGTTTTTGGGTTATGATTAAGTCTTTTAATGAGTTTCTTATATCATTCACTTAGTTAATTAGGTTCTAATTCATTAGTGTTTAAGATTAGAGGGGTTTTAAATTAGGGGAGGGGTTCAATTGGGATTTGAATTTTAAAAGTTCCTTGTTTAGCGGATTTTAGGTTAGGCTTTGCTCTCTAATTCATGATTTTTAGACTTAAGTTTGTTTTAGATGAATTTTATTTAGTTAATATTGGGCCAAAGAATGATTAATGAATTAGTCAAACTTAATTTAGGTTTATGTTTAAGTTTGTATTTTAAATGATTATAAGTGTTAATTACAACTTAGTCAGGGGTTAAGCGCATTAATACCTTTTAAGTTGGATTATCGTAAATTAGTTAAAGGATTTGATTATAGATTAATTATTGATGATCAATTAGCCTTAGGTACTAATATACTAGTCATATGGTTAGGTGACGCTAAGTCTTCTATGTTTTATGTCTCTACCCTATAGTGAGCATGCTTCCTAAGTTTATATTATCTAAGACTCATCCTTGAGTTTCTGTCCTTAGGTGTCACTAATGTTGTAGGAGGTGAAGTGAAGTTCATTTTCTAACCCTCTTGGACATTCGTACGTATAGATGGGTTTAAGGATCTAAAAGAAACAAAAGATCCTAATAGTATTGAAGTTACTACAAAGCCCTAAGGATGGGAGGCGCACACACTGATGGGCTCCTAAAGGTTATCTAAGTTTTAAGAAACTTACAGCACCGGGGGCTATGACCCGGTGGTTCCGCCCGTAGCACCTCCACCGGAATGAATGGGGGCGACTGATTTGCTTATGTAGACTCCTTCGTCATGGCAACTCCAAATGATCCTTTCTCCTTTGCTTTCCCAAATGCACCTCACAAAAATCAAAGAAAAGCAAAGAAAGATTGTATGAGAGTAGGCACCATTCAAAGAGAAACACAACTAAGCAAAAATTAATCCAAAATAATTGAGAGTTATAATTTTAGGATGCATATCAAGTACATGACAAGAAAGCACAGGAAGGGCATGTGTAAACAAGAGGCATACATGAGAAATTATAAACAATCATTAAAGTAAAGATATACATGATATAATTCGAGATAAGAATGTATACAATGATTATATAGCTTCGAGTTAAATCTACACATGCTTGTGATTAGAGCATGAAACTAATGAAATCACATAACACGGCTGCAAATCGTTCAATTTGTATAACATCAAATATGTGTACATATACACTATTGCAATATACTTAACTCATCTATAGATCATGTTCACAAACTATATATTACAATTGAAGCATAACATAAAACTTTCAACATAATCAAAACATTTGAACTAAGTACGTTGACTTTGCTGAGTTTCACATATGAATATATCTCACATACTCATATTGCTCGTTAAAATTGAACTTACACACAATTTAGAACATAAATGTGTGAGTGAAATCTACACACTGATATGATATAATTTGAGACAAAGATAAACATATGAATTTTCTCCAAAAACTAATTAGTGAAGAAATGAAATTATGATACATACTTATAAGCGAGTTTGATAGTCAATCATATGAGAAATCATTTTTTTTTTAAATTATATGCTATACTTGAGATACCAACCAATCCATATTTTTATAAATTTTATACATGAAGATACAATCTAAGACCATCCATAATAGGCTGGGGCATGCATTTAAATTGAGGTATAAATTTATGCATAAATAGTATGTAAAGGATTTTTGCAAAAATTACATAACGAGCAAATTACAAATATAACGTCTTATCAATGTCAACACATACATAATTGGATAAATACAATCATCAAATTATACACTAGAGTGAAATTACAAGTTGTATATGATATCTGAAGTCATTAGAATTTGATAAATGGAATTTGATTGCTATGCTTACACGTGTATTTATTGTTCACTTTTGATATGATGGCTCAATCTCTCATAAGGTCGCTCTCATAAGCATATATCCACTTCCAACATAAATTAGATCTTGATTGAAGACTATGACAATTTGGTAAGAAATTGAATACTACAGCTGATTTAAATCCTTTTTTTTTTTTTACCCATAAAGACTCATTCAATCTCAAAGACCGATCAACGTAAGACTTTATACAATAAAAACTCTATCGTAAATCCATAAATATTCAAAATCAAATATATGGCATTTATGGGGTATTGAGTGCGACGCTAGAAAATGATCCTTCAGATAATCATGATAGTGCACCGACAAATCAAAGATCTATTTGTTTTATCTCCCATCACAACTAATGAAATTCTCAATGAAAATAAGCATGAAATGTTCTCATTCAATGGGAATAAGTCTAAGAAAATAATGATGTATTGAAGACGATAGCACACACATCTTAAATTTGAGCAAACAAAAATAGACAAATTTTTTTTAGTGACCACGCATTGCAATAGTCATAACACATTTCACATCAAAAAAAGAAAATCATATTACAATACACTACAGTTTTGTCTAAACTATAAAACAAATAGTCGAGAGCCCTTTTATATATATATATATATATATACCAATAACCAATGATCCAAATGATGGAATCTCTAAATTCAGTAAATAAATAATACATTTAATTATATGTGTCTATTGATCTTCAATCTATGACTCGTATTAAACATACCAATTAGCCTACTTTCCTTCCCTTAGCTTTATGAAGGAAATATACAGAGATTATAAAAATATATACAGATATGCTACTGGGCAAGCAAACCCACGCATTATAATTAAGAAATAATAACATCAGACGATTGAGATAATTCATTAAAGTGATATATGCAACATATTCGACGGCAAATACGTAGTTGTCTAAGGAAATAAAAACAAAGAATTTAAACACAAAAGATATATTTCACTACTCTTTTACAATGAACGAAGAGCTCTAAATGACTCTTCTTACACTTTTACCTTGATAGAATAAATGAATGACATCTCACCACCTTTCCATTGAATAAGGTGCAATAAAAAGTAAATACTTAATGTTGGGATAAAGTTAAGATACAAAAGCGGACTCGAAAATATCACAACTAATAGGCTCATATGGAAACAAAGATCTAGTTAAGGCTCACAATTTATGAATGAATGATAGTTATTTCACAAAGAGATGTATTGCAAATTAACAAATGCTCAAAGATCTACTAAATCATGGCCATTATACTTATCATCAAGGAATTACCTACTTTCATTCACATCAGACAACTTTTGAACTCTGTCGCAGCTTTCTTTGTCATATACTATAATTTAATTTGAAAGTAAAATATAACCCAACAATAAGTAGAAGAATTAGAATACCTATTAGCATATGTAATATATATCAAAGAATTTCATTTAATAAATGAATCCAAAAGCACAATCTCAGATTACAGAATATAAACAAAATAATACAAAATCTGAAATTTTAGAGTTGAGGCATATCTTTCAATTGCTACATATATATATGTACAAGAGGCTTCACGTTTTGCTTGGCTGAAATCTGAAGCTTGCCTTGGCCGAAATCTGGAGTTTGACTTGGCCGAAACCTGGAGCTCGCCTCGGCTGAAATATGGAGTTTGACTTGGCCGAAATCTGGAGCTCGCCTTGGCTGAAATCTGGAGCTCGCCTTGGCTGAAATCTGGAGCTCGCCTTGGCTGAAATTTACTATAGGTTGATTGGAGGCGAGTGAATAGGAAAGGTCCATCTCTCCTGTCACGAGAGAGCGGCTTGGAGGTCTCTCTTCCTTTTTCTTGTGGCCGGCCCTAGAAGTAAATCTGTTACCAACATAGGATAAAATAGCATTATGACCCTTAATACCCTAAATCAAATGGCTGAAATCAGGCTTGGATTTTCATGCTTTATTCCCAGCCATTAGATTTAAAGTTACCTAAATGGGAGAGATGTAAAAAAACGTTAAGACAAAGATTATTTTGTATTGGAACCCTATTTACACTTCATGTGAATAATATATTATTTATTGTTTATTATATATATCTATTCATTCTATTTTCATATTTAAATTTGACTTACTATATTTATTTAATTAACTAGAAAATATATATATTTTTTATTATATTTTTTTTATTATACATATTTAAAATAATAATAATAACAATAATAATAATTATCTCAATATCTCTCCTCGACATGTGTGAAACAGTGCCGATTTGAGCGTGAATAGGCTCGTTTGAAAGATCTCGGCGACACGAACGTGCTCAAGCCATCCGTTTCTCAAAACGAGGCCTAGATCAAAAGATCACATGCATGAAACAAATATGCACGATAAAGACTCAAATACACACAAAATATATGTCAAATCATCGTTGACCCGATCACACATATTTTAAGACATGATAACAGGCAATGTGTGATCAAAAGGAATAAATTCCAAAGCCGACGATGAATTGAGGTACAAATGTGCAATTTGATCCTTCATCAAACACAACAGTGCGACATAAAGATAAGTGTATCTACCTATGAAATTCGAGTGATAAGGCCATGCAAGTGACCCATTCCAAAAAGGAGGTCAACAACATGAAAAGGTTTGAATAGCTCAAGTAACAGATAAAATTAGAAAGAGTTGCCTTAGATAGTTTGGTCACATAAAATGTCATCCTTCTGATGAATCGGTTAGGAGAGCACATGAATTAGATTTAGCTTATGTTAAGAAAATTAGAGGTAGACCTAAAAAGACTTGGTTAGAAAAGATTAGAAATGATCTTTTTTATTAGATTTAAATGATAATTTAACTCTTAACAGGACACAACGGAGAAAAAAGTTTCATGTAGCCGAGTCCACATAGTGGGATAAAGGCTTGATGTTGTTGTTGTATAATAAATCATTCTTATTTTATAAAAATTAAGTTTATTTTATTTAGGTTATATACTTTCAATAGAATGAATTTGTTCATACAAAAGATATTTGTTCATGAACATGAGATATTTGTTCAGATTTGTTGGATTGTTTGTTTATAGCATTCATGAACAAGTTTATTTATAAGAAGATCATTTTTTGAGCTTTATTCATAAACATGCACATTTGGTAACTTGAAAACACTCACTAAATATGTTCATGAACGTGTTTTTCTGTAGCTCGAAAACACTTGATGTATTCCTCAACAAGCTCCCGGTAACTGTTTGTTAGTAGACTCAGTAAGGCTTGTTTGTTAAGCTAATGAATATCTAGAAAGTAAAGTTCATTAATAGCTCGATAAGACTCATTTATTTAAAGTTCGATAAGTACAAAATGAACCAAACATGAACCGAACACAAACAAAAAACATGCATTTATCATTTTAAACGAACCAAGCTTGGACACAAATATAAAAGCTGCAATCGAGCTTGAACAAGTTCATAATAAATGAGCTCAAACATAAACAAGCACCTGTTTATCTTGTCTTGGCTCTATTCTTTTGTAGACCTACTCCCAACTACATCATATACACATCTTCACAATTCATCAGTCTCCTCAGGCCCTTATACCTCCCAAGCACATCATGTACAATATGAGGCCCTTATTACACCCTATGCACAACACAATTTATTTATTCAATTGTTCATGCCCTTATATCTCTTAGTGATTATTTCATATTTCCAGTCACATGAACATAAAAATAATAGTACTTTTAACATGTATGAATAATATCTAACAATAAGATGAGAATACAAAATTTCACATATATAATGAATGCAGTAGTATTTTTAGGAAATTATCTGTGTACACATTCAAAATTTACAAATCACAAAATCATTCATGAGCAACATTCATAGTATCATTTTGAAGCTTTTATTGTTCTATTTTGTGATTAAATTAAACATAAAAATGATTTTAAACATTTTCAGGAATTTAATAAATATTAAAAGGACTTGAAATTTTTAGCTGGTCCAATTCAGGTTATTACTGTATAATTAGTCATTACATTTATAATCAAGAATAGTCTCATCACATGCATGAACTCTGGGATTTGTAATATCCTGGATTATACTATAACTAATAAATCACATCTGATACCATCTAATCAAAATTTTAACTGTTTTTTATCGTGCATATGGCTGGCCTAAACTTGGCACTGATAATCCAATCTCTTCGTAAAAAAAGTTATTATGCTATGGCTTTTTTCGATTAACTATTTTTTTTTTTCACCTAACATTTTAGCATTCTAACATATACATATAAATCGTATAGTTTCTTGCATAGTCCTACAAATTAGCTCCGTCTTGATCCTTTCTATCAAAATGATTGAGCAAGCATGAATTTTATTGTGTAGTTTTGAATCAAACACTGTTCAATTTTTTCAATATCTTTTCACCTCTTAATGATCCGCCTCACCATCCTTTTACTACGATTTATCAGAGCTTTCTTATCTTACAGATGGTGCTGTCATGCCATCATGGTTCGATATTCATGAGATACCTATTGGTATTGTAAGTTTCTCCAGTCGACTGTACCTTAAGTTTTGCTTTCTGTTTCTTAGGGCATAATCCATTCATCTAGAGTTATTCTTATTAACCTGCATTATCCAATTATTTTCTCTATCATGCGTTAAGCATGTTAGCTATCTTATTTTGAATATGAAAGAACGATATATTGTTAATGCCAAATGATGATAGCACCACCTGCTTGGAATCACAATGGTATGAGAAATTATGTGACAACTTGCCCAAATGGAAAGAAATAATCTGCTGCTTTGTATATGACCCCACCAATATATATTCCCTTGTGTTATTTTATTTGGTTCAATGTTTTCTGATTGACGTTGTTCAGAATCACAGGCTATGCAGGTTATCCTTATGTGCTTATGCCATCTGGGCTTGCCTGTTGCATAAACTATCAGCACAGCTTGATAAGCTTATCACATGATACTATATATTCTAGTGGTGATAATTGAAAAGTTGAAAATTTCACCATTATTTGACTAGATTGTAATTGGGAATGAACTTGATTGCTCACAATAAGTCTTTTTTCGGAAATTATGCAGTCAATTTCATTGTTCATCCTTAAGTTAATTAACTTGTTTCCCAGTTAGCAAACTATTACATTACATGATGTAAGATTTGTTTTCGTCAAATCACTAATGAGCTAATTATAAATATTTGAATATATACTTGGACTTCAGATGTCAATAATTTCCCCTTATTTTATGGTGGTAAATTGATGTTGTTACAAATGGGATAAAGGATAATGAACAAGTAAAACTAGCTCTCCCTCACTAAATGCTTAAAATAAATATATTTACTCCTACAAGCATGTGTCTATCAATGCCTCATATAACATGCACCAAAACATGATAATTCTCTATTTTTTGACATCCACAAAATGGTATATTAAGAATTCTGGTAGTTGGGGACATCAGTCAAGATAATTCTCCTGAATTCTAGTAGTTGGTGATATCACTCATGATAATTCCTCTTTTGGCAATAAATGATAGGGATATATGTCACTTATTTGAAAACCAAAAAAAAAAAATCTTAAATTTTGCTATATTGATCCTAGTGTTAGATATCAATGAGGTCACCAATATTTAAATTGGGTGTGAAATTAATAAGAATGCTAAGATGGGTGAATGGTAAATGTATGAATGATCGATTGAAAAATGAGTATTTTGAGAGATGGTGGAGTAATACTTATTGAAGATAATTTTGCGAAAAATATAATTAGGTGGTTTTGGCATATGCGTATAAGAAAGGGCAAAATATGTGTTAATATAATGGATTAGTTACATTAGTGTGAAAGGAATAGGAGGAAAAATGATAGCCAGAACACTTTAATCAAGAAGCTGTGCCAAATGACTCGTGAAAATAAAATTAACACATATATTAGCGGTCAATAGAAATAAATGGAGGATGGTTCATAAAGCCATTTCCAAGTAGTTGAGATATGGCGAATATGATGAAGAATTTTTCATTTATACTACACAAGAGATGCATATGCAAAAGCAAAAAACTCATTCATGAACACAATGGATCAAGCAACATTAAGGTTTATTCTAAATTAAATAGCATTTTATTTTCAATTGTGCATAAGTTCATTAACAAACTTAAACACTTGCGCTGATATTATGAAAATATAAAATTCAAATCATGTAGGGGAGAAAGAGATGGTATGGGAGCTGGGGAATGTGTTTGCTTTTTCATGCCCATAGTCTTACAAGAATATTAATCGCCAATAGTGGTTTGTGTTCGCGTGTGTCAATATCTTTTGAAGAATTTTAGTCATGAAAGTTTTACACATAAGATCTCATATGTCCCTGTTAAAGTTATATATATATATATATATATATATATTATATAAAATCTAAATGTGGCATACAAAGGGCTGATATTTATATTACTTTAAGCACTTTTACATTTATAATTTTGCATATTAGAACATTCACGGTGGTAGAGAGATAAACAGTTTAACGTCTTAACTTTGTAGAAGATCCAACATAGACACAGATAAGATATGAGTGCAAGAATTGTAAGAGAGATTTTTATATGAAAATCTTAGAAAAGAAAAACCATAGCGACTAATCTAGTTAAAATGATTCCACTAGTGCTTGTTATTGATTACAAATATTGTTCTTCATTGAGGGAAGTCATTAATACAATGTAAAGAATATGTTATATGGTTGAAGTTGTAAAAGCCCTGTGATATGGGAGTTGTCTTTAAGAGATCATTTACGTGTTTGTTTGGTTGTGCGCCTTTGAGAAGAAAAGACCAAAGACCAAAAAATTCAATATAAATCCCAGTGCTGACATTGCGAGTCATGATGTCGACGGTGTGCATTAATTTTATAAGTGATGATGTGCATGGGCATTAGTAATGATGATAGGTGATGAAGCAAGTAGGTGTTGGTGTAGCCATGTGACAATATTCAGAACGCTGTAGAATAGAGGACTCTAGTCGAGCGATGGTTTGGCGACGATGGTTGGATAACTGTAGTAGGTGGATGGTGGTTTAATGATTGTAGTCAGATAGTGATCATGCCATGATGGTGGTTGGGTGGTAGTCCAACAATCTCGATCGGATAGTATCTCGATGATGGTGTTCGAGTAGAGATTTGAGATTCTTAGAGCATCTAAGCTCTCTTGAATCTTGACCATGTACAAACTCTATGTCCTTCCTCTCTCCTTATATAGAGAGTGAGAGCTTATTTATAGATTTTTAAAAGTGGTATGTCTCGTAAATATGGCCAAAATTCAAAACACTTTATTGGACTGTCTGTATTGATTTCCTCGATCATAGACCATTCCTTCAATATTTAAGTATTTTTATGATGCTTATTAGATTTGTCTCGTTGAGATGCTAAATTCAACTATAAGAATGTGAGATTTGGTGATCGTTAGGTCATCCAATTGATGTTTTGAAGTTTCTAATTATATCTCGAGTACTTATCCGGGCTCATTTGGACTTGAATTGAACCACCTTTTGTTTCATTGGGTTCGTCTCATCGAGACGTTCAGTTTAATTATAAGTTTGCTAAAAACAGAGTTCGGATTGTACTGAATTTAATTTCGAAAATTTCTGATCCAAATATTAATCGAGATTCATGCCCGATCAAGACGATTTTGATGAGGTATCAATAATTAAGAATAGTCATCTCAAGCATGTATTATGGGCTTTATGATATCCTTGCTGATTCTATAACTAATAAATCAACATTGATACTATAATCAAAATTCTTCCTGTTTTCTGTTGTTGATATCAGCTTTCCTAAACCTGACACTGTACTCCAATCTCT
The DNA here is from genome assembly GCA_019925795.1 of Dendrobium chrysotoxum. Classification (NCBI taxonomy): domain Eukaryota; kingdom Viridiplantae; phylum Streptophyta; class Magnoliopsida; order Asparagales; family Orchidaceae; genus Dendrobium; species Dendrobium chrysotoxum. Next base: position 51,233,122 of record CM034308.1, read on the forward strand.
TGGCAAAAATACATGTCATGCAGTGGCTTTGTTTTGATCAACTATTTTTCTTTTTCTTCTTACTTCTTGGCATTCTAAAGGATAAATTTTATAATTTGTTGCATGGGCCAACAAAGTAGCTACATCTTGATCCTCTTGCTTACTAAAATTATCGAGCAACATGATGAATTTCTTCGTGAACTTTTGAATCAAACACTGTACAATTTCCTTGATATTTTTTCACCTCTTAATGATCCGCTTTCCAGCCTTTTACTACATTTTATCAGAGCTTTCTGATCTAACAGATGGTGCAATCATTCCATGCCGGTTAGATATTCAAGAGATACTTGGGCTTCGTTTGGACGACTTTCTTAATGCTTCTTAAAGCAACTTTTTAGTACAAAATTTTTTAATTTTTTAACTAAAAAACTGCTTTAAGAAGCAGTAAGAAAGCCGTCCCAAACGAAACCTTTGTAAGTTTCTCCAATCAACTATCCCTTAAGTTTTGCTTTCAATGACTTGATGCATAATCTATCCATATGGAGTTATTCCTATTAACCTGCTTTATACAATTATTTTCTCTATCATGCATGAAGCATGGTAGCATCATATCTTATTTTGAATATGAAAGAAAGATATCCTGTTAATGCCAGATAATGACGGCACCACCTGTGTGGAATCACAATGGTTTGGGAAATGATGTACTTTCCCCCACCAATATATATTCCCTTATGTTATTTTATTTTGTTCAATGTTTACTGATTTGCATTTGTTCAGAATCACTGGTTATTCAGGTCATCCTATGTGCTTCTGCCATCTGGGCATGCCTGTTGCATAAACTGTTAGCACAGCTTGATAAGCTTATCACATGATACTTCAAATTGTAATGATGGTGATTGAAAAGTTGTAAATTCCATCATTAATTGACTAAATTGTCATTGGGAATGAACTTGATTGATCACAATAATTTTTTTTCAGAAATTATAAGGTCAATTTCTTACCATTTGTTTTGAATTTGGGCTGAAATGATGACAATTTGCTGCCTCAGTTGTGACCTTCACGTCATGAGTTTAGATCAATCGATAGCTTATTTGCCATTTAATGTTTAGTTTGCATCATTAACTCCTCCATAAACCTGCAGTGGTAGGAGCCTCTAGGAGTGGTATGTCACTTGAAGATTACAAGATCAATTTCATTTCTGATTTGTAACATAAATCATTCATTTACAATTAAATCTTTGTTCTCTTCAAACTATATAACTACGGCTTGACTAAAAGTTTAAGTATATGGTTACTTTCTTGGTTGTAATAAGAGCATAACTCAACAATATTCCATTATCAACGATGTTGTAATTGGTAATTTACTAACCTCATCACTTAAAAATGAGTTGCTGGCTATATTTATCATTGCTGTCTCTGATATTGGCCTGCCCATTCAGGCTTCACCAAAAGATGAAGGAGGAGTACTCAAAGCTGTGAAGAGTATACATTCTATAATAGACAAAGAGGTTGCTGCTGGCATAAGTCCTGAAAATATATTTATCTGTGGTTTCAGCCAAGGAGGTTGAATTCTTTAATAGTTTTATTATGATTAATGTTTTCAAATTACTTTCAAATACTTATGAATTATCATTTTTTTACCCTAGGTGCTCTTACCTTAGCTAGTGTGCTTCTATATCCAAGAACTTTGGGAGGTGGAGCTGTGTTTAGTGGTTGGATTCCTTTCAACAACACAATCAAAGAAAAAGTCTCACCTGAAGCTAGAAAGGTATTATTACACAAACCCCTATTAATTTGGTTTTTAATGAGTTTCTATTCATACTTGGATAAACCATAATGTGGGTTAGGGGTCACCAAAAACCATACACAATCTAGGAATTGCTGAACTTTATTTAATCATTTTCCCTGCCTACTGCTAAGGAAAAACAGGAGTGATGTAAGTTTTTGTTTTATAATCAAGCAAAAAATCATGTACTAAATTTTCAATTAAGAAATAATTAGAGGAAGTTTGCATAACTTCCGTTCATTGGTTGGCGTCTAATCAGTTCCATGCAATGTTTGTTGAAATTCAGGATCCCGAGCACTTAATTTTGATGGTGACAACTAATACTTACTGAGTACATATAGACTTCCGTTTGATTACAAATATTTAATCTTTGTATATGAGGACTAACATTTCAGGTCAGATGCACACTGCGAAAGATTGCTGGAGACTCAAAGTGGGTAGAATAGGATGTTGAAGAGTCTGTAATTTTTATTTCTTTATTTTTTCTTTTTGAGTCTGCCACAGAAGCATGCATGTGAAAGGAGCAACAATGCACACACACAGGGGGAGATTTTTCTTTTAAAATGATTATTTTTTTTAAACACATCGTACTGTACGATCTTGGATCGTACTGTACGATTAATTAAAATATTCAGGCTAACGGCTAATTTTCTAATGATTAAGTTTACAAACTTATCGTACTGTACGATCCATATCGTACTGTACGATAATATGTAATTGTGAAACCCTAGCCGCCAGAATAAGTTTGGTAAGTTTTCAAATTTGATTTTCTGAACTGATCGTACTGTACGATACTATTCGTACTGTACGATTAATTAAAACTTGCCAAAATTATCTCCCTAATCAGGAAATAAACGTTGGTTTCTAATTTATATGTCGATCGTACTGTACGATCGTATATCGTACTGTACGACTGACAGAGACGATTTCATTCGTCCCAGAGATCGTACCAGACGAAACCAAGGTTTTTTGTTCTGTTCGTCCTGGACGATATTCATATCGTACAGGACGATATCAAGAAATGTACTGATCGTACTGTACGACTGGTGGAGTGCTGGACAATTGCCAGAGACGATTTTCTTTGTCCCAGCTATCGTACCAGACGATCCCAAGAATTTTTGAACTATTCGTACTGGACGATATTCCTATCATACAGGACGATATCATGAAAAACACTATTCGTACTGTACGATTAAATGAGTGCTGGACGATTGTCAGAGACGAGTTCTTTCGTCCCGAGGTTCGTCCCACAGTTCGTCCCGTACGAACAGTACGAATCAGTAGTATCGTACTGTACGATATGAATAAAATTCGATACCTGTTCGTCTGTACTCGTACTGGACGGAGCTGTAATTGTACTGATCGTACTGTACGATTATAAATCGTACTGTACAAACAGAAACACAAAAGTTGAAACTTTTAGGGTTTTCTGAAGCCTGATATAAAAACAACATATAATTTTCTTTAGGGAGTTGTTGATCAATCCTTTGCTGTGAGAGGCTTGGAGGAAGAAGGGGATTCGTAGAGAGAAGTTTTTGGAGAGATCTAGAGCTTGAGAGAGGAAGGTGAAGGTGAGCTTGAGCGTGAGGGAGAAGTAGTGTGAGGGGATCACACGGTGGCTCCAAGCTAGCTGCATGCTTTGCTCCTCTTGTGGCTTTGGAAGCTTCAAGAAAGTTCTCGAGGGAAGAATCACTTCAAGATCAACATCGCCAAGGTACTCTGCCATCTCCAGGAGGGAGAAAAAGGAGAAGGTCCGCTGCCGTCACCAGGAGGGTGACATAGCGTTTGGTATTCCGCCGCACCGAGGGAGGTGAAAGTGAGTATTGTAAAGGCTTCTCCGCCTTGCTGTGGGGGCAAAAGGAGAGTCAACTTTTATTAGTGCAAATCCCAGAGTAGAGGACTCCGGGGAGTGGACGTAGGTCAAGTGACCGAACCACTATAAAAATCTCTGGTGTGTTTTTTCCTGTTTACCGCACTTTATTTTTCATGCTTTAAATTTGTGCGTTTTAAATTGCTTGGTGAAAAATTAGTATTCAAATATCGTAGTGTAAAATCTAAATTGAATTGTCAATTTCGTAGTTGTGAACGTTGTATTTGCTTCCGCACGTTAGTCGTTAAATTATGTTTTGAAAATACAAAAAAAATTAGAACTCTTGTGTAGGGTTAATTTTTTAAAATACCAATTCACCCCCCCTCTTGGCGCATCTCGTACTTTCAAGTGGTATCAGAGCGGGGTTTCAAAATAGTGTTTTAGAAAACCTAGAAACGTAAGATCCATGGCTCAATTTGGTAACCGTAACACTACGGAGGGTTATTCCATAACTCGTCCACCTTTGTTTGACAACATACCGTTTGATTTTTGGAAAATACGCATGTCTACATTTTTACAGTCTTTAGACTATCGCATGTGGTTGTTAGTCCAAGAAGGTTATTCTGCACTGTTTCGTATGTTGAATGGAGTTAAAACTGAACTGTCATTTAATGAATGGAGCATTGATGATAGAGAATTTGCACAACTAAATGCTAAATGTCTAAACTGTTTCTTTTGCGCATTAAAATCAGAAGACTATATGCGAGTATCAACGTGTACTACTGGTAAACAAATTTGGGACAAACTGTGTATCACGTACGAAGGAACTAGTGAGGTCAAACAATCTAGGTTGAACATACTGTTACATGATTACGAACTATTCCGCATGAAACCTAGTGAAACTATAACTGACATGTACACTCGATTCACCTAGATTGTAACATCACTGCATGCTTTAGGAAGAGAGTTGTCTAACTCGGAAAAAGTAAACAAAATACTGCGATGTTTGCCTAGCTCATACGATGCTAAAATCACTGCAATAACTGAGTCAAAAGACCTAAATGTTTATTCTATTGATAATTTGCTTGGGTCACTCATTGCCTACGAGCAAGGAGTGAGTCAACGACAAAGTGATGCAGGTGAAAAGAAAAAGGAGCGAGCAGTGGCTTTAAAAGCAAACAATTCTGAAAGTGACAGCTCAGCAGCGGAGGAAGATGACGACATAGCTTTGATGACTCGTCAGTTCAAAAATTTTCTGAAAAGAAAGCAGCGCCATCATCAAAGCAATTGGAACAAAGGTAAGAACTCAAAGTATACTAAGGTTGCATCTGAAACAATTTGCTTTGAGTGCATGAAACCCGGTCATCTCCGAGCTGATTGCCCCAACATCAAAACTCATCAAACCAAGGAGAAGGGTGAGGAAAGATCTAAGTTCAAGAAGGGCAAGTTTAAGACTCAGAAAGCTTTTTGGGCCGACTCTGCCTCAGAATCATCGGAAGAAGAAGCAGAGGAGGAGGTAACGAATCTGTGTCTTATGACTAATGATAATCTTGATCAATCAGATCAAGATGAGGTATGTCAACTGTCTTACGATGAACTGCTTGTTATTTCTGAAAAAATCCATGACTCGTATAGAAAATTAAAGAAAAAGCATGTTAGTCTTAATACTGAGCTTAGTACTTTACAAAAGGAGCATGCTAGTGTAGTAAAGAATTTTTCTGACTTAGATAAAGATCATATGTCGTTGCTTGATGAATACGATGCATTAAACAAGAAGCATATTGAGTTAAACACTGCACACGAAACCTTGAAATCATCATATGTTGAATTAGATAATGCATTTAAGGAACTAGAAGAACTATCAGGGGAACTTAGTAGTAGCGAGCATGCATTGAGATTCAAATATGCTAGTCTTAACCAAGAGAACAAATTCTTAAATGAAAAACTTCATGCATATGAGAATAACAAAAAACCTCCCACGTGTGCTGAATTCTTTCAGCCTCCACCATGTGAATCATCTCATTCAAAACCAGCACGGCATGCATCATCCAAACCCAGAAATAGGCACTACCACCCTCGTAGATTAGTGAACCCATTTCCAGGTGTTAGATGTTATTCTTGTGGCATGCTAGGTCACATAGCTCGCACGTGCTCAATTCACTATAGGACACATCTAGTGTGGAGACCAAAATCGCAATCATCACAGCATAACATGCATACATTTTATTCATATAAGTGTGATGTGGAACCCAAACTCACTTGGGTTCCCAAAGCTAATCCATGATTGACATTGTAGGGATGCTCTCACAAAAGACCTAGTGAGAGCATGTGGTACCTGGACAGTGGCTGCTCAAGACACATGACTGGAGACATGAAGCAGTTCGTGACACTGGAGGCCAGGTCAGGAGGCAAGGTAACTTTGGGAGACAACACCACCAGAAAAGTGATGGGCTCAGGTAACATTGGAAATACTAAAAATTTAATTATTGAGAATGTACTTTTAGTGGATGGTTTAAAGCACAATCTTTTAAGTATAAGTCAACTATGTGACAAGGGTTTTGATATAAACTTTTTGTCTAACAAATGCATGATTAGTTTAAATGATTCACTTGTGTTAGAAGGAAAACGTATAAACAATATTTACATGTTAGACTTGAACTACATTGAAACCTCAAATTCCTTGTCTGAAAACAATAGCAGATGACTCTTGGCTATGGCATAGGAGACTATGCCATGCTAGTATGAAAACACTTAGGAACATCACTCAGAAAGACTTAGTTAGAGGCATACCAAAGTTAGACTTTACTAAGGACCATCTTTGTGATGCTTGCCAATTAGGAAAACAAGTTAAATCTTCATTTCATACAATCAAGGATATCAGCACCACTAGGCCACTAGAAACTCTCCACATGGACCTCTTCGGACCTGTTAGTACAGCCAGCCTAGGAGGGAAGTTGTATGGGTTTGTAATAGTAGATGACTACTCTAGGTTTACTTGGGTGAAATTCCTAGCTCATAAGAGTGAGTCATTTGAAGAATTTAGAGTTTTCTCCACTTGGATTCAAAGGAAATTAGGATGTGTAATTTCAACAATTCATAGTGATCACGGTGGGGAATTTGAGAATGATAAGTTTGAATCGTTTTGTAAAGAGATTGTAATAGAACATAATTTCTCTGCCCCTAGAACTCCTCAGCAAAATGGAATAGCAGAAAGAAAGAATAGAACTTTAGTTGAAGCTGCTAGGGCTATGTTAGCTGAATACACTCTCCCTAGATACTTTTGGGCAGAAGCAGTAAATACCGCATGCTATGTATTAAATAGGGTAAATGTTAGATCCAAACTTAATAAGACACCCTATGAGTTGCTTAAGGGTAGGACACCTAATCTTTCCCACTTACACGTTTTCGGGTGCAAATGCTTCATCCTAATCAATGGCAAGTCACCCTTAGGAAAGTTCGATCCTAAATCTGATGAAGGGGTTTTCCTAGGCTACTCATCTGTAGGTAAAGCCTATAGAATATTCAATAAGAGAACCCTAGTAGTAGAAGAGTCCACTCATGTAGTATTTGATGAATCCAATAAGACATCTGAACCTAATCATGAAGAAGAAGTTGAGGTTATACGGGGAGTAGAAATCATTACCATAGAGACTAGAGCGGAACCTCAGGAACATCTGCCTAAAGATTGGAAATTTTCTTCTAGTCATCCTAGAGAGCTGATCTTAGGAGACCCATCAGAAGGGGTAAAAACTAGGCATGGACTTAGGAAAGAGGTTAGCCATTCTGCATTCATATCTATGATTGAACCCACGAGTATAGATCAAGCCTTAGGAGATGAATTTTGGATCCTAGCAATGCAAGAAGAGTTGAACCAATTCGTTAGGAATGATGTATGGGAGTTAGTCAAAAGGCCTAAAGAGCAAAGTGTGGTTGGAACTAAGTGGGTCTTTAAAAATAAGATGAATGACTCAGGAATAGTAGTAAGAAACAAGGCTAGGCTAGTAGCGAAGGGGTATAACCAAATTGAAGGAATAGATTTTGAAGAAATCTTTGCTCCAGTAGCTAGACTAGAAGCCATCAGGGTACTGTTAGCTTTTGCTTGTTTTAGGGATTTTAAGCTGTATCAAATGGATGTAAAGAGTGCCTTCCTGAATGGAGTAATCAAGGAAGATGTGTATGTGGAGCAACCTCCGGGGTTTGAAAACTCACAATTTTCAAACCACGTGTTCAAACTGAAAAAGGCACTGTACGGATTAAAACAAGCACCTAGAGCCTGGTATGAAAGACTTAGTACATTCCTACTAGATAGAGGCTTTGTAAAGGGTAGTGTGGACACCACCTTATTTTTGAAGAAGGTAGGAGTTGAAGTACTCATTGTTCAGATTTATGTAGATGACATATTGTTCGGATCGACGGAGAAAAACCTATGTAATGAATTTTCAAAAACAATGAGCGACGAGTTTGAAATGAGCATGATGGGTGAACTTAGTTACTTCCTTGGATTTAGTGTAAAACAAACGGAAGGTGGAACGTTTCTTAGCCAGTCTAAGTACGTCAACGATATTTTGAAAAAATATGAAATGGACAATGCTAAGGCTATGAATACACCCATGAGCTCTAATATTCAATTGGATAAAGATCCCAGTGGGAAGTCTGTAGATCAAAAGAGGTATAGGAGAATAATTGGATCGCTTCTCTATCTGACTGCCAGTAGATCAGACATAATGTTTAGTGTGTGTCTCTGTGCCCGTTTTCAAGCTGACCCGAAAGAATCTCACATGACTGCTGTCAAAAGAATTCTCAGATATCTTCTAGGCACCCCGAACTTAGGAATTTGGTATCCTAGACACAGCACTTCTTTTGAAATCTTAGGATACTCCGATTCAGACTTTGCAGGTTGTAAGGTAGATAGAAAAAGCACTTCTGGCACTTGTCAATTCATTGGACAATCATTAGTTTCATGGTCCAGTAGGAAGCAAAATTCAGTAGCCCTATCCACCGCCGAAGCGGAATATATAGCGGTAGGTAGCTGTGTTGCACAAGTGTTGTGGTTAAAACAACAGTTTGTAGATCTAGGACTACCTGTAGGAACGATTCCGATCATGTGTGACAACACTAGCGCAATTTGCGTATCCAAAAATCCAATTCAACACTCACGAACCAAACATATAGACATTAGACATCATTTCATTAGAGATCATGTAGCCAAAGGAGATATTGAACTGCACCACGTTGCTACTGAAGATCAATTGGCGGACATTTTCACAAAACCATTAGGCTATGACACATTTAGCACTCTACGAACCAAATTAGGTGTCATAGACATTCACGCCTAATGTAACAAAAAAAAAAACAAAAAAAAAAAAAAACAAAATTTTGTGGTTGATTTGTTTTTTGTTAAAATTAAAAAAAAAAAAAAAAAAAACAAACAAAAAAATTGGATTCCTGATCCTCTTCCCATGTTGCTCACAAACCTTGATCTTCTCTGACAATCGTACTGTACGATACACTATCGTACTGTACGATCAGGTTCCAATCACTCAAATCTCAGCCGTCCATTCCCATTCACGGTCCAGATCTTTCATGTCTTATACCCATCGTACTGTACGATTCACCACTCGTACTGTACGATAGTAATTATTGGTCATCGTACTGTACGAACATACCAATCGTACGGTACGATCCACGTGTCAAACGGATTAGGACGAATTTAAATCGGCCGGTACGAAAATTATTGCCCATCGTACTGTACGAACACCTGTTCGTACTGTACGAACACTTTTGGTCAAAAGTCATTCAGACGACTCGTTGGGACGAACGCCTTACACTCACGTTCGTACAGTACGATACTGATCGTACTGTACGATTTGACTCACTTTTCTGAAAAGTCGTCCAGACGACATTATTACACATATCGTACTGTACGATGATAAATCGTACTGTACGATATCCCCCAAATTCTATAAAACGGGAGGAATTCCTTGCCATTTCTCCTCACCTTCAATCACTCTGAGTTTCCTCACTCATACACTCCTTTCTTCCAAAATGTCTGGGTCCAGTAAGCGCGGTCGTATGATTGTCGGGAGCTCTTCCTCCTCTCGGCGCTTCGACGATCGTTTTCTCTCCGCTGCGGACGAGAAAGCGTATATCAAAATCAAGGAGGCAAAGTTCACTCCCTCCCGCATGCTCAATCAGGCCGCCCTAAATTTTGAGGTGATGAATCTGTTCGCCTCCACTAGCCTTCAATTCCTTCTGACTCTTGCTTTTCCGTTTCACTCTGAACTCTTGTTTGAGTTTTTTGCAAATATCCGAGTCGACCTTGAAAACACTACCTTCACATCTTATGTTTGTAAACAGAATGTCATTATCACCGTCAACGACATTGCTGAGCACATCGGGCTGTCCACTGACGCCCCTCGTCCCCAATCCATGATCTCCCACGACTATGATTGGACGTCCGTAAATATGACCCTTAGAGGTGTCCCCTCAAATCAACACCTACCACTGGTCCAAACCTTAAATCAAAATGCCCGCGTTATCCAGCATGTCCTACGCACATCTATTATACCTAAGGCTGGAGATCGCATCCATATTACTCCCCTACTGTCTGTCGTCACCTATCTCATTATGTCGGGCACAAAATTCAATGAAGCCCAAATGGTGTTTGACTACATTCATACCTTGTCTGCCTTCCGCTATCCCGGTGCCCGTCGTAAATTGAACCTGGCCTTAGAGCATGTCATAGGCTACATTCTAGATGCAAAATACCAGCTTCATTATCCGCTCCCTCCTGATCACCTTCCTATCTTCTACTCGGATGCCTCCTTTCGTATCCTGTTCCATCGGGGGGCCGCTCCCGCCGATCCCGAGTTTGATGACGAGGAGGCTGCTGCTCCTGCTGACGCACCTCCGCCACCACCAATCCAACCACCTGGCCTTGCTCCTCCCGACTACCCTCACGACGACATTATTCGACGACTTGATCGTCTGGAGACTCGGTTGGATGCTCACATTGCTCAGCAGCATCAGGAGCATGACACGGATATGAAATGGTTTAGGGAGCGCTTCCAATCGATCGATCACCAGTTCGCCTCCCTTCATCAGTACCACCAGCTGTTTCCCGACCCTCCACCACCACCTCCGGATCAGGATCCAGATTTTTAGATTGTTGTAGTTGTTTCTATTTTCTGTTTGTTATCAGTGTACTTGTTTTTTCTTTTTTCTTCCCTTTTTGGTGTTGTCAAAAGGGGGAGACTTTTCTGTGTGTTCTGTATTATATTTTTACTTACTATTAATGTTATTGGTTGTTTATGCTATCACTTCATTTTTTTTATTGTTGTTTTATTTATGTTATAATAAAAAAAAAATATTTTTGTTTCTTCTCCTCCTATTTAAAAATTAATAAGCTACTCTTCTGAGGGGGAGTTAAAGAAGTCAGAACATCTGTCCGTCAGAAAATATTATTTGACACCATCAAAAAGGGGGAGATTGTTGAAATCCAAGATCCCGAGCACTTAATTTTGATGGTGACAACTAATACTTACTGAGTACATATAGACTTCCGTTTGATTACAAATGTTTAATCTTTGTATATGAGGACTAACATTTCAGGTCAGATGCACACTGCGAAAGATTGCTGGAGACTCAAAGTGGGTAGAATAGGATGTTGAAGAGTCTGTAATTTTTATTTCTTTATTTTTTCTTTTTGAGTCTGCCACAGAAGCATGCATGTGAAAGGAGCAACAATGCACACACACAGGGGGAGATTTTTCTTTTAAAATGATTATTTTTTTTAAACACATCGTACTGTACGATCTTGGATCGTACTGTACGATTAATTAAAATACTCAGGCTAACGGCTAATTTTCTAATGATTAAGTTTACAAACTTATTGTACTGTACGATCCATATCGTACTGTACGATAATATATAATTGTGAAACCCTAGCCGCCAGAATAAGTTTGGTAAGTTTTCAAATTTGATTTTCTGAACTGATCGTACTGTACGATACTATTCGTACTGTACGATTAATTAAAACTTGCCAAAATTATCTCCCTAATCAGGAAATAAACGTTGGTTTCTAATTTATATGTCGATCGTACTGTACGATCGTATATCGTACTGTACGACTGACAGAGACGATTTCATTCGTCCCAGAGATCGTACCAGACGAAACCAAGGTTTTTTGTTCTGTTCGTCCTGGACGATATCAAGAAATGTACTGATCGTACTGTACGACTGGTGGAGTGCTGGACGATTGCCAGAGACGATTTTCTTCGTCCCAGCTATCGTACCAGACGATCCCAAGAATTTTTGAACTATTCGTACTGGACGATATTCCTATCGTACAGGACGATATCATGAAAAACACTATTCGTACTGTACGATTAAATGAGTGCTGGACGATTGTCAGAGACGAGTTCTTTCGTCCCGAGGTTCGTCCCACAGTTCGTCCCGTACGAACAATACGAATCAGTAGTATCGTACTGTACGATATACATATCGTACTGTATGATATGAATAAAATTTGATACCTGTTCGTCTGTACTCGTACTGGACGGAGCTGTAATTGTACTGATCGTACTGTACGATTATAAATCGTACTGTACGAACAGAAACGCAAAAGTTGAAACTTTTAGGGTTTTCTGAAGCCTGATATAAAAACAACATATAATTTTCTTTAGGGAGTTGTTGATCAATCCTTTGCTGTGAGAGGCTTGGAGGAAGAAGGGGATTCATAGAGAGAAGTTTTTGGAGAGATCTAGAGCTTGAGAGAGGAAGGTGAAGGTGAGCTTGAGCGTGAGGGAGAAGTAGTGTGAGGGGATCACACGGTGGCTCCAAGCTAGCTGCATGCTTTGCTCCTCTTGTGGCTTTGGAAGCTTCAAGAAAGTTCTCGAGGGAAGAATCACTTCAAGATCAACATCGCCAAGGTACTCTGCCATCTCCAGGAGGGAGAAAAAGGAGAAGGTCCGCTGCCGTCACCAGGAGGGTGACATAGCGTTTGGTATTCCGCCGCACCGAGTGAGGTGAAAGTGAGTATTGTAAAGGCTTCTCCGCCTTGCTGTGGGGGCAAAAGGAGAGTCAACTTTTATTAGTGCAAATCCCGGAGTAGAGGACTCCGTGGAGTGGACGTAGGTCAAGTGACCGAACCACTATAAAAATTTCTGGTGTGTTTTTTCCTGTTTACCGCACTTTATTTTTCATGCTTTAAATTTGTGCGTTTTAAATTGCTTGGTGAAAAATTAGTATTCAAATATCGTAGTGTAAAATCTAAATTGAATTGTCAATTTCGTAGTTGTGAACGTTGTATTTGCTTCCGCACGTTAGTCGTTAAATTATGTTTTGAAAATACAAAAAAAATTAGAACTCTTGTGTAGGGTTAATTTTTTAAAATACCAATTCACCCCCCCTCTTGGCGCATCTCGTACTTTCAATGTTCCCTTCTGATCTGCTAGCAGACCTTTTATTCCTAGAGGCAATCACATATATAACGTTCAAATCTTGATTATTTATAAACCCAAAACCTTTCGATCTCTATTTTTTAAATCCTCACCTAAATATCAAAATTCAGAACAAAACTTCAACCAGCATTTTGTTGCTTCTCTTAAATTTTCCATTATTTGATCATGTTACGTGTAAATTCGTGTATTCAGTAGTTAAAAATGATATGGGTGTTAGTTTTGTAAATAAATAAGATTTTGGTGGTATGTAAGACTCCTCTTCATGGTTTTTTAAGAGTAGTATCTCCTGTGGCAGTTCTATTATTTTGGTGATTAGTTGAAGGCTCTAGCACTCTTCTTTCTGAGTTTAAACTGTATATTTATAGTATAATGAAATTGATTCTTCTGGATCAATTCCTTGTAGCTTGCTGATGATTCTTGTTAATTCTGGTATCTTTGGAGTTCTTTAAAATCTTGCCATAATTGAATCTCATAAAAAATAGGGCTAGAAAACAAGTTTGGACTAGCTGTGCCTTAAGAAAAAAAAAAAAACAACGAATTTTAGAAGAACTTGCAAGATTTAATTACGCTTGTGAGAAATATAATATTGTTAATAAAACTGTCACAAATTTTCAACTTCTACGGACATCAGCAAATTACTTGTACTGAGATTTTAATGGTAATTGTTATGCTTTCATAAATCATCAGACGAATTTAGTTTGATTAAAAATGATAATTTAGTGGTCAATGTTTGGTCTTCAAAAATTATCAAATTGATCCCTTTTTTTTAGGTGTGTCAATATATGACACGACCCAAAAATTCTGGGTTCAAACCGACTTGTTTAACAAATGGGTCAGATTCAGGTGTGTCAATATATATACATCGGATTGGGTTCGAGTTATCCCACAAACTCGAAAATAACCCGTTTGACCTGCCCTCACTCGGTCAGATCTTGCCATTCCTGTCGCGCTTGCCTGCGCTCTCACTCACCTACTTGCACTCGAGGGTTAGCAAGATGGGTCATGTCGGTTAGGTTGGTGCTGGGTTGGGTTCTGGTCTAGATTTTATCTCGTTTGGACAAACAGGTTGGGTTCGGGTTGGAGGTGTTAAGAGCAGGTTAATTTCGGATTTGACCTGAATCCGACCCAAAAATCTCTTTTGACACCCCTATTTTTTAGAGGAAACTTGAGTTGGGAATTGAATATAGTTTATTGTGATAATATTATTTACTTTGAAATAATTTTTTTTGGGGTTTAATAAAAGGTTTAAGCTCTCTCTTTTATGAAACATTGGATTTGTTCTATTGAGTTAATAGAATGCACTTTTATGCCTTTCATATTCTTATGATCTACTCATCATATATAATCATTATCCTCATCCCAACCCCTACTATTTGGGACTTCAGAATTCCTCCACCACTTATTTATGTAACTGTTAATCATATTTTGTGTAATTTTTTTGTTGCACAGCCTTCATAGTCATATTATCTCTCCTACACTCATTTTTCTTATACTTTCACTTAAATTTTATTTGGCAATCTGATTTGTGCATCTTCTAACGAAGTTTTAAATGTTAAATCACAGAAGGCTATTCTTCTTTTTTTTATTCCTTCAATTTGTGTAATTCTCTCTCTCTCTCTCTCTCTCTTATATAATCATTTCTCAATTCATTTTTTATAATTTTTCAAAATTGTCCATTTCAATTAAATTACTGTGGCCCACATTTCAATATATCTTTTTCTAGTATCTTATTGCAAAGCATTATTTGCTGGTCTACTGACTTGGCCTCTGAGGTTTTGCAGACGCCAATATTGTGGTCCCATGGAATGGCTGATCCAACTGTCTTATTTGAGGCTGGTCAGGCAGCCCCTCCATTTATGGAAGATATTGGCATGCAATGTGAATTTAAGGTAAATATGTCCCCTACCTCCCTTATTAATTCTGGGTAGGTTGATCATTAATTCCTCTATATTAGATCCATATGTATATATACTGATTAAGTTCACCATTAAGTCTTAAAACTAAATAAGGGCTAGTTGGTGGTAATGCATGTAAGGCTTTCAATCCCTGCTTACCTGCAGCGACAGGAAAGTAAATTTTTTTTGGGACATTTAGGCCAATGAAAGCAAACTCACACACACATTGCGTACACAAAGATTCGAACACAAGACCTCTTAATTGATAGCCTAAGCTCTCAACCAACAGGCCAAGATAAGCGGTGTACAGAAAAGTAAATTCACAGCATTCATTCTGTTGCTTTCAGCATTCGCATAAATTTGCGAGTGGGAAAATTTCTTTTTTAAAGAAATGCTTTGAATCAGAAATGCAGACTCAGCTGACAGTAAGTTCCTTGTTTCATTTACTGCCATCCAACAGTTTGCTGCAGCAGTTAATTGGCAGCTACGAAGTCACACTAAACTTTAATGAAAAAATTGATCAATTTTTTCAGTTAAAATAAAATTTTAAATTATTAGATTTATTTAAAAATTTCTGGAATATAAGACTTTGATTATTTTTAAGTATTTGTATTTATTTTATAAGAAATTTAGTTGTTTTGAGACTTAGGCTTCAAGTTTGGGATAGTTTTTTTATTGTTTCTAAAATAATTTTTTATTAAAAAATTTTTTGAATTAAAATTTTTTGTACTAGAAAGATAGTTTAAAAAATATTTAAAAAATTGTCTCAAATAAATCCTTAGACTTTATTGGAGCTGATTTTTTACTGTTTTTTAAAGTAGTTTTCTAGCACAAATTTCTTAAACTAAAAAATTGTGTACTAGAATACTGTTTTATAAAGCAGTAAAAAAGTTGTCCCAAATGAAGTCTTATTTTTGATTTTTTTTTTCAAAATGTAAATGTGTTTAAAGTCTTGGGTAGCTGTTAAATTCTTTTTATTTATTTATTTAATTTTTTGCAGGCTTATCCAAATCTTGGCCATTCTATTAGCACCGAAGAACTCAAGTCGCTTGAATTATGGATCAAGGGTCGGTTAGGGAGTTCTTCATGATAGTTTTATGATTTTTTAGTAATTCTGATTGTAGCTGCTAAAAGACCAAATTTAAAATGCATGTATTTAAAAACTATATTAGTTGTTTTTCTGTATGCAGATGAATATATGTTAAAACAATTCTTTGTTTGTTATGATACATTTCAAAACGAGGGAGAGCACGGACAGAGATAATGATGGGCGGGCGGTAGGTGATAGTGGGCGTGGTGTTGGGCCATCGAGGTGAGTGGTGGGGGTGGCAAGTGATGATACTAGGCAGTCAAATGTAGGTGCAATGACCGTTTTTGTGGGTGGAGGGTGATGATGATGGTTGTCGGTGGTCTAATCAGGTACAGCACGATATTTCAAAATCACTTGATTTGGATATTTTTCAAATGCAGGAAAGATCTGTTTTGAGGTGTTTTAAATTCCTTAAAATCTTCTAAGAACTATTCTTCAAATCTTATGAGAACTGTTCTTCACACTCTTGAGAGTTAATTTATGATATTGTTAATCGGGATGTCATCACATCTTTGTTTTATAATATCATTGCATGTCATGTTAAGATTGAATATGAATTAGGTATGTGATCAAATGTTAATTCATTTTGTTGGCTTCTTTAATAAGAAAAATTAGTTTCATATAAGATTCATTATTGATATGCACCAAAAATTCATTTAACACGAGTACTGATACAAACATTTGAATTAGAAACTTTTACGATTGATTTACATAAAATTTGTTCTTAAAAATTTTAGTTAGTTAACGACCACTTTAAATTGATTATTAAAAGCTCAAAATTTGAAGAGAAGCATGCTGTGAGAGCAAATTTGGGTGCAAAGTAATAAGTTTTTTTTTTTTTTTGGTGCAAAGTAATAAGTTTAGTGAAATGTGTGAAGTATATTAGGGTTTATTTGAAAAGATTGTAGTTTTTTAATTATTGTGAATATTATTTATTAAAATTATTTGAGTTATTGAAATTAGTCATTACTATATAAATATTAGAATATATATTTAATATTTATGATAGAAATTTATACATTTTATTAGTTTAATATATTCTCATTATAGAGAATATTCTATTTTATTATATTTCTATTATTGCTCTATCATCTTGCGTTTATACAGTCATATTTGTATTGGCATTATAATTCGAATCAATAAATATGCTGCCTTTTATAATTTCTAAAAATTTTAAAAAAAGTTTCTTATGGAACATTCAGTATTTTCTTATCACCACCATATTTTAGTAGATCTCGTTATAAAAAGTTAATTCTCACCTCAAAATATTCTAAAAATCAACAAAAAATAATAGCCGAAATGCCATTGTGACATTGATATGAATAGCAAAATAGTAAAATAGCTAATGCAAACAGACCCTTCAACTCACTTTTCTATCTTGAAAATCAAATTGAGTTGATTTAATAAACTAATCTAATTTTGTAAAAGTAGGACTATTTGTATAATCAATTGATTTCATCAATATTGAATTAGAATTGAATAAAAAATATTACATATGAATATTCTAATATATATTGCTTTAGGACCAAATTGGCTGCCACTCCTACAGATTTCCTATGCAAGGGATCTGCAACCAAATTTCTTATGAGCTCTAACAACCTTTTTTGTCGTAAATTTAGCTCATTTTGAGTGAAAATATACTTTAGACTCTCATGGTTGGTATATATTTCACATCTGAAATCATACATATAATGCAACCATATTTTTAATGCAGATACAATCACTACTAACTCCAAATCATGAGTTAGATAATTCTTTTCATGTGGCTTCAATTGCCTGGAAGCATAAGCCGCCACTTTTCCATCCTGCTATAACACATATCTCAGGCTCTTCAAGGAAGCATCACTGAATACTTGGAATCTTTCTAAACTTGATGGGATGGTGAACACAGGGGCTGACACCAGACACTCCTTCACCTTGTAGAAAATCTCTTCACACTCTGGTCAAATGACATGGCCGTTTGATTCAATCTTGTCAGAGGGATAACAATCTACGAAAAACTTTTGATAAACTTTTTATAATAATCTTCTAAGGATCACAGATGTTAGTCTTGGCCAATTAACTTCGCCTGCACCTATTGAGGATCTATAAAGCCCTCCTTGCTCATTATATTCCTAAAAAAAGTAATAGAACTCAACCAAAACTCTCACTTTGAGAACTTTGCATACAACTTTCATTGCATCAACATCTCGAGAGTCAACCTCAAATGGAATGCATGCTCCTTTTCATACTTTGAATACACTAAAATATCATCGATGAACACAAAAATAAATTGATCTAAGTAATCCCTGAATACTCGATCCATAAACACTGACGGTGCATTTGTCATGTCAAATGGCACTACTAGAAACTCATACTACCTATATCTAGTGCTGAAAGTCATCTTCGCCACATCCTCAGCCTTTACTCTCAATTGGTGATAGCCTAATCTCAAATTAGAAAATATAGTTGCACCTTCCAACTTATCAAATAAATCATCTATACTGGATAATGAATGCTTGTTCTTCACCGTCATCTTATTTAGCTCCCGATAATCTATACACATCCTTAAAGATCCATCTTTCTTCTTTATGAATAGCATAGAAGCTGCACAAGGAAACCCACTCGGTCCGATAAAACTACTAGCTAACGGCTCTTGCAATTGGACTTTCAACTCTTGCAATTTTCTCGATGTTATTCTATAAGTAGTTCTCTTTATCGAATCATACCTGACAACACTTCAATACAAAACCTTACCTCCCTCTCCAGAGGCAATCTTGATAACTATTTGGGGAATACATCGAGAAAATTCCTTACTAGTGGAACATTTTTAAGGCCTTTTACAGATTTATTCAAATCTCTCATATAAGCTAAAAATGCAAAATTTCCTTTTATTGTGACTTGGGCTAATGAGTTTTTATTTTGATGATAACAAATATTATGACTCACATCTCCTAGTATTTGCAATGTATATTTGTTTATGTGTATACTAACATTTCAGGAACAGCATGTCCCTTCCAACAAAGATTCAAGGCTTAAGAATGGGTATAATAGGCTATGATGTGATGATATTTATAATTTTCATTGATGTATTATTTAATTTCTTGAGTCAAGTCCTGTAAGGGTGTATGCTCACTTGTGACCATACACACACACACTCAGGGGGAGTGAGATCTAGTCAAAACTAGAAGTTTAACTTTTGAAAAAATCGTACTGGATGATCTGTTCATTAAACTAATCATCCTAGATGATCCAATACGATCTCAAAATCCTAGCCGCCATAATAATTTAGGTAAAGATTTAAGATTCAGTTTTTGGTCTAATCGTCCAGGATGATCCATATCGTACTGGACGATCTATGATAATGTTGCCTAAATTAATCATTTGATTATTCATTCAAATATGCATAATTTAATATTCTGAACATCTTGGACGATATGTATATTGTACTGGATGATTTGCATAAAATTTGTAATAATCGTCCCGGACTATCCTAGGATCATCCAAGACTATCAGGTCAAATTCTGCACATCATCTTGGATGATCCTACGATTATCCTGGACGATCTTTGGCGATAGAATTGAGTTTTTATGGTTTTCTGAAGCTGTCTTTTAGAGCACATCGTCTTGGACGATCCTGCGATCATCCTGGACTATCTTTGCTGCTAGAATTGATTTTGAAGGGTTTTTGGAGCTCTCTATTTAAGCTTTCTCAAGGCACTTGATAAATGTCTCTGGCAGCCATTGAGGCTTTATTTCTTCTGGAGAAAACTTGAAGAGAGAGCTTGAAAGGGAGAGAGGAAAGGGTGGAGTTTGAGAGGGAGAAGAGCCTTGGAAGGGGGATTTTTGAGGGAGTGTGAGGGGGTTCACAAGGTTGTTCTGGCAAGCTTGCACCTAAGTACCATCAGATTCAAGGGTTGTCTCGAGGAAAGTTTTGGGTAGAAGAAGATCTCTTTGGTGTCAAAGGACCCGGCTACTTTGCCGCACCGGGGAAGGTGGAAGTGATTTTGTAAGGGCTTCTCCGCCTAGCTGTGGGGGCTAAAGGAGAGTCACTAAAGATGTAGTGTAATACTCGGAGGGTGTCTCCTAGGAGTGGACGTAGGTCAGGTTGGACCAAATCACTATAAATCTGGTGTGTTCTTTCTAATTATTTTCCGTATTTTATTTTACTGTGATTAATTGCTTGGGTGAAATCTGTGATTGATCTTTTCATTATTAATTTAATTCATTTCCACTTCAAGATATAAAAAGATATTTCTTTTTATTAAAGAAGTTTTTAAATATCTAATTCACCCCCCTCTTGGTTAGCCTCGAGACTAGTTCATAAGGGCTTAACACCCCTCACAAACTTTCACCTTTCCCCTATGCCTTATTCACTTGCAATACAGAAATCAGGGATGATAAGACATTCCTAGCACCCAAAATATAAAATAACTCCCCATCAACACATAATCTCACCTACTTCTATACTTGCTCAATTAATTCATACCCACAATCACATCAAACACTTTTAGAGGCAACAAGATTAGTGCTGACACTAACTTCCTACTAGAAATCTCAAGCTCACACACAGACCTTACTAGTAAATATCAGATCCTCCATTGGCAACATAAGATATACTTAGGAGATAATGGAATAATGGTTAAACTCAAATAATTTAGAATGCATTAAGACATAAAAAAGAATGATTGGCACCAGACCAAAAAAGAATACTACAAGGTTGCTTAGAAATATATATTATACTTGTTATTACATCTGATGCCTCCCTTATCTCCTGCTGTGCTAGATTATACACTCTGGGATGTACCAGAGCTACATTGATAACTAGGATATACTCTCATTGTGTACATCCTACTAATCCACCAGAAGGTCTCTCTCAAAATCTAGCTCCGCTACGGGTCAAAGAGGCCTTACTAACTACTCTATATGGGGTTGGTTTCCTTTGACTCTAACTGCCCCTAGGTTCAAGCCTACTCTCAAGAGCTCTTTACCGGCACTATGCCACCTTGTGACCTTCCTGGCCACACATGAAGTGCTGACCTGTATATAGATAATATCGACCTATATGCCTCCTCCTACATAAATCGCATATGGGTGCACTGTTAACATATATAGATCTTCCAACAATTCTATATACAACATGTTACGCCCCAAGATTTAAAGTGAAAGAATTTCTTTTTTTTTCTCTTTATTATCTTTTCTACTCATTCTATTTATTTTTTTTCTTTTAGTTAACAATCAATAATCATTCATTTACAACCAGATAAATTTGATATATAAAGGTCATTAATTATAATAAACAAAATAAATTACAACTAAAAAATATTATTATATTTATATAGTCATTATTTATATCTTGTTATAAAATCCATAGCATATATATATATATATATATATATATATATATATATATATATATATATATATATATATATATATATATATATATATATATATATATATATATATATACTAGCCACTATTGGCTATAATAGAATGCATATAACCCAGAGAACTTAAAACAAAAGCAAAATATTATCACTACTAAGCCTCAATCCACAAGCTCCTTATCTTTACCTGAAATCATGTAAAACTACATAATGAGCTTACAAAGCCTAGTAGAACCCTGAAACGCACTAAAACTTTTAATTCAAGATTTAAGGAATCAATATACATACTCATCTTAATTAATAGAATCAATAACATTCAACATCATCAATGATCAACTATGACTAGTATGATTCAATTTGATCAATAAAAGGAAGTGAGAAACATCATGCTGAAATTCATAAATCAATAACATGTGCGAGAACATAAATACATAAAAAATTAATAAATCAGTACTATAGCATAAATGTATAGGAGTCAATATCATCAATGTCATCAGTCTCATCTTTCTTATCAATTATGTAAAATATAAATAAATACAATACATGTAACCTTTCATGCCATCCTATATATCAATGCCATCTGTCAATGATATTAATGTATATATGCATTAGTATAGGATTCAACAGGTAGGGCATCTAACTTTAATATAGTGTTTTCATTATTTCACATGTATTCATTGCATTATTATCATCTTTATTATAATTATCTTTATCATTATTATTATAAATGACTTTTGATTAATCATTAATAGTCATCACCATCTACCTTTCGGTGTAATTTGGTCAATCGATTATAGGATACAACTTAGATCACACCACCAACTTTTTATTTTAAGGAAAGTCCATCGGTCTACCCTCCTATGTAATGTATTATATTTTAAGAGTTAACCCATATTAATTATAATATTAATAGCTGGCCTTCCTTGCTTACATATAAATACTATATTTATTTTATATTGGTTATATCAATGAAATGCAACATAAAATGCTTAAATATATAAAATATAAGAAATTTATATATTAATATATAACTTCATAAAATCATAACTTTCATTTTACTCTATGAAATTCAATAATATTACTGATTAGTGTAATTATTAGCATTTTTCTAAACTAGAATTCTAACAATGTTCATATATACTATACTAAGAATGCTATCTATCTTATTCTTCCCATACTTTATGACATTGGGTTAGGTTTTGATGAGAATATGTTTTTTGCTATGAATTTTAGCCTTAATATCAACTATTACTTCTCTTTTGTTTCCTTTATTATGGACATGAATGAGTAATGTAATCTACTGCCTTCCTAGATTGTGATTTTTATGATATGCCAAATTCCTATTTTTTATCTTAATAGGGTTTGTAATAATTTTAGATGGATGATTTCTTGCCATCATTGGTTTGTGTTTTAGATTAAAAAATGTGTAGTTTTGAAAATGTTAATTATCTTTGGGAATAATTTAAAATTGACATTTAAATTTGAATTCTAAAATTGAACATCCATTAGTGATGATATACTATCTCAAAAGGTAGAGATATAATCTCCTGATGGATTCAAATTTAGAATTACAAATCTAATCATGAATATCACAGCTAGATTCAAGAGGGAACCACATATGATCCCAAAGGATTAAAATGAAGTTTAGTCAAATATCTGGCTATGATAATCTGGATAAATTATCGTTGATTTCATATTCAAAATTATATCAATAAATGATAAATCATCCCAAAGGAAGAAAATATCATTCATTGCTAATTATTTGAATATGACGATAACGATTGTCATCATTTTTTTATTTGATTTCCCAAAAATAATTAATTAAGGGTTTTAAAGAAATTTGATTTTAAAAAATTAGGTCTAGGTTTTCAAATCCCTACAAGTGCAAGCCTTCGTAATTAATTACATCGTAGGAAAATAGAGATTTTTCTACGAATACTCTTGATTAAAATAGTGATACAAATTTTATTTAGATTACAAAGATCAATATCAAAGGAAGATGAGGATTGGAATTTTAAACAGGAAATGGATCAAATTTAAACACTTATTTTTGGAGGTCAAAGGAAGAAGAGTAGGAGGCACCTGGGATCCTGAAAATAATTTAGAAATGCCCCATCCTATCCTAAGTGTTAGGCTTGAATTTGATGGAAAAAAGTTTAATCTTTGAGTAATCAGTTTTATTAAAAAGTGGGAATTAGATTCCCGGAGGTTGAGGTCTTAAGATTAAAAATCTACCTCTGAACTTAAGTCTAAATTGAGTACTGAAAATCAGTGACCCGGATTTTAGCTAATGTAATGCAATTCTGGACTTACCCCGGCCTGGATTGGGGAGCCAGCTAAACCACCTAAACGCTTTAAAATTATGTGTCTGGTCTTTTATGAAAGAGTGGTCAGGGACATTGTTTAAGATAGGATTAAAGAGTTAGGGTTGACATGTAGAGCAGATTTCTAATTGACCCCTTGACTTATGTTGGGTGAAATGCTCAAGTTAGAAATGCGATTAAGAATTAGACTCAACTTTTAATTTATATCTAATGCAATACATGTTAGTTGACTCGACTGCTTAAATCAGAATGAACCAATTTTAAAAAGGCTTAAAAATAAGTTTTTTTCTAGAGATTGTATAACATCCCCTTGACAGGAATGCACCCTAATAGGTCAGGTGGCCTGCCAGAACTCGCAAGTGGGGAGGTGCCTAATAAGGAAAAGAAGTTTTAATATAAATGCATGAAAAACTCCTAGCAATCCAGGCTTACTTCTTAAAAGCGTTAGAGTTTCTATTTGAGCCTAAATATTCTAAATTTTGTTTAAGTAAAAATAGTTTAATCGTACCCTCACGAGCCTCCGATCAAGTTCTAGGCTAAATCAAAATCGACATACAAGATCTCCAAAAAACTACTAAAAGCATACAATCCTATATCGCAATCAACATTAAGCAATCAATTGGATAATCAATTAAATAAGTAAAATAGCCATAGGCAACTGCCTTTTAATAATACAACCCAGGGTTTACAGAAAGTAAAGTGGCCAAGTACCACTGACAATAACTCGGATTCTACTACTAAGACTCAAGTGACTTTGAGAATGGGTCTTCTCGTTCTTCACTTCTTTGTCCTTCTGTAGGGCTCCTTGGATCGTCGACTCCGAATATCCAAATGAAAAGAAACTCCCCCTGAATAGGGTTGTTATCTTTCCTCTTTGGATATTTCGAAATCATCCTAATTTGGATCTCCAAATGGAGAGGGACTCTCCCATAAGGCATGTCTCTTCCTCTTTGGATTCTAAATTGGATACTTAATCCCATTCTCAAAGTACTTAACATGCACAACTCAAATCAATATCAAATTATATTAATAAAAATTAAAAATTTAGACTCGATCCTGCAGGGTTATCCTAATAATCAATAATTAATTAAACATCCTAAGCAGTTAATATTTTAAAATTTAAAATGCTCAAACCAGTCACACTTGGCCATGCTCTTTTAATTTTAAAGGGGGTCTTAGCATTCTGGAGCGCCTGCATAAAATATTATCAGTTTAAAGCTTTATTAATTGCCCCCTTTAATTTAATTGTCCTGTACGAGCATGGCCACATACATAAGATTAAATTAGTATAAATCATCCCTAACCTAGGGGTAGATCTAATGTGCAATTAATCACAACACAGAGTACATAAATTAAATAAACAATCACATCAATATCAATCACTTAAATCTAACAATCAGCATACATTGAAAACCACAGAAAACCCGGCACATGCAAGTAGCAGGAAAGTAAACACCGGCCTAGCCTAAGATTAGAGTTGGTTGTCCTAGCAAACCATTTAAAGTATGTGAGGGAGGCTGTGTGGCTTTGATATATCCTATGTAGGATAATTGATTAAAATTGTTTGATGTTCTGGTTGGTTGAAAGGCTTAAGGGAAATTTTAATTGAAGTTTAAGTCTTAATGGTTTAAAATTGATTTATAAATTAATTTTAATTATTTATTGGATACCACCTTTGTTGCTCATCGAGGCTGTGAAATTTATTTAACCTTCTTTGGGGCTAATTTAATAGCCTCGTATGCTTGGGTTACCTAGTGGTACCCAGTATTATTAAGTGAATCAATTTGATTAATATTTAAAAGTTGATTAATTTTTAATTGATGTTGATTAATTACTGGTTTTAAATCTTGAATTTATTTAAATTTTTCATTAATCATTTCATGGCGTTGTGCCACCAGGCTCGAGGAATAAAGCCTCCAAAGGACACGTAGCCCCGCAGACTAGAGTAGTCCAGCCTATAAATCAAATTAATGTATTTGAATTAAGGATTTTAAAATTTAATTGAATAGTCATTAATCAATTAGAATTAAGTTTTATACTTCTTTAAATCCATTCGTGGGGCTGTGCCACCAGGCTCAAGGAACAAAGCCTACTTAGGACACGTAGCCAATCTAAAAAACTTCATTTCTGGAGTGGTAGTTGTGTATTAAGGGGTTGGTTGAGTATTTTAAACATTAATTTGATATTTTCTGGAATTTTAAATCAATTATTAAAATTTAAAATTTTCTGGATTATTTTAATCATTTAATTAAATGGGTCAAAAGTTGACTTTTTAATTAGAAGTGATTTCTAGAAAGTTAATATTTTTAGAAAATACTAGACCTTAATACGATCAGTTAGAATATAATTACACTTGATTTGAAATTTTTTACATTTTATTATGAAGTTTTGAAGATTTAACTTGATTTTCACTTAAAGTTTGACCAAAAGTTGACTTTTTTTAATTTGATTGATTTCTAAAATTTTGATAATTTTGATAAATATTAGACCTTAATTTGAGTTGAATGCCTTTGAGTATGCTCAATTTGAAATTTATTTGAATTAGTTGTGAATTTTCCAAGTTTTGTATATTTATTGAATTTTTAAAATTATTTAATTAAGGGTGTTTTGATTGTTTTGATCCAAACTCATCTTAAATTGTATGAAATCACTCCCAAAGGCCAGGGATGACCCATAGGAGTGTTTTCAGGTGTTTAGAATTTATTTGGCATTTTAAATATTTTTTAATTATTTTATATAATTAATTATTAATTTTCACTAAAACTTAAATTAATGTAATTTTACAAGTTTAGTGATGGTTCTTTTATTTTTCTTAGATATAGAATCAAAGTTTGGTCAGTTTGATATATTGTTTGTAATTTTTGGATTTAAATTTGATTTATTACATATTTATAAAATTTCTGGGTTATAAAAAGAGCTAAATTTTGATTATTTTAATTTACTGACCTAATGACCTCCAAATCTAGTGAATTTGGACCCAAGGTGTATAATGTCACTAAGTTTCAAGTTCTGAAGTTTTATCCTTATTGGGTGTGTGTATAATTTCTTATAATATTTCTAAGTTCGCTAGACTATTTCCTTAATTATTTTTCCTAGATGTCTCTAGTGTTTAAATGGGTTTGAAATTTTATTCATCTAACCCTGATACATATGCAAGCACACCCCAAAAACTATGCAACTTAATTCTCAGAATTTGAAGAGTTATGAATTTCCAAAGTTTTGGGTCTAATTTAAACCCATTACTTTGAAAATTCATATCATATAAATCCACTAGACATCTGATCCTAATAAAATTACAGGGAATGAATATGATGTCCATAACCATTTCACCAAAATTGGGCTCAATTTGACCTCTGGATTGTGAGAAAATTACTAAGAATTGATTTCAAACAATTTGAAATAACTCATAATACAATGATTAAAACACTTGAATTTTAATTTTAGTAAATAGTATGGCTCAAGGCCTTTCCAACGAGCCTAAAAACACAAAATTTTGTAAACAAATGTATTTTTTGTGAATTTTGGAAGTTTTGGGCATTTAATAGATTTTTTTATTCAATTTGAGCAGAACTGTGCAGGGCGCGTGATGTGGCACGATCAGAGCCGTCCGATCGTGTAGTTCAAAATGAACTAAAAATTCAATTGCCCATATCTTTTAATCCAACCGATCAAATTTGATGACATTTGAAATGTAGGATCTTGATACTCTAATCTTTCAACCCATGGAATGTCAAGGCTCTATGAATTGTGATTTGGGAGAAATCAAGGTTTGATCATATAACTTAAAATGAAGATAACTTATAATCTAGATGTCAAAATTTGATGTTCTTAGGTTTGTTGAAAAGCTTGAGAGGTCGTCTACAACTTTGATGAAGACTCCAAGAACTTTTAACGGCTAGATTAAAATTTGCTTTGAAATTTGTCTTCCTCTCTCTCTCTCTCTCTCTCTCTCTTCTCAATTTGGCTCATTAGGCTTGCAACAACCATTTCAATGTCGGGGGGCTTTATTTATAGATGGAAGAGCTGGGGGAGAGCTGGAGTGGGCTGGAGGCTACTGGGGGAGAGCTGGAGTGACTTTGTTGACTACTTTGACCAGTCAACCATATGTGTTGACTGCTTATGTGGCAGTCAAGTGTCAAAATTAGTTGGTTGGAGGGGTTTAGAGCAAATGCCAAGATATAAAATTAGAGTTTAAAGAGGTATATGGAAGTTTTGACCAAGTGTGTTGAGTTGACTTGATCAACTTTCTTTGGGTTTGATTGACCTATTACTAGGGTAGACCTAGGTATGGTTAAGAGTTGATTAAGTGTTTGATTTGGGATAGATGGATTGGCATTCAAAGGAGTTTGGATTTGATTTGAATATATTTTGAGTTTGATTCAAGTATAAGAGAACTTAAATGTTGATTTTCGATGATCTATATCAATTATAATCACTTGAATGATTATTTATGATTAGATAACGTTTGAGTTTGATATAAAATTGGATTGACCTAGAGCTTTCAAAAATCTAGAATCTAGATTGATCTTAGGATCTAGATTGATCTAAGGTCTGGATAGATCTTAGGATTTAGATTAGTCCTAGTGACCTCATAAAAAAATGAGGTCAACAAATGGACCCCCAATATATGTAGTAGAACAAAGTTCTACTGCACATATTGGCCTTGACCGAACTGAAATGTTAAGATTGGAATTTTGATTCTAAAGTAAAGTAGAAAGATATTCCTAGAGAACCTTGATTTGAATTGATACTAGGGTAGTGTTGTGTTTCCTACCACTAGTGAGTCTAATCCTAAAGGAAGGGAAAACCTATCCTTAAGAAAAAGAAAATTTGGGTGATCATATAGGAAGGAAGAACTCCTAACTATAGAGGACTGGGTTTGAATTGATACTAGGGTAGTGCCACGAGGGGCGTACTCTACCACTAGTAGATTTAATCCTAAGGAAAGAACCTAACCTTAAGGAAAAGAAGCTTAATTTTGGAATTTGAATTTTAAATTAACACTAGGATGGTGCCATATTGGGAGTACTCCATCACTAGTTGATGATCATGTGGGAGGAAATATGCTACACATAGAGGATCGAATCAAGATTTTGAAAATAGGATGGTACCATAGATGGTGTACTCCATCACTAATAGATGATTATGTGGGGAGAAAACTTGCTCCACACAGAGGATTGAATCAAAATTTTGAAATTAGGATGGTATCACAGAGGGTGTACTCCATCATTAATGGATGATCATGGAGGGAGTAAACTTGCTCCATACAGAGGATCAAATCAAGATTTTCAAACTAGGATGGTACCACAGAGGGTGTACTCCATCACTAGTGGATGATCATGTGGGGAGGAAACTTGCTCCATACAGAGGATCGAATCAGGATTTTGAAACTAGGATGGTACCACAAAGGGTGTACTCCATCACTAGTTAGTTGTGATCCTAGGAGATAGGAAGCACGGGGACTCACACCTACTTCTAAAAGATCAAATTTCTTTCGGGCATTCAATGCATAACCTAGCTAGAAAGCAAGGAGACTCACATCTAACCAGGGGGACTAGCCAAGGAGATAGTCTACCTAAATCTCTAAGGATTTTGGCAGAAATCATCTAACCCGATTTAATTCTAATCCTAAGAAAAGAAAGCACAGGGACTCGCACCTATCCTTAAAAATTAGAGGGTGCCTAATTAGGATGGGGCCCAATAGGCTTAAATCCACCATTAGTTAGTCAAGATCTTAGGAGGTAAGAAGCACAGGGACTCACACCTACTCCTAAAAGATTAAGTTTCTTTTTGAGTTCTCAATGACTAATCTAGCAAGAAAGCACGGAGACTCAAATCTAACTTGAAGAACTAACCAAGGAGACAGTCTACCTAAACCTCGAAGGATTTTGGAAAGAACTCTCTAATTCGAATCTGATTTTGGATGTCAAGATGGTGCCATAAGAGGCTTACTCCACCCCTAGCAGATCTATTCCTAAGGAAAGGAAACACGGGGACTCATATCTATCCTTAAAAAAAAAGGAAAAGATGATTTTAAACTTTAAATGCAATTTAGTCAAGTTGATTCAAAAGTTAAATATTTTATTGGCTGAAATATCAAGCTACATCAAGCATAATATTTCTTAAGGAATTGCCCGTTTATAGGTAACATCGGGTGATTTCCTTTGTAATCCATTAGCTGATATGAGCCTCCTTCTTAAATAGTTTCTACAATGAAGGGTCCTTCCCAGGTTGGTTCAAACTTCCTACCGATCTTTCAGTGAGCTAAGATGGGCCTCCGAGGAACCAAGACTAAATCTCCTACTTGGAAGGTTCTAGGTCGCACTAGCTTATCATGAGCTTGAACCATTCAGGCTTTATATAACTCTAAGTTTTATTGAGCCTTAAAACGATGCTCTGCAAGGCCTCGAGCTCCTCCAATTAGAGTTGGGCATTCTGCTCAACTATGATTTGATTTTCAATGATAATTTCCAGCAAAGTAAACCACTCTTCTAGTGGGATTGATCTTGGACCCAGCATAGAGTGTGATTTTGTAAAAAAGGCCTTGAAGTAAAAGATGCCCATGTGTAATGACTCACACACATTCCTCAAGGATAAAATTTAAATTTTTTCAAGAGTAGAGGATTTATTCTTTTTATTAAAAATTTCCTCTTAAATATTTGGACCTATTTAGAACGACCAATGAGAACAAATTTATAAGTAGAGTGGGAAGTAGATTGACTCCAGGTAACCTGAAGAGGTTCAAGAGTTTAGGTTTTATTGACCCAGACCAAATTTCATAGAAACTAAACTGGGGTCTCCCTTATGTATTTTTGAATTAGAATCAATTTTAAAAAGGTTTAAGTTAGATAGAGAAATTTGATCTTTTCAATTCTCTTGCATAGAATTTTATATCTGATAGATAATTAATGCATGATGGAGAATCTGGATTCGAGATTTTTCAAAGTCAAGTAATTATGATTGATCAGATTTTCCTTTGAGATTTAAAGAATTATAGAAGGAAGAAGTCTTTTTCTTTTTTTTTTGTGGCGCACTTTATGCATCTTTTGATTTTATGGTGCATTTTGGGTATCTTTTGGACTTTTAATGTACTTCGTGCATTTCTTGATCTTTAGCGTACTTTGCACATCTTTTGATTTTAATTGATTTTGAGAAGAGGCTTCACCTTCTTTTAAAATCTCAAAATGATTGCTCTTTATTTTGAATGCTGGGATTATATCTCAAGTATTAGAGAAGAAAACTCAATCTCTCTCATATAAGGAAGAATAATCCTCAAAGCAAACCTAATCTTTTGACGGGAGTATTAACTTGACTAGGAAAATCTTTGAATAGATTCAAAGCATGTAAGAGATGCCTATTAAGATAGAAAATTGTAAAAAGATTGAAAGGATGTTCATCTCTAAATCAACTTAAGTTTGATATTGATTTTAATTCAAAGATCAAATCAACCCATATAAGTGGTGGGAGGGAGGGGCATTTAAATATCTTATGGAGTTAACTATAACTCTCTGCTGCTTAAAGTTTAAGATAGAGGATAATTTTCATTAAAAAGGTGAATCAACTATCTTGAAATCTCGATCCAGTATACTTGAGAAATTGGTAAGTTTTTCTTAAGGAAAAATTGTAGGTCTAGGTGGCAAGACCCTAGCAGTGTGGAATTAGATTCCTATAATCTCTTTAGAGGGATAGATTATTATGGGGTCTGCACTATCCCTAGTTGAGGTATCATCATTTTAATCAAATGATTTATCATGATAGGACCTCTTTCAAAAGTTAAA
The DNA here is from genome assembly GCA_019925795.1 of Dendrobium chrysotoxum. Classification (NCBI taxonomy): domain Eukaryota; kingdom Viridiplantae; phylum Streptophyta; class Magnoliopsida; order Asparagales; family Orchidaceae; genus Dendrobium; species Dendrobium chrysotoxum. The sequence continues at coordinate 51,264,612 of CM034308.1, forward strand.
TTTTGGCAGTATCACTATCTGATATAATCTTAGATTAATTCCCCCTCTCATTACTAGTGGCATAGTAGTTAGGAGAGTGGCACCCCGAGTAGTTCTTACACCTCCTCCTCATTAGATGATGTAGTGGGACACGTATAGAAACATGACTTAATATCTTCTAGTAGAGTGGACGGGTCATAACCCACAAATGGGGGCCTATGGCCTCTTACTGGTATTTGTTCAATTCTAGCTTGATTGATTCTTTCTATATAGTAATCAAGAAGATGTATTGGAGATCGCGCTCTCATTTTTACCACTTACCTTCCCTCCTTAAGGCAATAGGAAAAGGGTGGAAAAGATTCCCACCAAGGAGGGGGTACATAGAAGGAGCAACGAGTTCTCGATCAGCCTCAAATTTGACTTGCTTTAGGATTTCTGATTCAGCAGTCTTTCTAGCCTTAATATTCATTTTTCTAACTTTTCTAAGGTAGTTCTTCTTCTTATTTTTTGTTGGCATTAGGGGTACTAGAACTTGACCATATCTCATATTGAGATGGTCCTTTGTCGATCTTGATTGATTTCTAGCTCTTATCCTCCATAGTAGAGGATATAGTTATCAAAGGGGCGATAACAACCTCCATCTTGGAGATGGGGGAGTCAACTCCTGATCCAAAAGTAATCTCAACTATAGGAATATCCCTTTGTGTTTCAATAGAAATGTCAATTATTATTTCTCCACTGAATGATAGCTTGAGGTTCTGAGACTCCACTCCAGACTGAATCAAACTATCACAAAAGATTTCTTCTATGGTCAAGTTCCTATCCAGTGAGAAGATAATTTTTCCAGCCATTTGAGTATGCTTAATTTCCTAGAGTTAATAAAGTGATTTGAATTAGTTTGAATTGAAATTGAATTTGAGTTTTGAGTTTGATTGATTTTCTTTAAACTTCGAAACTCAGCATGTTGAGTTTTCACTCAACATGAGAATTTTCAAAGTTGATAAGGAGATTTTAAAAGTTAAGCTTGACTCTTTCACTCCATCAACTGACTTGTAGTAAAATGTCAAAGCCTAGATTTGACAGGATTTTATGTTTTGAAATTATAATTTATTTGATTGATTAAAGAGGAGTTTCCTCGACTTTTGAAACTCAATACGTCAAAGTTGCATTCAACATAAAGGTTAACAGATCAATAAGGAAATTATAGGAATTGGATTGACTCTTCTACCCCACCGATTGGATTGGGAGTGAAATGTCCAAGCTTGGATTTGAATTTGAGATCAAAATTGAACTTGAATTTGAAGTAAAAATCAACTTTAAAATTAAGGTTGAAGTTTTATTTGTTCTTAAAGTTGGATTTGAATTTTGAACTTGATTGATTTTCTTTAAATTTTGAACCCCAACATTCTGAGTTTTTACCCAACATAAGGGTTTACAAAATTGATTGAGAAAATCCAGGGAAACCTGGCTCGACTCTTTTACCCCACCGATTGACTCAAGGGTAAAATGTCCAAGTCAGATTTGATTTGAAGAAAATTTGGACTTGCATTGCATTTGTTCAACTATAATAGAATATTATAGAAGACACATGGCAACGACAGTTGAAGTTGATTTAAAAGATTTTGAAAGGGATATTGAAACTGTGATGTTAAAATTGAAGTATTTTCTGTAAATTGTTAAACTTAGCGTGCTTGAGATTTGTTTGCACGTGAGTTTGCAACATATATAGAAGGATTTTAAAGAATTTGACTCGACTCTTTTTCTCTACCAATGAACTCAAAGGCAAAATGTCAAAGCCAAGACTTTGACAGAGGTTTCCTACACTCACCTCTCTTTTGACATGTCTTAATTGATGTTGGCCATGCTCACCCAAGAAAGAAATGGGCAGAGGGACCAACGGAAGGAAGGGTAGTTAAAACTACTGATGTAATAAAATTTATACTGCTATTAAAGATGGAGAGAGAGATTTATCCCCAGCGGAGTCGCCATTTTTATTTTTAATTAAAAATGTGTAGTTTCAAAAATATTAATTATCTTTAGGAATAATTTAAAATTGATATTTAAATTTGAATTCTGAAATTGAACATCCATTAGTGATGATATACTACCTCAAAAGGTAGAGATATAATCTCCTGATGGGTTCAAATTTAGAATTACAAATATAATCCTGAATATCGCAGCTAGATTCAGGAGGGAACCACATATGATCCCAAAGGATTAAAATGAAGTTCAGTCAAATATCTGGCTACGATAATCTGGATAAATTATCGTTGATTTTATATTCAAAATTATATCAATAAATGATATATCAACCCAAAGGAAGAAAATATTATTCATTGTTAATTATTTGAATATAATGATAATGATCGTCATCATTTTTTTTGTTTGATTTTTCAAAGGTAATTAATTAAGGGTTTTAAAGAAATTTGATTTTAAAAAATTAGGTCTTGAATTTATTTAAATTTTCCATTAATCAGTTCGTGACATTGTGCCACCAGGCTCGAGGAACAAAGCCTCCTTAGGACACGTAACCCCGCAGCCCGGAGTAATCCAGCCTATAAACCAGATTAACATATTTAAATTAAGGATTTTAAAATTTAATTGAATAGTCATTAATCAATTAGAATTAAGTTTTACACTCCTTTAAATCCATTCGTGGCGTTGTGCCACCAGGCTCAAGGAACAAAGCCTCCTTAGGACACGTAGCCCCGTAACCCGAAGTAGTCCAGTTTAAAAAACTTCATTTCAGGAGTGGTTGTTGTGTATTAAGGGGTTGGTTGAGTATTTTAAATATTAATTTGATATTTTCTAGAATTTTAAATTAATTAAAAAATTTTGAAATTTTCTGGATTATTTTAATCATTTAATTAAATGGGTCAAAAGTTGACTTTTTAATTAAAAGTTATTTCTGGAAAGGTAATATTTTTATAAAATACTAGACCTTAATACGATCAGTTAGACTGTAAGTACACCAAATTTAGATTTTTTTATATTTTATTATGAAGTTTTGAAAATTTAACTTGATTTTGACTTAAAGTTTGAGCAAAAGTTGACTTTTTTTAATTTGATTGATTTCTGAAATTTTGATAATTTTGATAAATATTAGACCTTAATGTGAGTTGAACGCCTTTTTGTTTGCTCAATTTGAAGTTTATTTGAATTAGTTATGAACTTTCCAAGTTTTGTATATTTATTGAATTTTTAAAATTATTTAATTAATGGTGTTTTGGTTATTTTGATCCAAACTCATCTTAAATTGGATGAAATCACTCCCAAAGGTGAGGGATGACCCATGGGAGTGTTTTCAGGTGTTTAGAATTTATTTGATATTTTTAATGTTTTCTAATTATTTTATATAATTAATTATTAATTTTGACTAAAACTTAAATTGAAGTAATTTTACAAGTCTAGTGATGGGTCTTTTATTTTTCTTAGATATAGAATCAAAGTTTGGTCAGTTTGATATATTATTTCTAATTTTTAGATTTAAATTTGATTTATTACATTTTTGTGAAATTTTTAGGTTATAAGAAGAGCTAAATTTTGATTATTTTAATTTACAGACCTAATGACCTCCAAATCCGATGAAATTGGACCCAAGGTGTATAATATCACTAAGTTTCAAGTTCTAAAGTTTCACCCATATTGGGTGTGTGTACAATTTTTTATAATATTTCTAAGTTGGCTACACCATTTCCTTAATTATTTTTCTTAGATGTCTCTAGTGTTCAAATGAGTTTGAAATTTTGTTCATCTAACCATGATACATATGCAAGCACACCACAAAAATTATGTAACTTAATTCTCAGAATTTGAAGAGTTATGAATTTCCAAAGTTTTGGGTCTAATTTAATTCCATTACTTTGAAAATTCATATCATATAAATCCACTAGACATCTGATCCTAAGAAAATTACAGAGAATGTATATGATGTCCATAACCATTTCACCAAAATTTGGGCTCAATTTGACCACTGGATTGTGAGAAAATTGCTAAGAATATATTTCAAACAATCTAAAATAACTCACAATACAGTGATTAAAACACTTGAATTTTAATTTTAGTAAATAGTAGGGCTCGAGACCTTTCCAACGAGCCGAAGAACATAACATTTGGTGAACAAATGGATTTTTTGTGAATTTTTGAAGTTATGGGCATTTAATTGAATTTTTTTTATTCAATTTGAGTAGAACTGTACAGGGCGCGTGATGTGGCGCGATCAGAGCCATCCGATCGCGCAGTTCAAAATAAACTAAAAATTCAATTGCCCATATCTTTCAATCCAACCATTCATATTTGATGAAATTTGAAACGTACGATCTTAATACTCCAATCTTTCCACCCATGGAATTTCAAGGCTCCATGAATTGAGATTTGGGAGAAATCAATGTTTGATCATATAACTTAAAATGAAGATAACTTACAATCTAGATGTCAAATTTTGATGTTCTTGGGCTTGTTGGAAATCTTGAGAGGTCGTCTACAACTTTACTGAAGACTCCAGGAACTTTTAACAGCTAGATTAAAATCTTCTTTTGAAATTCATCTTCCTCTCTCTTTTTCTCTCTCTCTCTCTCTCTCTCTTCTCAATTTGGCTCCTTAGGCTTGCAACAACCATTTCAATGGCTGGGGGCTTTATTTATAGATGGAAGAGTTGGGGGAGAGCTGGAGTGGGCTGGAGGCTGCTGGGATTAAGGATTATGGATGAGAGATAGTGATGCCAAAGGGTTGAGTTGAGTTAGCCATCATTCCATCCTTTTAATGATTGCTTGGCCTTAATTAGAGAGAGAGAGAGGCTTAAGGTGCTGCCATGTAACCCTATCCAGCCATCAAATGCATGGGAGTTTGGATGTATAGGAGAATTTGTCTTGTAAGGTGGCAAGGCCACCTAAGCTCAAAGGTTTGACTTTGTTGACTACTTTGACCAGTCAACCATATGTGTTGACTGCTTATGTGGCAGTCAAGTGTCAAAATTAGTTGGTTGGAGGGGTTTAGAGCAAATGCCAAGCCATGAAATTAGAGTTTAAAGAGGTATATGGAAGTTTTGACCAAGTGTGCTGAGTTGACTTGATCAACTTTCTTTGCGTTTGATTGACCTATGACTAGGGTAGACCAGCATGGTTAAGAGTTGATTAAGTGTTTGATTTGGGATAGATGGATTGTCATTCAAAGGAGTTTGGATATGATTTGAATACATTTTGAGTTTGATTCAAGTATAAGAGAACTTAAAGGTTGATTTTGGATGATCTATATCAATTATAATCACTTGAATGATTATATATGATTAGATAACGTTTGAGTTTGATATAAAATTGGATTGACCTAGAGCTTTCAAAAATCTAAAATCTAGATTAATCTTAGGATCTAGATTTATCTAAGGTCTAGATAGATCTTAGGATTTAGATTAGTCCTAGTGACCTCATACAAAAATGAGGTCAACAGTTTGGCAATCATTATAATAGTATTCTTGACTTACATTTCAATGCTAACTGTTGGGATTGGCCAGTTTTGAGTATTTATTGGAGAATTATTTATGTTGTTCATTACTCTATGTGTTGCTCGTCTACTCCCTGGGTTAATTCGAATTGGATTTTTATCAGTTTTCTTTTCTGTCATTTCTGGTGAGTTAGTCCATCTGTGTTCTATCCATGGCTTGTCTACTCTATCTAAGTGATGTTTAATTTTAAGCTTGTGGAGATTAAGGCTTTGTTTCAATTTATCAGGAGCTTTTGTTATGCTATTCGGGTGAAAGTGTGTTGTTGTGTGCTACTTCTATCTTCATTCAAGTGTGTATCTTTTTATTCCAGTGACACTTTCCAGTGCAGGATCTTTCTGAGCCTGGGTGGAATTGGGAGATTGGAGTGGCACATGAGTGTTGTTCATGGTAGCATTATAGATACTACATGCTTAAGCTTGTATGGCGATCCATTTCGATTTGGCATTTCCAGTTTAGATGGTTCAACTTGGTTGCCTGATTCTTCTTCAGATTATTGCTATTTTTTCTGTTTCAGTTTTGGTATCAGGTCTTGGGATTTCGGGGCTTTATATTTATGCTATTGGAACCAGTATGAGCTGGTCGTTATCCATTATGCTGATTTTCCTATTGTTGGCCATGCTTTACCTGGTTACTATAGTTGGTATATTTACTATTGCTATATTATCAATTGTGCTAATTTTCCTGTTGTTGGCCGAGCTTTACTTGGTAACTACAGTTGGTATATTTACTGTTGTTAACTTATTTATATGGCCTTATGTTTTAGTGATAGGTGTGCTGCATCTAGTTATGTTGTTTAGAGTATAACTTCCTTGTACACTTATTAGTTTATGCTGTGGGATCATAATTTTTCTTTTGGTTATTCAGTATTGGGTTATTGGCATTATGAATTCATCTATTTATTTCTTACCTAATATTTATTTCATGAATTTTTGGTTTCAGTTGCACTATAGTTTTCTCTTACAGGTTAAATTTGAATTATCTTTTGGCATGCATTACTGGTTTTTTGAGCTACTGGATTGAGTTGAATAGACGTGTGGAGAATTCTCATTTTTCTCTAGAAGGCTCTTTTTTGGGTGGTAACACCGAGCTAAATGATAATACTTTTTCTTTCTCCTTTTGGGTTTTGGCTTCTGGTCATTATAAAATGTTATTAGGTTTTCTTGTACTCGTACTTAGTGGAGAAATTCGGCTCATAGGATCTTTTTGTTTTTTTTGTAGCACTTCTGAGCAATAGGGAGCTGGAGGTCCCCTTAAAGATCTTGTACTTATTTTTGTAATTAATGCGTTGGCCCGTCGGTGGGTTTTAACAAAAAAAATAAACTACTTCTAGACTATGATGTATTATCCTATATTTTAGTAATTTTAAATTATCAATTTTTATTTTGGTTAATCATTTAATCAAAATTACAAAATATTTTATTTTTTACTTAAGGATAAGCAAGAGTTTAAGCTAAGGAGAATTTCATAAATGTAAATAATGTATATTTTATGTGTTATATTTTTAGTAAAAATATAATATTTTAGTTATGATGTACATGAAAAATATAAAAAAGGCACAAAATTTTAAATATCATCTAGCGCTGTGGCATCAAACAAATCAACGTCATCTTGCCTTCAAGGACACCGCTAGAGCCCTACAAAAAAGACTTTGCAGCACCGACTTTTTTGTTGGGTAGCACCATAGTGTCAAAATATCAACTTCGCAGCGCCATATTCTCTATCATCTAGTGCCATCTATAACGCCTCGACATAAAAGTTGCTCTTTGGTACTACAGCGTTCAAAAGTTAGCACTGTTGCAGCTTAGCAGTTATAACTACCAAAGGACACATGTCAATAAAACAACGTGACTGTTCACCGAGTAACTGATCCACGTCAGCAAGCACCATGACAGAGCTAAAAAATAGTGCAATGGTATTAGTTCATCTGTTGGGTGCAGTGGCACCGACCTTCCAAGCGCCACAGCGCTAGATGTCTACTTTACATTTTCCTATAAATAGTCATTGTATTATGTTTGTAAGGGAGTTCAGCCACTTAGATAATTTCATTATAATTTATAGTGCTTCTATGAATTTCCCTTAGGGTGACAAATAAGAGAATTTAGGGAATTACTCGATACCATCATTAGAGTGTTCAGCATGTGTTTATAGAAATAATTCTATAAGTAAAAAGAAGGAGCGTGGAGGAGATCCACTTAACCATTCTGGTGATATCTATCTCTTGTATCTTCTTTCTATCATGTTATTAATGAAAATGAGTTTGTTTTAATTCTACTCCATATCTAGCTAAATTCTTTAGTTTTGAGTCGATGATGTAAATATCGTATACAATACTATTGAGTTCTCTTAATCCTTAAATGATTCAAATAATATTTTCAATATTATCAGATCTTAATTTAATGCACATAGTGGCTATATATTTAGTTAAAATTAGGTATAATGTGGATACTCGAATAAGGGAAATAAGCATAACCAGGAACATTGAATTAATATGCATCATACCTAGGCATAGGATATGATATGTACTAAATCCTTAAGGAGATGATATAACTGTTGGAAGTCGGTGAACATCCTTTGTTCCTACAAGCTTGATAAAAATCTAGGGATGCATATACTCTGAATAGCATCACAATTATCAGAGATTCATTAGGAAAAATATGTTATTTATATTCATCAATCCAGAACATTATATCCATATAGTGCATTCATTATCTTTATCTAATTTTATTTAATGATTGAATATCCACAACATCCATTTTTATTAAGTATAATAATTATTTTAATTTTAGTAGACCATACTAGTGTTTGCAAGTGAGCATATCTTCCTCAAGGGATCGATACTCTACTCTATCACTATATTAATTGATTCGATATGTATACTTGTATATATTAAGTGGGGTTTTATAATTTTTTATATCAAAGGAAATCTAAGCATTATTAGGGATTGATAGGTTACTCCATAACCCCCATCACTACCGAGGGCATGTTCCGCCCCCTTCCCTCAAAAAAATATGGTCTCTAATATAATATTATCACATGTATTTTCATAAGCCCAAATATTTTTAGTTTCTCACTCTATATGCCTTTGCCTCCTCTCATCTCCTCTCCCTTGACCCTTAGCATACACGTACGCTGCATACCGCATGTCATAGGCTTGCAGGAAGTTGAATCATCTATTGCGAACCTAGACCAGCTAGATGTTTGCCTCCTCTCCTCGACCATGAGCCTAGACGCACCTGAAAGTTGACCTCGCCATCTCTCTCTCTCTCTCTCTCTCTCTCTCTCTCTCTTAGAAATAAGAAATTATTTTGTCTAAAGTTACAGCTTACCTCATGGTCCTACAAATGATAGCTCTGCTCTTTTAACCATGCTCTAGAGACTTTCTCTCTCCATTCCTTTCTCCAATTCTAAGTACTACTCTCATTACTATTGCATCCCCAATTTCTTTCTTTCCTCTGAGCATACGTTTGGTTGTTTGTAGATGAAACATATGTTTTAATATGTAAGCTCTCTTTTTTTTTATTAAATGATAATTTTTAAAAATGGTATCATTTTTCAAAATGGTTTCTAACTTCAACTAATCAGATGAGCCTAATGAATATTTTGTTGATCTTTTACTAAATAAGGTTTATCCATATTGCATTTACCACGAGCCTTGACCGCTAGATGTCGCCTCCTCTCCTCGACCTTGAGCCTATACACATGTGAAAGTTGACTTCGATATCTCTCTCTCTCTCTCTCTCTCTCTCTCTCTCTCTCTCTCTCTCTCTTTCTCTCTCTCTCTTTCTCTCTTAGAAATAAGAAATGGCTTTGTCTAAAGTTATAGCTTACCTCATCGTCCTGCAAATGATAGCTTTACTCTATCAACCATGCTCTAGAGACTTTCTCTCTCGATTCCTTTCTCTAATTCTAAGTAGTGCTCTCATCACTATTGCATCCCCAAACTCTTTCTTTTCCTTTGAGGGCTTGTTTGGTTGTTTGTAGATGAAAAATGTTTTAAGATGTAAGCTCTTTTTTTAATCAAATGATAATTTAAAAAAATGGTATCATTTTTCAAAATTATTTCTATCTTCAAGTAATCAAATAAGCCTAATGAAAATTTTGTTGATCTTTTATTGAACAAGGTTTATCCTTGATTACGTTAATTTTTTCCCAAAAGCAAAAGAACTCCAGGTGAAGTACCAATATTAGTTTATACTATTTCTTTAGATTTAATAGAGTTCTTCCATCTTTAAAAAAATGCCTTTAGGTGCTAAAATATGTTCTTTTTTATTGTCCTTCGGTATTTTTGTGACTTTTGAACAATCATTATTATATGTTAGTTGATTTGACAAAATTATTAGATTTCTGGAATTATAGTTGTTTAATTAATTAATGTATCAAATGGACTCTTCAAAGCTGTGTATTGTGGTAAGGAGATTTGCAAAGTGTATGAGAACAACAGATTTGGGTTCTTGTGTCAATGCAACCCGGGTTAGACATAATTCTAGATTGAAGACCATTTTCATTTCCTACCCTACCTTATACCCAAATGTGGGCTTCTTTCACTTTATTTATGTTAATTTTAAAATCAAATCAGTTTAGTTATTAGTATCATATATTTTATAAATAAATGAAAGTTATAGAAGTTGAAAGTAAATGCATAATCTCAAAAAGCTTGAATAATAACTTTTTTTTAATTTTAATAACCATAATAGGTATTTGTCTGATTTGCAAATGATTTGTAAATTTGGACAAATTAATTATGGCTAGTGTTTGTTCATTTTTTTTGCTTTAGAACTGCCTATGCTGGTGTAAGTCTGGATGAAAAAAATTGAGGGAAAGTTTGTCAAAATAAATTTAGGCCTCCACTGAAATTTTTTTTGGTTCGGCCACTATTTCTTTAAAATATATTATTCCTTTTTTATTTCATTTATTCATTTTTTCCTTTTCATTTATTATAGGAGCACCATCAAAATTTTATACCAATGAAGATACAATCATTTTTATTTTATTTTTTCATTTAATGTGCATGGGTTCATTGCGTCCCTAGTCAGTATCACAACGACTTGAGATCTTGTATTTGTATGCATACACATTTTCCTTCTTGTTATACTTTTATTTATACTTTATAATTTATTTTTATTTTTCATCACATACATATTAATAAATATATGCACTTTTCATATATATCGATATACATGCATATATTTATATCATTTTGTAACTTTAATTGCTTACTATTCCTTTGTTTGATGCATAATAAACACATAAATCATAACCAATAAATATATGCGATACAATGTTCAATAATTTCAATGAATAGAACAAAATTAAAATTGTTATAAAATAAACGTAATCACCTAGTTTACTGCTTTCTTACTGAAATATTTTACAAACTTTCACAGTTTTTAAATGGCCTCTTTCCAATACCTAAGTTAACATATACACTTACATGAATCTACACTTTCATAACTATACCTTCAATAGTTTCAATTAAATTTCCTATTAACATATATCTAATCTTACCTTAACTCCCCTTAAGATCTTTTGTTGGTTTTAATAATTCACCTTCGCTCAATGGTTTAAATCCTTCACTGTTCCAAATAATTTTAATAACATTTTAATTAATACTAAATCTAACTTAAATGAATCAAATATCATCAAAGCAACATCAAGTATTCTTATATTGCTTAAAACAACATATACTAATTCAACTTTTGCTAAGGTGGACTTTTAACTAATTGAACATCATTAAACAACATTGAATGTCTCTAAATCATCACCACACAATTGCTATTACACAATCTATTATCAATCTCTAACATAATATGAAATTAGACATTCCATAAATCATATTAATTACCTAAATTAATCCAATTAATATTCATTTTTGTCAAGTCAAAACATTCCTTGACTATAGTCACACCTGTAGATAAATTTTACACTAATGGGTAAAATACAAAATAAAATTCTCATCCTTCAAGTTTAAACAAGAAAAGGAATCACTTTCTTTTCCCTTCAACGAAAAAGATCTCTCCACACCTCTTCCTTCTTATTCTCTCTCTTGTTGAGCATAAATGTTTCCCCCAAACTTTCTCCTTCACCCAAAATTTTTTTTCTTTCTTCAAATTTCCCTTTTCCCTTTCTCTTTCAATGCCTCTTCTCAATTTTCTCTCATTTAACTCAATTGGACAGAGTAGAAAGACATTATTCTTCATGAAGAGTCACATATCTTCACTTTTGAAAGCAATGCTTCGTTTGCTCATGTGATTGAACTCGCCAGCACCTGCTGGCTTTATCTGCTCGTCTCCATTATTCTCCTATTCACTTCAGCATAAGGGACCATTTTGGCTGAACCAAACCACCTGGTTCTTATAGATTATTCTCCACCAGTCTTGCTTTCTCCATGATCTCAAACAAATCACTAATATAAAATAAGAGTAAGGGAAGCCTCAAATTATCTCTCAGACCTTACAGGAAAAATAACACTTTTCTTTAGGGGTGCTAATTAATTAGAGAGCACACATGGCAAGAGTTGTAAACTCTACTTCATACAACATCACTATCTTTTTTCCTTACACCAATAGCAGAAAGGACTCTTGTATCTACTGTCTACAGATGGAGACACAAACCAACTCCTGAAAGTATCCACAAATTTCTCCTAACTGATTTTTGAATTTAACCTACCTTGAAATCTCACCCTCTACTATCTATCATTAGTGCTCCCCTTCTCCATCTAATAGAAACATTGCCAATGAAACTCTTCTACCCTTCAGGTATTACATACTATCGAATGACTTTTTTAACCTCATCAACCAATCCTTAGTTTCTCGAGGCTCCACAACACCCTAGAAATGAGGTGGTTTGAACCTAAAAAAATATATGTAGATGCTTATTAACCTTGTCTCCCCTAATTCTAACAATTCTCCCCTAAGCCTCACTCATTGACTAGGCCAGCAACCCAACAAACTACAACATTAAATTAGAAGTCATGCCTCCATTATGCTCTAACCTATTGTAACATAATTGGAACTTTATCTATCAGCTGCCTTTTATTCCTTGGGGTTCATAATGCATTAACATTTTAATCTAAAGTAGAACAAGGAAATTCAATTATACAACATAACTAATAGACAACAGTCTATATTAAACTTCAAACTCCTTTCCCTTACCAATATAATTCATTTCCTATAGCTCTAGTTACAATATCCAATTCTTCCAAACCATTTCTCTAATACAACCCTATGATTCCCTTGGATCTAATGGAAGGATTGGTTTTCCAAAATCGATCATTATTTAGCTTAACCATTCAATAATAATAACTAGAGCTACTAATATTTCAAATCATAAAAGCAAAATATAACCAAATTTAATTTTCTCAAAATATAATTACAATAATCAAAATTATAGGAGTCTATACATCAAACAATTAAATGCTAGATTACAAAATAGTATTTTATTAACCTAGATCAGAAATCCTGACTCTACACTTGATCTACTCAATAGATCCTTTACCTTTTTCTAAAATATTAAAAGAATGAAATGAGCATAACTAACTCAATAGACATCATATCCTGACCCATCACAGATATTCGTATTAAAATTAAAAGGAGCAATTATAATATAAATAAAAATTGCAATAAGAAAGTATTATAATAATAGAACATTAATAAAATAGTGAAACACAATTTTTAGAGCTTCAAAACATACTTAACATTTTAACTTACTTATAAAGCTACTTGTACAGAGATTTTAGATACCACCTAAAATTCTTGGCCTAATAGATTCTCTTGTACTTGACTTTCATATTTCCTTAAAATTTGTTCAGAGTTTCAGAATTTCCAACATTTATTTTGGATTGTTACTTTTTCTTATTTCATTAACATCAATGCAATGCAATGTGGACCTCCGAAAGGACTACAGACACCATCGCCCCGCGAGGGGAGACAGTATCTGGCCAATGGAAGGGCAGATTCGATCATGCATACGATTAACCATTGAGGATAGTGGCTCTCACCAGTGCACCTCGATGGATAATAATATGTACGATCTAATCACAACGGGTTTCCCCCACCCGATACATTAGCTCGAATGGGGTTTATTTGAGAGTGGGATTCGGTTTCCCACGGGCGCAAGCCCCCGTGGTTAATTACATCTCAAGCCGGGGCCTGAGAATACTCTCGATTAAGGATTCTACATTATTCTTTCTAAATTGGGATTGACACATAGGGGGAAGACTAGGAAGCCCTACTCGAAGGGAAAGAGAGGTTCAACTAGGCTTAGTCAACATGCACGGCTCACATCAGCATCCGGAGGGACTAAGGTAGTGAGAAGAAACTGGAGAAAAAAAATAAATAAATCATACACTCGAAACATGCAGGAGGGAAGGATGGAGGTAGCGTCATCCGTGTGGCGCGGATATGTAGGGTTTAGGGTCTCTGGAAGACAGAAGACCTACCTACTGATGAGGCGCACTACGAAACAATAGTAGCCTTGAATCCTAAATCTAATGGGTTTAGTGTTCTACGCAACACTAACACCCGTGTCCTAACTAATGCAATGCAAAACCTGGACTTACCCCGGCCTGGAAGGGGGAGCCAGCTAACCACCTAATCGCTTTAAAGCCATGCTGTCCAGTCATTTATGAAAGATGGGTAGGTGGGTTATAGTTCTGGGAGGTAGGGCCGACGTCTAGAGGATTTCCTAATTGGCCCCGGACTGATGTTGGGTGAATGCTCCTATGACTAATGCAATTAAAATTTTGATTTAGTTAGTTTCTAATGCAATGCATGCTAGTCAAAGTATCCAAATCAGGTATGCACAGAACTTTAAAAAGGCTTATAAAATAATTTTTAGAATTAGACTGGGCTTCCCCAGGTCCGGCACCTCATCCTCATAGGTCAGATTATCCGGACTCTACCCGCAGGCGGGGAAGTGTCTTATAGAAGGAAAGAGAAATGCATTAATATGCATGCGACCCCGGACGATTCCGGCAATTCCCTAAGTCGTTAAGTTTCTAAATTATTTAAATCTTAAAATTTGAATGTTAGTTATGAGTAGAAAAGTTTTAGTCCTTAAAGAGCCTAACGAAATCCAGGCTAAAACAAAAGCGGCATGCAAAACGCCAAGAAACTAAGAAAAGCAAACAATCCTAGAGGCACACAATCATAAAACACATCAAAATTATCCAAACAAATTAATAAATGTCCATAGGCCAACTGCCCTTAATTACAACCCAGGGTCTGCAGAAAATTAAAGTGGCCGGGCACCACTGCCAACAACCCGGATTTCTAACCCTAAGATTGACGCAAGTTATTTTTGAGTGGGATACTTGGTCTTCATCTTCTTGATCTTCTCTTCCTTGGACTCCTCGGATCCCAGCTCCATTGGACTCCTTGGATTTCAACTTCCTTTGATTCTTCAAGTAGTAGAACGATCCAAATTTGGATTTCCAAATAGAAAAGGATCATCCTCATATTGGGTGTCCTTTCCTCTTTGGAATCCAACCTTTGGATCCTAGTATCCCCACTCAAAATGAACTTTCACAACTCTTAACCAATATTACAATCAATTACATTAAATGAAAGCAGTAAATTCTAGACGCTCCTGCAAGGTTATCCTAAAAAAATCATCCCAAGCAGTTTAATATATCACAAGCAATTATAGGGAAAATAAAATACTCATCACAGCCACACTGGCCATGCTCTTAATTGTTTTGAGGGCTAAGCAAGCTCTGGAGCACCTATAGCAATTTATAATGATTTATTATTTTAGCCCTCATTTATTTAGGGGGGCTGAGCAATTTCTGAAGCACCTGCATAAAACAGCATTAATTTTTAAATTGTGATTATTGCCCCCCCCTTATATTTAGCGCCGCATGAGCATGGCCACCTGCAGAAAACATCATTAGTATCAAAATCGATCCTAACCTATGGGTAGTCTATCGTGCAATCACATCAATTCTCAGAGTGCAGTAAAAGTAAACAAACACACCAATAGTTCAATCACAACATGCAATGAAATCTCAAAAATCTCGGCACACAACAGAAAAGTAAGCACCGGCCTAGCCTAGATCTAGAAGTGGTGCCCTAACAAACCATCTAGATGTGTGTGAAAAGCTGTGTAGCTGAGGTAGACCCTAAAGCTGGGTAGTTAGTTACAGTTGCCTACTGTCCAGGTTGGTTGTAGGTTTGAAAAGGGAAGTTTTATTTAAAGTCCAAATATTAGTGAATTGAGATTTATCTTAGTTGATTTAATGTGTGGATCGATTTTAGTTCTTAGGGTAATAATATTTGAAGTTTAAATTGCATTAGTGAGTTTTAGGGGGTTCGGGGTCCACCTATACACTAAGTAAAAGGGGGTCCAAAATTGATTTTTTTGATTAAAGGGTATTTATGACCAGCTAATATTTTTATAAAATACTAGGCCTTAACCTGATCAGTTAGACAGTTAGCATGCCCGATTTGGATTCTTCTATCCAAAGTTATGAATTTCTGAAGTTTTGGTCTCGTTTTGAACTAAGTTTGACCGAATTGTTGACTTTTTGATTTAAGTTGATTTCTGGACACCTAATATTTTTAATAAATACTAGACCTTAATTAGAGTTAGGTGCCTTTTAGTTTGCCCATTTTGGAATTTTCTATAATTAGTTATGATTTTTAGAAGTTGGGGCAATTAAATGAATTATCGGAATTGCCTAATTAGGGGTACTTTGGGGGTTTTGGCCCAAATCAGCTCCAAACTGATTGGAATCACCCCCAAAGGTCAGAAATGACCTAAGAAGGTGTTCCCAAGTGTTTGGGGAAAATCTGGGATTTTTAATAATTTTTAATGATTTAATTAAGGCAAAAAGGTGATTTTTGATTAAGGTTGAATTAAAGTCCAGATTAAGGTCCAATTAAGGGGCCCTAATTATCTAAGGTTGGGGACTGAATTCTGGAGAGTTTGAGGTATTATGGGTATTTTTCTGATTTAAAATGGATTTATTAGATTTTTCTGAAGTTTCTAAGGCTTAATTAACGGGTAAATTAGGGTTTGCTAATTAAGTGTTTTAAAGAGTCCAGAAAATTCCTAGAAAATTCTAGAGGGTTCCAGATGTCACTATGTTTAAGTGTTTCAAATTTCAAGTCATTCGGGGTTCTACCCTAATTCCTAGAATTTTTCTAAGTTTGCTAGACGGGTCCTTAATTGTTGTCCTTAGGGTGTCACTACGTTATATAGGAGTGAAATGAAGTAACTAACCCTTAGGCATAATACAGAGGGTAAATGCAGCAGATATAAACACATCAAACCATGTCCTTAGATCTAGGAGAGCCTAGGCTACGTGCTTGTGCAACCTACACATGCAAGGACTACGAAAACACTAAGTAAAGGAACCTAATGAAGTGATTAGTGAATGATTGGGACACAATCACTCACTAATCCTTCTCCCACATGAATTCTGTTCACATATAGGTCCTAGGTTTAAAGTTTCATAAGGGGTAGACTTCCCAAAATTGGGGGATTTAAATAATATGTAATTTTAAAATTATCTTTAAAATACATAAATATTATAAATAATAATAATATAAGTTTAGAAATAAGATAATTGAAAATATTTCAATTCATAAGCATGGGAGGTCTACCAGCCACCAAGGGGGTTTTAAAAATAATTTTTATTTTAAAATAATCAATTATATTAATTAAATAATATTTAAATAATTAAATAACATAGTGATACAGAAAGCATCCAGAAGGGACAAAATCAAATACAGAAAATAATTTTAAATTAAAATTCATATTTTTCTGAAAAGAACGAGGTATTGTGCGTCAAAATCCGATTTAAAATGACAAAGTTATGAATTTTCGAAGTTAAATAGGTTTAAAGGTGATTTTAAAACAATTAATATTTGAAAATGAATAATAATTTCAAAATAAATCAGATATAATAATATCTGAATTTTTAAAATAAATAGTGATCAAAATATTATAATAATGTAAATAAATATTAATATTATTATAATGCTAATAATAGTAATAATAGATTAAAAATAGGTTTTAAATAATAATAATAATAATATAATCATAATAACAAAATAATAATAATAATAATAATAATAACATGATTAGAATAACTTAAAGTAATAACAATAATAATAATAATAATAATACTAATAATAATTAAGATAATTAAAATAATTAAAGTAATGATAATAATAATAATGATAATAATAAAAATAATGATAATTAAAAAAAATAATTAAATTAATTAAAATAATAATAGTATAATAATGATAATAATAATAATAATAATAATAATAATAATAATAATAATAATTAAAATAATTAAAATAATTAAGGTAATAATAATAATAATAGTAATAATAATAATAATAATTAAAATAATTAAACTAATTAAAATAATAATAGTATAATAATAATAATAATAATAATAATTATAATTATAATTATAATGATTAAAAAATAATTAAAATAATAATCATAATAATAATAATAATATAATAATAATAATAATAATAATAATTAAAATAATAATAATAATAATAATAATAATATAATAATAATATTATTATTATTATTATAATAACATTATTATTTAAAATTTTTTTTTTTTTTTTTTTTTATATTATTATTTAAATGAATAAATAAATAAATAATAAAAATAATAATAAAAAAAAGAATCACCGGCGGCGGCGGCGGCGCGGGACAGCTGTCGGGCTCGGATTGGGTCCGCGGACGCGGGCCAATCATTGGCAGGCGGCGCAATCATTGCGCCGCCGCCAATGATTGCCGCAATCATGCGGCAATCAAAGCCGCGGACCGCGGCTCACTTAGCCACGTAGGACGAGCTCCCTCCGCCGTTCGATCACCCGCGGTTTGAACGGACGCTCCGGATCGTTCCACGTGGCGAGCGGAACCGCGGGGTCAGTCAAGCGGTTTGGGCCGAACCACGGAACGACGGGATCTCCGCCGTTGATCGAGCGATCAACGGCGGAGATCTCGCCTGCGAAGAGCTAGGGCGAAACCGAGGGCTGAATGTGTTTTTTGCCTCGTTCTCTCGATCGGGTGGATGGAATCGAACGAAATTTTAACCCTAGACTAAGCTCATGAACAGAAATCGTGTGGACGTAGCGATATTCCCTAAGATGCGGTATGTGAGAAGCTATTTAGCCTTGAGTGTTTAACCTAATCTAAGGGTTTTAAGGAGTTTTCACCGTGGGATTAGGGGTATTATGGATCCTCTGAGCTTGTAGACTGTCCTCGTATGTTCTCCTAGTTGGAAGCACTGTCAAACGAGCCCTAGATCGAGTGGATCGAAGCCTTGGACGTCCTAAGCTTCGGGTCGCCGGAATCTCGCCGCCGGCGGGGTTGACCGGTGGTCTTCGGCTCGAGGGAAGTAAGGGGGAGTCTAGGGAGCTCTCACACGAAATCTCACGGGTTATGGGGGCTTTTTTTTAGCTCGGGTAAGAGAAAAAGATCCTCTAAAATAACCCTAAAACTCCTATTTATACCCTTGGACCCTTTATGGACGGCCTAGATCTCATCTAGGGCTTAATTAGGAGGAGGTGGGGCTAATGAGGCCGTGGCTTGAGTGGAGCCTCAATAGGGAAGGTGTTTAATGCATTTAATGGGTTTAAATTGTCCCAAATAGGTCAATTTGACCCATTTAAGACTTGGGTTGACTAGGTCAACCATTGACTTGGTCAACCTAGTCAAATGGGTCCAAGGGATGCTAAGGTGGGTCCTAGTATGGATATGAGTGGACTAGGATTTGATTTAGGCTCATATAGGCCTAATGGGTCAACTGGGTTGACCTGGTCAACCAGGTTGACCCAGGACCAAGACTTGGGCCCAATGGGTCAAGCCTGACCCATTGAGTCCAGTGGAGGAGAGAATAGGGCTTGGAGAGCCTCGGATTGAGTTTGGATTTAATTTTGAACCCATATGGGCAATTGGGTCAACCCAGGTTGACCTGGTCAACTAGGTTGACCCAGGGCCTGGGTCTGGGCTCAGCAGACTTGGTTTGACTCCCTGGACCCACTGGGTTGGGTTCCAGGGTCTAGCCTGGTCAAATTTGACCAGGTCAACCCTTTGACCTAGGTCTAGGGAGAAACAGGGTCAACAAACGGACCCCCAACAGGAGTGGCGAACAAACTAGTGAGCCGCTCGTGTTGGCGTTGACCGAATGTGGCAGAAGCAGTAGAGTAAAGGCTCTAGGAAAGAGCACCAAAAGAGGTGAAAGAGAGCAAAGGGGGATCTTCTCCTGGCCTTGCCTTACAGCAAGGGCAGAGCCGAGGAGAAAGTGGAAAGCAAAGTAGTAACAGGTCACAAAAAGGTGACAGAGTAAAAGAAAATCCCATCCTCACCTTGCCCTGTAGCAAGGGCAGAGCTGAGGGGGAGACCAGAAAGGTAAGGTAGTAAAGCAAACCAACTATCCATCTGACCGCATCGAAACAACAAGATAGAAGGTGAAAGGGTGGTGAGGTATGCCTTCCAGGGACACTGTCAGGCTCACTCGACCAAGTAAAGTCTGATGTCTGCTTGATCAGAGCAAAACAATCAGGGGAGAAGTAGTGGTGAGGAATGCCTCCCAGGGACACTGTCGGGCTCACTCAACCAGGTAAGTAAAACCAACTACCTGACTGTTCATTTCAAACAGCAGAATAGAAGGTGAAAGGATCCCGTCTCCTCCTGCTCCTTTCGGAACAGCGGATAGGGGTGACTCAATACTTCTGTCTGACCTCAACAAAAGTAAATAAGCCACGAAATTGGAGTCTGCGTAGTCTTTTACAGAACATCCAGAGTAAAGGGGTGGTGAGGAATGCCTCCCAGGGACTCTGTCGGGCTCTCTCAACCGGTAAGTAAAACCAACTACCTGACTGTTCATTTCAAACAGCAGAATAGAAGGTGAAAGGATCCCGTCTCCTCCTGCTCCTTTCGGAACAGCGGATAGGGGTGACTCAATACTTCTGCCTGACCTCAGCAAAAGTAAATAAGCCACGAAATTGGAGTCTGCGTAGTCTTTTACAGAACATCCAGAGTAAAGGGGTGGTGAGGAATGCCTCCCAGGGACTCTGTCGGGCTCTCTCAACCGGTAAGTAAAACCAACTACCTGACTGTTCATTTCAAACAGCAGAATAGAAGGTGAAAGGATCCCGTCTCCTCCTGCTCCTTTCGGAACAGCGGATAGGGGTGACTCAATACTTCTGCCTGACCTCAGCAAAAGTAAATAAGCCACGAAATTGGAGTCTGCGTAGTCTTTTACAGAACATCCAGAGTAAAGGTGGTGGTGGGGAATGCCTCCCAGGGACTCTGTCGGGCTCCCACTCAACCGGGTAAAGTCTGATGTCTGCTTGATCAGAGCAAGACGACCAGGGTAAGGGTCTGATGTCTACCAGAGCGGCAGGACAGTCAGGGTAAAGGTGTGGTGAGCTATGCCTCGCAGGGGCTCTGCGGGGTGCTCCCAACCAAGTAAAGCCTGATGTCTACTCGGCGCATATGCCTGCAGCAGAGCAATCAGGGAAAAGAGGTGGTGAGATATGCCTCCCAGGGGCTCTGTGGGGCACTCTCAACCAGGTAAAGTCTGGTGCCTACCCGGCGCATATGCCTGCAGTAGAGCAATCAGGGGAAAGTCATCTCAACCATACCCTAACACGCATATGCGTAGGGATGGGAAGAGGAGTAGAAAATGGAAAATTTCAAAGAGAGAAGGGTCGCCTAAGGAGTTTCAAACTAGTGTTTTAGGTACCACGTGGTAGAGGACAAGTCGTCGTGGCCACGAGTATCTAAATGCCAGTGAAACTGCCTAGGCGAAACCAAAATCATACAAACCTGGAAGCACCAGAACGATGCCTCGAGAGACCATAGGGAAAGGTATGCCCTCAACAAAGTGTGAGAGGGGTAGTCTCATTCCTATTGAGTAGCTAAAGTAGCAAGGTGGACACACTTGCTACAGAGAAAAGGACTATATTAATGAGAAATAATCATAGAAGACTACAGTGGTACACCCACGTAAGCTAGTGGGACCCTGTAGAGGTGGAAAGCAACATAAACACATCCAAGGGACCGCTCCACAACCAGGAGTCGGGTCACGGCGGGCAAGTATGTCACTCTAAGACAAGTGAAGTGATTTTCTGCTAGAAAATCAAAGTTCACTTAAGAAGCGACGCTAACATCTGAGACTCGATGTACTGCATCACAACTAAGAAAGCACACAAGAGTAGCGAGGGGACACACTCGCCACTAAGGGAAGTAACGTTGCATATGAATGATATTTATGAAAAGCTCACAGTAGTGGTACCCACACAAACTGGTGGGACCCTGTGGGAGTTGGAATATTATCAGTACATCCGTAGAGCTACCCTAGCAGCTGAGAGTAGAGTACGAATGAGAGAGAGAGTAAAGTAGAAACTGAGTTGATTTTCTGCTAAAAAATCAGAGCTCTCAAGTCAGTGATGCTAACGCCGGTAACCAGGCGTACTGCAACACTACTGGGGAAACAGCTCAAGATGGCGAGGAGACACACTCGCCATTGAGGGAGATGATTTATGAGTGAAATCAATAAACATCAAACATCACAGCGGTAACACTCACCCTGACCGGGGGGACCCTGTGAGAGGCAGGAGCGACACTACCAAACCCATAGGACTGCTCTAGTAGCTGAGAGCAAGGCAAGGGTGAAAAAGTAGGTCACTAAAAGAAACTGGAGAGCTGATTCCCTACTAGGGAATCAGAGCTCGCGAAGGTGGGATGTTAACATCTTGAGCAAGATGTACCACACCGCTAATGAGGACTATCATGATTGTGAAAGACCATAATAATCACAAGTGTAAACTCATCCTTGAAGCAATCACTCAGACGCTTCGTAGGAGAAGAGAAAGAAAGACTTTGGGGAATTTGAGCTCTTAGAGAGTATTACCGGGTTCCACCTGTGACAAGGGCAACCGGTTTTGCTCTACTGAGAGCTTCCCTCTTTTATTGCATAGATGCACATTTTTTGTATGTTCACAATCATAGACTAAATATGTCTCGTACTGTCGAAGATAACACCCGGTAGAGGGAACGTTTACCATATCCGTGTGTTACTCCTAGTATGGGACATCCTCTAATGATTGGAACTCAAAGAGAGATATAGGATTGGCTTTGATAACCCAGGCCACATTCGTCACATGAATAAAACTGGGGGCACAATCATACCACGATTGGTATGTGAATGAAATTTAGGTTATGATAGTGGATCAACATTACCCTCCCTAGCTAGCGTAGGTTGGTATGGACCCAGTACAAAAGAAGTCTGAATTGGTTTTGATATCCCAGACCACACTTGGGGGCACCAAGTGAAACTGGGGGACAGAGAGGGGGAAACTCCCAAATTATCAGAACTCAGGAGAGGAAGGTACAATAAGTGCGAAACTTTTATCAGTCCTTAAGAATGGTCTATAATCAGATGGTGGGGGCAAAATATTTTTGTGCATGAATTTTTAAAAGAATATGGCAAGCATTTAAACAAACTCAATAGTGGGACCACTAAGAGGTGTTTAAGCCCTTACCAATCAATCTGAGAGAAGTCTGATTCACACATTTCCTAAAGAGTGAAAATTTTATCAGAGAGTAAAAGAACTATTTTTAGAAATGAAAAATTAACCTTTGAATCGTCTTGAACCTTAGAAAAGGTTCAGAAAGTTCAGCAATATAGGTTGACTCCATCTAAACCCGAGAAGGTTAGGGATTTAAATTTTGCTAACCCAGCTTAAGCTCCCTACAAGCTAAGCTGGGCTTTCTCCCTTATATATTTTGAATAAATATCTAATTCAAAAGGGTGTAAATTAGAGAGAGAAACTGAATCTTCTCAATTTTCTTGCATGAGAATATTTTTATATCTAATAGAACATCCTTGCACGATGATGAATCCAAAATCATGATTTTTAAACTCAAGTGTCACGAATATCAAGGGGTGTGGATTTTCTGAGACTTAGAGATTTACAAGAAAGGGAAGCCATTTACTTATCCACTTTGGGCTCATTTTGAGCCCCTCAACTTGATTTGGCGCACTGCGCACCTTTTAATTACTTGATACACTTTGTGTATCCTTGACTTTATGGCGCATTTTGCACAACTTTCCACTTTTGATACACTTTGTGTATCTTTGATTTTGGCGCACTGCGCATCTTTTCATTTGTTTGATACACTTTGTGTATCTTTGATTTCATAATTGGCTCCCTTTCTAAATCCCTAAAGAAAAACTTTCTCAGTTGTAAGATTATCTTCCAAACACAAGAGAAGAAAAGCTCACTCTCTCGTGCAAGGAAGAAGGATCCACAAAGCAAATCCAATCCTATGATAAAAGTGAACGACTTGAATAAGAAAATTATGAGGTAGATTCATCAGCCTGCGAAAGACACCTATGAGATAGAAAACTGCAAGATGATTGGGAAAATACGCGTCTCTAAATCTAATTTCAATTTGATATAAATTTTAGTTCAGAATAGGAAATCATCCCAAGCAAGGGATGAGAGAGAAGGCATACATTTTTTTTTTTTTTTTTTTTTTGAATCATCATAATCGTCCTTCAAGCGCTTAGAGGAGTCAACCACTAATTACTTAACTTTCTAAAGAAGACAGGGGTAAATCTTTCATTAGGAAAAATAAATTTTGTACTTTCTAAGGAAAAATTCTCTAAAAAGTCCACTTCGTGTTTTAAGCTCTCAGACTTTTCTCAGATTAATCTTTCATTTAGAAACTTTGCACATTGAATTTAAAGATCCCACCATTGAAAATAGGACTTGGATATGTATTTGGACTGATATGGGTCAAAAATCTGGCCTAGAAGAGTTCAGACAAGGGAGATGATGGAGACCAGAGTCTATGTCAGTGTACGGATCATATCATCTCACCTCATCACACCTAAGGATAGCCTCATACTTCTCGTAAAAAAAACATCGTGTGGTAGAGGACAAATCGTCGTGGCCACACAGACTGTCGAAAAGTGAAGAAGCCCCTCCAAAGGGGGGACATATACAGGGGAGTATTTACAAGCGGTAGGGAGACCCCCTCCCTCTCGAAGAGTGAACTCAGGCATAATACTTTTTCAAGTACTGCCCGTTGATGACAGGCATAGGGTGAACACCATTGGCATCAACGAGTAGGTAGGCACCACCTTCATAAACTTGCTCTACAGCAAAGGGGCCTTCCCAAACAGGCTCAAACTTACCACTTCGGCGACGGCGCGAAATGATAGGTCTGCGTAAAACAAGGACCAACTCGCCAACCCGGAAAGCACGGGGTCGGACAAGGCGATCATGTGATCGAGCCATACGTGCCTGGTATAGTTCGAGGTTCTGATAAGCTTGTAGGCGAAGCTCTTCTAAACCATCAAGCTCTTCCGTCCGTAGTCGGGCGTTATCTTCGTGGGAAAGATTGTGGCTGACTGCCACACGTAACGAGGGGAGCTCGACCTCGAGCGGGAGGACGGCCTCGACCCCGAAAGCCAAAGCATATGGGGTAGACTGAGTAGGAGTACGGTACGTAGTCCTATAGGCCCATAGTGCTTCGGGAAGTCTATCGTGCCACTCTCGTTTGTTTGCAACCAGGATTTTTCTTATTAATTGCACGAGAGTTTTATTGAATGCTTCCGCCAAGCCATTAGCCTTGGGATAGTAAATTGAAGAGTATCGCCAATTGATGTTATGGCGGCAGGCAAATCTGGCAATTTTGGTGCTTCTAAATGACGGGCCGTTATCCGAGATGATACGGCGCGGGACACCAAAACGATAGACAATATGATCACGAAAGAAACGCATCACATCTTCTGATTTGACTTCCTTAAGTGGCACAGCTTCTGCCCACTTAGAGAAGTAATCAGTGGCAGCTAAAATGAACCTATGGCCCTTAGAGGAAGGAGGGTCAATAGGACCCACTACATCCGTGCCCCAGCCCTCGAATGGCCAAGATGATACAGTAGGGTGCAACGGATTAGGGGGTTGGTGAATCACCGTGCCATGAATTTGGCACTGGTGGCACTTTCTAGCGTGCTCCATACAATCACGGATCATAGTCGGCCAATAGTAACCGAGGCGTTTAATTCTGCCTTTCATTTTTGGTCCGGACTGATGGGCACCGCAAAGACCTTCATGTATCTCGCCCATGACCTTGCGAGCCTCCTCGTTGTTGAGGCAACGCAACCACATTTGGTCGAAAGAGCGTCGATACAAGGTGTCGTTCACATAAGTGAATGATAGGGCTCTCTTTCTGATCTGGGCAGCAAGAGATCTATCATCTGGAAGCCTGCCATGCTTCAAATACTCTATAAAGGGTATTCTCCAGTCTGATTCTTCCTCAACTGAGAACACCGTGAGGGTCTGATCGGGAGAAGACAGGTCTGCGGGGCATAGGGCTTGACGACACTGGACAACGATAGACAGTGGGTTGCCAGTTGGGTCAGCCAGTTCCTTTGCTAACTTAGCTAATGCATCTGCCTTGCCATTGGCAGATCTAGGGATTTTAGCTAGGGTCACTTCAGGAATCAAACACAAGAGCTCCATTGCCTTGCTGTGATAAGGCAAGAGCTCCGGTTTAAGCACTTTGTAGACTCCCGCTACTTGATTTATGATCAGTTGTGAGTCTCCAAAGATTTTCACCCGCATGACATTCATCTGAATGGCCAACTCTAGTCCCAAAATCAGAGCTTCGTACTCAGCTTCATTATTGGTACGAGGTTCCGAAAGACTGTAGGAATATCTCAGAGTGTGACCTTCAGGGGATACGAAAATGAGGCCCAGACCTACCCTAACTATAGGAGTTTCATTCGGGCTCAAGGCTCTAACGGACGACGCACCGTCAAAGTAAAACTCCCAAGTAGGGGACTCCTGCTCCACCACACTCATGATTAGCTCGTCAGGCAGCTCATCATTGAGTGGGGAGTCTGCAGGGATCAGGTGAGCAGCAAGAAAATCAGCTAGAGCCTGTCCTTTGACGGCCCGCTGCGGGACGAAAGTGATGTCAAACTGCAGTAGGATCATAGACCATCGTGCCAGACGACCTGAGAGGGTTGGACGGGTCATCAGATACTGCAAGGGGTTGACTCGAGAGATTAGGTTGACCTTGTGTGAAAGCATATAATGCCTAAGCTTCTGTACCGCGAAGATCAAAGCTAAACACTGCTTTTCCATCGCGGGGTACTTCAGCTCTGCGGGTATCAACCGTCTACTGAGGTAGTACAAGGCATTCTCCTTGCCTTCCTCATTCTCTTGAGCCAATAATGCACCCAAGGACTCATCCAGGGCCGTAGTGTAGAGAATTAACGGCCTCCCTGGGATGGGTGCAGCTAAAACAGGGGGGTTTATCAGGTAGCGCTTTATACTCTCAAAGGCCTCCTGACAACGCTCATCCCAGTGAAAGCGGGCATCTTTCTTTGCTAGGGCAGCAAAGGGGTGACACCTACCGGACAAATTGGAGATAAATCTCCGCAGGAAGGCTAACTTTCCTTGAAAAGACCTTAGCTGGGTAAGACTTTTAGGGGGTTTTAGATCTATTATGGCTTTGATCATGGAAGGGTCAACCTCAATGCCACGGTAGCGAACTATAAACCCCAGGAACTTTCCTGCACTAACTCCAAATGCGCATTTTAGAGGGTTCATTTTCAAATCGTATTTGCGTAGGCGTTCAAAAACGATTCGTAGATCTCGAAGGTGATCTCCACGGACCTTGCTTTTGACTACCAGATCATCCACATAGCATTCAACTTGCTCGTGTATCATCTCGTCGAAGATAACAGTCATAGCACGTTGATAGGTGGCCCCGGCATTCTTGAGACCAAAGGGCATCACTTTGTAGCAAAACACACCTATAGGTGTGCGAAACGCAGTAAACTCTTCCTCTTCGGGGTCCATCTTTATCTGATTGTAACCAGATGAACCATCCATGAAGGAGAAAATGCTATGGGATGATGCTATATCCACCATAAGCTCGGGGATAGGAAGAGGAAAATCGTCCTTAGGACATGCCTTGTTTAAATCACGGAAGTCGATACAGACACGAATCTGCCCGTTCTTCTTCCGGACTGGAACAATGTTGGCAAGCCAGGTAGGGTACTTCTCTTCACGAATGAAATCAGCCTCTATAAGCTTCTTAGTTTCAGCGATCACCTGTTGTTCTATTTCTAACCTCATCCTACGAGGTGCTTGTTTAACAGGGACTGCATCAGACTTAATGGCTAGTTTATGGACTGCTACATCTGGATTTAGACCAGGCATCTCGGTGTAGTTCCAGGCAAAGCAATCTTTAAACTCTGAGAGTAGCTCGATGTATTCTTGAGCCTCTGAGTCAGATAACAAGACACTATGAAAAATAGGTCTAGGATCTGATTCAGTGCCTAAGTTTACCTCACATAATTCGTCCATGGCAGAAGTGATGCCATCTTCAAACTCTTGAGGAGCATCGAGTACTCTATCCTCATCATCACCCGGGTCTTCTTTATCGGTAAGAGAAACAACCGGGTATGAGTGGGAAATCGCTCGGATGTTAGTATGGTTAGGTGAGCTCTGCTCGACATAACCTAAACCTTGCTTAGTTTGAGGCATATCAGTCCGCCAAACACGAGCCTGTCGTAGAGCTTGTTCATCTGACCAAGTCGAGATGACTGCACCCCGCTCTACACAGTCTTCCACGAAAGGAGAAAAATAACGAGGGGCAGTCGTGACCCTGTTATCCATAGCGGTCTCCGCTGAACCCTGACTCCCAGGACCCAGTGGGGCACATACACTATGGGATAACGAGGCACACTCACTAGCTCGTGGTGGCACAAAGGTTTCGTACAGAGGAGGCGGAGGGCGACCTCTAACTTGTAGTGCGCCACCATCACTAGTGGAGGGGGTAACCAAAGATCTTTGGTGAGACTCCTCAACTCTTATTCCACGTATCTGACGGGAAAGGGACTGTTGACTAGTGGTCTGACGTCGGGGGTCTACTTCCTCGTCTGAGCCACTGTCAATAACTAAACCATCCTCGGGTATCAGGTACCTACAAAAGGTGGGTAGTGAACTATAATCAGTGAAGTCCGGGGCTGGTGAGGGAGCTGAGCGACGAGGGGTAGTGATCATCTCATCGTCAGAGGAGTCGGACTCGACAGTCAAAGGAGAAGCATAAAGATATGAGGGAGGAGGGATTTGAGTATCGTAGTTTCGCGGCGGGCGAGTCGATCCTCTACCTCTACCTCTACCTCGCTCTCCCCTACCTCTACTAGGGGGAATATCGTGCCCAACTGCAAATTGGAAAGGAGATCTAACAGGATCTGCAGTGGAGGTATCTGCCTCAATACTAACCTGTGACGGACCTTGCGCAGGTAGCTATACAGGACCCTGTACAGTACTGGCAGGTGTCACTGGTGACTGGGCAGAAGGAGGTTTACTCTTCTTACGAGGTATGTAATGTTCAGCATCATCGTAAATAGAGACCTCATGCACGGAAAAGGGTTGGGTATCCCCGGGAATGGAGTACTCGACTTCATTCCTCATATACTTCATACATTGGTGCAGGGTGGAGGGCACCATTCCATACTCATGAATCCAGGGCCTTCCTAAGAGGGCCCTGTATGAAGTATCCGCCTCGATCACATGAAACTTCGCCTCAGTAAGGAAATTTCCAAACTTCAGGGGTAGGGTGATAGACCCTAGGGCACGCTGTCCTTGGTCATTGAAGCCTTTCAACATAATCTTATCGGAGGTTAACTTCAAATGACCCAGGGAGAGGCTCTTCAAAGTTTCATAACTCAGGATGTTTACTGAAGCTCCTTGGTCAATGAGGACCCTGTTCAACTCATAACCATTGACTTCAGCGGTGACATACAGAGGACGATTGTGATCAGAGGTACCCAAGAGGAGATCACGATCTGAAAAGGTAATGCACGGCGTCTCTCTCAAAAGGCATGCATCTCCAACAGATTCGGAAGCAAAGAAGGCTTGATAGGACTCTGGTTCGAGTAGTGCTTTTACCAAGGTCT
Source organism: Dendrobium chrysotoxum (assembly GCA_019925795.1). Classification (NCBI taxonomy): domain Eukaryota; kingdom Viridiplantae; phylum Streptophyta; class Magnoliopsida; order Asparagales; family Orchidaceae; genus Dendrobium; species Dendrobium chrysotoxum. The sequence goes on from CM034308.1 coordinate 51,294,062, forward strand.
CTCTCAAGTCAGAAGACATCATCAAAGCGTCATAGACACTGAGAAGGGCGGGAATTTTCCTTAAATGGGCCAACACATTGTAATCGACCTCCAGCTGAGGGCCTTTCCCTTTCTCCTTAGACTGCTCTTGGGAGGAAGGGATAGGATCGTCCTGCTGGGTAACGATGTTCTTATCTTTTTCTTTTGTATTCTTAGCCATCCTAGGTGGAAGAACCTTCCCTGAACGCAAGTGAACTTCCTGTATCGAGTCATCTTTGACAGGAGATTCACTTGGTTCAACGGTGATGGCACGTGTTGGCTCCAAGGAAAGTGACTGGAGTGGGTTCTCGGATTCATCTTCTGAATCCATGTAACAACCACCCTCCGGAATCATAAAGACTGGTTCCTCATCACACTCAGACTCTTCATCACATACAGAACCATCATAAGAAACATGTAAAATATTGAAAGAGCGAGTGCTAGAAGAAATAAAAGTAGGAGCAGAACACCAGAAGTAGCCAGAATCACCTTCTTCTATTATTTCATCATCAGTTGAAGGGAGAACGAAATCCTTCAGCGTAAGTGCTGGAAGGCGTCCCGTCTTCCCCTCAGAAGTTACAACAAACTTTTCCTTTTCATACATCTTTTTATTACATAAAATAGGAAAAGAAATGTGCTCAGTAGGCACTACAACAGGAGAAGAAAAAGGTGCTGGCGAAGAAACTGGGCTGGCAACTGTCGATTTGGCCTGGGTAGGCCTCCTCTCAACTGCCTCTGAACTCTGAACTGTCTGTCGGATCATCTGCCTCGTCTTCCTAGAGAGTGCTAACTGCCACTCCCCCTCAGAACCTCTGGGTGATCTGCTACGACTGCTCTGTCTGCCACTCTGGCTGTCACTACAACTACTGGAGCCCGAGATCATCTGAACTGTCTGAGGTGTCTTGCCCTTGGGCTGAACCAAGTCGTTGTCCTGTAGGTGGATCTGCCCACTAGCCATGAGCTTCTCAACTCTGTCCTTGAACACATAGCAGTCTTCTATGACATGCCCGATATGTCTGTGAAATGGACAATAGAGTGGGTGTTCTGTCTGCCCCTCCTCTTCCACTCTATTGTTGTTCGGGAATGTTAAGATGTTTCTCTTAGTAAGGAACTTGAAGATCTTCATCACACTTTCCCTTTTAAAGGGATATTCCTTACTAAGCTTCTCCCGTAGGTACTGCTGACTCTCTGGGGTCCTACGGGAGGGTCTAGACTGCACTGCCGACTGGCCCGGTGTGTGAGACTGCTGAGGTGGTGCTGAACTGACTAAGGGCTTCTTGCCCTTATCTGATGGCCCGTAAGTACTGTGTACCTCCCCTCTCCTAGGTGGAGGTGCTCCTGATGACTCCTGCCGCTGAGGTCTACGTGAAGGTTGACTCTCAACCTTAGGAGGGACTGAATCGGGTATGCTGTCCTGCAAACTGATCACCTTTGTCAACAACTTCTGAAAGGTTCTAATGCTGAAACCCTTCAGATAAGGTGCTATCGGACCATCTATGTTCTTCAACAAAATTTCTACTGCATGCTGCTCCTGTAACTGGGGCTCACACTGTAGGCTGAGGTTCCTCCATCTGACTATGTAATCTGGGAGAGGCTCTCGGGGCCGCTGTCTAGTCACAACTAGCTCTCCAACTGTAACTCGGTGCTCTGCACTGACAAACCTCTGAACAAACAACTGCTCCAACTCTGCAAAGGTGCGTACTGAATCGTTGGGGAGGTCGGCGTACCAGGCAAAGGCCACCCCAACTAAACTGCTAACAAAGAGTCTCAACATCAGTGCGTCGTTCCCTCCTATGTTGCAACAGATGGCTCGGTACTGGGCCACGTGCTGCCTTGGGTTCCCAAACCCATCAAAGACTCTGAACCTAGGAGGGACAAAACCAGGGGGGTAGGGCTCGTGCTCGTACTCTACTGGGTAAGGACGCCCCCTGCTAACTACCTCTCCAGACTTCCTGGAGGAAATGGCCTGCTCGACCTTCTGGGCAATCAGATCCTGAATCTGTCCGGCTGACAACTGAACTGACTGACTCTGGACTGGGGTAGTAAAAGAAACTGCTGTCGGTGCCACTGGAACTGGTCTCTGGGCCCTGTCTACTCCCACAGGACCTGGTGCTACTACAGGTGGTGCTGCTGGCTCGTCCCTGGACGTAGCAGGAGTGCCTACGCCCGTCATCTGGGGCATCGCCCCCAAAGCTGTCAACTGAGCTGTCATCGCTGCCATGGCCCTGGCCATCTCTGCCATCTGAGTCTGTAACTGTAGCACTGTGGCATCTGTCTCAACTGACCGGGGAGATCCTCCTACCTCAGCTTCTCCCTGCTCATCATCATCATCTGCCTCTATCTGCTCGTCTGAGTGGCCACGTCTAGTAACCACGCATACTCTGTGTACCGGTATATCTCCATCTGACTCCTCCTCGAGTAAATCATCCTCAAGTGCATCATCCTCGTAGAGGGTCTGATGGAAGTCCTCTGCATACGGACTCAAAGGGGAAGAAGACTCGTAAGGGCTAAGGGCTGGCTCAGCCCGAACCGGTGAACCACTAGGAGAAACTGTAGCATCATCGTCCGTTGCTGCATCACAGACCATCGGAACTGCCTCTGATCCGGAAGGAACAACTGCCTCTAACTGCTCAACTGCCTGAACTGGCTGTACTGCATCGACAGGGGACTCTGCCTGTCGTCGTCTCCACACCCATCTACTGCGACGGGACCCAGTAGGGGCAACTGACTGCTGCGGAGCTACTACAACTGAAGGGAGCTGGGGTCTGGGAGGCTCCAACTGCTGCCTCTGTCCCTGACGACGTGGGCGTCGTCCAACAACTGGAGTAACTGTCTGTGGTCTCGCCAATGGAACTGAACTAACAGGCTGCCTGGGTGGCTGTCCTCTCTGCCACCTATACCTCTGTCTAGCAGTCTGGCTCTGCAACTGAACGGATGCCTGAGAAATCTGGTGGAGTAACCTCTCCCGACTGACAGGGCCTCGACCCCGCGCTAAGCGGATAATGCTCCGAATCCTCTGAGAGAGGGTTCGAGCAGCATCATCCCTGGGGACCCTAGCGCGTGGTAGAGTAGTAGTGACAGGAGGAGCCGCCGCAATGCGAGCAACGTCCTCCTCATCACCACTATGTGTCAGTGGGGAGAAGCGTCCTCCCTGAACTGCTGCTATCTCAGGGGCAACTGTAACGTCCGGGGTAGGGGAAACTGCAACTGGTCGTGGTGCCCGCTGCCTAGGGACCACTCTCCTCTGAACTGGCTCCTGGTGAGCCAACGAATCTGCCATCCGCTGTCTATCTGCCTCGGATGCAGCCAACCGAAGTCTACGGTTTCTATTCCTCCGGGCCCTTCTCCCAAGGCCGGAGGCGGAAGACGAAGCAACATCTGAACCCACCACCTGAGTGGCAGGGGGAACAGGAAGTACGGGAAGTGTCGGGGTCTGCACGAGGGTCTCTGGGTGAGACAGTCGAGCGAAAGCTGAAACCCGACGGGAGGAAGGCGAAGGAGCCTCGGTCTGGGCACCCCTCTTCCTAGAGGAAGTAGGAGGGAGAACCCGAACACGAGCTACCTCTGCCGGAGTAACAACAGGGGTAACTACTGCCTGCCGGCGCTGAGGGGCCGGGGCAGTCTGAACAACAGGTGCGGTAGGCACTGGTCGCCTAACCACTGGACGAGTGGGCTGAACTGGGAGTGGTCTAGGCACTGGCTGCCTAACCACAGGGTGTGCCGGCTGCACACGAACAGGAGTAGGACGAGCAGGTGCCCGGGCTGTCCGTCGAGCAACTGGACGTCCAAAAGGTCGCATGGCTGCGCGAGCTCTCCTCTGGGGAGGAGAGTAGGCAGCAGCCTCAGCAGGGGTCGGCCCGCCAAGAGTGACGAAGGCCGAGTCAGTGAAGGAACCAAAAGTGATTCCTCCAGCGGGAGGACTGGCTAGCAGGGACTCAGGAAGTGTCACCCGCGCGTCAGAACCAAAACTGAAAGTAACAGAAGGCACGAAGGAAGCCATGGCACTGTCTGCCAAGAAGAAGAAAAGAAATTTAAAATGATTAGTAAGAAATAACGAGAAGATGAATGATAGATAGGGAACGGAATGACCTGGCAGGTCAGAAGGAAAGGAAGCTTAGCTAGGGGGAAACCCTAACTAAGAAGAACGGAAAGAAAGAAACCTAGCTAGGGGGGGGAACCCTAACTAAGAAAAAGAAGGACGATCCTAACTAAGGAAGGACCCTAACTAAGAGTGGGACGGACCTGATCTAAGGAGTACCAATCCCGGAGTACACACAAGAGAGAATAATATAGAATCCAAAGATGGAGAGAGAAACCTGTCCCACCGTGGTCGCCAGAAACCTGTGGACCTCCGAAAGGACTACAGACACCATCGCCCCGCGAGGGGAGACAGTATCTGGCCAATGGAAGGGCAGATTCGATCATGCATACGATTAACCATTGAGGATAGTGGCTCTCACCAGTGCACCTCGATGGATAATAATATGTACGATCTAATCACAACGGGTTTCCCCCACCCGATACATTAGCTCGAATGGGGTTTATTTGAGAGTGGGATTCGGTTTCCCACGGGCGCAAGCCCCCGTGGTTAATTACATCTCAAGCCGGGGCCTGAGAATACTCTCGATTAAGGATTCTACATTATTCTTTCTAAATTGGGATTGACACATAGGGGGAAGACTAGGAAGCCCTACTTGAAGGGAAAGAGAGGTTCAACTAGGCTTAGTCAACATGCACGGCTCACATCAGCATCCGGAGGGACTAAGGTAGTGAGAAGAAACTGGAGAAAAAAAATAAATAAATCATACACTCGAAACATGCAGGAGGGAAGGATGGAGGTAGCGTCATCCGTGTGGCGCGGATATGTAGGGTTTAGGGTCTCTGGAAGACAGAAGACCTACCTACTGATGAGGCGCACTACGAAACAATAGTAGCCTTGAATCCTAAATCTAATGGGTTTAGTGTTCTACGCAACACTAACACCCGTGTCCTAACTAATGCAATGCAAAACCTGGACTTACCCCGGCCTGGAAGGGGGAGCCAGCTAACCACCTAATCGCTTTAAAGCCATGCTGTCCAGTCATTTATGAAAGATGGGTAGGTGGGTTATAGTTCTGGGAGGTAGGGCCGACGTCTAGAGGATTTCCTAATTGGCCCCGGACTGATGTTGGGTGAATGCTCCTATGACTAATGCAATTAAAATTTTGATTTAGTTAGTTTCTAATGCAATGCATGCTAGTCAAAGTATCCAAATCAGGTATGCACAGAACTTTAAAAAGGCTTATAAAATAATTTTTAGAATTAGACTGGGCTTCCCCAGGTCCGGCACCTCATCCTCATAGGTCAGATTATCCGGACTCTACCCGCAGGCGGGGAAGTGTCTTATAGAAGGAAAGAGAAATGCATTAATATGCATGCGACCCCGGACGATTCCGGCAATTCCCTAAGTCGTTAAGTTTCTAAATTATTTAAATCTTAAAATTTGAATGTTAGTTATGAGTAGAAAAGTTTTAGTCCTTAAAGAGCCTAACGAAATCCAGGCTAAAACAAAAGCGGCATGCAAAACGCCAAGAAACTAAGAAAAGCAAACAATCCTAGAGGCACACAATCATAAAACACATCAAAATTATCCAAACAAATTAATAAATGTCCATAGGCCAACTGCCCTTAATTACAACCCAGGGTCTGCAGAAAATTAAAGTGGCCGGGCACCACTGCCAACAACCCGGATTTCTAACCCTAAGATTGACGCAAGTTATTTTTGAGTGGGATACTTGGTCTTCATCTTCTTGATCTTCTCTTCCTTGGACTCCTCGGATCCCAGCTCCATTGGACTCCTTGGATTTCAACTTCCTTTGATTCTTCAAGTAGTAGAACGATCCAAATTTGGATTTCCAAATAGAAAAGGATCATCCTCATATTGGGTGTCCTTTCCTCTTTGGAATCCAACCTTTGGATCCTAGTATCCCCACTCAAAATGAACTTTCACAACTCTTAACCAATATTACAATCAATTACATTAAATGAAAGCAGTAAATTCTAGACGCTCCTGCAAGGTTATCCTAAAAAAATCATCCCAAGCAGTTTAATATATCACAAGCAATTATAGGGAAAATAAAATACTCATCACAGCCACACTGGCCATGCTCTTAATTGTTTTGAGGGCTAAGCAAGCTCTGGAGCACCTATAGCAATTTATAATGATTTATTATTTTAGCCCTCATTTATTTAGGGGGGCTGAGCAATTTCTGAAGCACCTGCATAAAACAGCATTAATTTTTAAATTGTGATTATTGCCCCCCCCTTATATTTAGCGCCGCATGAGCATGACCACCTGCAGAAAACATCATTAGTATCAAAATCGATCCTAACCTATGGGTAGTCTATCGTGCAATCACATCAATTCTCAGAGTGCAGTAAAAGTAAACAAACACACCAATAGTTCAATCACAACATGCAATGAAATCTCAAAAATCTCGGCACACAACAGAAAAGTAAGCACCGGCCTAGCCTAGATCTAGAAGTGGTGCCCTAACAAACCATCTAGATGTGTGTGAAAAGCTGTGTAGCTGAGGTAGACCCTAAAGCTGGGTAGTTAGTTACAGTTGCCTACTGTCCAGGTTGGTTGTAGGTTTGAAAAGGGAAGTTTTATTTAAAGTCCAAATATTAGTGAATTGAGATTTATCTTAGTTGATTTAATGTGTGGATCGATTTTAGTTCTTAGGGTAATAATATTTGAAGTTTAAATTGCATTAGTGAGTTTTAGGGGGTTCGGGGTCCACCTATACACTAAGTAAAAGGGGGTCCAAAATTGATTTTTTTGATTAAAGGGTATTTATGACCAGCTAATATTTTTATAAAATACTAGGCCTTAACCTGATCAGTTATACAGTTAGCATGCCCGATTTGGATTCTTCTATCCAAAGTTATGAATTTCTGAAGTTTTGGTCTCGTTTTGAACTAAGTTTGACCGAATTGTTGACTTTTTGATTTAAGTTGATTTCTGGACACCTAATATTTTTAATAAATACTAGACCTTAATTAGAGTTAGGTGCCTTTTAGTTTGCCCATTTTGGAATTTTCTATAATTAGTTATGATTTTTAGAAGTTGGGGCAATTAAATGAATTATCGGAATTGCCTAATTAGGGGTACTTTGGGGGTTTTGGCCCAAATCAGCTCCAAACTGATTGGAATCACCCCCAAAGGTCAGAAATGACCTAAGAAGGTGTTCCCAAGTGTTTGGGGAAAATCTGGGATTTTTAATAATTTTTAATGATTTAATTAAGGCAAAAAGGTGATTTTTGATTAAGGTTGAATTAAAGTCCAGATTAAGGTCCAATTAAGGGGCCCTAATTATCTAAGGTTGGGGACTGAATTCTGGAGAGTTTGAGGTATTATGGGTATTTTTCTGATTTAAAATGGATTTATTAGATTTTTCTGAAGTTTCTAAGGCTTAATTAACGGGTAAATTAGGGTTTGCTAATTAAGTGTTTTAAAGAGTCCAGAAAATTCCTAGAAAATTCTAGAGGGTTCCAGATGTCACTATGTTTAAGTGTTTCAAATTTCAAGTCATTCGGGGTTCTACCCTAATTCCTAGAATTTTTCTAAGTTTGCTAGACGGGTCCTTAATTGTTGTCCTTAGGGTGTCACTACGTTATATAGGAGTGAAATGAAGTAACTAACCCTTAGGCATAATACAGAGGGTAAATGCAGCAGATATAAACACATCAAACCATGTCCTTAGATCTAGGAGAGCCTAGGCTACGTGCTTGTGCAACCTACACATGCAAGGACTACGAAAACACTAAGTAAAGGAACCTAATGAAGTGATTAGTGAATGATTGGGACACAATCACTCACTAATCCTTCTCCCACATGAATTCTGTTCACATATAGGTCCTAGGTTTAAAGTTTCATAAGGGGTAGACTTCCCAAAATTGGGGGATTTAAATAATATGTAATTTTAAAATTATCTTTAAAATACATAAATATTATAAATAATAATAATATAAGTTTAGAAATAAGATAATTGAAAATATTTCAATTCATAAGCATGGGAGGTCTACCAGCCACCAAGGGGGTTTTAAAAATAATTTTTATTTTAAAATAATCAATTATATTAATTAAATAATATTTAAATAATTAAATAACATAGTGATACAGAAAGCATCCAGAAGGGACAAAATCAAATACAGAAAATAATTTTAAATTAAAATTCATATTTTTCTGAAAAGAACGAGGTATTGTGCGTCAAAATCCGATTTAAAATGACAAAGTTATGAATTTTCGAAGTTAAATAGGTTTAAAGGTGATTTTAAAACAATTAATATTTGAAAATGAATAATAATTTCAAAATAAATCAGATATAATAATATCTGAATTTTTAAAATAAATAGTGATCAAAATATTATAATAATGTAAATAAATATTAATATTATTATAATGCTAATAATAGTAATAATAGATTAAAAATAGGTTTTAAATAATAATAATAATAATATAATCATAATAACAAAATAATAATAATAATAATAATAATAACATGATTAGAATAACTTAAAGTAATAACAATAATAATAATAATAATAATACTAATAATAATTAAGATAATTAAAATAATTAAAGTAATGATAATAATAATAATGATAATAATAAAAATAATGATAATTAAAAAAAAATAATTAAATTAATTAAAATAATAATAGTATAATAATGATAATAATAATAATAATAATAATAATAATAATAATAATAATAATTAAAATAATTAAAATAATTAAGGTAATAATAATAATAATAGTAATAATAATAATAATAATTAAAATAATTAAACTAATTAAAATAATAATAGTATAATAATAATAATAATAATAATAATTATAATTATAATTATAATGATTAAAAAATAATTAAAATAATAATCATAATAATAATAATAATATAATAATAATAATAATAATAATAATTAAAATAATAATAATAATAATAATAATAATATAATAATAATATTATTATTATTATTATAATAACATTATTATTTAAAAAAAATTTTTTTTTTTTTTTTTTTATATTATTATTTAAATGAATAAATAAATAAATAATAAAAATAATAATAAAAAAAAGAATCACCGGCGGCGGCGGCGGCGCGGGACAGCTGTCGGGCTCGGATTGGGTCCGCGGACGCGGGCCAATCATTGGCAGGCGGCGCAATCATTGCGCCGCCGCCAATGATTGCCGCAATCATGCGGCAATCAAAGCCGCGGACCGCGGCTCACTTAGCCACGTAGGACGAGCTCCCTCCGCCGTTCGATCACCCGCGGTTTGAACGGACGCTCCGGATCGTTCCACGTGGCGAGCGGAACCGCGGGGTCAGTCAAGCGGTTTGGGCCGAACCACGGAACGACGGGATCTCCGCCGTTGATCGAGCGATCAACGGCGGAGATCTCGCCTGCGAAGAGCTAGGGCGAAACCGAGGGCTGAATGTGTTTTTTGCCTCGTTCTCTCGATCGGGTGGATGGAATCGAATGAAATTTTAACCCTAGACTAAGCTCATGAACAGAAATCGTGTGGACGTAGCGATATTCCCTAAGATGCGGTATGTGAGAAGCTATTTAGCCTTGAGTGTTTAACCTAATCTAAGGGTTTTAAGGAGTTTTCACCGTGGGATTAGGGGTATTATGGATCCTCTGAGCTTGTAGACTGTCCTCGTATGTTCTCCTAGTTGGAAGCACTGTCAAACGAGCCCTAGATCGAGTGGATCGAAGCCTTGGACGTCCTAAGCTTCGGGTCGCCGGAATCTCGCCGCCGGCGGGGTTGACCGGTGGTCTTCGGCTCGAGGGAAGTAAGGGGGAGTCTAGGGAGCTCTCACACGAAATCTCACGGGTTATGGGGGCTTTTTTTTAGCTCGGGTAAGAGAAAAAGATCCTCTAAAATAACCCTAAAACTCCTATTTATACCCTTGGACCCTTTATGGACGGCCTAGATCTCATCTAGGGCTTAATTAGGAGGAGGTGGGGCTAATGAGGCCGTGGCTTGAGTGGAGCCTCAATAGGGAAGGTGTTTAATGCATTTAATGGGTTTAAATTGTCCCAAATAGGTCAATTTGACCCATTTAAGACTTGGGTTGACTAGGTCAACCATTGACTTGGTCAACCTAGTCAAATGGGTCCAAGGGATGCTAAGGTGGGTCCTAGTATGGATATGAGTGGACTAGGATTTGATTTAGGCTCATATAGGCCTAATGGGTCAACTGGGTTGAACTGGTCAACCAGGTTGACCCAGGACCAAGACTTGGGCCCAATGGGTCAAGCCTGACCCATTGAGTCCAGTGGAGGAGAGAATAGGGCTTGGAGAGCCTCGGATTGAGTTTGGATTTAATTTTGAACCCATATGGGCAATTGGGTCAACCCAGGTTGACCTGGTCAACTAGGTTGACCCAGGGCCTGGGTCTGGGCTCAGCAGACTTGGTTTGACTCCCTGGACCCACTGGGTTGGGTTCCAGGGTCTAGCCTGGTCAAATTTGACCAGGTCAACCCTTTGACCTAGGTCTAGGGAGAAACAGGGTCAACATGCAATAATTATCATGTGCATATCCCAATGCATGCTTATACCTCCACTTTCACTTATGCCTCCCTTTTACCTCCCTATTAGGTAATGTCATATAACCTAATACACTTGCTAGCATCAAGTGGGGCCAAAATTCCTCCCACATTTACCCTAAGTAGATGGGGCTAGAGTAAAGCATTTAGGGCTTTTATCACATAATAGAGAGTGCACTTTTTCATATTCTAGAATATCTCAAATGCCATATTTTGCATAATTCAAATGCAATACAATAGTAATTAAAATAAAAATCTAATGCAATGTCCACACAATGCGTGAATTGCTTATAAAAAGGCACATTGCATGTATACTAGTATACCTACTAAACTTTTCTCATTTCACTTCTAATTTCAGAAAAGCATTCACATCAATATTTTAAGACTTTTATATAACTTTTGTAATTGCCAGAAAAGTCTTAATAAGAGTGTATACTAAAAAACTCATGTATGAAAAACCAACCAATAAAAATTTGCTTTCTTATAATCAAAGCATTCAGAATAGAGTGTACAACCACATATAAAATGTTACACTGTGAAAACTTCATAAAACCCAAGAAAGACACATTTCAACTCATAAATTTCTATAAAATAGGGGAATTGAAATCAGTGATAGGGATTCAAAAGTCTAACTTACACTCTACAATTTCTTTAACTGGCCCAATGATCAAAACCTAAGCTTTGGCTTCCAAATCCTCTCCCACTCTTTCTCTTTTCTCTTCTCTCCTTTCCCTCTCCTCTTCTTTTCTATGGCAAGGTGGCTAGGAGAAATGGAATGGACAAAAGGTTTTAGATATTTTAATATAAAAATTTCACTATTTTGACGTAGCATCGTGACACTCACATTTTCAGCATTGTAGTGCCCCAAAAGAATCTTTCAGATGCTCCCAGAATATTCTCACCTGAGGCCATGCACCATGATGGAGCTTCGTGGTACTGTAGTGCACACCCCAGAATATATTTTTTATTTAAAAACCTGAGAGCTCAATGTCAGAACGCTGACATCCTGGGTGTCGTGACGCCTACATAGCATTTATTTTTAAACCTTGAGTTTTCACTTTCCCAATCTAAACCTTGGTCCATTCAAGCCCCATTACACATTTTAAAACTTATAATTTTACATTACCTCTAGTAAATGAGTATTTAACTTAGTTAACTTTAATTACCTTAGTTTCAAGACATCACGTATTACAATATTTATAATTTATATACTTATGTATCATTTACCATTTAAAAAATTATTCATAAGGAATCTTTAAAACATCATTCTAAGACATTTAATGAACTATATCCAATGCTAGAAATGCCATATTCAACATAAAATAATCAATAACATCTACAAGTAAATCCAACAAATAAAAATTTGATTTTTTTTATAGTTAAAATGACCATAATAGAAAATTGTACATCATATCTGAAATCACACTATGAAAATTTCCTTAGGCTCATTAAAAATGCATTGGATATAGTTCACTGTAACTTTTTGTACAAACATGAAAACTAAAATAAAAAAATGGGGTATTGGGAGCCTACTTCATGCTCAACAAATTCCTTAATTAGCTCGATGGACAAATCTGGCTTCATGGCTTCTAAAATCGTCTCTATTCTTTCTCTGTTTTCTTTCTTCTCCCTACTTTCTTCTCTTCTCTTCTCTTCTCTTCCAACAGCTGAGTGAGGTGAGGTAATATATATAGTGCCTAGCACCACAATACTCTAACATGCATCACCGTTGTGCTTGGATAGAATATTTCAAGTATTCATAGACAGAGAGATCAGCATAGTAGTACTCCCCATCCAGTGATTAGGGTTTTCATTCTTTCCAAATAGAAGGCTCAACGCCTTCTAGAACAGCATCATAGTGCTCTTAATAACTTTTTGACATTTAACATTTCTTTAATTACAGACTTTAAACATTATTTAAATTTATAATAATTATAAATTAAAAATGCATAGGGAGGTTATGAATTTTTTTTAATTATGTAATTATATATATTACACCAATGCATGTAAAATCCATATCTTTATTTGACCATGATGGCATGACCCCTCTTTCATAATGATGTAGAACTTATAGGCAAGGATGAATTCTTTCTATTACTTGAATAATCTGGGTTATTTAACAACAGATAAGTACCACTCTTCTCTATGTTGCAAATTTGGGCTCAACTACAGAGATTTTGATGATAATAAATATTACTGGTTCTTTACTACTACTATTCTTACTTATTTATTTTATTTGCCCTGCTCACTAACCTTTCAGGTTCATAAGTTCACTTGAAATATCAGTTAGCTTAAGATCAGGTATATTAGGATTGAGTCAGTCTGTAATTTTTATTCCAATGCATCTTTTACTTTTTATTGAGTCAAATATACTGTGATGGATCTTGAAGCTAAGTAATCTTGCACACACAAACTCAGTGGGAGAAATTTGGTGAGTTAGAGAGTTTTCTATTTTTTGATCATATCGTACAGGACGATTCTAAATTATCCTGGACAGTTAAAAATATAAGCCCTAATTAGGGCATCCTGATAATTAAGTTTGCTTAACTAATTATCCTGAATGATTTATATCATATAGGATGATCAGTACATATAGAAATAGATAGCCTCCAATTACAATTTAGGTATAATTTTATAATTCAAAATTTGTTCTTATCATACAAGACAATCCATATCATCCTAGATGATTTATGATAATCATGCTTAAAATGATTCCTTGATTAGGAGACTAATTATGGTTAGATTGATCAATCACATCGTACAAGATGATATATTTGGATCATCCTGGATGATCCTTTTTATTTCGTAGGACGATTTCCTATTGTCCAAGAAGAAAACTATAATTTTCTTATGATTTTCCAGGGGATCGTCTTGGACGTCCTGAGAGATTTGTGGGATGATTTGTTGATTTCCACCCATCTTGAACTAATCATCCAGGGATCTTGGATGTCCTGAGACTATTACAGGACGATCTATCGATTGCCAACCATATTGAACTAATCATCCCGGATGATCAAATAATCATACGGGATGATCGAATTACTAATTATCCAAATCTATATTGATGATATTCTATTTGGATCTTCTGATAAAAAACTGTGTGATGAATTTTCAAAAATAATGAGTAATGAGTTTGAAATGAGTGTGATGGGAAAACTGACTTACTTTCTTAGATTAGTATAAGGCAGAAGGATGATAAAACTTTTCTTAATCAATCAAAATATATTAAGAGAAATATTAGATGGATAAAGTCAAGCCAATCAATACTCTCATGAGTTCCAGTGTTCAGTTAGATTAGGATTCAAATGAAAAATCTGTTGATAAAAAGAAATACATAAGAATAATTAGATCAATTCTTTACATGACTGTTAGCAGGCCTAATATTATGTTTAGTGTTTATCTCTGTGTTAGATTTCAGGCTGATTAAAAGGAGTCCCACCTGACTGCTGTTAAGAGAATCCTTAGATATCTCTTAGGGACCCAAGACTTAGGAATATGGTATCCTAGGTAGAGCACCTCTTTTGATCATAGGATATTCTGATTTAAATTTTACAGGATGATAATTAAAAAAAGCACTTCTAGGACATGTAAATTCATAGGACAATCCTAGTCTCCTGATCTAGTAAAAAATAGAACTCAATTGCGCTTTCCACTGTTGAAGCTGAATATATTACCTTATGAAGTTATGTGGCACAGGTCCTTTGGTTAAAGCAACAAATTCTAGATTTTGGACTTCCTGTAGGCACAATTCCAATCCTATGTGATAACACTAGTGCCATATATATTTCAAAGAACCCAATCCAACACTCCAGGACCAAACACAATGACATCTAACACCACTTCATTATGGATCATGTTACCAAAGGAGACATAGAGCTATACCATATAGCCACTAAAAATTAACTTGCAGATATCTTCACAAAACCACTGGCTTTTGAAATCTTTAGCACCTTAAAAACTAGATTAGGTGTGATAGATATTCATGCTTGAAAATGATGCCTTCTATTTATGTTTCTGCTCTTAGTGTTTTGTTTGATTTATTTATTTATTTTCTTTTATGTATTTTTGTGTTTTTGATTTCCTATTATTTTTTCTTCAGTATTTAAAAAAAAATTAGATCACTGCTCACTTCTGCTGATGAACTTAGTTTTTTTTAAAATAAAATTTGTCTTATTTTTATTTAGAAGCTTGTAAGCAGTGATTGACTCCTCTAAAATAGTTAAAGAAAGAAACATTGATGATTATTTCTCTTCCTTTGACTCCTTTAATGATATATTTTTCTTTTTGAATCAAAATTTATTTCAAAATTAAAAAGTTATATTTTAAAATAGAGATATATTTTATCTTTCTACAGTAATCCATCTCATATTAATAGTGTTCCAAATCATTGAATCACTTTTGAGTTTTCTTAATCAGGTGGTTTCATTTATCATATGAGTATGATTCTATTTTATGGTTTACTCTTCCTTATATTAGAGAGTGAGTTTCTTCCTCTCTTATATCTAGAAGATAATCTCACAATTGAGAGTTTTTAGAGGTTATCAAAGGAAGCAAGCTCACAAAAAAAATAAAAAAGATGCACAAAATGAGCCCAACACTGAAAAGATGTGTAATATTCATCAATTAATTGTAAGATGCATAAAGTGTATCAAAAATTAAAAGATGCATAAAATAACTGAAAAAAGGCACAAAATGAGCCCACAAATAAATGACCTTCTTTCCCTTCCAAATCTTTAAAAATCTTAAAAGAATTCATATGCCACTTAATATCTTCAAACACTTGAGATTGAAAATTATGATTTCTGATTTCTTACTTTGTAATACTATTTTATCAGATATTTTTTTGGAATGAAGTTTGAAAAGATAACTTTTCTTGTCTATTTCTTTTTTTTTAATTAGATTTTTGTTTAAAAGAAACTTTAACCTGTAAGGTGTCCGAGGTAGGGTTTCAAAATTGATTTTCTAATCTTTCTAGATTTTTGCATTATTGATTCATTTCTATCAAGTTTTTAAATTTAAAATTAAGGTAAAATTGTCATTTACTGGAGCTGATTGATTAAAAAAACTTATTTTTTATTTGAACGATTGGTTTTTATCATATTTTTTGGTATTTTGAGTTGATCTTTTGTATTTTGGATCCTCTCTGGTCATCCCTCTCCATCATTCAATTCTTACAAATTTTGTTCACATCATCCTGGATGATATACATCATTCTGGATGATATAATCAAATCACTATTCAACCACATCCAACGACTGATCTGAATCTATTATTGGTAATCATCCTGGATGATCCACCTATTCGTCTTGGATGATCCACATGGCAAAAATGGTTGGATGATTTGAATTCGGTTGGTACAATCCATAATTACCAATCATCCTGGATGATCCAACTATTCATCCTAGATGATCTGCATAGTCAATGATCATATAGGCTGGCTCCTCAGGACGATCGCTTGTGTCTAATCATCTTAAACGATATCTGATCGTCCTAGATGATATGACCACCTTTTTCTATGAATCGCCTAGATAATACTTATTGCGGCTGATCATCCTGGATGATCTCACGATCCTCCTGGATGATGTTCATGATCTTATAAAAATAGCCTAACTCAGTCCTTCTTCTTCACCAAATCTTCCAACATCCTTTCTCTCTCACTCAAGCTTTCAATTTCTTAGGTATGGCTGGTGGTAAACGATCTTGTGCCCTCCAAGGCAGCTCTTCCAGGAGTGTTATTGATTCCATATTTACTGAAGCAGGGAATGAAGCTGTTTACACCTGCTACAAATCTGTTGGTATCAACCCTTCAAAGATCATCAATCAATCCACTCTAAACTTTTAGGTACTACACCTATTTACTAACTCAACTCTTGGATTCATTCTTACTCTTGCCTTCCCTTTCAACTCTGAACTCCTATTCAAATTCTTTGCCAGCCTTCGCCTTAATGCTGATTTTACTACTTTGTAATCTTATGTGAATCGAAGGCCTGTAAAGATTTCCTATCATGATTTTTATGAATTTCTTTGCTTGTCCATTACTGGAAACAAACTCCATGTCTTAGCTTTTGATCCTAATTTCAATTGGACTTGTATTAACAATACTCTTAGGGATACCAATGTTCAATTTCAAGATTCCACAATCAGTACCTTAGTCAACGATGCTCAGACTATCCAGCAAATCCTTCGTAACTCAACTATTCCTAAAGTTGGGGACCGAATTCACATTAGTCCCATCCTTTCACTCATCGTCTACTATATCATGACCAACCATCAATTTAATATAGTTGATCTTATCATTCGATACATTGAACATTTAACTGATATTAGGGATCCAGGCCACAAAAGAAAGCCAAACTTAGCCCTAGAATATCTAATTGCCTATGTCCTTGAATAAAAATACAACCTTTAATTCCCTACTCCACCTGATCGCCACTCTATATTCTACACTAATAGCTCCTTCCACACCCTTCATAGTACTCGTCGTCACCATGGGTATGAGGAGCCTAGTGAAGAAGAGGAAGGTCTTATTTCTGCACCTACCCCTGTAAGCCAGTAGCCTCAAATTGATCAGCTAGTTCAACGATTTGATTAGTGGGAGGCTAGGTTTGAGTCCTATGTCACCGAGCAACAGCGGCAACATGTAGAGGATATTGCTCGATTTGAAAACTATGCCATCCAGCAGCAGTAGTAGCATGACCAGGATATGGCTTAGTTTGGCGAGTAGTTTGCCTTTCTTTCCTGATACTTTTAGCCACCACCACCTCCAAATGATTAGAGTTCTTCCTTCTAGTCTGTTAATGCTTGTGTTTCTGTATTTGTATTGGTCTTTGTTTTTATACTTTATTCTATTTTAGTATTTTTCTTTCTTCCTCCTTTTTATGATGTCAAATGGGGGAGCAGTTATTGTCTACTTAGTTTGTTGCTTAATATGTCATTTGCTTAAGTTTTAGTGGAATTTGTCTTGTTCTATTTTTGTTCTGTCTTTTATATCTTCTTTTCTATTTTGTATGTCTCTTTTAAAAAAATTAAAAAAAAAAAAGAGAAAAGAATAAAAATAAAAATTTTCCTAGCTTTGAAATTCTTTTAGTAATGTTTGCTATTATCAAAAAGAAAGAGATTGTTGTAAATCTGGGCCCAACTACAGTGATTTTGATGATAACAAATATTACTGGTTCTTTGCTACTGCTATTCTTACTCATTTATTTTGTTTGCCCTACTCAGTAACCTTTTAGGTCCATAAGTTCACTTAGAACATCAATTAGCTTAAGATCAGGTAGACTAGGATTGAGCCAGTCTATAATTTCTATTCCAATACAACTTTTACTTTTTCTTGGGTTAAATATATTGTGATAGATCCTGAAGCTAAGTAACCTTACGCACACTCAGGGGGAAAAATTTGGTGAGTTAGATAGTTTTTATTTTTGATCATATCATACAAGATGATTCTAAATTATCTTGGATGATCAATTAAAAATAGAAACCCTAATTAGGGTATCATGATAATTTAGTTTACTTAACTAATCATCCTGGATAATTTATATCATACAGGATGATCAGTACAGATTGAGACAGATAGCTGCCAATCATAATTTAGGTAAGATTTTATAGTTTAAAATTTGTTCTTATCATACAGGATTATTTATATTATTTTGGATGATTCATGACAATCATGCCTAAAATAATCCCTTGATTAGGAGACTAATTATGATTAAATTGATCAACCACATCATAGAGGATGATCTATTTGGATCGTCCCGGATGATCCTTTTTATTTCATAGGACGATCTCCTATCGTCCAAAATGAAAACCATAATTTTCTTCTGATCGTCTAGGGGATCGTCCTGAACATTTCGAGAGGTTTGCGAGATGATTTATCAATTTCCACCCATCTTTTACTAATCATCCAGGGGATCATCGTTGACATCCCAAGACTATTGAGGGATAATCTATCGACTGCCAACCATATTGAACTAATCATCCCAGATAATCAAATAATCGTACGAGATGATCTGTACAAAATATTTCTTCTGATCGTATAGAGAAAAGGTGATCGTCTTGGCTAAAAGTGCTATTTTGTGGTAATCGTACATGATCTTTGACGTAAAATTGAAAATTAGGGCTTTTTTTAAGGTCTCCTAATTAAGTTCTCTTATTGGCTCTTTAGTAAATCTTTTGCTACTATTTTAACTTAAGAGAGCTTAGAGAAGGAGAAGGAGAGTTTGGGAGAGAGAGAGAGAATCTTGTGAGGGGGAGTTTATGAGGGGATTCACAAAGGTTGCTCCAAGCAAGGATTCGATCGTCTTCTTCCTTCTTTATCCTTGGTTCCTTGGTGGCTCTGGAGAGATGATAATTAACATAAGATCCAGGTTCTCTACCTACGCCAGGAGGGAGTAAAAGGATTGTTAGGTTCTCTACCTACTCTAGGAGGGAGTAAAAGGAATTTCAGGTTCTCTGCCTACTACAGGAGGGAGTAAAAGGATTCAAGGTTCTCTATCTCACCGAGTTCGCGGAAAGATTTTGTAAGGACTTCTCCGCCTTGCTGTGGGAGCAAAAAGAGAGTCACTTTTGTTTAGTGCAATACTTGGAGAGGGAGTCTCCAAGCAGTGGATGCAGGTCAAGCTGACCAAACCACTATAAATCTTGTGTGTTCTTTCCGATTATTTTTTCGCACTTTAATTTTTGCATTTTTCTATGATTTGATCTGTGATTGAAAACTCTGATTTTGGTATCTACTTCTGCATAAATTGTTTGTTTTAAAATATTCAAAAAGATTTTAAAAAGATTTTAATTTCTTGTTTTGTTAAAGAAATTCTTAAATAACCAATTCAACCCCTCCCCCTCCCCCCTATGGTTAGCCTTGTGACTAGTTCTTTTGGGTTTAACCACCCTCATGAACTTTCACTATAAATCTCCTTGGATATGGAACATGGAAACAAAACTGAGACTCCAAAAGCTGTCGTGAGATGTCATTTGATAATTTTGTAAAAATTAGTCACAATGAAAATAGTTCATGCATATATTGACTAATGAGTCATCTACGTCTTATTTGTAGCAGTGACTATAGAGTGTATACAATGTAACTTTGGAGTACATACCTTATTCAAAGAAGAATCTATTGGAAGTTACATCTGATTGCATATATAGGGATCATTTATGTGTAGATTTATTTCATAAAAATGTCGGTACATATGTCTATTTCTAACATTAACTTTATTGCATTATAGCTGCCATATTGAACATTAAATTACATTCCCATTGTATTTACTGTGTATATTCTTTCTTTTTATTAAATATATATCATTTACATTAATTCTTTCATTAAATTAGGAGATGCTATAATATCGAAGATGTTGATGAATTCATATTTTAGTTTATAGAGCTTGGATGGTGTAACATGAATGATTTATAAGTCAATTTATAAAATTATTGTGTCACACCTACTATGATTTCACCATCATATAGGAAGCTCATTAGATCATGTTTGCCTATGATTGCACTATTGTCTATCTTATTACTACATAATATTTGTCTTATAAGGACTTTATTTGATTATATTCAAACAATTAATCTACTCTTTGCTTGATCTTTTCATTAATCATATCATATTATCTTCAATGAGAAGATCTAACATTCAATTAGGTGTTAGAATAAGTTTCAATTATTTTTATAAATTTTTTGAATAATGTACTTTAATCATCCTATTTGAACATGTTCGAACACTTAACCGACTTTATGTTAAACCCTTTGATAGATCATATCAAATTATCTTCGATGAAGAGTTTAACATAGGTTGGATTAAGTGTTAAAATAAGTTTTAACTAATTATTAAATTTTTCAAAAAATATTTTTTAAGTACCATTTTTGAATATATTCAAACACTTAATTGAACTTATATTTGGATATTCTATCGATTAAAATTAAGTTATCTTTGATAAAAGGTTCAAACATATGTTCTTAAGTGTTTGAATAAGTTTCAATAAGTTCATAAAATTTAAGAAAAATATGTCAATTATATTTGAATTGTGTATGACATTTATTCAATACTTATTTGAATCAATATTAATTTGCGGCTAAAAGTAAGTGATTTTTAGTTTAAAAAAAATTTCGAGGCATATTCTTTAGGAAAAAAAAAAAAACAGTTATATTTTTTTTTATTTTGAGCATTATAAAATACATAAATTAATTTTTTTTTAAATAAAGTAAAAAAATTATATATATATATAGTTAAAAAAAAATCAAATGATTCCGTAGCAAGTGTTTTTTTCCCAATATAAATAAGGTCAGAAGGTACGACTGAGAGGTCCCACACCCTTTATGCGATATATGAGAAAAGTGCCAAATGGCTTTTAAAATCTCCGAAGCTGTGTTAGTTAATATATTTGTCCTTTAAAAGCAGTTTAGATTTGATTGAAAAGAAACATAATCAAATTCAAGCATTAATTCTATTTTTCTCTTCTGGTATATATTTATATGATTTTCTTATTGATATTTATTTTAATTTCCTTTGTATAACAATATTCTTGCGGTCTGAAATATTTATGATGGTAGAGAGATAAAAAGCTTAACATCTTAACTATAAGAGATACCAAAATTTTTATGTAGAAAATCTTAAAAATGGGAAAAATCATGGGGCGCAGAGCGATTTTCGTTAGTCAAGCCAGCTAGAAAATTTACTCGTCTCATTATAAGGAACATTTATCTTATTTCTGATTTTAAAGATTTTGTATTTTTTGTATTTTTTCGATTAAATTTATATTTTCATTATAAAAAATGAGGATAATTTTGTATTTGTAAAACTTTTACCATGTAACTTTTTATATGTTATAGATATTGAGATTATGAATATTTTGAGTATTTATTTAAGATTTTTTGTTAGGTGGTTTTGAAATATAGAGATTTTTTGCCTACTTAGAATTTTTTTTGACATTTAAAAATAGTTATTTAATTCAACTGAAGCTTCAAAGTGTTATTTTATGCAATATATACTAATTTTGTTAAATTTTAAAAATATGAATTTTTACTCAGTATGGTTTTCTGTTATCTACTGTTAGGATATTTTGACACTTTCTGAAGTAAGCTTAATTATGCTTTATTTGCTGCTATGTATTGAAAATAAATGTGGATATGTGATTAAGATTATTGTTATAGTACCATGATAATAATGTGTGTAAAAGACAAGTAAAGACTGGTTGACCCGTTGGTTGAAGATTGATTGAACTGTACAGGATGGTGGGCTGACGGACTTTCTTTTAAATATATGATTTTGTGTTATCCTCAACTGATTCATATGATATAGTGATTGAGAGTTATAAGAAAATAATTATTGTGCCGACGGGCAAAGAGTGACGACTTTGTTTACTGAGCCAACGATTTATTGATATTAATATGATATTGAAAAATACCGTGATAGCTAGGACTTTTTATTTGTTTAATGTGTTTACTGAAATACGTGTTATTGAGGCATTATTCCTATTATTATATAGATTTATTATTACTAAATAGATTTACTATTACTGTATTATTTTATTGCTCCTATCATTGACTATTACTGCTATTATATAGACACTGATACTATTGATTCACTATACAATAAGTATGTGACATACTGAATACATAATATACTGATTTGATATTGATATAGCATAACTGGATAGTATGTGTATACAAATATATGATTTTACAACCTTGATATGCTTTTGATAGTCTTTACAAATGATTTAATTTTACTACTTTATATGATCTCTCTACTAATTTATAGTAGTAATATGGATATTGCTTTATAAATTTGACACCCATACTGATTTATTGGATTTCGTACCATACTATTTTACTATTTATAGATTTTACTATTACTGCATATAAGTTTTATTATTTTTGCACTAATTCAGTGATCATATAAATGCTATTGTTATAATTTGATTCCTGACAAGTATATTGCTCCTCTACTATACTTTGAATTCAATTGTAGGTTTTGGTGACCTACTTAGATTTTTAGGTCATTATATGTGATTAAATGATTTTAGATCAGAGCAAGGGAGCATGAGTATGGAACTGGTCAAAATTCCTTTAGGTTCAGTTTTCTTTTTATTTTAGTTATTATTTTCTACTTATGACAGAGTAGTTATGATATGATTGTGTAAATCATGAGTAGTATATATGATTTTTGAGAAATGAATATATAAGTATATATTAATATTTGATTGCTAGTTTTATTTCTGATAGTATTTATATTGATAAAAAAATTAGATAATCCTGATTGTGTAAATTAAAAGATAAAAGAATAATTCTTCTAAATTAGATTCTATGACATTATAAGTAATCTATGGGCTATAGAGCTCAGAGGGACTATAATTAGTGGGTGACGATGGTCAGAGGGAGTGTACGTGGCGGGCAATGGAGGTCAGAGTGATCATAATCAGTTGGCGATGGTGGTTGGAGGTACCAACAATGATTGGTAGACAGGCGATGGTCTGACGACGATCAGCTACCAAGCAATGGTCTGGTAGCTATAGACGGGTGGACGTCCGTCGGCGATAATCGGAGTGACAGTGGTGTACAATAGACGAGCGGTGGCCTGGTAACTAACGACGAATGGGTGGTGGCCTAGTGACGGTCGGCAAATGGGCTATGGCCCGGCAACACTCGACAAATGGGCTGTGGCCCGACGATGTCGGCAATCAGGTAGTGAGTGATAGAAGTTCGCCGGTGGTGGTGCTTGGGTTTTATTTATAGATTTTTTGGAGTAGCATACGCCGTAAATATGGTGAAGATCCGGGGCTAATTCAAAGTGCTTCATCGAACAACCCATATTAATTCCCTCGATTATAGAGCATTTATTCAACATTCAAATGCCTTAATAATGTTAGAATTGAACGATCTTGGGCTCTTAGATTCATCTCGTTGAGCCGGTCTATTCGACTATAAGCATGCTTTATTTGGATATCATCGGTCATCTAATTAATCCTATTAAGCTACCAAATGTGCTTTAATCCATTAATTTGGACTGATTTGAGCTTGGATTGGACTGATTTTAGTGTTATTGGGTTCGTCTCTTCGAAATGTTCAGTTTAACTATAAGTTTGCTAAAATTGGAATTTAGATGGTCTTGAACTTAATTTTGAAAACTACCAACTTTAATATGCCTCGAGAATCCTGCTTGATCAAAATGATTTTTTTGACATATCAAATATATTTTTTAGTTTCAAGTTAGCAATCCATAATATCTTGTAGTTATTGCTTTTTCAATTGAGCTTAGTGTATTTAATAAATTTAAAATATTTCTTATTTTAAGAGTAATTGAATTAAAGTTATTATTATAAGAATTCCTTTCTTATTTATTAATTTAAAAAAATTATCATAAATTATTTTAAAATTTTTAAAATACAATATTATAATATTTTATATATTTTTAATTATAGATGTGCCCAATGTCCATATCATATCTCATTAACACTCACATATTTGTATAAAGAATTTAATATCATATTTTATAACCTTTCAAATTAACCCATTAAATTTCCCTGGTGAGAATTCATTATTTAATTATTATATTATTATATCTATTGTGGATGAATCAAAATTTTATATAATCTGATATATATATCCAACTATATATTAATAAGATTATTTTTTTAAAGATAAAAAAAAAGTGATAGCCAAGCCAATCTCCCCTCCTTACGTGTAAAGTCGTACTGCTGGCTTTGAAACAATCGAACGCCTCACAAAGTAAAATAATTAATTTGGCATATTATTTGCTATTAATTACACATTCTTTTTTTTTCAATTGTATTTAATTTGTCACTAAAATTTTTCTAGAGTTACTCTTTGAGGAAGCCTTAGATTTTATTTGGGATAATTTTCTTATTACTTTCTAAAGCAGCTTTTTAATAAAAAAATTTTGTAAAAAAAATTATTTTAAAAAGCAATAAAAAAACAGCCGCAAATGAAGCCTTAAAGTTATTTTATTTTTTGAGAATGTAAAATGGTAGGTGTTAATATGGATAATTTAGATTTGTTTTGGGACAACTTTCTTTCTAATTTATTTTTCGGGTCATAATCACAATTCTGCTTAGCTTCATTGCATTAAGAAATTATTATGCTAGGAAGCTACTTTTTAGTTTTTATAATAGCTTTTAAAAAAGTTATTTTCCACACAATAACTTTACAATGATCTTTAAAAAAAAGTACATCGGTCCTAAATAGACTCTTAGGTTTTATTTGAGATGACTTTTTTTATTACTTCTTAAAATAGTTTTTTAGTACAAAATTTTTAATTTTTATACTAAAAAACTGCTTTAAGAAGCAATAAGAAAGCCGTCACAAACGAAGCCTTAGTATGTTTGAGATAACTTTTTCATTGCTTAGCTTTTTAGACCACAACCACTGTTTCGCTTCGCTACTATTTTCATGCTATTTTTACGCTATTTTTTTCAAATATTTATTTAATAGAAAGCTACTTTTTATAACCAGATTCACTAATTTGTGATAGTTATAAAAAACCGTTGTCCATTTCTTTCATATATATATATATATATATATATATATATATATATATATCCACGTAAGATTTCCAAAAAATTATTTCATGCACAGTAACCGCCGTTTCAAACAGGCCTATGGTTAAAAAAACAAAAATTGCAGCACTCGTCACTTAACGGAAGGAGCTATGTAAACTAATCAAATGCTAATTGAAATAATATCAGGAGCAGAGTAAGCTGAGAATTGTCGTAACATAATTAAAATATTAAATTATATTTAATACTATTTTAAAATATAAAAAATTATTATTTTTATTCATTTTTAATTCTGATTAAAAAGCACCTCAAATTGCACTTTGACCTTATAATCATATTTATTTATTTATTGAGGAACTGAGGTTATTAATTTTGGAACTAAAGTTTTTGTCATTGTTTAATAAAAGTGTGGTTATAATTATCTTATCAATAAAAAAAATTATACAAATATTAATCATTCTTAAAAAGTTATTATCACATAAAGGAAAGATGTTAGACTTAATTATTTCACATTATAATTAAGAACGAAACAAAGGAAAGTTGTTAGACTTAATTAATTAGTTGTTAGAATGGGTTTCGAGGCTTAAATAGTCCTTCCTATTTAATGACATATGGCTTTTCTTTCTGCACTAAAGGTTTGCCATATAAATGAGGCTTTTTTATTGAATCTAAAACCAAGTGGCTTTGGAGAGTTAATTTTACCTGATTAAAAATCCAATAACAAAGACAAAAAATACCATATACTAATTGCTTATGTAAGATAACATAATCAAAATGTTGACTGGGTTGGAACAATTTAAATTTACTTAGGGCTTGCTCTTTGTCAGGACTATAGAAGTCCAATCTTGAGTAATTCAAAAGGATTCAATCAATGTCTAATTTGGCTTGGAATGAACAAAGCTATGATCCGATGTGCTTAAATGTCATGTCAATTACGAGATATGATATGATGCATCACATTAAGATTTTGTTTGGGACGGCTTTCTTACTGTTTCTTAAAAACAGCTTTCTAGTGTAAAAATTTAAATTTTTATACTAGAAAACGGCCTTAAGAAGCAGTAAAAAAGTCATCCCAAATGAAGCCTAAGTTAGAGCTCAAATAATTTTGATTTGAGAATTTGATTAAATTTAAGACTTCATTTAGAACAAATTTCTTACTTCTTTCCAAATTAGCTTTTTAGTATAAATATTTTTTGAATTCAAAATTTTTATACTAAAAAGATGCCTTAGAAAATAGTAGGAAAGTTGCTTCAAATGAAGCCTGTCTTAGTTGCCTTCCTCTTTAGCAACAGTTGGTGAATGTAGGTGAGCACTTGGATATCAGGAACATCATTGCTATCATTGCTATCAATGGTCAAGGTTTTCTCAAGCAATCCCTTAGGTTTATTCACTGTGATCAACATATCAATAATACATGATCATGCCAACAAGCGATATATCATAATTGTGTGGTTTGTTCCAAAGGTTTATATTTCTCCATGCTATCATGCATCGTACACTATAATTTCGTGAGTTATTTATCTAAGTACATTAATTGGTGATATAATTTACTCCATAGAATAATGGTGCAATAATATTGTCTTTTTTATTAGAACTGGTCTAGATTTGAAGAACCTGTAGCCTAATTATTCTCATTAATCTATTCTTTAGAGACGAGAATTTGTCAACATACTATTTTGTCATCAGCCCTTGAAACTATCACAACCTAACCCGATATAATCCACAGACAAACATTTCATACCGTGTTGAATTGGAATAGGCCAGCCCAAGATCTAAGTTTCGGGTAACTCTTTTAGATTTCTCCCATTTAAAAATTAAAATAGACAACATAGCTTCTAATTAACTTCTAATAAACAAAAAATAAACTCATCCATAATTCCTTACATTCATCATCAAAATGTATACACAACATTCAAACACTACAGTGCACAACTATAGACAAACAAAATAGTTAAACAGCTAGCCATGGCTATACAAAAAAATAAAAAAAATTTCATTCAAACTCAGGCATATCATATCCTGAATACTTAGCTACTCAACGGATTCTTTCTCTTTTCTTTGATCTAAAATAGAAGATAGAATATGTGTGAGCCAACACAACTAGTAGTTCACACCCATTAATTTAAATTTTCTAACATTTTATAAGAAAGTTATCATACTAGGCATAATATTAATTGTAGGTGCTAAAATAAGGCAGACCATACACTAAAAGTAAATCAACAAGAATTGCATATATTAGACTAGAAAAATAGTAGATTTCACTCATATCCTAATACCTCCTAAAAAATAGGCCCTTATGACTTTCTTTGGTAGCATATCAGAAAATTGGTTCTTATCACTCCCAATGCTTAGCTCATATCAGATATTAAAAAAATTTAGGCCCTTATGACTCCCTATGCATTTAGCGCAAGAACTTCCACCCCACATTAGATCTTCTCAGAATCACAAATTTCAAGCAAATAGGCAATATATCATTTCATTGTAGTAAAATAAATGTAAATAAATTAATTTCAGAATTTCTCAGAATGCCTTATAGGTGGGTGACAAAATGAACTATTGAGCAAATATTTATCATTTCAGAATATCACCAGATTAGTAGGGATTATTCAAAGCATTGTTCTGAAGTTTTAATTGTACTGCAACCTTATTTTTGGGATCAGAATAATTTTCTACTTTATCAAAAAACCACACATTTTTTAATCTACCCAATGATAATTTTCTAAAAAATACATAAATATCAGGAACTGTTACATCTAAAGCATACAGAAAGTTACATTGTGAAAAATTTGTGGGTACAAAGTTATAATAGTTCTTACTTTATGAAATTATAAATTAAATCAAGAAATCTCAAAAAAATTTTGTATTTTTGAAAACCGAGATAGGTGAAATGTAACCAATCTCAATTTGAATAATTTTTTGAACTGGGATGACAACAAAAATTGGATCGGAGGTGCCAAAAATCCACTTTCTCACTCAAAATCTCTCCCTTTCTATCCCTGAAAGGCTAAAGAGGGTTTAAAATATTTTGATAAAATCCTTAAAAATGAATTTTGATATTTTTTTAGAAAAATTTGATTGAGCGTTCTAGCAGTCCCTTCCAGGAGAGCTCAACGCCATAGTGCCCGACCTTAGCATTGTAGCATCAGTTCAAATTTTAGAAATCAGCTCGAGAGCTCAATGTCACAAATTTGCTAACCTGGTGCCACAGGGCTCCCGAAAAAAATTCTAGATTTTTTTTGTACACATGCACATATACTCCCGTGACCCGCTTTAGAATAGATTCAAACATGCTCATGTATACATAACATACACTAACACATTTGAAGGACATGAAATGTAGAAAATTTACTTTATTGTGCTTACCGGACTAGCTTAGAATAGATGCAACTGTGTATAGAATCAGTAGGTGTTACAATCCTCCCCTCCTCAAAAAATGATCATCATCGATATTTCAAATCTCAGATCAACTGAATAGATTGGAATATAGCTGAATCATTTCAAATTCCTTTTCCCAAGTAGCTTCTCTTTTAGTTTTGTGCTTCCATTGCACTTTTACTTTTGGAATCTATTCATTCCTTAGCTTTTTTGATATCATATCCCAAAATTCTTTCTAATTTTTCTCTTAAGCTCAAATTCAGAAACCTCAATATCTTTTATAGATACTCACTTCTCAAAATTAGATATCTATTTCCTCAAAAGTGATATGTAGATTACACTATGAATGTTAGACATGTGCTCTAACAACTATAATATATAAGCTAACTTTCCAATCCTTCTAATTTTTCAAACTGTTTAATGTAACTTGGACTAAACCTTTTTTTTTTTTTCAAACCTTCTTGAGCCCTTCATTGACCTAATCTTCACATATTAAAGTATCAACTATGAGATTCTATAGCTTGATATTTTGCATCATAATATTGCTTTTACTTATCTTCTATAGCTTTCAATCTATCTCTGATCAAATAAATCTTTTCAGTAGCATCATCAACCAAAGCTAGCCCAATCAAACTTCTCTCTCCCATCTTTGTCTAAGACAGCGGGGTTTTACATTTTCTACCATATAGAGCTTCGTATGAGGCCATACCTCAACTTGACTAAAAACTATTATTATAAGAAAATTTGGTTAACTTGAGAATATCATTTAACACTTCTTCTGTAATAGCCAGCCATGCCTAGAAAGCTTTGTGCCTCAAAAATAGTGGTAAGCCTCAACTAATCAGCAACAACATGAACTTTTTAGGGATCTATAAAGATACTTATATTGCTCACCACATACCCAAGAAATGAAATACTCTTCAACCAAAATTAATACATAGAAAATTTAATAAATAATTGATGCTTCCTCATTTTTTATAAAATAATTCTTGGATGCACTACGTGATCTTCCTCATAAGTTAAGTAAATCAGAATATCATCAACAAAGATGAACACAAATAGATCTTGATACTCCATGAATATCATGTTCATCATCTCTATAAAAACTATTATTGACCTTATTTTTTATCTAATGCATGAATTCTAAACTCATGTCCCTTAGTGTGATGAGTCCAAAGCACGGGTGAGTCATCTTGACCAAGTTGATCGATCAAAGTGGTTAAACCTATTAAAAATTCTAAAATTTTCAAAAAAGTTAAAGTTGGTAGATGTATATTTCAAGAAGTTGTTCCACTCATTCTTACAATGAAATTGGGCCCAAGAACGAGCCATTTTGTCCACTAGGTAGAGGTATATTTCAACTTTTAGTTAAAACTTTAATAATGAATAACTTTCAAAACACACCAGATAAAGCCCCTAAAATTAAGGTGTTAGTAGTTCATAGGGTCATTAATATTTCATGAAAAATTCATTAAGTTTGGTCAAGTGGATAATCCGTAGTAAGCAAAAGGAAGTTCCTTAAGAAAGTTATTTTGAAGAAGAAGATGAATTCTAGATCGTCCATCTTTGATTAAACTATCCAGATTTCACTCAACAACTGATCCATCTAATGCATTACATGGGATCCTACTCCCGAATCCCGTGCAATGCTGATGTGGATAAGTGAATAGCCCACACGTCGACATGTGGAAGCTGTCGTCCCGATTGCCTTTCCTTTGCCAGGCAGCTGTCGCCGGCCACCACCAAGCCACCGCACAGCCACCCCTGGTCTCTGCTAGATTCCCATCCCATTTCCATCCTAACTGTTGTCATGCCACCACGCCACTATCGTTGATGCCCGACCGCCACCATGTCACCATCCCATTGTTGGTTGCTGCTCGGTCACCATCCCACCACCACGCTACAGAAACTGACCACTGTCGGTCACCACCTGACAGTCATCTCGCTACCACCTAACCACCATCCCGCCTTCATCCTACCATCTGGCATCGCTTGAAATTGAATATATATATATATATATATATATATATATATATATATATATATATATATATATATATATATATATATATATATATAAATTTAAATTAAAATGCCCATAGCTTTAAAAAATCATCAAAAATATATTTTTGGAGCAAATTTAATGATTTTGGGCTCTATGGAACCACAACGATGAGCCCTACAATTAAAAAAAAAATTAAAGTGATTATATATATATATATATATACAGAGAGAGAGAGTAATTTATAATTGAACCCATAGAGTACTTTGCATTCTTCTCCCTAACTGAGCATCATCTAGGGCTCAAAATTGGATAGAACAATTTAGAGGATGTTCCTTACATCCCCTAAGTTTCTTTGGGCTTAGTGAGCTCTCTATGTTATGTATTTTGATTTTTCTAATTTATGGGTCACTATTTGACTCACAATTTTGGAAAATTATTCTCTTAGTGCATATAGACCAATGTCATCTTACATGCATTATTTCACACATTCATGCATCATTCACATATAATTTTCTTACATGTGTGTTCTCTTTGTGATATTTATCATTTTGGGTGTCCATCGGCGAGTCATAGTTTCTCGGGCCTCAAGAGAGGCTCCTTCATTGTGTCGGGCATACACACATGCCTCAACTTGCTTTTGTGTCAGGTAATTTTTGCAACTTTGTTAAGACCTTTCTTTTATTGTGAATTAGTTGGTGACACTTGCACACACACATTGGACTACTTTTACTTTCATCCAAATATTTGTGGGAGGATGTGCTAGACATTAGCCATAGGTTAGCTCACTAATGAAGAATTGGACTTGTTGGCCAACGCTTTCCCCTTTTGTGAACCTTAATGACCTTTATATGGTCAATTAGGCTTGTAGTGCAGGCCACCCATTTTTTCCATGTGCATCGATATTTTTTTCCACACAAAATGGACCCTACAATAATATTTTCTTTGGTTTTACTAATAAAATACTTATGCAACCATAAAAATTACCTCCTTCATGATTTTAAGCATCTAAATCTTATTTTCATGAATATGTCAAAATGTTAAAAACAAAAATAAAATTTGAGCTCTAGCATGTTAGATTAATCTATGTGCTAGCTTTGTGTAGTGTGTCTCTTCATAGGTAATAGATTAATCTCTGTTGCTTTAGCCTAGTCTAGGATCCCATATTTGAGTTGAATTTGTTATTTTAAAAATTCCATTATGAAATTAATTATAATATATATGTATATCTTTCATGCTACCTATTATATCAATAAACTTTATAGGTTGGAAACCTTGGGCTGTAGACTACATATCTTAAGGAGGAATTGATCCCCATGCCCATTATGAAAATACCATGAATAAATTGATGAAATATAGGTGTTAAATCATAAATCTTATATAAAATAAGAAAATTTTATTAAAAAAAGTATTTTCAGACATAACATGTGACGTTAGAGAAGCAAATGTACTTTAAATCAAGACTTAGTGCCTCAACTCTTGTTTGATTTGTGTTTATTTTGTATCTTCTTCTTTGATGTGAGATATATATGTTGGAATCCTTAGGCTGTGGGGCTACATATCCTAAGGAAGCTTTGATCTTTGTCCCTTTTATCATGATGCCAAATACCTCACAAATAAGGGATGAAATGCCTAAAGATTTATACAAATCACTCCCTTTTAACAATTTAAAGCCATTTTTAGGAGCCCAATCTAACTCCTTTTCCAGCTAGGTGTCAAGCCATAGATCTGGTAAAACCCTTTTATATGCTTATGCAGTGAGTGTTCATTTCATATGTCATCCTTTTAAAATTGATTAACCTTAGACATAGGAAGCCTAAGATTTTTATGATGGGCAATAGGTCCACTATAGTGTGTCTCCTACTAGCCTTACCATGAGTCTTAAAAATCTAGGAGAGATTAGCCACCCTTGTAGCCTTATAATCATGCTAGTCTTAGTTAGATTTTGGATTAAGGATGGGTCATTTACCCCTTAATTCTCTATAACTCTAGTGTAGGCTAGGGCTCATATATGTTAGGCTCTTTATTATTTAATAATCAAAACTATAACTTTAAAATAAGATAATAATTAATGTATTTAAAATGGCTAATCACTTAAAAGAGAAATATTTGTATTAGTAAATTAAATAATATAAACTCAACCTTGCAACTTGAAACCTTCACCTAAATTAGGATAGCTAGCTAACGCTAATTTTGCACACACTTAGGTGCTGAATATGGTGCATTTTTATAGGCATCATAGGTTAGGGTTTAGCTAGGATATTTTTTTTTAAAATATTTTTTTGCACTTTATAATTGTGTTACTATGATGTCATATTTTGTTTTGGATTATATATGATTATTTTATTTTTTTATTTTATAGATTAATGACTGGGCACTTACTGTTAAGTGGTTAGAATTTTTCTTGAAATAACATCCCTTATCGAGAGTGTTCTTAAATTGAGGCTGATGATTGGTTTGTTTACATTGTTTACACATTAGAACTATATAATTTTTTCAAGGTTTTTTTTTTCTTTATTTTGCATTACCTATGTATGCATAGCCTGAGTTAAAGCATTTAAATTTTTTATTTTTTCATGGATGTTCTCACTAGACATTTGTAAGAGGATGTACCTTGGTGTATGTTTTTGCTGATGATATTCTTCTTGTTGATAAGACTAGAGAGGGAGTTGAAGGTAAACTTGAATTATGGAGGTCAACCTTAGAGTCTAAAGGTTTTCGCTTGAGTAGATCTAAAATGGAATATATGGAGTGTAATTTTACTAGTAATAGACCTAGTGAGGGGATTGTAACTTTGGGCAATCGAGTCATTAATAAGAGTACACATTTTAGATATCTTGGATATATTGTTCAGAGTGATGGTGAAATAGATGGGGATATTATCAGCAGAATTCAAGTTGGACGGTTGAAGTGGATGAATGCATCAGGCTTGTTGTGTGATAGAAAAGTCCCCTTCAAACATAAGGGAAAATTCTATAAGATGGTGGTGTGACCTGCATTGTTTTATGGTGCCGAATGGCCATTAAAAGAGAAGCATAATACTAAGTTAAGTGTTGCTGAGATGAGGACGCTCAGGTGGATGAGTGCCTGTACCCTTAGAGATAGGATACGAAATGAGCATATACATAAAAAGGTTGGAGTAGCTCCAGTGGAAGATAATATTAGAGAGAGAGTCACCTTAGATGGTTTGGTCACATAAAACGGTGACCTTCCGATGACTCGAATAGGAAAGTAGAGGTATTAGATTTGACTTATGTTAAGAAAGGTAGATGTAGACCTAAAAAGACTTGGCTAGAAAATATTAGAAATGATCTTTGTTTATTAGATTTAAATGAGAATTTAACTTTTAACAGGACACAATGGAGAAAAAGGATTCATATAGCCAACCCCACGTAGTGGGACAAAGGCTTGATGTTGTTGTTGTTATTATTGTTGTTGGTCAAATAGAGGGATAGTTCATATTTGCATTTGCATAGTGCCATTCATGATTGGGCTTAGGTCTATTCCTTTTATGTACCTCCCACCACTCTCGCATATACGTATGACTAGATTATATGACTTTGAGATGTTAGGTGGAGTTTAGCTGGTTCTCGTTTTTGGGTAAGGTGATAAATTCAGGTCAGGTCTACTTAGATCCCTATTGGGGTTTACATTATAAGTCCCCTCGGTGTCTTGCATTAGTTAGGCCATGGGCTTTAGTACTATTTACGATACATTCTTTGTAGATCTAGGATCAAAGGCTGGTGGTATATGAATATCGCTGCATGCCTTATCATTCAGTAGGTTTTCCATTCTTCAGAGATAATAAATCTAATATATCTACATCATACTGATGGCGTTGTTTCCGTCTTTCTCTCAGACATGCTTTTTATGTAATGCTTCTTCTCCAAAATTTTCCTCTTTTGATTGGCCAAGTGACCATATAATCATTGCATATTGAATAGCCGGATTGAGCCTATGTTCATTTGGATTAAGAAAGCCTAGATATTCCACTATGCACCAAACTAAGAAGAGAATAAAATAACATCCTTAATAGTGAGTGCTCTTAGCCCGAGGTTTAAGATGTAATTAACTATGGGGGCTTGCATCTATGGGAACCTGACATCCACATCAAATAAACCCTATTTAGAGGCCTAAGATGTAATTAATCACAGGGGCTTGTATATATGAAAAGTTGACACCCACATCATATAAGTTTTATTTGAGCTGATATATCAAATGGAGAAAATCTCATGACTCTTAAATTATATATATCATTATATATCGAGATGTATAGGTGAAAGCCATTATTTTTTATGGGTAATCATATGTATGATTCGATCTACTCTTCCATTAACTTGCTTGTGTAGAGATAAAGGTTTGTGATCATTTTATCCTACGGGATAGTGCGATCGTACTCTTTACATTTTAATCCCCATAAGTAATTCTCTTTTGGATACCCACAAAATTTTGGTGACCTTGGTAGGATAGGTTTGTCTCTCCATCTTTGGATATTATTTTATTCTTTTCTATATATATTCTTAGTTTGGTGCTCCTTAATTTAGGTTCTTCCTTTCTAGCCTTATTGGCTATTCCACTCTCTTCTCCAGAACATCTCATGGTTTTATCTTGTGTTAATCATTTCATTCTTAGTAAACATTTTCATGGCATTCTTCAGCCCTTTAGTTACCTTTTTCGTTAGGGTAAACTTTAGGGTGACTCTCTTAGAGTTTCTGTTAGTGAGGGGGGCATTACTTTCGATTCATTTTTTGATTCGACAAACATCAATTTTGGTGGGCGAACCCCCTCAAAGGCTTCTATATTTTCTCCCTCATAGAGGAGAGACCGCATAGCAATGCATTCCTTTGGTTGTCTAGCTTTTTGGCAGCCAACCAAAAAACTCACTCATCCCGATAATATTCTTGTCTAGCCTGTGCACCACTTGGCTAGGCAGCCTATGCCTAGGCCACTGACTAACTAGCCTCCATATCTAATAGCTAGGAAACCTACTTCTGTAGTACCTATAATTTAGACAGTTTTGACCCCTTAGTGTCAGTAGTTTCATTGTATGTTAGTTCGGTGGAGGCTACTATTGCTTGTGTCTCCCCTCCTCCTTCTTCCTCCAGAAAGAGGGGTGCCTAGGTTTAGCTCCCTTCCCCTTCCTCCACTTACTGTGTTTCTATTTTTGCCCAGCTCTCTCAGTTTAAGACCATCAAGCTGACCCCAAATATTCACCCCTCCAACAGCTTTTATGATTCCTGTTCAATCAATTGGTTATACTGTCATGTATTCCTTCACCTCTGGCCTTAGGAGAAGGGTCCGGAGGAATAAGAATAAGAGGTTACGCTTAGTAGTATTTGATTCAACAATACAACATATAGAAAATTCTTTGGCTCATACGAAGCCAACATAGTTAAGGATGGTTCCCTTACAGCGGGAGCTGAATTGACCACTAATTTCATAGGTCCCTAAGATGGTAGTTGGCCTAGAGATTCATACGGTTCAGGGAGGACGCTTCCATACATCACATACAAAGTATGCGTGAGAGAAAGATGGAAGCGAGGCCATCAGTGTGATGTAGGTATGTGTGATTTATAGTCTCTGAAGAATGGAGAACCTACCCAACGATAAGTAATGTAATGATATACAGATATCACTAGACTTTGATCCTAGATCTATAAGGGATGTACTATACATTTAGTACCAACGCCCATGACCTAACTAATGCTAGACTTTGAGAGGGCTTATAACCTAAACCCTACCAAGGATCTAAGCAGCCCCGACGTAGATTTACCACCCTTCTGGAAAAGGGGTTCTGACTAAACTCTACCTAGCATCTCAAAGAAATATAATATGGTAATATATAAATACGAGAGTGGTGGGAGGTACATAAAAGGAATGTCATAAGCCTAACCACGAATGATGCAATATAAATGCAATAGTCTTGTGGGATAAAGGGAGTGTGAGAGAGGGAGTCTTCACATGGTTTCTCTAGTCATCATCCACCTTCTTTCTCCATGAGTCAAAGTCCTACTTTAGGGAAACTTAGTCAAAGGGCCACCGATAAATCTCTCACACTAGGAGGGTGAAAGGGATTTATGTTTTCTGCCTTAGAGGAGGGTGAAAAGGATTTCAGTTCTCTGCCTCACCAAGAGGGTGAAAAGAATTTCAGTACTCTATCACACCGAGTTAGTGGAAGGGATTTTATAAGGGCTTCTCCACCTTGCTGTGGAGGCAAAAGGGGAGTCACTAAGAATTTAGTGCAATACTCAAAGTGGAGGACTCTACAGAGTAGACTTAGATCAAGTTTTGACTGAACCATAACAAATCTCTGGTGTGTTTGTTCTTATTTTACCACTATTTATTTTCTTATAATTTTACTTTCATGCAAGTTTATTTTCTTGCAAATCTAAGTTGAGAATGTTGAGATTCATTTGGATTCAATTATTTTTAGAAAGATAATTAAAATTTTAAAAAATAAAAGAAAAAATATTTTCATATTTATTTTTTACAAAATAAATACATATATGTACAAAATAAAAACATATATGTATATATATATATATATATATTATTTGATTTTTCTTATCATTTAGCTTCCCTATTACAAGATCTCAATTTTAACTTAAGTTTTGAATTTGGTTATAAATTTCAAAAAGAGATTTTTGAAAAAGTTAAGTTTTTAAAAACACCAATTCACCCCGCTCTTGGGGTGCTATTGTAGTTCAAGAGGTCTAACACCCATAAATTTAATTTTAAATTGATATCAGAGCAGGTTCTCTGAATTAGTTGTTTAAAAACCCTGAGAAAAAGATCCATGTCACTCTTTGGGAATAAAAATATCATTGCAGATTATTTAATAACCCGTCCACCATTATTTGATAACATTTATTTTGATTTTTGGAAAATTCTTATGTCCATATTTTTATAATCGATTGATTATCGCATGTGGCATATGATACAAGTAGGATATTCTGTACCTTCCCAAATTGTGAATGGTGTTAAAATTAAAATTCTCTCTAATGAATGGAGTATGAAAGAAATGGATTATGCATAACTTAATGTAAAGTGTTTGAATTATTTATTCTATGTATTAAAGACCCTTCAGGTGATAACATTTCCTATAATTTTAGCTGAGTTATCAAAGCTAATCATATTTCTCTCTTTATAATCCAGTCATTAAGGTAATGTCCAATACTAGAAATAATCTATGGATATGGTAAGATTTCCTCCACCATGTGTTATCTTCAACAATATGAGATGGAACCAATTTATAACAATGAATACAATAAAAATGGTAATAACAAAAAGAATAAGAAGAGAGAAAAGCTCCCATTTGAGCGAAACTAGTTTCCCTTATCACAGGTGAAACCTAGTTCTATACTCCAATATCTTATATATATCTCCATATTCAATTGTGTGAATTTGGTTACCCTTGCCGTGGGTGGAACTCGGCTTCACTCTTAAGAGAAGTTTATGTTCATTTTCTTTTATAGCTGGAGTTGTGTGCTCCCCATCACTGATGTGGTATGTCTTATTATGGGAAGTTGCATCTTTCCTCAGTAGATTCTCATTTTTTATTTGGAAACCACTTCTTTGCCTTCTTAGCAACATATTTTTTCTCCATTGGAGTCCCACTCTTAGCTGCAAGAGTGATCCTTTGGTTATGTCGATATGACCCATTACTCTCATGGAGTCCCATTATTCAACATGGGTCCTACTTCTGTGTTTCTCTAGCAGCATTATTAATCTCAAATAGAACTTCACTTCTGGTTGTCAGTGTATCTCTCTTGCTGTGTCAGTATTATTCTCCCCATTATGGGATCACTTTTTCCCTTCTGTTGCCTATATCTTATTCCCTATTTTGGGAAAGATACATTACTTTGTTACTTCTTCTCTCACATGATATATTTGCATGGTATAGTCTCGATCTTATTCAAAAACATTTATTTATGCTTAGACACTCATGACCATGACACTTTGTCCTTTACCATGTGGTGACTATAACACAAGCTTAAAATTTCTTAGGAACCTTCAAAGATATTTGTATATGTGTCCATCTTGCATTTATAGTTCTTCTATTATATACCATTGAGAGAATGTGATTTTATACTGCCAAAGTCCTCTCTAAATTGAGCTATTCTGTTCTCTTTGTTAGATAGTTAATCATTCAAGAATTTTTCCCTTTATCTTCCCCTGCTAGATTCATTCCTCTGGACCTTTAAATATTATTATGTAGTCATATTCTTTTCCTATTAAAGTTATAACAATATTATGTTGATTTCACATGAGAGTATTCATCTTCTCTCCCCGATAGTGCTCTTCTATGAACAGGTCTGTATGTTGTTTTTACCATTCGATAGTGTTTGTAGATCCTTGTATTTAGGAAGCACCCTTTTCCACTCCTTTTGTTCCAATTCTATCAAATGAATGTTGAGTTTCTTCTTTATTCTACCATAAGACTTGTGGTTAGGTAGAGAATTTATTGTTAGACCTATGGTTGGATAGATATTTGACCATCTTTTCATTATTCTACTATCAAACCTATGATCAACTAGAGACTCTATTGTTTCGGGTATATAGCCTAACAGAGGTGACTCTTTTTTCCCTTACTTCACCATCAGACCTATGGTCGAGTGATTGTTGAGTTTTTCTTTGCTCTACCATTGGACCTATGGTTGGGTAAAGACTGTATTGTTTTTAGCATATGGCCGAGCAGTGGTGGATCTTTTCTCTTCTTCCTATAGTCAGACCTATGGTCAGATAAATGTTGAGCTTCCCTTTTGTCATGCCATCAATCCTATGGCCAGGTGGACATCTAGTATTCTTGTTAGTTGCCCTGCAGTATCCTAGGAGGTATATACTCCTCTTCATTCCTTCTATTTACTTTTCCTGTTAAGAGGATTATTGAGTTTTTCTTTTTTCTACTATTAGACCTATGGTTAGGAAGAGACTCTATTATCAGGCTTATGGTCGAGCAGAAGTGATTCCTTTCCTCTTAACTTCACTGCCAAACCTACGGTCGGGTGATTATTAAGTGTTCATTTGTTTTACCATCAGACCTATCATCAGGTAGAAACTCTATTATTAGGCTTATACCTGAGCAAAGGTGATTCCTTTCCCCATCACTTCACAATCAGACCTTTGGTCAGTTGATTATTGAGTGTTCCTTTGTTCTACTATCAGACCTATGGTTAGGTAGAGACTCTGTTGTCAGGCTTATAGCCGAGCGGAGGTTATTTCTTTCCTCTTCACTTTACCATCAGATCTATGGTTGGGTGATTATTGAGTCTTCTTTTATTCTACCATTAGACCTATGGTTAGGTAGAAACTCTATTATCAGGCTTATGGCTGAGTAGAGGTAGACCTTTTCTTTTCCTCCTCACTTCATTAGAATTTTATGGTCAAGTGATTATTCAATTTTCTTATGTTCTATCATCAGGTCTATGGTCGAGTAGACATTGAGCTAAGCTTTCTCTATTCTTTTTTGCTTCGTCAAATCTATGGTCGGGTGGTTATTGGGTTGTATCTTCCTAGGAATAGGGAGGTAAATGTTAACATGCGTGGTTCCCTAGTCAATCTTCATACTTTTTGGGGGTTTGTTTGTTGACCTTATTTTTTATCCCATCCATGAATTCCAAACTTATATCTCTTAATGTGATGTGTCCAAAGCATGCATGAGTTATCGTGATGAAGTTGACAGGTCAAAGTGGTTAACCTATTAAAAAATTCTAAAATATTCAAAAAAGTTAAAGTTGATTAAATCTCATGCATACATGCCACATTGCTTCTAGAGAACCCCCATGGTCTATCCTAGTCATCTTGATCAAGTTTGACCAGTCAAAGTGGTCAAATTAATTAAAATTCTAAAAATACCCAAAAGGGCAAAATTGGCAAAATGCTTTGATTGATCTCCCAACCTTAGACCATATGATTTAAAATCGACAAAACCACTCTAAAATGTTCTTAGAAGGATTTTGAACCCAACCCAAGCCTTTGTTCAACCCAAATCAAATCAAAATGGTCCTGCCATAAAAAATTACTAAACGGGCTTTCCACCTTTGTCTTATTCTTACCTGGCCAAAGGCTTCCCACCTAACCTCATGGGACACTTTGCAAGCATCCAAGAGAGAGCTCCAAGCCATCCCAACCCTCCAAGCAAAACCCCATAACTTAGAATAGGGAAAAACTCTCCAAAACTCTCATAAAACACATAACACCCTAAACTCTCCAACCAAGGAACCTCTAAAGCTCCCATTACTTTCATTTTGTTGCTGAAGCATCCTTCCTCCCTTCCCCACTCTTTCCCACTGTCAAAAGTGTGTTAGAGGAGAGATCATAGGTGACACAAAATCCATTTTCCTTCCAGTCATCATAACTTTTGATCCAAACATTTTTAATTGGGGAGTCCCTCATAGAAGTTGTTCCACTCGTTCTTACAAAAAAAAAGGGCCTAAGAATGAGCCATTTTATCCGCTGGGTAGAGGTACATTTTAACTTTTAGTTAAAATTTTAATTGTAAATAAATTTTAAAATATAACATATAAAGGCCCTAGAATCAAGGTGTAAGTAGTTTATAGGGTCATAAATATTCCATAAAAATTTCAAAAAGTTTGGTCTAGTAGATAACCCACAATAAGAAAAAATAAATTTCTTAAGAAAGCCATTCTGAAGGAAGAAGACAACATGTCGACCATCCATGTTTGATTAAACAGTCAAGATTTCACCAAACAACAGATCTGTTTGACTTGTTGCATGGGATCCTGCCCCCAAATCCTATGCAACATTGACGTGGATAAGTGAGCAATCCACACGCAGCCACGTGGAAATCATCATCACGGCATGCTCCCACCGTCGTCAGTCACTATCATGCCACCACTGGTCGCCACTCTATGGCCATCCAACTGCAACATCACCGGCCTCGTTGTTGCTGTCCAACCATAGACAACCACCTAGCGTCCATCCCACTGCCATCCCGGTCGACCTCCCATCGCCACCCACTACGATTCCACCATCGTGCCACCACTATCGGCTACCATCCTGCCACCTCCCTACCATTATTATGCTGCCATCCCACCACCAGCTACTATATTGCCACCATCCTGCCACTAGCCACTACTTGAAATTAAAAAAAAAAAAATCTTAATTTAAAAAATGCTAAGAACTTTAAAAGTTCACAAAAAATCCATCTCTAAATCAAAATTTAATGATTTTTGGGCTTTATAAAACTAAAATGAAGATGTCAACACTTTAAAAATATAAATAAAAATATTTGACATATATCTAGAGAGTAATTTATATTTGAACTCATAGGATATTTTATAAATTATTCTCTAATCAGGCATCGCCTTGGGCTTAAATTTGGATAGAGAAAATTAGGGGATGTTCCTTACATCCCCTAATTTTATCTTGCCTTGGTGAACCCTATTGGTTATGGTTTTTTACTTTTCAAAATTATGGGTCACTATTTGACTCAAAACTTTAGAACATTACTTCTCTTAGTGCATGTAGGCCTAGTCGTCTTATTACATGCATCATTTCACATATTCATGCATCATTTATATATCATTTGCTTACATGAGTGTTCTCTTTGTAATATTCGTTATGGACATTATTTTGGGTGTCGATCAGCCAGTCATAGTTACTCGGGCCTCAAGAGACATTCCTTTGTTATGTCGGGGAATACATTACCCCAGCTTGCTTTTTGGTCAGGTATAATTTTTACAACTTTATTAAAATCTATTTTTTATTGTGAATATTTTGATAACACTCACACACACACTTTAGACTACTTTTACATTCACCCAAATACATGTGATAGAATATCTTACACATAAGCTATAGGTTAGCTCACTAACAATGCCTTGTCCTTATTGTCCAAGGCTTACCGCCTTTGTGAACCATAGTGACCTTCATATGGTAAATTAGGCTTATAATATAGGTCACCCATTTATTCTTTGAACATCGATATTCTTTCTGCACAAAGTGGACCCTGATAGGATGTTTTCTTTAGTTTTTCTAATAAAATACTTAAAATAATCATTAAAGTCACCTTCTTAGTGATTTTGAGCCTCTAAATCTTATTTCTATGAGCATGTCAAGAATATGAAAAATAATAGTAAAATTCAAGCTCTAGTATGTTAGATTAATCTATGTGCTAGCTTTGTGTAGTGTGTCTCTTCATAGGCAATAGATTAGGCTTCGTTGTTTCATCCTAGTCTAGGATCTCATGTTTGGGTTGCATTTGCTATTTTGAAAATTCTATGATTAAATTTAAATATAAATTTATATTTTTCGTACTACTTGTTTCATCAATAAAGTTTATAGGCTAAAAATCACAGGATGCGGGGCTATGTGTCTTAACGAGGCTTTAGTCCTCGTGCTAGTTGTGACAACACCACAAATAAATTGATGAAATATATATATATATATATATATATATATATATATATATGTTAAATCATAAATCTTAAAAAAATATATTTTCAAACATAACAAGTGATATTAGAGAAGCAAATGTACTTCAGATAAAGCCTTAGTGCCTCAACCCATATTTGATTTATGCTTATTTATGTATCTACTTCTTTAATGTGAATTATATAGGCTGGAATCCTCAGACTGCAGTTCTACATATCCTAAAGAGGCTTTGATCCTCATACCCTTTGTTACTATGCCACATACCTCACAAATAAGGGAAGAAAGGTCTAAAAAATTGCACAAAATACTCCCTTTTAGAAATTTAAATTCACATTTAGGAGACTAATCTAACTCCTTAACCACCTAGGTGTCAAACCTTAGGTTTGTTAGAATCCTCCTATATCCTTATGTAGTGAGTGTTCCTTTCTTATGTCATCTTTTTAAAATTGATTAACCTTAGACATAGGAAGCTTAAAATTTTTCTCGTGGGCAATATGTCTACTATAGTGTGTCACCTACTGCCCTTACCTTGAGTCTTAAGAAACTATAGAGGGATTAGCTAGCCTTGTAGCCTTGTAATCATTCTAACCTTAATTATATTTAGGATTGAGGATGATTCATTTACCCTTAAATTATCTATAACTCTAACATATGTTAGAGCTCATGCATGATGGGCCCTTTATAACTTAATAATCAAAACTATAAATTTAAAATAAGATCACAGTTAATATACCATAAATGACTAATCACTTAAAGAAAAATATTTGGGTTAATAAATTGAATAATATAATCTTGACCTTGTGACTTGAACCCTTCAACTAAATTAGGATAACTAGATGACACAAATTTTGCCCACACTTAGATACTGGATAGGACACATTTTTGTATGCATCTTAGAGTAGGGTGTAGCTAGGATAATAATTTTGTAATTTATTTATTTTTCACTTTAACTTTTTGATGCTATGATGTGGTATTTTATTTTAGATTATTTATTATTATTATTTTATTTTTTATTTTATGGATTGATGAGCGGGTACTTACCCTTAAGTGATTACAGCTTTTTTAAAAATATCTTCTATAGGTGGCCACATTCCCTATGGGCTAATAAAAATACTATAATCATTATTATAAATACGCTCTCTAATAGGTACCACAATGATTGCTAAGCCCTTAGGTATGTATTCCTAAGGATCAAGTCTGGATGTGAATATAATTATTTTATGATAATTATACTAATCTCTATTTTGTAGGTAGCTTATATAATTTTCTTTTCTATATTTAAATTTAGCTAGGAAAGCTATGTAGGTATATGGGTATTTCAGAAGGTAGGAGGCTAAACATGGAAAGATCGATCAAGACCCCACATATCATTTCATTGATGTATAATTTTAGGTTGAGTTATAATTATGATAGAGCTCAACCACCTATTTTTCTTTTCTTAGGGTATATTATGAAATCTAGCTACACTTATGGCCTCTTATTTATTATTTATTTTTTATGATTGGTGTATTTACTTTATTTTTTGTGCTAAACTACCTACTTTTATTAGGTTTCTTTGATTATTTTGCTTGGGGTGGCTCGGATGTAGTTCTCATGTTAGGCTCTTAGGATGTTAATTTGTTATAAAATATAAACTATGCTTAATTAAGATAAAAGAAATATAGGTCTTAAAATCAATCAATATGATTTTAAAGATTAATAAATGACCTCCCTTGGGTCGCTCTTTTAAAGTATAACTTGTATTAAAAACCCAGCCTACTTCACAGTGGCTCCCAAATTATTTTAATTAACCGTACCCTCATGCATAACCTAAGTCAATAATATAAATTTTTTAAATCACATATAGGGATAGTACACAATTTCAATAACATAATATCATTTATGGTTGAGCTGCCCATTCTTCTTCTATACCTCCTTACCACTCTAGCATTTTCATAATACTTGACTACATAAGTTTAAGATGCTAGGTGGAGTTTTAGCTAGCACTCCTCCCTAGGTGGGGTAGTAAATCCAAGTCAGGGCTAATTTAG
The DNA here is from genome assembly GCA_019925795.1 of Dendrobium chrysotoxum. Lineage (NCBI taxonomy): Eukaryota > Viridiplantae > Streptophyta > Magnoliopsida > Asparagales > Orchidaceae > Dendrobium > Dendrobium chrysotoxum. The sequence goes on from CM034308.1 coordinate 51,338,995, forward strand.
TATCCGTTGGGATTTAAGTTGTAAGTCCCCTCATTATCTTGCATTAGCTAGGTTTAGGGCATTAGCACTGGGAGTACAGTACTTCCCCTATAAATTTAGAATCAAAGATAGGTGTTATGAGTATATCCCTGCATGCCCTATCATTGGATAAGCTCAATATTTTTGGGAGGCTATAAATCCCACTTATCTATATCACATTGATGACATCTCCTCTATCTTTCTTTCTCGCATGCTTTATATATGATGTCTCCTCTCTTGATTCATTCCCCCCAGACCGATCAAATGATTGCATGATCTTTGTGTGTGTTTTATAGCCCATTAAGCATATCTCCTTTGGATTAGAAGAACTTAAGAATCACATTATGCACCAAACCAAGAAGAGAATAAAATAATATCACTAATCAAGAGTGTTCTTAGGTTGAGGCTTAAGATGTAATTAACCATAGGGGCTTATGCCCATCAAAAACAAACTCCCACATCAAATAAATCTCATTCGAGGTAATGTATTGAATGGGAGAAATCTTGTGACTCTTGAATCATATATATTATTATCCATTGAGATGTGTAGGTGAAATATGGGTAATCATATGTATGATTTGATCTTCTCTTCTATTGGTCTGCTTGCGTAAAGTATAAATGTTTACTATTATTTTATTCTACTGGATAGTGCGATCGTACTCTTTACATTCTAACCCTCGTAAGTGGTTTCCTTTAGGAGACCCACAACTATAGGTGCATTAGTCAACCTAAAAGGTATGACTAAAAATTCATAATATATATATCAGGTACTAAATACAGTCTTACACATATCTTCTTCTCTCACCCTCACATGATAATATCCACATCTCAAGTCAATCTTCAAAAATATAAAGGCTCCTACAAGTTAATTGAATAAATCATGAATTATTGGCAAGGGATACTTATTTTTTATTATTACTTTATTAAATTCCATATAATTGTTGCAACTCAGGCTTCTGAGTTTATGTTTTTGATGACAGTAATTATTATTGATTTCCTCTTTATTTCTTCTAGTATTTATAGTGCATATCTGTTTATATGTTGACTAATATTTTAGGTACAACATGCACCATTCTTTGAAGATTTAGGGCTCAAGATTAGGTAGAATAAGTTATGTTGAAAGAGTCTATAATTTTTATTTATTTATTTTTAACTTCTTGAGTCAAATCCTGTAAGGGTGTATGCTAGCCTGGTGACCATGCACACACACACAAAGGGAGAAAAAATGTTAAATATTTTAATTTTTTTGTATGTCGTACTATACGATCTTGATCGTACTATATGATATGGTATTACAGAAATTAATTAAAATATTTTTTTATTTAAAAAATATTTTTAAAATATAACTAATCGTATAGAAAGAACAGCACATCGTACTAGATGATCCGTTAGAATTAGAATTCCCTCCGTTCAATAATTTAGGCAAAAATTGAATTAGTAATATTGCTCTATTGGTACCATATGATATGGATTGTACTATAGGATGTGTATAATCTTGCTTAAATTAATCCTGTGATTAGTCAATCGAATCTACTTAATTTGGACATTTTGATCGTACTGTATGAACTGGATCATACTGTACGATCAATAGAGATGATATTTGGTCATCCCAGGATTCGTCCTGGATGAGTTACAGGTTAATTAAACTAATCATACTGTACAATCATGCGATCGTACTGTACGATCTTCGATAGCTGAATTAAATTTTTAGGGTTTTTTGAAGCCCTCTATTTAAGCTTTCACAAAAGACATTGTATGAGTCTTTGGCATGTATTCAGTCATTTTTCTTCTAGAGAAAACTTGAAGAGAGAGCCTTGAAAGGGAGAGAGGAAAGGCTGGAGTTTAAGAGGGAGAAGATCCTTAGAGGGGGTTTCAAGGGAGGGTGGAGGGGGTTTCACATGGTTTCTCTAGCAAGCTTGTACCTTAGTACCATCATTTTCAAGGTTTATCTTGAGAGAAGTTTTGGGAAGAAGAAGATCTCTTTGGTGTCAAAGGACCTGGCTACTCCACCGCATTGATGAAGGTAAAAGGGATTCCAGGTTCTCTGCCTGTGAAAGAATTACAGTCCTCTACCGCATCGGGTTGGTGGAAGAGATTTTGTAAGGGCTTCTCTACATAGCTGTGGGGGCTAAAGGAGAGTCACTAAAGGTTTAGTGCAATACTTGGAATGGAGGGTTCCAGGGAGTGGACGTAGGTCAGGTTGGATCGAACCATTGTAAATTTGGTGTGTTGTTCCCTTTTATTATTTCTGCAATTTAATTTCCTCACTTTTAATTTTCTATTATTAATTGGGTAGTTTAAATCTTTGATTTTTTTTATTATGAAACTAATCTACTTCTGCATTCGGTGATTAAATTATTTGTTTTCAGATATTTGGAAAAAGCTTTAAAAAGGGGTCGTTCTCTTTTTGTTTTAAAGAAGTTTTTAAAATAACCAATTCACCCCTCTCTTGGTTAGCCTCAGGCTTGTTCTTTGGGGTTTCACAACCCTCACAAACTTTCAATAATCTATACACATGTGCATCATATCATCCTTCTTTTTCACAAATAGAGTAGGTGCTCCCCATAGAGATATACTAGGATGGACGAACCCTTAATCAACTAATTCCTGAAGATGAACCTATAACTCTTAAAGCTCCTTTGGTGTCATTCTATATAAAGCCTTAGATACCAGAACAACACCCAAAATACATCAATACAAAATTTAGTCTCCTTATTTGGTAGAAAACTCACTAATGCCTAGCAAAAAATATCAAGAAATTCCCATACTATTCAGACATAATATAGAGATCTAGATTCTTCGTCCTTATCCCGAACAGATGCTAGAAATATCATACATCCTTTCCCCCATAACCTATCCACTTGCCCAACAAAAATCAAACATGATAGAATACTTTTAGCTCCTTGGAATAGACAATGCTCACCACATAAGAAAAGTGTAACTCTCTTTCTTAAACAATCAATTTGAGCTTTGTATTAACTCAATTATTCCATATTCAAAATGACAACGAATTCAAAAATAGGTAGCAGTATCAGACTAGATCTCCACTTTCTATCAGATATTTTAATATCATAGAAAAATACTATATTGGTTACCATACCATCTCTTTTCAATAAAATAATATATTAGAAATAAGTGTACTAATATACAAGGTAAGTGAAACAAATCAAAATATCTCTTATAAAGAAATAAGTTAGTGGCTCTAGAATCCAATAAAATATGACAAGGAAAATCACAAATATAGATCGTACATGTAACCATATCTGGAGCATCTCTAACCTCATTATGAGTCAAACGATAAATACATGCCTGAATTAGAGCTGGAGAAATAGAACTACTAGGCTCTCTCTAAGCACTCGCAGACAATCTCCCTACCATAGAACTAGAAAGCCTTTACTAGATAATCATTCTGTAAACATACAAGGAGGAACTAGAAAGCCTCAATCTCCTTGCAGATCTAATTAAATTTTCAGAACTAGCATTTATCGAGGCCTACCTACAGACACTAAGCTACCCTATACCCAATCTAACCACATAGAAAGCACTAACCTATCATCCTATTGCACTGAACAAAATATCTTATGCCATAACTCTGGTACATGAGTGCCCCTCTAACAGAACCACCCAAACTAGCAATAAACCCGCCATTAGGAACTGACATAGACTAGCTAGCTCTCCTAGAATCTCCAAGTCCAAACTTACTCCTCTTCCAAAAAAAAATTGTTATAGAAGGCTCGACGCCCAAACCTCTCCTCTTCCTACTAGCGACCCATCACAATTGAGTATCCATCAAATTATTCACTATCAAATGAGCCCTCTAATCTAACTCAAAGAAATCAGAAATATGAAACAAAACTAGCAGTTGTCTTAGACTATCTCAAAGCTCTCTCTTAGAAATCTGTAGCACTTCTCCTTAAAAGTGCTAACCAACTACAGAGTATACCTAGCTAAGACAGTGAATTCTACCTCATAATACATAACTATACTGCTCCCATAAACTAGTCACCGAAATTCTCATGTATTTATTATCATGAGGATGAAGGTACAAACTATACTTTAAAGATCACTGTCAACTCCTCCTAGCTATCAAGGAATTCAACCATTCCTAAAACTTCTCCTTATGCTAGCCCAAACACTAGTGTACAACCTCATCGTCTAATATAAATATAGTGAAAGTTCCTTCCTCTTAAAAGGACACTACATCCCACAATGGTCTTTTCATATCTCTTTAATAAGTCTTTTACTACTTTTGGATCAACAACACCCTCAAACCTCAAATGCTTCAATCTAAAAAATATATGTAAATGAATGTCAACATCATTAGATCTAATGAAAGAAATCTTGTTTTATGTTTCACCATCAACTATGCTACCTAACTTGTAAACTAAGAAATATAATCAGAATTGACAACAAGAGTAGTACTCTTCATTAGTGTTGTCTAATGAGCACTATACCAATCTATCATATTTTGGTTTTGAAGACCCATCAGATAGCCACTCAGAATATACAGTTATATAGACATGCATATAAAAATAAGCAAAAATAAATACCTAGATAATCCCCAGAACTATCTCACTTGATTACAGATCCATTCTTATATCTCTATTCTATAATTAGTTCCTCAAAAATGATTGTTTGATACCAAAAAAGGGTTATCACAAGCTAACCCGATATGACCCACAGACATATAGGTCATATCATGATGAATTGGATAGGCCTGCCAAAGATGTAAATCGAGGAACTTTTAGATTCCATTCATTTAAAAATTAAAAAAGACAACAAAACTTTTAATTAACTCTAATAAAAAAAATAAACTCATCCATAACTCACTATGCTATCATATAAAAAAATAGGCCCTTATGACTCCCAATACTTAGCACTTATTAGATATTCAAAATTGTATGGCCCTTATGACTCCCTATGCATTTAGTACAAAAACTTCCACTACATATCAGATCTCCTCAGAATCACACATTTCAAATAGATAAATAATATATCATTGTATTATAGTAAAAGAAATGTAAATAAACCAATTTAAAAATTTTGTAAAATGCTTTAGAGGTAAGCAACAAAATTAACCACTGAGCAAAATTTTATGATTTCAGAATATAACCAGATTACCAACAATTATTCAAAGCATTATTTTAATGCTTTAATTATACTATAACCTTATGTTTTGGGATCAAAATTATTTTTTAATTTTTAAAAATCATGTATTTTTTAATCTACCTAATGAAGCTTTCCTAGAAAAATATCTAAATGTCTAGAACTGTTATATTTATAGCATACAAAAACTTATACGGTGAAAATTTTACGGGTACAAAGTTATCCCAATTTTGGCTCTATGAAATTATCAATTAATTAGAAAATTGATAAAACTTTCATATTTTTTAAAAGTTAATAAGTGAAATGTAACATGGCTCGATATGGACAATTTCTCAAACTAGATCAACCCTAGAAGATGGATCACAGTTGCCAAAAATTCACTTTCTCACTCTAAAATCTCTCCCTTTCTTTCTCTAAATTATTGAAGAGGGTTTAAATATTTTGATAAAATGATTAGAAATGGAGTTTTAATATTTTATAAAAAATTGACCTTGTGCCATAGCACTTGATGCTCCAGCCTCCCCCACTCGACAGCTCATTGCTGCCACTCGACAGCTCATTGCTGCAGCATTAGTTCAAATTCTAGAAATCAGATAGAGAGCTTAATGCCACAGTGTTGCAGAGCTCCCAAGAAAAATTCTAGAATTTTCTTTCATACACATGCACACAGACTTTCAAACCTGCTTCAAAACGGATTAAAATAAGCTCATGCACATAGAACACTTACAAACAGATGTAAAAACATCAAATATAAAAATTTCACTTCATTATGCTTACTATAATGGGTGAGAACATGTGTAACTATGTATGGATTCAGTATGTGCTACAGAAACTAACCTTGTTTTGGGTTGGTGGGTAAGCCATCTTATTGGTAACCAACATCTAATTAAAACTTTATCATAAATAGATGTTAGCTCTACTATCAGTTGAAGGTAAACGTAAAGTGTATTTTGGACAAGGACTAAGATAACCCTCTAAAAATTTATAATAATGCTCACCTTTTTGTTCATTAGATAGGATTTTCTTAATAATTTTGCATTTTAAAAAAATTCATCACCATTGAAGATGCTTATTACATTCCCAAGATAAATAGCTTTCTTATTTGTAAGTATAGGCACTCTTCTATCATATCCCTAATTGTAATGATGATATTACTCATTCAATTTATGTGAATGAAGCTATTATGTTCCCCTCTAACTCATATTATCTACATAAGATAAGCCATCTTTTGATGCTTGCCGATGATGAATATGTATCCCATTAAACTTAATCCTCTTCATATTCTACATGTTCTCATTAATAATTATCCTACTCAATATATAGTTATACTAAATATGGAGCTAATGAAATACAATACTAATCATAATTTTTTATGGGCTTCATATTGATCATAATAATAGATGATGGATTTATAGTTGATAATAACATCTAAAGATAAAATGATATTCAATATTATGAAAGAAAAGCACTATAAATTATATTGATTCTATAAGGATTTTTCATCATTCATCTTATTTGGGGATTTTGTAAACCCTAATATCATGTGCTTATGATGTATTTATAATTAATACATATGAGGACCAAGCATAGCCCCCTTGTAATTGCCTTCTTTATTCTAAATTCTTATGAGATAAATTTATATGAAAGTCTCACCAATAAATTGTAAGTGGGGCATCTTTTTAGAAATATTATATCATAGCAATTAGCCTGCGCTTATAGGCTTCTTCACCTTTAAGAATTTTAAATGTAAGAATTATGTGCTTCTTTGATATATATTCATTTAGATTTTATAAACTAAAATTGAGAAAATCTTATTATGGATTATAAGAATATATTATTTTATATTGTAACATTTTCTATCAGAAACATTACTTTAATAACCAACTTATAATCACAATAATTATTAGCCATATATGTTAGTTGATACAAAACTTTGATAGAGAGCTAGTTGTCACACCCTAAGATTAAATTTGAAAGAAATTATCAATTTATATCTTAATCATTTACTAGAGCTTCTATAAATCACCAATATAAATCTATATAACCAGCATAAGCATCTAATAATTTTATACACCAAAATATTTCACTATGTTTATTCTCCCAAAATCATATACACAATAGCCAGGAGATCAATATAATCAATACTCTATCACTGGCCTCCTAGCTACAAAAGAATAAAAGAAAAAAATATAGACAATATCAAAAGAAAATATGAAGATCTCTAGCAAGCTCACCCCAACTGGTCTTAATTTCTACCTTGACCTAAAATCATTAAAATCAACATAATTAGCTAAAAAAACCCAATAGTAACTCAAATTCACTAAATATTTCAACATAAGGATTAATGGATCAGAATACAATGCTCAGTCAAGTTAATATAATAAAAAATAATCAATATAATTAATGATCAAATACTATTAATAAAACTCAAACTAATCAATAATAAAAGTACAAAATCACTATAATGAATTTAGGAATCAATAATATGTATAAGAATCATTAAATCACTAAAATAATGGTGCAAAATCATTCATAAATCAATAAAGGAATCATGACTGATAATTATGAATATCATTAGTTGTATATTGTTGACCTCATTTTTGTATGAGGTCACTAGGACCCACTTGGGTTTCTTTTTAGTGACCTAATGATGGGGAGGTGTCCACCTCTCAGTCATAAAGGTCCTAATAAAGACCCAATTCAATCCCAGTCAAACCTAGCTTTACCTTTTAATTCAATCTTTAATCCAGCCTTCAATCAACATTCAATCAAATTCCAAATCATATCTAATTAATTTCAATCATTCATTTGATTTCTATTGATATGAATGGTTCAAGATCAATCATTTAACTCTTAAATCCAACCCAAATCCAACATTCCAAATCAAACCTTCAAGGTCAAGGACCTAGGTCCTGAAACCCTTTCTGGGTGAACTTTTTGTCACCTAGAAACCCAGTCAAGTGACCTTGACATCATGATCCGTCAATTACATATTGTCTAGACATGTCTCTAGGATCAACCCTCTAAATTTGAGCTCAATCCAACACTCCTAGCCCCTCAAACTGAATCTTTTCTCAAAGGCTGCAAAACCTTCAGTTATTTACAGTCTATGCCAATAGACTTGCCATCCAGAGCAATTTGACCTTGGGACCCTCTCCAAATCCTCCAATCATAGTCATGAATTTTGCTGTGATTGGTTGACAAGTAAATTGCACTTTTTCAGACCCAATTTGACCCAGTGATGACTAGGGGTCAAAATGACCAAAATGCCCTTTATAGGGATTTTTGGTCTTTTCCCCAAAGTTCAACATGACATTCCCATATCAGTATTCAAAACCTATTCCAAAGGATCATAAATATCATTAGGAATACATTGGACCCAAATTCAAGTCTTGGTTTGACCTGGTTGACCAAGTCAACCAAGGTTGACCAAGTCAACCAAGGTTGACCAAGTCAACCAAGGTTGACCAAAAATGCCCCTTAAGGTTTCAAATATCAATTTCAATCCAAATGACCTTACAAATGTATGAAACCACCTCCATTGATCTCAAAATAGTCATTTAAACCTTTTGACCCAAAGTCAACCCATGGTTTGACTAGGTTGACCAAATCAATCCTTAACCCACATTTAGGTCAATTTCAATGCTTGAACCCATTTTAAATCAAATCAATCCCTCAAAATCATTCAATTGGACACCCTTGATATGTCCAAAGCTTTCCAAGTCAAGATCCCCCTTGGGTTGACTATGTCAACCCATTTGGAGGAGTCAAAACCCTCTCCAAACCCCTTTAAGCCTATAGAAAGAGGATAAATCATGGCCACATCACCAAGCCACCTTGGCAATCCATAGATTAATCCAAAGCCTACTTAAACCTGATAGAAATTGACCTATTTCCTCTCTTAAGAAGCCCTAATCCAACACCCTAAACCAAGCCAAGCATTAGTTCATCCAAATGGGGGAAAAGGCTTGTGGTCCCCTTTCCCATGGACCAAGAGAGGTCACACTCACCACCAATCCTATTACCTAGCTTTGGGTAGCTTAGGGGATACTTTTCATGCATCCAAACTCCCTCCAAACAAATCAAGACCATCCAATCCAAAAGCCAAGTGTTAAGGTGGGAGAAACCTAACCTAAGGGAGAGATTGTTCATTATTCACTCTCCCTCAACTCTCCCCTAACTCTCCAGTAGCCTCCAACCTTCCTAGAGCTTTCCCCATCCTCTCCATCCATCTCCAAAGCTTTCCCAAGCTTCTTCCCATAATTTCCAAGCCTCAAATCACTATTTTAGTGATGAGAGATCATTCTAGAGAAAGAAAGAGGATTTTTCAACACAACTTTCGATCCAGAAAGATCTAGCTCTTGGTGTCTTCATCAAAGTTGTAGAGGATCACTGCAACTTTCTAATGAGCCCAAGTTCTAAAAAATTTGACTGTTGGATTGTAAGTTATGCTTATTTTAAGTTTAAATTTTAATTTGAAACTACTCAAAAATTTCATTGCATGGGGTCTCCAAACTCTAGGCAATGAAAGTTAATGTTCCCATGAGCCTATGTTTCAAATTTAATTAAATTTTGATGAGTATTTTGAAAGTTATGAGTATTTCAATTTTCTAGTTCATTTTAAACTAAAACGACCTTGATCGATCTCGGCCGTCCGATTTTCTATCTTTCTCGATCGGACGGCTCGGGGTTAGTGATGGCGTGGATAGGTGGTTGATAAACAGAACTTTGCATGTCAAAATGCCACACGCTGCCACCGTTTTGGCGCCGATCATTGCCAATGATTGGAGCCGGTTATTAATAGATAAAAATTTTAAAAAATAGTCATAACTTTCAAAATTATTAGTAAATTCATTTCTCCACAAAATTAAGTGTTTTTGGGCTCGTTGGAAAGATAATTTACCCTAGTATTTATTAAAATTAATTTTGAGTTAATTTGATTACGGGATTGTGTTATATTTCTGTTTCTTTAAAATTGGTATTTTGTGATTTTCTCACAATCCAGTGGTCAATTGAGCCCCAAATTTTGGTAGAAGGTATTTGGGTATCTTAGGCATGCACTATAATTTTCTTAGGTTCAGATACCCATTGAATTATTGTGATGTAAATTTTTAAGGTAATGGGTCTATTTTGGACATAAAATTTTGAAAATCCATAACTCCATTTTTCTGTAGAGTTATGATGCATAACTTTTGTGGTGTGATTGCATATATATAAGAGTTAGAAAAACCAAATTTCAAGCCTATTTGAATAGTAGAGACTCCTAGGGAAAATAATTAAGAAAAAGTCTAAAAAACTTAAAAAATTTTTAGGGGATTGTACACAAACCCAATAGGGGTGAAACCTGAACATAGCAATTTTAGTCGCTCGATGAACCTTAGGTTTAAATTTCATTGAATTTAGAGGTCATTAGGTTAGAAAATTAATTACGCAAAGTTTCAACCCTTTTTAGGACCTAGAAAATTCAATAAAATGTAATAAATCCATATTAAGTCCAAAAAATACAAATAATATCTCAAATTGACCCAAAATTAGTTCTCTACCCAGGAAAAATAAAATCCCTCTGATTGGACTCCTAATTTAACTTTAATTTGATTTTTAATGAAAATAAATAAATAATTAAATTAATTAATTAAAAATTATTAAAAATCCTAAATAATTTCCAAATACTTAGAAATGCTCCCATGGGTCATTCCTGACCTTTGGGAGTGATTCCATATAGTTTGGGATGAGTTTGGATCAAAGTGATCAAAACCTTCCTAATTAAGTAATTTTTAAAATTCTAATAATTAGTGAAACTTTGAAAATTCATAACTAATTAAAGAAAAATCAAAATTGAACAAACTTAGTGTCTATCAACTCCAATTAAGGTCTAGTATTTTTTAAAAATGTCAAACCTCCAAAATCTGGTCAAATTCAAAAAGTCAACTTTTCGGTCAATCGTAGTTTAAATCTAGGCCCGAACTTAAAAAAATCATAACTTTTCATAGAAAACTCCAAATTGAGTTTGCTAATAGTCTAACAACTCATCATAAGGTCTAATATTTATTAAAAATGTAAATTACAAAATGAGCTTCAAATTGAAAAGTCATCTTTTGGACCCTTTAATTAACATAATTAAATAATTTTAATAAATCCTAAAAATCCAATAATTCATCAAAATTCTAAAAAAATTTTATTTGATTAATAAAATATTCAACCAACACTCAAAAAAATAATAACCACTCCAAATATGAAGTTTATTGGATGGACTACTTCGGACTGCGGGGCAAAGTGTCCTAAGGAGGCCTAGTTCCTCGAGCCTGGTGACACAACATCACGAATGAATTTAATGGAGTGTTAAACATCAAAATTAAGTTACTTTTAATTACTTAACCAAGTTAAAACCCTTAATTCAACTACATCACCAAGGTTTTTAGGATGGACTACTCCGGGCTGCGGGGCTAAGTGTCCTAAGGAGGCCTAATTCCTTGAGCCTGGTGGCACAACGCCACGAACCTATTGATGAAAAACATAAAATAATTTAAATTTTAAAATCAGTAATTAATTAAATTAATTAATATTAATTGATCTTTAATTTTCAATAAATTAAATCAACTAATCAACCCCGATTGCTACTAGGTAACCCAGGCCTACGAGGCTATTAACTTAGCCCCAAGGAAGGTGGAATAAACTTCATGACCTTGATAAGTAACAAAGGTAGAAATCATTTAATAATTAAAATGCATTTAAATTAAACTTTAACTCATTAATACTTAAACTCAAACATAAAGTCCCCTTTTAGCCTTTAACAAACTCAAACATTAAACAACTTCAACAAATTACCCATCCTAGGATCTAACCCAGCCACACGAACTTCTACACACACTTTAGATGGTTTGCTAGGATAGCCAACTCTAGATCTAGGCTAGACTGGTGTTTACTTTTCTGTTATGTGTCAGGTTTTCTGAGTTTTCATTGCATGTTATGATTGAAATTGATTGATGTGTTTGTTTACTTTTACTACGCTCTGTGGATTGATGTGATGGGTGACTAGATTACCCTTAGGTTATGAATGATCTGGATGCTCACTAAATTTTCTGTAGGTGGCCACACCCATATAGGGCAATAAAGGGGGCTAAATAAATTTTAAATATAAATGCTACAGGTGCTTCAGCTGCTTAGCCCCCAAATAAAAAGAGCTTGGCCAAGTGTGTTTACTTTTCTGTATATATATATACAACTGCTTGGGATGTGATTTAATATTTAAATGCTTAAGATGACCCTGCAGGAGAGTCTAGAATTTTTATTTTTATATTCATGAAATTTGTTTGAGTATTGAGTTATGAAAGTGACACTTTGAGTTTGGGATACATAGATCCAAAGGTTGGATTCCAAAGAGGAAAGGATACCCCTTTGAGGGATAGTCCTTATCCATTTAGAACTCCAAATTTGGATCATTTTACTACCCAAAGTGGAAAGAGTAACCTTCCCCTCAAGGGAAGAGTTCTTTTTTCCATTTGGGTATCCGATCACGAAGAATCCAAGGAGCTCGAGGAGGAGAAGACCGAGGAGTTAAAGACAGAGAGTATCCCACTCAAAGTCACTTGCATCTGTATTAGGATTAGAATTCGTGTTGTTATCAGTGGTGCCCGACCACTTTTAATTTATGTAAATCTAGGTTGTAATAAGCAAGGCAATTTGCCTATGGACATTTATTTAATTAGTTTGATTATTTAATGTGTTTTAATTTGATTTGATTGCGTATAGGGTTGCCTGTTTTTCTTAGTTTTTTGGTGATTGCATGTCATTCTTTTTTATTTAGCATGGATTTGATCGGAGGCTCATGAGGGTACAAAAAATTCTTCTGCTTAAATTTTAATAAAAAATTTATGATAACATAGAAACTCTAATGCTTTTAGGAAGTAAGCCCGGGATCGTCGGGAGTTCTCATTTCATAGTTGCTGCATTATTCTTTTTCTTTGTTAGGCACCTGCCTGCCTGCGGGTTCTGGCAGACCACCTGGCCTATGAGGGTGCAGTTCTGTCCAAGGGGACCTATGCATCTTTAGGATAAAATCTATTTTTAAGACTTTTTAAACTTGCTTCATTTCATTTTAAAGCATTTAATCGAGTCGATCAACATGTATTGCATTAGAAATTAATTAAAAAAGTGTGTCTAAAATTTTAGTTGTATTTATTTTAGCATTTTCACCCAACATAAGTCCATGGGCCACTTAGGAAAATCTCTAGATGTCGGCCCCAACTCTCAAAAACTTTAATAAAAATATCCTACCACTCTTGCATCAAAATGACTTAACTCAGGGATTTTAATTGCGTAGATGGTTAGCTGGCTCGCCAATCCAGGCCGGGGTAAGTCCAGGTTTTGCACTGCATTAGTTAGGTTCAGACTACTGTATTCAAGTGTCCAAATTTAGGGTTAGGATCCAGGGTAGATTTCTTTTGAGTCATAAGACCCTAACATCCGGGGAATATAATCCCAAATTTCTAATAAAATACTCAACTCAAATTAAATCTTCTCTTAATCCAAAATTTAAAGCCCAACAGTTAGCTTAGGATGGGACACTTCTGAATTATTTTCAAAATCCTAAAGTGTCTCCTATTCTTCTTCCTTTGTTTCCAAAATAAGTGTTCAATCTTGCTCCAATCCTATTTGAAATTCTAATTTCATCTCTTTGATATCATTCCTAGAAAATCTCTAAACAAAATTTCTGTCGTTATTTTAATCGAGAGTTTTCCTAGGAGACTTCGGTCTCCTATGATGTAATTAACTATGAGGGCTTGTACTCGTAGGATATTTAAAACCCATATCTGATATTTCAAAACTAATTTTTAAAACTCAATTAGTCCTCTTTGGGAAAGTTAAATTACTAACAATCATTATCGTTATGTTCGAACGATTATTAACAAATGATATCTTCTCCCTTCGGAGAGATATATCTTTTGTTAAAATGATTTTGAATATAAAATTTATGATCACTTTCCTTGATTATCGTAGCTTGCTATTTGACTGAACTTTATTTTGAACCTTTAGGGCCATACAAAGTTCTATCTTAAATCTGGTTATGATATTCAAGATAGAATTTATAATTCTAAATCTGAACCCCATCCTGAAATTTTGTTTCTACCTCCCGAGGTGGTATACTTTTTCTAATGGGATGTTTGATTTTAGAATTAAAAATTTTAACATCAATTTAAATTTCCCAAAGAAAATTAAACTTTTTAAAACCCACTTTCAAACACCAAACAAAAAAATGGTGACCATGGTGGGACTAAATCTCTCTCTCCATCTTTAATAACGGCATAAATTTTGTTGCATCAGTAATTTTGATTACCTTTTCTTCCATTGGTCCATCTCTTATTTCTCCCTTGGGTGAGTGTGGCCAACATCAAAAAGAAAAGATATTTTAAATAGAGAGGTGAGTGAGAAACCTCTGTCTAAGCTGGGCTTTGACATTTTGCCTCTAAGTGAGTTGGTAGAGCAAAAGAGTCATGCCAAATCTTTAAAATCTTCCTATAAATATTGCAAACTTGTATATTCAAACAAACCTCAATTATGCTAAATTTCACATTCTATGGAAGACCCTTTGATCTCAAAATCAAACTTCAAATTTCTTTAGCAAAATTTGGGCTTTGATATTTACCGCCAAGTTAATTGGCGGGATGAAAGAGTCAAGCCAAATTCTCTAGATTTTCTTATTAATTTTGTGAACCTCCATGTTGGGTGAAAACTTAACATCTTGAGTTTCAAAAATTGAAGAAAATCTATTAATTTTAAAATTCAAATTCTATTTCAAAATCAACTGATTCAAGTCACCTTTCTTTAACTCTGGGAAATCGAACATACTCAAATGGCTAGAAAACTTACTTTCTCATTATGCAGCAGCGCAACTGTAAAAGAGACTACCTATCTAGGGTCAAAAGAAAATCATTAAGGCTACAAAGATTGTTGAGTTGGAAGCCTTAAAGCAAGTCAAATTTGAGGACAATGGAGAGTTCATTGCTTCTCTCACATACCCCCTCTTTGGTGGAAGCCACTTCTACCCTTTTCCTAATACTAATGCAAGAGAGCTTGTGAGAAGGATAACGTGATCTCCATCGTGCCCTTTTGACTGCTGCACAAAAAAGATCTATTAAACCAGAAATGAGTAATGACCAGCAGTAGGCCATAGGCCCCTAATTGAGGGTTATGACCCATACACTCTACCAGATGATGTTAGGTCACATTACTATACGTGCTCCACTACGTTTATAGAGGAGGAGGTGTAGAAATTGCCTAGGGTGCCACTCTCATAATTTCAAGGTTGCTCGCAATTAGGGAGGGAAATAATGACAGATCTGAAGTCTTATCAGATTGTGACACCATCTGAATTTAACTTCTAAATGGGGTCCTATCATGATGATCTTTAGATTAAAATGATGCAGTACTAGCTAGGGTTAGTGCAGACCCTACATTGGTCTCTTTCTTCTAAGACATTATGGAAATATAATTCTATATTGATAGGGTCTTGCCACCTAGACTTACAACTTTTAAGGAAAACATATCATTCCTCAAGTGTATTAGGTCTAGATTTTCAAGATAGTTGATTCATCTTGTTAATGAAAATTGACCTCTACTTTAAATCAAAAATAGGAGAGAGTTGTAGTTGACTCCACCAGATATTTAAAGGCCTCTCCCTCCCACCGCTTTTTGTGGGTCAATTTGATTGTTGAAATAAAATCTGTGTCAAATTTAAGTTGGTTTTTAAAACGAAAATCTTTTCCATCTTCTCGTAATTTCCTATCTTAATAGGCGTCTCTTGCAAGCTTTAAATCTATTCAATAATTTTTCAAGTCAAGTTAATACTCTTATCAAAATATTGGGTCCACCTCGAGGATTATTCTTCCTCGTATAAGACAATGAATCTTCTTCTCTTATACTTGAGATATAATCTAAAAAAAGAGAATAAATATTTTAAGGTTTTGAAAAAGTGAAGCCTCTTGTAAAAAAAATTAGAAGATGTGCGAAATGCACCAAAACTAAAAAAAAAATAAATAAAATAATCAAGAGATGCACAAAGTGTACTAAGAAATCAAAAGATGCACAAAGTGTGCCACAAAAAGAAAAGAAAATAGGCTTTCTTCTTCTTAATTCTTAAATCTCAAAGGGCCCGATCATCTTTAATAGCCTGACTTTGAAAAATCTTAAATATAGATTTATTGCCGTGCATGGACAGTTTATTAGATACAAAAAAAGTCATGTAAGAAGATTGAAAAGATTAAATTCCTCTATCCAACTTAAACATTTTGAAATTGATTTTAATTTAAAAATATACAAGGGAGAACCCCAGTTCAATTTCTATAAAACTTGATATGGGTTAACACAATCCAAACCCTTAGCCCTTTCGGGTTAGTTGGGGTCACTCTACTTCTCACTGTACTTAAGAATTTGTTCCCACTTGTTATTCTGACAGGGTCCAAATGGTCAAGAGAAAATTTTTTAAATAAAAAGAATGAATTTTCTACTCATGATAAGGATCCAAATCTTATTTTTAAGAGATATACGTAATTCCTTATATATGGGCATCATTTTCTTTAAAATCCACTCTATAAAATAACACTCTGTGATGGGTCCAAGATTATTCTTGTCTAGAGGTGTGTTTTACATCACTGGAAATTACTTTTCAAAATTGTGTCACAACTAAGTAGAGTGCCCGACTCCAATTGAAGAAGCTCGAGGGCCTCGAAGAAAATTGCTTTCAAACTCAACAAAATTTGAAATTACATAAGTCACATATGATTCGAGATCGTGATAAATTGTGTCACCTCAGGAGTTCCCAAGTAGGATACTTTGCCGTAGTCCTTTGGAGACCAATTTTAGTCTGCCATGAGATTGATGGAAACTTTGAATCAACGTTGACTGGATTGTTCACCTTAGAAACGATCTATGAGTAAAACTCATGTCAATTAATTAATTTTAAAGGATGCCACTTGATTCTTTTAATATTGGGGCGACTCTTCAATAAGTACCATGCCTAATGAGTATCAAATTAAACATCAAAATTGCCTCTCTAAACTAAAAGAAATCAAATCAAATCCAAAAATTATCCAATCAATCGACTTCCATCCTCTTTTCCTCATGGTTAGGATTCTTTCTTCCCTTAGGATTAGACTCACTAGTGGTGTGTTGCAAATCTGGTTTTGATGATGACAAACATGTTTCCAGTGTATTTTGCTTGGCTAATCTGTTTCAGGCACAAAAGACCGCGAGCCACTCAAGCCAACTCAAGATCGGGTCCAAGTGTGTCAAATGTATGATTTTTCTTTTTATTGAGTCATATGTAATGTAACTGATTCCCTAGCTAAGTAACCTTGCACACACACACTCAGGGGGAGAGATTGAGTGAATTAGAGTTTCTGTTGCAATTTTGTTCAGATCGTCCTGGACGATATCCACATCATCCTGGACGATCCAGTTAAAACAGAAACCCTAATTAGGGCGACTAAGTTAAGAGGGTCTGATTGAGCAGATCGTCCTGGATGATCTCCGGATCGTACGGGCCGATATGCCCAAATCAGAAATTCTCAGCCGCCAGATTAAGTTAGGCAAGTTTTATTTTAAGTACTTTTGTCTGATCGTCCCGGACGATACGTGTATCGTCCTGGACGATTCACTACAATCATGCCTAAATTAGTCTGGTAATTAAGGAAAGCAATTAATGTTTAATTGATACGATCACATCATCCTGGACGATCGCAGGATCGTCCCGGACGATCGTGATCGTCTTGTGCATTTCAGCTGTACGTCCAGAACTATGTACAGGACGATTTGGGGCCTTTTTGAACTAATCGTACCGGACGATTACCCTATCGTCCGGGACGATCAAGTCATTTTTTGGTCGTCCAGCACAGATTTCTCTGGACGACCCGAACTGTCTTCTGGACGATTTCCTTCAATTTGAACTAATCGTCCCGGACGATCGCAGGATCGTACGGGACGATATGAACAACTTTTTCTACTGATCGTCCAGAAGAGCTAGATCGTCCAGGCTGAAACAGCTGAATTTGAACTGATCGTACAGGACGATCTACAGATCGTCCTGGACGATCTTGGCCGACAAGTTGAGATTTAGGGCAAATTCTAAGCCCTCCTTTAAAAGAACTTTTTCCTAGATTTGGAAAAATCTTTTGCTGCCTTCCTTCCCTGAGAAATCCTAAGGAGTCTAGATCTGAAGTAGAAGATGAAGAGATTATTGAGGTTACCCAAGGAGTTGGAAATACAAATTTGGAGGAAAGGGTAGAACCTCAAACCCCATTGCCTAGAGATTGGAGATATTCTTTGAGTCATCCTAAAGAACTGATCTTAGGAGACCCTTCTGAAGGTGTTAGGACTAGGCATGGACTTAAGAAGGAAGTAAACCATTCTGCCTTTATCTCAATGACTGAACCCACCAACATCAATCAAGCCCTGTCGGATGAATTTTGGATTTTAGCTATGCAGGAAGAATTGAATCAATTTGTAAGGAATGATGTTTGGGAGTTAGTAGAAAGACCTAAAAATCAAAGTATTGTGGGAACCAAGTGGGTCTTTAAGAATAAGATGAATGATTCTGGTGTGGTGGTGAGAAATAAGGCAAGATTGGTGGCTAAGGGGTATAATCAGATAGAAGGGATAGATTTTGAGGAAACTTTTGCCCCTGTAGCTAGATTGGAAGCCATTAGAGTGCTACTAGCCTTTGCCTGTTATAAGGGATTTAAGCTGTTTCAAATGGATGTCAAGAGTGCCTTTTTAAATGGGGTAATTAAAGAAGATGTTTTTGTAGAACAACCCCCAGGTTTTGAGAGTTCCCAATATCCAAGTCATGTCTATAAATTAAAAAAGGCCTTATATGGATTGAAACAGGCACCCAGAGCTTGGTATGAGAGGCTTAGCACATTCCTGTTAGAAAGAGAGTTTGTTAAGGGGAGCGTAGACACCACCCTTTTTCTGAGGAGATTAGGAGATGACTTACTCATTGTCCAGATCTATGTTGATGATATAATTTTTGGATCTTCTGATAAATACTTATGTGAAGAGTTTTCTAAAATAATGAGTAAAGAGTTTGAGATGAGTATGATGGGAGAATTGTCCTACTTTTTGGGGTTTAGCATAAGGCAAACGGATGATGGAACCTTTCTCAATCAATCAAAATACACTAAGGACATTTTGAAGAAATATGAAATGGACAAAGCCAAGCCAATCAATACTCCCATGCCCTCCTCAATTCAGTTAGATAAGGATTCAAATGGAAAATCTGTTGATCAGAAGAAGTATAGAGGGATAATAGGGTCACTGCTTTACCTGACTGCTAGCCGACCTGATATCATGTTTAGTGTCTGTCTTTGTGCTAGGTTTCAGGCTGATCCTAAAGAGTCCCACCTGACTGCTGTTAAGAGAATTCTTAGATATCTTTTAGGAACCCCAAACCTAGGAATTTGGTACCCTAGGCACAGCACCTCTTTTGAGATCATTGGATATTCTGATTCTGACTTTGCGGGGTGTAGGGTGGATAGGAAGAGTACTTCTGGGACTTGTCAATTTATAGGACAGTCGTTAGTCTCCTGGTCCAGTAGAAAACAGAACTCAGTTGCACTTTCCACTGCTGAAGCTGAGTACATTGCCTTAGGGAGTTGTGTGGCCCAAGTTCTTTGGTTGAAGCAGTACGTCTTGGATTTAGGAGTACCTGTTGGCACAATTTCTGTTCTGTGTGATAATACTAGTGCCATCTGTATCTCTAAGAATCCAATCCAACATTCTAGGACCAAACACATTGACATTAGGCATCACTTCATTAGGGACCATGTTACAAAAGGGGACATTGAGCTACACCACGTAGCAACGGAAAATCAGCTGGCTGACATATTCACTAAACCACTGGCCTTTGACTCATTCAGCATTTTGAGAACCAGATTAGGAGTGATTGATATAAATGCTTGATTCTGATGACTGCTGATTTATGATTGTTATGATTGGTATTCTGATTTCTGTTAGTTAGTTTTTGTATTGTGATTTCTGATTTCTGTTAGTTAGTTTTGGTTTGATTATTTGCTTTCAATTGATTTTATTTCTTCTGCTGATTTCTGTGTTACCCTTTTTGTTAGTTTGATTTGAGTATTTACTTTGCTATGATTTTCTACCTTTTTTTTTATGCTTTTCAAGATCCGATCACCGCTCACTACTTCTGGTGATCTGAATTTTGACTGAGAGTTTTTACCTTATTTTGGTTTGGAAGCTGATAAGCAGTGATTGACTTCGCTGAATCTGTTAAAGGGAAGAAATATTGATAATTGTTTCTCTTCCTCTAACTCCTTTACTGGTGTGTAGTTTCTTTTGAATAAAAATCTTTTTCAAAATTAAAATGTTAGTTTTTGAAATAGAGATTATTTTTTTTTCTTCCTACAGTAATCTGCCTCATATCAATAGTGTTTTTCAAAGTCTTGAATCATTAGTTTGATTTTCTAAACCAAGTGATTGCATTTATCATATGTTGTATGGATTTTGTTTTGTGAATCGTTCTTCCTTACTGCGGAGAGTCATCTCCTATGTCTGGAAGATAATCTCACAGCTGAGACTCTTTAATGATTATGAAAAGGAGAAAGCTTACAAAAGATGCGCAGTGCGCCAGATAATTTGAAAAAGAGGCATAAAATGAGCCCAAAACTGAAAAGATGCGAAATTGCCAAATTGGATACACAAAGTGTATCAAAAATCAAAAGATGCGCAAAGCGCCAACCAATTTGAAAAAGAGGCACAAAATGGGTAACACAGAAATCAGCAGAAGAAATAAAATCAATTGAAAGCAAATAATCAAACCAAAACTAACTAACAGAAATCAGAAATCACAATACAGAAAATATGAAATAGAAAAATAGAAACAGACACGACACGACTACAACTGACTCCCCTTTTGACATCGCATATAGTCTTCAGATTTCAAAGCACAAAAGAAACAGTTCAAACATTTTGCATTCAACTGTGCTAAATCACGATCATCAAACGTCCAATCAGCAAACGGCAATTCAATTTTCACATTGTTAATCATTCGAAAAGGTGGTTCGTATCCGTCCTTAACTAACATCCACATGCGATAATCAATAGATTGCAGAAATGTAGACATGCGTGTTTTCCAAAAATCAAAAGGAATATTATCAAACAACGGTGGTCTGGTAATAGAATAACCTTCAGCAGTATTACGATTGTTACAGTTAGCCATTGGATCAAATTTAAAAGTTTTTAAACAGAAATTTTGAATCCCGCTCTGATACCACTTGAAAGTTCGAAAGGGATGTTAAGCCCTAGTGAACTAGTCCCGAGGCTAACCAAGAGGGGGGGTGAATTGGTTATTTAAAAATTTCATGATAACTATGAAAATCTTTTCGATACTTAGCAGCGGAAACACGTAAACAATAACGAAAAGATCAACCAACGATATTCACCCAAGCAGTTTATATTGAAAAGTAAAATGCAAAACTGAATCAGAAAAGCAAACCAGATTTTATAGTGGTTCGGTCAACTTGACCTACGTCCACTCCCCGGAGCCTCCCCTCCGGGTATTGCACTAAACGAAAGTGACTCTCCTTTTGCTCCCACAGCAAGGCGGAGAAGCCTGTACAAAACACCTCCTTTTCACCACACGATGAGGCAGAGAACCTGACCTCCTTTCGCTTCCTCCTGAAGCAGGCAGAGAACCTTCGAACTCCTTTTGCTTCCACCTGAAGCGGGCAGAGAACCCACGAACTCCTTTCGCTTCCTCCTGAAGCGGGCAGAGAACCCGGATCTTCTTGCGAATGATCCTCCCACGAAGAACACCGACTAGACGACAGACGACGAGCGGAGAGGACGACTCTGATCCGTGCTTGGAGTAACCTTAGTGAATCCCTCACTAACTCCCCCTCACAAGATCTCTTCTCTCTCTCCCAACTCTCTCTCTCTCTAGGATTTCTCAGGGAAGGAAGGCAGCAAAAGATTTTTCCAAATCTAGGAAAAAGTTCTTTTAAAGGAGGGCTTAGAATTTGCCCAAAACTGAAAAGATGCGAAATTGCCAAATTGGATACACAAAGTGTATCAAAAATCAAAAGATGCGCAAAGCGCCAACCAATTTGAAAAAGAGGCACAAAATGAGCCCAACACAAGCTTTCTTTCCTTTCAGATTATTAAATATCTTAGAAAAATCTGTGCGCCACTTAATATTTTCAAAAGCTTGAGTCTTGAAAATCCTGATTTCTGATTTTTTACTTTGTAACACTATTATATCAGATATTTTTCTGGAACGAGGCTTGAAAGGATTTCTTTTCAAATCTAATGTCTTTTATTCTGAATCGGATTTTTGTGTTGAAAGAGGTTTGCATCGATAAGGTGCCCGGGGTCGGAGTTACGAAAGTTGATTATTTCCAACCTTTTTTGGATTTCAGCGCTGTCAATTGTCCTGTCATTGGTTTTTGAATCTAAAATCAAGGAAAAATTCTGATTTTCCTGTTTTGTTGTTGTTCTGTGTATGTTTTATTTTATATTTTATTTCCGTGTTATGTTTTTCCCTCCTCCTTTTTGTGATGTCAAAAGGGGGAGTCAGTTGTAGTCGTGTCGTGTCTGTTTCTGTTTTTCTGTTTCATGTTTTCTGTATTGTTTGAGCTGTTAAATGAAAATTTAAAAAAAAAAAAATATTTGTTTTGTTTGATCTGCTAATTTACCTTTGTTTTCAAACTAATTTACAAATGTTTACCATCATCAAAAAGGGGGAGATTATTGCAAATCTGGTTATGATGATGACAAACATGTTTCCAGTGTGTTTTGCTTGGCTAATCTGTTTCAGGCACAAAAGACCGCGAGCCACTCAAGCCAACTCAAGATCGGGTCCAAGTATGTCAAATGTATGATTTTTCTTTTTATTGAGTCAATTGTAATGTAACTAATTCCCTAGCTAAGTAACCTTGCACACACACACTCAGGGGGAGAGATTGAGTGAATTAGAGTTTCTGTTGTAATTTTATTCAGATCATCCTGGACGATATCCACATCGTCCTGGATGATCCAGTTAAAACATAAACCCTAATTAGGGCGACTAAGTTAAGAGGGTCTGATTGAGCAGATCATCCTGGACGATCTCCGGATCGTACGGGCCGATATGCCCAAATCAGAAATTCTCAGCCGCCAGATTAAGTTAGGCAAGTTTTATTTTAAGTACTTTTGTCTGATCGTCCCGGACGATACGTGTATCGTCCTGGACGATTCACTACAATCATGCCTAAATTAGTCTGGTAATTAAGGAAAGCAATTAATGTTTAATTGATACGATCACATCGTCCTGGACGATCGCAGGATCGTCCCGGACGATCGTGATCGTCTTGTGCATTTCAGCTGTACGTCCAGAACTATGTACAGGACGATTTGGGGCCTTTTTGAACTAATCGTACCGGACGATTACCCTATCGTCCGGGACGATCAAGTCATTTTTTGATCGTCCAGCACAGATTTCTCTGGACGACCCGAACTGTCTTCTGGACGATTTCCTTCAATTTGAAGTAATCGTCCCGGACGATCGCAGGATCGTACGGGACGATATGAACAACTTTTTCTACTGATCGTCCAGAAGAGCCAGATCGTCCAGGCTGAAACAGCTGAATTTGAACTGATCGTACAGGACGATCTACAGATCGTCCTGGATGATCTTGGCCGATAAGTTGAGATTTAGGGCAAATTCTAAGCCCTCCTTTAAAAGAACTTTTTCCTAGATTTGGAAAAATCTTTTGCTGCCTTCCTTCCCTGAGAAATCCTAGAGAGAGAGAGAAGAGATCTTATGAGGGGGAGTTAGTGAGGGATTCACTAAGGTTACTCCAAGCACGGATCAGAGTCATCCTCTCCGCTCGTCGTCTGTCGTCTAGTCGGTGTTCTTCGTGGGAGGATCGTTCGCAAGAAGATCCGGGTTCTCTGCCCGCTTCAGGAGGAAGCGAAAGGAGTTCGTGGGTTCTCTGCCCGCTTCAGGTGGAAGCAAAAGGAGTTCGAAGGTTCTCTGCCTGCTTCAGGAGGAAGCGAAAGGAGGTCAGGTTCTCTGCCTCACCGTGTGGTGAAAAGGAGGTGTTTTGTACAGGCTTCTCCGCCTTGCTGTGGGAGCAAAAGGAGAGTCACTTTCGTTTAGTGCAATACCCGGAGGGGAGGCTCCGGGGAGTGGACGTAGGTCAAGTTGACCGAACCACTATAAAATCTGGTATGCTTTTCTGATTCAGTTTTGCATTTTACTTTTCAATATAAACTGCTTGGGTGAATATCGTTGGTTGATCTTTTCGTTATTGTTTACGTGTTTCCGCTGTTAAGTATCGAAAAGATTTTCATAGTTATCGTGAAATTTTTAAATAACCAATTCACCCCCCCTCTTGGTTAGCCTCGGGACTAGTTCACTAGGGCTTAACATCCCTTTCAAACTTTCATGGTGGAGTACGCCCTTCATGGCACCATCCTAGCTCCCTCCCAGTCTTGATCCTCTATGATGGGCCAATTCCTACCCCCATCATACGATCACTCACTAGTGGTGGAGTACGCCCTTCGTGGCACCATCATAGTTTCGATCCTCTGTAATGGGTCAATTGCTACACCCACTATATGATCATCCCAGTTTCGATCATTTGTAATGGGCTAATTCCTACACCCATTATACGATCATCCCAATTTCGATCCTCTATGATGGGCTAATTCCTACCCCCATCATACTATCATCCCAATTTCGATCCTCCTTGATGGGCCAATTCCTACCCCCATCATACGATCATCCCAGTTTCGATCCTCTATGATGGGCCAATTCCTACCCCCATCATACGATCATCTAAGTTTCGATCCTCTGTAATGGGACAATTCCTACACCCATTATACGATCATCCCAGTTTCGATCCTCTTTGATGGGCCAATTCCTACCCCCATCAAACGATCATCCCAGTTTCGATCCTCTATAATGGGCCAATTCCTACCCCCATCATACGATCATTCCATTTTTGATCCTCTGTACTGGGTCAATTCCTACACCCATTATACGATCATCCTAGTTTTGATCCTCTATAATGGGCCAATTCCTACACCCATTATACGATCATCCCAGTTTTGATTCTTTATAATGGGCCAATTCCTACACCCATTATACGATCATCCCAGTTTTGATCCTCTTTGATGGGCCAATTCCTACCCCCATCAAACGATCATCCCAGTTTCGATCCTCTATGATGGGCCAATTCCTACCCCCATCATATGATCATTCCTGTTTCGATCCTCTGTAATGGGTCAATTCCTACACCCATTATACGATCATCCCAGTTTTGATCCTCTATAATGGGCCAATTCCTACACCCATTATACGATCATCCCAGTTTTGATCCTTTATAATGAGCCAATTCCTACACCCATTATACGATTATCCTAGTTTCAACCCAATTTTGATCCTCCGTGTGAAGCAAGCCTCCTCCCCACATGATCATCATAGTTAATACATCTATTAGGTGTAAGTCTTCTATAAGCATCCTATAGACCTAAGGTTAGGTGCTGCCCTTCCTTAGACTTCCAAAAATCAACTTCATCCTTTCAATTCAGTCAATGCCAATACGTGTACTAGAACTTCATTCTACTACACATATTGGGGGTCCATTTGTTGACCTCATTTTTATATGAGGTCACTAGGACCAACTTAGGTTTCTTTTCAGTGACCTAATGATGGGGAGGTGTCCACCCCTCAGTCATAAAGGTCCTAATTAAGACCCAATTCAATCCCAGTCAAACCCAGCTTTACCTTTTAATTCAATCTTTAATCCAGCCTTCAATCAACATTCAATCAAATTCTAAATCATATCTAATTAATATCAATCATTCATTTGATTTCCATTGATATGAATGGTTTAAGGTCAATCATTTAACTCTTAAATCCAACCCAAATCCAACATTCCAAATCAAACCTTCAAGGTCAAGGACCTAGGTCCTGAAATCCTTTCTAGGTGAACTTTCTGTCACCTAGAAAACCAGTCAAGTGACCTTCACATCATGATCCGTCAATTGCATATTGTACAGACATGTCTCTAGGATCAACCCTCCAAATTTGAGCTCAATCCAACACTCCTAGCCCCTCAAACTGAATCTTTTTCCAAAGGCTGCAAAACCTTCAGTTATTTACAGCCTATGCCACTAGACTTGCCATCCAGAGCAATTTGACCTTGGGACCCTCTCCAAACCCTCCAATCACAGTCATGACTTTTGCTATGATTGGTTGTCTAGTAAATTGCATTTTTATAGACCCAATTTGACCCAATGATGACCAGCGGTCAAAATGACCAAAATGCCCTTTATAGGGATTTTTGGTCTTTTCCCCAAAGTTCAACATGACCTTCCCATATAAATATTTAAAACCTATTCCAATGGATCAAAAATATCATTAGCAATACATTGGACCCAAACTCAAGTCTTGGTTTGACCTGGTTGATCAAGCCAACCAAGGTTGACCAAAAATGCCCCTTATGGTTTCAAATGTCAATTTCAATCCAAATGACCATACCAATGTATGAAATCATCTCCATTGATCTCAAAATACTCATTTGAACCTTTTGACCCAAAGTCAACCCATGGTTTGACCAGGTTGACCAAGTCAACCATGGTTGACCAAATCAATCCTTAACTCACATTTAGGTCAATTTCAATACTTGAACCCATTTTAAATCAAATCAATCCCTCAAAATCATTCATTTGGACACCTTTGATATACTTTCCAAGTCAAGATCCCCCTTGGGTTGACTTGGTCAACCCATTTGGAGGAGTCAAAACCCTCTCCAAACCCCTTTAAGCCTATGGAAAGAGGCCAAATCATGGCCACATCACCAAGCCACCTTGGCAATCCATGGATTAATCCAAAATTTGCTCAAATCTGATAGAAATTGACCCATTTCCTCTCTTAAGAAGCCTTAATCCTACACCCTAAACCAAGCCAAGCATTGGTTCATCCAAATGGGGGAAAAGGCTTGTAGTCCCCTTTCCCATGGACCAAGAGAGGTCACACTCACCACCAACCCTATTACCTAGTTTTGGGTAGCTTAGGGGACACTTGTCATGCATCCAAACTCCCTCCAAACCAATCAAGACCATCTAATCCAAAAGCCAAGTGTTAAGGTCGGAGAAACCTAACCTAAGGGAGAGATTCTTCATTATTCACTCTCCCTCAACTCTCCCCTAACACTCTAGAAGCCTCCAACCTTCCTATAGATTTTCCCATCCTCTCCATCCATATCCAAAGCTTTCCCAAGCTTCTTGCCATCATTTCCAAGCCTCAAATCACTATTTTAGTGAGGAGAGAGCATTCTAGAGAGAGAAAGAGGATTTTCCAACATAACTTTCGATCTAAAAAGATCTAGCTCTTGGTGTATTCATAAAAACTATAGAGGATCACTACAACTTTCCAATGAGCCCAAGTTCTCAAAAATTTGATGGTTGGATTGTAAGTTATGCTCATTTTAAGTTTAAATTTTAATTTAAAATTGCTCAAACATTTCATTGCATGGGGTCTCCAAACTCTAGGCATTGAAAGTTAATGTTCCCATGAGCCTATGTTTCAAATTTCATTAAATTTTGATGAGTATTTTAAAATTTATGAGTATTTCAATTTTCTAGTTCATTTTGAACTAAAACGGCCTGGATCGATCTCGGCTGTCCGATTTTCTATCTTTCTCGATCGGACGGCTAGGGGTTAGTGATGGCGTGGATAGGTGGTTAATAAATAGCACTTTGCATGTCAAAATGCCACACGCTGCCACCGTTTTGGCGTCGATCATTGCCAATGATTGGCGCCAGTTATTAATAGACTTAAAAATTCAAAAAAATAGTCATAATTTTCAAAATTCATAGTAAATTCAGTTCTACACCAAATTAAGTGTTTTTGGGCTCGTTGGAAAGATAAATTACCCTAGTATTTATTAAAATAAAATTTGAGTTTATTTGATTACTGGATTATGAGATATTTCTGTTTCTTTAAAATCGGTATTTTGTGATTTTCTCACAATCCAATGGTCAATTGAGCCCCAAATTTTGGTGGAAGGTATTTGGGTATCTTAGGCATGCACTATATTTTTCTTAGGTTCAGATACACATTGAATTGCTGTGATGTAAAATTTTAAAGTAATGGGTCCATTTTAAACCCAAAATTTTGAAAATTCATAACTCCTTTTTTCTGTAGAGTTAGGCTGCATAACTTTTGTGGTGTGATTGTATATGTATAAGGGTTAGAAAAACAAAATTTTAAGCCTATTTGAACAGTAGAGAGACCTAGGGAAAATAATTAAGAAAAAGTCTAAAAAACTTAAAAAATTTCTAGGGGATTATACACACACCCAATAGGGGTGAAACTTGAACATAGAAAACTTTGGCATGATGAACCTTAGATTTAAATTTCATTGAATTTAGAGGTCATTAGGTTAGAAAATTAATTACCCGAAGTTTCAACCCTTTTTAGGACCTAGAAAATTAAATAAAATGTAATAAATCCATATTAAGTCTAAAAAATACAAATAATATCTCAAATTGACCAAAATTTAGTCCTCTACCTAGAAAAAATAAAAGCCCCTTGACTGGACTCCTAATTCAACTTTAATTTGACTTTTAATGAAAATTAATAATTAATTAAATTAATTAATTAAAAATTATTAAAAATCCTAAATAATTTCCAAACACTTGGAAATGCTCCCATGGGTCATTCCTGACCTTTGGGAATGATTCCATGCAGTTTGGGATGAGTTTGGATCAAAGTGATCAAAACCTTCCTAATTAAGCAATTTTTAAAATTCCAATAATTAGAGAAACTTTGAAAATTCAAAACTAATTACAAAAAAATCCAAATTGAACAAACTTAGTGTCTATCAACTCCAATTAAGGTCTAGTTTTTTCTAAAAATGTCAAATCTCCAAAATCTGGTCAAATTCAAAAAGTGAACTTTTCGGTCAACCGTAGTTCAAATCTAGGTCTGAACTTCAAAAAATCATAACTTTTCATAGAAACTCCAAATTGAGTGTGCTAACAGTCTAACAACTCATCATAAGGTCTAATATTTATTAAAAATCTTAATTAAAAAATGAGTTTCAAATTGAAAAGTCATCTTTTGGACCCTTTAATTAACATAATTAAATAATTCTAATAAATCCTAAAAATCTAATAATTCATCAAAATTTCAGAAAACTTTTATTTGATTAATAAAACATTCAACCAACACTCAAATACATAACAACTACTCTAAACATGAAGTTTATTGGATGGACTACTCCGAGCTACGGGGCTAAGTGTCCAAAGGAGGCCTGGTTCCTCGAGTCTAGTGGAACAACGCCACGAATGAATTTAATGTAGTGTTAAACATCAAAATTAAGTTACTTTTAATTACTTAACCAAGTTAAAACTTTTAATTCAACTACATCACCAAGGTTTTTAGGATGGATTACTCCGGGCTGGGGCTAAGTGTCCTAAGGAGGCCTGGTTCCTTGAGCCTGTGGCACAATGCCATGAACCTGTTGATGAAAAACATAAAATAATTTAAATTTTAAAATCAATAATTAATTAAATTAATTAATATTAATTGATCCTTAATTTTCAACAAATTAAATCAACGTAATCAACCCCGATTGCTGTTGTAAATCTGGTTTTGATGATGACAAACATGTTTCCAGTGTGTTTTGCTTGGCTAATCTGTTTCAGGTACAAAAGACCACGAGCCACTCAAGCCAACTCAAGATCGGGTCCAAGTGTGTCAAATATATAATTTTTTTGTTTATTGAGTCAATTGTAATGTAACTGATCCCCTAGCTAAGTAACCTTGCACACACATACTCAGGGGGAGAGCTTGAGTGAATTAGAGTTTCTGTTCATTTTTTGTTCAGATCGTCCTGGACGATTTTCACATCGTCCTGGATGATCCAGCCAAAATAGAAACCCTAATTAGGGCAACTAAGTTAAGAGGGTCTGATTAAGCAGATCGTCCTGGACGATCTCTGGATCGTACGGGACGATATGCTAAAATCAAAAATTCTCAGCCGCCAGATCAAGTTAGGCAAGTTCTTATTTTTAGATACTTGGTCTGATCGTCCCGGACGATACATGTATCGTCCCGGAAGATTCAGTACAATCATGCCTAATTTAATCTGGTAATTAAGGAAAGTAATTTATTTTTGGTTGATACGATCATATCGTCTTGGACGATCGCAGGATCGTCCCTGACGATCTTGATCGTTTAGTGCATTTAAGCTATACGTCCAGAACTATGTACAGGACGATTTAGGGCCTTTTTGAACTAATCGTACAGGACGATGTGCCCATCGTACTGGACGATCAAGTTATTTTTTGGTCGTCCAGCACAGATTTCTCTGGACGACCCGAATTGTCTTCTGGATGATTTTCCTCGATTTGCACTAATCATCCCAGACGATCGCAGGATCGTACGGGACGATATGAATAATTTTTTCTACTGATCGTCCAGAAGAGCCAAATCGTCCAGGCTGAAACAGCTGAATTTGAACTGATCGTACAGGACGATCTACCGATAGTCCTGGACGATCTTGGCCGACCAGTTGAGATTTAGGGCAAATTTTAAGCCCTCCTATAAAAGAACTTTTTCTAAAAACTAGAAATATCTTTTGCTACCTTCCTTCCCTGAGAAACCCTAGAGAGAGAAAGAGTTGAAAGAGAGAGAAGATCTTGTGAGGGGGAGTTAGTGAGGGATTCACTAAGGTTGCTCCAAGCACGAATCAGAGTCGTCTTCTCCGCTCGTCGTCTTTCGTCTAGTCGTTGTTCGTCGTGGGAGGATCGTTTGCAAGAAGATCCGGGGTTCTCTGCCCGCTTCAGGTGGAAGCAAAAGGAGTTCGAAGGTTGTGTGCCTACTTCAGGAGAAAGCGAAAGGAGGTCGGGTTCTCTGCCTCACCGTGTGGTGAAAAGGAGGTGTTTGTACAGGCTTCTCCGCCTTACTGTGGGAGCAAAAGGAGAGACACTTTTTGTTTAGTGCAATACCCGGAGGGGAGGCTCCGGGGAGTGGACGTAGGTCAAGTTTGACCGAACCACTATAAAATCTGATTTGCTTTTCTGATTCAGTTTTGCACTTTACTTTTCTGATATTAACTGCTTGGGTGAATATCTGTGGTTGATCTTTTCGTTCTGGTTTATGTGTTTCCGCTGCTACGTATCGAAAAGATTTTCATTGTTATCGTGAAATTTTTAAATAACCAGTTCACCCCCCCTCTTGGTTAGCCTCGGGACTAGTTCACTAGGGCTTAACATCCCTATCGAACTTTCAAGTGGTATCAGAGCGGGATTCAAAATTTAGGTTTAAAAACTTTTGAATTTGATCCATGGCTAACTGTAATAATCGTAATACTGCTGAAGGCTATTCCATTACAAGACCACCGTTGTTTGATAATATTCCTTTTGATTTTTGGAAAACACGCATGTCTACTTTTCTGCAATCTATTGATTATCGCATGTGGATGTTAGTTAAGGATGGATACGAACCACCTTTTAGATTGATTAATAATGTGAAAACTGAATTGCCTTTTGCTGATTGGACGTTTGATGATCGTGATTTAGCACAGTTAAATGCAAAATGCTTGAACTGTTTCTTTTGTACTTTAAAATCTGAAGACTATATGCGTGTTTCTACTTGTACAACGGGAAAGGAAATCTGGGATAGATTATGCATAACATACGAATGTACAACTGAAGTCAAACAGTCTAGGTTAAACATCTTGTTACATGATTACGAACTTTTTCGCATGAAACCTAGTGAGACTATTTCAGAAATGTACACAAGGTTCACTCAGATTGTTACCTCTTTGCATGCTCTAGGTAGAGAACTTACTAACTACGAAAGAGTGAACAAAATTCTTAGATGTTTGTCTGCTTCTTATGATGCTAAGATTACTGCTATTACTGAATCTAAAGATTTAAATACTTACTCTATTGACAGCTTACTTGGATCACTCATTGCTTACGAGCAAGGGGTGAACCAAGGGCAACTTGATGCAGGTGAACGCAAGAAAGAGAAGACAGTGGCACTAAAGGCCAAAGATTCAGATGCTAGCACTTCCGGGTCTGATAGCGATGATGTTGCCTGAATCACAAGGCAATTCAAGAGCTTTCTAAGGAAGAAACATAAGAACTATCAGAAGTGGAACAAGGGTAAGTCCAGTAAAAATTTTAAGGGTTCATCTGAATCTGTTTGTTTTGAATGCAGGAAGCCTGGACATATTAAGGCTGATTGTCCAACACTTAAAGCTCACCCAAGCAAGGAGAAGGGTGAGGAGAAACCAAAGTTCAGAAAGGATAAGAAGCGGATTCAGAAGGCGTTCTGGGCAGACTCTGCATCCGACTCTTCTGAGACTGAAGCTGAAGAGGAGGAAACAAACTTATGTCTTATGGCTGATGATCACCCTGGTCAGTCGGATCAGGAAGAGGTATGTGAGCTGACTTATGATCAATTATTTGAAGTTTCTGAAAGAATTCATACATCCTATAAGAAACTTAAGAAAACTCATGCTAGTTTGAAATTAGATTACTTGACTTTACAAAAAGAGCATGATTCTGTAGTTAAAGATCATTCCACACTTGATTTCAATCACATGTCCTTGCTTGATGAATTCGATGAGTTGAATAAAAAATATTCTGATTTAGTTTCTGAGCATGATTCATTGAAAACCATGCATGTGGACTTAGAAAGAGCTTTTAAAGAGTTAGATACAATGGCATGTGAAGTAAAAAGTAGCAATGGAATCTTAAAATTTGAAATTGCAAGTTTAAAGAAAGAAAATGTGTTTTTGAAAGTAAAAATTAGTGCTTTTGAAAAGAACAAAACACCGCCTACTTTTGAACAGTTTTATGCACTGCCACCTTTTGAAAAATCTGTTGCAAGTTCTTCAAAGCATGTTTCATATACATCTAGGAAGAGGCATTATCACCCACGTAGATTAGTTAACCCTTTTCCTGGTGTTAGATGTTTTTCATGTGGCATGTTAGGACATATTTCCCACACATGCACTGTTCACCGTAGTACACATTGGGTGTGGAAACCCAAACTGCCTGTTTCACAGCACAGCACGCATGCATTGCATTCCTCTTTTCATAAGAAGGAACCCAAACCTGTTTGGGTTCCTAAGACTGACGTTTGATACTTTTGTAGGTGTGCTCTTACACAAGACCTCGTGAGAGCATGTGGTACCTGGACAGCGGATGTTCTAGACATATGACTGGAGATGCAAATCAGTTCATTTCGCTAGAGGCCAGAGCTGAAGACAAGGTTACACTTGGAGATAACACCACCAGGAAGGTGGTAGGCTCAGGTATAATTGGTGATTCAAAGAATTTTATGATTGATAATATTTTGCTTGTAGATGGATTGAAACACAACTTGCTGAGCATCAGTCAACTATGTGACAAGGGATACAACATCAAATTCCTGCCCACTGCCTGCACTTTAAGCTTAAATGATGAAGTTGTTTTGCAGGGGAAAAGGATCAACAATGTCTACAAGCTGGATGTAAGTTGCATTAAATCTGATAATTCAATTTGCTTAAAAACTGCTGCTGATGAGTCTTGGTTATGGCATAGGAGATTGTGTCATGCCAGTATGAAAACCCTTAGGAGAGTCACCCAAAAGGACCTGGTTAGAGGTGTGCCCAAGCTTAAGTTCACTAAGGATCAGCTGTGTGATGCCTGTCATTGGGGAAGCAAGTCCAGTCCTCTTTTCACTCTATTAAGGATATTAGCACCTCTAGACCTTTAGAAGTTCTACACATGGACCTCTTTGGACCCATTAGCATTGCCAGCTTAGGGGGGAGAGTCTATGGTTTTGTGATTGTAGATGATTATTCGAGGTTCACTTGGGTTAAGTTTTTGTCACATAAATCTGAGTCATTTGATGAGTTTAGATCCTTCTCTACTTGGATTCAGAAGAAGTTAGGATGTGAGATTATTACCATCCATAGTGATCACGGAGGGGAGTTTGAAAATGAAAGATTTGGAAGTTTTTGTGAGAATCATGGGATTAGTCACAATTTTTCAGCTCCTAGGACCCCTCAGCAGAACGGGATAGCTGAAAGGAAGAACAGGACCTTAGTGGAAGTCGCTAGAGCCATGCTTGCCGAGTATTCACTTCTAAAATACTTTTGGGCTGAAGCGGTGAACACTGCCTGTTATGTGCTGAATAGGGTGAATGTGAGAGTCAAACTGAACAAGACACCTTATGAGATCATTAAGGGTAGAACTCCAAATCTGTCCCACCTCCATGTCTTTGGCTGTAAGGTTTTCATTCTGAACAATGGGAAGTCACCCTTAGGAAAATTTGACCCCAAATCTGATGAAGGAGTGTTCTTAGGATATTCAAGTGTGGGGAAATCCTTTAGGGTGTTCAATAGGAGGACTTTGGTGGTGGAAGAAACAACCCATGTAGTATTTGATGAATCTGATCCTAAGGAGTCTAGATTTGAAGTAGAAGATGAAGAGATTGTTGAGGTTACCCAAGGAGTTGGAAATACAAGTTTGGAGGAAAGGGTAGAACCTCAAACCGAGTTACCTAGAGATTGGAGATATTCTTCGAGTCATCCTAAAGAACTGATCTTAGGAGACCCTTCTGAAGGTGTTAGGACTAGGTATGGACTTAGGAAGGAAGTAAACCATTCTGCCTTTATCTCAATGACTGAACCCACCAACATAAATCAAGCCTTATCGGATGAATTTTGGATTTTAGCTATGCAGGAAGAATTGAATCAATTTGTAAGGAATGATGTTTGGGAGTTAGTAGAAAGACCTAAAAATTAAAGTATTGTGGGAACTAAGTGGGTCTTTAAGAATAAGATGAATGATTCTGGTGTGGTGGTGAGAAATAAGGCAAGATTGGTGGCTAAGGGGTATAATCAGATAGAAAGGATTGATTTTGAGGAGACTTTTGCCCCTGTAGCTAGATTGGAAGCCATTAGAGTGCTACTAGCCTTTGTCTGTTACAAGGGATTTAAGCTGTTTCAAATGGATGTCAAGAGTTCCTTTTTAAATGGGGTAATTAAAGAAGATGTTTTTGTAGAACAACCCCCAGGTTTTGAGAGTTCCCAATATCCAAGTCATGTCTATAAATTAAAAAAGGCCTTATATGGATTGAAACAGGCACCCAGAGCTTGGTATGAGAGGCTTAGCACATTCCTGTTAGAAAGAGAGTTTGTTAAGGGGAGCATAGACACCACCCTTTTTCTGAGGAGATTAGGGGATGACTTACTCATTGTCCAGATCTATGTTGATGATATAATTTTTGGATCTTCTGATAAATATTTATGTGAAGAGTTTTCTAAAATAATGAGTAAGGAGTTTGAGATGAGTATGATGGGAGAATTGTCCTACTTTTGGGGTTTAGCATAAGGCAAACAGATGATGGAACCTTTCTCAATCAATCAAAATACACTAAGGACATTTTGAAGAAATATGAAATGGACAAAGCCAAGCCAATCAATACTCCCATGCCCTCATCAGTTCAGTTAGATAAGGATTCAAATGGAAAATCTGTTGATCAGAAGAAGTATAGAGGGATAATAGGTTCACTGCTTTACCTAACTGCTAGCCGACCTGATATCATGTTTAGTGTCTGTCTTTGTGCTAGGTTTCAGGCTAATCCTAAAGAGTCCCACCTGACTGCAGTTAAGAGAATTCTTAGATATCTTTTAGGGACCCCAAACCTAGGATTTTGGTACCCTAGGCACAGCACCTCTTTTGAGATCATTGGATATTCTGATTCTGACTTTGCGGGCTGTATGGTGGATAGGAAGAGTACTTCTGGGACTTGTCAATTCATAGGACAGTCGTTAGTCTCCTGGTCCAGTAGAAAACAGAACTCAGTTGCACTTTCCACTGCTGAAGTTGAGTATATTGCCTTAGGAAGTTGTATGGCCTAAGTTCTTTGGTTGAAGCAACAAGTCTTGGATTTAGGAGTACCTGTTGGCATAATTTCTGTTCTGTGTGATAATACTAGTGCAATCTGTATCTCTAAGAATCCAATCCAACATTCTAGGACCAAACACATTGATATTAGGCATCACTTCATTAGGGACCATGTTACAAAAGGGGACATTGAGCTACATCACGTAGCAACTGAAAATTAGCTGGCTGACATATTCACTAAACCACTGGCCTTTGACTCATTCAGCATTTTAAGAACCAGATTAGGAGTGATTGATATAAATGCTTGATTCTGATGACTGCTGATTTATGATTGTTCTGATTGGTATTTCTGATTTCTGTTAGTTAGTTTTGGAATTCTGATTTCTGATTTCTGTTAGTTAGTTTTGGTATTCTAATTTCTGATTTCTGTTAGTTAGTTTTTGCTTTGATTATTTACTTTCAGTTGATTTTATTTCTTCTGCTAATTTCTGTGTTAGCCTTACTGTTAGTTTGATTTGAGTATTTACTTTACTGTGATTTTCTACCTATTTTTATTTACTGGTTCATATCTTGCACTTACTGTTTTATGCTTTTCAAGATCTGATCACCGCTCACTACTTCTGATGATCTGAATTTTTGACTGGGAGTTTTTACCTTGTTTTGGTTTGGAAGCTGGTAAGCAGTGATTGATTCCACTAAATCTGTTAAAGGGAAGAAACATTGATAATTGTTTCTCTTCCTCTAACTCCTTTACTGGTGTATAGTTTCTTTTGAATAAAAATCCTCTTCAAAATTAAAATGTTAGTTTTTGAAATAGAGATTATTTTATCTTCCTACAGTAATCTGCCTCATATCAATAGTAGTTTTCAAAGTCTTGAGTCATTAGTTTGATTTTCTAAACCAAGTTATTGCATTTATCATATGTTGTATGGCTTTTGTTTTGTGAATCGTTCTTCCTTACTGTGGAGAGTCATCTCCTATGTCTAGAAGATAATCTCACAGCTGAGACTCTTTAATGATTATGAAAAAGAGAAAGCTTATAAAAGATGCGCAGTGCGCCAGATACTTTGAAAAAGAGGCATAAAATGAGCCCAAAACTGAAAAGATGCGATATTACCAAATTGGATACACAAAGTGTATCAAAAATCAAAAGATGCGCAAAGCTCCAACCAATTTGAAAAAGATGCACAAAATGAGCCCAAACCAAGCTTTCTTCCCTTTCAGATTGTTAAATGTCTTAGAGAAATCTGTGCGCCACTTAATATTTTCAAAAGCTTGAGTTTTGAAAATCCCGATTTCTGATTTTTTACTATGTAACACTATTATATCAGATATTTTTCTGGAACGAGGCTTGAAAGGATCTTTTTTCAAATCTAATGTCTTTTCTTATGAATCGAATTTTTGTTTTGAAAGAGGTTTGCATCGATAAGGTGCCCGGAGTCGGAGTTACGAAAGTTGATTATTTCCCGCCTTTTCTGGACTTCAGCGCTGTCAATCGTCCTGTCATTGGTTTTGAATCTAAAATCAAGGAAAAAATTCCGATTTTTTCGAGCAGCTTGATAAAAAAAAACAAAAAAAAATGCTTTTATGTGTTTTTGCGGTAAGTTTTATTCATTTTTTTGTGTAATTTTGATTTCATGGTTGTATTTTTGGGATCTTGATCGATCATCTTCATCCTTCATCTTTTTCTATTTTCTTCACATCGTCCTGGACGATACCACTATCGTCCTGGACGATCCACTATCGTCCTGGACGATACAAACATCGTCCTGGATGATTCGTTCAAAATCGTCCCCACACTGCTCCTGTTGCTGAAATTTTCCAATTATTGGTGATCGTCCTGGACGATCCTTACATCGTCCTGGACGATATGATCCATATCTTCCTGATCTGATCAAACGGCTGACATTGTACCAATTATTGTCCATCGTTCTGGACGATCCACCTCATCGTCCTGGACGATCCACGTGTCAGCCGCTGGACGATTGGAATTCGGTCCGTCCGACATATTTATTGTATATCATCCCGGACGATCCACCTAATCGTCCTGGATGATACTTTTCGTCAACGGTCGTCCAGCCTGACTCCTCAGGATGATCGCCTGTGTCTAATCATCCTGGACGATATCTGATTGTCCTGGACGATCGGACCGCCTTTTTGACCAATCGCCCAGGACGTCATAAATGACCAAATCGTCCCGGACGATCTCGCGATCGTATGGGACGATCAGTCCATTTTCTTTATAAACAGCAGTTTTCTTCATATTTTTCACACCGTTTTTCTTCCACTCTCCTTCTACCTTCTTCCTCTTTGGGTTCCTAATGGCTGGTGGTAAAAGGTCTCGTCAAAAGGGGGCCAGTTCGTCCCGGGGACATGTCGATCCTCGCTTCCCGAATGCCGCCGATCAGACGGCTTTCGAATGCTATCGTAATGTGGGGATCACGCACTCTAAGATTTTAAATCCACGCACTCTCACTTATCCCATTCTGGATCTATTCGCACACACTTCCCTCACCTTCATTCTGACCTTAGCCTTTCCCTTCAATCTTGAACTCCTTCAAATCTTCTTTGCCAACTTGCGCATTTCCGCGGACTATTCCACTCTTCGATCCTACGTTAATCAACACCCCGTGAAACTCACGACCCACGATTTTCATAATATTCTCAACCTGTCTGTTACTGGCGACAAAATTCACACGCTTATCACCGATCCTGACTATGATTGGAGTGCCGCCAATCACTTCCTTCGCAATACCAACGCACCCTATCATAACAACGCTTGCACTTCCCTTCTCAAGGACGCCCGGACCATTCAGCACGTCCTTCATTCCTCCATCATTCCAAAGGTGGGGGATCGAATTCACATTACCCCGCTCCTGTCCTTGACCACCTACTACATCATGGCCCGTCGAGAATTTAATGCCTCTGATCTGATTATCCGATACATAGAACACCTAACCACCATTTGAGATCCGTGCCACAGGCGTCGCCCAAATCTAGCTTTAGGTGAACTTATTCATTATGCCTTAGAGATAAAATATGACCTTCAGTATCCTATCCCTCCTGATGTCCCTCCTTCCTTCTTCACAAACAACTCATTCCACGTCCTACACAGCACCCGACTACATCCAGAGCCCGCCCCGGATGTTGAGGAAGAAGAGGAAGAGGCCGTTCCAGTTCCTGCTGCACCAGAGGCACCTGCACCCCTTCGTATTGCCTCTCCCTTTGACCACCTGGTGCAGCGCTTTGATCAGTGGGAGGCTAGATTTGACTCCTACGTGGTTGCCCAGGAGCAGCGGCACGCTGAGGACATCAGCAACAGTAGCATGACCAGGACATCGCCTGGATTGGAGCCCACTTTCAGGCCATTCACCATTACTTCAACCCTCCACCACCACCTCCTCCTTCCGATCAGGATCCGCCTCAGTTTTAGTTTCCTGTTGTGTAGTTGTTCTATTTTATGATTTATTTTAGTGTTCTGTTTTTCCCTCCTCCTTTTTGTGATGTCAAAAGGGGGAATCAGTTGTAGTCATGTCTGTTTCTGTTTCTGTTTTATGAGTCATGTTTCCTGTATTGTTTTAGTTGTTAAATGAAAATTTGAAAAAAATGTTTACGTGTTGATCTCCTAGTTTACTTTTATTTTCAAACTACTCTACAAATGTTTGCCATCATCAAAAAGGGGGAGATTGTTGCAAATCTAGTTTTGATGATGACAAACATGTTTCCAGTGTGTTTTGCTTGGCTAATCTGTTTCAGGCACAAAAGACCACGAGCCACTCAAGCCAACTCAAGATCGGGTCCAAGTGTGTCAAATGTATAATTTTTCTATTTATTGAGTCAATTGTAATATAACTGATCCCCTAGCGAAGTAACCTTGCACACACACACTCAGGGGGAGAGCTTGAGTGAATTAGAGTTTCTGTTCATTTTTTGTTCAGATCATCCTAGACGATTTTCACATCGTCTGGACGATCCAGCCAAAATAGAAACCCTAATTAGGGCGACTAAGTTAAGAGGGTTTGATTAAGCAGATCATCCTGGACGATCTCTGGATCGTACGGGACGATATGCCCAAATCAGAAATTCTCAGTTGCCAGATCAAGTTAGGAAAGTTCTTATTTTTAGATACTTGGTCTGATCATCCCGGGCGATTCGTTACAATCATGCCTAATTTAATCTGGTAATTAAGGAAAGCAATTTATTTTTGGTTTATACGATCATATCGTCCTGGACGATCGCAGGATCGTCCCGGACGATCTTGATCGTTTAGTGCATTAAGCTATACGTCCAGAACTATGTACAGGATGATTTAGGGCCTTTTTGAACTAATCGTACAGGACGATGTCCCCATCGTACTGGATGATCAAGTCATTTTTTGGTCGTCCAGTACAGATTTCTCTAGATGACCCAAACTGTCTTCTGGACGATTTTCCTCGATTTGCACTAATCGTCCCAGACGATCGCAGGATCGTACGGACGATATGAATAATTTTTTCTACTGATCGTCCAGAAGAGCCAAATCGTCCAGGCTGAAAAAGCTGAATTTGAACTGATCGTACAGGACGATATGCCGATCATCCTGGACGATCTTGGCCGACCAGTTGAGATTTAGGGAAAATTTTAAGCCCTCCTATAAAAGAACTTTTTCTAAAAACTAGAAATATCTTTTGTTGCCTTCCTTCCCTGAGAAACCCTAGAGAGAGAGAGTTGGGAGAGAGAGAGAAGATCTTGTGAGGGGGAGTTAGTGAGGGATTCACTAAGGTTGCTCCAAGCACGAATCAGAGTCGTCTTCTCCGCTCGTCGTCTTTCGTCTAATCGGTGTTCGTCGTGGGAGGATCATTCGTAAGAAGATCCGGGGTTCTCTGCCCGCTTCAGGTGGAAGCAAAAGGAGTTCGAAGGTTCTCTGCCTGCTTCAGGAGGAAGCGAAAGGAGGTCGGGTTCTCTGCCTCACCGTGTGGTGAAAAGGAGGTGTTTGTACAGGCTTCTCCGCCTTGCTGTGGGAGCAAAAGGAGAGACCCTTTTTGTTTAGTGCAATACCCTGAGGGGAGGCTCCGAGGAGTGGACGTAGGTCAAGTTTGACCGAACCACTATAAAATCTGGTTTGCTTTTCTGATTCAGTTTTACACTTTACTTTTCTGATATTAACTGCTTGGGTGAATATCTGTGGTTGATCTTTTCGTTCTTGTTTATGTGTTTCCGCTGCTACGTATCGAAAAGATTTTCATTGTTATCATGAAATTTTTAAATAACCAATTCACCCCCCCTCTTAGTTAGCCTCGGGACTAGTTCACTAGGGCTTAACATCCCTATCGAACTTTCAATTGCTACTGGGTAACCCAGGCCTACGAGACTATTAACTTAGCCCCAAGGAAGGTGAAATAAACTTCATGGCCTTGGTGAGCAACAAAGGCAGCAATCATTTAATAATTAAAATACATTTAAATCAAACTTTAACTCATTAATACTTAAACTCGAACATAAAGTTTCCTTTTAGCCTTTAACAAACTCAAACATTAAATAACTTCAACAAATTACCCATCTTAGGATCTACCCCAGTCACATGACCTTCTACACACAGTTTAGATGGTTTGCTAGGACAACCAACTCTAGATCTAGGCTAGGCTGGTGTTTACTTTTCTACTGTGTGTCAAGTTTTTCGAGTTTTCATTGCATGTTGTGATTGAAATTTATTGATATGTTTGTTTACTTTACTGCACTCTGTGGATTGATGTGATGGGCGACTAGATTACCCTTAGGTTAGGAAGATCTGGATGCTCACTGAATTTTCTGTAGGTGGCCATGCCCATGTAGGGTAATAAAGGGGGTTAAATAAATTTTAAATATAAATACTACAAGTGCTTCAGCTGCTTAGCCCACAAATAAAAAGAGCGTGGCCAAGTGTGTTTACTTTTCTGCATATATATATACAACTGCTTGGGATGTGATTTAATATTTAAATGCTTAGGATGACCCTACAGGAGAGTCTAGAATTTTTATTTTTATATTCATGTAATTTGTTTGAGTATTGAGTTGTGAAAGTGACACTTTGAGTTTGGGATACATAGATCCAAAGGTTGGATTTTAAGGAGGAAAGGATACCCCTTTGGGGGATAGTCCTTATCTATTTGGAACTTTAAGTTTGGATCATTTTACTATCCAAAGTGGAAAGAGTAACCTTCCCCTCAAGGGAAGAGTTCTCTTTTCCATTTGGGTATCCAATCACAAAGAATCCAAGGAGCTCGAGGAGGAGAAGACCAAGGAGTTGAAGACAGAGAGTATCCCACTCAAAGTCAATTGCGTCTATATTAGGATTAGAATTCGGGTTGTTATCAGTGGTGCCCAGCCACTTTTAATTTATGTAAATCTGGGTTGTAATAAGCATGACAATTTGTCTATGGATATTTATTTAATTAGTTTGATTATTTAATGTGTTTTAATTTGATTTGATTGCGTATAGGGTTGCCTGCTTTTCTTAGTTTTTTGGCGATTGCATGTCATTCTTTTTAATTTAGCCTGGATTTAATCGGAGGCTCGTGAGGGTACGAAAAATTCTTCTACTTAAACTTAATAAAAAATTTAGAATAACATAGAAACTCTAACGCTTTTAGGAAGTAAGCCTGGGACCGCCGGGAGTTCTCATTTCATAATTGCTGCATTATTCTTTTTCTTTGTTAAGCACCTCCCTGCCTACGGGTTATGGCAGACCACCTGACCTATGAGGGTGCAGTTCTGTCCAAGGGGATCTGTGCATCTTTAGGATAAAATCTATTTTTAAGCCTTTTTAAACTTGCTTCATTCCATTTTAAAGCATTTAGTCGAGTCGATCAGCATGCATTGCATTAGAAATCAATTAAAAAAGTGTGTCTAAAATTTTAGTTTTATTTATTTTAGCATTTTCACCCAACATAAGTCCAGGGGCCACTTAGGACAATCTCTAGATGTCGGCCCCAACTCTCAAAAACTTTAATAAAAATATCCTACCACTCTTGCATCAAAATGACTTGACTCATGGATTTTAATTGCCTAAGTGGTTAGCTGGCTCCCCAATCCAGGCTGGGGTAAGTCCAGGTTTTACACTGCATTAGTTAGGTTCAGACTACTATGTTCCAGTGTCCAAATTTAGAGTTAGGATCCGGGGCAGATTTCTTTTGAGTCATAAGACCACAACCTCCGGGGAATATTATCCCAAATTTCTTATAAAATACTCAACTCAAATTAAATCTTCTCTTAATCCAAAATTTAAAGCCCAACACTTAGCTTAGGATGGGACACTTCTGAATTATTTTCAGAATCCTAAAGTGTCTCCTATTCTTCTTCCTTTGATTCTAAAATAAGTGTTCAATCTTGCTCCAATCCTATTTAAAATTCTAATTTCATCTCTTTGATATCATTCTTAGAAAATCTCTAAATAAAATTTCTGTCGTTATTTTAATTGAGAGTTTTCGTAGGAGACTCCGGTCTCCTACGATGTAATTAAATACGAGGGCTTGCGCTCGTAGGAGATTTAGAACCCACATCTAATTTTTTAAATCTAATTTTTAAATTTCAATTAGTCTGTGGACCTCCGAAAGGAACAACAAACAAATACCGCCCCGCGAGGAGACAATATCTGTTGCCAATGGAAGGGCAGATTCGATCATGCATACGATTAACCATTGAGGATAGTGGCTCTCACCAGCACACCCCGATGGGTAACAATATATATGACCTTATCATCACAACGGGTTTCCCCCACTCGAT
Organism: Dendrobium chrysotoxum; assembly: GCA_019925795.1. NCBI lineage: Eukaryota > Viridiplantae > Streptophyta > Magnoliopsida > Asparagales > Orchidaceae > Dendrobium > Dendrobium chrysotoxum. The sequence continues at coordinate 51,382,777 of CM034308.1, forward strand.
ACATCAGCTCGAATGGAGTTTATTTGAGAGTGGGATGCGGCCCACGGGCGCAAGCCCCCGTGGTTAATTACATCTCAAGCTGGAGCCTGAGAATATTCTCGATTAAGGATTCTATATTATTCTTTCTAAATTGGGATTGGTACATAGGGTGAAGACTAGGAAATCCTACTCGAAGGAAAAGAAGGGCTCAAGTAGGCTTAGTCAACATGCACGGCTCAGATCAGCATCCGGAGGGACTAAGGTAGTGAAAAGAAACTGGAGAAAATAAGTAAATCATGCACTCGAAGCATGCAGGAGAGAAGGATGGAGGTGGCATCATCCGTATGACGCGGATATGTAGGGTTTATGGTCCCTGGAAGGCAGAAGACCTACCTACCGATGAGGCATACTACGAAGCAATAGTAGCCTTGAATCCTGAATCTATGGTGGGTTAAGTGTTCTACGCAACACTAACACCCGTGTCCTAGCTAATGCATTCTGGGCTTATATCCTGCCTGAAAAGGAAAGCCAGCTAACCACCTAATCGTATAAAATCCATGCTGTCCAAGTCTTTATGAAAGATGGGTAGGTAGTTTGGTTATCGGAAGTAGGACCGACGTCTAGAGAGTTTCCTAATTGGCCCTGGACTTATGTAGGGTGTATGCTCCTAAGACTAATGCAATTAAAATTTTAATTTAATTAGTTTTTAATGCAATGCATGCTGGTTAACGATCTCAAATCAAATATGCATAGAGTTTTAAAAAGGCTTATAAAATAATTTTTTTTTAGAAAAGACTAGACTTCCTCAGATCCAGCACCTCATCCTCATAGGTCGGATTATCTGGACTCTACCCGCAGGCGGGGAAGTGTCTTATAACAAGGAGGAAGAGAATGCATTGATATGCATGCGACCCCGGACGATTCCGGCTATTCCCTAGATCGTTACATTTCTATGTTATTTATTTCTTAAAATTTTAAGTATTAATTACGAGTAGAAAAATTTTATTCCTAAAGAGCCTAGCGAAATCAGGCCAAGCACATACAAGAAAGAAACCTAAGAAAAGCAGGCAATTTCTACTGCGCACACAAAGTAAACACATCAATATAAATCTACAGAACAGATTAAAGAAAAGTCCACAGTCCACGGCAAGTGCCGTATAAGTACAACCCAGGGTCTGCAGAAAAGTAATGGTGGCCAGGCTCCACCGACAACAACCTGAGTTCTAATCCTACTAAACGACGCAAGTCTTAAAAGCCAGGCATTTCATCTTCAAGTCTTCATCTTCGAGTGCATCGTCTCCCCTCAGATCTTCTTCCTTTAGATCGCCCTCCTTCAGATCGTTCTCTAGAAGGGTACCCAAATGAATAAGAAATTCCCTGTGAAGGGCCTTTCTTTTTCTCTTTGGGTACCGAGTATTTGAAATGCCTTGCCTTTACAGACTTTCACAACTCGATATGAATTATAAATTACATTATGAAAAATAAAATCTAGACTCAAACTAAACCTGCAAGGTTATCCTAATGAAAATCCCAAGCGGTTTAATATATCACATCACAAGCAGTTATATCAGTGTAGAAAAGTAAACACACTTGGCCACGCTCTTATTCATTTGGGGGCTAAGCATTCTGGAGCACCTGTAGCAAGCACCTATAATTTATGATTTATCATATTAGCCCCCGTTTATTTTTTTAGCGCTGCATGAGCGTGGCCACCTGCATAAGACTGAGTCAGTATAAAACGTCCCTAGCCTAGGGGTAGATCTAACGCACAAACAACAATTTCGCAAACAAAATACAATGCAGTAATAAAATAAACACTCACATCAAATCAACACAAACAGCACACGTGTCACATGCAAGAGCGATCACAACACAGAAAACAAAAAAAAAGGTAAACCACCGGCCTGACCTAGATCTAGAAGTGGTGCCCTAGCAATCAATTCTACGTGTGTGTAGAGGCTGTGTAGCTGAGGTAGATCCTAAGTGGGTATTTAATTGAAGTTGTCAAAAATTCCAATTTGTTGAAGGTCTGAAAAGGAAATTTTATTTAAAGTTCAAATATTAGTGGATTAGGATCCATTTTAGTCAATTTATTTTGTAGATCTATTTTAATAGTTATGGTAGTGATCTTTAAAGTTTAAGTTATATTAGCGAGTTTTAGAAGGTCCGGGGTCCATCTATCAATTAGATTAAGGGGGTCCAAAAAGGTCAGTATTAGAAATAGGTTGGGTCTAGGGGAGTTAGTGTTTTTATTAAATACTAGACGTTACCACGAATAATTAGACTGTTAGTTTGTTAGATTTGGAGTTTTCTAGGCAAAGTTATGATTTTAGGAGTTTCGGGCCCTAGTTATTGAACTACGGTTGACCAGAGAGTTGACTTTTTAAATTTGATTGATTTTTGGAAAGTTAATATTTTTAATGAATAGTAGACTTTGATTAGAGTTGAGTGCTTTTTAATTCATTTGATTTGGATTTTTCTGTAATTAGTTACAAATTTTCAAAGTTTGGGTATTATAAGGTCCTTTAGGTTAGAGTTAGATTTGCTATCCAATTTTATAACTCCTAGAATTTAAGTTTATTTTAATGATTTTTATTTAGTTAATATTTAATTAAAGGATGATGAATAAGTTGGCGAGATTTAATTCAAATTCATGTTCAAGTCTTACCTCCTAGTGATTTCGTATGTTGATTATAGTTTGATTAAAGATTAAGGATTTGAATCTTTTAATTAAGATTATAATTAGTTTTATTGCTTAATTATTAATGAATTAAAGCAAACTAAACTTAGGATTATATGTCACTAAGTTTTTATGTTTTATGTCTCTATCATAAAGGAGCATGCATCCTAAGTCTAACTTCTCTAAGACTCAGTACTTAATTTTTGTCCTTAGGTGTCACTAGTGTTGTAGGAGATGAATAGATGTTTTATTTCTAACCCCTTAGACATTCGCATATGTGTAATTGGGTTTAAAGATCTATAAAAATAAGATAGAAAGATAACCTAATAATTGAAGTTTCTAAAGGGCCCTAAACGTAGGAGAACGTATACACAACAAGGCTCCCTAAAGACTGTCTAAGTTTTAAGAAAAACTCACTACACCGGGGGCTATGATCCGGTGGTATTGCCCGTAGCACCCCCACCAGAATGAATGGGGGCGACTGATGCTCAGATCCGATTGTCCAAGCTCCTTCGTCTAGTACTCCTAAGAAGCTCCTTCTTTGCTTCCCCACATGTACCTCGCAAAAGCACAAAGAAATGAACAAAGATTGGATGAGAGCAGGATCATGTTCAATATGCAAATAATCAAAATAAATGCTATTAAATAAGAACATACCTTTTCTTTCGTCTGGATGTTAGCTCGGCTGTTTGCTCTCCAGGACTGTCCCAAATTTTAAGAACTCCCCACATTGTTTCAAAAATAGTATTTATTTATTATTTTTAAGGAATGTTAGCATCTCATTGATAGGCATGCCCTATCAAAGTCCAAACATGCCTTTGCCCCACCCTTATTCCCATTCAGCATTTAAGCCAAATACAAACAAGAGGGAATTTTGGATGCTATTTGATGTTCCCACGTTTTAAGAAAGCAATCGAAATATTTGACACAATGACCCAAATCACCCCATATCAAACTCAAAGTAGTAGAGAAGAAAACCAAACTTGAAACCAAAACCCAAATAAAATTTTCAACTCATATTTCTTTTTTTGAAACTCATCTTTGAAACCAAAAGCAAATAAGAGAAAGAAAATTCATCCATTAAAAGAGAACTGAAAGAGTCATCTAACATCGAGCTCCTCAAACACAAAACCGCTCATAAAGCCCTCAATCTCCAAAACAATCCAAAGAATCTCAAAACAAAACAACTTACAAAACCTTCAAACAAAACAATCAATAAAACTTCCCCAATATAAAATCCGCAACAAATCTTTCGATGCAAAACGAATAACAAAATTTCTTTAACGTGGGGTGAACCTTAAACATAAAACAATTCATAAAGCCTCTCAAAACCCCTCAAGTGCAACTACATAAACCAACCCTCAATAAGCATAGTTCATCAAACATCTAAAAGAAGGAAACCATCTTGGGTAAAATCTTTCCAAATCCACCTCACTAAAATGCCAACAATCGATTTGACATCACAAAACTCACTTCAAAATCATGCTCGCTTTCCTTTCCAAAATAGCCCAAAGCATAAAACAAATGAAAATCTGCATCAAGTTTTCTTGTTAAAAAAAAAAGGTTTGGAAGCCAAATCAAATCAAAATATGCATCAAATCCCTCTCTAAATCAGTTTGGAGTATAAAACAAACGAAAATCTGCATATAACTCCTTTCCAAAGTAGTAAAAAAAAGTTTCAACCACAATATGTCTCATTCTCCAACAACCTAGATTACGTAATTATGTAATCAATGGTTGCTTTCTAACAAATTTTTACTTTCGTGCCATGTGCCATCAAAACTTCCCAGAAAGCTTGTAAACATGTAATCCACAATAGCTCACATGTTAGGCCACCCTTTCAATGCAATGAAATTTGCATGCTCGCAACAACAATCTTTTTCTTTTTTTTTTTTTAAAAGGAAGAGCATGTCTTCCTAATTTTCACTAAGATGTTTTCTCACATATAAAAAGAAAATAATCAAACATGTCATTCACAAACTGATGCTACCAAATAAGAGCACTGACAAGGTTATGCAAAGATTTGATACGACTGCAAGCGTCTTGCTCATGAATCTCTTTCTCTTTTCTTTTAGTAGGCACTACCATAAATATCTTGCATGCATACTTTGGCAACATGATTTTTCACAATCTCCCAAGATTTCTATAGCCAAAACTTTACATTGTAAGACATGAATCAACCCCATACTTATCGCTCATTCTCAAACAACATAAATCAACACCTTAGAGAGATCTATAAATCAACACCTTAGAGAGATCTATAAATCAACACCTTGTGATAAAATCCACTTTATCTATAATATGATCATAATAAGCTACCATAGAATTTAACATAAGGAGCAAATGCATCTACTATGAGCATGATAGCTAGGGATATAATGACAAATACACCACAAGAGCTCTACTTACACCTTCGACTTTAGTCAAAGTAAACTTTGCATTGTCATCAACTAACTCATCCACAAGGTTTTCACTACTTTGCTTTCCCAAGGCAATCCCTCTTTAAGGTCAGCATAGGCTAAAAACATACCCTTTCTCAAAGGAACTGAGTCCACATAACATATGAAACAATCACCAATACATAGAAAGTGAAACTGACATGCATAGATATATATAGAGCAGTAACATTATCTTCCACAACAAAGACCTTATTTCCTTGAAGACAACATAAAGATAGCACCCCAGTGCCTGCCACTGTCAACAAATGCAATAGGCATCTCCTAAGAGGGAGCATGTCAATGTCAACAAAAGCATTAGGCATCTTCTGACATTGCATTAAACATAGAAAACTTCAGAACTATCACAAACTACTTCCCCTTGAAAAGAAATGCATTTATAGAATGCATTCATAGGAATTATAAATAAAATAAGAGGATCAACAAATATTTCCAATCTGAACTAATATTTATTTCCTATTCAAATGTGCGTAATCGAGTGAAGGTCGAGGCATGGATAGACAAAGGATTTTTAAGACAATACAAGTCCCTATGACATGATTCGTAAGTTTCAGCATTTGAGCAAGATTAACAAGAGAATACGACCTAAATTCCCTCCTGAGCAACACAAATAGTCTTTCCAACAGCACAGACAAGTTCTCGGGTAGCACAAGCAGACCTCCCCTCTTAGTGGCATTTCACCAAACACTTGATATGCAATGCTTATAATATCACATAAAACCAAATAGCAGGAAAATTCAATTTACACACCTACAAAATTTTGATAAAGTTGCCATCAATTCGTCTCACAAAATGTTTAGAGGATATATATAAGCATTGGCATCCTCATTGGTGGGATTCACAATAAGCACAACGGTTTGACATGAATACACCGCTACAATCATGGCAATACAAACTATATTGATACATTGATAATCATGAAACTAAATACAGCAATTCAATCTCAAGAATAATAAGAATGCATAAAACATAGAAGGAGGAGAAGTGGAGAAAAAAAAAATGTGGAGGAAGAAGGAAAGGAAACCATGGAGAAGGAGAAGAGGAAGGTATAAGAAGAAGAAGAAGAAGAAGAAGAAGAAGAAGAGGAATACGGATACCTGCTTCTGAGAAGGGTTCAGCTAGGGCAAGGGTGTGCGGATCCGGCAGCTTGCGGCCTCCTGAGGTGTGCGAACAGAGAGACGAACGGGAGTAGGTTTTTGGCCTGGGAGCTCGCGAGCAGTAGGGACGGAGGTTCTGACTGCTGGGATCGTTCACACTAGCTCTAGTGAGTCGATCTGGTTGGGGCTTCCGCCTCCTATCGTGAGAGAGAGATCGGGCCAGAGGGCCGTGTCTCCGTTCCCAGCTTGCGAACCGAGAGGGGCCAGAGGGAGCTGGATCCTACTATTTTTTTTTTTTTGCTTAAATCATTCCTTATACGGATCTGTTAACGGCACGATCTCGACTGAATTACGGATCCCGCTCAATCGCATCCGCTTGTGCGATTTCTAATTTGGGAACAAATCCAAACCTGATTAAGAAATTGATTAAATTTTAATTAAAATTAAATTTAGCAAATTGAATTAAAATCATGTTCAAATCAGAACTGATTCGAGTCAATTTGGGTCCAGTCGAACTTTGTTATTGAAATTAAGCCAGAATAAATACGAATTACGTTCGAATCAAACTCGATGAGGCTCAAATAAATTAATCCAGCCTAATAGAAAGCAATTGGGTCTAATTCGACTCAATTCGAGCTCATGCGAGCTCGAATTGGACTCGACGGAGTCTAATTAAGTCAATCAAATGCGCTCGAGGGTGCTCGAGGGAAAAGCGTACGAAAATGAGGTCAACAAATGGACCCCCAACAGGTGCGGCAAACGACCAGTGAACTGTACGTGTTGGCGTTGACCTCCCTACATCTAGGAAAGTGCAACCCTACAACCCACTAACAAGGCCCACTAGAAAGATGCAAACCTATAGTCCACTAATGAGACTCGGGAAGCATACAATCATATAACAATCATGCAACAGGTATCCCACCATGCTATGATTATATAATCACACAGTAATCATACAACCATACTATTATGAAATGATTATTCAACCACACAATAATCATATAATTGTAAAATTAATTGTACACTTATATCACAACCATCTCATCACCAAATCATGCACTAGTGATATGATCACTCAGTAACGCATAATCAAGTCATAAATAAATAACCACATAATATTCTTATGATCATGCAATAATTGTCTAGCTATAAGATGATTATCAAAACACACGAAAGGTGGACAATCATGCAATAACAATATAACAATCGTACCATTATACAACGCAATAATCATTTGATGCCATGCTCATGTGGTCATGCAACAGTCATCAAATCATACAATGATCACACAGTCAATCAACAATCATTCAATCATATGATGGTCACTCGATCATGCAAACATGGTGGGATAGAAAAGGGAGAGAAACCCAGAATTCGCCTAATAGACTTGAAACAGCGAATGAAAGAGGCCCAACGCTCACTAAACCAGCTCAAAATAGTGAGGGAGAGCCAAGGAAAGAAAATATACTATCTGCTTTGACCATATCGAAGTAGCAGGATAGAAAAAAAGAGAAAGGGGCCTCACGCTCACTCGAGCAAGTGCGAAACAAAATCATAAAGGACTAAAGAAAACTCAGTGATCATCTAGAACATGTCTAAAATGATGTGAGGAGAAAGGAGATCCAACAATCACTTGACCAAATCAAAACAGTAAAGGGTAACAATCAAAGGGAAGTAAGGAGGATCACCAAAGAAGGAGGGTAGATCATATATCTGTCTTACCATATAGTAAGGGCATAATAGAGAAGAAAGTAAAGGTAAAGGGTCTCAATTCCACTTGATCATATCAAAATAGTGAATGTGGACAACTCGATATTCACATGATTATATCGAAATAGTGAAACAAAGAGTGAAAGGTAAAGTAGACCAACTATCGGCCTGACCATATCAAAATAGCAGAACAGAAGGTAAAACGAGTGGTCAGGTATGCCTCCCAGGGACTCTATCGGGGCTCTCTCTACCAAGTAAAGTCTGATGTCTACCCGACGCATATGCCTGCAGTAGGACAATCAGGGAAAAGAAATCCACCCCCACTCGGTGTATGTGCCTGCAGTGGGGTTCCTACCTGACGCATATGTCTGACAGTGGGATAAAGGAAAACTCAACAATCACCCGGCGCATATGCCTGTAGTGATAAGAAGAGAGAAAGTCACCTTTGCCCGGTGTATGTGCCTGCAGCAGAGTCCCTACCCGGCGCATATGCCTGCAGTAGGATAAAGAAAGAATGCTCTACAAGATCACCCGGCGCATCTGCCTGTAGTGATGTGAAGAGAAAAAAAAAGGTCACCTCTGCTCGGTGTATGTGCCTGCAGCAGAGTCCCTACCGGCGCATATGCCTGCAGTAGGATAAAGAAAGAAAGCTCTACAAGATCACCCGGTGCATCTGCCTGCAGTGATGTGAAGAGAAAAAAAAGGTCACCTCTGCTCGGTGTATGTGCCTGCAGCAGAGTCCCTACCCGGCGCATATGCCTGCAGTAGGATAAAGAAAGAACACTCTACACAATCACTTGGCGCATCTGCCTGCAGTGATGTGAAGAGAAAAAAGAAGGTCACCTCTGCCCGGTGTATGTGCCTGCAGCAGAGTCTATACCCGACGCATATGCCTGCGGTAGGATAAAGAAAGAACACTCTACACAATCACTTGGCGCATCTGCCTGTAGTGATATGAAGAGGAAAAAGTCACCTCAACACCAACCTAACACAGATCTATGTAGGGACGTGAGGGAGAAAAGAAAGGTAAGTGAAAGAACTCCGAGGGAGAAGTTGTCTAAGGAAACCCCGAGCTAGCACTTTGGTTACCACGTGGTAGAGGACAAATCGTCGTGGCCACGAGTATCCGAATGCCGGCGAAATTTCTTAGGCAACACTAATATCACATGAAATGGAAGGAAACATCAGAATAATACCTTATAGAATAACAGGAAGGGGTACGCCCTCAGCAGAGTGCGAGAGGGGCAATCCCATCCCAAGTTGACAACAACTAAAGTAGCGAGGGGGCATACCCGCTACGAAGAATAACATGATATCAAAGAGAAATAATTATCAAGGAACTATAGTTGTGAGCCCATACTAACTGATGGGGACCCTGTAAGAAGCGAAAACAACATCAACAGATCCACGGGACCTCCCTGGCAGCTAAGGGTCGGATCCCAACAGGAAAGTATATGGACAGAGAAATTAGGGCATTAATCTTCTGCTAGAAAATCAATGCTCACAAAGAAGAGAAGCTAACACCTGACATTAGGTGTGCTACATCGCCGTTTGGGGGAATAACTCGAGGTAGCAAGGGGACACACCCGCCACCGAGGATAATGAGTATGAATAAGATTAACAATCATCAGAACATCACAGTGGTAGCACCCACACAAACTAGTGGGACCCTGTGAAAAGTGAAAGTGACCTCAACTCGTACATAGAACTACTCTATTATTTAAGAGTAGGGTATGAATGAGAAATTATGTTGGTAAAGAAGCCAAGGAGCTGACCTTCTGTAAGAAGATCAAAGCTCCTGAGAAAGTGATGCTAACATCTGAGACAAGATGTACTACATCACAACTAGGGAAACAACTCAAGGTAGCGAGGGGACACACTCGCCACCGAGGATAACAACTATGGATAAGAATAATAATCATCAATAGTTCACAGCGGTAACACCCACACTAACTGGTGGGACCCTGTGAGAGATGAAAGCAACATCGCTATATCCATAAGACCGCTCTAGAAGCTGAGAGCAAGATATGAATGAGAAAGTGAGTTACTGATTGAGAGTGGAAGAGGAGGCTGATCTTTCTTTAGAAAAATCTAAGCCTACAAGGAAGCGATGTTAACATCCAGAATAAGATGTACCACATCACTAATGAAGATTACTATAATCATAAAGAATCATAATAATGCAAGTGTAGGGTCATCCTTGAAGCAACCGTCGAGATGCTTCGAAGGAGGGGAAAAGAAAAGCTTGAGAAATTTGAGCTCTTGGAGAGTTTTACCGGGTTCCACCTGTGACAAGGGCAACCGGTTTTACTCAATCAAGAGCTTTCCTCTTTTTTTTTTATCATCATATTTTTTATATTTTCTTTTTTCTTTTTTTTTCTTTTTTTTAGTATATGAAAGAAAGGAAATGCGCTCAATAGGCACTACAGTGAATAAAGGAAAAGAAACAGGTAAAAGAGCTGAACTGACAACTGTCGACTTGGCATATCAAGGCCTCCTCTCAACTGTCTTTGAACTCTGAACTAGATGTCTGGTCATATCCCTTGTCTTGCGAGAGAGTGCGAGCTACCACTCCCCCCAAAACTAAGGGGTATTCTGTTAACTGCTATTGATCATCAGACTGACTGGGGCTTGCATTCATTTGCCCATCCCGAGTCACTTTGCCTTGAGGCTGCACTAAATCCCTATCTTGCAGGTGAATCTTTCCACTAGCCATAAGGCTCTCCACCCTATCCTTGAATACAAAACAATCTTCAAGAACATGCCCTATATGCCGATGAAAGGGGCAATATAACGGGTGCTCTATAAGTCCTTCTTCATTTTTCTTCTTATTAAATGGAAATATTATGATATTATTTTTAACAAGGGATTTAAATATTTTTTGCACACTTTCCCTCTTGAAGGGATATTCCTTGTCGAGCCTCTCCTGTAATGACAGCTGACCCTCTGAAGTCCTATGGGAGGATCTAGCCTGTACTGCTGACTGCCCAGGTGTGTACGATGACTGTTGTGGTACTGAACTGGCTAAGGGCTTCTTGCCCTTATCTGATGGTCTATAGGTATTGTGTACCTCCCCTCTCCTGGGCGGAGGTGCCCCTGAAGTCTCCTGCCGTTGAGGTCTACGCGAGGGTTGACTCTCAACCTTAGGAGGGACTGCAACGGGTATGCTGTCCTGTAGGCTGATCACCTTTGATAACAATTTTTGAAAGGTTCTAATGTTAAAACCCTTCAAGTAAGGAGCTATAGGACCATCTATATTCTTCAACAAGATTTTTACTACATGCTGCTCCTGTAATTGGGGCTCACACTGCAAACTATGATTCCTCCATCTGACTATATAATCCGGTAGAGTCTCACGGGGCCGCTGCCTGGCCACAACTAACTCTCCAACTGTAACCCGGTGCTCTGCATTAACAAATCTCTGAACAAAATGCTGTTCTAACTCTGTAAATGTGCGAACTGAGTCATTGGGGAGGTCAGCGTACCAGGAAAATGCCACCCCTACTAAACTGCTGACGAACAATCTTAACATCAGAGCATCATTCCCTCCTATGTTGCAACATATAGCCCGGTACTGAGCCACATGCTGTCTTGGGTTTCCAAATCCATCAAAACTCTAAACCTAGGAGGGACAAAACCAGGGGGGTAAGGCTCTTGCTCGTACTCAACTGGGTAAGGTCTCCCCTGCTAACTACCTCTCTAGACTTTCTGGAGGAAATGGCCTGCTCGACCTTCTGAGCAATCAAATCCTGAATCTGTCCCGCTGACAATTGAGCTGACTGACTCTGAACTGGGGTAGTGAAAGTAACTGCCGTAGGTGACACTGGAACTACTCTCTGGACCCTGTCCACTCCTATAGGGTCTAGTGTTACTACAGGTGGTACTACTGGTTCATCCCTGGACGTAGTAGGAGTGCCTACGCCCGCAACTTGGGGTATGATTCCCAAAGCTGTCAACTGAGCGGTAGTCACTGCCATGGTTCTAGCCATCTCTGCCATCTGAGTCTGAAGGTTTAAAACTGTAGCTTCTGTATCAACTGACCTGGGAGATCCACCCACCTCAGGCTCTCCTTGCTCATCATCATCATTATCTGCCTCTCTCTGCTCATCCGAGAGACCTCGTCTAGTAATCACACACACTCGGTGCACTGGTATATCTTCATCTGACTCTTCGAGTATGTCCTCCTCGGAGAAGGTCTGATAAAGCGCTTCTATATATGGACCCATAGGGGAAGAAATCCTATGAGGGCTAGGAGCTGAAACTACCTCTCCCCGGGCTGGTGAACCATCGGGAGGGACTATAACATCAACATCTGCCACTGTATCGTAGACCATCGGAACTGCCTCTAATCTGGAAGAAACAACTGTCTCTAGCTGCCCAACTGTCTCAACTGACTGCACTGCCTCGATAGGAGAGTCTGCCTGTCATCGTCTCCATACCCGTCCGCTATGACGGGACCCAGTGGGAACAACTGACTGCTGAGTGGCTACCATAACTGAACTAAACTGAGGTCTAGTAAGCTCAAGCTGCTGTCTTCGTCCATGACGACGTGGGGGTCATCCAACAGCGGGAGCAACTGTCTGCGGTCTAACTGAAGGAACTAAACTAACTGGCTGTCGTGGCGGCTGTCCTCTCCGCCACTGGTGCCTCTGCCTCAACAAGTGAACGGACGCCTGAGCAATCTGACGGAGTAACCTCTCTCGACTGACAGGGCCTTGACCCCGCGCTAAGCGGATAATGCTTCGAATCCTCTGAGAGAGGGTCGAGCAGCATCATCCCTAGGAGCCCTAACGCATGGTAAAGTAGTGGTAACAGGAGGGGCCGCCGCAATGCGAGCAACGTCCTCCTCATCACCACTATGTGTCAGTGGAGAGAAGCGTCCTCCCTGAACTGTTGCTATCTCAGAAGCGACTATAACCTCCGGAATGGGTATAACTGAAACTGGTTGTGGTGCCCGCTGCTCGGGGACCACTCTCCTCTGAACAGGCTCCTGGTGAGCCAACGAATCTGCCATCTGCTGTCTATCTGCCTCAGATGCAGCCAAACAAAGCCTCCGGGCCCTTCTCCCAAGGCCGAAGGCGGAAGACCAAGAAACATCTGAACCCACTACCTGAGCGACAGGGGGAACAGGAAGTACGGGAAGTGTCGGTGTCTGCTCGAGGGTCTCTGGGTGAGACAGTCGAGCGAAAGCTGAAACCCGACTGGAGGAAGGCGAAGGAGTCTCGGTCTGGGCACCCTTCTTTCTAGAGGAAGAAGGAGGGGGAACCCGAACACGAGCTGCCTCTGCCGGAACAACAACAGGGGTAACTGCTGCCTGGCGGCGTTGAGGAGCCGGGGCAGTCTGAGCAACAGGTAGAACAGGAGTAGGACGAGCATGTGCCTGGGCTGTCCGCCGAGCTACTGGACGTCCAAAGGGGCGCATGGCTGCACGACCTCTCCTCTGAGGAGGAGAAAAGGCAGCAGCCTCAGCCGGGTTTGGCCAGCCAAGAGTGGCAAAGGCCGAGTCGGTGAAGGAACCAAAAGTGATTCCTTCAGCAGGAGGACTGGCCAGCAGGGACTCAGGGAGTGTCACCTGGGCGTCAGTACCAAAGCGGAAGGTAACAGAAGGCACGAAAGAAGCCATGGTACTGTCTGTTAAGAAGAACAAAAGAGATTTCAAATGATTAGTATAAATAATGAGAAGAGGAATGATAGATAGGGAACAGAATGACCTAGACGGTCAGAAAGCAAGAAATTTAGCTAGGGGGAAACCCTAACTAAGAAGGAGGAACGATCCTAACTAAGGAAGGACCATAACTAAGAGTGGGACGGACCTAATCTAAGGAGTACCAATCCCGGAGTACACACTTGAAAGAATAATATAGAATCCAAAGATGGAGAGAAACCTGTCCCACCGTGGTCCCCAGAAACCTATGGACCTTCGAAAGGACTACAAACACCATCGTCCCGCGAGGAGACAGTATCTGTTGCCAATGGAAGGGCAGATTCGATCATGCATACGATTAACCATTGAGGATAGTGGCTCTCACCAGCACACCCCTATGGGTAACAATATATATGACCTTATCATCACAACGGGTTTCCCCCACTCGATACATCAGCTCGAATGGGGTTTATTTGAGAGTGGAATTCGGTTTCCCACGGGCGCAAGCCCCCGTGGTTAATTACATCTCAAGCTAGAGCCTGAGAATACTCTCGATTAAGGATTCTATATTATTTTTTCTAAATTGGGATTGCTACATAGGGCGAAGACTAGGAAATCCTACTCGAAGGAAAAGAAGGGCTCAACTAGGCTTAGTCAACATGCACGGCTCAGATCAGCATCCGGAGGGACTAAGGTAGTGAAAAGAAACTGGAGAAAATAAGTAAATCACGCACTCGAAGCATGCAGGAGAGAAGGTTGGAGGTGGCATCATCCGTGTGACGCGGATATGTAGGGTTTATGGTCCCTGGAAGACAGAAGACCTACCTACCGATGAGGCATACTACGAAGCAATAGTAGCCTTGAATCCTGAATCTATGGTGGGTTTAGTGTTCTACGCAACACTAACACCCGTGTCTTAGCTAATGCATTCTGGGCTTATATCCTGCCTGAAAAGGAAAGCCAGCTAACCACCTAATCGTATAAAATCCATGCTGTCCAAGTCTTTATGAAAGATGGGTAGGTAGTTTGGTAATCGGAAGTAGGACCGACGTCTAGAGAGTTTCCTAATTGGCCCTGGACTTATGTAGGGTGTATGCTCCTAAGACTAATGCAATTAAAATTTTAATTTAATTAGTTTCTAATGCAATGTATGCTGGTTAACGATCTCAAATCAAATATGCATAGAATTTTAAAAAGGCTTATAAAATAATTTTTTTTTTAGAAAAGACTAGACTTCCCCAGATCCAGCACCTCATCCTCATAGGTCGGATTATCTGGACTCTACCCGCAGGCGGGGAAGTGTCTTATAATAAGGAGGGAGAGAATGCATTGATATGCATGCGACCCCGGACGATTTCGGCTATTCCCTAGATCGTTACATTTCTATGTTATTTATTTCTTAAAATTTTAAGTATTAATTACGAGTAGAAAAATTTTATTCCTAAAGAGCCTAGCGAAATAAGGCCAAGCACATGCAAGAAAGAAACCTAAGAAAAGCAGGCAATTTCTACTGCGCACACAAAGTAAACACATCAATATAAATCTACAGAACAGATTAAAGAAAAGTCCACAGTCCACGGCAAGTGCCGTATAAGTACAACCCAGGGTCTGCAGAAAAGTAATGGTGGCCAGGCTCCACCGACAACAACCTGGGTTCTAATCCTACTGAACGATGCAAGTCTTAAAAGCCAGGCATTTCATCTTCAAGTCTTCGTCTTCGAGTGCATCGTCTCCCCTCAGATCTTCTTCCTTTATATCGCCCTCCTTCAGATCGTTCTCCAGAAGGGTACCCAAATGAATAAGAAATTCCCTGTGAAGGGCCTTTCTTTTTCTCTTTAGGTACCGAGTATTTGAAATGCCTTGCCTTTACAGACTTTCACAACTCGATATGAATTATAAATTACATTATGAAAAATAAAATCTAGACTCAAACTGAACCTGCAAGGTTATCCTAATGAAAATCCCAAGCAGTTTAATATATCACATCACAAGCAGTTATATCAGTGCAGAAAAGTAAACACACTTGGCCACGCTCTTATTCATTTGGGGGCTAAGCATTCTGGAGCACCTGTAGCAAGCATCTATAATTTATGATTTATCATATTAGCCCCCAATTATTTTTTTAGCGCTGCATGAGCGTGGCCACCTGCATAAGACTGAGTCAGTATAAAACGTCCCTAGCCTAGGGGTAGATCTAACGCACAAACAACAATATCGCAAGCAAAATACAATGCAGTAATAAAATAAACACTCACATCAAATCAACACAAACAGCACACGTGCCACATGCAAGAGCGATCACAACACAGAAAACAAAAAAAAAGGTAAAACACCGGCCTGACCTAGATTTAGAAGTGGTGCCCTAGCAATCAATTTTATGTGTGTATAGAGGCTGTGTAGCTGAGGTAGATCCTAAGCGGGTATTTAATTGAAGTTGTCAAAAATTCCAATTTGTTGAAGGTCTGAAAAGGAAATTTTATTTAAAGTTCAAATATTAGTGGATTAGGATCCATTTTAGTCAATTTAATTTGTAGATCTATTTTAATAGTTATGGTAGTGATCTTTAAAGTTTAAGTTATATTAGCGAGTTTTAGAAGGTCCGGGGTCCATCTATCAATTAGATTAAGGGGGTCCAAAAAGGTCATTATTAGAAACAGGTTGGTGTTGACCTCATTTTTGTATGAGGTCATTAGAGCCTAATCCAGACTTCAAATCAATCCTGAACTTGAGTCAATCCAAACCTTGATTCAGTTCTGACCTCGATCAAAATCTAGACTCCAGCCTAGTCCAAGATTCAAACCCTGGTTCAGATCTTGATCCTGCCTTTGATCTAGTTAAAATCACTTTCAAACACTTATGATCACTCCAAATGATCATGAATGGTTGAGATGATTCAAATCCAGATACTTAAACTCAAGATCTATATCAAATTCAGATTTCCAAATCCAGAATTCAAGGCCAAAGACCTGAGTCCTAAAAGCCTTTTTCAGGGAATTTTCAAACATTTCAAACCCCTGTCAAATGACCTCCAATTCATGATCTGTCAGTTGCATACTGATTTGGTACGTCTCTAGAGGCAAACCTCCAAGTTTGAGCCCATTTTGGAGTCTCTAACCCCAGAAACTAAATTTAAATCCAAAGGCTGTAAAACCTTCAAATATTTACGGCCCGTGCCACTGGACCCATTATTTTGGGAAATTTGACCTTGGAATTTCCCCCAAACCCTCTAATCACCTCTAGACCCTTGATATTGATGTGTTTAACATTAATCTACATCTTTTTGGACCCACCTCGACCCAGGATTCATCCGGGGTCAAAATGACCAAAATACCCTTTAAAGGGGTTTTTGGACTTTTGACCAAAAATTTAACATCGTTCAACATTTTAAACTTTTGAAACCCCTTCCAATGAATGTTTTATGATACTTGAGACCCATTGAAATCAAACCCACTCCTTGGTTTGACCTGTTTGACCAACTCAACTATGGTTGACCAAATCCACCTTTAACCCAACTATTGTTATTTTCAACATTTGAATCCATCTCAAACCAATTTAATGCTTCAAAAACACTTGTTTGGACACTCATGACATGTCCAAAGATTTCCAAGTCAATCCTCCCTTGGGTTGACTTGGTCAACCCATTTAGAGAGGTCAAACCCTCTCCAATTTTATGTATTCACTCAAAGTTTCAACACCATGGCCCCATGTCCCTTGATATTGACTCCTACAGCATATTTGACTCCTCCCATGCATATCCTAGTCATCATTGACTAGTCAACAAGTCAAGGAGTCAAAAATATTTGAGATGAGGCCCAAGTCATGGTCATTTGACCATGCCACATGGACAAATCTTTTCCATCTCCCAAAACCTGCTCTAGACTGCTCAAAAGAGGTTAATTCCCCCTCCTAATTGACTTCTAATCCAGCCCCATTAACCAAGCCATGCCTTGGTTTAGCCAAATGGAGGAAAAGAGAGGTGGTCCCCCCCTCTTGGCTCAAGGCAATCCCTCTCAACCTCAGCCCTTTCTCCTGGTTTTGAGCTGCCCATGGGACACTTGGCAACCATCTAAAGCACCTTTGATTAAATCCTAGCCATCCAATTCAAAAGTAATGGGTTAAGTGTAGGGATTTTGACCTAAGTGGCCATCTTGCTCATTTTTCACCCTAAGTCCCAAACTCCAGCATCCCCAAGACTCTCCAGCAGCTCCCCACACTCTCCAGCACCTCCCAAGGCCATTCCAAGCCTTCCCCCATCATTTCCACCATTAAAACCCTCATTTTAGTGGAAAAGGAGAGAGAAAAGAGAGAAATACCTTCTCTCTTCGATATCTTCAAATCCAGCTGTCAAAATCTGTTGGGGTCTTCTGCAA
Organism: Dendrobium chrysotoxum; assembly: GCA_019925795.1. NCBI lineage: Eukaryota > Viridiplantae > Streptophyta > Magnoliopsida > Asparagales > Orchidaceae > Dendrobium > Dendrobium chrysotoxum. The sequence continues at coordinate 51,400,713 of CM034308.1, forward strand.
ACTTGAGCGTGGACAAACTACAAGTTCAGAGAGCCCAAGAACACAAAAATCCACCGGGTAGATTGTAAGATATCTCGACTTTTAGGTAGAATTTAAATTTGAAACTGTACACATTTTGCAATGCATGGAGCCTCCAAACTCCAGGCATTGCAAGATCATGTTGCCCTCTAGCTACAGTTCAAATTTCGTCGAATTTCGTTGAGTATTTTGCAAGTTATGGGCGTTTGAAAATTTCCAACTCTGGTTCAGGCGCGATCGGACGGCCCAGAATCGGCCACGGCAGCCGACCCAGAATGCGCGACAGGGCCTGGGTTCGAACCTGCGCCAGTTCAGACCGCGGGCGCATACGTGGCGCCATCTCGGCCGCCCGTTCGTCCCGCGGTCCGATCAACGGCCACGATGGACCGCTGATGTGTTTAAGTGGCGGGTCCCCACCTGCCACGTGTCGCAACCTGACGCGCCGCCGCCGTTTCGGCGCCAATCATTGGCAATGATTGGCGCCGACGGCCGATTTGACCATTAATGGTCTTAAAAAAATTTTGAAAATGCCCAGAAACTTCCAAAATTCACAGAAAATTCATTTTTCCACCAAAATTGACGTTCTTGGGCTTGTTGGAAAGGTAATTCAGTATAGAATTTATTAAAATTAAATTTGAGTTGTTTTGATCTCTGGATTGAGAGAAAACTGCAGTTGTTTGATTATCATTTTTCTCAATTTTCTTGCAATCCAGGGGTCAAATGGACCTCAAATTTTGGTGGAATGTTTTTAAGCATCTTAGGCATGTTCCATAATTTTTCTAGGGTCAGATGCTTATTAGTTTTCTGTGATGTGAATTTTTAAGGTGTTGGGTCTAATTTGGACCCAAAACTTTGAAAATTCATAACTCCCTTCCTGTGTAGAATTAGGCTGCATGTTTTGTGCTGTGTGTGTGCATTTGGGTCAGGGTTAGTCACACCAAATTTCAGGCCCGTTTGAACAATAGGGACACCTAGGGAAAATATTTAGGGAAAAGTCTAGAAAATTTAGAAATTGCCTAGGGGATTGTACACACACCCAATATGGGTGAAATTTGAACACAGAAAACTTAGTGACATAATGAGCCTTAGGTCCAAATTTCACTGAATTTGGAGATCATTAGGTCAGAAAATTAATTACCCAAAGTTTCAACCCTTTTAAGGACCCAGGAAATTCAGAAAAATGTAATAAATCCATATTAACTCCAAAAATTACAAATAATATCTCCAATTGACCAGAACTTAATCCTCTACCTAGGAAAAATAAAATCCTCTTGACTGGACTCCTAATTTAACTTTAATTTGACTTTTAATGAAAATTAATAATTAATTATATTAATTAATTAAAAATTATTAAAAATCCAAAATAATTTCCAAACACTTGGAAACACTCCCATGGGTCATTCCTGACCTTTGGGATTGATTCCATCCAGTTTGGGATGAGTTTGGATCAAAATGATCAAAACCTTCCTAATTAAGTAATTTTAAAAATTCAATAATTAAGGAAACTTTGAAAATTCATAACTAATTACAGAAAAATCCAAATTGAGCAAACTTAGTATCAATCAACTCCAATTAAGGTCTAGTATTTTCTAAAAATGTCAAATCTCCAAAATCTGGTCAAAGTCAAAAAGTCAACTTTTCAGTCAACCGTAGTTCAAAACTAGGCTCGAACTTCGAAAAATTATAACTTTTCATAGAAAACTTCAAATTGAGTGTACTAACAGTCTAGCAACTCATCATAAGGTCTAATATTTATTAAAAATCTGAAACTTACAAAATTAATTTTAATTTGAAAAGTCAACTTTGGACCCCTTAATTAACTAATTAAAATAATCCATAAAATTCTAAAATTCAATAAATCATTCAAAATTCCAGAAAACATCAATATTATTTTAAAACCAGCAACCAATCAGTTTAATTAAAAATTAATTAATCTTCAAACTTTAATCAAACTCAAATCACTTAATTGTATCGGGTACCACTAGGTAACCCAGGCCTACGAGGCTATTAAATTAGCCCCAAGGAAGGTGAAATAAACTTCATGGCCTCGGTGTGCAACAAAGGTGGTATTCAACAAACAATTAAAATCAATTTTAAAATCAAATTTAAACCATTAAGACTCAAACTTTAATTAAAATCTCCCTTAAGCCTTTCAACTAATCAGAACATCAAATAACTTCAATCAAATACCCAATCCTAGGATCTACCCCAGCCACACGACCTTTTACACACACTTTAGATGATTTGCTAGGACAACCAACTCTAGATTTAGGCTAGGCCGATGTTTCTTTTTCTGCTGTGTGCCGAGTTTTTCGAGTTTTTATTGCATGTTATGATTGAAATTGATTGATGTGTTTGTTTACTTTCTTTACTGCACTCTGTGAATTGATGTGATGGGCGATTAGATTACCCTTAGGTTAGGAACGATCTGGATGCTCACTAAATTTTCTGCAGGTGGCCACGCTCACGCAGGGCAACAAAGGGGGCTAAATAAATCATAAATATAAATGCTACAGGTGCTTCAGCTGCTTAGCCCCCAAATAAAAAGAGCGTGGCCAAGTGTGTTTACTTTTACACGTATATACATATAACTGCTTGGGATGTATTCTAATATTTAAATGCTTAGGATAACCCTGCAGGAGAGTCTAGAATTTTTATTTTTATATTCATGTAATTTGTTTGAGTATTGAGTTGTGAATGTGACACTTTGATTTTGGGATACATAGATCCAAAGGTTGGATTCCAAAGAGGAAAGGATACCCCTTCGGGGGATAGTCCTTTCCATTTGGAACTCCAAATTTGGATCACTTCACTACCCAAAGTGGAAAGAGTAACCTCCCCCTCAAGGGAAGAGTTCTCTTTTCCATTTGGGTATCCAACCACGAAGAATCTAAGGAGCTCGAGGAAGAGAAGACCGAGAAGTTGAAGACATAGAGTATCCCACTCAAAGTCACTTGCGTCTGTATTAGGATTAGAATCCGGGTTGTTGTTAGTGGTGCCCGGCCACTTTTAATTTATGTAAATCTGGGTTGTAATAAGCAAGGCAATTTGCCTATGGACATTTACTTAATTAATTTGATTATTTAATATGTTGTGATTTAATTTGATTGCGTATAGGATTGCCTGTTTTTCCTAGTTCTTTGGCGCTTGCATGTCATTTTTTTGTTTTAGCCTGGACTTCGTTAGGCTCTTTAAGGACGAAAACTATTTCTACTTATAATTAATACTTAAAATTTTAAGATTTAAATAACATAGAAACTTAACGACCTAGGGAATAGCCTGAATCGTCTGGGGTCGCATGCATATTACTGCATCTCTCTCCCTCCTTGCTATAAGACACTTCCCCGCCCGTGGGTAGAGTCCAGATAATCCGACCTATGAGGATGAGGTGCTGGATCTGGGGAAGTCTAGTCTTTTCAAAAAAAATTATTTTATAAGCCTTTTTTAAAAAAAATTTCATGCATACCAGATTTGGATACTTTAACCAGCACGCATCGCATTAGAAACTAATTAAATTAAAATTTTAATTGCATTTTAGTTTAGGCATTTCACCCGATATAAGTTAAGGGGTCAATTAGGAATCTGCTCTAGATGTCGACCCCAACCTCTTAAACCAGTCTTAAATAACTTCCCTGATCACTCTGCATTAAAAGACCGGACTCATGGTTTTGAAGTGTTTAGGTGGTTTAGCTGGCTCCCCAATCTAGGCCGGGGTAAGTCCAGATTTTGCACTACATTAGTTAGGTTCGGACTACTGTGTTCCAGTGTCCAAATTTAGGTCTAAGATCTGGGGCAGGTCTCTTTTTGAATCATAAGACCCCAACCTCCGGGAATACAATCCCAAATTTCTAATAAAATGCTCAACTCAAATTAAATATTCTTTCAATCCAAAATTTAAAGCCCAACACTTAGCTTAGATCGGGACACTTCTGAATTGTTTCAGAATCCTAAAGTGTCCCCTACCCTTCCTCATTTGATTCCAAAATAAATGTTCAATCTCGCTCCAATCCCTTTTCAAAATCCAAATTCTCCTCTTTGGCATCACTCCTAGAAATCTCTAAACAAAATTTCTGCCATTATTTTAATCGAAAGTTTTCGTAGGGGACTCCGGCCTCCCACGATGTGATTAACTACGAGGGCTTGCGCTCGTAGGAGATTTAGAACCCACATCTAATTTTTCAAAACTAATTTTTAAAACTCGATTAGTTATCTTTGGGAAAAATCAAATCACTAATGATCGTTATCGTTATGTTCGAATGATTATTAACAAATGATATCTTCTCCCTTCAAGGAGATATATCTTTTGTTAAAATGAATTCTAATATAAAATTAACGATCGCTCCTCTTGATTATTGTAGCCCGATATTTGACTGAACCTTATTTTGACCCTTTAGGGGCCATATGAAGTTCTCTTTTGAATTTGGCTACGATATTCAAGATAGAATTCTTAATTCTAAATCTAAACCCCATCCTGAAATTTTATTTCCACCTCCCGAGGTGGTATAATATTTTTGATGGGATGTTTGATTTTAGAATTAAATTTTAATGTTAATTCAAAAATTCCCAAAGAAGACTAAATTTTTCAAAACCAGCTTTCAAACAAACAACAGTTGGGTCTAGGGGAGTTAGTGTTTTTATTAAATACTAGACATTACAACGAGTAATTAGACTGTTAGTTTGTTAGGTTTGGAGTTTTCTAGGCAAAGTTATGATTTTAAGAGTTTCGGGCCCTAGTTATTGAACTACGGTTGACCAGAGAGTTGACTTTTTAAATTTGATTGATTTTTGGAAAGTTAATATTTTTAATGAATAGTAGACTTTGATTAGAGTTGAGTGCTTTTTAATTCATTTGATTTGGATTTTTCTGTAATTAGTTACGAATTTTCAAAGTTTGGGTATTATAAGGTCCTTTAGGTTAGAGTTAGATTTGCTTTCCAATTTTATAACTCCTAGAATTTAAGTTTATTTTAATAATTTTTATTTAGTTAATATTTAATTAAAGGATGATGAATAAGTTAGCGAGATTTAATTCAAATTCATGTTCAAGTCTTACCTCCTAGTGATTTCGTATGTTGATTGTAGTTTGATTAAAGATTAAGGATTTGAATCTTTTAATTAAGATTATAATTAGTTTTATTGCTTAATTATTAATGAATTAAAGCAAACTAAACTTAGGATAATATGTCACTAAGTTTTTATGTTTTATGTCTCTATCATAAAGGAGCATGCATCCTAAGTCTAACTTCTCTAAGACTCAGTCCTTAATTTTTGTCCTTAGGTGTCACTAGTGTTGTAGGAGATGAATAGATGTTTTATTTCTAACCCCTTAGACATTCGCATATGTGTAATTGGGTTTAAAGATCTATAAAAATAAGACAGAAAGATAACCTAATAATTGAAGTTTCTAAAGGGCCCTAAACGTAGGAGAACGTATACACAACAAGGCTCCCTAAAGACTGTCTAAGTTTTAAGAAAAACTCACTACACCGGGGGCTATGACCCGGTGGTATCGCCCGTAGCACCCCCACCAGAATGAATGGGGGCGACTGATGCTCGGATCCGATTGTCCGAGCTCCTTCGTCTAGTACTCCTAAGAAGCTCCTTCTTTGCTTCCCCACATGTACCTCGCAAAAGCACAAAGAAACGAACAAAGATTGGATGAGAGCAGGATCATGTTCAATATGCAAATAATCAAAATAAATGCTATTAAATAAGGACATACCTTTTCTTTTGTCTGGATGTTAGCTCGGCTGTTTGCTCTCCAGGACTGTCCCAAATTTTAAGAACTCCCCACATTGTTTCAAAAATAGTATTTATTTATTATTTTTAAGGAATGTTAGCATCTTATTGATAGGCATGCCCTGTCAAAGTCCAAACATGCCTTTGCCCCACCCTTATTCCCATTCATCATTTAAGCCAAATACAAACAAGAGGGAATTTTGGATGCTATTTGATGTTCCCACATTTTAAGAAAGCATTCGAAATATTTGACACAATGACCCAAATCACCCCATATCAAACTCAAAGTAGTAGAGAAGAAAACCAAACTTGAAACCAAAACCCAAATAAAATTTTCAACTCATATTTCTTTTTTTGAAACTCATCTTTGAAACCAAAAGCAAATAAGAGAAAGAAAATTCATCCATAAAAAGAGAACTGAAAGAGTCATCTAACATCGAGCTCCTCAAACACAAAACCGCTCATAAAGCCCTCAATCTCCAAAACAATCCAAAGAATCTCAAAACAAAACAACTTACAAAACCTTCAAACAAAACAATCAATAAAACTTCCCCAATATAAAATCCGCAACAAATCTTTCGATGCAAAACGAATAACAAAATTTTTTTAACTTGGGGTGAACCTTAAACATAAAACAATTCATAAAGCCTCTCAAAACCCCTCAAGTGCAACTACATAAACCAACCCTCAATAAGCATAGTTCATCAAACATCTAAAAGAAGGAAACCATCTTGGGTAAAATCTTTCCAAATCCACCTCACTAAAATGCCAACAATCGGTTTGACATCACAAAACTCACTTCAAAATCATGCTCGCTTTCCTTTCCAAAATAGCCCAAAGCATAAAACAAATGAAAATCTGCATCAAGTTTTCTTTTAAAAAAAAAAAGGTTTGGAACCCAAATCAAATCAAAATATGCATCAAATCCCTCTCCAAATCAGTTTGGAGTATAAAACAAACGAAAATCTGCATATAACTCCTTTCCAAAGTAGTAAAAAAAAGTTTCAACCACAATATGTCTCATTCTCCAAAAACCTAGATTACGTAATTATGTAATCAATGGTTGCTTTCTAACAAATTTTTACTTTCGTGCTATGTGCCATCAAAACTTCCCAGAAAGCTTGTAAACATGTAATCCACAATAGCTCACATGTTAGGCCACCCTTTCAATGCAATGAAATTCGCATGCTCGCAACAATGATCTTTTTTTTTTTTTTTTTTTAAAGGAAGAGCATGTCTTCCTAATTTTCACTAAGATGTTTTCTCACATATAAAAAGAAAATAATCAAACATGTCATTCACAAACCGATGCTACCAAATAAGAGCACTGACAAGGTTATGTAAAGATTTGATACGACTGCAAGCCTCTTGCTCATGAATCTCTTTCTCTTTTCTTTTAGTAGGCACTACCATAAATATCTTGCATGCATACTTTGGCAACATGATTTTTCACAATCTCCCAAGATTTCTATAGCCAAAACTTTACATTGTAAGACATGAATCAACCCCATACTTATCGCTCATTCTCAAACAACATAAATCAACACCTTAGAGAGATCTATAAATCAACACCTTAGAGAGATCTATAAATCAACACCTTGTGATAAAATCCACTTTATCTATAATATGATCATAATAAGCTACCATAGAATTTAACATAAGGAGCAAATGCATCTACTATGAGCATGATAACTAGGGATATAATGACAAATACACCACAAGAGATCTACTTACACCTTCGACTTTAGTCAAAGTAAACTTTGCATTGTCATCAACTAACTCATCCACAAGGTTTTCACTACTCTGCTTTCCCAAGGCAATCCCTCTTTAAGGTCAACATAGGCTAAAAACATACCCTTTCTCAAAGGAACTGAGTCCACATAACATATGAAACAATCACCAATACATAGAAAGTGAAACTGACATGCATAGATATATATAGAGCAGTAACATTATCTTCCACAACAAAGACCTTATTTCCTTGAAGACAACATAAAGATAGCACCCCAGTGCCTGCCACTGTCAACAAATGCAATAGGCATCTCCTAAGAGGGAGCATGTCAATGTCAACAAAAGCATTAGGCATCTTCTGACATTGCATTAAACATAGAAAACTTCAGAACTATCACAAACTACTTCCCCTTGAAAAGAAATGCATTTATAGAATGCATTCATAGGAATTATAAATAAAACAAGAGGATCAACAAATATTTCCAATATGAACTAATATTTATTTCCTATTCAAATGTGCGTAATCGAGTGAAGGTCGAGGCATGGATAGACAAAGGATTTTTAAGACAATACAAGTCCATATGACATGATTCGTAAGTTTCAGCATTTGAGCAAGATTAACAAGAGAATACGACCTAAATTCCCTCCTGAGCAACACAAATAGTCTTTCCAACAGCACAGACAAGTTCCCGGGTAGCACAAGCGGACCTCCCCTCTTAGTGGCATTTCACCAAACACTTGATATGCAATGCTTATAATATCACATAAAACCAAATAGCAGGAAAATTCAATTTACACACCTACAAAATTTTGATAAAGTTGCCATCAATTCGTCTCACAAAATGTTTAGAGGATATATATATGCATTGGCATCCTCATAGGTGGGATTCACAATAAGCACAACGGTTTGACATGAATACACCGCTACAATCATGGCAATACAAACTATATTGATACAATGATAATCATGAAACTAAATACAGCAATTCAATCTCAAGAATAAAAAGAATGCATAAAACATAGAAGGAGGAGAAGTGGAGAAAAAAAAATGTGGAGGAAGAAGGAAAGGAAACCATGGAGAAGGAGAAGAGGAAGGTATAAGAAGAAGAAGTAGAAGAAGAAGAAGAAGAAGAAGAGGAATACGGATACCTGCTTCTGAGAAGGGTTCGGCTAGGGCAAGGGTGTGCGGATCCGGTAGCTTGCGGCCTCCTGAGGTGTGCGAACAGAGAGACGAACGGGAGCAGGTTTTCGGCCTGGGAGCTTGCGAGCAGTAGGGACGGAGGTTCTGACTGCTGGGATCGTTCACACTAGCTCTAGTGAGTCGATCTGGTTGGGGCTTCCGCCTCCTGTCGTGAGAGAGAGATCGGGCCAGAGGGCCGTGTCTCCGTTCCCAGCTTGCGAACCGAGAGGGGCCAGAGGGAGCTGGATCCTACTATTTTTTTTTCTTAAATCTTTCCTTATACGTATCTGTTAACGGCACGATCTCGACTGAATTACGGATCCCGCTCAATCGCATCCGCTTGTGCGATTTCTAATTTGGGAACAAATCCAAACCTGATTAGGAAATTGATTAAATTTTAATTAAAATTAAATTTAGCAAATTGAATTAAAATCATGTTCAAATCAGAACTGATTCGAGTCAATTTGGGTCCGGTCGAACTTTGTTATTGAAATTAAGCCAGAATAAATACGAATTACGTTCGAATCGAACTCGATGAGGCTCAAATAAATTAATCCAGCCTAATAGAAAGCAATTGAGTCTAATTCGACTCAATTCGAGCTGATGCGAGCTCGAATTGGACTCGACGGAGTCTAATTAAGTCAATCAAATGCGCTCGAGGGTGCTCGAGGGAAAAGCGTATGAAAATGAGGTCAACATAGTCCTCTTTGGGAAAGTTAAATTACTAATGATCGTTATCGTTATGTTCGAACGATTATTAACAAATGATATCTTCTCCCTTCCGGGAGATATATCTTTTGTTAAAATGATTTTGAATATGAAATTAACAATCACTTCCCTTGATTATCATAGCTTGCTATTTGACTCAACTTTATTTTGAACCTTCAGGGCCATACAAAGTTCTCTCTTAAATCTGGTTATGATATTCAAGATAGAATTTATAATTCTAAATCTAAACCCCATCCTAAAATTTTATTTCCACCTCGCGAGGTGGTATACTTTTTCTAATGGGATGTTCGATTTTAGAATTAAAAATTTTAACATCAATTTAAATTTCTCAAAGAAAACTAAACTTTTCAAAATCCGCTTTTAAACACCAAACATATATATCTTATATATTCATATACTATCTATGACTCTAATACTGTCAATATTAGCAATGTATCTGTTAATGCCATCAGTGCTATCAATATATGCATGCATCGATGTAAGATTTAGAAATGTAAGACTTTCAACTTTATTGTAGTGTTCTCAACATCTTTTACCCTAACTACTTCCTAGTTGGTCATCAATCATATTAATTATCACTTATTCAATTACTCAATTATCATTATATATGGCTTTATTAATTAATAAAGTCATCACTCTCTACTCGTTAGCATAATCACTCATCAATTATAGGTTACAACTGGGATAATACCACAAACCATCTTTAAAGGAAATTCCATCAGCCCACCCTCTTGCATAGGGTATTAACATTTTAAGAGCCAACATGCATTCACTATAATGTTGATAACCAGTATTTCCTTGCTTAAGCAAATGCCTTGCTCATTTTTATGAAATACAATATCTATAAAATGCAGTAAAATCTATTTGTAGCTTTAGAAAATCATAATTTCAAATGCTATTAGTGGCCCAGAACCACAGTGCTGCATGTCGAATTCTGAGTTACTCCATAATAGATACACCAATGTCGTAACGGTAGTTTTTGGAGTCGCTGTGCTATCAAACCTAGTGCCGTAGTGCTCCAGAGCATATCACCATTGCACTCTAGTTTAAGAAAAATATTATTTTTTTAACACATTTCATTTTTCGGGTTCTCACACTAGAAGAGTATCCTAAGTATTGTTGCTAAAGTTTTGTAGTTTGTTTGACATCACATTCAATATAATTTTTAACAAATTAATTACCAAATCAGGCATCAATGGTTCATTTTTCTAATGAAGGGAAGAATTTACTACTCTAATGAGCCATGGCTCCTTTTATTGAGCATTAGGATTGAGAAATCAAAGAAGTTCATAGAGATAAGCTTATTATCCTTAAATAAGTTCTAATGTCTCATAAATGAAAAATCATATCTTTGGGGCATAATATACTATAACTTGGAAAGCATGTCATCGCCAACATTCTAGGAATCATTATACTTTATTAATACCTAGTTAGCACTAATAAAATACAAATAAAAAACCCACATAAATGGAACAACAAACGCTTAAACAAATTCACAAAGTACCTGATCATATTCAACACTCAATTTTTTCCTACGTCCTTAGTTTCAATAAAATATTAGAAAAGATGACCCCAATCTACTTATCACCATAAGAACCTTCCATATGATACCTATATAATGGCAGTACCAAAAAACTCATCAAAATTTTGATTCAAAATTAAATTAACATCTTTTTTTGCATAATCTTAAAAAAAGAAGATCTCAAACACCTTCAAATAATAATAATAATATTAATATTAATAATAATAATAATAATAATAATAATAATAAAACTTCGATCTCATTAAATAACAATGAACTCTCTTTCATTATAAGTCAATGACTTGGTAAAAATTCTTAAAAAAATTTATTGAAAATCTCAAGATATGTTATGAAACTTTTGGACTAGAGGATAAAAAAATATAAGTTGATGTAGGACTCAAATACTTCAAGTCTATTTTTCAAATGAGTAAAGAATTCAAGAAACTCTTTAATGTAAATTGAACACCAATATAAATTGAATACATTGGTGATTTTTAATAGTCTACTAAGCAATACAATTGCTCACTATAGTGGTTAGCTTACTTTTTAGAAAAGAGAAAGATTTTGTTAGGTAGATTCAGATAATAGATAGAAATCTTATCAATTTGTAAGTTTTAGATTTTATGTTTTAGTCTGATTAACTCAGTAATAGATGTTGTATTTTGGTTGTGGAATGCTAAAAGAGTTTTGTAACATCATGATTATAATATAAACTATTTTGAATGAAAAAAAATGATGTTATTGTATTTATTGTTGTTTAGTGGCTCTGTATAAAATAAAATTTTTTGTATTAATATTAATGCATACAACTAGATTCTGGGTCTTCACACCATAAAACATATCATATAATTTAACATGTGAGAAATAATTACTATGTATGATTGTTATTTCTAATTGTGAAGCATGTCATATTCATTTTTTGATTTATCTAGTATAACAAAGTTTATCATATATTAAGTATGATAAATCATATTTATGTATATCATACTAATTCAATTGCATTTCATATTAGTTGCAAGCATATCCTTAGGGAATTTGACCTCAACTCCATGAGCCTAGGTGATTAATGTGTACCTCATTAGTGATTTGATGATACCAATCTTTTGAGGTGTCATCTAATATGTTGGTAAGTATTGTTTTTCAAATTAACCATTTGTTAAAAACTATTGTGATAATGACATTGTCCACTTGACTAGCTTGGAGCTTTGCTACTAGGAAAAGAGTTCAAGTTATACAATTCTTGAAGACTTAAGTGCATGAATCATCAAAAGTTATCTTAATCTATTGTGTGAATTTTGGTACACATAGCTGTGTAAATTGATTGAGTAGGACCTCACAACATCTTAACCATGATGAGTACATAATAATAATAATAATAATAATAATAATAATAATAATAATAATAGCTAATTTGATCAAATCTATATTTCAAAATTATTCTATATTTTCTTATAACTTCCAAAATTCTATTTGATAACTATAACTCACTAAAGTTCCATACAAGATATGGCCACCAAGTTCTTTTTAAATTTACAACCAAGCAAAGAGAAATTCACACTAATTCATTTTTAGAAGAGAGTTCAATGAATAATAATAATAATAATAATAATAATAATAATAAAAAAGCTTAGAGTGGGGGTTGATCATGATACAAGGAAAGAGAGTGATTTTTTATTTTGATTAAAATGTATTTGATTATCCTTGATTGGTCAACCAACCACATATCGAAGGAGAGACATCTTCTGTTTCATCATATATTACTTGAATTTAATGGCAAAAGACCACTCTCCATAAGGGTATCAATAGGGGTGTCAATTTCGGGTTACGGGTCGGGTTCAGGTCGAACCCGAAATGATCCGGGTTCAAACGGGTCGACTTTAACCTGACTCGGGTAGGTAAACGGGTCGGAAATCCGAACCCGTACCCGACCCGGCGGGTTGCCGGGTTGACCCGACCCGACACGAGAACTCGGGCGAGCAGACGCGGCCGGACTCGAGCTAACTCGGGCGGGCACGGACTCGGGCGAGACGCGCGGGTGCGCGTACGCGGGCGCGCTGCCTCGAGCGGGCGAGCGGGTGCGGGTGCGCGCGGGCGCGGGTGCGGGTGCGTGCGGGCGCGTGCGGGGGTGCGCGCGGGCGCGTGAGCGGGCGGGCGGGCAGCCTCGGCGGGCGCGCGGGCAGCTTCGGCGGGCGCGCGGGCAGGGGGGCAGGGCTCGGGCAGCCGGGGCAGGGTCGCGGGCAAGCCAGGGCAGGGCGGGCAGGCTTCACGGGCAGGGGTTTAAACAGGTTTTCGGGTTGACCCGGCAACCCGTCGGGTCAACCCGAACCCGACCCGTTTTTCAAACGGGTCGAATTCCTGAACCCGAACCAGACCCGTTTTTAACTCGGGTCGGGTTCGGATTTTCTGGGTCGGGTTCGAGTCGGGTTTTCGTGTCGTGTCGAATATTGACACCCCTAGGTATCAACCATACTAATCATGGTTCCATACTTTGAGATTGAGAAAATAAACAATAATGAGAATGTCCTAAGGTATGATCTAATAAATATATTATGTACACATGTTTAGATTGCATCATTTGTACTAGCAAAATTATAATTATCCTCAAAGCTATTAATATTTGATACTCTATGAGTTCAAATTGAGCTTACAAGCCAAAGAGAGCATTCTTTTGACTTGGTCCAATCTAATATTGATTTCATTATTTATTATCACTGATGCATCACTTTCTTGCATGTAAGCACACAAGTATTACTCAAATGTCAATTATATGTGTCAATATTAATTGATAGATTATGCCTTGCCTTTTGTGCCATATGTCAACATATTTAGATATAACAAGCTTAACAAATATTTAGCTAAGCAAAGACAAATTCCTAGTTTATTAATGGCCTGTTTTTTTAGCCAATCGAGTAGTAATGATGTGGAGAAAATGTGTAATGATACACTTTGAACAAGCAGCTCTATTACAGAGTTCAATTCCAAGCATAACATCCAAAGTTAGTACAAAAATATTAATTAAAAAAGAAGAAGCATGCTATGACTTATGAGAGTAGCAAATTAAGTTAATAGTCATATACATACAATGGAGAAGAGGAATTAATATTTCATTGTTGATTATTGATTTTATATTTGGTTTTGAAGATATTTGATAACTAATTTATTATCCATGATGAACACATTGAAGAATAAGAGTTTAAAAGGCATCAAAGGGCATTAGGAGATATTCGGCCTCCGAGAGAAATTTTGTTTATTTGGTGTTGGCAAATGATCTTATGTGGGCACTGAAAGAATTCATGTAGATCCCATGCAATGTTAGGAATTCACAAATTGAAACATAATTATTAGGTGTCAAGCACACTATGAGACCCAATTGTTAGGTGCCAAGAATGGATTCAACATAGAGTGAGAGTTGATCATGCCAAGGCAAGTTTTAAGATGAGGAATTGATTGTCAAAAGGGTAAAGTTGATGATGATGACACAAAAGAGAGCGGCTAGAAAGAGTTTCTAACGAATGTTAATTTCATGTGATAAGCCACATCTTGGCCATAGACCTACCAAAAAAAAAAAAAAGATCACCAATAAAGAGTGACGTAATGAAATAAAAACCCTATGATCAAAATTTCCTGCAAAAGATGTATTTGTAATGCTTCAGAAAGAGAAGCTCTTCACTAGATAAGTCATTATGAATAGAACTTTTTAAGGCACATTGGGTTATAAAAATGTTTTATTCTCTATTTATAAAAATATATAAATTAAAATTCTGTTGTTAAATTTACCCAAAAAAAATAGTATTTATTAGGTCATACCAAATTATCTCCCTAAAATGAACAAACTTGATGGCTATTTATAAAAGATTTAAATTTTTTTTGTTAATTTATATTTTAAAAATTGAAATAAATATTCTATTAATAAATTTTGCTAAGAGATTGCATTATCAAATTTAGCTTACATAAATGAACAGATGAATCATAAAATTTATGCTAATAAATAAAACTCAGTATTCAAATATCAAAAATTAGCTTTATCTTTTTAATTCAATGTTCGAATAGTTATCTACTCCCATATAAATCTAAAAAAAAATCTATTATTACAAATTCAAATATATGATACAATAAAAATATTTAAAATTCTAAATTTCACATTATCCCAATAAGCATTTCAAATAAAAATAGAAAATCTCATCTTTTAGATGCTGCTTGGTTAGTTGGATTTTACTAATAAGATATATAAACTCTTATCTGGAGTCCTTCCCGACCAGGACTCATCCCATTAATAAACTCTGCTTCCACAAGCAGAAGAAGAAAGTGAGAAAGATAGAAAGAGAGAAAGAGAAAGCGATGAAGAAGCTCTACAATGGAAAAGGCAAGAGAATCCATCCTTCGCCTCCTCCGACCTCTCCCTGGGACTTCCTCACCGCCCTTCCCGCTGCTCTCCTCACCCTCGCCGCCGCCCTCTCCCCCGAGGAGAAAGAAGTCCTCGTCTACCTCCTTTCCGACGGGGCCACGGGATTCCCCACCGATATAGGTTCAGGAAAGAAGAAGCCCCAACAATCTCCTCACCACCAACGGAAGAGCCACCCGCCGGAGCTCGGCTGCGGCTGCTTCGGCTGCTACAAAAGTTTCTGGGCTCGCTGGAACGCCTCCCCCAACCACCGCCTAATCCATCACATCCTCGATGCCGTCGAAGAATCTCTGGAATCTCAATCAATTCCCTCTGCCCGCCGCCGACGTCGCCGCCGAGGCAGCCGCCGCAAGGATCCCGGAGAGGAAAGTGTTCCGTCAGCTTCGTCCGCCGCAGTGGAGGTGAGTAATCGGGCGGATGACGATGGGGACGATGAGGGTTATGATGATAATGTGGGAGAGGAAGAGGATGAGGAGTTCGATAGGATTGTGGAGGTCGCCGGCGACGGCGGCGATGGCCGGAGCTCGGTGAGGAGGCTTGTGAGCTTTATTGGGGAGAGGGTTTGGGGGGTCTGGAACTACTAAAGAAAGATTCGATCTTGGAGATAGGTGGTTTTGACTTGTTGGAGACAAAATCATAGGTTCGTTCTTCACTTCTCCTGTAAGGATTCTGTGTTGCCCTAATACAGTCTCTCCCTGTTCCTTCACTTCTCTTGTATGATATATCTTCTTTTTTTTCTCTTTTTATTTTCTTGATGTGATAATAGATTGCAACTTGTTGGAAAACTCCAGCCTTTAATGTCTCTTCTTGTAAGTTAAAGGTCAAAATTGCTGTTTTGTTCCATGTAAAACTGGTTGTTTTTCTCTTTTTTGTTAACTTTTTGGATGGTAAAGACTTGTTCCCTTCAATGCTATCAGATTCAGATAACTTTGAAAAAAAATCTCTTTTTTCAAAAAAAAATTGCGCTTATTTATATTGACAGTATCTAAAAAAGAAAAATAATAATTTTGTTTATCTTCCATGTGAAAGATTACTCTGTTTTTCTTTTTATATGTTGACTGTTTGAGACAGAATTTGAGTGACATTTAATTTAAATTTAACAACCGAATTTTAGATTTAAATTTTATCATTTTGATAAATTTGAATTCAATTTTTTTACATATTAATTATAAAATATACTAAATTTCATCATTCATATAATTTAATTGATTTCAATGTAATAAATAATTAAATTATTTTCAGATTTTGAACCTCTCAAAATGTATCAATTATAAATTTGCTGGATTTTATGAATCCTTACATCCTACTTGTAGCCAAATAGCCTTTTTGGTCCTTCTTCTGAAAAAGGGGGATATTTTAATTTTTTTTATTTGGCGCTATCTAAATTAGACAAGAGAGTAGTGCTGGCTGCTTGTGTATTGATTGCTAGTCTTTTCATTGTTTTAATTTTATTTATATTTAATGTTAAATAACTAATTAAAATTTAAATACTCCTGCCATGCTAAAAATATATTTATTTGCATAATTTAATTTCCTCTTTAAATTATTTATAAAAAAATTATGGCAGTTAATGTCATAAAAAAAATCATGTATCCTATTGATCTCAAAATTAAAATAGATTAAAGAAATTAAAATTTATCCTTGTTGCGGACTCAAATATACGCGGCGATAGAGTTTAAATCTCCGTCTCAGCGTTGTACGTATATCCAGCACACAAACAGAAGAATGAAATAACACCAGGATTTTTACGTGGAAAACCCTGGAAAGGGAAAAAACCACGGGGCCACGCCCAGTTGAAAAAAGTTCCACTAGTGTTGTTTGAAATACACAAGGCTGATTCGTCCTTTAAATTCAGGACGATCAGATTACAATGAGTATCAGCTACAAGGACAAGCAGAGTTCCGACGTCACTCGGGGTGTCAAGCAGAATTCCGGCGTCACTTTGAAAGAAGCCCGGCGTCACTCGGGCGTCGGGTAAAATTCCGGCGTCGGGCAGAATTCCGACGCTGCTCCCCTGTAGGCAGAGCTCCGGCGTCCCTCGGGCGCCTGGTGGTGCTCCGGTGGTGTTCCGGCGGAATTCCGGCGAAGTTCCGGCGGTGGTCGAGGAGGAGCTGTTCCCTCCTACACTTTTCTTCTTCTTCTTCTCCTTCTCTTCTTGGCTTGGCTCCTCTCTTAAGAGAAATGAGGGGCTATTTATAGTTTTTCTGGAGTGGCATAGCCCGTAAATATGTGAGGGATCAGGGGCAAATAGGGAGTGATCCGGATGAACGGCCGATATTGAATCCCTTGATCGTGAACCGTTTATCAAGTATTTGAAGGTCTTAATGATATCAGAATTCTACGATCATAGGCTCGTTGGATTCGTCTCGTCGAGACGCTCGATTCGACTATAAGCTCGTTAAAATCGGAGACCGTTTGGTAACTCAAATAGCTGTTTGATGCTTCCAACAGCGCTTCGGGTACTTGATTTGGACTCATTTGGGCTTGGATTGAGTCGAATTTGGTGTCGTTGGATTCGTATTTCCGAGACGCTCAGTTCGACTATAAGCTTGTTGAAATTGAAGTTTAAATGGTCTCCGAATTAATTTTTGAAGTTTCCAACTTGAGTTTTTCCTCGAGATTCGTGCCCGATCAAGATGATTTTTTGGCGATATATCAGTTGCCCCCCTATTTTCGGACGTCGAAGCTCCATGAGTCCGAAAATACTTTCTCCGGTATTTTACGTTGGCCGAATCGCAAAAAATAGCGTTCCAGAAATTA
Organism: Dendrobium chrysotoxum; assembly: GCA_019925795.1. Lineage (NCBI taxonomy): Eukaryota > Viridiplantae > Streptophyta > Magnoliopsida > Asparagales > Orchidaceae > Dendrobium > Dendrobium chrysotoxum. Next base: position 51,418,794 of record CM034308.1, read on the forward strand.
AATGTTTGCTCGAACTTGATCATAGAGGCCCCGTTGAGCTCCGAAAGTGTCAAAATTGAGTCCAGAACGTCGAAAAACGTGTCCGGGGACCCCAAAAACGTCCAATTTGGACCGTCCGGGCTCGAAATCGGAGCCCGGCAACGCGTAGGCGGCCGAACCGGCCGGCCGCCGGCAGCGCCGCCGGCGGCGCCCGCGCGGGCGCGCGGGCAAGGGGCGCGCCCCTTGGCGCGCTCCAGCAGTTACCCCTTTTCAATTATTTTTTTTTTTTTTTGTGGGGCCCACAGGGATAAAAAATCCCCAAAAATCCGAAAAAATTCGAAAAAATTCCAAAAAATTCCGAAAAAATTCTAAAAAATTTAGAAAAATTCGAACTTCCTTCTAGAAGCCTCTTCCCTCCAATTTTCAAACATTTTCCCCCTCTTTTTTCAATTTTTCCCTCTCTTTCTCTCCCTTTTTCATCCTATAAATACCCCCCTTGGGGTAATGAAAATTTGCACCGCATTCTCCTCTTCCCCTGGCCTTCTAGCTTTTGGCATTCTGAGGCTTTCGCCGTTTTTAAGTAGGTGACTTTCCCTACTTGATTCGGCGCCCCTCCTTTTGCACAGAAGTTAGCGGTTTTCCCTCTTTTTTCTCTCATTCTGGCTTTCTGACAGTTGAGGCATTCCGTTGTTATTCAGTAGGTGATTTTCCCTACTTGAGACAACACCCCTCCTCTTGTACAGGAGATAGAAATTTCTCTCTTCTCTCCTCTAGTTTCTGGCATTTTGAGGCCTTCCGCTGTTTTTGAGTAGGTGACTTTCCCTACTTGACTCGGCGTCCCTCCCTTTGCGCAGAAGTTAGAGTTTCTCTTCTTTAAGAGATCATGTGGAGGTGAGATTTAGTCGGAGAGAGTCTGACGGCGGTCAGCGGCCGGGCGGTGGTCCGACGAAGGTCGGGCTGAAGTTCGATGGCGGTCCGCGACCGGGCGGTGGTCCGATGAAGGTCGAGATGAAGTCCGGCGGCGGTTAGCGGCCGGGTGGAAGTTCGGCGGCGGGAAGAAGTACGGCGTCAGGTAGAACTCCGACGAAAATCTGTCGGCCAGAAGAAGTCCCACAACGGGTAGAAATTTGGTGTCGGGTAGAAGCCCGACAAACATCTGACGACAGGCAGAAGTCCGACGTCACGTAAAAGTACAGCGTCGGGTAGATATCCGACGGGGGTCCGACGACTGGCAGAAGTCCTCCAACGGGAGGAAGCTCAGCATCGAATAAAATTTCGATGTTAGTTTGTCGATGATGGACGATCGGGTGGAAGTCTGTTGGCAGTCAACGACCAAGTTGGGAGCAGAAGGAGAGAGTTCAACGGTGTTGCTATTAGCAATTGAACGAGAAAGCCGATGGTGGCTGATATGAAGTAAAGGACCGCCGGCAGATATCTGACGAAGGGTCGATGATGGCGGGTGTCCAGTGGCATTGTGTTAAGGCAATATTCATCCATACTGAAGTGTGCCAACATTAGATATTACTGGATCAAGGGGCCGAAGTAGTGTGATATGCCAACATTTTGGCAATACACTAACACTGAGTGGAGATCTGATGATGATCCAGTTATGTCCTTTCTTTGAAGGAGCAGTTGTAGGAGATGCTTGCGTGTAGTAAGGGAGAAGTCACTTAAATCCACCAAGGATATTTGACTGTGTTACAGTTGCTTATTGCTTGATGATACTAATTTGTACAGATGATGCCAATGTACTTTTCAATTTCAACTTCTAGTGAGAATAAATGTACACCTGAATCTGGATTTATGTAACTCCAATGATATTGTATATGAAATGAGGATTTGTCCCCTAGAGGGACCTGAATTGTTCTTGCATCTGTAAGACATGCTTTGTGCTTTTGATGTATTATTAGTCTGAACGAATGTGAGAGACATCCTTTTTGACATATTTGAGACTGTAGGTCAAAGCCCTTGCTTGATGACGTTAACATGTATGAAAAAGGTCGAGAGAATCCACCAAGGATGTGAGACCTTTCCGAGGTTGTATGTCAGAGCCTTTGCTCGACGACGTTAACTTGTATGGAGGAGGTCGAGAGAATCCACCAAGGATGTGAGACCTATCCGAGGTTGTATGTCGGAGCCTTTGCTCGACGACGTTAACCTGTATGGAAGAGGTCGGGAGAATCCGCCAAGGATGTGAGACCTATCCGAGGTTGTATGTCGGAGCCTTTGCTCGACGACGTTAACCTGTATGGAAGAGGTCGGGAGAATCCGCCAAGGATGTGAGACCTATCCGAGGTTGTATGTCGGAGCCTTTGCTCGACGACGTTAACCTGTATGGAAGAGGTCGAGAGAATCCACCAAGGATGTGAGACCTATCTGAGGTTGTATGTCGGAGCCTTTGCTCGACGACGTTAACCTGTATGGAAGAGGTCGGGAGAATCCACCAAGGATGTGAGACCTATCCGAGGTTGTATGTCGGAGCCTTTGCTCGACGACGTTAACCTGTATGGAGGAGGTCGAGAGAATCCACCAAGGATGTGAGACCTATCCGAGGTTGTATGTCGGAGCCTTTGCTCGACGACGTTAACCTGTATGGAAGAGGTCGGGAGAATCCGCCAAGGATGTGAGACCTATCCGAGGTTGTATGTCGGAGCCTTTGCTCGACGACGTTAACCTGTATGGAAGAGGTCGGGAGAATCCGCCAAGGATGTGAGACCTATCCGAGGTTGTATGTCGGAGCCTTTGCTCGACGACGTTAACCTGTATGGAAGAGGTCGAGAGAATCCACCAAGGATGTGAGACCTATCCGAGGTTGTATGTCGGAGCCTTTGCTCGACGACGTTAACCTGTATGGAAGAGGTCGGGAGAATCCACCAAGGATCGATCTTCCAATGATTGAGAAGCAATAAAGACTGCAGATTTCTCAGATCATGGATAAAGAGATCATATTTATCGATAGTTTTCATTGTCATTTGTATTCTTTTTTAAAGAAAGAGACAATCTCAGAACTAAACGAACGACACACTATATTACTGTAAGACAATACAATAGATCCCTAGTGTGACTTAGGGATATACAAGTTACACTGTACGTACGAGGATAACATAATGTTTAACTTTGAAGAAAACATTAGGGATATCAAAGTGACACCCTATTTAACATGATGAGATAAGACAAGTAGCATTACTAATAGAAGAGACACAAAGTGCGTGGTCATTCAATCTCGCCAACCATTTGAATATTATTCAACTGTTGTCTTTGTTGTTGTTGATTTTGCCCCCCAGTTGGACCAGTTTCATCTCGAGCAGGTGGGTTCCCAATAAACTGTCGAAGATAGCCCTGGCGGATAAGTCTTTCAATCTCATCCTTAAGTTGCCAACACGCTTCAGTAGCGTGACCACGACTACGATGAAAGTGACAGTACTGATCATGATTTCCTGTATTTGGCTTCGAAGGATGTGGCCATTTCACTTTGTCCTGATCTTGAATCGCCATTAACACATTTGCTCGAGATGTATTGAGCGGAGTGTACTCTTTCTCCTGCCGAGGTTCTCGTTGTGGTAATGGGGGCCTAGGAGGTAGATTGCTATTCCCTTGCTTTTTCCGTTGTAAGGAAGAATTATCCATCCCAGGAGCACCTTTGCGCTTCCCATTTGTCTGCTCGAACTGCTTTCTGTGAGCATTTATGGCTTCATCTACGGAGATTTGTGCCTCTACACGATGAATCAGGTCGGCGTATGAATGAACCGTATCTCGCATAAGAGCTGAATAAAAGGGGCCAGGACGGAGGCCTCCAAGGAAGACCCCTCGGAGCAGTTCTGGGTCCACTCCCGGAATCTGTCGAGCCTCAGTGGAAAACCGTTGAAAGTACTCTTTTAACGATTCTCCCTCGTTTTGACGAATCCCGGAGAGGTGGGAAGAATCCTTAGCAATTCTTCGATTGGCTACAAACTGTTCAACGAAGGCTTTGGCCAATTTGACGAATGAAGGGATCGTTCCAGATGGAAGAGAATAGAACCATGTTCGCGCCTGTCCTTTGAGTGTAGCAGGAAAAATCTGACATAGGAGGGCATCCGAAGCTCGCTGGATATGCATGATGGTTCTGTAATGATCGATGTGCTCGTACGGGTCAGATGTCCCGTCGTAGGAATCAATGCTCGGTAGTTTAAATCCTACCAGAATAGCGTGTTGAAGAATTGCTTCTGTTAAGGGTGACGACTCCTGCAAGTCCCACTGACGAAGGGGTTGCTTTATGCCTCCTGTAGGGAACTCTTCTCGGACCAATCGTCGCAGTTCGTGGCGAAGGGCATTGCGAGGGAGCTCAGCAATGTGTGGTCGAGCCAACTCTTCGGGGAGGTCTAAAGGAATACGAGGTTGCCGACCTGTGTGCGAAGGATGGGTAGAACTTGCTGTATCAGCCAGTTCATTATCTTGATGTGACTGCAGATGTCTCCTTGGCGGAGGAAGAGGAATTTCTGCTTGAAGATGTTCGAGTTCAACACTTCTACCCGTGGTGGATCTCGAGGGAGAAGAACCTCCTCCTGTGGTGCTAGTTCCGGTTGTCGAGTCCCTCGTAGGAGTTGTAGGATCTCGTTCTGAGATTCTTCCATTTTTCGGATTCACTCCTCCAAAGAAGGCCCTGAGGTTCCTTCTCCAGCAATTTGTTGCCCCCCAGGAAGAAAGGAGGCAGAAACTTGATGTCCACGATTTATAGACTGGTTTCTGGATTGAGGAGAGTGGGAGCGGGAGGCTCCTATGAGGCGATTGCTACGCCTATTGACCATCGTAGCAATACTTGAAGTTGTGGGATAAGTTTCCCACAGACGGCGCCAAACTGTTGCGGACTCAAATATACGCGGCGATAGAGTTTAAATCTCCGTCTCAGCGTTGTACGTATATCCAGCACACAAACAGAAGAATGAAATAACACCAGGATTTTTACGTGGAAAACCCTGGAAAGGGAAAAAACCACGGGGCCACGCCCAGTTGAAAAAAGTTCCACTAGTGTTGTTTGAAATACACAAGGCTGATTCGTCCTTTAAATTCAGGACGATCAGATTACAATGAGTATCAGCTACAAGGACAAGCAGAGTTCCGACGTCACTCGGGGTGTCAAGCAGAATTCCGGCGTCACTTTGAAAGAAGCCCGGCGTCACTCGGGCGTCGGGTAAAATTCCGGCGTCGGGCAGAATTCCGACGCTGCTCCCCTGTAGGCAGAGCTCCGGCGTCCCTCGGGCGCCTGGTGGTGCTCCGGTGGTGTTCCGGCGGAATTCCGGCGAAGTTCCGGCGGTGGTCGAGGAGGAGCTGTTCCCTCCTACACTTTTCTTCTTCTTCTTCTCCTTCTCTTCTTGGCTTGGCTCCTCTCTTAAGAGAAATGAGGGGCTATTTATAGTTTTTCTGGAGTGGCATAGCCCGTAAATATGTGAGGGATCAGGGGCAAATAGGGAGTGATCCGGATGAACGGCCGATATTGAATCCCTTGATCGTGAACCGTTTATCAAGTATTTGAAGGTCTTAATGATATCAGAATTCTACGATCATAGGCTCGTTGGATTCGTCTCGTCGAGACGCTCGATTCGACTATAAGCTCGTTAAAATCGGAGACCGTTTGGTAACTCAAATAGCTGTTTGATGCTTCCAACAGCGCTTCGGGTACTTGATTTGGACTCATTTGGGCTTGGATTGAGTCGAATTTGGTGTCGTTGGATTCGTATTTCCGAGACGCTCAGTTCGACTATAAGCTTGTTGAAATTGAAGTTTAAATGGTCTCCGAATTAATTTTTGAAGTTTCCAACTTGAGTTTTTCCTCGAGATTCGTGCCCGATCAAGATGATTTTTTGGCGATATATCAATCCTTATAAAAAATTGGATCAAATATGATTATTTGGAAGTCTTTTCTCTGCTTTTCACTTATAAATTATTATCACAAATTTCATTTTTCTATCGAAATTTTGTGATTTAATTCAATTTATGTAAATTTTATATTTTTATACTTAATATTTAAAATGAAAGGAGAAAGGGCAGTGGAAAGGAGTGAATAAAGGTTAACATCATTAAGCATAACGCTGAGAAAGCATTGGACGCTTTGGAACTCTGCGTTATGGCAGAAATAGTGGGGAGTCTTTTGTCTATTTTTCGGTTTTTTTTTGGATATCTTCTCCGGTTTTTTAGTTTTTTATTTTTTGTTAAAAAAATTGCTGCAGAATATTCTAATAAAAAATATTTAAATAAATATAATATAAAATAGTTATATATAACACCCATTTTAAAATAAATCTAAAAATTTTAAAATTCATTATAATTTAAATTTAATGAGGATTTTTATACAATTTTTTTTTTCAATACTCAAATGTAATTTGAACTTTAAGTTTTTTATTTCATTAATTAATTTATTTAAATTTCTGAGATATTTTGCTGCTTAGTTTAAAGCCTAAAAAATGTTGCTAAACAAAAAAATATGATAATCTAAAAAATATAACCAGGTTTTAGTATCATTATGTTTTACTTTTGATGTCAAGTTTAAAATTTATTGTCTTTAAAATATAGTTGTTGATATGCAAATAAATATTCTATGTTCTATAATTTTTAAAATTAGAAGGTGCATTTGAAGTAAATTGCAGATTCAAAAAGCACTAAGAATTCAAAAACTAGAGATGTTGATTAACTTATCAATTTTCTCAATTTTTTTTAATGTTTTTATTCCATACAGTCCATACAATCGCCTCATTGAGATGATTCTAACATAAAAAATGGCTAAATTTGAGTCCAAATAAATGTTATTCATGATGGCATGTGTTAAAGCTATTAGCAATGATAGGTGATGAAGTCGGTGGGTGTTGGTATAGCCAGATGAAAACGATCAGGAGATTGTATGACAAATGGCCGTAGTGAGGCAATGATGGTTTGAGGATTGTATTCGGGTAATGTAGGTTGTAGGACCATGGTAGATGGATTGTGTCACGCATAAAGATCAAATTTGGAAGAACTTGTCTTTTATCTTTTAGGTTATCTACCAATGACACTAATTTATCACATATAGAATAGAATAACAAAAGCCATCATATGCCATAAAGCATATCTAGATTTATTCATTCCAAATAATCATTTATAGTATTCAAGAAAATCAGTATTACATTCATCTATTTCAATGAATCCTTACTACAAAAGAATAAAAATACTGAAAATAATACCTACACCAGCAATTTTGGATCAACCTCACTCCACTGGATGCTTTTCCCTTCCTTAAAAATCATGAAACCATAGAGTGAGCTAACAGCTCAGTTGGTTATCAAAACCCATAATTGCCATCAATGCATGATAGTAGGAACAATATACATGCAACCATTTAATTTAAATTAGTATGAACAATAACAATAACTATAAATAGTATGAATTAATATGATCATTCTCAATTAATTACCAGTGTATATCAGTATAATATTAGGGGGATCATGAATCAATGCTTATAGAAAATATCAATCGATATCTATCAGATATAATAAATAAATGTTATCTCTAAACTAAGTCATGCACATAATCTGTAAGGTGTCTATTTATATGTTTATCAATCAACATCAATGCATGTATAACATATACACGTGCTCTATATCAACCTTTATCAGTCTTATCATATACTTGCATCAACCTTTATCATGTATTATATTCCTATCATGTATTATATTCCTAACATGGCATATCATATACTTATACAAATATCATATGTAATTATGTCATATGCATGTTCCAACTAGTGAAATATCAATAGAAGTCGATCAAAATATTTAAAAATGATGATATTTACCACATATCAAAGTTACGTAATGGAAATGGTCTATGTTAGGAGATAATTCATTTTTTATCAAATTTAGGAAAGAGAAAATAGAAAAAATATCTAATTCCATTTATCAAAATTCTCACCACCCCCATCCCAATCCCCATTCCTTTACATGGTTGGGTGAGAGTGTAAAGTTGAAGATGAGAGAAGGGGGAGAAAGAAGGAGGAGAGAGGAGATAGGAAAGAGAAAGTGGGGATTTAGCCAACATTTTTCATCACTATAATTACAAAAGTTATTTTGATCATGGAAGGTAACCTTAACCCTACCTCTCAAATCCTTAGCACTATAGTGCTCATCAAATTACTAAAGACCCATTGCATTGCCCGATCCCAACGCTATTGCACTGCTCAATCTAGAACCTTTGAATGGAGAGGGTAGCGTTGTAGCTCTCCTAGTCAAAAGAATTCCAAACATGCAAAATTTTAAATTATAGGAATCATTTAACATATTATTAATTATATTCTTAATAATTTTAAAATCATAATTATTATAAATGGTGGTAGAAGGATTATAAGTGAATGTTCGTGTAGGTTGTTAAACCTAATAGAACTATCCCAAGGCTAACCAAGAGGGGGTGAATTGGTTAATTAAAAAATTCTTGAAATTTTTGAAAACTATTTCTAGAAAATTTAATCGATGATCCAAAAATTTGTAGTTGTTTGAATACAATTATCACAAAAGAAATCCCTGTTGCAAATCTGGTTTTGATGATGACAAACATGTCTCTATTGTGTTTTGCTTGGCTAACCCGTTTCAGGCACAAAAGATCACGAGCAACTCAAGCCAACTCAAGATCGGGTCCAAGTGTGTCTAAGTGTATTATTTTTTTTTCTTGAGTCAATTGTAATGTAACTGATCTCCTAGCTAAGTAACCTTGCACACACACACTCAGGGGGAGAGCTTGAGTGAGTTAGAGTTTCTGTTCATTTTTTTGTTCAGATCGTCCTGTACGATATTCACATCGTCCTGGACGATCCAGTAAAAATAGAAACCCTAATTAGGGCGACCAAGTTAAGAGGGCCTGATTAAGCAGATCGTCCTGGACGATATTTGGATCGTATAGGACGATATGCTCAAATCAGAAATTCTCAGCCGCTAGATTAAGTTAGGCAAGTTTTTATTTTTAGATATTTGGTCTGATCGTCCCGGACGATACGTGTATCATCCTGGACGATTCAGTACAATCATGCCTAAATTAATCTGGTAATTAAGGAAAGCAATTTATATTTGATTGATACCATCATATCGTCCTGGACGATCGCAGGATCGTCCCGGACGATCATGATCGTCTTGTGCATTTCAGCTGTACGACCCGAACTGTGTACAGGACGATTTGGGCACTTTTTGAACTAATCGTACAGGACGATATCCTTATCGTCCTGGACGATCAAGTCATTTTTTGGTCGTCCAACACAACTTTCTCTGGACTACCCGAACTGTCTTCTGGACGATATTTCTCGATTTACACTAATCGTCCCGGACGATCGCAGGATCGTACGGGACAATATGAATAACTTTTTGAATTGATCATCCAGAAGAGCTAGATCGTCCAGGCTGAATCAGCTGATTTTGAACTGATCGTACAGGATGATCTATAGATCATCCTGGACGATCTTGGCCAACCAGTTGAGATTTAGGGCAAATTTTAAGCCCTCCTATAAAAGATCTTTTTCTTTCAACAAGAAAGATCTTTTGCCACTTTCCTTCCCAGAGAAACCCGAGAGAGAGAGAGTTTGGGAGAGAGAGAAAGGATCTTGTGAGGGGGAGTTAGTGAGGGATTCACTAAGGTTGCTCCAAGCACGGATCAGAGTCGTCTTCTCCGCTTGTCGTCTTTCGTCTAGTTACTGTTTGTTGTGGGAGGATCGTTCGCAAGAAGATCCGAGGATTCTCTGCCCGCTTCAGGTGGAAGCAAAAGGAGTCTGAAGGTTCTCTTCCTGCTTCAGGAGGAAGCAAAAGGAGATTAGGTTCTCTGCCTCACCTGGTGGTGGAAAGGAGGTTTTTATACAGGCTTCTCCGCCTTGCTGTGGGAGCAAAAGGAGAGTCACTTTTTGTTTAGTGCAATACCCGGAGGGGAGACTCCGGGGAGTGGACGTAGGTCAAGTTGACCGAACCACTATAAAATCTGATTTGCTTTTCTGATTTTGTTTTGTACTTTACTTTTCCGATATTAACTGCTTGGGTGAATATCTGTGATTGATCTTTTCGTTCTTGTTTACTTATTTCCGCTGCTAAGTATTGAAAGGATTTTTTCAGTTGCTAGTGAAATATTTAAATAACCAATTCACCCCCCCTCTTGGTTAGCCTCGGGACTAGTTCACTAGGGCTTAACATCCATTTCGAACTTTCAAGTGGTATCAGAGCGGGATTCAAAATTTAAGTTTAAAAACTTTTAAATTTGATCCATAGCTAACTATAACAATCGTAATACTGCTGAAGGTTATTCTATTACAAGACCACCATTGTTTGATAACATTCCTTTTGATTTTTGGAAAATACGCATGTATACTTTTCTTCAATCAATCGATTATCGTATGTGGATGCTAGTTAAGGATGGATACGAACCACCTTTTAGATTGATTAACAATGTGAAAACTTAACTCCCATTTACAGATTGGAATTTTGATGATCGTGATTTAGCACAGTTAAATGCAAAATGTTTGAACTGTTTCTTTTGTGCTTTAAAATCTGAAGACTATATGCGTGTTTCCACTTGTACAACGGGTAAAGAAATCTGGGATAGATTGTGTATAACATATGAAGGTACAATTGAAGTCAAACAGTCTAGGTTAAACATCTTGTTACATGATTATGAACTCTTTCGCATGAAACCTAGTGAGATGATTTCAAATATATACACATGGTTCACTCAAATAGTTACCTCTTTGCATGCTCTAGGAAGAGAACTAACTAATTACAAAAGAGTGAACAAAATTCTTAGATGTTTGCCTTCTTTATACGATGCTAAGATTACTGTGCTCACCGAATCTAAAGATTTAAATACTTACTCTATTGACAGCTTACTTGGATCACTCATTGCTTATGAGTAAGGGGTGAACCAAAGACAACTTGATGTAGGTGAACGAAAGAAGGAGAAGACAGTGGCGCTAAAGGCCAAAGATTCAGATGCTAGCACTTCCGGGTCTGATAGCGATGATGTTGCCTTAATCACAAGGCAATTCAAGAGCTTTCTAAGGAAGAAGAATAAGAACTTTCAAAAGTGGAACAAAGGTAAGACCAGTAGAAACTTTAAAAGTTCATCTAAATTTGTTTGTTTTGAATGCAGGAAGCCTGGACACATAAAGGCGGATTGTCCTACACTCAAGGCTCACCCAAGCAAGGAGAAGGGTGAGGAGAAACCAAAGTTCAGAAAGGACAAAAAGCGGATACAAAAGGCGTTCTGGGCAGACTCTGCATCCGACTCCTCTAAGACTGAAGCTGAAGAGGAGGAAACAAATTTGTGTCTGATGGCTGATGATCACCCTGGTCAATCGGACCAGGAAGAGGTATGTGAGCTTACTTACGATCAATTACTTGAAGTATCTGAAAAAATTCATGCATCGTATAGGAAGTTTAAGAAAACCCATGCTAGCTTGAAACTAGATTATTTGACTTTGAAAAAAGAGCATGATGTTTTGATTAAAGATCATTCAACTATTGATAGCAATCACATGTCTTTACTTGATGAGTTTGATGAACTGAATAGAAAGCATTCTTATTTAATTATTGAGCATGATGCATTAAAAATATCACATGTTGAATTAGAAGGTGCTTTAAGAAATTGAATGATATGGCATGTGAATTAGAAACTAATGAAAGTGCAAGAACAAAAAATCACCTACGTTTGAACAGTTTTATGCACCGCCACCTTTTAAAAAATCTGTTGCAAGTTCATTAAAGTATGTTTCATATACATGTAGGAAGAGACACTATCACCCATGTAGATTAGTTAACCCTTTTTCTGGTGTTAGATGTTTTTCATGTGGCATGTTAGGACACATTTCCCACACCTGCAATGTTCACCGTAGTACACATTGGGTGTGGAGGCCCAAACTGCCTGTTTCACAGCACAGCACGCATGCATTGCATTCTTCTTTTCATAAGAAGGAACCCAAACCTGTTTGGGTTCCTAAGACTGACGTTTGATATTTTTGTAGGAGTGCTCTCACACAAGACCTCGTGAGAGCATGTGGTACCTGGACAGCGGATGTTCAAGACACATGACTGGAGATGTAAATCAGTTCATTTCGCTGGAGGCCAGGGCTGGAGGCAAGGTTACACTTGGAGATAACACCACCAGGAGGGTGGTAGGCTCAGGTATAATTGGTGATTTAAAGAATTTTATGATTGATAATGTTTTGCTTGTAGATGGACTGAAACACAACTTGCTGAGCATCAGTCAACTTTGTGACAAGGGATACAGCATCAAATTCCTTCCCATTGGCTGCATTTTAAGCTTAAATGATAAAGTTGTTTTGCAGGGGCAAAGGATCAACAATGTCTACAAGCTGGATGTAAGTTGTATTAAATCTGAGAATTTAATTTACTTAAAAATTGCTGTTGATGAGTCTTGGTTATGGCATAGGAGATTGTGTCATGCCAGTATGAAAACCCTTAGGAGAGTCACCCAAAAGGACTTAGTTAGAGGTGTGCCCAAGCTTAAGTTCACTAAGGATCACCTGTGTGATGCCTGTCAGTTAGGAAAGCAAGTCCAGTCCTCTTTTTACTCTGTTAAGGACATTAGCACCTCTAGACCTTTAAAAGTTCTTCATATGAACCTCTTTGGACTCATTAGCACTGCCAGCTTAGGGGGAAAAGTCTATGGATTTGTGATTATAGATGACTACTCGAGGTTCACTTGGATTAAATTCTTGTCACATAAATCTGAGTCATTTGATGAGTTTAAGTCCTTCTCCACTTAGATTCAGAGGAAGTTAGGTTGTGAGATCCTGAATATTCATAGTGATCATGGTGGAGAGTTTGAGAATGTGAAGTTTGGAAGTTTATGTGAGGAGCAAGGGATTAGTCATAATTTTTTAGCTCCTAGGACCCCTCAGCAGAACGGGGTAGCTGAAAGGAAGAACAGGACCTTAGTGGAAGCCGCTAGAGCCATGCTTGCTGAGTATTCACTTCCAAAATACTTTTGGGCTGAAGCGGTAAACACAGCCTGTTATGTGCTGAATAGGGTGAATGTGAGATCTAAACTGAACAAGACACCTTATGAGATCATTAAGGGTAGAACTCCAAACCTGTCCCACCTCCATGTCTTTGGCTGTAAGGTTTTCATTCTGAACAACGGGAAATCACCCTTAGGAAAGTTTGACCCCAAATCTGACGAAGGAGTGTTTTTAGGCTATTCTAGTGTGGGGAAATCCTTTAGGGTGTTCAATAAAAGGAATTTGGTGGTGGAAGAGACAACCCATATGGTGTTTGATGAATCTGATCCTAAGGTGAATAAAATTGAGGAAGAAGAAGAGGTAGAGGAGATTACCCAAGGGATTGGAAATGCAAATCTGGAGGAGAGGGTAGAACCTCAAACCACAATGCCTAGAGATTGGAGATATTCTTCGAGTCATCCTAAAAAACTGATCTTAGGAGACCCTTTTGAAGGTGTTAGGACTAGGCATGGACTTAGGAAGGAAGTAAACCATTCTGCCTTTATCTCAATCACTGAACCCACCAACATCAATCAAGCCCTTTCGGATGAGTTTTGGATCTTAGCTATGCAAGAAGAATTGAATCAATTTGTAAGGAATGATGTTTGGGAGTTAGTAGAAAAACCTAGAAATCAAAGTATTGTGGGAACCAAGTGGGTCTTTAAGAATAAGATGAATGATTCTGGTGTGGTGGTGAGAAATAAGGCAAGATTGGTGGCTAAGGGGTATAATCAGATTGAAGGGATTGATTTTGAGGAGAATTTTGCCCCTGTAACTAGATTGGAAGCCATTAGAGTGCTACTAGCCTTTGCCTATTATAAGGGATTTAAGCTGTTTCAAATGGATGTCAAGAGTGCCTTTTTAAATGGGGTAATAAAAGAGGATGTTTTTATAGAACAACCCCCAGGTTTTGAGAGTTCCTAATATCCGAATCATGTTTACAAATTAAAAAAGGCCTTATATGGATTGAAACAGGCACCCAGAGCTTGGTATGAGAGGCTTAGCACATTCCTGTTAGAAAGAGAGTTTGTTAAGGGGAGCGTAGACACCACCCTTTTTCTGAGGAGAATAGGGGATGACTTGCTCATTGTCCAAATCTATGTTGATGATATAATTTTTAGATCTTCTGATAAATATTTATGTGATGAGTTTTCTAAAATAATGAGTAAGGAGTTTGAGATGAGTATGATGGAAGAATTGTCCTACTTTTTGGGGTTTAGCATAAGGCAAACGGATGATGGAACCTTTCTCAATCAATCTAAATACACTAAGAATATTTTGAAGAAATATGAAATGGACAAAGCCAAGCCAATCAATACTCCCATGAGCTCCTCTGTTCAGTTAGATAAGGATTCAAGTGGAAAATTTATTGATCAGAAGAAGTATAGAGGAATGATAGGCTCACTATTTTACCTGACTGCTAGCCAACCTGATATCATGTTTAGTGTCTGTCTTTGTTCTAGGTTTCAGGCTGATCCTAAAGAGTCCCACCTGACTGCTGTTAAGAGAATTCTTAGATATCTTTTAGGGACCCCAAACCTAGGAATCTGGTACCCTAGGCACAACACCTCTCTTGAGATCATTGGATATTCTGATTCTGACTTTGCGGGGTGTAGGGTGGATAGAAAGAGCACTTCTGGAACTTGTCAATTCATAGGATAGTCTCTAGTCTCCTGGTCCAGTAGAAAATAGAACTCAGTTGCACTTTCCACTGCTGAAGCTGAGTGCATTGCCTTAGGAAGTTGTGTGGCCCAAGTTCTATGGTTAAAGCAACAAGTTTTGGATTTAGGTTTACCTGTTGGTACAATTTCTGTTCTGTGTGATAATACTAGTGCCATCTGCATCTCTAAGAATCCAATCTAATATTCTAGGACCAAACACATTGATATAAGACATCACTTTATTAGGGACCATATTACAAAAGGGGACATTGAGCTACATCATATAGCAACTGAAAATCAGCTGGCTGACATATTCACTAAACCACTGGCCTTTGACTCATTCAGCATTTTGAGAATCAGATTAGGAGTGATTGATATAAATGCTTGATTCTGATGACTGCTGATTTCTGATTATTCTGATTGTTATTCTATTTTCTGTTAGTTAGTTTTTGTTTTTGATTTGATTATTTGCTTTAAGTTGGTTTAATTTCTTTTGCTGATTTCTGTGTTAGCCTTGTTGTTAGTTTGATTTGAGTATTTACTTTGATATAATTTTCTATCTATTTTTATTCACTGGTTCATCTCTTGCACTTACTATTTTATGTTTTTCAAAATCTGATCACTGCTCACTACTTCTGCTAAACTGAATTTCTGACTAAGAGTTTTACCTTATTTTTATTTGGAAGCTGGTAAGCAGTGATTGATTCCACTGAATCTGTTAAAGGGAAGAAATATTGATGATTGTTTCTCTTCCTCTAACTCCTTTACTGGTGTATTATTTCTTTTGGATAAAAATTTTCTTCAAAATTAAAATATTAGTTTTTGAAATAGAGATTTGTTTTATCTTCCTACAGTAATCTACCTCATATGAATAGTATTTTTAAAGTCTTGACTCATTGTTATGATTTTCTAAACCAAGTGATTGCACTTATCATACGACATATGGCTTTTGTTTTGTGAATTACTCTTCCTTATTGTGGAGAGCGTCTCCTATATCTGGAAGATAATTTCACAGCTGAGACTCTTTAACGATTATGAATAGAAGAAAGCTTACAAAAGATGCGTAGTGCGCCAAATCAATTGAAAAAGAGGCATAAAATGAGCCCAAAGCTGAAAAGATGCGAAATGTCGCCAACTAAAAGATACACAAAGTGTATCAAAAATGAAAAGATGCTCAAAGCGCCAAATAAATTGAAAAAGAGGCACAAAATGAGCCCAACCAAGCTTTCTTTCCTTTTCGATCGTTAAATGTCTTAGAAAAATCCGTGCGCCACTTAATATTTTCAAAAGCTTTTGTTTAAAAATCCTGATTTCTGATTTATTACTTTGTAACACTTTTATATCAGATATTTTTTTGGAATGAGGCTTAAAAGGATCTCCTTTCGAATCTATTTTTTTTTCTTCTAAATTGGATTTTTGGTTTGAAAGAGATTTGCATCGATAAGGTGCCCGAGGTGGGAGTTACGAAAGTCAAATTTTTCCAACTTTTCTGGATTTCAGCACTGTCAATCGTCTTCTTATTGGTTTTTGGATCTAAAATCAAGGAAAAAATTCTGATTTGCTCGAGCAGCTTGATTAAAAAAAAAAACTGTGTGTTGCTTTTTCTGTGTTTCCATTTCAAGTGTTCTTCATTTTTGTTTTGTTTTTTCATCTTACTAATTGTATTTTTTGGGATCCTGATCTGTCATCTCCATCCACCATCTTTTTCTGTTTTCTTCACATCGTCCTGGACGATTCACAGATCGTCCTGTACGATCTTCTTCATCCTAGATGATCCATAAATCATCTTGGACGATCCATTCAAAATCATCCCCACCTGATCATGCTGCTGAAAAACTCCAATTATTGGTGATCGTCCTGGACGATACATACATCGTCCTGGACGATATGATCCATATCTTTCTGATCTGATCAAACGGCTGAGATTGCACCAATTATTATCCATCATCATGGACAATCCACCTCATCGTCCTGGACGATCCACGTGTCAGCCGCTAGATGATTAGAATTCAGCCCGTCCGTTACACTTATTACACATCGTCCGGGATGATCCACCTAATCATCCTGGACGATACCTTTTCGTCAACGGTCGTCCGGCCTGACTCCTCGGGATGATCGTCTGTGTCTAATCATCCTGGATGATCTCTGATCATCCCGGACGATCGGACCTCCTTTTTGACCAATCGTCCAGGCCGTAATAATTGCACCTATCGTCCTGGATGATCTCGCGATCGTACGGGACGATCAGGCCAAGTTCTATATAAACAACCGTTTTCTTAAGGATTTTCCACACTCTTTCTTCCAAACTCCCTCTACTTCCCTTCACTTTTGATTTCTAATGGCTGGTGGCAAACGTTTGTGGCAAAAGGGTGTAAGTTCCTCCCGGGGGCCTGTTGATCCTCGCTTCCCAAATGTAGCCGATCAGGCTGCCTACGAGCGCTAATGTGAGGTGGGGATCACACCGTCCAAAATAGTAAATCCCCGCACTCTTACTTATCCTGTTCTTGACCTCTTCGCACACACCTCCCTCACTTTCATCATGACTCTCGCCTTTCCTTTTAGCACAGAACTTCTTCGAGTTTTCTTTGCAAACTTGCGTATTTCTGCTGATTATTTCACCCTCCGCTCGTATGTAAATCAGCGTCCCGTCGAACTCACTTACCAGGATTTTCATAACATTCTCTAACTTTCTGTCACTAGCGACAAACTCCACACACTTATCATCGACCCTGACTATGATTGGAGTGTCGCCAATCATTTCCTTCGCAGTACAAATGCCCCATATCATGACAATGCTTGCACCTCACTTCTTAAGGACGCACTGACCATTCAGCATGTCCTTCGTTCCTCCGTCATTCCAAAGGCGGGGGATCGAATTCACATCACCCCACTACTGTCCTTGACCACATACTACATCTTGGCCCATAGGGAATTTAATGCCACTGACCTTATTATCCGGTACATCGAGCACCTCACCACTATTAGGGATCCAGGTCATCGTCGTCGTCCCAATCTAGCCTTAGGACATATCATTGCCTATGCCCTAGAAACCAAATATGACATGCAGTATCCCGCAGCTCCAAATGTCCCTCCTTCCTTCTTCACCAATAATTCCTTCCATGTCCTACACAGCACCCGACTACATCCGGAGCCCGCCCTGGATGTTGAGGAGGAAGAGGAAGAGGCTATTCTAGTTCCTGCTGCACCAGATGCACCTGCTCCCCTTCGCATTGCCTCTCCTTTTGACCAACTGGTGCAGCGCTTTGATCAGTGGGAGGCCAGATTCGACTCCTATATGGCGGCTCAAGAGCAGCGGCACGCTGAGGACCTCCAGTGCTTCACTGACTATGCTGCGCAGCATCAACAGCAGCATGACCAGGACATTGCCTGGATTGGAGCTCACTTTCAGGCCATTCATGGTTACTTCAACCCACCACCGCCACCTCCTCCTTCCGATCAGGATCCGCCTCAGTTCTAGTTTTCTATTTTATACTTATTTTCTTTTCTGTTTTGTACTTATGTTTCAGTGTTCTGTTTTACCCTCCTCCTTTTTGTGATGTCAAAAGGGGGAGTTAGTTGTAGTCATTTCTATTTTTGTTATGTGTTATGTTTCCTGTATTAGTTTGGTTGTTAAATGAAAATTTAGAAAAAAATTGTTTTTCGATATTCTAGTTATTTTTCAAGCTACTGTACAAATATTTGCTATCATCAAAAAGGGAGAGATTATTGCAAATCTGGTTTTGATGATGTCAAACATGTCTCTATTGTGTTTTGCTTGGCTAACCCATTTCAGGCACAAAAGATCACGAGCAACTCGAGCCGACTCAAGATCGGGTCCAAGTGTGTCTAAGTGTATTATTTTCTTTTTCTTGAGTCAATTGTAATGTAAATGATCCCCTAGCTAAGTAACCTTGCACACACACACTCAGGGGGAGAGCTTGAGTGAGTTAGAGTTTCTGTTCATTTTTTATTCAGATCGTCCTGGACGATATTCACATCATCCTGGACGATCCAGTAAAAATAGAAACCCTAATTAGGGTGACCAAGTTAAGAGGGCCTGATTAAGCAGATCGTCCTAGATGATATTTGGATTGTACGGGATGATATGCTCAAATCAGAAATTCTCAGCCGCCAGATCAAGTTAGGCAAGTTTTTATTTTTAGATATTTGGTCTGATCGTCCCGGATGATACGTGTATCATCCTGGACGATTCAATACAATCATGCCTAAATTAATCTGGTAATTAAGGAAAGCAATTTATATTTGATTGATTTGATCATACGTCCTGGACGATCGCAGTATCATCCTGGATGATCATGATCGTCTTGTGCATTTTAGCTGTACGACCCGAACTGTGTACAGGACGATTTGGGCACTTTTTGAACTAATCGTACATGATGATATCCTTATCGTCCAGGATGATCAAGTCATTTTTGGTCGTCCAACACAACTTTCTCTGGACGACCCGAACTGTCTTTTGGATGATATTTCTCAATTTACACTAATCATCCCGGACGATCGCAGGATCGTACGGGATGATATGAACAACTTTTTGAACTGATCGTCCAGAAGAGCTAGATCGTCTAGGCTGAATGTGCTGATTTTGAACTGATCGTACTGGATGATCTATAGATCGTCCTTGACGATCTTGGCCGACTAGTTGAGATTTAGGGCAATTTTTAAGCCCTCCTATAAAAGAACTTTTTCTTTCAACAAGAAAGATCTTTTGCCACTTTCCTTCCCAGAGAAACCCTAGAGAGAGAGAGAGTTTGGGAGAGAGAGAAAGGATCTTGTGAGGGGGAGTTAGTGAGGGATTCACTAAGGTTGCTCCAAGCACGAATTAGAGTCGTCTTCTCCACTCGTCATCTTTCGTCTAGTTGGTGTTCGTTGTGGGAGGATCGTTCGCAAGAAGATCCAGGGTTCTCTGCCCGCTTCAGGTGGAAGCAAAAGGAGTTCGAAGGTTCTCTGCCTGCTTCAGGAGGAAGCAAAAGGAGGTTAGGTTCTCTGCCTCACCTGGTGGTGGAAAGGAGGTTTTTGTACAGGCTTCTCCGTCTTGCTGTGGGAGCAAAAGGAGAGTCACTTTTTATTTAGTGCAATACCCAGAGGGGAGGCTCCGGGGAGTGGACGTAGGTCAAGTTGACCGAACCACTATAAAATCTGGTTTGCTTTTCTGATTCTGTTTTGTACTTTACTTTTCTGATATTAACTGCTTGGGTGAGTATCTGTGATTGATCTTTTCATTCTTGTTTACTTATTTCTGCTGCTAAGTATTGAAAAGATTTTTTCAGTTGCTAGTGAATTTTTTAAATAACCAATTCACCCCCCCTCTTGGTTAGCCTCGGGACTAGTTCACTAGGGTTTAACATCCCTATCAAACTTTCAATCCCAACCATAGTAATTTAAAGTGCAGAAAAATAAAATGCAGGAAAAAGTAAAGGAATAGAAGAACACCAAATTTTATAGTGGTTCTATCCAACTAGACCTACGTCCACTTACTGAAGACTCCTTCTTCAGGTATTTCATTAAACAATAATGACTCTCCTTTTGTCCCCACAGTAAGGCGAAGAAACGTTACAAACTCTCTTCCACCAATCCAGTGCGATAGAGAACCGACGCCTTTTACACTATCCAAATGATGGTAGCATAGCGCCACGTCCTTTTTCACCATCCTGGTGAAGGCAGAGAACTGTCATCCTTTTCATCCTTTTGGTGAAGGTAGAGAACCCTCATCTATTTTCACCCTCCTGGTGAAGGCAGAGAACCTTGACATCTTTTTTCACCCTCCTGATGAAGGCAAAGTACCCGATCTACTCTGAAAATCTTCTCTCTAGAGTCTTCAAAGAAGTAGGGCAGAAGTTTTAGGAAATAATAAGAGATCCTCACCTTTGGGCAACCTTATGAATTCCTCATAATTTCCTCTTTCAAGATCTCTCACTCTCCACTCCCAAACACTCTACCAAACACACTCTTCTTTTTCACTCTAAAGAGAAATTCATAACAGATTCATTGGTAGACAGTTTCTAGGATTTATTTTATAGAAACCTAAAGAAAAAACTATCCAAAAATTGAATTTCAAAGTCAAACAAAGTCAGATCATACAGTACAATCGTGGATCATCTATACGAACAGTTTAAAAATCTTGGGATGAACTGGTATAAACTTCATTTCGTATACTGTCAGTCGACTGTATGATTTTAGTTTGTCTGGATGAATAATACAAGCTCATATGGACGATGTTGTACGAACCAGATTTCATACACTGTTAAGAATTATATATAGTAATTCAGTACTAATTTTTTATTCATCAAAACATAAATATTTGGGTTATAAAAAATACCTTTTTTTTTTTTGGGGGGGGGGGGGGGGGGGGGGGTGGGAACCCACGGAGGGGCCTACGTGTTAATTGAAAAAAAAGATAGTAAGGACCTTATAGGGGACCTTCAACTCTCTTATGCTCAAAAGAGCTACAAACAAAAATCCAAAAAAATCCTACGAGCTGATGGTCCCCTATACTATAAGTTACAAAATCACCTAGTAACATTCTAGGGCTACTAGAGGAAAACACCCAAAAAAGAAAGACGAACAAATCACCAATGAGCGCAGTCTTTTTGCAAAATTTAAACAAAACCTCCACTAGAGTAACCTTCCCTTTAACCTGCATGAACAAGGGAAAATAAGAGAAAACTAAGCAAAGCAAACAAAAGATGTAACACAAAGGATAAATATTAGTTAAAATAAGGTTCCCAAGATAATTATCAAAAAAGTATATAGAGATACTCCCTTCAACATAAGTGATCAATAACCTGGAAATCATCAACCAATAGCTAATACAAAACATGGCCAACTAACAACAAAGGGATGAAATCCCTTTAAGAAAGGGAAACTCAGAACAGAGAGTAGGATCATCAAATAAAGGGCCATAATAGCAAAAGGCATTATCACATAAAGCAGCAGTTAACCTCAGGCAACCCAAAATAAAAACAACCCAACCAATCCTATCATAACCGACGGGGCAACAACATAACCGATAGAGCCCATAGTTAAAGGAGCAGACAAAATAGAAACAAAACCAGCTCCAGGAACCAGTAATATAACCATAACAATCCTAAGAAGGGGTGATGAAGCCAACACAGAAATCCAGTCCAAATGAGCTCAGGAAGATAATCCCGCCGCATCCATTATGATTAACACCCCAATGCCACTCAATTTTAAACCCGTACTCATCCATGTATAAAGAGATGCAACAAACATGAGTAAAAGTTAACAATTGCAGACAATAGGCCATAACAACTAAGATATCAGTAGAAATATACTTCCAAAATCCATAAAAAAGCCAGCAGATGTAAGTAGAAAGATAATAGCAACTGAAACTAACAAGAAAAAAATCCAACCAAAGGGGCCACCCTAAAGCCCAGCCTACAAGCAACCCCTAGTAATCTGAAACCCCCCAAAAATATAACCAGCTGGGCCAACCTGTCCAACACCCCCTAAACTGCAACCAGTACAACCAAACTTATATGAGGTTCCCTGGAATAGAAGAGCAACCAGAGGGGTTAAAATCAGGGTAATAATAAATCCAATCATTTCTTCTGCCCCAAGCAATAAAACATAGCATAGATAAAAGCCACAGACCAAAGCACCAATAAAAACCAAAGCCACGCTCAACAGAACAAAAAGAACCAAGCCAGGGAATGACATAACAAAAAAGCACCTAAACTCTAATATACGAATAAACCAACGAATAATAGAGAACTTAGTCCACATCCAAGCAGCATAACAACAGAATTGGCCATCCAAGCAAAACCAATTAGAATCATAATTGTCAACAGTAGCACAACCTAAGTGCCACTCCAGTCTAAACCTAAACCCAACAAAGCACAAAGAAATTTTGCCCAGAGACAGGAAACCAACCAGATAAGCCAAGCATAGGAAAATGAAACCAGCCAAACCCCACAAGAGGTAGAGAATATAGACGCATAAACCAAACACCCTGAGACTAGAAAAAACCACTACAGAGGGGAACCATGGAGCATCCACCAGCAAAACCCCCACAATACCAAGCTATGAGATACAGGAAACCAGCTCAAACCAGAAACCCCCATAAAGAATAACCCTAAGCCAAACAACCTGGGAATAGACGTGCAGCACAAGGGAGAAAAGTTAGAATTAAAACTAAAACAACCAAGGCAAGGTTTCTGGCCAAAAGATTATAACCTCGAGCATGCCAAGCATAAGGCAGCCCCCACACCAAAATTAAAAGGAATAACAGGCTCAAGCCAAAACCAAAAGCTAAATTCTAACATAGGGAAGACCAATTTTGTCTAATCTTAAAAGCCCCTTTAAGGGAGCAAGTAAGTTGGAGGAAAAAAAATCAGTAAGACCATCCAAATTATACCCAAAATTTGCAAGCCAATTAGCACAAGCATTCCCCTCCCTATGCACATCAGACATGGAGAAATTAACAAGGATTAACAACTGCTTAATTTCCCTAAAAAAATAAAAAAGATCTGGATTACACATAGTATCATCAATGTTATTTAAACAATGAATACTATAAATAGCATCACCTTCAATCCAAATGTTAGAAATGCCAAGAGATATGCATAATCTAAGACCATGAAGGATAGCCAAAAGCTCAGGAAAATTAATAGAAAATTTATGTAAAGGGCTCGCAAAAGCCATAATCACATTCCCATAACCATCCCTAGTAATCCCACCACAACTCGAGATGG
Organism: Dendrobium chrysotoxum; assembly: GCA_019925795.1. Lineage (NCBI taxonomy): Eukaryota > Viridiplantae > Streptophyta > Magnoliopsida > Asparagales > Orchidaceae > Dendrobium > Dendrobium chrysotoxum. The sequence continues at coordinate 51,442,154 of CM034308.1, forward strand.
AATCTTTGACAGCACCATCCGTATTCAGCTTATAGTTATTATTAGGGGGTTTGACCCAATAAACAATCCTAGGTTTGGTAGAAGGATGACCACCTTCCAATGTGAAACCCAAGTTAGACGCCACATAGAAATAATTCTTAAAATTCTTGACAGAGAGCAGATTAGTAGAAAAAAGTCTCAGAACTTTGTCTTTCACATTCTTAATAATCATATGATGGTTCATACCAATACCATTGAAAAGGGAATTATTTCTATCCTGCCATAAATACCACAAAATAAGAGAAGGAATACCATTTTCGATGTGAACTTTAGACTTAATAAACCAAGAGTTAAGCATAGCATTAATAAACAAATTAGCATTAAAATAATTTAATCTGAAAATATCATCAAAATACGTCCAAATTTTAACACCTATAGGACCTGAAAGAAAGACATGATGCATATTCTCCACCTGACAACAACATTAGCACTTGGAGGGTAAAATAAAACCTCTTTTAATTAAGTTATCATCAATAGGAATGAACTTATGCAAAATTCTCCAAATGAAAATAGCAATAGTGGAATGAATACTTTTATGCCAAATCATAAAAAAAAATATTAGTGACATCATTCTTAAATCTGAAGGCATGCCAAGCTTCCTTTAATCTAAAACCCCCATCTTTAGACAAATTACATAATAATAAATCATTAGAATCAGTGTTAAGAGGAAAGTTCAAAATTTGTTGAATAACAGACTCAGGAATAATATTAGCAGGTTTATCATAATCCCAACAGTTCTCAGTAATGACATAGTTCACCTTAACCATAGCAGTGGAAGTAGTATTAGTAATGGAATCAATAGATTGAGCTCCCAACCAATGATCTCGCCAAAATAAGATGCTACCACCACCAAGACCTCATCTAATGTGGGGCTCAACAACCAATTTAATATTGCAAAGTCTCTTCCACACTTTAGAATCACCTTTGTTATAACAACATATAGTCGGGTGCTTACCGACACAATACTTAGCATACATAAACTTAGCCCAAAGACTCACTTTAGCATAAAAGATGTACCACAACTTGAAGGAGAAAGCATAAGCCAAATCATACATATTATTACAACCCAAAGCACCCTCAGCCAAAACACCACAACACTTGTTCCAAGAAGACCAAATAATTTTAGAACTGTTGGCCCCCTTCCAAAAAATTTTATTAAAAAATTTATCAATTCTATTGCAGATCGCATGAGTAGGTTGAAGAGTTTGGAAGGTATAAATAGGATGGGATTAAAGCACACTTCGAATAAGAGTCAATCTACCCCCAAAACTCAAAAAATTAGAATCCTAGGACATAAGCTTATTATGCACAGAAGTGATCAAGTAATCAAAAGGAAAAGTTTTCTCCTACCTTTAAAAATAGGAACACCAAGGTACTTAATAGGCAAGTGAATTTGCACAAAACCAGTAAGGCCTTTGATAGCAGTAACACGATCATTAGGCACTCTGTTGGAAGCAATAAAACAACTCTTATGCTTGTTCAAAGAAAATCCACTAACATTTTTAAACACATGAAAGAAAACCATAAGCCTATCTATACAATTTAAAGAGGCATTAGTAAAAATCATAAAATCATCAGCAAAACATAAATGGGAAATAGGAAATCCACCCAAAGTTCTAAAATAAAAGCTAGGACGATTCTCAAAGAGGTTGGCAATACCTCTGGATAAGTACTCAGCAGCAATAATAAAAAGGGCAGGAGAGATGCGATCACCCTGTCTTAAGCCATGAGAGGATTTAAAAAAACCAGTGCTTTTGCCATTCACAATTATAGAGAAATAGGATCCTTCAATACAATTCCTGCTGAGACTAATGAAAACTGAATTAAAACCAAACAAATGCAAAATATTGTAAAGAAAATTCCAATCAATGTTGTCATAAGCCTTAAAGATATCTAATTTAAAAATGATGTTGCCACCTCTCACCCTAACATCAAGTTCATGAAAAAGCTCTTGGGCCAAAAGAATATTATCAGAAATAGCCTGACCCTTGACAAAATCCATTTGATAAGGAGGAATGGTTTTAGGGTTATTAAAAAAATACCTTAAGCTAAACTTCTTCCTAGTTAGGTTTTGATCTTATTGACCGCTAGTCTATTCTCTCTCTACTTTCTCTTTCCTAACATAACAAATGAATATATAGGGTGATCACTCAATTACTCAGTAAACCTTCTCAATGCTTTTTAAAGCATTAAATATTTATTTTTAAAGTAAATAATATAAGAATGAACACTAAGTATTATGATTTAATTTAAATAATGTGACTATTATATAATTTCTCTTTATAACATGTTTTCAATTAATTACTTAATCATAAATAGAAATAACATATCAGTGCTATATAGCCATTAGCTTTCTAACAAAAATAAATAAAGTATAAATTATTTTAACTTAATTAGTTCTTAAACATGTATTTATCAACAACATAAGCTTTCATTTCAATTATACTTAACTTTAAAGGAAATTACATGTATCAGTAATATGAGCTTTTTCTCAAATATGCACTTGACTTTAGGACATAATACATGATTTGCATGTAGTTATGCAATTCATTATTCATGCATATATCTCGATGCCAACTTATAACTCCACTTCCACTAATAATTCTCACATATGTTCAAGATAGATGGAAACTTTCCCGATTCTCCTTATAACTTCACTTTTCTATAACTCCACTTGATCATCTTATATCTATTAAAGTTATATGGAGTGAATATAAACATGCATGCACATGTAAGGGCCCTTATAACTTAACTTATACTTGATTATCTCTCACGTTCATTACATCCATTATATGAACATACATGGCATCCTATGCACATAAAAACATTAACATTTTTAACACATATAAATGACATTTATATACTATATAAATGTGTGGAAGTGACCCATGAATGATAATGTTAGTAATATATAGGGGTAGAACATATACATAATTTTAATAGTGACATTTGAGAAAATCATTTTTAGAGAACATTCATGTAACACTGACATTTTCATGGTACATTGTTCTACCTATTCTAACATGATTTTGAAAAGGATAATCAACTAAATTTCCACATTTGAATCATTCTGCATATTTTTGTGAATTTTTGGTATGCATATGAAAGTCTACTTGTGTTTCGAAGTGGGTCTTGGGGGTCTATGTGCAAGTTTTAAAAATTTGAAAAATTTTCCCTAGGGCGCTGCAGTGTTGGGTTAAGTGGCATCATAGCTTTGAGGTCTCTATCTTTTTGTAAATTTAATTTAAGGGTTATGAAACTAGGGGGTGGTGTTGTGGCTCAATGCTCACCCATAGGGAGTGTTGTGGCACATAGGATTGGGTGTCATAGTGCTAGGCCTAATTTTAATATTAAAATATCCTTTTCTACCCAATGAAAGTCATTTCATCCCTTAGAGGTAGCCGACTAGAGAGAGAGAGAGGGAGAGGAGAAATCTTAGAGAAAGAATATCAATTTTGGTTGACTTTGATCCATGTTCAGCTATCAATTTTAGTTATGCTACCTACCGTAAAGTATTCTATAAACTTTTGAAATGAGTATTTATCTTTATTTTAATTCAATGCAATGAATTATATGTTTATCTGCCTGAAATATGTGATTTTGAGGAGATTTGGTGTGTGTGGGGAAGTCTTATTTTGGTGCTAAAGGCACATGAAGATCTATTCCAGTGCTAAAGGCACATGAAGATTTGTTCAGGTGCCATATGTTGCAACTCAGGAATTAAGATTATGATTTTTGATGATAACAAAATATTATTTTTCTCATTTTATTATTTCTCCTAGCATACATTGGATATGTCTATGTATTTTTGTGTGTACTAATATTTTAGAGAAATCATATACTACTCCAAATTGTTAAAGACTTCAAAATAAGTTAGAATAAGATTTCATGTAATAGAGTCTGTACATCTCTATTTTTATTTCTTGAGTCTGAGCAAGTGTGATTGTAATTGGGTAACCGTGCACACACACACAGTGGGAGAGAGTTAAAACTTAAAATTTTAAAACTAATTATATTGTATAATATCAAATCATACTGTATGATTTGACATTACTTTCGTCCAAAATGCAGTTTCTCAAATCTGGGCTTGAAAATTTTGAACTATTTGTATTGTACAATGTCCATTCATACAGATGACTAATAGAGTAAATAATTAGATTCGTCCAAGATTATACTAAATGATGCCTTGATTTGTGAGCTGTTCATACTGTATGATGTTAGTTCATACAGACGACTGACAGTGTATGAAATAAGGTTCATATCAGATCGTACCAAGTGAACACCCTAATTTTTTGAACTATTCATATAGTACGATCTGAATTTGTACAGATGACTAATAAGATATAAAATTGAGTTTGTACCAAATCATACAAGATAAAGCTATGATTTTGAACTGTTTGTACAGTACGATCCACAGTTATACAGTACGATTGTAGGATAGTTCTCTTGTAATTTTTAGTTTTTGGATAGTTTTTCATGTATTTTCTATATAAGGAGTTTTAAAAACTGTCACTCAAGACCTTTGCTATGAATTTCTTTTGAGAGTGGCCATTGAGTGTGAGTATTTGGGAGAGATTATAAGAGTGAAGTGTGAGAGAAATCACAAGGTTACCCAAAGCGAGGATCTCTTTGTCTTCTTCAAGTTTTAGCCCATCTTCTCTAGAGGCTCTTGAGAGAAGATCTTCAACACTGTGTCTAGGTTCTCTACCTTCAGCAGGAGGGTGAAAAAGGATGATGATTCATTGCCTTCACCAGGAGGGTGGAAAAGGATGACAATTCTCTACATTTATTAGGAGGGTGAAAAAGGATGACGGTTCTCTACCGCATCGGGTTGGTGGAAGAGAGTTTGTAAAGGCTTCTCCGCCTTACTGTGGGGACAAAAGGAGAGTCACTTATGTTTAGTGTAATACCTAGAGAAGGATTTTCCAGGGAGTGGAAGTAGGTTACATTTGGACCAAACCACCATAAAATTTGGTGTTATTCTGTTCTCTTTAATTTTTTCGCATTTTTATTTTCGGCACTTTAAATTTTTGTGGTTAAAAAGTCCTTTGTGTTAATCATATCTATACAACTACATATTTTAAGATCAATGATTTAATTATCTAAAAGATCCAAAAAGGTTTTAAAAAATCTAAGAAATTTTTTTATAACCAATTCGCCCCCCTCTTGGTTAGCCTTGGGATAGTTCTATAAGGTCTAACAACCTAAACGAACTTTTAAGTGGTATCAGAGCCTATTTCAAAAGTTAAAGTTTAGACTACTTTTTGAAAAATGATCATGGCCACTTTTGAAAATCGAAATACTCCTGAAGGATACTTAATCACTAGACCACCTTTATTTAATAACATTCCATTTGATTTTTAAAAAAACTCAATCACTTGAATATCGCATATGGATATTAGTATAGGAAGGTTACACCAAACCTACTAGAGTTATTGATGGCGTTAGAAAAAAAACACCATTTACTAAATAGACATTATAAAAAAAAGAATTAGCACAGTTAAATGCCAAATGTTTAAACAGCTTTTTCTATGCTTTGAAATCTGAGGATTATATATATGTTTCTACTTGCAAAATTGGAAAAAGAATTTGGGATAAACTTTGCATAACTTATGAAGGAACAAATAAGGTAAAGCAATCTAGGTTGAATATTTTACTACATGACTATAAACTATTTCACATGAAATCAAATGAGTCAATTTTTGATATGTATACTAGGTTTACACAGATGGTTAGCTCATTACATGCTTTAGGTAGAGAACTCATAAATTCAAAAAAAAGTTAATAAAATATTACATTGTTTACCTACTTATGATGTAAAGATAACTACCATAATTGAGTCTAAAGATTTGAATGTATATTCTATTGACAATCTACTTGAATCACTAATTGCTTACGAGCAAGGAGTGAATCAAAGATAGATTGATGAAGGAGACAAGTAGAAAGAAAGAATATAGCTTTGAAAGTTGATGATTCAGAGAGTGATCAATCAATGCCTGAGGATGAAGAAAATATTGCACTTATGACTAGGCAATTCAAAAGTTTCCTTAAGAAAAGCAATGAAGATGTCAGTATTATAACTATGGGTCTCCGAGAAGACACAAACTCTACCGCCCCATGAGGGGAGATAGTATTTGGCCAATGGGAGGGCAGATTCGATCACGCATATGATTAACCATTGAGGATAGTGGCTCTCACCAGCACACCTCGATGGGTAATAATATATATGACCTTATCATCACAACAGGTTTCCCCCACCTGATACATTAGCTCAAGTGGGGTTTATTTGAAAGTGGGATTCGATTTCCCACGGGTGTAAGATCCTGTGGTTAATTACATCTCAAGCCGGGGCCTGAGAAAACTCTCGATTAAGGACTCTACATTATTCTTCACAAATTAGGATTGGCACATAGGGAGAAGACTAGGAAATCCTACCCAAATAAAAAGAAAGGTTCAACTAGGCTTAGTCAACATGCACGGCATAGATCAATATCCTGAGGGACTAAGGTAGTGAGAAGAAATTGGAGAAAACAAATAAATCACGCACTCGAAGCATCCATGAGAGAAGGATGGAGGCGGCGTCATCCGTGTGACGCGGATAGGTAGGGTTTATAGTCTCTGGATGATAGAAGACTGATCTACTGATGAGGTATATTATGAAACGATAGTAGCCTTGAATCCTAAATCTAATAGGTTTAGTGTTCTATGCACAACACCAACACCTGTGTCCTAGCTAATGCAATGTAAAATCTGGACTTACCCCGGCCTGGATTGGGGAGCCAGCTAACCACCTAATCGCTTCAAAACCATGAGTCCGATCATTTTTATAATAGATGGGTGGGTATGTTATAATTCTTAGAAATAGGGCTGACGTCTAGAGGATTTCCTAATTAGCCCCAGACTTATGTTAGGTGAATGCTCCTAGAACTAATGTAATTAAAATTTTGATTTAATTGATTTCTAATGCAATTCATGCTAGTTAAAGTATCCAAATCAGATATACACAAGATTTTAAAAGGGCTTATGAAAATAATTTTTTGAATTAGACTGGGCTTCCATAGGTCTGGCACCTCATCCTCATAGGTCAGATTATCCGGACTCTACCCGTAGGTGGGGAAGTGTCTTATAGAAGGAAAGAGAGAAATGCAATAATATGCATGTAACCCTGAATGATTCCGGCAGTTCCTTAGATCGTTAAGTTGCTAAATTGTTTAAACTTTAAAATTTTAGATATTAGTCACGAGTAAAAAATATTTTAGTCCTTAGAGAGCCTAACAAAATCCAGGCTAAAACAAAAGCGGCATGCAGATCGCCAATAAACTAAGAAAATCAAGCAACCATAAAGGCACACAATCATAAATAAAACACATCAAAATTATCCAAACTAATTAATAAATATCCATAGGCCAACTGCCCTTAATTATAAACCAGGGTCTGCAGAAAATAAAGTGGTCGGGCACCACTGCCAATAACCCGGATTTCTAATCCTAAAACAGGCGCAAGTTATTTTTGAGTGGGATACTTTGGATTTTCATCTTCTTGATCTCCTCTTCTGTGCACTCCTTGGACCTCAGCTTCCTTGAACTCCTTGGATCTCGGCTTCCTTGGACTCCTTGGGTAGTAGGATGATTCAAATTTGGATTTCCAAATAGAAAAAGACTATCCTCATATTGGGTGTCCTTTCCTCTTTGGAATCCAATCTTTGGATTCTTGTATCCCCATTCAAAATTAACTTTCAAAACTCAATACCAGATTGCAAATGATTACATTAAATGAAAGCAGTAAATTCTAGACTCTCCTGCACGGTTATCCTAATAGAAATCATCCCAAGCAATTCATATATTTCATCCCAAGCAGTTATGAGAAAAATAAAATGCTCATCACAGCCACACTTGGCCATGCTCTTAATTATTTGAGGGCTAAGCAGCTCTGGAGCACCTGAAGCAATTTATAATGATTTATTATTTTAGCCCTCATTTATTTAGGGGGGCTGAACAATTTCTAAAGCATCTACATAAAATAACGTTAGTATTTAAATCATGAATCCCCCCTTTATTGTGGCATGGTATGAGCATTTCTACCTGCAGAAGACATCATTAGCATCAACATCGATCCTAACCTATGGGTAGTCTATCGTGCGATCACATCAAATCCCAGAGTGCAATAAAAGTAAGCAAACACACCAACAGTTCAATCATAACATGTAGTGAAAACTCGGAAAAGCTCGGCACACAGTAGGGAAAGATAAACATCGGCCTATCCTAAGTCTAGAAGTGGTGCCCTATCAAACAATTCTTCAGTGTGTGTAGAGGTCTGTGTGGCTGGGATGGATCCTAAGTTAGGTGCTTAGTTACAATTGCCTAATGTCCCAGTTTGTTGTAGGTCTGAAAAGGGAGTTTTATTTAAAGTCAAAATATTAGTGAATTAAGATCCATTTTAGTTAATTTTATGTGTAGGTCAGTTTTAATACTTAGGGTAATGATATTTAGAGTTTAAATTGCGTTAGTGTTTTTTATGAGGTTCGGGGTCCACCTATACACTAGGCTAAGGGGTCCAAAATTGAATTTTTGATTAAGGGAGATTTGTGAACAGCTAATATTTTTATAAAATACTAGACCTTAACTCGAACAGTTAGACAGTTAGCATGCCCCATTTGGATTCTTCTATCCAAAGTTATGAATTTCTGAAGTTTTGGTCTTGTTTTGAACTAAGTTTGACCGGATTGTTGACTTTTTGATTTAAGTTAATTTCTGAAATCTTAATATTTTTAATAAATACTAGACCCTAATGTGAGTTGAATGCCTTTGAGTTTGTCCAATTTGGAGTTTTCTATAATTAGTTATGAATTTTCAAGGTTTGGGCCATTTAGTGAATTATCGAAATTACCTAATTAAAAGGCTGTTTTAGGGATTTGGATCCAAATCAGTTCCAAACTACTTGGAATCACCCCCAAAGGTCAGGAATGACCCAAAGAAGTGTTCCCAAGTGTTTGGGAAAATTTTAGAATTTTTAATTATTTTTAATTATTTAATCTAATTAAAAGGTAAATTTTAATCAAAATTACATTAAAGTTCAGAGTGAGGTTGAATCAAGGGGATTTTAATTTTCATAGATTAGAGACTAAATTTTGAAGAGTTTGATATATTATGGGTATTTTTTTGATTTAAAATAAATTTATTAGAATTTTTCAAATTTATCAGGTCCTAATTAAAGGATAAATTAGGGCTGATCAATTAATGTGTTTAATGAGTCCTAAAAATTCTTAGAAAATTCTGAGGGGTTTAGGATGTCACTAAGTTTTAGTGTTTAAAGTTTTATGGCAATTTGGGGTCTATCCTAGCTCCTAGAAATATTCTAAGTTCACTAGACGGTCCTTAATTGTTGTCCTTAGGGTGTCACTACGTTAAACAGGAATAAAGTGAAGTAACTAACCTTTAGGCATAACATTGAGGGTAAGTGCAGCAAACATAAACACACCAAACCATGTCCCTAGATCTAGGAGAGCCTAGGCTAAGTGCTTGTGCATCCTACACATGCAAGGACTACGGAACACTAAGTAAAGAAGCCTAATGAAGTGATTAGTGAATGATTGGGATACAATCATCCAATAATCCTTCTCCCACATGAATGCTATTCACATATATAGTCTAGGTTTAACATTCCATGTAATGGATCTCCCAAAATTAGGAATTTAGTGGTATATGTAATTTTAAAATACTTAAAATACATATGTGTATTAAGTATTTAAATATATAATTTTAAAAAAGGATAATTTGAAAGTGAGTTCATGTTGTATTCATGGGAGATCCACTGGCCACCACTAGGGGGTTTCAAAATAACTTTATATTCAAAAATATTTTTTAAGTTTTAAAATAATTAAATAACATTTAAATAATCAAGTAATTAGGTAACACAAAAAAAAATTAGACAAGATAGAATCAGATATAGAAAATATTTTTAAATTAAAATTCATATTTTTCTAAAAAATTCAAGGTATTATATGTCAAAATTCGATTTAAAATGAATTAGTTATGAATTTTAGAAGTTAAATGCATTTAAAAGTAATTTTAAAATAATTTAATTAGTTAATTTTTAAAATAATTATTAAATTTTATTAAAATTATTTTAAAAGGGTTTTATAATTTCTAAAGTAAATAAATAATAAATAACAATAAAAAAATAATAATGATAATAATAATGATAGTAATAATAATAAAATAAAAGAAAAGTTTTAAAGTAATAATAATAATAATAATGATAATAAAAAAAAATCATTTAAAATTAGAATAAAAATAACATTTTAAGAAATGATAATAATAATAATAATAATAAATTTAAATTTAAAATAATAATAATAGTATAGTGATCATTAAATTAATATTTAAAGAATAATAATAATAATAATAATAGAAATATAAAATAATAATAATAATAATATTTAAAAATAATGCCAAAAATAATGATAATAATAATAATAATAATAATATTAATATTAATATTAATAAAATATAATTTAAAAGTAATAATAATAATAATAATAATAATAAAATGATGTAAAAAAAAATAATAAGAATAATAAAAAAATATAATTAAAATAATAATAATAATAAAATATAATTTAAAAATAATAATAATAATAATAATTAAAATATGATTTGGAAATAATAATAATAATAGTATAAAAATAAAATATAATTTTAAAATTAACAATAACGATAATGATAAACTTTAAAATTAATAAAGTAATAATAATAATAATAATAATAATAATAATAATAAATTGTTAAAATAATAATAATAATAACAGAAATAATAAAATAATAATAATAATTAAAATAATCATAATAATAATAATAATAATAATAATAATAATAATAATAATAATAGTAATAATAATAATAATAATAATAAAAGAATAATAATAATAATAAAGAATAATATAAATAATAATTTTTTTTAGTAATTCATTAAATATTTCTGGATTTTTTTTATTTTTAAAACATTTAAAATACATTTTTTAAATAAATAATATTAAAAAAATAAACCGGCGGCGGCGGTGCGACGGCTGTCAGACAGGTGTCGTCCCGGGACTGGCTCCACGGTCCCGGGCAATGATTGGGAAGAGAGAGCGTCGGTCGGTATCTGAGTGGCTACGCAGCGGGACCGTATTCATTCCGCGGTCCACAGAAATGATTGCCGCCAGGGCAATCATTGCCGTAATGACTACGGTAATGATTACCGTGGAACGGCGCATCCACTTAGCCACGTTGGACGTGGCCTTTATCCGTTTGATCGCCCGTGGTTTAGAACTAACGGCTGTGATCAAGCCGGACGATAGTGGAACCGCAGGATCAGGATCCGCGGTTGCTCGAGACCTCGGAACGGACGGATCACAGCCTTTGATCCAGAAATCAACGGTCGAGAACCTGTCCCAGTGTACGACGACGCAACCCAAAACCCTAATGGGTTTTTGACGATTTCTCTCGATCGGGTGCACCAAACACGATGAAATTTTAAACGTATGATCTATGCATGAACAGAAATCATGTGGGATGATTTATATGGCCTAAGATTCAATGTATCAAGAGCTATTAAACTTGATGTGTTGTAACCTAGGTTTAGAGATTTCAAGAGATTATACCGTTAAAACCTTGGGATTTTTATTCGGTTGCACTTGTAGGCTGTCCTCATTTATTCCTCTAGCTGAAAGTACAATCAAACAGGGTCTGGATCGAGTGGATCGAAGCCTTGTATGTCTAGGGCTTAGGGTCGCCGGAAACTCGGCGGCGACAGCTTTGACTGGTGGTCTTCGGCTCGAAGGAGGTGGAGGGAGGTCGTGGGAGCACTCTCACCAAATATCAGAGTCTAAGGAAGTCTGGAGAGAGAGAAATCACAAAAAGCTCCTAAATAAGCCCTAATTTCTCCTATTTAAAGCCCCTAACCCTATCATGGACAGTTAGGATCAATCCTAGATCTAATTAGGAGGGCCAAAAACTTGAATTGGCCGTGGTTTGGGTCCTAGACTCAATAGGAATGGTTTTAATATATTAAGGGGCTCTTAATGGGCTAAATTTGATCCATTAAGACTTGGGTTGACCAAGTCATGGGTTGACTTGGTCAACCTAGTCAATTAGGGTCAAGGAAGCTTGGGTGGAGCCAGGAAGTGGGCCAAAATAGGCTGTGATCTAATTTAGACCAATTAAGGCCTTTTGGGTCAACCTAGATTGATCTATTCAACCTGGTTGACCCAGGACCCAGGTCTGGGGAAAAACAGGGTCAACAGTAACAAAGGTAAGGTTAATAAGAATCCAAAAGTTTCTAATGAAGCCATTTATTATTAATGTAGAAAGCCTGGACATATAAAGACTTAGTGCCTAAATCTCAAAGCTAATCCTAACAAGGAGAAAGTTAAGGAGAAAACTAACATTAGGAAGGGTAAGAAAAGAATGTAAAGAGCTTTCTGGGCTGACTCAGCTTTAGACTCTTCAAAAATAAAAGCAGAAGAGGAGGTCACAAACTTATACTTAATGACAGATAAACTTGATCATTCAGATCAAGAGGAGGTATGTGACATATCCTACGATGAATTATTTGAAGTCTTTGAGAAAATTCATAATACATATAGGAAACACAAAAGATTGCATGCGAACCTTAGTATTGAGTATTTGAAATTCCCAAAAAGAGCATAAAAATCTTAGAAAAGATCAGGCAGACATAGATAACAATTATATGGCCTTGCTAGATGAATTTGATGATTTGAACAAGAAGTATGAACTATTGAAAACATCCTATAGTGAGCCTAAAAATGATTTTAAAGTGTTTATGGGTGAATCTGATCAAAGGGAATGTGATTTAAAGATTGAAAATTCAATTTTGGAAAGTGTAAACTCATATCTTCAAATAAAATTGAAAGCTTTTTAGGAAAATAAGTTGCCTCCCACATTTAAATAATTTTACAATCCTAATCAAAAGCAAACAAGGTCAAAACCTAGGAAAAGATATTATCACTCATATATATTAGTAAACCCTTTTCCTGGAGTTAAATAATTTTCATGTGAAATGTTAGGGCATATTTCCCACACTTGCACTATTCATAGTAGAATACATTTAGTGTGGAGACCTAAGATGCATAAATCACAGCATATCAAACATACTTTAGGATTATCATTGCCAAGAGGTAAAGCCAAATTTATTTGGGTTCCCAAGTCCAACGTTTGATTATTTTATAAAAATTCTCTCATATAAGCCCTCGTGAGAGCATTTGATACCTGGATAGCAGATGTTCAAAACATATGACTGGAGATGCAAATTAATTTATTATGCTGGAAGCCAGGAATAGAGGCAGAGTGACACTTGGAGATAATACCACTAAGAGAGTGGTATGTTCAAGTATGATTGGTAAAATAAAGAATTTTCTGATTGAAAATATTTTATTGGTTGAAGGCTTAAAACATAACTTACTAAGTGTTAGTGAGTTTGTGATAAGGGTTTTAACATAAAATTTTTCCTATAAGCTACATTATAAGACAAAATGGAGTTGATGTGTTGTATGGAAATAGGATAAATAATGTATACATGCTTGATTTAAATTATATTAAATCTTCTAATTCTTTTTGTCTAAAAACTATTACTAATGAATCTTGGTTATGGCATAGAAGACTTTGACATGCAAGCATGAAAAATCTTAGGAAAATTACCCAAAAGAAATTGGTTAGAGGCATACCCAAATTAGACTTCACTAAGGATCACCTGTGTGATTCTTGTCAATTAGGAAAATAAATCAAGTCCTCCTTTCATTCAATTAAAGATCTTAGAGCTAGCAAACCCTTAGAAATTCTTCACATGGATCTTTTTGGACCCATTAGCACTGTAAGTCTAGGAGGGAAAGTTTTTGGGTATGTAATTGTTGATGATTATTTGAGATTCACCTAGATTAGACTGTTATCACATAAGAATAAATCATTTGATGAGTTTAAAAAATTTTTACTTGAATTCAGAAGAAGCTAGGTTATGAAATTCTTACAATTCATAGTGACTACGAGAGAAAATTTAAAAATGAAATATTTAAAATTTTCTGTAAAGAACAAGGAATATATCACAACTTTTGAGCTCCTAGGACCCCTCAACAGAATGGGGTTATGGAAAGAAAGAATAGAACTTTGATAGATGCCGCTAGAGCCATGTTGGCTGAATATTCACTTCCTAAATATTTTTTAGTTGAAGCGGTTAGTACAACTTATTATGTTCTGAATAGAGTGAACATTAGATCTAAGTTGAATAAGACACCCTATGAACTCCTTAAGGGTAGGACACCTAACCTCTCACATCTATATATCTTTGGATGTAAAGTGTTCATTCACAATAATGGCAAAACTCTTTTAAGTTAATTTGATCCTAAATCTGATGAGAGAATTTTTCTAGGATATTCAATTGTTGGCAAATCCTATAGAGTTTTTAATAAAAGGATATTGGTAGTAGAGGAGACCACTCATGTTATTTTTGATAAATCTGATATTTCTGGAGGATCTAAGTTGGAGGAAGAATATTTGAAGAAATTACTCAAGGAATTAAAAATATAAATCTTGAAGAAAGGGTTGGAATAGAAAATGCATTTCCTAGAGAATGGAAATATTCTAAAAGTTATCTTAAAGAACTAATTTTAGGAGACCCGAGTGAAGGTGTTTGAATTAGGCATGGACTAAACAAAGAAGTGAACCACTCAATATTTATTTCAATGATTGAACCCATTAATATAAATCAAGCACTTTCTGATGAATTTTGGATTCTAACTATGCAAGAAGAATTGAATCAATTTATTAGAAATGATATTTGGGAGTTGGTAGAAAGACCTAAAAATAAAAGTGTTGTTGGAACTAAGTGGGTTTTCAAAAATAAAATAAATGATTCAGGTGTAATGGTTAGAAATAAGGAAAGATTGGTGGCCAAGGGGTACAATTAAATAGAAGGAATTGATTTTGAGGAGACTTTTATCCCTGTAGCCAGACTTGAAGCAATAAGGGTGCTTCTAGCCTTTGCTTGTTTTAAAGGATTTAAATGATTTCAAATGGATGTTAAAAGTGCCTTTCTTAATGGGGTGATAAAAGAGGATGTTTATGTTGAGCAACCTCCAAGTTTTGAAAGTTCACAATTACCTAATCGTGTGTTTAAATTGAAAAAGGTATTGTATGGACTAAAATTGGCACTTAGGGCATGGTTTGAAAGATTAAACATATTCCTACTAGAAAGATCTTTTATTAAAAGGAGTGTGGACACCACTCTCATCATAAAAAGAGTAGGAGTTGAAATGCTTATTATACAAATTTATTTCAATGATATATTATTTGGATCCACTGATAAAAATCTTTGTGATGATTCTAAAAAAATGAGTTTGATGAGAGATTTGAGTTACTTTCTTAGTTTTAGCATAAAGCAGAAATAGGATGACACTTTTCTTAGTCAGTCAAAATATATTAAAGATATCCTTAGAAAGTATGAAATGGATAAGGCTAAACCAATAAGCACTCCCATGAGTTTCGCAGTTCAGTTAGATAAGGACTCTAAAGACAAATCTATTGATCAAAAGAAATTTTGAGGGATAATTGGATCTTTACTTTACTTAATTGCTAGCAAACTTAATATAATATTTAGTGTTTTTCTATGTGCAAGATTTCAATCTAATCCAAAAGAATCCCATTTGACTGCTGTTAAAAGAATTCTGAGATATCTTTTAGGAACGTAAAACTTAAAGATTTGGTATCCTAGGCATAACACTTATTTTTAAATAATTGGATATTCGTATTGTAATTTTGCAGGGTATAGGGTTGATAGAAAAGTACTTTTTGAACTAATCAATTTATAGGAAACTCTTTAGTTTCCTAGTCTAACAGAAAACAGAATTAATAGCCCTTTCTACTACTGAAGCAGAATATATAGCCTTCGAAAGTTATGTGGTACAGGTTCTTTGGTTAAAACAATAACTTATGGATTTAGATTTTTTTAATTGGCACTATTCCAATCTTTTGTGATAATACAAGTGCTATTTATATTTTAAAGAATCTAATTCAACACTCAAAGAACAAGCATATAGACATAAGACATCATTTCATTAGGGACCATGACACTAAAGGAGAAATTGAGCTACATCATATAGCTACTGAAAATCAACTTGCAGATATTTTCACAAAACCACTGGCTTTTGAAACTTTCAGCGCCTTAAGAACTAGATTAGGAGTTATTGATATTCATACTTGACAATTGTAATTCTGCAAATTGAAATTGTTGTGTATGTATTTTAGGTTTATGATTGTGTTTTATTCTTTGTTTGTAGTTTATTTTATTTAAATTTTTCTCTATTTTTGGGTGTTTTTTCTTTTCATTTTTATTTTGCTTATTTTGTTTTTGTGTTATGTAGATCTTGTTTGATTTATATTTGAAAAGTATCATGATCATTATGTACAAATCAAAAATTTCATCTCTAATCGTACTATACGAACCCATTTTGTACTATACGATACTTCCAGATTTTACATGATTTCTTTCTGAGTAGAATGGATAAAAATTTCATGATATGTTTGTGATCATACAGTGCAAACACATCATTGTCATTATGAACCTTAATTAAATCGTTTGTATGAAAATGGCGGGAATTTCGAGAATGAATTTATTATATTCAGGGCGGCAATTTCCAAAAATCATCACGGATGAACACATCATCATCTGGATGATTGTGTTATTAGTTATCCTGTGGATGAATTGAAATGGTTGGTTCAATTATTGGTAAATCATCCTGTACGAACACCTGTTTGTCTGTATGATAAGGTTTGGTCAGAATTTGTATGAAACAACTCATCATAAAGGCAACTTTATGAAAAAATGTTCCATAGCAATAACTGTTCTTGACCATTTTTGATCGTATGTAAAAATTCAAGTTCGTACTGTACGAACTTTTAGATCATACGTATGAATGCAAAATCATACTGTACGATCAAGTCCGATTTCTATAAATTAAAAGCCTTTCTTTAAATTTTCTTCACAATCCATCCCACATTCACTCTCTTTCAATCCTTGTGCTCAACCTTCTCAAATGGCAAGTTGTAGCAAAAGATCATGCCCCACTTTGACTCTACACATTTTTCCTTCATTCTCACCTTAATTTATGCATTTCACTCTGACACCTTTTACTATTTTCTTGCAAATTTGAGAATGAGAGAAAATCATACAATAATGTCCTCTAACATTTTCAAATAAAGAGTCAAAATCACTATAAAAGATTTGGGAACACTTATGCATCTCAAACCTGAGGGAGTTAGGGCATAATTGATGATTTCTAGAAGAGATTTTGATTTGTCTGAAGTAAATCAAACTCTTAGGGGTATTTCTTCAATTCAACATTTACCCCTAGTGCACACTCTGAATCAATATGCTAGGATCATCTAGCATGCCTTAAGAATATCTATTATTCCTAAAGCTAGTGATCGAATCAATATCACCCCTTTGCTCTCTATTATTACATATTATATAATGTCAAACACTCCTTCTGATGAAGCCCAGTTGATTCTAGACTACATCAATAATCTGACTAATATTAGACTTCTAGCCACTAGAAGAAAGAAGAATGTGGCTTTAAGACAATTGACTGCATACATTCTAGAGAAAAAGTACAATCTTATTTATCCCGATCCTCCAAATAATCCGCCTTATTATTTTATCGATGCTTCATTTTGTTTTCTTTCCCACCGGGATCAAGGGGATGAGGGAGAAGAATTTGGTGAAGAAGGTGGACTTGCACCAGCTCCTGCACCTACTCCTGGATCTGAGCATCATTTCTATCATGAAATTGTCCAAAGATTTTGTCGTCTGGAGTCTCATTTTGATCAATAATTTGATCATATTGAAAATCATTTGGATCAGTAGGATTTTAGATACAATGAAGATATGGGCTGGGTTAGAGGATAATTTGATTCACTCAACACTCAAGTAGCTACCATCAATAGCTACTTTACTCAATTCTATCCTCCACAACCTCCTCCAGATCAGGATCCCCCGGAGTATTAAATTATTTGTTGTTATTGTAAATGTTGATCTTTTTAGTTTTTAAATGATGTTGCATTTAGTTGTTTTTTGTTATTGATCTGTTGTATTCATTTTCTGTGTGAATCTATGTTTTTTTTTAAGAATGTTCTTAATGTATGTTCTATGGAAGAGTGTATGTTCTTAATGTATGTTCTATTCGCTAATCTTAAAATGTTGATCTAAGGGATAAAAATTTTTGTTTTTGCATTACAATATTATTTCCTTAGAATTTTTTTTACTCAAAATTTAAATTAAATTATAAATTAGAATTAGATAAGAAGATCATTTTCATGTTCTAATAGATCCTTATCTTATAGTTATAATTGTTGCAAAGAGAGTGACTTATTTTTTATTTTCTTATTCAATGTGCTGATTTTATTCTTATAAAATGGGTTTTATTTTGTGGCTTAATCTTCCTTATATGAGAAAGTTCTTTCTTTTGTCTGGAAGATAATCAAACAGGCTAAGATTTGCTGATTTAAGTTGTGGAAAGAACAAAATATCAAAAGATGCAAAAGTAAGCCAAATTTGAAATGAGGCACAAAATTAGCCCAACATGAAAAAATGCACAATGTTCGCCAAATAAAGTTCAATATTAAATGATGCGCAATGCTTGCCAAGAAAAATTCTCAATTCTTATTGATAAAGAGGCATAAAATGAGCCCACACTATATTTAGTTCTTTTCTCTACATCTCTAATTCTTAGAAAAATCTATGCATTAAACGATAATTTCAACTAACTATTCTATTTGATAAATCTACTTTCTAGAGCGAACGTTGAACCTGATCAACTATTCTTATCTTATTTGTTCTTTAATTTAAACTATGAGTTTTTGCATCAAGAATTTATTTTTGTGTTTGCAAAATATTAATATTTTTTTCCCATTATCAACATTTAGATTTGTCCATAGTTTCTTTCATTGTTTTGGGATTTCTATATTTCTTATTTCTATTTTCACCTCTCCTTTTTGCTGATGTCAAAAGGGGGAGGTAGTTTAATGTAATTTAATGTTTGTTTGAATTTAAATGTTCTTTTTGGATTTACATTTGTGTTTGTGTCTTCTATACTTATGTTTGTGTCTTTCGTACGTCTATATTGTTTGTGTTTGTTCTTCTATACTATTTATACTGTTTGTGTTGTAGTTTTATGTGTTTTTCATAAAAATCAAATATATAAATAAAAATCATTATCCCCATATTTTTTATTTTATCATTCATTGAGGGGGACCTTAGGAGAAAAGAAAGTTAAATTATAATTCAAGTAATAATTATTTTTGTAATTATAAAAAATGGGGAAATTGTTGCAACTCAAGAATTAAGGTTGTGATTTTTGATGATAACAAAATATTATTTTTCTCATTTTATTATTTCTACTAGTATATATTGGATATGTCTAGGTGTTTTTGTGTGTACCAACATTTCATGAAAATCACATACTACTCCAGATTGCTGAAGACTTCAAGATAAGCTAGAATAGGATTTCATCTGATAGAGTTTATACATCTCTATTTTTTATTTCTTCAATCTAAGCAAGTGTGATTATAATTGGATAATTGTGCACACACACAGGGGGAGAGAGTTAAAACTTAAACTTTTAAAACTAATCATACGATACAATATCCAATCGTACTATACGATTTGACATTGAGTCCTCTATAATGCAGTTTCTCAAATCTGGGCTTGAAATTTTTAAACTATTCATAGTGTATGATGTCTATTCATATAGACAACTAATAGAGTATGAAATTGGGTTCATCCAAGATTAAACTAAATGAAGTCCTAATTTATGAACTGTTTATACTGTGATGTCAGTTTGTACAGACGATTGATAGTGTACATAATAAGGTTTGTATCAAATCGTACCAAATGAATACCCTAATTTTTTAAACTATTAATATAGTACGATCTGAATTCATACAGATGATTAATAAAGTATGAAATTGAGTTTGTACTAGATCATACCAGACGAAGCCCTTATTTTGAACTATTCATACAATATGATCCAAGATCATACCGTACGATTGTAGGGCAGTTCTCTTATAATTTTCAATTTTTGGACAATTTTTCATGCGTTTTCTATATAAGGAATCATAAAAACTATCACTCAAGACCTTCTTTGTGAATTTCTCTTGAGAGTGGCCATTACGTGTGAGTATTTGGGAGAGATTATAAGAGTGAAGTCTGAGAGATCAAGTAGGGGGAGTTGTGAGGAATTTATAAGGTTCCACAAAGCGAGGATCTCTTTGTCTTCTTCAAGTTTCTGCCCATCTTCTCTGGAGGCTCTTGAGAGAAGATCTTCAACATTGTGTCTAGGTTCTCTACTTTCACCAGGAGGTGTTGAAATCCAGGATCCCGAGCACTTAATTTTGATGGTGACAACTAATACTTTCTGAGTACATATAGACTTCCGTTTGATTACAAATGTTTAATCTTTGTATATGAGGACTAACATTTCAGGTCAGATGCACACTGCTAAAGATTGCTGGAGACTCAAATTGGGTAGAATAGGATGTTGAAGAGTCTGTAATTTTTATTTCTTTAATTTTTCTTTTTGAGTCTGCCACAGAAGCATGCATGTGAAAGGAGCAACAATGCACACACACAGGGGGAGATTTTTTCTTTTAAAATGATTAATTTTTTAAAACACATCGTACTGTACGATCATTGATCGTACTGTACGGTTAATTAAAATACTCAGGCTAACGGCTAATTTTCAAATGTTTATGTTTACAAACTTATCGTACTGTACGATACATATCGTACTGTACGATAATATGTAATTGTGAAACCCTAGCCGCCAGAATAAGTTTGGTAAGTTTTCAAATTTGATTTTCTGAACTGATCGTACTGTACGATACTATTCGTACTGTACGATTAATTAAAACTTGCCAAAATTATCTCCCTAATCAGGAAATAAACGTTGGTTTCTAATTAATATGTCGATCGTACTGTACGATCGTATATCGTACTGTACGACTGACAGAGACGATTTCATTCGTCCCAGAGATCGTACCAGACGAAACCAAGGTTTTATATTCTGTTCGTCCTGGACGATATTCGTATCGTACAGAACGATATCAAGAAATGAACTGATCGTACTGTACGACTGGTGGAGTGCTGGACGATTGACAGAGATGATTTTCTTCGTCCCAGCGATCGTACCAGACGATCCCAAGAAATTTTGAACTGATCGTACCGGACGATAGTACTATCGTACAGGACGATATCATGAAAAACACTATTCGTACTGTACGATTAAATGAGTGCTGGACGACTGACAGAGACGAGTTCTTTCGTCCCGAGGTTCGTCCCACAGGTCGTCCCGTACGAACAGTACGAATCAATAGTATCGTACTGTACGATATACATATCGTACTGTACGATATGAATAAAATTTGATACCTGTTCGTCTGCACTCGTACTGGACGGAGCTGTAATTGAACTGATCGTACTGTACGATTATAAATCGTACTGTACGAACAGAAACGCAAAAGTTGAATTTTTTAGGGTTTTCTGAAGCCTGATATAAAAAACAACTTATTATTTTTCTAGGGGGGTTGTTGATCAATCCTTTGCTGTGAGAAGCTTAGAGGAAGAAGGAGATTCGTAGAGAGAAGTTTTTTTGGAGAGATCTAGGCCTTGAGAGAGGAAGGTGAAGGTGAGCTTGAGCGTGAGGGAGAAGTAGTGTGAGGGGATCACACGGTAGCTCCAAGCTAGCTGCATGCTTTGCTCCTCTTGTGGCTTTGGAAGCTTCAAGAACGTTCTCGAGGGAAGAGTCACTTCAAGATCAACATCGCCAAGGTACTCTGCCATCTCCAGGAGGGAGAAAAAGGAGAAGGTCCGCTGCCGTCACCAGGAGGGTGACATAGCGTTTGGTATTCCGCCGCACCGAGGGAGGTGAAAGTGAGTATTGTAAAGGCTTCTCCGCCTTGCTGTGGGGGCAAAAGGAGAGTCAACTTTCATTAGTGCAAATCCCGGAGTAGAGGACTCCGGGGAGTGGACGTAGGTCAAGTGACCGAACCACTATAAAAATCTCTGGTGTGTTTTTTCCTGTTTACCGTACTTTACTTTTCATGCTTTAAATTTGTGCGTTCTAATTGCTTGGTGAAAAATCGGTATTTAAATATTGTAGTGTAAAATCCAAAATTGAACTGTCAATTTCGTAGTTGTGAACGTTGTATTTGCTTCCGCACGTTAGTCGTTAAATTATATTTTGAAAATACAAAAAAAATTAGAACTCTTGTGTAGGGTTAAATTTTTAAAATACCAATTCACCCCCCCTCTTGGCGCATCTCGTACTTTCAGGAGGGTGAAAAAGGATGACAGTTCTCTACCTTTACCAGAAGGGTGAAAAAGATAACGATTCTCTACCTTCACCAGGAGGGTGAAAAAGGACGACTATTCTCTGCTGCATCGAGTTAGTGGAAGAGAGTTTGTAAAGGCTTCTCTGCCTTGCTGTGGGGGCAAAAGGAGAGTCACATGTGTTTAGTGCAATACCTAGATAAGGAGTCTTCAGGGAGTAGACGTAGGTCAAGTTTGAACCAAATAACTATAAAATTTGGTGTTCTTTTATTTTTTTGTATTTTTATTTTCTGTATTTTAAATTTTTGTGGTTGAAAAATCCTTTGTATTAAGCATATCTAGACAACATCATATTCTAAGATCAATAATTTAATTATTTAAAAGATCCAAAAAAGTTTTTAAAAATTTAAGAAATTTTTTTATAACCAATTCACCCCCCCCTCCCCTTCTTGGTTAGCCTTGGGATAGTTCTATAAGGTCTAACAACCTACACAAACTTTCAATATATATATATATATATATATATATATATATATATATTGTCACAACTCAACTCGATAAGATCCACTATCAAAAAATGTCCTATTATAAATCTGGATACATGTACTATATTTTTTTATGATAACAAACATTATTATCTTTATATTGCTATCACTGTATGTTTATTTTTGGTTTCCCTACCAACTAACTATTTCAGGTCCTCAAAGATCACTTGCAAAACAAATCAGCTCAAGGTCAGGTCTGCCTAAAAATTCATTTCAATGTAATTTCTCCCTTTCTTGAGTCAAATATAATGTGATGGATCCGCAAGCTAAGTAATCTTGCACACACACACTCAGGGGGAGAAATTTGGTGAGTTTGAGAGTTCTTCTATTTTTGATCATATCGTATAAGATGATTCAAAATCATCCTAGATGATTAGTTCAGAACAAAAACCCTAATTAGGGTATCCTTGATAATTAAGTTTACTTAACTAATCATGTTCGATGATTTTGTATCATACATGACGATTAGTAACAAATGTAGAAATCAGCTGCCAATCACATTTTAGGTAATATTTTATTTTTTATATTTTGAACTAATCGTACAGGATGATCCTCATCATCCTGGATGATTCATGATAATCATGCCTAAAATAATCCTGTGATTAGGGATTTAAGTATGGTTAGATTGAACGATCATATTATACAGGATGATTCATGATTTTTCTTCTGAATGATTTATCAGGATAATATTCGATAATTTGAACTAATCATACTGGACAATCGAAAGATCATCCAGGATGATAAGTACATTTATTCTAATCAGCCTGGATGTTTGGAATGATTTCTCAGGATGATATACTTTAATTTGAACTAATCATACAGGACGATCGCAAGATCATTCGGTATGATAAGTATATTTGTTCTAATCGGCCTGGACATCCCGAATGACTACTTAGGATGATATGCTTTAATTTGAACTAATCATACAATCGTACAGGATGATCACAAAATTATCCTGGATAATAAGTACATAATTTTTGTTCTGATCATACAGGCAACACAGATCGTCCTACCTCGATGAGCTGATTTACACTGATCGTATAGGATGATACAAATATCATCCTGGATGATATTATTAGCAAATTGAAATTAGGGAACATTTTGAAGGTTCTCTATTTAAGCTCTCTAATTATCTCTTTAGACAATCTCCTTTGCTGTTGAGTCCAATCCAAAGAGAGCTTAAAATAGGAGGAGAGTTTGGAGAGAGAGAGAGAGAGAGAGGGAGAATATTGTGAGGGGGAGTTTATATGTGGATCCATAAAGGTTGATCCTAGCAAGGATTTGATCATCTTCTTCCTTCTTTATCCTTGGTTCCTCGGTGGCTCTGAGGAGATGATCATCAGCATAAGATCAAGCTTCTCTGCCTACTCCAGGAGGGAGTAAAAGGATTGTCAGGTTCTCTGCCTACTCCAGGAGGGAGTAAAAGGATTTTTGTGGTTCTCTGCCAACTTCAGGTGAGAGTAAAAGGATTCTAGGTTCTCTACCTCACTGGGTTGGTGAAAAAGATTTTATATGGGCTTCACCGCCTTGCTGGGGTGCGCCGGGGGGGGGGGGGGGGGGGGGGGGGGGGGAGGAGAGACACTAACTGAGTAGTGCAATACATGAAACGGGAGGTTTTGGGAGTCAACGTAGGTCAAATTTGACCGAGCTACTATAAATCTGCTGTATTCTTTCTACTTATTTTTTCATATTTATTTTTGCTTATTTTTGTGATATGATATGTGATTAAAATTTCTGATTTTGATTATCTTCTTTCGCTTAAACTATTTGTGTTTAAAATTTTCAAAAAGATTTTTTGTTTTTTTGATTAAAGAATTTTTAAAATATCAATTCACCCCCCTTTTGGTTAGCCTCGGGCTAGTTCTATAGGGTTTAACACCCCTCACAAACTTTCAAGTGGTATCAAAGCAGGATTCATACAATCAAATTTTGGAAAACTTTTGAATTTTGATCCATGGCTAACTTTGGAAATCTTACTACTACAGAAGGTTATTTAATACACGACCACCTTTATTTGATAATATTTCTTTTAATTTTTGGAAAACTCATATGTCCACCTTTTTACAATCGATCGATTATCACATGTGGATGCTTATTAGAGAAGGATATTCTTCACCTTATAGGCTTGTAAACAGTGTTAAAATTGAACTTCCTTTTGCTGAATGGACAACTGATGATAGAGATTTCACTGAATTGAATGCTAAATATTTAAAATGCTTCTTTGTGCATTAAAATCTGAAGATTATATGAGTGTTTCAACATGTGCTACTGGGAAAAAAATTTGGGATAGATTATGCATTACATATGAAGAAATGAATAAGGTTAAACAATCTAGATTGAACATTCTTTTGCATGATTATAAACTCTTTCGCATGAAACCAAATTAATCAATTTCTGAGATGTACACTAGATTTACACAGATTGTTACCTCTTTACATGCCTTAGGAAAAAAAACTCACTAATTATGAACAAGTGAACAAGATTTTGCGATGTTTACCTTCTTCCTTTGATGCAAAAATTACTTTCATTACTAAATCTAATAATCTGAATACTTATTCAATTAATAACTTACTTGGATCACTAATTGCTTATGGGCAAGGAGTGAACTAAAGGCAGCTTGATGCATGTGAGAAGAAAAAGGAGAAAACTATCGCCTTGAAGGCTAATGATTCCGACTCTAGCTCTTTTAGTTCTGATGATGATGACATGACCTTAATCATAAGGCAATTTAAGAGCTTCTTGAGGAAGAAACAAAAGAATCATCAGAAGTGGAATAAAGGTAAGAATAATAAGCATTCTAAAGTTTCTTCTGATGTTATCTATTTTGAATGTAGGAAGCCAGGGCACCTGAAGTCGGATTGCCCAACTCTGAAAGCTCAACCAAGCAAGGATAAAGTTGAAGAAAAGCCAAAGTTTAGGAAGGATAAGAAAAAGATCCAAAAGGCTTTCTAGGCTAACTCAGCATCAATCTCCTCTGAAATTGAAGTAGAAGAAGAGATTATAAATATATGCTAAATGGCTGATGATCTTGGTCACTCTGACTAAGAGGAGGTATGCGAGTTACGTATGATCAATTATTTAAAGTTTTTGAAAGAATCGATTCTTCATATAGGAAACTCAAGAAAGCTCATGCAAGCTTGAAAATTGAATTTTTAAATCTACAGAAAGAGCCTGAAATTTTAATGATAAATCATTCAACTATGGATAGCAATCACATGGCTTTACTAGATAAACTTGATTCTTTAAACAAAAATCATCTTGAATTAACTACTAAGCATGATTCCTTAAAAATATTGCATGCTGATTTAGAAAAGGCTTTCAAAAAACTTGGCGCCATGGCATGTGATTTAGATAGTAGTGAGCTTGCATTGAAATAGTAAGTGGTAAGCTATGAAAAGGCAAATGTGTTTCTAAGAGAAAAAATCATTATATTAGAACAAAATGAAACTCCACCTGCACTTATAGGGTTTTATAAAACATCATTAAAGCATGCATCATTCAAATCTAGGAAGAGGCACTATAACCCAAATAGATTAGTAAATCATTTTCCTAGTGTTAGATATTTTTCTTGTGGCATGCTAGGACATATCTCCCACACTTGCACCATTCATCATAGAACACATTTAGTGTAGAGACCAAAATTATAAAATTTATAGCATAACATGCATGCATCACATTCTTCTTTTCATGACAAGGGACTCAAATCTATTTGGGTTCCTAAATCTGACATTTGATGATTTTGTAGGGATGCTCTCACAAAAGGTCTCGTGAGAGTATGTAGTACCTGGACAACGGATGTTCAAGGAATATGACTGAAGATACAAATCAATTCATTTTGCTAGAGGCCAGGGCATGTGGCAAGGTAACACTTAGAGACAACACCACCAGGAGAGTGATTGGATCAGGTATAATTAGTGATTCAAAAAATTTTATCATTGATAATATTTGGCTTGTAGATGGACTGAAACACAATCTACTCAGCATCAGTTAGCTTTGTGATAAAGGCTTCAGCATAAAATTTTTGCCAACTTGCTACATTATATGCTTAAATGACAAAATTATTTTGTAGGGAAAAAGGATCAACAATGTTTACATAATGGATCTAAATTATTTTAAAGATGATATTGCTATTTCCTTAAAATTATTTGCTAATAAATTATGGCTGTGGCATATGAGATTGTGTCATACAAGCAGGAAAAGCCTTAGGAAAATCACCCAAAAAGACTTAGTGAGAGGTGTCCCCAAACTAGAGTTTACTAAGTACCACCTGTGTGATGCCTGTTAGTTAGAAAAGCAAGTCAAATCCTCCTTCCACTCAATAAAAAACATAAAAATTAGAAAACCCTTTGAAGACTTCACATGGATCTCTTTGGACTTGTCAGCACTTCAAGCTTAGTGAAAGTTCGTTAGGGATGTTAAGCCCTTGTGAACTAGTCCCAAGGCTAACCAAGAGGGGGGGGGGGGGGGGGGGAATTGGTTATTTTAAAAATTCATGAGCAAAAATGATTTAGAAAAAACTTTTTGAATATTTTAAAATAATTACAGATTTACGATGATGTGTAGATGTTTAACAATAACAGAGTAATAATTACAATCACATGATCATCAATAGAAAAATAAATGTAGAGATAATTAGAAAGAACACACCAAATTTTATAGTAGTTCGGTCAACTTTGTTGCGACTCGAACTCACGAGTTTATATTTTTGATGATAACAAACATTATGGCTCACATATTTATGTTTCATTTTATACTTATTTTGTGTGTACTAAAATTTTAGGGAAATCATACTCTAGACTGCTAAAGACTTTAAGATAGAAATAGATTGGATTAGGGATTATAGTATTTGAAGTCTGTATTTTTATTTTTCTTGAGTTTGAGAGAGTGTAAATTTAAATTGGATAACCATGCACACACACACTGGGGGAGTAAATTCAAGAACTAATTGTACTGTACGATTACCCATCGTACTGGATGATTAGTACGTTTGTACCTCCAGAATAGAGTTTACTAAATTAGGACTGGAATTTTTTTTAAGTACATTTTGTACTGTATGAAATGGGTTTGTCCTAGATAATCAGAGTATGAAATGAGGTTTGTACATGATCGTACCAGACGAATGAGTTCATTTTTTGAATTGATCATACTGTATGATGTCGGTTCATACAAACGATGATCAGAGTACGAAATGGAGTTCGTACTAGTTCATACAAATGAAATTTGCACTGTTCATACTGTACGATATAATTTTCATATGGATGAATTTGAACTGTTCGTATGGTACTATACGTTCATACGGGCGGATCATACGGGACGATATGAATTCGTACGGATGACTGAATTGAGTTCATACAAGTTCGTATGGGACACTATGCGTTCATATGGAAATAATCATACAGGTACACTATTTATTCTTACGGGGATGCTATTCATTCATATGTGGACACTATTCATTCATATGGGATGATATGCATTTATACAGTATAATCATAGGACAATTTTCTCATAATTTTTAGTTTTTGGACGGTTCTTCATGTATTTTCTATATAAGAAGTCCTAAAAACTATCACTAAACACCTCTGTTGCTTATCTCTCTTAAGAGTGGCCATTGAGTGTGAGTGTTTGGGAGAGATTGTGAGAGTGGAGTGTGAGAGATCTAGTGAGGGGGAGTTGTGAGGGTTTCACAAGGTTTTCCAAAGCGATGATCTTTTTGTCTTCTTTAAGTTTCTACCCATCTCCTCTGGAGGCTCTTTAGGGAAGATTTTTAGCATTGTGTCTAGGTTCTCTGCCTACACTAGGAGGGTGAAAAAGGATGACTAGGTTTTTTTCCTTCACCAGGAGGGTGAAAAAGGATGACGGTTCTCTGTCTTCACCAGGAGGGTGAAAAAGGATGACGGGTTCTCTGCCTTTACAAGGAGAGTGAAAAAGGATGACGGGTTCTCTGCCTTCACTAGGGAGGGTGAAAAAGGATGATTATTCTCTGCTATACTGGGTTGGTGGGAGAGAGTTTGTAAGGGCTTCTCTACCTTGCTATGGGGGCAAAAGGAGAGCCACTATTATTTAGTGCAATACCTGAAGGAGTCTTCAGGGAGTAGACATAGGTCTAGTTGGACCGAACCACTATAAAATTTTGTGTTCTTCTATTCTCTTTTATTTTCTGCATTTTTTATTCTACGTACTTTAATATTTTGTGGTTGAAAAATCTTTTGTAAAAATCATATTCAATCAACTACATGTTTTAAGGATCCTTAATTAAGTTTTCTAGAAATGGTTTTCAACAATCCAAGAGACTTTTTTAAATAACTAATTCACCCCCCTCTTGGTTAGACTTGGGACATAATTAATAGGTCTAACAATCTATTCGCACTATTAAGTGGTATCAGAGCCTTAGTTTAAAAATTTAAGTTTAGATTACTTTTTGAAAAATAATTATAGCTAATTTTGGAAATCAGAACACTACTGAAGGATATTTGATCACTAGACCACCTTTATTTGAAAATGTTTCTTTTGATTTTTGGAAAATCCGAATGTCTACATTCTTGTAATAAATAGACTATCGAATGTGGCGTATAATTCAAACTGGTTATTCTGTACGGTGTCGTATTATAGATGGAGTCAAAACCAATATCCCGTTTACTGAATGGAGTAGAGTAGAATAAATTAATGCTCAATTAAATGCTAAATATATGAATTGTTTGTTCTGTGTATTGAATTCTGAAGATTATGTAAGAATCTCTACATGCACTACTGTTAAGGAAATTTGGGATAGTTTATGCACTACATACGAAGGTAGTAGTGAAGTCAAGCAATATAAGTTGAATATTTTTATGTATTACTATGAACTCTTAAGCATGAAACCCTATGAGACCATTTTAGACTTGTTTACTAGGTTTTCACAAATAGTAACATCATTGCAAGATGTAGTAGAGAAGTTTTAAACTTTGAAAAAATAAATAAAATCTTACGATGTATACCTGAAAAATTTAATGATAAAGTCATTGCTATAATTGAATCAAAAGATTTGAATGATTATACTATTGATAATCTAATTGGCTCACTCATTGCTTACGAGCAAACTGTGAGCCAAAGACTTGTGGATGTAGGTGAAATGATAGTGCTTAAAATTAAAGATACGGAGAAAAGCAACTCAATAGATGATGAAAAAGTAAGGAGATAACATCGATAACAAGAAAATTTGAAAAGCTACTGAAGCACAAGCATCAAAATCAACAAAAGAAGAATAAAGGTAAAAAAGGTAAGGATATTAAGAATTCCTCTGATGTAATTTGCTTTAAGTGTAGGAAACCCGGACATATGAAAAATGAATGCCCAAACTGAAAAACTCTTCCGGTAATGAGAAAAGGTAAAAATAAGCAAATTGTAATAAGGGCAAATGATAAAAAGGAAAAAATCTCCTGGGTAGACTTAGTTTCTGAATCATCAGACCAGGAGCACGAAGATGAGAAATAAAGCCTTGTATGTGTTTATTTTTTTTTCTGTTCGTGTATGTTTTTGTTCATTGTGTTTATGTTTATGTTTTTTGTTTTCTTTATGTTTTATTTTTCTTATTATTTTATGTCTTGTCTTTTAAATTTTAAATATGTTTCCATGTTGTTTGTGTAGTTTCTCTAATCAGCACACACATATCATATTTTATTTCGTATATGCTTTAGAAAATCAAATTCTTTTCAAAGATTATTATTTTTCTTTTTAAAAATGAAAATTTTACCTCCTATTTTCTTAAAATTTTATGTAAGTAGTGGTTGACTTCTCTAAAATCAGTCAAAGGATGGAAGCTTATGATTGTGTCTTTCTATCTCATTTCCTTAATAAAGGTATTTCACTTTTGATTCAAAATCTTCATTGAATTATAAATTGAATTTTGAAATTGAATTTTTTTCATCTCCCTATATTTTCTCTATCTCATAGGGATCTTTTGCAAGTTATTGAATCCACTTCATTATTTTTATAATCAAACTGTTCATTCTTGTCACCAGATTGGGTTTGCTTTAGTCTTTAAAATGTCAGAAAGGAAGCATATTTAAAAAAAAAAAGAGGCACAAAATGAGCCCAAAGCTGAAAAGATGCACAATGACCCCAAAATGGAAAGATGCACAAAGTGTATAAAAAATCAAAAGATATGCAAAGTGCACTAAAAATTAATAAAGAGGCACAAAATGAGCCCACAATAAGTTAGCTTACCTTTCTTGTATTTATTAAATCTTAAGAAAACTCTTATATCTATTGATATTTTTATTACTTGAGGTTGAAAATCATGATTCTTGATTCACCTTTTTGTATTAATCTTCTATTAGATATATTTCATGCAAGGAGTTTTGAAAAGATTACTATTTACTTCTCTAATTTGTTCCTTAATTTAGATGTTTGCTTAAAAAATTTATTTTGCCTTTAAGGAACTTGAGCTAGGATTAACAAATTCTAAATCTCTAATCTTTCTGGGTTATGCATTGTCAATTCATGCCTTACTAATTTTTGAATAAAATCTAGAGGTAACTTTCTCATTCTAAGAAAATTTGCTGAAATTTTAAATTAATTTTTCTAAAAACATCACCTTCACTTGATCAGGGCCCATTTGACCTTTAGTCATTTTTTTTGCTTTGTGTTATTTTATGCTCCTCTTCTTTTTGATAATGTCAAAGGGAAAGAACGTAATGTTGTATTTGTTTCATACTATTGAGAATGCACTGTTGTATTTACTTCATATTATTATTTTTATTTTATCTATCTTTTTGTTAAAAAAAATTTTAAAAAAAGAAAAGAAAATTATTTTAGTTTCCCCTATTTTAAATTATTATCTTAGTGAGGGGGGGATTAGGAGAGAGATAAAACTTAATTTATAAATTTAACCAGTAATGTTTGCCATCATCAAAAAGGGGGAGATTATTACGACTCGAGCTCACGAGTTTAAATTTTTGATAATAACGAACATTATGGCTCACATATTTATGTTTCATTCTATACTTATTTTGTGTGTACTAACATTTCAGGGAAATCATACTCCAGACTACTAAAGACTTTGAGACAAAAATATATTGGATTAGGGTTTATGGTATTGAAAGTCTGTATTTTTATTTTTCTTGAGTCTGAGAGAGTGTGATTATAAATTGGGTAACCGTGCACACACACACTGAGTGAGTAAATTCTAGAACAAATCATACTGTATGATTACCCATCGTACTGGACGATTAGTATGTTTGTACCTCCAGAATAGAGTTTACTAAATCAGGACTGGAAATTTTTTCTAAGTACATTTCGTATTGTACGAAATGGGTTCGTCCTAGGCTCTAATTAGAGTATGAAATATTGTTCATACACGATCATACTAGACAAATGAGTTCATTTTTTGAACTGATTACACTGTACGATGTCAGTTCATACCGACGATGATTTGAGTACGAAATGGGTTTCGTACATAGTTCATACAGACGAAATTTACACTATTAGTAATGTACGATATAATTTTCATACGGATGAATTTGAACAGTTTATACGGTACTATGCATTCGTACGGGCGGATCGTATAGGATGAAATGAATTCATACGGATAATTGAATTGAGTTCGTACAAGTTCGTACGGGACACTATGCGTTCGTATGGACGGATCGTACGGGGACACTATTCATTCATACGGGGATGCTATTCATTCGTATGTTGACACTATTCAATCATACGGGACGATATGCGATCGTAGGATAGTTTTCTCATAATTTTTAGTTTTTGAACGGTTCTTCATATCATTTCTATATAAGAAGTCCTAAAAACTATCACTAAACACCTTTATTGCTTATCTCTCTTAAGAGTGGCCATTGAGTGTGAGTGTTTGGGAGAGATTGTGAGAGTGGAGTGTGAGAGATTTAGTGAGGGGGAGTTGTGAGGGTTTCAAAAGGTTTCCCAAAGCAAGGATCTCTTTGTCTTATTCAAGTTTCTGCCCATCTCCTCTAGAGGCTCTTGAGGGAAGATTTTCAACATTGTGTTTAGGTTCTCTGCCTACACCAAAAGGGTGAAAAAGGATGACTAGGTTCTCTACCTTCACTAGGAGGGTGAAAAAGAATGATGGTTCTCTGTCTTCACCAGGAGGTTAAAAACGGACGACGGGTTCTCTACCTTCACTAGAAGAGTGAAAAAGGATGATGGGTTTTCTGCCTTCACTAGGGAGGGTGAAAAAGGATGACTGTTCTCTATCGCATCGGGTTGGTGGGAGAGAGTTTGTAAGGGCTTCTCCGCATTGCTGTACGGGCAAAAGGAGAGTCACTATTATTTAGTGCAATACCTGAAGGAGTCTTCAGGGAGTGGACATAAGTCTTATTGGACCGAACCACTATAAAATTTGGTGTTCTTCTATTCTCTTTTATTTTCTGCATTTTTTATTCTACGCACTTTAATATTTTATGGTTGAAAGATCTTTTTTGAAAATCATATTCAATCAACTACATGTTTTAAGGATCCTTAATTAAGTTTTCTAGAAATGGTTTTCAATAATCCAAGAGAATGTTTTAAATAACCAATTCAGCCCCCTCTTGGTTAGCCTTGGGACATAATTAATAGGTCTAACAACCTATTTGCACTTTCAAACTTGACCTACGTCCACTCCCCATAGCCTCCCCTCTGGGTATTACACTAACACTAAGTGACTCTCCTTCTACTCGCACAGCAAGGCGAAGAAGCATGTACAAAACTCCTTTCCATCAACCCGGTGAGGTAGAGAACCTGGACTCGTTTCGTTTCCTCCTAAAGCAGGAAGAGAACTTGGACTCCCTTCACTTCCTCCTGAAGCAGGCAGAGAACTAGGACTACTTTCACTTCCTCTTGAAGTAGGTAGAGAACCTGGATCTTCTTATGGATGATCCTACCACTGAGACACCAATAAGATAAGAGATGACAACCAAAGAAGACGACTCAGATCCTTGCTTGGAGAAAACTTTGTGAACACCTCATAAACTCCCCCTCATAAGATCCTCTCTCTCTCTCCCTAGCTCTCTCTCTCTCTCTCTCTCTCCCTCTCTCTCTCTCTCTCTCTCAAGGTTTTCTCCGGCAAGAAAGGTGGCAAAAGATTTCAACGATTGAATGAAAAAGATCTTAAATAAAAGGGCTCAAAAATTGCCTTAAATCTCAACTAGTCATCAAAGATCATCCAGAATGATCGATAGATCATCCTGTATAATCAGTACAAATCACATATATCAGCCTGGACGATCTAGTTTCTCTGGATGATTAAAAGACAGAATTTATTAAGATCATCTAGGATGATATTGCAATCGTCCTAGATGATTAGTACAAACTAGGAAGATCTTCCTGCAGATTTCTCGGGTCGTACAGCCAAACCATACTGGACGGTTTCAAAATGAACTGATTGTCCTGTATGATTAGTTCAAAATCAGGAATATCATCCAGCAAATTTCTCGGGTCGTCCAGGTGAAGTGCTCTGGCTAGTCAAGATTTTACATGTATCGTTTAGGATGATATTGTGATCGTCCAGGATGATATGATTATATCAATCAAATATTAATTACTTTTCTTAATCATCAGACTAATTTAGGCATGATTGTAAAGGATTGTCCAGGATGATACACGTATCATTCAGGATAATCAGACCAAAATTCTAAAAATAAAAACTTGCCTAACTCAGTCTAGCGGCTGAGAATTTTTTATTTGAGCATATTGTCCTATTAATGAGTCTATCATCCAGGATGATCTGCTTAATCAAACCGACTTAACATAGTTGCCTTAATTAGAGTTTCTATTTTCACATGATCGTCCAGAACGATATGTATATCATCCAGGATAATTTGAACAAAAAATAAAATAAAAACTCTAACTCACTAAAACTCTCCATCTGAGTGTGTGTGTGCAAGGTTACTTAGCTCGGGGATCTATTATATTACATTGACTCAAGAAAAATAAAAAAGTATATTGACCCTGAACCACAAACAGACTGACTCAATCTTGGGCTGGCTTGAATTGCAATTGATCCTGTGAACCTAAAAGATTAGAACCTTAAATAAAAACAAAGTAAGGAGAAGCATGCATTATCATGATAGTGGATGTTGGTGCCCCTAAGAAATCAATTTGCAACACTCTAGTCAAAATCAGGGTTAGAGGAGATGAGATGGAGTTTATCGCCAGTAATTGAGAGTTGAAGAATATCGTGGAAGTCTTGGGTGGTTAACTCGATAGGGCAGCAATTGATAAAGTATCGGAGGGAGGAGTAAGAGGACTCGATGCGAAGGTTCGCAAAGAAAACACATAAAAGCTCAAAACTGAATGGAAAAGCTAAAGTTAGGATTAATAGGAGAGAAGTGTGGGCGAAAAGATCTAACATAGGATAAGTCAGAATGCGGAGATTGACGATTTTGGATTGGGTGATCCCCACCTCAAGGTACCGCTAGAAGGCAGCCTGATCGGCTGCTTCAGGAAAGCGAGGATCTACATTTCCCCTGGAGGAACTAGCACTCGGATGCCGAGATTATTTGCCACCAGCCATTAGAATATGAGTGGATGAAGGATCGAAGGAAGAATGGTGAAAAATGGTGAAGAAAATGGCTGGTTAAATAGAATTCATCCAGATTGTCCAGGACGATCGCATGATTGTCCAGGACAATATAGGCAATAATGGCATACAGGACAATTGGTTAAAAATGAGGTCAGATCATTCAGGATGATCAGATATCATCCAGGAAGATTAGACATAAATGATCATACCGAGGAGATAGGCTGGATGACTTTTGACTAAAGGTATCATCCAGGATGATTAGGTGGATCATCCAGGACGATATGTAATAAATAAACCAGACGGGTCGTTTAAATCATCCAACTACTGCCACATGGATTATCCAGGATGATGAGGTGGATTGTCCAGGATGATCACCAATAATTGGTGTATACTAGCCATTGGATCATGGTGGGGATTATTTGAATGGATCGTCCAGGATGATGTATGGATCATCCAAGACGATGTCTGATCATCCAGGATGATATGTGGATCGTCCAGGATGATGTGAAGAAAAGTTTTGACCAAGATAAAGAATTGAGAGGGATGATCAGGGAGTACCAAAAATACACTAAAAAAAGAAAAAATCAAAATCAAAGCAAATCAAAGAAAAATAGAAGAGGGAAAATAGTAGTAAAAACAACGGATTTTATTTTAATCGATCAGCTCCAATAAATCAGAGTTTTTCTTAATTTTTAATTCAAAAGCCAATAAGAAGAAAATCAACCACACTAAAATCCAGAAAAATTAGAAAATTAACTTTCATAACTCCTACCTCGGACACCTTATAGGTTCAAATTCCTTTCAAACAAAAGTCTAATTCAGAAGAAAATAAATTAGATTCGAAAAGAGATCCTTTCAAGCCTCATTCTAGAAAAATATCTGTTAGAATAGTATTATAAAGTAAGGAATCAGAAATCATGATTTTTTGCCTCAAGCTTTTGAAAATATTAAGTGGCGCATGGATTTTTCTAAGAAATTTAAAGATCTGAAAGGGAAGAAAGCTTGTTTCTTTGTGGGCTCATTTTATGCCTCTTTTTTAATTTATTTGGCACACTTTACGCATCTTTTGATTTTTGATACACTTTGTATATTTTTCCAATATGGCGACATTGCACATCTTTCTAGCTTTGGGCTTATTTTGTGCACCCCCCCTTTTTTTTATTTTGCCGCTCTTTTCGTATCTTTTACAAGCTTGCCTCCTTTCATAATCATTAAAAAATCTCAGTTGTGAAATTACCTTCCAGACATAAGAGAAGACAAAACTCACTCTCTATAATAAGGAGGAGTAATTCATAAAATAAAAACCATACATCATATGATAAGTGCAATCACCGGATTAAGAAAAATATAACACTGATCCAAGGCTTTGAAAATACTATTCATATGAGGTAGATTACTATAGGAAGATAAAATAGATCTCTATTTCAAAAACCAACTTTTTAATTTTATCCAAAAGAAATAATACACCATTAAAGGAGCTAGAGAAAGAAAAATAATCATCAATATTTCTTCCCTTTAATAGATTAAGAGGAGTCAGTCACTGCTTACAAGCTTTCAAATAAAAATAAGGTAAAACTCTCAGTCAGAAATTCAGTTTATCAGTAGTAGTGAGCAGTGATCTAATTTAGAAGAAAAGTAATAAATTAAGAACAAGTAGGAAATCACATAAAAAATAAATACTCAAATTAGGAAAATAACAACAATAAAAAGAAAATCAGCAGTGAATAAAAATCAACAGGAAATAAATAATCAAATCAAACAAAAAAACTAATAGAAATAAAATAAAAAATAGAAAATTCAGAAGTCATCAATCATCAAATTCATGCATTTATGTCAATCACACCTAACTGGTCCTCAAAATGCTGAATGAGTAAAATGCCAGGGGTTTAGTAAAGATGTTAGCCAGTTAATTTTTAGTTGCTACATGGTGTAGCTCAATGTCCCCTTTTGTAACATGGTCCCTAATGAAGTGATGCCTTATGTCAATATATTTAGTTCTTGAATATTGGAAAGGATTCTTAGAGATACAGATGGCACTGGTGTTATCACATAGAACTGAAATTATGCTAACAGGTAATCCTAAATCTAAAACTTATTGCTTCAACCAAAAGACTTGGGCCACACAACTTCCAAAGGTAATGTAATCAGCTTCAATAAAGGAAAGTGCAAATAAGTTCTATTTTCTATTGGACCAGGAGACTAAAGATTGTTCTATAAATTGGAAAGTTTTAGAAGTACTCTTTCTATCCACCCTACATCCTGGCAAAATCAGAATCATAATATCCAATAATCTCAAAGAAGTACTGTGCCTAGGATACTAGATTCCTAGGCTTGGGGTCCCTAAGAGATATATAAGGATTCTCTTAACTGTAGTTAGGTGGGATTCCTTAAGATCAGCTTGAAATCTAGCCCAAAGATAAACACTAAACATAATATCAGGTTGGCTAGCAGTCAGGTAAAGCAATGATCCAATTATTCCTCTAAACTTCTTCTGATTAACAAATTTTCCATTTGAATCCTTATCTAATTGAACAGTGGAACTCATGGGAGTGCTGATTGGCTTAGCTTTGTCCATCTCATATTTCTTCAAGATATCCTTAGTATATTTTGATTGATTCAAAAAGGTTCCATTATCCGTTTGCCTTATGCTAAACCACAAAAAGTAGGATAATTCTTCCTCATACTCACTCAAACTCCATTATCCATTTGAACAAAAAATAAAATAGAAACTCTAACTCACTAAAACTCTCCCTCTGAGTGTGTATGTGCAAGGTTACTTAGCTCGAGGATCTGTTACATTATACTTGACTCATGAAAAATTAAAAAGTACATTGACCATAAACCACAAAAAGATTGACTCGATCTTGGGCTGGCTTGAATTGCAATTGATCCTGTGAACCTGAAAGATTAGAACCTCAAATAAAAATAAAAAGTTTTGCTATCATCAAAATCATAGTCCTTGAAACTAGATTCACAGCACTTAGGAGGGAAAGTCTATGGGTATGTGATTATTGATAATTATTCGAGGTTCACCTGGGTTAAATTCCTATCTCATAAAAGTATTTCATTCGAGAAATTTAGATCTTTCTCCACTTAGATTCAGAGGAAATTAGATTGTAAAATTTTGACTATTTATAGTGATCATGGTGGAGAGTTTAAAAATGAGAAATTTGAAACCTACTGTAAGGAACAAGGGATAGATCATAATATTTTAGCTCCTAGGACCCCTCAGTAGAATGGGATAGCTGGAAGGAAGAATAGGACTATAGTAGAAGCCACTAGAGCCATGTTAGCTGAATACTCACTTCCTAAATTCTTCTGGGCAGAAGCGGTGAATACAGCATGTTATGTTCTGAATAGGGTAAATCTTAGATCTAAGCTAAACAAAGCACACTATAAAATTCTTAAGGGTAGGATACACAACCTCTCTCACCTTTGTGTCTTTAGATGTAAAGTGTTCATTCTGAATAATGAGAAGTCTCAACTAGGAAAGTTTGACACAAAATCTGATGAAGGAGTGTTCCTAGGTTACTCAAGTATTGAGAAATCCTATAGAGTCTTTAATAAAAGAATCCTAATTATTTAGGAGACCACTCATGTTACGTTTGATGAATCTGATAATTTTAGAGGGTCTAGGGTAGAAGAAGAGGAGGTTGTGGAAGTCACCCAAGGAGTATAATCTGTTAATCTAGAGGAAAGGGTTGAACTTGAAGTTTCACTGCCTAGAGAATGGAGATATTCTTCGAGTCATCCTAAAGAACTTATCTTAGGAGACCCTTCTAAAGGTGTTAGAACTAGGCATGGACTTAGAAAAGAATTGAAC
Source organism: Dendrobium chrysotoxum (assembly GCA_019925795.1). NCBI lineage: Eukaryota > Viridiplantae > Streptophyta > Magnoliopsida > Asparagales > Orchidaceae > Dendrobium > Dendrobium chrysotoxum. Next base: position 51,481,446 of record CM034308.1, read on the forward strand.
CACTCTATCTTTATTTCGAATGAATTCTAGATCCTAGCCAAGCAAGAGAAACTAAACCAATTTGTTAGGAATGATGTTTGGGAGCTGGTAGAAAGACCTAAGGACCAGAGTGTAGTGGGAACTAAATGGGCCTTTAAAAATAAAATGAATGATTATGGTGTGGTGGTTAGGAATAAGGTAAGATTAGTGGCTAAGGGATACAACCAAATAGAAGGAATTAATTTTAAGGAAACCTTTGTCCCTGTAGCCCGTTTGAAAGCTATTAGAGTGCTACTAGCCTTTGCCTGTTATAAGGGATTTAAGCTTTTCCAAATGGATGTCAAGAGTGCCTTTTTAAATGAGATGATAAAGGAAGATGCATTTGTAGAGTAACCCCCTGGCTTTGAGAATTCCCAATTTTCAAATCATGTTTTTAAATTAAAAAAGGCTTTGTATGGATTAAACGGGTACCCAAAGCATGGTATGAGAGGCTTAGCACATTCCTACTGTTAAGAAAGTTTACTAAGGGGAGTGTAGACACCACCCTTTTTCTGAGGAGAGTAGGAGATGAATTACTCATTGTCCAGATCTATATTGATGATATACTTTTTAGATCTTTGGATAAAAATTTATGTGATGATTTTTCTAAAATAATGACTAAGGAATTTGAGATGAGTATGATTGTATAATTATCCTACTTTCTGGAATTTAGCATTAGGTAAATGGATGATGTAACTTTTCTTAATCAATCAAAATACATTAAGGACATCCTGAAGAAATATAAAATGGATAAAGCCAAGCCAATCAACACTCTCATGAGTTCCAGTATCTAGTTAGATAAGGATTCAAATAGAAAATCAATTAACCAAAAGAAGTATAGAGGAATAATTAGATCACTTTTTTACCTGACTACTAGCAAACCTGATATTAAATTTAGTATTTATTGCTAGATTTCAGGCTAATCTAAAGGAGTTCCACCTGACTGTAGTTAAGAGAATCCTTAGATATCTCTTAAAAACCCAAAACTTAGGAATCTGGTATCCTAGACACAACATTGCCTATGAGATTATATGATATTCTGATTCAAACATTATAGGATATAAGGCGGATAGAAAGAGCACCTTTGGAACATGTCAATTTATAGGACAATCCTTAGTCTCCTGGTCCAGTAAAAAATAGAACTAGGTTGCATTGTCCACTATGGAAGCATAATACATTACCTTAGGAAGTTGTGTGGCCTAGGTCCTTTGGTTGAAACAACAAATTCTGGATTTAGGACTTCCTGTAGGCATAATTCCTGTCATATGTGATAACACTAGTGGCATCTGTATTTCAAAGAACCCAATTCAATACTCCAGGACTAAATATATCAACATCAGGCACCACTTCATTAGGGACCATGTTACCAAAGGAGACAAAGAGCTATATCATATAGCCACTGAAAACCAACTCGTAGATATCTTCACAAAACCACTAGCCTTTGAAATCTATAGTATCTTAAGAACCAGATTAGGTGTGATAGATATTCATGCTTGAAATTTATGCTTTCTAATTTTATTTCTGCACTTAGTTTTTGTTTGATTTGTTTGTTTATTTCTTTTTATGTATTTTTTTTTCTTATTTCTTGTCATTTTTCCTCACTTTTTATCTAATTTGTCTATTTATTTCTTTTTTTGTTCTTGCTTTATATTCTTGATTTCCCATTATTTTTACTTTAGTATTTTAAGAATCTGATCACTTCTCAGTTTTGCTGATAAACTAGCTTTCTAAATGAGATTTTTGCCATTTTTTTATTTTGAAACCTGTAAGCAGTGATTGACTTCTCTAAAAAAGTTTAAAAAAGAAACATTGGTGATTATTTCTCTATATATAACTCCTTTAATGGTGTTTGTTTCTCTACCTCTAACTTCTTTAATGGTGTATCTTTCTTTTTGAATCAAAAGCTTTTTCAAAATTAAAAAGTTGGACTTTAAAGTAGAGATCTATTTTATCTTCCTACAATAATCTATCTCATATGAGTAGTGTTCCAAATCATTGAATCACTTTCGTGTTTTCTTAATTAGGTGATTGTATTTATCATATGAGGATGGTTCTATTTTGTGATTTACTTTTCCTTATCTAAGAGAGTGAGTCTTTTCTTCTCTTATATCTGGAAGATAATCTCACAAGTGAGAGTATTTTAGAGGTTTTAAAAGAAAGGAAGCTCACAAAAGATGTGCAAAGTGCGATAATCAACTAAAAAAATGGCACAAAATGAGCCCAACATTGAAAAGATGGTCAATGTTTGCCAATAAATTGAAAAGATATACAATGTGTATCAAAAATCAAAAGATGCGTAAAGTTCGCCAATTAACTAAAAAAAGAGGCACAAAAAGAGCCCACAAAGAAATAAGCTTCCTCCTCTTTCAAATCTTTAAAAATCTTAGAAGAATTCATGTGCCACTTAATATATTTAAACACTTGAGATTGAAAATCATGATTTGTGATTCTTTACTTTGCAATACTATTTTATCAGATATTTTTCTAGAATGAAGTTTGAAAGGATCACTTTTCTTATCTAATTTCTTTTCTTCTGAATTAGATTTTTCTTTGAAAAGAATTTGAACCTGTAACGTGTTTGAGGTAGGGTTTATAAAAACTAATTTTCCAACTTTCTAGATTTCAGTATCATCAATTTCTTTTTATTGGCTTTTGAATTAAAAATTAAAGAAAATTCTGATTTATTGGAGCTGATCGATTAAATTTTTTTTTTCTTTTTAATGAATTATTTTATCTTATTTTTCTATTTTGATATTCTCTGTGATTTTTGAGTTACATTTTTTGGATCCTCCCTGATCTCCTCTTTTCATCATTCAATACCTTGAAATTTTTTTTCACATCGTGCTGGTGATATCATCATATCACTATTCAATACAAAACCAACGGCTGATCTGAATCCATTATTGGTGATCATCCTGGATGATATACCTATTCATCCTAGATGATCTATGAGGCAAAAATAGTTGGATGATTTAAATAAAAGTTGGTATAATCAATAATGACTAATCATCCTGGATGGTCCACCTGTTCGTCCGGGATGATCGAGCCAGTCAAAGATCATACAGACTGACTCCTCATGATGATCGTATGTGTCTAATCATCCTGGATGATGCCTGATCAGCTTGGATGATAGGACCACTTTTTTGACCAATTAGCCTGGATGCCATTATTGCCTCAGATCATCCTGGACGATATCATGATCTCCGTGGATGATATGGATAACTCTTTACAAACAAGTTGATTTCAAGCAATTTTCCTCACCCCAAAACTCCTTTTCTTAATTCTTAGCACTCAAATCCTATCTATGGCTGGTGGCAAATGTTCCAGAATGCAGACAGGTAGTTCCTCCAGGGGAACTATTGACCCCAACTTTCCTAAAGAAGCAAATCAAGCTGCTTATGCTTGTTACAAATATGTAGGGATCACACCTTCAAAAGTTGTGAATCCAACTGTTCTGACTTATAGGGTACTTGATCTCTTTGCTCATACATCTCTTAGTTTCATTCTGATTCTTGCTTTTCCCTTTAATTTCGAGCTTTTGTTTGAATTTTTTGCCAGTCTTCAAATTAATTCCTCCTTTACTTCCCTATAATCCTATGTGAATAGACGACCCGTTGAAATCACTTATCAGGACCTACATGAACTTCTTCAACTTTCCACCACTGGAGAAAAGATTCACCTCTTGCTCGTCGATCCTGAATTTAATTAGGGTCCTGTTAATACCCTCCTTAGGAACACAAATGCCCCCTTTCAGGACTCTGCAGCCCATTCTTTAGTAGAAGATGCACGGACCATCTAGCATGTTCTTAGAACTTCTATTATTCCCAAAGCTGGGGATTGCATTCACATCACTCCCATCTTTTCCCTTACCAATTACTATATAATGGCTCTTAGAGATTTTAATGCCGCCGATCTTCTAATCAGATACATTGAAAATCTCACTAGCATTAGGGATTCCGGCCATAGGAGAAAAGCAAATCTAGCCTTAGGACACATCATTGCTTATTTCCTTTAAACCAAGTATAATCTTCAATATCCTAGCCCACCTGACTACCAACCTACCTTTTATTCCAATAATTCCTTCATTGTCCTCGACAGTACTTGCCTTCACCCAGAATGAGGGGAGGATGTGGGAGAAGAAGAAGAACTTATTCCTGCTCCTGTTCCTATTCGCTAGCAGTCCCAGATAGATCAACTGGTGGAGAAATTTGACTCATACGTAGTTGCACAAGAGCAGCAGCATGTCAAGGATGTTGATTGTTTTAATGTCTATGTAGCCCAACAGCAGTAGCAGCACGACCAGGATATGACCTAGTTTGGGGAACAACTTACTTCCATTCATAGTCTCTTTCAGCCACCACCACCACCTCCTCCACCTGATTAGGGTCCTTCTTACTTTTAGTTCGCTTAGTGTCTTTATGTCGTACTTGTACTGATTTTCTTTTATGTACTTTGTTATGGTTTGTGTCTTGCCTCCTTTTTATGATGTCAAAAGGGGGAGTAGTGTATCATTTGTCTTATTTTTAGTGAAATTTATCTTACTTTATTTTTGGTTCTATTTTTTGAATGTTTTAATTTAATTAAAAAAACAAAAAATAAATAAATTAAAATAAAATAAATATTGATTTAAAATTTCTAATAAATAATATTTGCCATCATAAAAAAAGGAAGATTATGATAAATCTGGATATAGGTACTAAATTTTTGATGATAACAAAGATTATTTTCTTTATATTGCTATCACTGTATGTTTATTTTTTGTTGCCCTACCTACTAATTATTTCAGGTCCTCAAAGATCACTTGCAAAATAAATCAGCTAAAGGTCGGGTCTGCCTGAAAATTTATTTCAATGTAATTTTTTCCTTACTTGAGTCAAATATAATGTGATGGATCCCCAAGCTAAGTAACCTTACACACACACACTCTGGGGGAGAAATTTGGTGAGTTTGATAGTTTTTTTATTTTTGATCACATCATACAAGATGATCCAAAATCATCCTGGACGATCAGTTCAGAATAAAAACCCTAATTAGGGCATCCCTCATAATTAAATTTACTTAACTAATCATCCTGGATGATTTTGTATCATATAGGACGATTAGTACAATTCCAAAAAAATAACCACCAATCACATTTTAGGCAATATTTTATTTTTTTATATTTTGAACTAATCATACAGGATGACCCTCAACATCCTAGACGATCGATGACAATCATGTCAAAAATAATCCCGTGATTAGGGATTTAAGTATGGTTAGATTGAACAATCATATCATATAGGACGATTCATGATTTTTCTTCTGAACATACTAGATATCCCGAACAATTTATCAGGATGATATTTAATAATTTGAACTAATCACATAGGACGATCGAAAGATCATCCAAGATAATAAGTACATTTATTCTAATCAGCCTGGACATCCCAAATAATTTCTCAGGATGATATGCTTTGATTTGAACTAATCATATATGACAATCACAAGATTGTCCAGGATGATAAGTATATTTGTTCTAATTGGCCTGGACATCCTGAACAATTACCAAGATGATATGCTTTGATTTGAACTAATTGTACAGGATGATCGCAAAATCATCCTAGACAATAAGTGCATAATTGTTGTTCTGATCGTACAGGCAACACAGATCCTGCATGAATAAGATGATTTATAGTGATCATACAAAACAATATACATATCATCCTTGATGATATTGTCGACAAATTAAAATTAGGGAACTCTTTGAAGGCTCTCCATTTAAGCTCTCTAATTGTCTCTTTAGACAACCTCCTTTGCTGTTGAGTCCAATCTAAAGAGAGCTTAGAATATGAGAAGGAGAGTTTGGAGAGAGAGAGAGAGAGGGAGAATATTATGAGGGGGAGTTTGTGAGGGGATTCATAAAGGTTGCTCCAAGTAAGGATTTGATCATCTTCTTCCTTCTTCATCCTTGGTTCCTTGGTGGCTCTAAGGAGACAATCATTAGCATAAGATCGAGGTTCTCTGCCTACTCCAGGAGAGAGTAAAAGGATTGTCAGGTTCTCTGCCTACTCTAGGAGGGAGTAAAAGGATTTTTGTGATTCTCTGCTAAGTCCATGTGGGAGTAAAAGGATTATGGGTTCTCTACCTCACCGGGTCGGTGAAAAAGATTTTATAAGGGCTTTTCTGCCTTGTTATGGGGGCAAAAGGAGAGACACTAACTGAGTAGTGCAATACCTGGAACGGGAGGAACGGGAGGTTCTAGGGAGTGGACGTGGGTCGGATTTGACCAAACCACTATAAATCTGCTGTGTTCTTTCTACTTAATTTTTCATATTTATTTTTGCTTATTTCTGTGATATGATTTGTAATTGAAATTTCTAATTGCTATTATCTGATTTCGCTTAAATTTTTTGTGTTTAAAATATTCAAAAACATTTCAAAAACATTTTTTGTTTGTTTGCTTAAAGAATTTTTAAAATACAAATTCATCCCCCCTCTTGGTTAGCCTCGAGCTAGTTCTATAGGGTTTAACACCCCTCACAAACTTTCAAGGGGTATCAAAGCATGATTCATAAAATTAAGTTTTGGAAAACTTTTGAATTTTGATCCATGGCTAACTTTTGAAATCATAATACTGTAGAAGGTTATTCAATCACACGACCACCTTTATTTGATAATACTCCTTTTGATTTTGGGAAAAATCACATGTGTACTTTTTTACAATCGACTGATTATCGCATGTGGATGCTTGTTAGAGAAGGATATTATGCACCTTATAGACTTGTAAACGGTGTTAAAACTGAACTTCCTTTTGCTGAATGGACAACTGATGATAGAGATCTTGCTCAATTGAATGCTAAATGTTTAAATCGCTTTTTCTGTGCATTGAAATCTGAAGATTATATGTGTGTTTCAATATGTACAACTGGAAAAGAAATTTGGGATAGATTATGCATTACGTATAAAGGAATGAACGAGGTTAAACAATCTAGATTGAACATTCTTTTGCATGATTATGAACTCTTTTGCATAAAACCAAATGAATCAATTTCTGAGATGTACACTAGATATACACAAATTGTTACCTCTTTATACGAACTTTCATGTCCTATGTGTTAGCTTGCAACAGGCCAACCCAAGATCAAATATTTGGAGAACTTTTCAAATTTTCTTCTTTTAATTAAACTTAAAATAAACAAGAGACAATATAGTTGTTAATAACTTCTGATGTACAAAAAATAACTCATTCACAAAATTTCTTTTATTTCTCATCAAAATGTATATACAACATTTATATTGCAGTTTATAGCTATAGATTGAAATAAAAATAGATTTATTTAAATAAATAGCCATGACTACATAAAAATCAAATAAGAAATACCTATACATACTCAAATAGATCAAATTTTGACTCCACTGCTCAACTAACTCCTTCCCTTTCCTAGACCCTAAACTGAATGTAGATAAACTATGAGCCACCACAAGGCTACACTTATTGATCTTAATTTCCAAATAAATAATTTATTGTGCATTTAAATGAATTTAAAAGCTATTCATATGAAATATAATAGACTAAATATGATATTACTTTTAGATATCTAAATTAAAATAGTTGCGCACTCTAAATAAATAAGCATGCCCTTCATATATCAAAATAAAAAAAATAATAAATTCCCCTCAAGCCCTTATACCTCCCATTAAAAATAGACTCTTATGACTCCCGTACTGGCATATCAGTATATAGCACTAGAAAAAAAGTGCAAATAGCACCATAATAGAATATGCATATAATACCAGAACAGAATGTGCATATAGCACTAAAACATAACTTTCCCCATAACACTAGATATTCTCAGAATCACATAATTAACAATAGACAATATAATAAGAACTTATTAGAAAGTAGAAATTTATTCAAAATATAGCCAAATTACCATAAATTATTTATAGCATTATTTTGATGCTTTAATTGTACTACTCCATTATTTTTTGGGTCAGAATTATTTTTCTTAAAATAACGCACTTTTCAAAATTCCTAGTATAAAATTTCTAGAAAAATACTTAAATATTTAGAATCATTGTCTCTATAACATATAAAAAGTTATATGCTAAAAATTTTGTAGGTGTAAAGTTACCCAAATTATTTTCTAATTGAATTTTAAATTAAATTAGAAAATTCCTAGAATTCTTGTATTTTTGAAAACAAAGAAAAGCAAAATGCAACCTACCTTGAATGAGTGAACTTTTAGGACTAGGCTGACAACTAAAAAAAGGCTGAAGTCTCTCCCAAACTGCTTTCTCTCTAGGAATAATTCTCTCTCTCTCTCTCTCTCTCTCTCTCTCTCTAGCTAGCTATCATAATTAAATGAAGTGAATTTGATTAGGTGGAAATAAATATTTTATTATAAAAATTTGGTCGAGCACCATGGTGCATAATCATGCATGTCGCATCTCTCCCTCTAGGAGCGTATAATGTAGCAATGCCACCATAGCACAATAGCATGAGTTGATGGACAAAGAGAGAGAGATAGATAGAGAGATAGAGAGAGAGAGAGAGAGAGCTCAAAGTTATAGTGTCATCAAACCTAACACCGTAGTGCCTCAAGGAAAATTTCCTAAATTTTCAAAACAATTACACTAACCCCTTGACCTACTCAAAACACATGCAAGTTTCATATGCATACAAAATATTTCCAAAAAACATGCAAAAAGCTACAAAATAGGTGTAACAAAGCACTGATCTATAGGTGTTACAATTCTCCCCTCCTTAGAAAAATGTCGTCATCGACATTCAAAACTTATATCACCAAAATAGATCAGGATATAAATGTCTCATCTTATATTCTTTCTCTCAAATGACTTCTCTTTCTTTTCTATTCTTTCATTGAAACTTAGTCAATAGAGTTTATTTATTTCTTAATCTTATTTAATCATATGCCAAAATCCTCTCTAGTTCTTCTCTGTAACTCATATTCGGATTTACCTCAACCACTTCTATAGATATTCAATTTCTAGAATTGAAAACCCATTTCCTCAAAAGTGACATGTGGAAACCATTATGATTGTCAGACATATAAGATGGAAAATGTAACTTGCAAGCAGCTTTTCCTACCATATTAGTTATTTCAAATGGTCCAATGTACCCTAAACTTAACTTCCATTCTTTCTCGAACCTGCTAATGCCTTTCATTGACTTGATTTTTAGGTATACAAAATCTCCAACTTGGAATTCCATAGCCCGATGCTTGGCATCATAATACTATTTCTATCTATCCTGAATAACTTTTAATTTATCCCTAATCAGATGAATCTTTTAAGTAGCATCGTCAACGAAAGTCAGCCCAATCTGATTTCTTTCACCCACCTCTATCCAAGATAGTGGGGATCTGCATTTTTTACCATATAGAGCTTTATAAGGGTTCATACCTATGCTTGATTAAAAGATATTATTATAAGAAATTTTGATTATAGGGATATAATCCTCCTAGCCACCGCCAGAGTTTACAACACATAATATTGATCTTTCAATACATGAATAGTTCTCTCAGATTGTCCATCAATCTGAAGATGAAAAGCCATACTAAAATATAATTTAGTGCCGAGACCTTGCTGAATGCCTCTCTACCACTTAGAGATAAACTTACCATCTTTGTCAAAAATGATCACCTTCAATATCCCATGTAATCGAATGATTTCATACACATATATCTGGTCAATCTATCCATCGAATTAGACTGCTAGATCAAAATAAAATGAGCATACTTTATCAAATGGTCTACTATAACCCATATGACATAATGCCTTTACCTCAACCCAGGAAATCCCATAGTAAAATCCATTTTGATTCTTCCCATTTCCATTTTAGAATCAATAATGATTACAGAAAACTCCCAGTTGCTGATGTTCTACTTTCACTAACTAAAAAGCCTCACATTTAGCAACAAAATATATCACGTTCTTTTTTAACCCAGGCCACCAGAACATACATTTCAGGTCACTATATATTTTGTTGTTTCTCGAATGAATAGTCTAGCCTCAATAATGAGCTTCATGTTAAATAATTGATCTCAAATCTCTAGAATTAGGAAATTATAATATGTTCTTACAAAAAATAACTCTAGAATTAGATGATTATAGTTCAAATTTCTTCTCAAATTTGATTTGACCAATCAGTTTTAGATACTCTCGATTTAACTTATTGTCTTCTTAAATCCTTTCTTATAGAGACAGTTGGATAATCATCTATGCCAGAATACCAGAATCTCAATCAATAGAAGGAACCACTTCTAACTATATTATTTCCATATCATGAATTAAATATTCATTAAATGTAAGCAAGATGCTCAATATCCTAAAAGATTTCATCCTCGGAGTTTACTATCACATTCACCTTATCGAGCTAATATTGAATAGTCAAATCATAATCTTTAATCAATTCAAGACATCTCTTTTACCTCATATTCAGATCCTTCTAAGTAAATATATACTTCAGACTTTCATGATCAATGAAAATCTTACAGATGATTCCATAAAGATTGTATCTCTAGATATTTAATGCAAATATAATTGTAGTAAGCTCTACATGTCGTGTCGACTAGCTCTTCTCATGTGGCTTCAATTTCCTAAAAGCATAAGCTATAACCTTTCATGCTATATTAGAACATACTTAGTTATTTCAATAAAGTATCACTGAGTACCTGAAATCCTTTCATACTAGATGGAAGAGTCAGAACTGAAGTAAATGTCAACTAGTCCTTTAGCTTCTGAAAGCTTGCTTCATAATCATATGTCCAGATGAAAGACACTTACATCTAAGTCAATCTCATCAGAGGTATAAAAAATTGAGAGAATCCATTCACAAACTTCTCGTAATAATTGACCATGCCTAAGAAGCTACTTACCTCAGATACCGTAGTAGGAATCAACCAATCAACAATAGCCTAAACTTTATGGGGATCTATAGAAATACCTTGATTGCTCACTACATGCCCCAAAAAATAAAAACTCCTCAACAAAAAATCGAACGTAAAAATTTAACATATAGATAATGCCATTTTAGTGTCTCTAAAATAATTTTTAGATGCATGGCATGATCTTCATCAGAAGAAGAATAAACCAGAATATCATCTATAAAGATAATCATGAACTGATCCAAATATTTCATAAATACCCTATTCATTAGATCTATAAAAAATTTTGGTGCATTAGTCATGAAAGTTTATGAGGGATATTAAGCCCTGTGAACTAGTCCCGTGGCTAACCAGGGGGGGTGAATTGGTTATTTTAAAAATCTGTGAGAAAAAATGATTTAGAAAAATCTTTTTGAATGTTTTAACATAATTACAGTTTCTCGATGATGTACAGATGTTCGTGATAATGAAATAATAATCACAATAACACAATCATCAATAGAGAAATAAGTGCGAAAATTAATCAGAAAGAACACACCAGATTTTATAGTGGTTCGGTCAACTTGACCTACGTCCACTCCCCGGAGCCTCCCCTCTGGGTATTGCACTAAGACTAAGTGACCCTCCTTCTGCTCCCACATCAAGGTGGAGAAGACTGCACAAAACTCCTTTCCACCAACCCGGTGAGGCAGAAAACCTAGACTCCTTTTGCTTCCTCCTGAAGCAGGTAGAGAACCTAGAATCCTTTTGCTTCCTCCTGAAGCAGGCAGAGAACCTGGATCTTCTTGCAGACAATCCTCCCATAGAGACACCAACAAGACAAGAGACGACGACCGGAGAAGATGACTCAGATCCTTTCTTGGAGCAACCTTTATGAACACCTCACAAACTCCCCCTTATAAGATCCTCTCTCTATCTCTCTCCTAAGCTCTCTCTCTCTCTCTCAAGATTTTCTCTAGAAAGGAAAGTGGCAAAAAGATTTTTCTTATTGAAAGAAAAAGATCTTAAATTGGAGGGCTCAAAAACTGCCCTAAATCTCAACTGGTCATCAAAGATCATCTAGGATGATCGATCGATCGTCCTGTATGATTAGTACAAAATCACATGAATCAGCCTGGACGATCTGGTTTCTCTGGATGATTAGTAGAAAAAATTTGTTCTGATCATCCTGTACGATTCTGCGATCGTCCGGGATGATTAGTGTAAATTAAGAATTTCATCCAGAAGACAACTCAGGTCGTCCAGGGAAACTTGTGCTGGATGATCACAAATGGCTTGATCGTCCAGGCCGATATTTATATCATCTTGTATGATTAGTTCAAAAATGACAAAATCATTCTGCACACAGCTCGGGTCATACAGCCAAAATATCCTGTACGATCTTAAAATGACTTGATCGTCTGGGATGATATCGCGATTATCCTGTACGATTAGTTCAAAATTAGGAATATTGTCCAGAACATTTCTCGGGTCATCCAGGTGAAGTGCTCCGGACGGTCAGGATTTTGCATGTATCGTCCGGGATGATCTTGCGATCGTCTAGGATGATATGATCGAATCAATCAAATCTTAACTACTTTCCTTAATCACCAGACTAATTTAGGAATGATTGTAAAGGATCATCCAGGATGATACACGTGTCATCCGGGACGATCAAATAAAATCTCTAAAAATAAAAACTTGCCTAACTTAATTTAGCGGCTGAGAATTTTTGATTTGAGCCTATCATCCTATACGATGGGCATATCATCCAGGATGATCTGCTTAATCAAACTAACTTAACATGGTTGCCCTAATTAGGATTTCTGTCTTCACTGGATCATCTAGGATGATATGAATAAAATTTGAAATAGAAACTCTAACTCACTAAAACTCTCCCCCTAAGTGTGTGTGTGCAAGGTTACTTAGCTAGGGGATCAATTATATTACATTTGACTTAAGAAAGGGAAAATTTATAATTTAAACACACGAAGACCCGATCTTGAGTTGGCTTGAATTGCATTTAACCTTTTGTTCCTGAAATGTTAGTCAATCAAAATAGAATACAAAAATGTTTATTATCATCAAAATTATAATCCTTAAATCTAGGTTTGCAACAATCTCCCCCTTTTTGATGATGGCAAACATTTATTTAGTAGTTTCAAATCAACCAGAATGTAGTAATTAAAACATAGGCGAGAGAAGATAAATTTTACTATTCATTGATAACTAGTGACATTCAATACAATAAATGAAACTACTATAACACAAAAGTAACAAGAGAAACTAATAGTAACTCAAAAGCAACTCCCCCTTTTGACATCACAAAAAGGAGGAACAGAAAAGATAAAATAATAGCAAACTAAAACATCACAACAAACTAAAACAAACAACCTAATAGAGAGGCAGATCCTGATCAGATGGAGGAGGTGGTGGTGGATGAAAGTAGCTGTGAATGGTGGCAAACTGCTCACCAAACCAGGCCATGTCCCAGTCGTGCTGTTGTTGTTGGTGAGTCACATAGGAGTCAAAGCGAGCCTCCCACTGGTCAAAGTGGTGCACCAGGTGATCCAGAGGGGACTCTATCCAGAGAGGAGCATGTGTAGGTACTAGAGTAGCTTCTTCCTCTTCGCCCTCCACATCTAGGCCAGGCTTCGGATGAAGGTGAGTACTGTGCAGAACATGGAAGGAATTATTGGAGAAGAAGGAAGAGGGGCCATCAGGTGGTATTGGATATTGCATATTATATTTGGTCTCGAGAGCATATGCAATGAGGTGTCCTAGAGCTAGATTGGGGTGTCGTTTGTGGCCCGGATCCCTAATACTAGTCAGGTGTTCGATGTATCGAAAGAGGAGATCGGTAGCATTGAATTCACGGCGGGACATGATGTAGTAGGTATTTAGTGAGAGTAAGGAGGTGATATGGATGCGGTCAATAGCTTTTGGAATAATAGAGGTACGAAGGACATGCTGGATTGTTCGAGCATCCTTAAGTAAAGAGGAGCATGCATTATCAAGATAGGGGACATTGGTGCCCCTAAGAAATTGATTTGCAACACTCCAGTTAAAATCAGGGTCAAAGGAGATGAGATGGAGTATGTCGCCAGAAGTTGAGAGTTGAAGAATATCACGAAAGTCTTGGGAGGTAAGCTCGATAGGGTAGCGATTGACAAAGGATCAGAGGGCGAAGTACGAGGAGTCGACGTGAAGGTTTGCAAAGAAAACACATAAAAGCTCAGAACTAAATGGAAAAGCTAAAGTCAGGATGAATGTAAGAGAAGTGTGGGTGAAAAGATCTAAGACAGGATAAGTTAGAATGCGGGGATTAACAATTTTAGATTGGGTGATCCCCACCTTAAGGCATCGCTAGAAGGCAACCTGGTCGACTGCTTCAGGAAATCGGGGATCAATATTTCCCCTGGACGAACTAGCACCCGTATGTCAAGAAGGTTTGCCACTAGCCATTAAAAAAGGATTGGAGGAAGGATTGGAAGAGAGTGTGTGAAAAATTTTGAAGAAAATAGCTGTTTAAATAGAATTTGACCGGATCGTCTAGGATGATTGCCATATCATCCAGATGATAGGGGTAATAATAACATCTAGGCTGATTGGTCAAAAAGGCAGTCTGATCGTCCAGGACGATTAGATAGAGGCGATCATCCCAAGGAGTCCAGTCGGATGACCTTTGATGATAAGTATCATCCTGGATGATTCGGTGGATCATCCAGGATGATATATAATAAATGAATCGGACGGGCCAAATTTAAATCGTCCAACTGCTGCCACATGGATCATCAAAGATGATGAGGTGTATCATCTAGGACGATCACCAATAACTAGTGCATACCACCCATTAGATCATGGTGGGGATGATATGAATTTATCATCCAGGATGTTGTATGGATCATCCAGGATGATGTATGATATTCCATGATAATGTGGGGATCATCCAAGATGATGTGAGGAAAAAGTGAAAAAGATGAAGGATGGAGAGGAAAGATCAGGGATCCAAAAAAACACAAAAAAATCCAAAATCAAATCAATTAAAAATATAAACAAGAAAACAATAGTGAAAACAATGCTTTTTTTTATCAGCTCTAGGTAAATAGAATTTTTCTTGATTTTCAATTCAAAAGCTAATAAGAAGAAAATTGACAACGCTGAAATCCAAAAAAAATTGGAAAATTAACTTTCGTAACTCCTACCTTGTACACCTTACAGGTTAAAATTTCTTTCAAATAAAATTCTAATTCAAAAGAAAGAAACTTAGATTCAAAAAGAGATCCTTTTAAGTCTCATTCCAGAAAAATATCTGATAGAAAAGTATTACAAAGTAACGAATCAGAAATCATAATTTTTGGTCTCAAGCTTTTGAAAATATTAAGTGGCGCATGGATTTTTCTAGGATATTTAAAGATCTGAAAGGGAAGAAAGCTTATTTCTTTGTGGGCTCATTTTGTGTCTCTTTTTAAATTTGTTTAGCGCTCTTTACGCATCATTTGATTATTTGATACATTTTGTGTATCTTTCCAATTTGGTGACATTACGCATCTTTTCAGCTTTGGGCTTATTTTGTGCCTCTTTTCATTTTGGCGCTCTTTGCGCATCTTTTATAAGTTCACTTTTTTTTATAATCGTTAAAGAATCTCAATTATGAAATTACCTTCCAGATATAAGAGAGGACAAAACTCACTCTCTATAATAAGGAGGAGTAATTCACAAAACAAAAACCATACATCATATGATAAGTGCAAGCACCTGATAAAGAAAAATATAATAATGATCCAAAACTTTGAATATACTATTCATATGAGGTAGATTACTGTAGGAAGATAAAATAAATCTCTATTTCAAAAACCAACTTTTTAATTTTGAAGAAGATTTATATCCAAAAGAAATAGTACACCATTAAAGGAGTTAGAGGAAGAGAAACAATCATCAACATTTTTTCCCTTTAAAAGATTCAGTGGAGTGAATCACTGCTTACAAGCTTCCAAACAAAAATAAGGCAAAACTCTTAGTTAGAAATTCAGTTTATCAGCAGTACTGAGTAGTGATCTGATTTTTTTTTAAAAAAATAGTAAATCAAGAACAAGTAGGAAATCACATTAAAATAAATACTCAAATCAGGAAAACAACAATACTAAAATGAAAATCAGCAGAAAATACAAACCAATAGGAAACAGATAATCAAATCAAATAAAAATAATAACTAATAGAAATAGAATGAAAAATAGAAAATTTAGAAATCAATAGTCATCAGATTCATACATTTATGTCAATCACACCCAATCTGGTCCTCAAAATATTGAATGAGTCAAAGGCCAGTGGTTTAGTAAAGATGTCAGCTAGTTGATTTTAAGTTGCTCTATGATGTAGCTCAATATCCCCTTTTGTAACATGGTCCCTAATAAAGTGATGCCTTATGTCAATGTGTTTGGTTCTAGAATGTTGGATTGGATTCTTAGAAATGCAGATGACACTGGTGTTATCACGTAAAACTGATATTGTATCAATAGGTAATCCTAAATTTAAAACTTGTTGCTTCAACCAAAGGACTTAGGCCACACAACTTTCTAAGGCAGTGTACTCAGCTTCAGTAGTGGAAAGTGTAACTGAGTTCTATTTTCTACTGGACCAGGAGACTAAAGACTGTCCTATGAATTAGCAAGTTCCAGAAGTGCTCTTTCTATCCACCATACACCCTGCAAAAGTAGAATCAGAATATCTAATAATCTCAAAAGAAGTGTTGTGCCTAGGATACCAGATTCCTAGGTTTAGGGTCCCTAAGAGAAATCTAAGGATTCTCTTAACTGCAGTCAGGTGGGATTCCTTAGGATTATCTTGATATCTAGCACAAAGACAAACACTAAACATAATATCAGGTCAGCTAGCAGTTAGGTAAAGCAGTGATCTAATTATTCTTCTAAACTTCTTCTATCAACAGATTTTTCATTTGAATCCTTATCTAACTGAACAGTGGAACTCATGGGAGTGTTGATTGGATTAGCTTTATCCATTTCATATTTCTTTAAGATGTCCTTAGTGTATTTTGATTAATTCAGAAAGGTTCCATCATCCATTTGCCTAATACTAAACCCCAAAAAGTAGGGCAATTCTCCCATCATACTCATCTCGAACTCCTTACTCATTATCTTCAAAAAATCATCACATAAATTTTCATCAGAAGATCCAAAAAGTATATCATCAACATAGAACTGGATAATGAGTAGATCATCTCTTACTTTCCTAAGAAAAAGGGTGGTGTCTACGCTCCCCTTAACAAACTCTCTTTCTAGTAGGAATGTGCTAAGCCTCTCATACCAAGCTCTGGGTGCCTGTTTCAATCCATATAAGCCCTTTTTTAATTTATAAATATGATTTGGATATTGGAAACTCTCAAAACCTAGGGGTTGCTCTACAAAGACATCCTCTTTTATTACCCTGCTTAAAAAGGCACTCTTGACATCCAATTGAAATAGCTTAAATCTCTTATAACAGGAAAAGGCTAGTAGTACCTAATGGCTTCCAATCTAGCTACAGGGGCAAAGTCCTCCTCAAATCAATCCCATCAATTTGATTGTACCCCTTAGCCACCAATCTTACCTTATTCCTAACCACCACACCAGAATCATTCATCTTATTCTTAAAGACCCACTTGGTTCATACTACACTTTGATTCCTAGGTCTTTCTACTAACTCCCAAACATCATTCCTTACAAATTGATTCAATTCCTCTTGCATAACTAAGACCCAAAGTTTATCAAAAACGGCTTGATTAATGTTGGTGGGTTCAGCCATTGAGATAAAGGCAGAATAGTTTACTTCCTTCCTAAGTCCATGCCTAGTTCTAACACCTTCAGAAGGGTCTCCTAAGTAGTTCTTTAGGATAACTCGAAGCATATCTCCAATCTCTAGGTAATGTGTTTTGAGGTTCTACCCTTTCCTCCAGATTTCCATTTTCAACTCCATGGATAATCTCTCCTTCATCTTCTTCTTCCTCAAGTCTAGTCTCCTTAGGATCAGATTCATCAAACACCACATGAGTTGTCTCCTCAACCACCAAAGTCCTCTTATTAAACACTCTAAAGGATTTACCCACACTATAATAGCCTAAGAACACTCCTTCATCAGATTTGGGGTCAAATTTTTCTAAGGATGATTTCTCATTATTCAGAATGAAAATCTTACAGCTAAAGACATGAAGGTGGGACAGGTTTGGAATTCTACCCTTAATGATCTCATAGGGTGTCTTATTCAGTTTGGATCTAACACTCACCCTATTCAACACATAATAGGCAGTGTTCACCATTTCAGCTCAAAAGTATTTTGGAAGTAAATAATCAGTAAGCATGGCTCTAGCGACTTCCACTAAGGTCCTATTCTTCCTTTCAGCTACCCCATTCTACTGAGGGGTCCTAGGAGCTGAAAAGTTGTGGCTAATCCCTTGCTCCTCACAGAATGTTCCAAATCTCATATTTTCAAACTCTACACCATGATCACTATGAATAGTCAAGATCTCACAACCTAACTTCCTCTGAATCCAAGTGGAGAAAGTTTTAAATTCATCAAATGACTCAGATTTATGTAACAGAAATTTAATCTAAGTGAACCTCGAGTAATCATTAATAATCACAAATCTATAGACTTTCCCCCCTAAGTTGGCAGTGCTAATGGGTCCAAAGATATCCGTGTGAAGGACTTCTAAAGGTCTAGAGGTGCTGATGTCCTTAATGGAGTGGAAAGAGGATTGAACTTGCTTCCCTAATTTACAGGCATCACACAGGTGGTCCTTAGTGAACTTAAGCTTGGGGACACCTCTGACTAAGTCCTTTTGGGTAACTCTTTTAAGGTTTTTCATACTGGCATGACATAATCTCCTGTGCCACAACTAAGACTCATTAGCAGTAGTTTTTAAGTAAAATGAAGAAGCACATTCAGTATTATTTAAATCAAGTATATAGATATTGTTGATCCTCTTACCCTGCAAAATAGTGTTATTATTTAAGCTTATAATGCAAGTATTTACTAGGAACTTGATGCTGAAACACTTGTCATAGAGCTGACTGATGCTAAGTAAGTTGTGCTTTAATCCATCTACAAGCAAAACATTTTCAATCAAAAAGTTCTTGGAGTTTTTGATTATACCTGCACCTACCACTTTCCTGGTGGTATTATCTCCAAGAGTGACCTTGCCTCCAGCCCTGGCCTCCAGTGAAATGAATTGATTTACATCTCCAGTCATATGTCTTGAGCATCTACTATCTAGGTACCACATGCTCTCACAAGGTCTTGTGTGAGAGCAACCCTACAAAATCATCAAATGTCAGATTTAGGAACCCACACAAGTTTGGGTTCCTTCTTATGAAAAGAATAATGTAATGCATGTGTGCCGTGCTGTGAAGCATGCAATTTAGGCCTCCTCACCCAATATGTACTATGATAAATAGTGCAGGTGTGGGAGATGTGTCCTAACATGTCACAAGAAAAACAACTAACACCTGGAAAAGGGTTAACTAATCTACGTGGGTGATAGTGTCTCTTCCTAGGTTTGAATGAAACATGCTTTGATGATTTTGAATTAGATTCTTCAAATGGGGGAGGTGCATAAAAATGTGCAAAAGTAGGTGGTGTTTCATTTTCTCAAAAGCACTAATTTTTACACTTAGAAATTCATTCTCCTTTTTAAGACTTATAATTTTAAATTTCAAATAATGCTCACTACTATCTAAATCAGATGCATGAGTTTCTAATTCCTTAAAAGCTCTTTCTAAATCAACATGCAATATTTTCAATGAATCATGCTCAATAATTAGTTCAGAATGCTTTTTGTTTAATTCATCAAATTCATCAAGTAAGGACATGTGATTACTATCAAGCGTAAAATGATCTTTAACCAAAATATCATGCTGTTTTTGCAAATTTAAGAAATCCAATTTCAGGCTGGCATGGGTTTTCTTAAGTTTCCTATATGATAAATGAATTTTCTTAGAAATGTCAAGTAATTGATCATAGGTGAGCTCACATACCTCTTCTTGGTCAGACTGACCAGGATGATCATCTGCCATCAAATACAAGTTCGTAGTCTCCTCTTCAGCTTCAATCTCAGAGGAGTCAGATGGTGATTCTGCCTAGAAAGCCTTTTGAATCTTCTTCTTATCCTTTTTGAACTTAGGTTTCTCCTTACCCTTCTTTGTGCTTGGGTGAGCCTTAAGTGTAGGACAATCAATCTTTATATGTCCAGGCTTCCTGTATTCAAAACAAATAGTATCAGATGAACCTTTAAAATTTTTGCTACTCTTTCCTTTGTTCCACTTCTGAAAGTTCTTGTGTTTCTTCCTTAGAAAGATTTTGAATTGACTAGTGATTAAGGAAACGTCATCGCTATCAGACCCGAAAGAATCAGTGTCAGTATCATTGGCCTTCAGCGCCACAGTTTTCTCCTTCTTCTTCTCACCTACATTAATTTATCATTGTTTCACTCCTTGCTCATAAGCAATGAGTGACCCAAGTAAGTTATCAATAGAATAAGTGTTCAAATCTTTGGATTCAGTAATTACAGTTATCTTGGCATCATAAGAAGAAGGCAAACATCTCAGAATTTAGTTAACTTTCTCATGATTAGTAAGCTCTCTTCCTAAGGCATGCAGGGAGGTAATAATTTGAGTGAACCTAGTACATATTTCAGAAATTGATTCAGTAGGTTTCATGTGAAAAAGTTTGTAGTCATAAAATAAGATGTTCAATCTAGATTGCTTAACCTCAGATGTACCTTCATAAGTAATGCATAATATATCCCAGATTTCTTTACCAGTAGTGCAAGTAGAAACACGCATGTAATCTTCATATTACAGTGCACAAAAAAAATAGTTCAAGCATTTTGCATTCAGTTGTGCTAGATCACGATCATCAAATATCCATTCAGTAAATAGAAATTCAATTTTACGCCATCAACAAGTCTAAATGGTGCTTCATAACCATCTTTAACAAGCATCCACATACGATAATCAATTGATTGTAAAAAGGTGGACATACGAGTTTTTTAAAAATCAAAAGGTATGTTATCAAACAAAGGTGGTTATGTAACACGATTACCAAAGTTAGCCATAGATCAAAATTCAAAAATTTTGAAACTTAATTTTTGAATCCCACTCTGATACCACTTAAAAGTTCATGCGGGATGTTAAGCCCTTACAAACTAGTCTCGAGGCTAACCAAGAGGATGGGTGAATTGGTTACTTTAAAAATCCATGAGCAAAAATGATTTAGAAAAATCTTTTTGAATGTTTTAACACAATTACAGTTTCGTGATGATGTACAGATATTCACGATAATGAAATAATAATCATAATCACATAATCATCAACAGAGAAATAAGTGCAGAAAAAAATCAGAAAGAATACACCAGATTTTATAGTGGTTCGGTCAACTTGACCTACGTCCACTCCCCGGAGCCTTCCTTTCGGGTATTGCACTAAGACTAAGTGACTCTCCTTCTGCTCCCACACCAAGATGGAGAAGCCTATATAAAACTCCTTTTCACCAACCCGATGAGGCAGAGAACCTAGACTCCTTCTGCTTCCTCCTGTAACAGGCAGAGAACCTGGACACCTTTTTCTTCCTCCTGAAGCAGGAAGAGAACCTGGATCTTCTTACGAACGATCCTCCCACAGAGAAACCAACAAGATAAGAGATGATGACCAGAGAAATGACTCAGATCCTTACTTGGAAGAACCTTTATGAACACCTCACAAAATCCCCCTCATAAGATCCTCTCTCTCTCTCCCCCAAGCTCTCTCTCTCTCTCTCTCAAGGTTTACTCTGGAAAGGAAAGTGGAAAAAAGATTTTTCTTGTTGAAAGAAAAAGATCTTAAATAGGATGGCTCAAAAATTGCCCTAAATCTCAACTGGCAGTCAAAGATCTTCTAGGACAATTGGTCGATCGTCCTATACGATTAGTACAAAATCACATAAATCAGCCTAGATGATCTGGTTTCCCTGGATGATTAGTAGATAAAATTTATTCTGATCGTCCTGTACGATTCTACGATCACCTAGGATGATTAGTGTAAATCAGGAATTTCATCCAGAAGATAGCTCGGGTCATCCAGGGAAACTTATGCTGGACGATCACAAAATGACTTGATTGTCCAGGATGATATTTATATCATTATATACGATTAATTTAAAAATGAGAAAATTGTCCTGCACATAACTTAGGTCATACAGCCAAAACATCCTGGACGATCTTAAAATGACTTGATCATCCATGACGATATTGCGATCGTCCCGTACGATTAGTTCAAAATCAGGAATATCATCCAACATATTTCTCAGGTTATCCAGGTGAAGTGATCTGGACGGTCAGGATTTTGTATGTATCGTCAGGGATGATCTTACGATCGTCCAGGATGATATGATCGAATCAATCAAATCTTAACTACTTTCCTTAATCACCAGACTAATTTATGTGTGATTGTAAAGGATCATCCAGGACGATACACGTATCGTCCGGGATGATCAGACCAAATCTCTAAAAATAAAAACTTGCCTAGCTTAATTTGGTGGCTGAGAATTTATGATTTGAGCCTATCATCCTATACAATGGGCATATCGTCCAGGATGGTCTGCTTAATCAAACTGACTTAACATGGTCACCCTAATTAGGATTTCTGTCTTCACTGGATCATCCAGGATGATATAAACAAAATTTAAAATTGAAACTCTAACTCACTAAAACTCTCCCCCTGAGTGTGTGTGTGCAAGGTTACTTAGCTAGGGGATCAATTATATTACATTTGACTCAAGAAAGGAGAAAATTACAATTTAAACATATGCGGACTCGATCTTGAGTTGGCTTGAATTGCATTTGATCTTTTCTACCTAAAATATTAGTCAATCAAAACAGAACCCAAAAATGTTTGTTATCATCAAAATTGTAATCTTTAAATCTAGGTTCGCAATAAGTCACCCCAAAAGGCATGACTAAGAACTTTTGGTATCTATATCGAGTAATGAAAGTAGTCTTTGCCACATCTGCTTTTCTCACCTTCACCTGATAATATCATGATCTTAGATCAATCTTAGAAAATACAAAGGATCTTACAAGCTGATCAAATAGACCATCGATCCTTAGTAAAGGGTACTTATTCTGGATTGAGATATTATTTAATTCCCTATAATCTATACACATATGTATCGTACCATCCTTTTTTTTACAAGTAAAATAGGTGCTCCCCATGAAGCACATTAGGAAAAATAAATCCCTTGAGAATTAACTCCTAAAACTATACTTTTAACTCTTGAAGCTCCTTAGATTCCTTCCTATATAAAATATTAAATATAGAAGTCTTACCTGGAATTATATCAATACAAAACTCTCTGTCTCTGTCCATAGGAAAACTCGTTAACTCCTAAGGAAAAAACATCTAAAAATTCTCATACTATCGAGATAATAAAAAGAGAACCAAAATGTACACTCCTATCCTAAACAAATGCCAGAAATACTATACACCCTCTTCCATAACATATCAACTTACACAACAGATATCAAATATGATAGAACACCTCTAACTCCCTAAAAGAGATTTCTCTCTCTACCTAAAAATAGAGTGACTCTTTTCTTCAAGCAATTAATCTGAGCCTCATACTAGCTCAATTGGTTCATACCTAGAATAACATTAATTTAGATATAGGCAAAAAAATTCGACTACACCTGCATTTCCTATCAGATATCTATATGTCATAGAAGCATACCCTACTATCTACCATAACGTCTCCAATCAACAAAGTAATAAACAAAGTAAAAATAGTAATATCGAAGGCAAGTACAGTAAATTAAAGTCATGCCTAAGAAATAAATAAGTGATTAGCTCCATATTTGAATAAAATATTATGGGGCTAATTAGAAATGTAAGTCATACTTATAATAATATACGGAGCATCTTGATCCTCATGCTAAGTCAGACTGGATACACATCTCTTAATCAATGCTAGTGCAACAATACTATCATGATCTCTCTGACCCGAGGGAAGTCTCTCTACTAGAAAACCTACTATACAACTAAAGTCATTGCCTCTACTGGATGATCCCTCAATAAATGTCTAACATGGAATTATCCTCAATCTACCTATTGGTCTTACAAACTATTAGACATGGGCTTAGAACATTGTTGGGTTCTACCTATAGACACTATGCTACCTATGTCGAATCGTACCGCTCTAAAATCACTCCCCGATCATCTAATAGTATTGAACAAAGTGGCACCTACCATAACTATGGCACATAGGTGCCTTACTAATAGAACTAGAATTAGATACGCTGCCACTGCTAAGGACTGACATAGATATAGACTGTCCACCTATCTAAGACTAGACCAGTCCAAACTTGCCTTCTTCCCAGAGAAGCCTCCACTAGATATCTCTCCATTATGTGTTAAGACTAAACCCAAGTTTTTTTCAAGCTTGGTTGACCAAGTCAAACATGGTCGACCAAAGTGCCCCTTAAGCACTTAAATATGTATTTTATATAAGAAGGTCTTCACATTACATGGAACCACTTCCAATGGGTCTAAAATATTAATTTGAATTATTTAAGCCTAATCCTAACCCTTAGTGAAACCTAGTTGACTAAGTTAACCATAGTTGACCAAACTAACCATACATTTAAATATAATCCAAATCCAATGCTCTAAGCATCACCAAACCAATTTGAGAACTTAGGATAGCCCATTAGGTCCCTAAGAACCATCCATAAAATATCTAACCCTTGGGACTATTGCAATCTGGGAGCCCGAGCATGTGATTTTGATGTTAACAAATATTATTTGAATTTTACTTTATTTCTTCTAATATTATTACTGGATATTTTCCTTGTGCACACTAACATTATAGGTGCATTATACACCATGGCACAAATGATCAAGACCCAAGACTGGGTAGAATATATTTAATATTTTTATAAGCATCTATATTTTATTTATTTATTTATTTTATTTCTTTAGTCAAAAGGCCTATAAAAGGTGTATAATAGGTTAGCAGTCGTGTACACATAAATTGGGGAATGAAAACTAAAATTTTTGAATTTATACAGATTGTATTCTATGCTTCACATTGTATTATATGATCTACTAATTAGAAATTTATTATAATTATGAATTAAGTAATTATTATATTTTAACTAATCATACTATACAAACTAGATTATATAGGATAATTAGTTTAAATTGAATCCCTAATTGCTAATCAAATTTAGGTAAGTATTATAATTTTTTAATTTTTAACTAATCATACGATATGAGTGTTATAAATCTGGGCCCAAGTACTATAATTTTGAGGATATCAAATATTATTGTGTCTTTACTACTACTATTATTGCATATCTATTTTATTTTCCTTGATTATTAACCTTTCAGGTCCATGAATTCACTTGCAATGCCAATCAGCTATAGATTGGGTAGACTAGGGTTTAGTCTGTCTGTAATTTCAACTTCAATATACTTTTTACCTTTCTTGAGTCAAGTCATGTATCTGGTGGACCCAAAGCTAAGTAACCTTGCACACACATACTCAAAGGGGTGAGTTAGTGAGTTAAAAAAAAATTTCTATCTTTGAACTAATCATACAATATGATTTAAATCATACTGGACGATTAATTATACAGAAAATCCTAATTAAGGAACCCATTGTTAAATGATATTAATTAGCTAATCATATTGGATTATTCAGATCGTCCAGGATGATCAGTTATAGACATAAAAAATAGCCGCCAATCACAATTTAGACAATATTTTATTCTTTATTTTTTATTCTAATCATACAAGATGATATACATCATCTTAGATAATTTATAACAATCATGCCTAAATTGATCCTATAATTAGGGGACTAATTATAGTTAGACTGATCAATCAGATCGTACAAGATGATATATGAAGATTGTCCTGGATGATCTTTGATATTTCATGGGATGATCTCCCATCGACCAAGAAAAGTTATAATTTTCTTCTAATCATATAGGCGATCGTACTGGATGTCCTGAATAACTTGCGGGATAATATTTTAATCGACAGTCATTATCCCATATCATACTGGATAATTAATACAATATCTTAAACTAATCATCCTGGATGATGGAAGAATTGTACTGGATGATCTACACAAATACTTGAACTAATTATACATAATAATGCTAATTGCACTTATTGAAAGGGCTATTTTATACTAATTATATAGGACGATCTGAGGATCATATTGAATGAAAAAATGTGACATGTTAAAAATTAGGGCTTCTTTGAGGGCTCTCTTTTTAAGCTCTTATATTTATGCTTGAGCAAATCTTTTACTGTTGAATCAATCTAAGAGAGAGCTAGAGAAGGAAGAGAGAGAGCTTGGGAGAGAGAGAAATCCTTGTGAGGGGGAGTTATGAGGGATTCATAAAGGTTGCTCCAAGCAAGGTTTCCACCATCTTTATCAAGCTGCTTGTCTGGATCCTTGGTGGCTCTGAGGAGATTTTCATTAGCATCAGATCTAGGTTCTCTGCCTAATCCAGGAGGGAGTAAAAGGATTCCAAGATTCTCTGCCTTCTCCAGGAGGAAGTAAAAAGGATTTTTAGGTTCTCTGCCTACTCCAAGAGGGAGTAAAAAGATTCAAGGTACTCTACCTCATCGGGTCAATGGAAAGATTTTGTAAGGGCTTCTCCGCCTTGCTGTGGGGGCACAAGGAGAGACACTACTTTTAGTGCAATACATGCGAATGAGATTTTCGAGGAGTGGACATAGGTCAAGTTGACCGAAGAACTACTCATTTCTATGGAGTGGATGTAGGTCAAGTTGACCGAAGCACTATAAATTTGTTGTGTTCTTTCTATTTATTTTTCCATATTTAATTCTCACATTTTTTGTGAATTGTTCAGTATTTGAAATCTCTGAAATTCTTGTTATTGTGAAACTGATCTTCTTCTACATCAAGGGGTTTTTAATTTATTATTTTATTAATTTTTTTAAAAATTATCAATTCACCCCCCCCCCCCCCCTCTTGTTTAACCTCAAAACTAATTCTTTAGGGTTTAATAACCCTCACAAACTTTCAAGTGGTATCATAGCAAGATTTAAAAATTAAGTTTTAGAAAATTTTTGAAAAAAGATCTATGGCTAATTTTGGTAATCGTAATACTGCAGAAGGATATTCAATTACACGACTGCTGTTATTTGAAAATATTCTTTTTGATTTAATAAAAATTTATATGTCCACCTTTTTACAATCAATTGATTATCACGTGTGCATGTTAGTCCAAGAAGGACATTCTGCACCCTTTAGATTAGTAAATGACATTAAAATTGGAATACTTTTTTCTAAATGGAGTACTGATGATAGAGATTTATCCTAACTGAATGCCAATTATTTGAACTATTTTTTCTGTGCTCTAAAATATAAAGATTATATGCGTGTTTCTACTTGTTCAACTAGTAAAGAGATTTAGGACAAGCTCTACATTACTTATGAAGGAATAAAGGAAGTGAAACAATCTAGGTTAAATATTCTTCTTCATGATTATGAATATTTTTGCATGAAACTTAGTGAATCTATTTCTGAAATGTATACTAGGGTTACTCAGATTGTTACTTTCCTGCATGCCTTAGGAAGATAGCTTATAAGCTATAAAAAAGTTAACAAGATTTTGCAATGTTTACCTTCTTCCTATGATGCAAAAATCACTACCTTTGCTGAATCTAAAGATCTGGATGTTTATTCCATTGATAACTTACTTGGATCACTCATTGCCTATGAGTAAGGAGTGAGTCAGAGGCAGCTTGATGCAGCTTGAGTCAAAGGCTAATGATTATGACAGTAACACTTCTAGACAAGATGATGATGGCATAGCTTTAATGACTAGGTAGTTCAAAATCTTTCTAAAGAGAAATTAAAAGCATCATCAGCAATGGAACAAAGGTAAGACTGGTAAAAATTCTAAAGTTTCTTCTGATGTTATATATTTTGAATGCAAGAAGTCAGGGTACCTGAAGTCTGATTGTCTAACTCTTAAAACTCACCCAAGCAAGGAGAAGGGTGAAGAAAAGCCTAAATTTAAAAAAGGGCAAGAAAATGACTCAAAAATCTTTCTAGGAAAACTCAGCATCAGACTCTTCCAAAACATACATTTTGATCAAGAGGAGGTATGTGAGCTTACCTATGAATAACTATTTGAAGTTTCTAAAAAATTTAAGTTACATGCAAGCCTTAAATCTATTTTTTTTTTATTCTGTAGAAAGAGTATAAATGCTTAAGGAAAGATCACACCACTCTGGATAACAATCACATTGCTTTGTTAAATGAATTTGATATCTTAAACAAGAAGTATTCTGAATTAACTGATGAGCATGATTCCTTAAAAGCATCCCATATTGATATAGAAAATTCATTTAAGAAAGCAAAGGCATGTTTATATGAAGCTAATAATAGGGAGCATGCATTGAAAATTGAAATTTCAATTCTTAAAAGTGCAAACTAGTTTTTACAAACCAAGTTAAGCGCTTTCAAAGAAAATAAAACATTACCTACAATTGCATAGTTATATAATCCATCACCACAATATATATCACTTAAACCTAGGAAGAGGCACCATCACCCACATAGATTAGTTAACTCTTTTTCTGGTGTTAGATGTTTTTCTTGTGGCATGCTAGGATACATCTCCCACACTTGCACCATTCACAGATCTTCAAGGCACATGACTGGAGATGCAAATAAATTCCTTTTATTGGAGGCCAAGGAAGGAGGCAAGGTGACACTTGGAGATAACACCACTAGGAGAGTGGTGGGCTCAGGTATAATTAGGAATTCAAAAAATTTCATCATTAAAAATGTTTTACTTATAGATGTCTTGAAATATAATCTGCTCAACATCAACCAGCTCTGTGATAAAGGCTTCAGCATAAAATTTTTGTTGACTAGCTACATAATAAGCTTAAATGAGAAAATTATTTTATAGGGAAGGAAAATCAATAATGTCTACGTACTTAATCTTAATTGCATTAAAAATGATACTACTTTTTCCTTAAAAATAATTATTGTTGAATCCTCATTATGGCATAGAAGATTGTGTCATACAAGCAAGAAAAGTCTTAGAAAAATCACCCAAAAAGATTTAGTGAGAGGAATTCCCAAACTAAAGTTCATTAAGGACCACCTGTATGATGACTGTTATTTAGAAAAACAAGTCAAATCCTCCTTCCCCTTAATCAAGGACATTACCACTAGCAAACTCTTAGAAGTCCTTCACAAGGATCTCTTTAGACTTGTCAGCACTGCAAGCCTAGGACGAAAAGTCTTTAGATATGTAATTATTGATGATTATTCAAGGTTTGCTTGGGTTAAATTCCTATCTCATAAAAGTGAATCATTAGAGGAGTTTAGATCTTTTTCCCTTGGATTCAGAGGAAACTAGGTTGTGAAATCTTAACCATTCATATTGATCATAGTGGGGAATTTGAGAATGAAAATTTTGAATCTTACTATGAGGAGCAAGGGATAGATCATAACTTTTCAGCTCCAAGGATCCCTCAGTAGAATGGGGTAGCTGAAAGAAAGAATAAGACCCTGGTAGAAGCCACTAGAGCCATATTAGTTGAATACTCACTTCCTAAATACTTTTGGGCAGAAGCAGTAAATATTGCCTGTTATATTCTGAATAGGGTTAATGTTCGATGCAAGATGAACAAGACACCCTATGAAATCCTTAAGGGTATAACACCCAACCTCTCTCACCTTCATGTCTTTGGATGTAAAGTATTCATTCTGAAAAATAGAAAGTCTCAACTAGAAAAGTTTGACCCAAAATCTGATGAAGGAGTGTTCCTAGGCTACTCAAATATTGGAAAATCCTATAGAGTTTTCAATAAAAGGACACTTATAGTAGAGGAGACCAGACATATTATTTTTGATGAATTTGATAATTCTGGAGGATCTAGGGTGGAAGGAGAAGAATTAGTAAAAGTCACTTAAGGAGTGGAATCTATAAATTTGGAGGAAAGGGTAGAACTTGAAAATATACTACTTATAGAATGAAGACATTTTTCAAGTCATCCAAAAGAACTGACCTTAAGAGACCCATATGAAGGTGTTAGAACTAGGCATAGACTTAGAAAAGAAGTAAACCACTTTGCATTCATCTCAATGATTGAATCCACCAACATAAATTAAGCCCTATGTGATGAATTATGGATCCTAGCCATATAAGAAGAGTTAAATAAATTTATAAGGAATGATGTTTGGGAACTAGTTGAAAAACCTAAGGACTAGAGTATGGTTGGAACTAAATGGGTTTTCAAAAATAAAATGAATGATTCTGGAGTAGTGGTGAGAAATAAAGCAAGATTTGTGGCTAAGGGCTATAACCAAATAGAAAGAATTAACTTTGAAGAGATCTTTGCCTTTGTAGCTAGATTAGAAGCCATTAGGGTGCTATTAGCCTTTGCCTGCTTCAAGGGATTCAAACTGTACCAAATAGATATCAAAAGTGCCTTTCTAAATGGGATAACAAAGGAAGATGTGTATGTTGAACAATCCCCAGGCTTTGAAAATTCATAATATTCTAATCATATGTTTAAATTAAAAAAAAAGGTATTATATGGACTAGAACAAACACCCAGGGCATGGTATGAAAGACTAAGCACATTCCTACTATAAAAAACCTTTGTTAAGGAGAACATAGACACCACCCTATTTCTAAAAAAGGTAGGAGATGAACTACTGATTGTCTAAATATATGTTGATGATAATCTGTTTGGATCTTTTGATAAAAAATTGTGTGATGATTTTTTAAAAATGACGAGTAATGAGTTTGAAATGTGTATGATTGGAGAACTGGCCTGCTTTCTTGGATTTAGCATAAGGTAGAAGGATAATGGAACTTTCCTTAGTCAATCAAAATATATTAAGGACATTCTTAAAAAATATAAAATGGATAAAGCCAAGCCAATCAACACTCCCATGAGTTCCACTATTAAGTTAGATAAGGATTCAAATAGAAAATCTGTTGATAAAAAGTAATACAAAGGAATAATTGGTTCACTTCTTTACTCTACTACTAGTAGACCTAATGTTATATTTAGTGTTTGTCTCTATGCTAGATTTTAGGCTGATCCAAAGGAGTCTCATTTGACTGCTATAAAGAGAATTCTTAGATATCTCTTAGGAATCTAGTATCCTAGGCATAACACCTCCTTTGTAATCATAGGATATTCTTATTCAGATTTTATAGGATGCCGAGTTGATAGGAAAAGCACTTTGAGAGCATGTTAATTCATATGATAGTCCTTAGTCTCCTGGTACAGTAAAAAATAGAACTCAATTACCCTATCCACTGCTAAAGCTGAGTACATAGCCTTAGGAATTTGTGTAGCCCAGGTCCTTTGATTAAAGTAACAGATTCTAAATTTAGGACTACCTGTAGGAACATTACTATTCCTATCGTCCTGTTAAATTCATACATCGTACTGGATGATTCACATGGTAGGAGTTGTTGGATGATTTGAATGAATTCAGGCCAATCTATTATGATGGATCATCTAGGACGATCCACATGTTCGTCCAGTACAATCCGGTTAGTCAACGATCGTCCAGGCTGACTCCTCAGGATGATCGCTCTATGTCTAATCATCCAGGATGATACTTGATCATCCTATATGATATGACCAACCTTTTTTACTAATCATCTGGATGAATTGATTGCACCTAATCATCTAGGATGATCTTGTATGATATGCCAATTTCTTTATAAATAGTAGATTTTCTTCATATTCTTCACACCCTTCCCATCCTTCTTCTTCCCTCTTGATCTCACACTCTTGCAATGGCTGGTGGGAAAAGATCTAGAGTGCTTATAGGAAGATCCTCCAGGCATTCTATTGATCCTCAATTTATTGAGAAATCAGACAAAGCGGCCTACAACCGATATAAATCTGCCGATATCAACCCTTCCAAGATTGTTAATCAAAATGCTCTGAACTTTCAGGTACTAGACCTATTTGCTCGTACCACTCTTGGATTTATTTTTACCCTTACATTTCCTTTCAACTTTGAACTGCTATTCAAATTCTTTATAAGCCTTCTCCTTAATGCTGATTTTACTTCTCTACAATCATATGTGAATAGAAGGTCCGTAGAGATCACCTACCAGGATTTCCATGAATTTATTCACCTGTCCACCATTAGAGACAAAATATATATCTTAGCTTCTGATCCTGATTTTAATTGGACCCCTGTGAACAACATTCTTAGGGAAACCAATGTTCACTACCATGATTCCACAACACCTTAGTCAAAGATGCCCTAACCATCCAGCACATTCTTTGAAACATAATTATTCCTAAAGCTGGGTATCAGATTCACATTACTTCTATTCTTTCACTTACCACTTACTACATCATGACTAACCATAATTTTAATGCCGCTGATTTTCTTATTCACTACATTGAACATTTAACCTACATTTGTGATCTAGACCACAAAAGAAAGCCCAATCTAGCTTTAGGATATCTCATTGCCTATATCATTGAGACAGAATATAATCTTCAATTCCCTTCTCCACCTAATCACCTCTATTTATTCTATTCCAATAGCTCCTTCTACACCCTTCATAGTACTTACTGTTAACCAGTGCATGAAGAGCCTGTGGTTAAAGAGGAAGGACCTATTCCTGTACCTATCCCTATCCGCGAGCAGCCTCAGATTAATCAGCTATTTTAGATGTTTAATTAGTGGGAGGCTAAATTTGACTCTTATGTAGCAGAGCAGCAGTAGCATCATGAATAGGATTTAACTCAATTTGATGCCTACGTAGCCCAGCAGGAGCAACATGACAATGATATGGCCTAGTTTGGGGAGCTATTTTCTTCCATTCACCATTACTTCCACCCTCCTCCCCCCCCCCCCCCCCCCCCCCCCCCACCACCTCCACCTAATCAGGATACTTCTTTTTTCTGATTTACTCAGTGTTTTTATTTATGTAGTTGTACTGGTCTTCTCTTTTATACTTTGTGATGTACTTACTTTGTTCTATTGCTTATTTTTTTCTTTTTCCTTCTTTTTGTGATGTCAAAAGGTGGAGTAGTGTGTTTTTTCTTCTTATGTTTTAGTAAAAGGAGTTTGTTTTCTACTTACTTTCTATTTTTTATGTCTGGCATTTTTCTCAAAATGTCATCTTCTAAGGGGGAGTTTCAGAAACTACCAAAGACCTTTAAAAATTTTTAATAACAATGTTTTCCATCATCAAAAAGGGGTAGATTTTTACAATTCTGGACCCAAGTACTTTGATTTTTGATGATAACAAATATTATTATTTCTTTACTACTACTATTATTACATATATATTTTATTTTCCCTGCTTACTAACCTTTCAGGTCTATGAGTTCACTTACAACGCCAATCATCTCAAGATCGGGTAAACTTGGGTTGAGTCTGTTTGTAATTTCAACTTCAATATACTTCTTACCTTTCTTGAGTTAAGTCATGTATATGGTGGACCCCAAGCTAAGTAACCTTACACATACACACTCAAGGGGGTGAGTTAGTGAGTTAGAAAAAATTTCTATTTTTGAACTAATCATACAGTACAATTTAAATCATAGTGGATGATCAGTTATACAGAAAATCCTAATTAGGGAATCCAATATTAAATGAGATTAATTAACTAATCATACTGAATAATTTAGATCCTCTAGGATGATTAATTATAGACATGAAAAATAGCCACCAATCATAATTTAGGCAATATTTTATTCTTTATTTTTTATTTTAATAGTACAGGACGATATACATCATCCTGAATGATTTCTGATAATCATGCCCAAATTGATCTTATAATCAGGGGACTAATTATAATTAGATTGATTGATCAGATCATACATGATGATATATAAAGATTTTCCTAGATGATCTTTGATATTTCATGGGATGATCCCCTATCGTCCAAGATGAAAACTATAATTTTCTTCTAATCATACAGGAGATCATACTGGAAATCTTGAATGACTAGCAGTATGATATTTTAATTGTTGATCATCATCCCATATCATATTGGATGATCAATACAGTATCTTGAATTAATCATCCCGGACGATCACAAAATCATACTGGATGATCTATATAAATACTTGAACTGATCGTATAGGGTAATGTTGATCGTACTGGCTAAAAGGGTTTTTTTGTACTAATCGTACAGGATAATCTCAGAATCGTATTGGATGATCAAAAGCGCCATGTTGAAAATTAGGGCTTCTTTAAAGGCTCTCTATTTAAGATCTCATATTTTTCCTTGGGCAAATCTTTTGCTACTGAATCAATCTAAGAGAGAGCTAGAGAAGGAAGAGAGAGAGAAAGAGGAGAGAGCTTGGGAGAAAGAGAGAAATTATTATAAGGGGTAGTTGTGAGGGATTCACCAAGGTTGCTCCAAGCAAGGTTTCCACCATCTTCATCAAGTTGCTTGTCTGGTTCCTTGGTGGCTCTACGGTGATTTTCATCAGCATCAGATCCAAGTTGTCTGCCTACTCTAGGAGGGAGTAAAAGGATTCTAAGATTTTTTGCCTACTCCATGAGGGAGTAAAAGGATTTTTAGGTTCTCTGCCTACTCAAGGAGGGAGTAAACGAATTCAAGGAACTCTTCCTCACCGGGTCGGTGGAAAGATTTTATAAGGGCTTCTCCACCTTTCTACAGGGGCAAAAGAAGAGACACTACTTTTAATGTAATACCTGGAAAGGAGGTTTTCAAGGAGTGGACGTAGGTCAAGTTGACCGAACCACTATAAAATCTTGTATGTTCTTTCTATTTATTTTTTTGTATTTAATTTTCACATTTTTCTATGAATTGTTCACTGTTTGAAATCTTTAAAATTCTAATTATTGTGAAATTGATCTACTTCAGCATCAAGGAGTTTTTAATTTTTCATTTTGTTATAGAATTTTTAAAATTACCAATTTATCCCCCGCCCCTCGGTTAGGCTCGGGACTAGTTTTTTAGGGTTTAACAACCCTCATGATCTTTCAACAAGCCTATTCATAGTACAAGATATTTAAAATATTACCAAAATTAATCCTCATGATTAGTTAATCAAATTAAGGTTTAATTAATATGGCAGATCATATAGTATGATGTTGATTATCCTTGATGATTGATAAAGATGAAATTCGATCATCTAGGGATCACCCTAAATGAACCTTGATTTATTGAACTAATCATACAATATGATGCCAATCATGTTGCATGATTAGCAAAGATGACATTTGATCATCACGAAAATTATCCTATATGATCTTAAGAAGAATGAACTAATTGTATAGTATAATCCAGGTATCATAATATATGATCAGTATATTTTATTTGAATATATTATACTTGACTCATCCATTATACTGAAAAAACTAAGATTTCTTGAACTAATCATATTGTATGATCACTGATCATACTGTATCAAAAGAGTCGGCTAACTTGAATTTCAGGGTTAATTTTAGCCTTTGTTTAAATATCATCCCTAATTCATCTTAGGGAATCTTTTGCCACATTTTTTGAGTTAGAGATTCTACAAGAAGGTTTTGAAGAGGGAGCATTGCTTTGGTAGAGAGAGAGGTGAGGTCTTGAGGGAGAAGATTCATGTGGGAACAAGAGAGTGTGTGAGAGGGGTTTCTATACACGGATGCTCGATAATCTTGCACCTTCTTCCTCTAAGGTCAGTGTCTATACTTGAGGAAAACTCTATGAAGAGTTTCTTCATGGGAAGTATCATGTCTCTAGAATACACTGGGAAGGTAAAAGGGATTCAGTTTCTCTTCCTCATTAGGAAGGGGAAAGGGATTCTACTTCTCCACATTAATGGGAAGGTGAAATGGATTCAGCTTCTCCGTCACATCAGGAGGGTGAAAGGGATTCGGCTTCTCTACCATACTGAATTGGTGAAAGGGATTTAGCTACTCTGCTTCACTATAATCTGAAAGGGATTTAGCTACTCTGACGCACTGAGGAGGTGGAAGAGATTTATAAGGGCTTCCCCACCTTATTGTGAGGAAAAAGGAGAGTCAATAAGTTTTAGTGCAATACTCAGAGTGTAGGACTCTAAGTTAGAATCCATCAATTTCATTTTGATTAGGCATGTCTTTAGGGTCAACCCTCCAAATTTGAGACCAATCTTATCCCTCTAACACCCAAAACTAAATTGATTTTCAAAAGATATAAAACCTTTAAATATTTATAACCCATGCTAGTGGAACATGTACCTTGTGGAGTTTGACCTTGGAAGCCTCCCCAAGACCATTAAATAGGTCAATGACCCTTGTTATAACTTGTTAAATATAAAACCAAACTTTTGGGGGACCCTGTTTGACCATAGTTGACCATGGGTCCACTAAACCCTAAAACCCTTAAGGGGAAAATAAAACTTTCCCTTAAACCTCAGTATGGATTATGCTAACTAATTATTGAAATCTCTTCCGATGCATCCCAAATATCATTTGAGATGTGTTGAATGCAAACCCAAGTCTTGGTCATGCTTGGTTGACCAAGTTAACCTAAGTTGACCAAATGACCCTTTTAGGTTTAAATGTGCAATCCAAACCAAATGATCATCCCATGGTATGAGACCACCTTCATTGGTCTCAAAACATCAATCTAAACTTGTTGGACCCAATTCTAACCCATAGTCAAACTTGGTTGACCAATTCAATCATGATTGACTAAATCAACCATACACTTAAGCCTAGTTCAAACCTAATCTTCTAAGCACTTCCAAGCCAATTAGGGACTTTAGGGTGATCCATTGAATCCCTAAGGACCTCTTATGGAAGGACTCGCCCTTGGTATACTTAGGCTAGCCATTTGGCTCAACCCAAGTGTTTAAAAGAGACCCTTTATGAGCCATAATCCAATCCAAGGCAAATCAAACCAAAAAAATGCTTGCATTGGGTCCCCCTTGAATCATTATACGTACCCTAGGTGGCCTACCCATGGATCCACTTGGGCTAGGAATTAGGCTAGCTCAGCATCTCCTAACCTAGGATCTCCTAAGAAAATTTGGTTATTGCATTGGGTGGTCCTAAGTACCTTGCACCTTCCATGGTCAACCCAGCCCCGTCTTAACCTGGGTTAGGACCCAAGCTAGCCCAAACCTTCCAGAAATGGCCTACTTGAGCCATGTTGCATAATTGGGCTCAATCAGACCTAATTGAGCTCACCATTCAGTTCAAGGACTCCGTATATGCCTTTCCAGCTCAGCCTGACCTTGTGGTCCCCTCTTTATATGAGTCAATTATGTGGGCTTATCATCCATGTTCTCGCCTGGTAAGCACATGGAACATTCCTTGAGATATTCCCATTACCTAGAGACCATCTAAAGCCTTCATAAGGTCATATTAAGCATCCAAATGCCATGGAGATGGCTTGTATAGGGCATCTCAACCCAGTAGCCACCATTCGCTTTTTGCTTTTTAAAAATGTTCCCTAGAGCTTCTAGCATTTTAGGTACAACATACACCATGGCACAAAAGATCAAGACTAAATATTGGGTAGAATAGGTTTGATATTTTTATAAGAGTCTATATTTTTATTTATTTATTTTATATTTCTTGAGTCAAAAGTCCTGTAAAATGTGTATGCCAGCTTAACGAACGTACACACATGCTAGGAAGTATAAAAAATAATATTTCTAAATTTATGCAAATCAAACTATATAATTTATTGATCAAAAATCAATTATGAAGACTAATTGAGTAATTAATATTTTTAACTAATTATACTATACGAACCAGATCATATAAGATAATAAGTTTAAATCAAAACCCAAGCCACCAATCATATTTTTGTAAGTATTTTAATTTTTTTTTATTTCGAACTAATCATATTATATGAACCTATTTATACTATATGATATTTAAAATATTACCTAAATTAATCCTAGTGATTAGTCAATCACATCAAGATTTAATTAATATGGAAGATTATATAGTATGATGTTGATTGTACTATATGATTAGTAGAGATAAAATTCGATCATTCTAGATGAATATTGATTTATTGAACTAATCGTACAGTATGATGCCTATTTTACTAGATGATTGGCTAAGATAATGTTTGATCATCTTGGAGATCATCCTGTATGATCTTAATAAGATTGAATTAATCGTATCGTATGATCCAAGTATTATATTGTATGATTAGTATATTATATTTGAATAGATCGTACTGTAACTCTTCCATCATATTGAATAAACTAGGATTTTTTGAACTAATCATACTGTATGATCATCGATCGTCTTGTATGAATAGAGCCAGCTTACTTGAATTTTATGGTTAACTTGAGCCTTTATTTAAATGTCACCCCTAATTCATCTTATGGAATCTTTTGCCACTTTTTTTAGAGAGAGCTTCTATGAGAGAGATTTGAAGAGGGAGTATTACTTTGAAAGAGAGAGATGTGAGGTCTTGAGGGAGAAGATTCTTGTGGGAGTAAGAGAGTGTGTGAGAGTGGTTTCTACACATGGTTGCTCGGTGATCTTCCACCTTCTTCCTCCAAGGCCAGTGTCTTAGCTTGAGTAAAACTCTAAGAAGAGTCTCTTCAAGGGAAGGAACCAGCTACTCCACTGCATCAAGAAGGTGAAAGGGATTTAGCTTGTCTGTTGCACTGGGAAGGTGAAAGGGATTTGACTTCTCCATTGCACTAGGAAGCTAAAAGGGATTTGGATTCTCTACCACACTAGGAAGATAAAAGGGATTCCACTTCTTCGTTGCACTAAGGAGGAGAAAGGTGTTGTAATCTAGGATCCCTAGTCTCTGATTTTGAAACTGACAAATAATATTAACTGGATTTCTACATTCTTTCTTGAAAATTATAGATGTTATTTTTTGTCTGTAAGCACTAATATTTCAAGTAAGATATACACCGCTCAAGACTGCTGAAGACTCAAGACGGGGTAGAATAGGATGTAAAAGAATTTGTATTTTATATTTTCTTTATTTTTTATTTTTTTTAGTTTGCCACAAAAGAGTGTATGCAAATGGGATGACCATGGACACACACATAGGGGGAGAGTTTCTTTTTTTTTTAAGATAAAATTTTTTTTAAAAGAAAATCATATTGTACGATTTTTAATCGTACTATACGATCTGTCATTAAAATTCAGGCATAACGGCTAATTATGAATGATTAATTTGTGAACTAATGGTACTGTATGATCATGATCGTACTGTATAATTTATTTCCATCTAAAAACTCTAGCTGCCAGTATAGTTTAGGTAAGATTTTAAATTTGATTTTTTGAACAAATCATACTATACGATCATAATCATATTGTACGATCATTTGAAATTTTGCCAAAATTATTCCCCATAATTAGGTAATTAAATCATGGTTTCTTAATTACTATCATTCATACTGTATGATATGAATCATATTGTATGAACTACAGACATGAATTTTGTCGTCTCATAGATCATACCAGATAAAACCATGGTTTTTGAACTATTTGTCCCAGACGATATTTATATCATACAGGACAATGATCCAAATTAAACTATTTATATTGTACGAAGTGTATAGTGCAGGATGATTTACAGAGATGATTTTTGGTCATCCCATAAGTCGTCCTGTATGAACAGCGCAAAATAAAATGATCATCCAGTACGATATCTTGATCGTACTATACGATGTTCTTAAAATTTATGAACTATTCGTCTGCCTTCGTACTAGATGAAACTGATTTTGAACTGATTGTATTGCATGATATTGGATCGTACTATACAAATAATATCATCTGAATTGAATTATTAGGGTTTTCTTAAGCCTAATTTAAAATGAAGTTTTTCTTATTCAGTGAGGAGTTGTTGTGAAGAAGAGGAACATGATAACTGAAGGAACTCTTGAGAGGGAGCTTTTGAAGAAATCCAAGGTTTGTGAGAGGATGGAGAAGGTGAGCTTGAGCATAAGGGTGGAGTGTGAGGGGATCACACTGTTGATTCGAGCTAGCTATATCCTTGCTCCTCCTATGGCCTTGGTGAGTCTTATAGAAGCTCTCTAGGGAGAGAGGCTTCTAGGTCAATGTCCTCGAGGTTCTTTTCTCTTCTCCATGGGAGAAAAAGTAGAAGGTCCGTTGTCATCACCAGGAGGGTGACATAGCGGGCACTCCACCACACCGGGGAATGTGAAAGTGAGTTTTATAAAGGCTTCTCCGCCTTACTATGGGAGTAGAATGAGAGTCAACTTTTAATAGTGCAACTCTCGGAGTGGAGGACTCCGGGGAGTGGATGTAGGTCAAGTGACCAAACTACTATAAAAATATTTGGTGTGCTTTTTCCATTTCTTGCATTTTATTTTTCTTGCATTTATTTTCAGTGTTAACTACTTGGTGAAAAATCTGATTTTAACTTTTCTATTGTGAGATTTAAAATTTTATCACCACTGTTACAATTGTGAATGAATTATTAGCTTCTATATTTAACTTGTTAAGTTTTTATTTTAAAAATCTAAAAAATCTTTTAAAAAATTAGAACTAGTGTTTAGGATTTATTTTTAAAGCACTAATTCACCCCCCTCCCTCTCTCTTGGCGCATCTCGTACTTTCAAGTGGTATCAGAGCGAGGTTTCAAAATAGTATTTTAGAAAACCTAGAAACATACGATCCAGGGCACAATTTGGTAACCGTAACACTGTAGAGGGTTATTTAATAAATCGTCCACCCTTATTTGATAATATACCATTTGACTATTTGAAAATTCAGATGTCTACATTTTTACAATATATAGACTATTGCATGTGGATGTTGGTACAAGAAGGTTACTCTGCACCTTTTCGTCTCATAAATGGCGTTAAAACTATTTTATTCTTTAATGAATGGAGTAATGAGGATAGGGAACTTGTGCAATTAAATTCAAAATGCTTGAATTATTTCTTTTACACATTGAAATTAGATGATTATGTGTGAGTGTCTACTTGTGGTACTGGTAAGTAGATATGGGATAAATTGTGTATCACGTACGAAGGAACTAATGAGGTTAAACAATATAGGCTAAACATATTATTGCATGATTACGAACTCTTTTGCATGAAACCTAGCGAGGCTGTATATGAAATGTGCACTAAATTCACCCAGATTATGACATCCTTGCATGCTCTAGGAAGAGAGTTATCTAATTTTAAAAAAAGTTAATAAAATTTTGAGATGCTTACCTAGTTCTTATGATACAAAAATAACTGCAATAACTGAGTCCAAAGATTTAAATGTTTATTTAATTGATAATTTGCTTGGGTCACTCATTGCCTATGAGTAAGGAGTGAGTCAAAGGCAAAGTGATGCAGGAGAAAAGACGAAGGAGCGGACTATGGCTCTAAAAGTGAATAATTTAGAAACTGATAGTTCTGCAGTGGAGGAAGATGATGACATAGCCTTGATGACTCGTTAGTTCAACAATTTTTTTTAAAAGAAAGAAATGGAGTCATCAAAATAACTGAAACAAAGGTAAAAGCTCAAAGAATACTAAAGTTGCACTGACACAATTTGCTTTAAGTGCAGGAAACCAAGTCATCTCCGAGCTGATTGCCCCAACATAAAGACTCATCCAACCAAGGAGAAGGGCGAGGAGAAGTCAAAGTATAAGAAGGGCAAGCTAAAAACACAAAGAGCTTTTTAGGCCGACTCTACCTCAGAATCGTCAGAAGAAGAAGCAGAGGAGGAGGTAACGAATTTATGTTTTATGAATAACGATAACCTTGATCATTCAGATCAAGATGAGGTATGTCAACTCTCTTATGATGAGCTGTTAGTTTTTTCTAAAAAAATTCATGACTCATACAGAAAGTTAAAGAAAATGTATGCTTGTCTTAACACTGATTTTAATACTTTATAAAAAGAGCATGCTAGCTTAGTTAAAGAACATTCTAACTTGGATAGAGATCACATGTCCCTACTTGATGAAATTAATACATTAAACAAGAAGCATATAGAATTAACTGTTGTACACGATTCCTTGAAATCATCACATGTTGAAGTAGAAAATGCAATTAAGGAATTAGAAGAACTTTCATTTCAACTAGATAGCGATGAGCATACATTATAATGAGAAGTATTAAGCTAAGAAAGTGCAAATGAATACTTAAGAGCAAAGGTTATAGCATTAGAAAATAATAAACCATTACCCTCACGTGTCCAATGGGACAACCCGTCTACATTGCATGCATCACACAAACTTAGCAAGAGGCAATATCACCCACATAGGTTAATGAACCCATTTTTTGGTGTTAGGTGTTACTCTTGTGGCATGCTAAGTCACATAACCTGCACTTGCATAATTCACCATAGGACACATCTAGTGTGGAGATCTAAGCTGCAGTCATCACAGCATAACATGCATACATCTTATTCATTTAAGCATAGGGATGAACCTAAACTCACTTGGGTTCCCAAAATTAACCTTTGATTGACATTATAGGGGTGCTCTCATAAAAGACCTAGTGAGAGCATGTGGTACTTGGACAGTGGCTGCTCAAGACATATGACTGGAGATGTTAAGCAGTTCATGACACTGGAGGCCAGGTCAAGAGGCAAGGTGACTTTAGGAGACAACACCACCAGGAAAGTGGTTAGCTCAGGTATCATTGGAAATTCTAAAAATTTTGTAATTGAAAATGCTTTATTAGTTAATGGTTTAATACATAATCTGTTAAGTATTTGTCAACTGTGTGATAAGGGTTTTGACATAAAGTTTCTTTCTAATAAATGCATAATTAGCTTAAACCAAAAACTTGTGTTAGAAGAAAAATAGATAAATAATATCTATATGCTAGACCTCAATTGCATTGAAAATTTAAACCCTTTATGTTTAAAAATAATAGCTGATGACTCTTGGCTATGACATAGGAGACTATGCCATGCTAGCATGAAAACACTTCAGAATATCACTCAGAAATACCTAATTAGAGGCATACCTAAGTTAGACTTCACTAAGGATCACCTATGTGATTCCGGCCAACTATGAAAATAAATGAAATCATCATTTTATTCAATTACGGATATCAACACCACCAGGCCACTAAAAATTCATCACATACACCTATTTGGACCTGTTAGTACAACTAGCATTGGAGGGAAAACTTATAGATTTGTAATAGTGGTTGACTACCCTAGATTTACTTGGGTAAGATTCTTAGCACATAAGAGTGAGTCATTTGAATAGTTTAGAACCTTCTCCACTTGGATTTAAAGGAAATTAGGATATGAAATCTCAACAATCCATAGTGATCATGATGAATAATTTGAGAATGATAGGTTTGAATCATTCTATCAAGAGATAGGAATAGAACATAACTTCTCTACCCCTAAGACCCCTTAACAAAATTAAATAGCTGAGATAAAGAATAGAACCTTGGTTGAAGCTGCTAGGGAAATGTTAGCTGGATACACTCTCCCTAAATATTTTTAGGCATAAGCAGTGAATACTACTTGTTATGTTTTAAATAGGGTGAATGTTAGACCAAAACATAATAAGACACCCTATAAACTGCTTAAAGGTAGGACACCTAATCTCTCTCACTTACACATTTTTGGATGCAAATGCTTTATCTTAATTAATGGTAAGTCACCCTTAAGAAAATTTGATCCTAAATCTGATAAAGGCGTCTTCTTAGGCTATTCATCTATAGGTAAAGCCTATAGAATCTTCAATAAGAGAACCCTTGTAGTAGAAGAGTATACCCATATGATATTTGATGAATCAAATAAGGCCTCTGAACCTAATCCTGAAGAAGAAGAAGTCAAGGTCATTCAGGGGTAGAAACCATTGCGATAGAAGATAGAGTAGAACCTCAGGAGTGATTGCCTAGAGATTGGAGATATTCTTCTAGTCATCCTAGAGAGTTGATCCTAGGAGACACATCTAAAGGTGTAAAAACTAGGCATGGACTTAGGAAGGAAGTTAGTAATTCTGTATTTATTTCTAAGTTTAAACCCACCAACATAGATCAAGCCTTAGGAGATGAATTCTGGATCCTACCAATAGAAAAAGAGCTAAACTAATTTGTTAGGAATGATGTGTGGGAATTAGTCAAGAGACATGAGGAACAAACTGTATTTAGAATAAAGTGGGTCTTTAAAAATAAGATGAATGACTATGGAATAGTAGTGAGGAATAAGGCCAGATTCATAGCTA
The DNA here is from genome assembly GCA_019925795.1 of Dendrobium chrysotoxum. Classification (NCBI taxonomy): domain Eukaryota; kingdom Viridiplantae; phylum Streptophyta; class Magnoliopsida; order Asparagales; family Orchidaceae; genus Dendrobium; species Dendrobium chrysotoxum. Next base: position 51,525,513 of record CM034308.1, read on the forward strand.
AGGGGTATAACCAAATTGAGAGAATAAATTTTGAGGAAACCTTTGCCCCAGTAGCTAGACTAGAAGACATAAGGGTACTCTTAGACTTTGCTAAACATTAAGAGTGCTTTCCTAAGTGGGGTAATCAAAAAAGATGTTTATGTTGAAAACTCACAATTTCCAAATCATGTATTTAATTTGAAAAAGGTATTGTATGGGTTAAAGCAAGTACCTAGGGCCTGATATGAAAGACTTAGCACATTCCTATTAGATAGAGGCTTTGTTAAAGGTAGTGTGGACACCACCCTCTTCATAAAAAGGGTAGAAGATGAGATACTCATTGTTCAGATTTATGTAGATGACATCTTATTTGAATCTTTAGAGAAAATCTTATGCGATGAATTCTCAAAAATAATGAGTGACGAATTTGAAATGAGCATGATGGGAGAACTTAATAACTTCCTTGGATTCAATATAAAATAGATGGAAGATGGAATATTCCTTAGCCAATCTAAGTATATTAAGGATATTCTAAAAAAGTATGAAATGGATAATGTTAAGGCCATGAACACTCCCATGAGTTCTACCATTCAATTAAATAAAGATCTAAATGGAAAATCAATAGACCAGAAGAACTATAGGGGAATAATTGGATAACTCCTCTATTTAACTGCCAACAGACCGGATATAATGTTTAGTGTATGTCTTTGTGCCCGATTTCAAGCTGATCATAAAGAATCCCACATGACTATTCTCAAGAGAATTTTTAGATATCTGTTAGGTACCCCAAACTTAGGAATTTGGTATTCTAGACAAAGCACTATATTTAAAATTTTAGGGTATTCAGATTCTGATTTTGTAGGATGTAGGGTAGATAAAAAAAGCACCTCTAGTACCTGTCAATTCATAGGACAATCCTTAGTTTCATGGTCCAGTAAAAAATAAAATTCGATAGCCCTTTTAATGGCTGAAGCAGAATATATAGCAACAGGAAGTTGTGTTGCTCAAGTTTTATGGTTAAAATAATAACTTTTAGATCTTGGACTACCTGTAGGAATCATCCTAATTATGTGTGACAACAGTAATGTAATTTGCATATCTAAAAATCCAATTCAATACTCATGCACAAAATATATAGATATCAGGCATCACTTCATATGAGATCATGTAGCCAAGGGAGATGTCGAACTGCACCATATAGGTATAGGAGATCAACTGGCTAACATATTCACAAAACCACTAGCTTATAACACCTTTAGCACCTTTAGGACAAAACTGGGTCTCATAGACATTCATGCTTAATCTAAAAATAATAATAATATAAAAAAATTATAAAAAAATTAAAATAATATAAAGAAAAAAAATTAAAAAAAATAAAAGAAAAAAACTCATTTGTTTGTACTTATTTTTTATGTTGTTATTTTTTTAGAAAAAAAATAAAAAAGGGTGTTTGTAGAGCATCTCATACACATCTTAGTGACACCAAAATCTTAAATTTTTATTTATATCATACTGTACGATCAACAATCGTACTGAACGATCTTGACAAATACACAAATCATAGTCCTTAATTTTATCAACGGTCCAAATTTGCTTGCTGATATATACATCGTACTGTACGAACCACCATTGATACTGTACGATACATATCATTGATCATCGTGCTGTATAATTCTTCTCTTTGTATGGTACGATCCATGTGTCAAACTGGATGGGGACGAATTTAAACTCGGCTAGTACGATCATAATTGCTCTTCATATTGGAAGAACACCTGTTTGTACTATACGATATCTTTTATTAAAGGTCGTACTGATGACTCCTAGGATAAACAAAATCTCTTAAGATCGTCTAGTATGATACTGATCGTACTGTATGATTTGACTGCTTTCTCCGATAAGTCATCCAAATAAATTAGTTCACCTGATTATACTATATGAATCCCTATCGTACTATACGATCATCCATAAAATCTATAAATTGAAGGGTTTCATTGGCTCAACTCACTCTCAACTTCTCTAAATCTCTCATCCCTGCAATATTTTTGTGTAATGGCCGGTGGAAGAAAATGTGGTAGACTAATCGAGGGGAGCTCCTCCTCCTCTCGGTGGTTCGACGATCATTTTCTCTCCACCACTGATGAAAAAGCCTACAACAAGTTCAAAGAGGCAAAGATCACTATATCACGCATGCTTAACCAAGCCGCCTTAAATTTTAAGGTTATGAAACTTTTTGCCTCCACCACTCTCCAGTTTCTTCTTACCATGGCCTTCCCCTTTCACTCTGAACTCCTCTACAAATTTTTAGTAAATCTTCAGATAAATTTTGAATGCACAATCTTGACCTTCTTTGTATGTAAATCAAATGTCATAATCACTAAAGCCGATATAGCTGAACACATTGGACTCTCTACCGAAGGACCTAATCCCAATATTTACTCACTAATGATTATGATTGGACCTCTATTAATATGCTGCTTAGGAATGTGCCCACAAACCAACACCTACCACTTATCCAAACTCTAACTCAGAATGCCCGCATCATCCAATATGTTCTTTGAACATCCATTATACCAAAAGCTGGAGATCACATACACATTACACCGCTTCTGTCTGTAGTCACTTACTTAATCATGTTCGCCACCAAATTTGTTGATGCCCAAATGATCTTAGTCTGCTTTCATAACCTGTCTTCTCTTAGATATCCAAGTGCCTGACGTAAACAAAATCTTGCCTTATGACATATCATAAGATACATTCTCGATGCCAAATATCAACTTACCTTTCCTCATCCACCTGATAATCTCCCTATCTTTAACACAAACGCCTCATTCTGTATTCTTTTTCATCGAGGGCAAGAGCACACTGATATTGATTTTGATGAAGAAGGGGAAGTTGCTCCTGTAGGAGGACCTCCACCACCACTGATACCACCACCTAGACCTGCTTACCCTCAGGACGATATTATTCATTGGCTTGATCGACTGGAATCTCGGTTGGACTACCATATTGACCAATAATAATGATAGCAAGAAGATAATATGCGATAGTTTGGCAAACGATTCACCTCAATATATCATCAATTTGCATCCATCTATTAGTATTTTCAGCCACCACCACCGCCACCACCACCTAATCAGGATCCTAACTACTAGTTGCTTTTGCTTATGTATCGTGTATTTCTTTTTCTTGTACTATTTTTACTTCCCTATTTTGTGTGTACTCCTCTTTTTGTTGATGTTAAAAGGGGAAGAAATTCTATATTATGTTTTTATAAAGTTATATTTTCCCATTTATTTGTATGCTATGATATTTTTCAAGCTGCGTATGTTTTTTTTTATGCTGTGTTATTTTTTAATATTGTTATACTTTGTTTGTGTTGTTTTAAAAAAAATAAAAAAAAAATAAGTTTGTAAATCCTCCCATCTTTTAAAATCCATCATCTAGTGAGGGGGAGCTAAGAAAGAAATAACATTTATCTTGTATATCAGATAACATTATTCGACATCATCAAAAAGGGAGAGATTGTTGCAATCCAGGATCCCTAGTCTCTGATTTTAATGATGATAAATAATATGAACTAGATTACTACGTTCTTTATTAAAAATTATAGGTGTTATTTTTTGTCTGTGAGCACTAACATTTCAGATAAGATACACACTGCTCAAGACTGTTGGAGACTCAAGACGGGGTGGAATAGGATGTAAAAGAATTTGTATTTTATATTTTCTTTATTTTTTATTTTTTTAGTCTGCCACAAAAAAGTGTATGCAAATGAGGTGACCATACACACACAGGGGGATAGTTTCTCTTTTTTTTAAGATAAAATTATTTTTTAAAGAAAATCATATTGTACAATTTTTAATCATACTATACGATCTATCATTAAAACTCAGGCTTAACAGCTAATTCTGAATGATTAGTTTATGAACTAATTATATTGTACGATCGTGATCGTATTATGTGATTTATTTTCATCTGAAAATGTTAGCCACTAGCATAATTTAGGTAAGATTTTAAATTTGATTTTATAAACTAATCGTATTGTATGATCATAATCATACTATACGATCATTTAAAATCTTGCCAAAATTATCCCCCGTAATCAGGCAATTAAATCACGATTTCTTCATTACTCATTCATACTATATGATATGAATCATGCTGTATGTACTACAGAGACAAATTTTGTCATCCCATAAATCATACTAGATGAAATCATAATTTTTTAAACTATTCATCCCGTATGATATTTATATCGTACATGACGATGATCCAAATTGAACTATTCGTACTGTACAAAGTGTACAGTGCGGGATGACATATAGAGATAATTTTTGGTCATCTTATAAGTCATCCCATTTGAATAGTGGAAAATAAAATGATCGTCCAGTACGATCTCTTGATCATACTATATGATGTGCTTAAAATTTATGAACTGTTCATCTGCCTTCGTACTGGAAAAAACCGATTTTAAGCTGATCGTACTATACGATATTGGATCGTACTGTACGAACAGTATCATCTAAATTAAATTATTAGAGTTTTCTAAAGCCTAATTTAAAAGAAGTTTTTCTTATTCAGTGAGGAGTTGTGGTGAAGAAGAGAAACGTGATAACTTAAGGAACTCTAGAGAGGGAGTTTTTGAAGAAATCTAGGGTTTGTGAGAGGAACGAGAAGGTGAGCTTGAGCATGAGGGAGAAGGAGTGTGAGGGGATCACACAGTTGCTCTGAGCTAGCTGCACGCTTGCTCCTTCTGTGGCCTTGGTGAGTCTTGTGGAAGCTCTCTAGGGAGAGAGGCTTGTAGGTCAGCATCCTCAAGGTTCTCTACCTTCTCCAGGATGGAGAAAAAGGAGAAGGTCCATTGCCGTCACCAGTTGGGTGATATATTGTCTGGCACTCTGCCACACCGGAGAAGATGAAAGTGAGTTTTGTAAAGGCTTCTCTGCCTTGCTGTGGGAGCAGAAGGAGAGTCAACTTTTAATAGTGCAACTCTCAGAGTGGAGGACTCCGGGGAGTGGACGTATGTCAAGTGACCGAACCACTATAAACATTTCTGGTGTTCTTTTTTCATTTTCCTCTTTTTATTTTTCTTGCATTTATTTTTTGTGTTAACTGCTTGGTGAAAATTTTGATTTTAACTTTTTCATTATGAGATTTAAAATTTTATCACCAATATTTTAATTATGAATGTATCATTAGTTTCCGCAATTCACTAGTTAAGTTTTTATTTTAAAATTTTAAAAAATCCTTTAAAAATTAGAATTTGTGTTTAGGATTTATTTTTAAAATATCAATTCACCCCCGTCTTGGCACATCTCATACTTTCAAAAGGGATTCAACTAGTCCGCTGCACCGGGAAGGTGAAAGGGATTCAGCTATTTCGCCACAACGAAGAGGTGGAAGAGATTTGTATGAGCTTCTCCACATTGCTATTGGGGAAAAATGAGAGCCACTAATTTTTCATGTAATACTCAGAGTGGATGACTCTAAGGACTGGATATATGTTAAGGGTGACTGAACCACTATAAATCTCTGGTGTGTTTGTTCTTTATTTTACTTTTAATTTTATGCATTTTACTTCTTTCATTTTTACTTATTGAAAAATCTATGATTTATGAGTTCCACTTTGCATCAAACGTATATCTTATTTTTACTCAAAAGGAAAAATAAAAAAATAGAAATTAAAAACTTAAAAATATTTTTTCTCTTTGCAAGTTTTGTTTAAATCAGTGTTGTCATATTATATTTCACCAAATTATAATATTTCAAGAGATAATTTTTAAAAAGAATTTTATAAATACCAATTCACCCCTCTTTCGCTGTGTATTTGTAATTAAAGTCAGTCTAAAAACTCACATTTAAACTTTCAGAGTCCACTTAGGCTAGCCATATGGCTCAAACCAAGTGGTCTAATGAGGCTTCCTTTGAGCCAAATCCATAATCTAAACTATTTCTAACCCAACCAATGCTTGCACTGGGTCTCCCTTAACCCCATGCACTTGCCCTAGGTTGATTACCCCTTAAACCCACTTGGGGAAGAATTTAGGCTAACCCAAAGTGACCAAAATAACTTTGGGTTGAATCAACTTCTAACCTAGGCTTCATGCTAAACCAATACATGCATTGGGTGGCCCAAGGTCATCCTTTGCATCAACTCTGGTTAACCTAGCCATTGGGTTAACTTGGGTTAAGAGTAAACCCAACCCAAACCTCAAAAAATTAGCTCCCTTGAACCACATTGCCCAAATAAGCTCAATTCGACCCAATTGAGCTCACGATTGGACTTAAGATCCTTCAAGTTAACTTTTCACCTTAGCTCCCCCTAATTCATTGTCAATGGTGGCTAGAGCAAGTAAAACAGACCCCTAGTGGTCCCCTCCTCATATGAGCCAAACCTAGGGGCTTTTTAGGCCTGAACTTATCTGGTGAACTCAGGGAAAATCGCTTGAGCTATTATCTCTCACCGGCAGCTATCCAGGGCTGAGCAATCCTGACCATCTTTCCATGGGGATGGTTAAATAGGGTACCCTCACTCAATAGCCCCAATTTTTCACTCCATTCATTTCAGAAAGCATCCCCAGAGCTCCAGGAACTTTCCATAAGCATCCTAGCCTCTAGTGCTCACCTCCGGTGAGTATGAATGAGCTTTGGTGAAATCCCTCCATCCAAGCTCTTAATCATACCTCCACCGCTCCTCCGTCCATACTTCCTAAATAAGAAAAATTACCCACCATCAAACAAAGTGTCAGGCATAGGGATTTGGAGCATTGTCTGAGGTAAAATCCTAAACCCTAGCTCCCTAGCTAGGTAGGCCAATCAAATATGAAATAAACATTCAAACCAATAGATCTTGACCATTGGATTGAAGGTTTCTGGTCACTTAATGCTCTCTATCAAATTTGGTGACATTTTATGGATGAGATCTCTCAAATCACGCTGGAAAAACCTTACAGTTGAGAATTCACACAGTACCTGGAAGATGAAATCATTGCCATTCATCTTAATCAATAACTCTAACTAAATCCTATAGTACCGGAGCGGATTGAATTGTAAATGCTCAATTCTAGATTGGATGGCTTAGGGAAACGAATGTGAAACTGTTAATAGCCCAATCATTGGCTGGCCAACCAGATGGTGCCACACATAAAACATTTGTTGACTGTGTATTCCTTAATTAATTTCACCCAAAAAAAATTTGAGAACTTCAAAAATTCATATCTCCTCACACACTTATCCAATTAAGGTGTTCTTAAGCTTATTGGAAAGGTCTTAAGTAGACCAAAAAAAGCCCCAAGGTCTCAAGTTCTACTTCCTTTTAAAATTATAATTATTTTAGAATTATGCTTAGTGGTATTTTTATAAAAATAGCTCAAATTAACTCACCAGAGCTTGAGACTTTGGGAGATTAATCTTAGGCATGCTATTCACATGTCCAAAATTAATCACCCCTGTTTGAACTATTTAAGGGCTTTATTTGGCTTATCCAAACTCATGGTTACTAATTAACCCTTAAGTTTGAGTTGGCCTAATTACCTCTCTAATGGGATTTAGGGTCTAAATTTGTATGGATTACTTGTGTTTAGTCTAAGGGTTAGAAAAACTCTAATTGCACCCCAATCCTAGGTCTAATTAACTCTAATTAAATCCCTTAGTGCATAGCTACATTTTCCCTAGGTAATTAATTTAACCACCTTAGGGGGTTCACCATAAAGCAAAATTTAATGGACCTAAAATTTAGGGTTTGGTGAGCCTATATTTTAAGTTTCATTACATTTAGAAATCATTTGACCCATTAATTAGAGATCCAGAAACATGTTCATATAATTCAAAGTTTGAGGAGGTTGTGAGATCTCAAAGAACCAACCTGAGGCTAACTAAGAGGGGGAGTGAATTGGTTATTTAAAAAATTTCTTTAACGAAAAGTAAATCATTTTAGAGCCTTTTTAATATCTAAAAATAAACACCTTAATCCCCAATGGGGAAGTGAATTAATTTTACAAATAACAAAAAAATCATAGTTTTCTAATAACATAGTAAATCACAGAAAAATAAAAGTGCGGAAAAATAATAAGAACAAACACACAAGAATTTATAGTGGTTTGGTCCAACCTGACCTACGTCCACTCCTCGGAAATCTCCTTTTCTAGGTACTGCAATAAAACTAGTATCTCTCCTTTTGCTTCTACAGTATGGTGGAGAAGCTCTTATAAAATCTCTTCCACCTACCCGGTGCACTAGAGGACCTTACTCTTTTTCAGCCTCCTAGTGAAGGCAAAGAACCTGAAATCTTTTTTTTCCTCCTAAAGATGTTAGAGAACTAAGAATCCTTTTTCTCTCACCTGGAGATGGTAGAGAACCAAGACCTAGTGCTATATAATGTCTCTTGGAGCAACAAAAAAGATTAAGGAAGAAGCTTGAAGAAGATAGGGAAGAACCTTACTTGGAGTAACCTTGTGAATCCCTCAACTCTCCCTCACAACCAACTCTCCCTCTCTTCTCTCCTAGAGCCTCCTTAACTCCCTCTCTATGCTCTCTTTCTAAAATACTTAGCAGCAAAAGCCTTTTTAAACAAGAGTATATGAGAATTTAAATAGAAAGCCTCTAAAAAGCCCTAAATTTCAATATGGCATCTCTAATCATCCAATACAATCCAAGATTATACTGTACAATCTATTCAAAATAGTACATACAGATAGTACGAACTGCATCCCACTATACGATTAGTTCAAGTGTTTATATTGATCGTCTAATACAATTGAGAACCTCATCAAATACGATTAGTATAAACACATAGCAAATCATCCAGTACGACAGGCAGTGTTTAATTATCATACCATGCAAGAATCAGGTCATACAGTACAATCGTGTCTGATCGTTTTGTATGATTAGATTGAATAATTTATTAATAATTAAACTCCTAATAATTTGATCAATTTAGGCATGATTATCATATATCATATAGATGTTGTGACTTGGGCTCAAGAGTTTATGTTTTGATGATAACAAATATTATGGATCACATTATTATGTCTCCTAATATTTGTAATGTATATTTATTTATGTGTATACTAACATTTTAGGAACACCTTGCACCATCCAACGAAGAATCAGAGCTCAAGATTGGGTAGAATAGGTTATGCTGTGAAAAGTTTGAAATATACATTGATGTAATTTTGATTTCTTGAGTTTAGTCCTGTAAACGTGTTTGCCAGCTTGGTGACCATGCACACACACACTCAGGGAGTGAGATTATGCCAAAACTAAAAGTTTAATTTCTGAACTAATCATCCTAGACGATTTATATCATCATGGATGATCCAATGCATTCTCAAAACTCTAGCCGCTATAATAATTTAGGCAATATTTTAAGTTTCTATTTTTGTTCTAATCATCCAGGATGATCCATATAATACTAGATGATCTATAAAAATATTACCTAAATTAATCCTATGATTAGTCAATCAAATCTACTTAATTTGATATTTTAATCATACTGGATGATCTTAGAATCATCATGGACGATCCGTGCAAATTTGAACATATCATCTAGGTGATCGTCCTAAACAATTAGGTCAAATTCTGCACATTGTCCTGGACAATCCTTCTATCATCCTGGATAATCTTTGGTGGCAGAATTGATTTTTTAGGATTTTCTGAAGCCCTCTTTATGAGCACATCATCCTGGACGATCATGTGATCGTTCTGGACGATCTTTGCCACCATAATTGATTTGGAAGGATTTTTAAAGCCCTTTATTTAAGGCTTGTCAAAGACTATGAAAGCGTCTTTTGGCAGCCATTGAGGCTTCATTTCTTCTGGAGAAAACTTGAAGAGAGAGCTTAAAAGAGAGAGTGGAATGGGTGGAGTTTGAGAGGGAGAAGAGCCTTGGAAGGGGGATTTTTGAGGGAGTGTGAGGGGGTTTCACATGGTTTCTCCAACAAGTTTGCACCTAAGTACCATCAGATTCAAGGGTCATCTCAAGGGAAGTTTTGGGGAGAAGAAGATCTCTTTGGTGTCAAAGGACCCAGCTACTCCACCGCACTGGGGAAGGTGGAAGTGATTTTGTAAGGGCTTCTCTGCCTAGCTGTGGGGGCTAAAAGAAAGTCACTAAAGGTGTAGTGTAATACTCGGAGGGTGCCTCCGAGGAGTGGACGTAGGTCAGGTTTGACCAAACCACTATAAATCCGGTGTGTTCTTTCTAATTATTTTCTGTATTTTATTTTACTGTGATTAACTGCTTGGGTAAAATCTGTGATTGAGCTTTTTATTATTGATTTAATTCATTTTTTGCTGCAAGATATAAAAAGATATTTATTTTTGTTAAAGAAGTTTTTTAAATATATAATTCACCCCCCCCCCCCCCCCACTTGGTTAGCCTCGGGACTTGTTCTTTAGGTTTTAACACCCCTCATGAACTTTTAATAGAATGATGCATATCGTATGGTACAATTAGAACAAAATTTGAATTTTAAAATAACACCTAAATTATGATTGGCATCTATTTTGATGATTATAATTGATTGTCCTGTATGATATGGATCATACAGTATGATTAATTTAATCAATCTTATTTAACAAAGGTGCCCTAATAAGGGTTTTCTGGTTAACTAATTGTCCAATATGGTATAAATTGGACTATACGATTAGTTCAAGAAATAGAAATTTTTTTAACCCACCAACTCACTCCCTCGAGTGTGTGTGTTCAAGGTTACTTAGCTTTAGGATCCACTACAATATATACTTGACTCAAGAAAGGTAAAAAGCATAAAAAGATTAAAAAATACAAACTTTATTCCTAGTCTACCAAGTCTTGAGCTAATCGAGGTTGTAAGTGAGCTGTGACCCTGAAATGTTAGTGAGCAGGGTAACACAAATATGCAATAGATTCAAATAGCATAGTAAAAAATCTAATAATATTTATTGTCATCAAAATCATAAGACTTGGGTCCATATATGCACAAATATCTCCCTTTTTTATGATGGCAAATATTATTGGTTTATGTTTCAAGAGTATTTTGCTACTCCCTTAGCTCCCCCTCACTAAGTGAATTTTTCAAAAATAGGGGAGGTGTTAAATTTTTTTTTATTTTTTTCTATTTTTTTAATTTTAAAAAGAAAAATAATAACACACAAGAGGAGAACATAGAAAATTAAAAGTCAAACATGGAATTGAACATTTCAAAGTAAAATGCAAGCTTCCAATACATGTTACTCCCCTTTTTGACATCACAAAAAGAGGAGGAAACAACATCAAATAAATAGGAAACTAAAAAACAAAAAAGTACATAGTTTATAAAACAGAAAAGAAACTAAAACAAAGAGGGATCCTGATCAGATGGAGGTAGAGGAGGTGGTGGTTGGAACTGGTGGATGGAGGAAAATTGGTTTCCAAACCATGCCAAATCCTGATCATACTGCTGCTACTACTGGGCTATATACTAATCGAAGTGAGCTAATTCATTCTCATGTTGTTGCTGCTTCTTAGCTATGTAGGCATTAAAATGGAGCTCCCACAGATCAAACCTCTAGACTAGCTGATTAAACTGAGATTGCTGGCAGATAGGAGCGGGTGCGGGAATAGGTCATCCCTCTTTTGCTATAAGCTCTTCATCCACATAGTGGATATTACGATGATGAGCTTTGTGAAGGATGTGGAAGGAGCTATTTGTGTAGTATACTAGGAGGTGATCGGGTGGTGTAGGATACTAGAAGTTGTAGTTGGTTTCTAGGATAAAAGAAATGATATATCTTAAGGATAGAATGGGCATTCTCTTATGACGGGATCTCTAATGATGGTCAAATTTTCAAGATAGTGGATAATAAGGTCAACTGTATTAAAGTCAATTTGAGCCATTATGAAATAGGTTGTAAGAGAAAGAATAGGAGTATATTAATTTGATCACCAGCTTTAGGAATGATAGAGCTTCTAAGTATGTGCTGGATGATTCGGGTATCCTAAACTATAGTGTTGATCTGGGCGATGTGGTATCTAATATTGGATTCCCTAAGGGTGGTGTTTGTAGGGGTCCAATCAAAATCAGGATTTGTAGCTAGAACATGAATTTTCTCACATGTACTGGAACAATGTAGAAAGTCATGGAAGTCTTGGTAGGTAGTCTCTACTGGTCACCTATTAACATAAGATTGGAGGGCAGTACCCTCACTATGGATTCTAAGGCTTGCAAAAAAATTCAAAAAGCAATTCATAATTGAAAGGATAAGCAAGAGTAGGAATAAAGTGAGAGAGGTATAGGTGACAGTGGTAGTACTTGAAAGTTTAGATCCTCATGTTTGATGACTTAAGAGAAGTAATTCCAGTAATCTTATACCTATTATAGGCCTCTTCATCAGTGGCCTCAGCAAATCTAGGATTTACATGATGTCACGAGGAACTCCTGATGAGTTCTTGAGAATGCTTACCTCCAGCCATTATCAAGATTTAGAGCTCAAGTGAGAGGGGAGGAGAGTTGGATGGATGGGAGTGAAAAATAAAGCATGAATTTGGTCTGTTTATATAGAATCGACCAGATTGTATAGTATGATCGTGAGATCATACTGGATGATCAAATACAATTAATTTTTCTAATCTGATCTAGCCAAAAAAGTTTGGCTCATTGTATAGTACGATCAGAATCGTACTAGATGATTAGAAACAAGGTATTCATCCCAAGGAGTCAATCTGGATAATTGTTGACTAAATGGATCGTACAGTACAAACAGGTGTTCATATAGTATGATATAAATATTTAATATCATACCAACCGAATTCAGTTGGTCCAACTACGTGGATCATACGAAATGATATAGGTTTTCATACAGTACAATCACCAATGAATGACGAATAGGAGTCATTAGATGCAGTGTGATCGGATCTATGATGATATTTATGAAGATCATATAGTACAATGTGGATCATATAGTATGATTTAATTAAAAATCAAAGATGAGAATGGATGATTATGAATGCTCCATGTAGGAAAATACATCAAAATAACAATACAAAAATAAACAAAACATAAAAAAAATTAAGCAAACAAGAAAAAATGCACAAGAATTTGTTTTTTAGGAGAATCGATCAATAGAATTAAATAAAAATTTTACCTATAATTAGAGAAAAAATTTAACAAGAAATGCATTGATAGCACTAAGATCTAGAAAGGTTAGAAATTTAAATTTTGTTAACCCTAGCTCAGACTCCTTACAGGTTAAAGTCCTTTTCACACAAAATTTAATTTAGAAAAATAAATTTGAAAGAAAATGTGATCTTTTCAAACTTCTTTTTCAGTAATATATCCAAGAGAATAAAATTGCAAAGTGATGAATCAGAAATCATGATTCTCAAATTCAACTGTAGATGATATTAATTGGCATATGAATTTTTCTAAGATTTAAAAATTTTAAAGGAAGGGAAGCTAACTCATTATAGGCTCATCTTGTGCCTCTTTTATCAATTTTTGGCATTCTTTTCACTTCTTTTAATTTTTGATACATTTTGTGCATCTTTTTAAATTTTGGCATACATTATGCATCTTTTTAGCTTTTGGGCTCATTTTTTACCTCTTTTAACTTTTGCAACTTGCTTCCTTTCTAAATCTATAAAAACTCTCAGTTATGAGATTATCTTTCAAATATGAGAGAAGAAGAACTCACCCTCTTATATAAGGATGAGTAAACCACAAAAAAAAAATATGATCCACATGTTATAGACAAATAACTTGATTAAGAAAATTTGAAATAGATTCACTAATTTATAAAAATTATTCACATGAGATAGAGAATTATAGGAAGATGAAATGAATCTTTATTTCTACGTCCACTTTTTAATTTGAAATAGATTTTGATTCTTTTTTTTTTTGAGAGAAATGCTAGTTAGCATTAAAAACCAAAGAAAAACAAACAACTACATCACATAGTACCTAAAACATCACATTCCTCCTTCAAGCAAAACAGGAATGAAGGAGGAATCTCCACATCAGAAAGATCAAACCAGACAAAACCTTTGTCCACTCCCAAATTAGCACAAACATCCGCTAATTTGTTACAACCTTTATTACAAAAAGAAAATAAAACTTGGTTGAAATCCTGTAAAAAGCTCAGATTATTCTCAATTCTTCCTTTATTTTTCCCTTCCTTCAAGGCTAGTTGAAGAATTTTAATAATATTGAAGTTGTCCCCTTCTATCACCACACCTTGAGCTTCACACATCCAATCTTGCATAATATTTTTCAAGAAATAAATAGCCATCAACTCCACTTGAGCTATGTCCCAATGCGCGTATTGAGATCTAAAGGCTAATAAAAACCTTCCTTTGTCATCCCTAACCACTCCACCAATCCCAGCCATATTTTTACTCTTTAGTGAAGCATCTACATTAATCTTTATCCACCCGGGTGAAGGAGGATGCCAAGAAGTAGACAGCATGCACTGGTTGACATCCCAATTGTCCGAGGAAAGATGAATGATGTTGCTCACCGTAGCCATAGAAATCGAGTTTGTTGTTATCACTATATCCGAATCCACCACACCTTCATAAACCAGCTTGCATCTACTTTTCTAAACCAGAAAAATAGAAGTACAATATAGATTTGCAGTAAAAGGTCTATAACCAGCATACCTCCTTAAACCTTCCAAGAAAACTTTGAAATTATTAAACACCGGAATAGGAAAATCTCAGCCATGAAGAATGTTGATCACGTTCTGAAGCTTAATGCATTTCCCCGCAATATGGCAGTTATTCTCATCCTCTTGACATCCTCTCGGGCAAGCAGCAATCAAACTTAATTTTCTTCTCAACAAGAATGCATTCGTAGGAATAGCATCATTGTATAGCCTCCACCGAAAAGTTTAAACTCTCAGTCTTAATTTTAATTTCTTCATCCAAGTCCAGTGAGCAACTTCTGTATTATGTTCCAACAATGCTTCAAAAGACAAAGCAGCAATAGATTTACCAGAGTTCTTTGTTTTCAACTCCATTTGATCCTTCTCACTACCAGCTGCTATCGGGATTTGAATGATAAGATCCACCAGATGCTTTCCGAAAACTAGCTGCAGCAGATCCATGTTCCACGCTCCATCCAGAATAAAATTATTTAACCTGAAGATAGAATTGTCCAGGCTATTCACAAAGGTCGGCCACTTTGAGAAGCTTTTGTCAAGAACCCAAGAGTCTAGCATCCAATCAATAGAATTACCATTAGAAACATTCCATCTCACAATGTTTCTAAGATAGAAAGCCCCCATGGTAATGATTTTCCAAGTAGTAGAGCAAGCAGTCCTCACCGGTTCATTCCATGTCTCACCTCCATACTTGCTTCTAAGAATGTGGTAGAGTAAAGAATCAGTCTTCATGAAGTAATCCCAAGCAAACTTCGCACGAAGAGGTCCAACCTTGGACACCGCAGAGAACAGGCTGCGTCCCCCTTCATTTTTAGGCTTGCAAAGTAACTCCCATGAAGCATAATGCATCCCAGCATATCCATTCTTTTTATTCCACAAGAACACTGTACACATTTTGTCAAACTCTTTGAGAATACTTAAAGGAACTAATGTAAGAGAGGACAAAAACATTGGAGAAGAAAGAAAAGCAGATTTAACCAAAACTAACTTTCCTTCCAATGAAATACAATTTTTACCCCGAGTGTTCAACTTATTAGATGCAGCCTCCAGCAGATTTTAGAAATCAGAAGCAACCATTCTCCTTAAGGTTAACTTCACACCGAGATATGTAATTTTATTAACAACCTTGTACCTGAGGATTCTACTAATCTTTTTCTTCATGCACAGTATAGTATGCTTACCAAAAAGAATCATAGATTTGTTTTGATTAACCCTTTGTCCCGTCCAATTACAATATTGGAGAATAATATGCTTTACCTCCTTAACCTTTCTAACAATAGCCTCCGAGAAGATTAGGACATCATCAGCATAAAGAAAATGAGAAACTCTGGGAGCTATAGGAGTAATAGAAATGCCAAGATAATTGTTCTTCTGATTTAAAGCTTCAGAGAAAACTTGAGAGCAAAGAATAAACAAGTAAGGGGATAAGGGACACCCTTGCCTAAATCCATATTTACCTTCAATCCAGTCCGTCTTCTTCCCATTAATCAAAATGCAATATTTAGGATTGCAAATACATTCCATTAAAAGCTCCCTAAATTTGATAGGAAAGTTGAAGCGAGTAAGAACCTGCCTTAGAGCTTGCCACCCCATGCTATCATAAGCTTGCTCCATGTCCAACTTGATAGCCAAAAGGCCCTTTTTAAGCTTTTGAGTATAGGAACTTGTTGAAAACTTCCTGAGCAAGTAGAACATGCTCATCCATGGATCTACCTTTGATAAACGCTGCTTGTTCTTCCAAAATGAACTTGTGAATAACCTTCTCCAATCTGTTCATTAGCATCTTAACAGTGATTTTATAAATAGTCATGCAAAGACTAATTGGCCGGAAGTTAGAAACCACCTGAGGATTTTTAACCTTAGGGATTAAGATAATCAATGTTTCCTTCCATGAATGATGCATAACTCCTGAAGAAAGAAATTGACAAACTGCTTGCCAAACATCATTCTTAATAACTTTCCAAAAATCTTTGATAAAGGAGAAGGTAATCCCAACCAAGCAAGGTGAGATGTTCGACCCGGCTTTGTCCACCACCGCCTGCATTTCATCCAAAGTGAAGTCAGCATTCAGCAAGCAACGATCCTCATCACCAATAACACTTGAGGGAGTCGGCCATCCATCCAGTAAACAATCCCTATGCTTCCATTTTTGAGAGAAGAAATCAGAAAATGTTCTCTCAATCACAGCAAGATCTTCAGTAACCGAACCACCATGGGTTTTTATGAGACTAATCCAGTTAAGGTTCCTCCTAGCATTTGCGAAAGCATGAAAAAAGGAGGAGTTTGTGTTCCCATCTTCCATCCATTTAGCTTTTGCTCGTTGCCTCCACCAGGAATTGAGCCGGGCCAGTATAACATTGAGCTCATTTATCTTAAATCTGAGATGTTGCAGCCTCTCAAAAGACAACCATCCTACGGCTTCCTCCAATTGGATAACCAAAATCTCTTCCTTCAGCTTATCCCGTAGTAAGTTGAGATTCCTAAACTTAGCTTTGCTCCAAAAATAAAGAGCTCTAAGAGTTCTTATAAATTTCAGATTGAGAGAAATAGCCGGATCATTCCCACTTGCTTTCTTCCACGTTTTCTCCATAATAGCAGCTGCCCCATGGTAACAAGACCACATATCTTCATAACGAATCCCTCTATTACAAATAATCGAAGGCTTAAAAATTTCTAAAAGAATAGGACAATGGTCCGAAGCAATACGAGAAAGATGTTTCACCAAGACAAGATGGATGGAGTTCAAAGCATTGGAATTAATAAGACATCTATCTAATTTTTCTAGTATCCGAGCACCTCCCAATTTATTATTGCACCAAGTGAACTTGGGACCCATAGACCTTACTTCATGAAGATCATTATTGATCATGAAATTCTTCATATCCATAGAACCTTGAGACATGTTGAATCTTTTCCCGCCTCTTTTATCCTCCTGAGATAGAATACAGTTAAAATCACCACCTACCACCATAGTACAGTCCTCAGAACAATGTCTCTCCAAGCATTCCCATAAGCCTTTCCTGTTCACAGCCTTCGGATTAGCATAAACCGAAGCCACCTTCCAACAACCCTTATTAAGGATTCTCAAATTCCCAATAATCACTTGATCAGTTTTATCAATCAATGAGAATGAAGCTAAATCCTTTCTCCACAATACCATCAAACCTCCAGAAAGACCCTCAGATGGAACCATATACAAGCCCCAACTATTACCCAACATCTTCAAAATTTGAATATTTCCTACCGAACTCACCTAGTTTCCAGCAGTCCCACAAAAAACACATTGTTATCTTTCACCACCTCCATCATATAAAGAGTGGCCTCCACTTTCTTGGCCCCTCTACAGTTCCAGAAAACCAAGGACATCATTGTTTAAGGTTGAGCGTGACACCCCCCTTCTTCCTAGATTTTCCACCTTCCAACTTCATGTTATGATCAATGATGTTAGATGAACCGAGAGATTTAAGCTCTTTCAATAATTTCACTTTATTACTAGAAGATGACTTTTCCACCACTTCCATCTTGGACAGGCCCTTCTCCAATCCCTGATATGTCCCTAGCTTCATACGACAAGGAACATCCAAGTTACTACTACATTCCATATTCTTGACGGCAACTTCTCCTTCCTCCACACATTCATCTTCCAATCCTCCCGTAACTTCCATGTTATTCATATCAATAGCATTATGATTCAAATGTTGTAAACCAACTGAAAGAGAATAGGGAGTACCTGAGTTCGCAAGCAATCCATCCGGACCTGCTTGAGTTCGCAAGCATCCCTTACCAGCATTTTCATTTACTGCAGACTAAATATTATCTGCACTAAAAGCAGCTGCCACCGAATTATAATCAGGAGAAACATCCTTATTCTTGCAATCCAGAGTCATCATAGATGGATCATCCACTTTCTTATTATTCAAATTTACGTCAATATTATTACTCAGCAACTTAACACCAGCTTCCAGCATATTTTTAGAAACCACACCGATATCAACAACTGTCTTGTTAATTCCTTCGTTATCTTGGACACCATGTTCCTTCTCAGGGAAATTCAATTTCTGACCCATCTGTAAGGAGTTCTCAAGCGGACCCTTTTTCTTCACAAATTGGACATTAGGAGTTCTGATCAAAACTTTACTTTGGCCAACACCTCTTCCCTTCTTACGATTAACCAAAACCCAAGGACCGTAAGAAGCAGCATCCGATCCCACATCCTCCTTACCCATACCATCATCATTTCTATCTTCTTTGCTAACTACCTCCTTCTCCTTATGCACAATACACTCCTTAATACAATCCATTTTCACATGTCCAATCATCCCACATTGGAAGCAAAAAGATGATATTTTTTCATATTCCACTCTTTGAAAAAATCTCCCCGAGATACTATCCACCCAAACTCCTAGAGGAAGACATTGATCAATCTTAACCCTCACACAAATTCTAGCAAATTCTCTTCTCCCCCATTGAAACAAATTTCCATCCAACATTAGGGGTGTACCAATCATGGATGCTATTCTAGCAATATTCTGCTCATCCCAACAATGAAGAGGAAGGTGTGGCATTCTAATCCAAATTGGGGAAGTTAATCCCTTCAAAGATAAAGGTGAGAAATCTGGATTCCACTTTTCCATGCCTATTATGTGACCATTCACAAACCAGGGTTAGCCAAAAAGAACTTCCTCCATCGATTCATAGGAGTTGAAAGAACACAAAAACCACCCTTTTCCAAGTGTTGTAAAATGAAATTTACCAAATTTATTCCATTGGCACCTCACCTCCCACGCAACTAAGTGTGAAGGCATCTCTTTACCAAAAACTTTAAATACCAATGAATTTGCCAACCTTTTGGTATTTGAAATCTTTGTTTCTTCACATAGCTTGACTGCCTTACTGTCTACCGACATCACCAAGTCCTTATCCTTAAAATTAAGCTTAATATAAGGTTTTGTGTTCCAAGACATAGCATTCACTCCATTCTTATTCTTCTTAGGCAAACCACCATTAACCTTGTCTCCAAACGATACATTCTTCTCCACCAGACCAGAATTAGCTCCTGTTGGATTGACCTCTGCACTAGCACGATTATCAGATTTATCAACACAATCTCCTAAATCTGCTGAAACGCATTTCCTGACTTCCAACAAATCTAAATAATTATTTCCCAGATTATCCAAACCTACAAAATCAACACTGGTGTCTGGTGTAATTGTTTGTCTCTCTAAGTCAACCGGTGACTTATTAGGAAAATGAAAGCCTTTACTCACCGAATTATGAGAAATCGCATTTATCTTGCTGTCAGGGACAGAGATTGCATTTGAATTCCTAAAATGGTTAACAAAAATTTTCATTCCCGAAGAGGAAGCCCCCGGATCTGGAGAGAACTTTCGTAAAACCGTCGACCCATTCAACCTGTAATCACAAGATGAATCCACCTCCTTACCTTTACCTTCAACCTGTAAAATCTCATCTTGCTGAACAATAGATCTCTCTGAGATGACCAACTCTCCTCTTGCCCTACGACGTCGAACAATATCATCTTTTGGATCAAACCCAGAATGAAGATGTCGAAGCTCCGAAGACTCCAACGATGGCATGGATGACCGACGGCCTACCGCCGCCATGATCGAGCGGCCTCCCGCAAAGACAGATGAAAAAACCGTGCAAAAAAAAATTTTAAAAAAGAACTTTCTCTCTCTAAAAAATGCAGACCTTCTCTCTCTAGAAAGTCCTTCTCTCTCTAGAAAGTCAGGGACCCCCTTAAATAGATTTTGATTCAAAAAGAAGTTATTCCACTAAATGAGTTAGAGGAAGAGGGATAATCATCAATTTATCTTCCTTTAACTTTTTTAGAGGAGTCAATCACTATTTTACTAGCATAGGTAAGATATTCATTTAGGGAAAATTTAACTACTGAAGTGAGTAGTGATCGAACTCTTAAATTTTAAAATAAATAAATAAAGACATGCATAAAGAAAAACATCAAACACTAAAAAACAAAAGCATAAGATAAAAAAATAATCATATTTTTTATTTTCAAAGCATCCAGTTTCAAGCATGAATATTTATGACACCTAATTTGGTTCTTAAGATGTTGAAGTTTTCAAAAGCCAGTAGTTTTATAAAGATATCTATAATCTAATTTTTAGCGGCTACATGATGTAGCTCTATATCTCCTTTGGTGACATGGTCCCTAATGAAATGGTTCTTTATGTCAATGTATTTGGTCCTGGAGTGTTGGGTTGGATTCTTTGAAATACAGATAGCACTAGTGTTATCACATAAGATTAGAATGGTGCCTATAGGTAGTCCTAAATCCAGAATTTATTGCTTTAACCAAAGGACCTATGCCACATAACTTCCTAAGACTATATATTCAACTTCTACAGTGGATAGGGCTATTGAGTTCTATTTTCTACTTGACCAGGAGACTAAAGATTATCCTATAAATTGGCAAGTTCTAGAAGTATTTTTCCTATCAACCTACATCCAGTAAAGTCTAAATCAGAATATCTTATAATTTTAAAAGAAGTGTTGTGCCTAGGATACCAGATTCCCAAATTTTGGGTTCCTAAGAGATATCTAAGGATTCTCTTAATAGCAGTTAAGTGGGATTCTTTTGGATCAGCTTAAAATCTACCACAGAGACAAATGCTAAACGCAATATTAGGTATGGTACTAGTTAAGTAAAGAAGTGATTAAATTATTCCTCTGTATTTCTTCTAATCAATTAATTTTCCATTTGAGTCCTTATCCCACTGAACTGTAAAACTCATGGGAGTGCTAATTACCTTGGCTTTGTCCCTTTCATATTTCTTAAGGATGTCCTTAATGTATTTTGATTGACAAAGAAAAATTTTATCATTCTTCTGCCTTATACAAAATCCAAGAAAGTAGCTCAGTTCTCCCATCATGCTCATCTCAAACTCCTTACTCATTATCTTAAAAATTTATCACATAACTTTTTATCAGAAGATCTAAACAAAATATCATCAACATAGATCTAGACAATAAGTAGTTCCTCTCCTACCTTTTTAAGAAATAGGGTGGTGTTTACACTCCCCTTAACAAAGGTTCTATCCAGTAGGAATGTGCTTAGCCTTTCATACCATGCTCTAGGTGCTTATTTTAGTCCATATAATACATTTTTTAATTTGAATACATGATTAGAAAATTATGAATTTTTGTAGCCAGGGGGTTTTTCATCATACACATTTTCTTTCATTAGCCCATTAAGAACAGAACTCTTAACATCCATTTGGTATAGTTTAAATCCCTTAAAGCAAGCAAAAGCTAATAGCACCATTATTGCTTCTAGTCTAACAATAGGGGAAAAAGTCTCTTCAAAGTCAATCCATTCTATTTGGTTATACCCCTTAGCCACTAGTCCTGCTTTGTTTCTAACCACTACACCAGAATCATTCATCTTATTTTTGAAAACCCATTTTGTTTCAATAATACTCTAGTCCTTAAGTCTTTCAACTAGCTCCAAAACATCATTTCTAGCAAATTAATTCATATCTTCTTGTATGGCTAGTATCCAAAATTCATCAAATAGTGCTTGATTTATATTTATGGGTTCAATCAATGAGATAAAGGAAGAGTGGTTCACTTCTTTCCTAAGTCCATGCCTAGTTTTAACACCTCCAGATGGGTCTCCTAAGATCAGCTCTTTAGGATGACTTGAAGAATATCTCCATTCTATTGGCAGTAAACTTTCAGGTTTTACCCTTTCTTCTAAATTTATAGATTCTACTCCTCTGGTGACTTCAACCACTTCTTCTTCTACCCAAGACCCTCCAGAACTATTAGATTCATCAAATATCATATGAGTGGTCTCCTCTACCACTAGTGTCCTTTTATTAAAAACTCTAAAGGATTTTCCAACATTTAAGTATCTTAAGAAAACTCCATCATCAGATTTAGGGTCAAACTTTCCTAGTAAAGATTTCTCATTATTTAGAATGAACACTTTACATCCAAAGACATGATGGTGAGGGAGGTTGGGTGTCCTACCCTTAAGGATTTTATAGGGTATCTTATTTAGCTTGGATCTAACATTAACCCTAATCAAAATATAACAGGTTATATTTATCACTTCTACCCATAAGTATTTAGGAAGTGAGTATTCAGCTAACATGGCTCTGATGGCTTCTACCAAGGTCCTGTACTTTCTTTTAGCAACCTCGTTCGATTGGGGGGTTCTAGGAGCTAAAAAGTTATGATATATCCCTTTCTCCTTACAGTGAGATTCAAATTTTTCATTTTTAAATTCTTCACCATGATCACTATGAATGGTCAAAATTTCACAACCTAGGTTTCTCTGAATCCAAGTGAAAAATATCCTAAACTCCTCGAACAATTCACTTTTATGAGATAAAAATCTAACCTAAGTAAACATTGAGTAATCATCAATAATCACAGACTTTCCCTTCTAGGATTATAGTGCTAACAAGTCCAAAGAGATCCATGTGAAGGATTTTTAATGGTTTGCTAGTGTTAATGTCCTTAATTGAGTGGAAGGAGGATTTAACTTGTTTTCCTAACTAACAAGCATCACACAGGCAGTCCTTAGTGAAATCTAGTTTGGGTATGCCTCTCACTAAGTCTTTTTGGGTGATTTTTCTAAGATTTTTAATACTTGCATGACACAGTTTCCTATGCCATAATCAGGATTCATCAGTAATAGTTTTAGGCAAAGAGAAGTAGCAGATTCAATGCAATTCTGATCAAGCATGTAACTTTTATTAATTCTTTTTCCTTGCAAAATAAGATTTCCATTTAAGCTAATCAAGCAGCTTGTAGATAAAAATTTTATGCTTAAGCCTTTATCACACAATTGGCTGATGTTGAGCAAGTTATGTTTTAAGTTATCTACTAGTAAGACATTTTCAATGATGAAATTTTTTGAGTTGTTGATTATACCTGATCTAACCACCTTTCTAGTGGTGTTATCTTCAAGTGTTACCTTGGCCCCTACCCTGGCCTCTAGCATGATGGATTATTTTATACCTCCAGTCATGTGCCTTGAACATCCGCTGTCTAAGTACCACATGCTCTCACAGGGCCTTTTGTGAGAGCATCCCTACAAAGTCATCATGGATTAGATTTGGGAACCAAAAAAGTTTGGGTTCCACATTATGGATTGATGGATGAAATACTTACATGCTATGCTATGATTTATGAAGTTTTGGCCTTCACACTAAATGAGTTTATGGTGGATAGTGCAAGTGTGGGATATATATCCTAGCATGCCACAAGAAAAGCACCTAACTCCTGAGAATGGATTCACTAATCTATGTGGGTTATGGTGGCTCTTCCTAGGTTTAAATGATGCATGTTGTGATGATTATTTTTTAAATTCTATAAGTGTAAGTGATGGTTTATTTTCTTTAAAAGCAGTCACGTTCACTTTCAAAAATTTATTTGCACTTTCAAGAATTGAATTGTCAATATTTAATGCATGCTCCCTATCATCAGCTTCATCTAAACATACTTTTAATTCTTTAACTAAATTTTATAAATCAACATGAGATGCTTTCAAGAATCATGTTCAATAGTTAAATCAAGATGCTTCTTGTTTAATGCATCAAATTCATCAAGTAAGATCATATGATTATTATCCAAAGTAGAGTGATCTTTCCTGAGGCATTCATGCTCTTTTTGCAAATGTGAAAAATCAAAATTAAGGCTTGCATATATTTTCTTTAGCTTTTTATATGCATTATGGATTTTTTTAGAAACTTTAAATAATTCACCATAAGAAAGCTCGCATACCTCTTCTTGATTAGAATGATCAATATGGTTATCTACCATTAAACACAGGTTGGTTATCTCCTCTTCATCTTTTATCTTAGATGAGTTTGAAGCAGAGTCTGTCCAAAAAGCCTTCTAAGTCTGTTGCTTGTTCTTCTTGACTTTAGCTTTTTCTTCACCCTTCTCTTTAATTAGGTGAGCTTTAATATTTGGGCAATCATTCCTCATATGCTTTGGCTTCTTTATTTCAAAATAGATGACATCAAAAGAAGCCTTGGAATTTTTATTAGGTTTACCTTTATTCCATTACTGATGATGCTTTTGCTTTTTCTATAGAAGCTTTTAAATTGCCTTATCATCGGCGCAATGTCATCATCATCTTCAAGAATAAAATAAATTTTCTCTTTTCTTTTCTCACATGATCAATTTATATTTGACTCACTTCTTGCTCGTAAGCAATGAGTGTTCCAAGTAATGTTGCATATTTGATTCTAGCAGTGTGATTTTGATGATAATAAATATTATTGTGTCTGTTACAGCTTTCTCTTATTTCTATGATATTTTATTTTTTGTTGTGTACTAATGTATTAGGAATTCAATCCACCTTTCACTTGCAATTCAGATTAGCTCAAGACTAGGTAGACTAGGTTTATACTATATTTTCAATTTTTTCTTTATTTTTTCTTTTCTTGAGTCATATCATATAATTGAGTGGATATCATTGCAAAGTAGCCTTGTACACACACAGGGAGAGAGAGAAAAATGGTTTTGGGAGAGTTTTTCTTTTAAAGTAGTTTGTATTGTATAATTTTGATTTGTACTATATGATACGTGTATTGTACTATATGGTTTTAATTGTAATGTACGATCTGTTGCACTCTGTCAAAATCGTAGCCGCTAGATGTTAAGAAAGATTCAAAATATATTGATTGTACCGTATAATTTGGTTCATATTGTAAGCCCAAATTAAAAATCTTTCTTAATTAACCCCGTGATATTAGATAATCAAATCTGGGACAATTATTATGATTATACATACTATACGATATAATTCATACCGTATAATCACCCATGTATGAAATTAGTCATCCCAGAGATCGTACCAAATAAAATCCATGATTTTTGTATTGATTATACTGTACGATGTCTACAGTCCTTGACGATCAATAATGTACAAAGTTGGTCATCCGAAGCTTCATCCCAAACAAATAAAAGAAATTTTCACTAATTGTACCGTATGATATTTTATCATACTGTATGATATGCTTAAAGATTGAGCAGTTAGTCTGCATGAACTTGTTGTACAATTCGAAATTATATTATCATACCGTACACTATATGTATCATACTGTATGAACAGAAGATGGATTTCTTAAAATTTTGGGTTTTTTGAAGCCCACTATTTAAGCAATTATATTTGTCCTTGGGTAAATCTTTTACTGATGTATTGATCTGAGAGAGAGCTTAGAGAAGAAAGAGAGAGAGCTTGGTAGAGAGAGAAATTCTTATAAGGGGGAGTTGTGAGGAATTCACAAAGGTGACTCCAAGCAAGGTTTCCACCATCTTCTTCAAGCTGCTTGTCTGGTTTCTTGGTGGATCTTGGGGAGACTTTCATCAACATCAGATCCAGGTTCTCTGCCTACTCTAGGAGGGAGTAAAAGGATTCCAAGGTTCTCTACTTACTCCAGGAGGGAGTAAAAGGATTTCAAGGTTCTCTACCTACTCCAGGAGGGAGCAAAAGGATTTCCAGGTTCTCTGCCTACTCCAAGAGAGACTAAAAGGATTCAAGGTACTCTTTCTCACTAAGTCAGTGAAAAGATTTTGTAAGGGCTTCTCTGCCTTACTATAAGGGTAAAAGGAGATATACTACTTTTAGTGCAATACCTAGAAAGGAGATTTCCATGGAGTGGATTGAGGTCAAGTTGATCAAACCACCATAAATCTGGTGTATTCGTTCTATTTATTTTTTCACATTTAATTTTTACATTTTTTTGTGCATTGTTTAGTGTTTGAAATCTCTGAAATTCTTGTTATTGAGAAATTGATTTGCTTCCGTATCAAGGGGTTTTTAATTTTTCATTTTGTTAAAGAATTTTTAAAATTACTAATTCACCTCCCCCCCCCCTCTTGGTTAACCTTGGGACTAGTTCTTTATGGTTTAACAACCCTCACAAACTTTCAAGTGGTATCAAGTGGGCTTCATAAATTAAGTTTTATAAAACTTTTGAAAAAAGATCCATGGCTAATTTTGGTAATCATAATACTGCTGAAGGATATTCAATTACACGACCACCATTATTTAATAAAATTCCTTTTAATTTTTGAAAAATTTGCATGTCCACCATTTTTTATAATCAATTGATTATCACAAGTGGATGTTAGTTCAAGAAGGATATTCTGCACCCTTTAGATTAGTAAATGGTGTTAAAATTGAAATACATTTTTCTGAATGGAGTACTGATGATAGAGATTTAGCCCAACTGAATGTCAAATATCTGAACTATTTTTTGTGCTTTAAAATTTGAAGATTATATACGTGTTTCTACTTGTTTAATTGGTAAAGAGATTTGGGATATTACTTATGAAGGAACTAAGAAAGTGAAACAATCTAGGTTAAACATTCTTCTTCATGATTATAAACTTTTTTTGCATGAAAACTAATGAATCTATTTCTGAAATGTATACTATGTTTACTCAGATTGTTACTTCCCTGCATGCCTTAAGAGAGCTTACAAACTATAAAAAATTTAACAAGATTTTGAGATGTTTACCTTCTTCCTATGATGCAAAAATCACTGCCATTACTAAATCTAAAAACCTGAATGTTTATTCCATTGATAACTTACTTGGGTCACTCATTGCTTATGAGCAAGGAGTGAGTTAAAGGTAGCTTGATGCAAGTGAAAAGAAGAAAGAGAAAATTATAGCCTTAAAGGCTAATGATTCTAACAGTGACACTTCTGGACAAGATGATGATGACATTGCTTTGATGACTAGGCAGTTCAAAAGCCTTCTAAAGAGATAGCAAAAGCATCATCAGAAATGGAACAAAGGTATGATTAGTAAGAATTCTAAAGTTTCTTCTAATGTTATATGTTTTGAATGCAGGAAGCTAGGGCAACTGAAGTCCAATTGCCCAACTCTTAAATCTCACCCAAGCAAGGAGAAGGGTGAAGAATAACCTAAATTCAAGAAGGGAAAATAAAGGATTCAAAAGGCTTTCTGGGCAGACTCTGGATCATACTCTTTTAAAATTGAAGTAAAAGAGGAGGTAACCAACCTGTGCTTAATGGAAGATAGTTATCCTGATCATTTTGATCAATAGTAGGTATGTGAGCTTACCTATGATCAACTATTTAAAGTTTCTAAAAAAATTCATTCTTTATATAGGAAGCTTAAAAAGTTACATGCTAGCCTTAAATCTGATTTTTTAATTCTGCAAAAAGAGCATGAATGCTTAAGGAATGATCACTCTACTCTGGATAGCAATCATATGGCTTTGTTAGATGAATTTGATATCTTAAACAAGAAGCATTCTAAATTAACTGATGAGCATGATTCCTTAAAAGCATCTCATATTAATTTAGAAAATTCATTAAAGAAAATAAAGGCATGTTTAAATAAAGTTGATAATAGAGAGCATGCATTGAAAATTGAAATTTCAATTCTTGAAAGTGCAAATCAATTTTTACAAACCATGTTAAATACTTTCAAAGAAAATAAAACAACCCCTACACCTGCACAATTACAAAATCCATCATCACAGTATGAATCATTCAAACCTAGGAAGAGGAACCATCACCCACATAGATTACTTAACCCTTTTCCTGGTGTTAAATATTTTTTCTTGTGGCATGCTAGGATACATCGCCCACACTAGCACCACTCACCATAGAACGCATTTGGTGTGGAGACCAAAATTTTAAAATTCACAGCATAGCATGCATGCATTTCATTCTTTATTCCATAAGGTGGAACCCAAACTTGTTTGGGTTCCCAAATCTAACATCTGATGATTTTATAGGAATGCTCTCATAAAAGGACTTGTGAGAGCATGTGGTACTTAGATAGCAGATGTTTAAAGAACATGACTAGAGATGCAAATAAATTCATTTTATCGGAGGTCAGGGCAGGAGGCAAGGTGACACTTTGAGATAACACCACCAGGAGAGTGGTGGGCTCATGTATAATTGGAAATTCAAAAAATTTCATCAATAAAAATATTTTACTTGTAGATATCTTGAAACATAATCTGCTCAGCATCAGCCAGCTCTATAATAAAGGCTTCAGGATAAAATTTCTATCAACTAGCTCCATAATAAGCTTAAATGACAAAACTATTTTGCAAGGAAGGAGAATCAATAATATCTACATCCTTGATCTTAATTGCATTAAATTTGATATTGCTCTTTGCTTAAAAATAATTATTAATGTGTCCTGAATATGGCATAGAAGAGTGTGCCATGCAAGCATGAAAAGAAAAATTACCCAAAAAGACTTAGTGAGAGGTATTCCCAAACTAGAGTTCACTAAGGACCACCTGTGTGATGCCTGTTAATTAGGGAAACAAGTCAAATCCTCCTTCCACTTAATCAAAGACATTAACACTAGCAAACCCTTAGAAGTCCTTCATATGGATCTCTTTGGACCTGTCAGAGCTGCAAGCCTAGGAGGGAAAGTCTTTGGGTATGTAATTATTAATGATTATTCGAGATTTACTTGGGTTAGATTCCTATCTCATAAAAGTGAATCATTCAAGGAGTTTAGATCCTTTTGCCACTTGGATTCAGAGAAAACTAGGTTATGAAATCTTAACCATTCATAGTGACCATGGTAGAGAATTTGAAAATAAAAAATTTAAATCTTACTGTAAGGAGAAAGGGATAGATCACAATTTTTTAGCTCCTAGGACCCCTCAGTAGAATGAGGTAGCTGAAAGAAAGAACAGGACCCTGGTAGAAGCTGCTAAAGCCATGTTAGCTGAATACTCACTTCTTAAATACTTTTGGCCAAAAGTGGCGGTTACAACCTGTTATGTTTTGAAAAGGGTTAATCTTAGATCCAAGCTGAACAAGACACCCAATAAAATTCTTAAGGGTAGGACACCCAACCTTTATCACCTTCATGTCTTTGGATGTAAAATGTTTATTCTGAATAATGAAAGTCTCAACTAGGAAAGTTTGATCCAAAATTTGATGAAGGAGTGTTCCTAGGTTACTCAAATGTTAGAAAATCCTATAGAGTCTTCAATAAAAGGATATTGGTAGTAGAGGAGACCACTCATATTATTTTTGATGAATCTAATAATTCTAGAGGGTCTAAGGTGGAAAATAAAAGTAGTAGAAGTCACCCAAGGACTAGAATCTATAAATCTGGATAAAAGGGTAGAACCTGAAAATACACTACCTAGAGAATGTAGATATTCTTCAAGTCATCCTAAGGAATAAATCTTAGGAGACCCATCTGAAGGTGTTAGAACTAGGCATGGACTTAAAAAAAGAGGTAAACCACTCTGCATTCACCTTAATGACTGAACCCACTAATATAAATTAAGTTCTATCTGATGAATTTTGGATCCTAGCCATGCAAGAAGAGTTAAATCAATTTGTAAGGAATGATGTTTGGAGCTAGTTGAAAGTCCTAAGGACTATAGTGTTGTTGGAACTAAATGGGGTTTTAAAAACAAAATGAATGATTCTGGAGTAGAGGTGAGAAATAAAATAAAAATAGTGGCTAAGGGGTATAACCAAATAGAACGGATTGACTTTGAAGAGACCTTTGCCCCTGTAGCAAGATTAGAAGACATTAGGGTATTACTAGCCTTTACCTACTTTAAGGGATTCAAATATACCAAATGAATGTCAAGAGTGCCTTTCTGAATGGGATAATAAAAAAAGATGTGTATGTTAAATAACCCCTAGGTATTAAAAATTCACAATTTTTTATTTATATGTTTAAATTAAAAAAGGCATTATATGGACTAAAATAAGTACCCAGAGCATGGTATGAAAGATTAAGCACATTCCTACTAGAAAGAACCTTTATTAAGGGAAGCGTAGACACCACCCTATTTCTGAAAAAGGTAGGGGATGAACTACTGATTATCCAAATTTGTGTTGATAATATTCGGTTTGGATCTTCTGATAAAAACTATGTGATGATTTTTAAAAATGATGAGTAATGAGTTTGAAATGAGTATGATGGGAGAACTGACCTACTTTCTTGGATTTAACATAAAGCAGAAAGATGATCGAAATTTCCTTAGTCAATCAAAATACATTAAGGACATCCTTAAGAAATATGAAATGGATAAAGCCAAGCCAATCAACACTCCCATGAGTTCCACTATTTAGTTAGATAAGAATTTAAATAGAAAATCTATTGATCAAAAGAAATACAGAGGAATAATTAAATAACTTATTTACTTGACTGCTAGCAGACCTGATATTATATTTAGTGTTTATCTCTGTACTAGATTTTAGGCTGATCTAAAAGAGTCTCACTTGACTGCTATTAAGAGAATTCTTAGATTTCTCTTAGAAACCCAAGACTTAGGAATCTGGTATCCTAGGCGTAGCACCTCCTTTGAAATTATAGGATATTCTAATTTAAATTTTATAAGATATTGAGTTGATAAAAAAAAGTACTTCTGGAACATATCAATTCATAGCACAATCCTTAGTCTCCTGGTCCAGTATAAAATAGAACTAAGTTTCCATGTCCACTACTGAAGCTGAGTACATAGCCTTAGGAAGTTGTGTAGCCTAGGTCCTTTGGTTAAAGTAACAAATATTGGATTTAGGACTACCTTTAGGCATAATTCTAATCCTATGTGATAATACTAGTGGCATCTGCATTTCAAAGAATCCAATCCAACACTTCAGGACCAAGCATATAGATATAAGGCACCATTTTATTTGGGACCATGCAACTAAAAGAGATATAGAACTACATCATATAGCAACTAAAAATCAACTGGCTGATATCTTTACAAAACCACTGGCATTGAAATCTTTACCACATTAAGAACCAAATTATGTGTGATCGATATTCATGCTTAAATTGATTTTTTGGTTGTGTTTTTTTGTTTACGTGTGTTACGCTTTTTGTTTTCATTGTCTTATATTTTTTCTGAGTTTATTTTATTGTTTGATTTGTTTTATTTTTGTTTGCATTGATTTTTTTATTTTTGTGCTATTGGATTTTTTTTATTATCGTGTTTCGTGTTTAGATCCTGAAAATCTTACAAACCACATCACTGAACCTCACTATTTTTTCCTTTAAGCAAAAAACTTTCTAATATTATACTGTTTGAACCACATTCATATTGTACGATCTACACAGCACTGCCTTCATCTTAGCCATTGGCTCAATGGATGGTCCTGATTGTATCAATTATTAAAAATCATACTCTATGAAGCACTTTTATACTGTACGATACACGTGACAATCCAGACGATTGATTTTGGTCGGTACGACATTTATTATTGATCATATGGTACGAACATTAGTTCATATGGTATGTCCTTTTGGTTAAAAGTCATACAGGGCGACTCCTCGGGATGATTACCCTATCTATAATCATCTCATATGAACTCTAATTGTACAATACGATCAGACACATCTTTTTGACTAATCATCCGGACGAAATAATTATGATCTATCATCTCGTATGATCTCACTATCGTACGATCTCACTATCGTACGATACGATCCACTAAAGTTCTATTTAAACTGATTCAACTCATTCAAAATTCTCACACAACCTTCTAATCCATCCTTCTTGCAATATTAATCTTTGTAATGGTCAGCATGAAAAATGCAATTGATAAACCCAGGGTGCTTCCTCCTCTCGAAACCCTACAGACGAGCATTTCTGATAGCTTCTGATGAAGCTGCCTACAAAAAATACAATGAAGCCAAGATCACATCTTTTAGGCTTCTTAATCAGCAGGCCCTTAGCTTCCCAGTAATGAACCTCTTTAATTCTACTACACTTCAATTTCTTCTGACCTTGGCCTAACCCTTCCATTTTGAAATCCTTTATGAATTTCTTACAAACCTTAGGATTGGTGGGGATGCTATAATAATGTCTTCCTGAGTATGCTGCTAGAATATAGAAATCACCAAGGAGGATATAGGAATTCACCTTCAGCTAAACACCCAGGGAAATAGACCCCTTGCCATAGCCTCCATATCTCATTTTGACTAGAGTGTTGTGAACCTTCTGCTAAGAAATGCTACCCTTAACAATAACCTACCCTTAGTCTCTACCTTAAATCAAAATGCTAGGGTTATCCAGCATGTTCTAAGAATATCTATTATCCCTAAAGTTAGAGACCAGATAAATTTGACTCCCTTACTATTAATTGTTACCTACTTCATAATGTCAAACACCAAAATGGATGAAGCTCAAATGCTAATTGCTTACATCCAAAACCTCACTTCCATTCGACTCCCAGCTACTAGGAGAAAGCAAAACATTACCCTAGGACATGTGATTGGATATATCTTGGATTAAAAACACAACATCACATATCTTACTCCTCATGATCACACTCCAATCTTCTTTATGGATGCCTCCTTTTGGATGCTCTTTCATAGGGATCAGGAGCCTGAAGACTTTCTCTTTGATGAAGAAGGAGAAGCTGCCCCTGAAATTGAACCTACACCTACACCTACACCTGCTCTTCACCACTACCCTTATGAGGAGTTGATTCAACAATTTGATAGACTTGAGACTCGCCTGGATCAACAGCAAATCGAACACGATAGCGATATGGGTTGATTCAAGGAGCAATTTGGAAATATTCAACACCAGTTCACCACCATCCAGTAGTCGTTTGAGAGTTTTAGTCAGTTCTTCCAACCACCTCCACCTCATGATCAAGATCCACCACTGTACTAGTCTTATTTTCATTTTTTTTTTGTGATTGTACTATTTCTTTTTAAGTTTATGCCTTCTAGTTTGTATTTTGTTTTGCAATAAAATTTTCTTTCAGTTATTTTTATGTTATTTTTTTCTCTAAAAAAATTCAAATAGTATTTTCTTCTAGCTGGTTTTTGTGCTCGTAGATCTTATTTATGTGCTCTTTACTTGAGAAATTGGTAGTCAAAGAAAAATGTGTTTCAGTTGATCGTATTGTACGAATGAGCTCATACTGTATGAATGAACTCGTACTATATGAATGAACTCATATTGTACGACTTTGATCTTACTGTACGACTGAACTTGGACTAAATAGTGCTCTTTTCTGTTTGTGTAAATATACCTCTATTCTTACTTAAAAGTTTAAATAAGTAATTGCTGACATTTTTTAACTAACAAGTTAAAAATTCATGTATTTACATATCCCATCTTATGTCCTTTGCATGGTAATTCCTTGTGTATACCTAAAAATCTAAATCGAGTTGGAATTAAGTTAGTTGAAATAAAAACTTATTCTCTGTGCTACATGTTTTTATATCATGGATATATTCTGCAATTTGACGAATGAAATTCATTATTTTTCTACATCAGGTTTTTATTCCTATTAGAAAGCTCGGGTTTTCTTTGTAGACTATTTCTCCTTATATAAGAGAGTGAGTTATTCTTCTCTTCTATTTGGAAGATAATGTTACAACTGAGATTCTTAAAGATTTAGAAAGGAAGCAATTTGGAAAAATTCAAAAGATGCATAAAATGAGCCCAAAATCAAAAGATTTGTAATGACGCCAAAAGTAAAAGAGGCACAAAATGAGCCAAATAATAAAAGATGTGCAGTGTACGCCAAAAGCTAATAAAAGAGGCAGAAAATGAGCCCAACTTAAATTAGCTTTTCTTTCTGGTAAATCTTTAAATCTTAGAAAATTCCTATGTTTTATAATATGTTAAATACTTGAGTTTAGAAAATCCTGGTTCTACATTCATCACTTTTATAGCAATATTTTATTTGATATATTTCATGCTAGCAGTCTGAAAAGTTTAAGTTTCCCTATCTAATTATAATTTCTGAGTTAGATTTTTGTTTAAATAATATACTTTAGCCTATGAAGATTCTAAGCTGGGTGTGCAAACTCTAGAATCAAAATCCTTTGGTTTCAATAAAGTCAACACTTATCTTATTTGAACTTTTTTATTTGTAGAGTAAGTTTATTACATTCTAAAAA
Source organism: Dendrobium chrysotoxum (assembly GCA_019925795.1). Lineage (NCBI taxonomy): Eukaryota > Viridiplantae > Streptophyta > Magnoliopsida > Asparagales > Orchidaceae > Dendrobium > Dendrobium chrysotoxum. The sequence goes on from CM034308.1 coordinate 51,560,013, forward strand.
TTCCTTGAGTTGTTATGTTCTTTTGAATCTATTTATTTTATGGTTCTATTTCAATTTTTATTTATGTTCCTATGTCTGCTTTTATTTCTTTTCTTCTTCTTCCTGATGCTATCCCTCTTTTTATGACGTGAAAAGGGGGGAATAATATTTTATTATTTGTTGTTGTTGTTTATTTGTGGTTGCTGTTGTTGTTAAAATTTTTTATTTTACGCTCCTTTTACTTATAATTGATTTTCATCTAAGGGGGAGTTTAGAGGAATGCAACTTTTTGAAAATCCAAAAACACTAATATTTATCATCATCAAAAAGGGGGAGAATTTTACAAATCTGATTCAAGCACTACGATTTTGATGATAACAAATATTATTGTGTATGTTACTACTTTCTCTTATTTCTGTGATATTTTATTTTATGTTGTGTGTACTAATATTTCAGGAATTCAGTCCACCATTCACTTGTAATTCTAATCAGCTCAAGACTGGGTAGACTAGGGTTACAGTCTGTATTTTTAATTTATTCTATATTTTTCCTTTCTTGAGTCATATCATGTAATTGGGTGAAGATCATTACAGAGAAACCTTTTACACACATAGCGGGAGAGAGAAAAATAGTTTTGGGAGAGTTTTTCTTTTTAAGTAGTTTGTACTATACTATTTTGATTCGTATGGTACGATACATGTATAATACTAAATAGTTTTAATTCGTACTCCATGATCTGTTATGCTTTGTCAAAATCCTAGCTGCAAGAGGTTAAGAAAGATTTAAAATATGCTGATCGTACCATACGATTTGGTTCATATTATATGTCGCGATATCCGGAAACTAAATTTGGGATAATTATTGTGATTGATCGTATTATATGATATAATTCATACTATATGATCCCCAGTGTACAAAATTGGTCATCCCATAGATCGTACCAAACAAAAGCCATGATTTTTGTATTGATCGTATTGTATGATGTCTACAGTCCTAGACAATCGATAGTGTATGAAGTTTATCATCACAATCATCATCCCAAATGAATAGAAAAATTTCCACTAATCATACCGTATGATATCTAATCGTACTGTATGATATGCTTAAAGATTGAGCAATTCATCTACACCAACTTATTGGACAATTCCAAATTGTACTAATCATATCATATGATACATGTATCGTACCGTATGATACGTGTATCATACTGTACAAATAGAAGATAGATTTCTTAAAATTTAGCATTTTTTAAGCCCACTATTTAAGCAATTATATTTGTCCTTGAGCAAATCTTTTGTTGTGGTATTGATCTGAGAGAGAGCTTAGAGAAGGAATAGAGAGAGCTTGGGAGAGAGAGAAATTCTTGTGAGGGGGAGTTCTTTGCCTACTCTAGAAGGGAGCAAAAGGATTTCTAAGTTCTCTGCCTGCTCTAGGAAGGAATAAAAGGATTCAAGGTACTCTGCATCACCAGGTCGGTGGAAAGATTTTGTAAGGGCTTCTTCCTCTTGTTGTAGGGGCAAAAAGAGAGACACTACTTTTAGTGTAATACTTGAAAAGGAGATTTCTGAGGAGTGGACGTAGGTCAAGTTGACCGAACCACTATAAATCTGGTGTATTCTTTCTATTTAATTTTTTGCATTTAAATTTCATATTTTTCTGTAAATTGTTCAGTGTAAAATCTCTGAAATTCTTATTATTGAGAAACTGATCTGCTTGCGTATCAAGGGGTTTTTAATTTTTTGTTTTGTTAAAGAATTTTTAAAATTACCAATTAACCCCCCCCCCCCCCCCTTCTCGCCCTCTTGGTTAGCCTTAGGAATTATTCTTTAGGGTTTTAAAACCCTTACGAACTTTCAAGTTATCAATTGAATAAACATTCAGGTCCTTCGATTCAGTAATAGTAGTTATTTTGGCGTCATAAGAACTAGGTAGAAACGTAGAATCTTGTTTACTTTTTTAAAATTTGTGAGTTCTCTTCCTAATACATGCAGGGAAGTGACAATTTGAGTGAACCTAGTATATATTTCAGAAATAGATTCACTAGGTTACATGTAAAATAGTTCATAATCATGGAGCAGAATGTTCAACCTAGATTATTTCACTTTATTTGTTCCTTCAAATATTATGCAGAGTTAATCCCAAATTGTTTTACTAGTTGTGCAAGTCGATACACGCATGTAATCTTTAGATTTTAATGCATAGAAAAAGTAGTTTAAATATTTTTTATTTAATTAGGCTAATCTCTATCCTCTATGCTCCATTCAAAAAAAGCAGTTAAATTTTAATGCCATTTACAAAAAAAAGGTGCAGAGTATCTTTCCTGAACTAATATCCACATGCGATAATCTATAAATTGTAAGAAAGTTAACATGCAAATTTTCTAAAAATTAAATGTAATATTATCAAATAAATGAGGTCATGTGATTGAATAGCCTTGCATAGTATTACGATTATTAAAATTAGCCATGGATCATTTTTCAAAAGATTTCAAAATTTTAGTTTTTGAATCCTGCTCTGATTCCATTTGAAAGTTTGAAGAGGTTGTGAGACCTCAAAGAACTAGCCCGAGGCTAACCAAGAGTGGGTGTGAATTGGTTATTTAAAAATTTTCTTTAACAAAAAGTAAATCATTTTAGAGCCTTTTTAATTTTATGAAAATAAACACCTTAATCCCCAATGCGGAAGCAAATTAATTTCACAAATAACAAAAAAAATTAGTTTTCCAACCACACAGTAAATTACAAAAAAATAAAAATGCAAAAAATAATAAGAATAAACACACTAAAATTTATAGTCGTTTAATCCAACCTGACCTAAGTTCACTTCCTGGAAATCTCCTTTTTCAGGTATTGCACTAAAATTAGTGTCTCTCCTTTTGCCCTTACAGCAAGGCGGAGAAGCCCTTACAAAATTTCTTTCACTAACCTGGTGCAGCAGAGGACCTTACTCTTTTTAACCCTCCTAATGAAAACAAAGAACAAAGAATACTTTTTCTCACTCTTGGAGATGGTAGAGAACCAAGAATCCTTTTTCTCCTGCTTAGAGATGGCAGAGAACCAGGACCTAGTGCTGTAGAATATCTCCCTGGAGCCACATACAAGATTAAGGAAGAAGCTTGAAGAAGATAGGGAAGAACCTTGCTTGGAGTAACCTTGTAAATCCCTCAACTCTCCCTCATAACCAACTCTCCCTCTCTTCTCTCTTAGAGCCTCCTTAACTCCCTCTCTATGCTTTCTCTCAAAAACACTTAGCAACAAAAGCCTTTTTAAATAAGACTATATGATAGTTTAAATAAAGAGCCTCTAAAAAAGCCTTAAATTTTAATTTGACATTATATGATCATCCAGTATGATCCAAGATTGTACTATATGATTAGTTCAAAATAGCACTTGCAGATAGTATGAACTGCAACCCACTATATGATCAGTTTAAGTGTTTATATTGATCATCCAGTATGGTTGAGAACCTCGTCCAGTATAATTAGTACAAGTATATAGCTAATCGTCCAGTATAATAAGCATCATTTAAATATTGTACCATGCAAGAATTGGGTCGTACAATATAATCATCTCTAATTATCCTATATGATCTGATTGAATAATTTTAACCATAATTAAAGTCCTAATTACAGGATTAATTTAGGCCTGATTATCATATATCGTATAGTAAGATGCATATCTTATGGTACGATTATAACAAAATTTGAATTTTAAAATAATACTTAAATTATGATTGGTGACTATTTTGATGATTATAACTTGTCGTCATGTATGAAATGGATCGTACAGTATGATTAATTTAATCAATCTTGATTAACAAAGGTGCCCTAATTAGGGTTTTCTAGTTAACTAATCATCTAGTATGATATAAATCATACTATATGATTAGTTCAAAAAATAGAAATTTTTTTTACTCACTCCCTTGAGTGTATGTGTTCAAGGTTACTTAGCTTTAGGATCCACTATAATACATATTTGACTCAAGAAAGGTAAAAAGTATAAAAAGACTAAAAAAATATAGTCTTATTCCTAGTCTACCCAGTCTTGATCTGATCGAGGTTGTAATTGAGCTATGATCCTGAAATGTTTATGAGTAGGGTAAAATAGATATGCAATAGATTCAAATAGCATAGTAAAAAATCTAATAATATTGGTTATCATCAAAATCACAAGAATTAGGTCCAGATTTGCAATAATAATTGGCTAACGATCCTATTTAAATCATAATTAATTCAAATTAAATTCAAAAAATATAAACTAGGGCTTAAATTGCCTATAATTAGATTCCTAACCAATAAAAATTATAAGCCCTATCACCAACCTTCAGTATTAAAAAATATTTAATAATTAAGTAAAACTATTAATTAATTAATATAAATAATTAAAAAAATATTAAATACCAAATAAATTTCAAATACTGAAATCACCCATATAGGTCATTCTTGATATTTGGGGGAGATTTCAAGAGGTTTGGAGTTAGTTTGGTACAAAAATAAGAAAATCCCTCTAATTAAATAAATAAATAATTCAATTAAATACATAAACTTTGAAAATTCATAACTAATTATAAAAAATTCTAAATTGAACAAACTCAATGGCATTGAACTCATCCATAGGTCTAATATTTATGAAAAATATTCAGAATTCATTGAAAATGATAAAAGCCAACATTTGGTCAAATCTAGTTAATTAAGGCACCTAAATTTGTAAAATTCATAACAAATTATAGAAAACTCTAAATCTAGAAACCTCAATGGCATTTTTCTAATTTATGGGTCTAATATTTAGGAAAAATATAAAAACTCTATGAACTAATATAAATCAAAAAGTCAAGAAATAGACCAAACTCTAAATGCATTAAAATATTAAATAAAATATAAAAAATCAATAAATATCCCTAAATGCATTAAAATATTAAATAAAATATAAAAAATCAATAAATAATCAAAATTTTAGTGAATCGTCAATTTAATCAATTAAATAAGAGAAAGAACAATTAACATTTCATTAATGAAGCTTTTAGGCTAGATTACCTCGTACTGCGAGGCTAATGTCCTCATGAGGTCATGTCCCCATTGTGACAACGTCAAGAACGAATTTGATGGAATGCAAACCATAAATCATAAGCTTTATTAAAAATTAATAAGATAACAAAAAATTTAGATAACTTAAACCATATCAAATCTAAACCCAAAGATAACTCTTGGGTAACCTAGGCCTACGAGGCAATTAAATTTTCCCCAAGAAGGGTGAAATAAACCTCACATACCTAGTGTAAACAAAGGCAGTTATTATTCAACCTAAATAATTAATAATAAATTACTATTAATTGGAAGCCTTCATACCTTATGTAGATTCTAATTTAAGAGCATAAGTGTATTAAATTTTATGGCTTAAGGACAAAAGGACCTAATTAAAATTTTGAACTTTAGAGAATTAATAATTAACCAACTTTAACATTTAAAACCCATTTTAAAATGAACAATAAAAATCAAACTTAAACTCAAACTAAAATTCCCCTCAACCCACAACAAGCTAAAGCAAAACATTCAAAAACTTTAAACAACAACCAACTTAGGATATATCCAAACCACACAACTTGATGCACACATTGTAGATGACTGATTAGGATAACCAATACTAGTTCTAGGTTAGACCAGTATTCTTTTATGAATGCTTTTCTCTATAACATGGTTTTTACATAGATTTATTTGCATGGTGGTTGCTATGATTTAATTTTACTTATGATGTTTATGATATGATGTTTTCACTACCATATTCATGATATCATGTGTGATGGTCGCTAGATCTTCCTAGGATAAGAGTGATCAAGATTCTAACAGAGTTCTCTACATATTGTTATATACTTATATAGTGCTATAAAATGGGGGCTAATTGAAATATGATTAACAAAAATTTTTGTAGCTGCTAAAAATTGCTAAGCCCCTAACAATTAAATGCATAACCAAGTGAATTTAAAAGAGAGCAATTGATATATATAACTACTTTTGATTTTTTGATGATTATATATAAACTGCTTAGGATAACGTATAATGAGTATATAGTTTTTTTTTTTATTTTTATATTTAATTAAATTTAAAAGAGTTGTGAAAGTCAATTAAAGTGGGATATTTAGTGTCCAATTCGAAACCCAAAGAAGAAAGAAACATTTCTTAGAGGAGAGTTCTTTCCATTTGGAGATCCAAATTTGGATGACTTGGGATCCAAAGAGAAAAAATCACCCTTTCGGTGAGGAGTTCTTTTCATTTGGATATTCAAATCTGGTGAATCCAAGGATCCCGAAGAAACAAATTAAAGAAATGAAGACAAGAAAAATAGTCCACTTTAAAACTTACATAATTCTATAGGATTAGTACTCATGTTTATTATCACTAAAGCCCAACCACTTCTAATTTTTGTAGACCCTGGTCTGTAATTAAATGGCATTTGCTGCATAACCTTTTATATTTATTTGAAGTGATTTGATGATTGATGATTTCATTTAAATTATATGATTTAGAAATTATTTGTTTTACTAGGTTTATTACTTTCATATGAAATTTATTTTAGCCTGAGATACGACTAGTCTCCTAAAGACCAAAATAATTCTTCTTCTTATAATTAAATAAAAAAATTTAGGCTCATATAAAAGATAAATGCTCTTAAGAAGTAAGCTCGAGAATGGTAGGAGTTTCTTATACATACATATTTATCTTCTCTCCTTGCTAGGCGCCTCCCCTCTTGCAGGTTATGGTAGACCACCTGACCTATTAAGGTGTAGCTTTGTCTAGGGCATGTTGGCATCTCTAAGAAAAAATCTATTTTTATGCCTTTTTTTATGTTCATTGATGGGGGCGGTGGAGTGACCTATAGAATTGTGAAATAAATTAGGGCTCTATCAATCCCTAGCAATGCTTAAGTTTTCTTTGATATATAAAAATTATAAAATACTTACTTAATATACATAAGTATACGTGCTAAATCAAGTAATATAGTGATAAATTAGAGTATCGATCCCATGAGGAAGATGTGCTCACCTGCAAACATTAGTACTGTCTATAAAAATTATAATAATTATCCTACTCAATAAACATAAAGGTTATGGAGATTTAATCACTCAAATAAAATTAGATAAAGATAATGAATACACTATATGGATATAATGTTTTGGATTGATGAATATAAATAACATATTTTTCCTAATGATTCTCTTTTAATTGTGATGCTATTCAGAGCATATGCATCTCTAGATCTCTATCAATCTTGTAGGAACCAAGGATGTCTATCGACTTCCTATGATTATATCATCTCCTTAAGAATTTAGTACATTTCATACCCTATACCTAGGCATGATGCATACTAATTTAATATTCCTGATTATACTTGTTTCCCTCTATCAAGGCCCCACATTACAATAAACTTTAACTATAAATATGGTTGTTATGTACATTAAATGAAGACCTGATAATATGGAAAACATCTTTTTAATCATTTATGGAATAAGAGAATTCATTAGTACTACATACGATACTTACATCAACAATCCAAAATAAGAGAATTTAGCTTGACATGGAGAAGAATGGAAGAAAACTCATTTTCCTTTATGGCATGATAGAAAGAAAATACAAGAGATAAATATCACCAGAATGTTTCAAATGATCTCCTCTACACTCCTTCTCTTTACTTACGAATTTGCTTCCAGAAACACAAGCCAAGCACTCTAATGATGGTACCAAATACTTCTTTAAATTCCCTTAGTTGTCACCCTAAGAGAGTTTCAGAGAAGCACTCTGAATTGGACTGAAATTATCTAAGTAATTAAACTCCCTTACAAACATAACACAATGACTATTTATAGAAAAACATAAAATAGGTGTCTGGCATTGCGGTGCTAGAAATATTGGTGTCGCTATGCCCAACAAATGAACAAACACTATTGTGATATTTTTTTGGTGCCACCATGACGCTTGCTAACATGGATCAATTACTTACTAATAGTTGTGTAGCTTTGCTGACAGATCATATCCTTAAGAAATTATAACACGTACATTGTGGTACTGTTGACTTTCAGATGCTGTGGTGCCGGGAGGGTAATTTAAGCACCAAGGTGTTATGGATTTTGATGCAGCGGTGCTTGACAAAAGAGAATTTGGCGCCACGAAGTTGATATTGAGCACTACGGCTCTTCTTGAAGAGAAGTCAGTGATGCAATGCTAATATTATGGCCCTTCGGTCATGTCTTAAATGGTGCTGCAATGTTATTTATTTTGACGCCATGGTGCTAAATAAAATTTAAAATTTTATTTATTTTTTTCTAGACAATACAACTACAATAATACATTTTTACTAAAAATATAACACATAAAATAATACATTATTTACACTTATCAAATTCTCCCAAGCTTAAACTCTTGCTTGCCCTCAACAAAATAAAAATATTGTGATTCTGATTAAATAATTAACCAAAGTAAAAAAATTTAAATTTTAAATTTACTAAAATATAGAATAATACATCACAGTCTAAAAGTAGTAAAAATAAATAAGATTAGAATTCTAGTTTAGAAATGTTACTAGTAATTACACTAATCAGTCATTCTTATTATTACTTAATTTGAATTACAGGTTATAGTTTTAATTATTAAATTTTGAATTTATAATGAATAATGTAGCTTAATGATTAGATATACTTGTAGTTAAAATTGAAACTTCATTAGTTCACCATTATTTGTACTAGTTTTCTTATGTTATCCCTTATGAATTTAAGTCTTAGATTAAAATTAGATTATAAGCTTTTAATTGATACTAATTTTTGAATGTACTCATCTCTTTTCTTTTTATTTTTCTTTTTAGAACTATTTTCACATTTCTTTTTCTCTTTTAATTTTTGGAGTACATGGTTAATAATTTTGAATATCAAATTTTGCTTCAAACTCTTTTTATAATCTTAATGAATTTAATGTAAGGATTTAATAAGATTACCAATTCCAAATTCGAATTACTTATGATATCTAATTTTAATCTACTCATATCAAATCATTAATTCTAGTTATTCATCTTTATTTCAAAAATTGATAAATAAAAGTATAACTTATGATATCTAATGTAAGTAATACTGTAAATGATCTAGGTTAGATAATTAATAGTTTCTTTTCGACTCTATGAAGTATAAATAATGTTCATTTAAACTATGATCTAGAGTTTATTATTATCCTAAATTTACATAATTTTTAATTATTATTTTTAATAAAGTTAATTAATTAATCAGAATTCAAAAATTAATGAAGAGTATAATAAACATAAGGGGGACTTTAATAAAATGTAAATAAAAGAAACATAACAATAGGGAACACTACATAGGCTTTCATATGAATGATAAAAGGCACAAAAAATATATGTTAATAAAACATAACAAAACATAACAAAACATAATATAACATAACATTGATTATAGGATAATTAGTGAACTAAATACCATGCATAGCTCATTAAGTTCACAAGCCAAAATAGCAAGTCATAATCAAACTATTTGTACTAATTACTCATAATAGTACATTTCTTCTAAAATATATAAAGTACAGTCAAGAGACAAACACATCTTCTATTTCTCCAAATTCTAGATTTCCCTACTCATCTACTCCACATGGCTTTAATCTATGCCCATTGACCTTAAAAATGTGAAAAGTTTTCTTATCTTGTATGTTAATGGCACTATTAAAATATATTCTGATAACAATATATGGGCCAATCCATCCAATTTGATTTTCTATAGCAAAATTTCTTATAACCAAATAGTAGAATATTTTGACTTAGATAAAATTAAAACTCTAAAACTTCACATTTATGCATCTTCTTCATTTATGTCTTATATCTTCATGTATTCTCATAAACTTCATCATTAAACTTGTGAAGTTTATTGATGATAGTAGAACTTTGCATGTGGATAAGAGAAAAGGAATCTTCATTTTCCAAACTTTCTTCACTTTTATTCCTAGAGGAGGAATGTCTTTGCTTGATTCTACCCATTATTAAAGTTGAATTTAACAGAAGAGAAAGATGTTACTCTTTTTGAAAAACTTAAAAAGATTGATAATTAAACTTCCAAAATGCCTTATTTATAATTTTTAAGTGAGAGGAAGTTTTAAATTTTAATCTTCAAACCACTTAGTCTTGGCTCAATGCTACGGTGCTTTATATCTCTAAAATTTTTTTTTTTTTTTTTGAAGCAAACTAAACTACCTTACCTAATACATTTAAACTATAAATTGGCTTGCCACCCTTAAAGTGCTAAATTTATAGTCTTCAGCCAGACTTAATAACTAATTAAACCTAAATCTGGGTTGCCTCCCACACAATGGTAAGTTTATAATCTTCAGCCATACATGCCTAGAGGTAAATTATTTCCATTCTTCAATTGACTTGCATTAAGATCTTTTTCTTTTTTTATAGGATATATTTCAATATTACTAGGTAAAGATCCAAGTGGTCTACTACTGATTGAAATTGAGAGCTGACTTGGTTGAGTTTCTAAATTTTTAATAGAAGCAGTTTGATTTTGGATTTCAGTTCCTAATTGCATAACTACATCTTCCAATGGTATTTTCTTATTTCCAAATTGATTGCTTTGATTAAATCCTGAAGGATTTGTAAGTTTAGGATTAATAGCAGGTTGTTAAAAAGTGTTCCAACTTACTCCTTAATTATTCTACCAATTATTCCATTGATTACTACCACCCATATTATTTAACTAATTAAAATTTGGATGATTCCTCCAACCTAGATTATATGTAGTTGAATAGGGATTATTTTATCTTCTAATTACATTAATGTGTTCAATTCCTTGCATATTATTATCTTCAATTAAATTTTGATCTCCTGAGATCTCTAATCTTATTCCAGAATTTATTCCTATAGTATTAATTTTTTTTCAAATTGCTATAACTTGTGCAGTTAAAATTGATAAAGCATCTGATTCATAAATTCCAGCTACTTTTTTAGGATTTACCCTATCAGTAGGCCACTGGAAATTATTAGTAGCCATTTTTTCTATTAATTCATAAGCTTCTTCAAATGGCTTAGACATTAATGATCTGGTAGCTGCAGCATCAATTATGGCTCTAAGAGATCCTACTAATCTATTATAAAATATTTAAATTATCAACCAATCAGGTAATGCATGGATTCTCCGTCAAACTAAGTAAAAGAAGTTATGTCATTTCTATGTTTGGCAGCTTTTAAATGTGGAAAATATTTAGCAAGAAACTTATAAGTCAATTCATTCCAAGTGGTTATAGAGCCTGGGGATAAAAATTTTAACCATATTTTTGCTTTATTTCTTACAGAAAAAGGAAACAATCTAACTCTAATAGCATCATCACTAATACCGTTGCACTTAAATGTTGCACAACTAAGAAACTAACTAAATATAAATTAGGTTCTTCTACATGAATTCCTCCAAACTGAGAATTTTGAACAATTTGAATGATATTTGGTTTTAATTCAAAATTATAAGCTTGAATTGTAGGTATATTTATGTCCGATGAATTCCATCTAATAATGGGTTCACAAAATTCTTAAGAGGTCTAGAATGATTTTGCTCTATGTCAAGTTCAGCCATTTTCTAGATTTTTTTTATTTTCTAAATTTTAGAAAGGGTTCTCTCAATTTCAGGATCAAATGTAAACAATTCCTTTCTAGGCTATAAAGCATGCAACCAAAAATACGTAAATAATCAAAATAAAAAATAATAAAAAGAAAAAAATGTATGTAGGTCTAACTAAGTAATGAATTCAATAATATAGTGAAAATTTTGCAAAAAGTAAAATCTTCCCCAACAACGGTGCCAAAAACTTGATGGGGCGGTGGAGTAACCTATAGAATTATAAAATGAGTTAGAGCTCTATCGATCCCTAGCAATGCTTAGGTTTTCTTTCATACATAAAATTTATTAAATTCTCACTTAATATATGCAAGTATTCATGTCGAATTAAGTAATATAATGATACAATAGAGTATAGATCCCACAAGGAAGAAGTGCTCACTTACAAACACTAGTACCGTCTACTAAAATTACAACAATTATTCTACTCAATAAAAATAAAGATTGTGAAAATTTAATCACTTAAATAAAATTAGATAAAGATAATGAATACACTATATAGATATAATGTATTGGGTTGATGAATGTAAATAATATTTTTTCTAATGATTCTCTTTTAATTGTGATGCTATTCAGAGCATATGTATTCCTAGATCTCTGTCAAGCTTGTAGAAATAAAGGAAATCTATCGACTTCCTATAGTTATATTATCTCCTTAAGAATTTAGTACATTTAATACCCTATGCCTAGGCATAATGCATATTAATTCAATATTCTTGGTTATGCTTACTTCCCCCCATTGAGGCCCCACATTACACTTAATTTTAACTATGCATATGGACACTATGTGCGTTACATAAAGATCTAGAATATTAAAAATATACTTTTAATCATTTAAGGAATAACAAAATTTATTAATACTACATACGATACTTACATCATCAATCCAAATCAAGAGAATTTAGCTAGATATGGAGTAGAATTGAAGCAAACACATTTTTATTAATAGTATGATAGAAAGAAAATACAAGAGATAGATATCACCAAAATGGATCAATGGGTCTCCTCTACACTCCTTCTCTTTACTTATAAATTTACTTCCACAAACATAAGACAAACACTCTAAAGATGGTATCAAGTGCTTCTCCAAATTCCCTTAGTTGTCACCCTAAGAGAGTTTCAGAGTGTTGCAATCCAAGATCCCTAGTATCTAATTTTGATGATGAAAAATAGTATTGACTCAATTACTATGCTCTTTCTTGAAAAATATAGATGTTATTTTTTGTCTGTAAGCACTAATATTTTAGGTAAAATACATACCGCTCGAGACTGCTGGAGACACAAGACTGGGTAGAATAATATGTAAAAGAATTTGTATTTTATATTTTCTTTATTTTTTTATTTATTGAGTCTGCCACAAAAGAGTGTATACAAATTGGGTGACTATGCACACACACACAAAGGGAGAGTTTCTTTTTGAAGATAAATTTTTTTTTAAAAGAAAATCATACTGTATGATTTTTAATCGTACTGTACGATCTATCATCAAAACTTAGGCTTAATGCCTAATTTCGATAATTAGTTTGTAAACTAATCATACAGTACGATTATGATTGTACTATATGATTTATTTCCATCTATGAACCCTAGCCACTAGCATAATTTAGGTAAGATTTTGAATTTAATCTTTAAACTAATCATACTGTACAATATTAATCGTATTATTCGAGTATATAAAATCTTGTTAAAATTATCCCTCGTAATCAGGAAATTAAATCGTGGTTTATTAATAATTGTCATTCATACTATATAATCATACTGTACGAACTACAGAGATGAAATTTCATCGTCTCAGAGATCATACCAAACAAAACCATGATCTTTAAACTATTTATCCTGGATGATATTCGTATTGTACGGGACGATGGGCTTAAATTGAACTATTCATATTGTACAAAGTGTATAGTGCAGGACGAATTATAAAGATTAGTTTGGTCATCCCATAAGTCATCCCATACGAACAGTGGAAAATAAAATGATCGTCCAGTATGATCTCCTGATCATACTCTGCAATGAGCTTATAATTAGTGAACTGTTCGTCTCCCTTCGTACTGGATGGAACTGATTTTGAACTGATCGTACTATATAATATTGGATCGTACTGTACATACAGTGACAGCTGAATTGAATGATTAGGTTTAGCCTGAAGCTTAATATAAAAATAAGTTTTTCTTATTCTTTGAGGTGTATGAAAGAGAGGAACGTGATAACTAAAGGAACTCTTGAGAGGGAGCTTTTGAAGAAAACTAGGGTTTGTGAGAGGAAGGAGAAGGTGAGCTTGAGTGTGAGGGAGAAGGAGAGTGAGGGGATCACACAGTTGCTCCGAGCTAGCTGCACACTTACTCCTCCTGTGGCCTTGGTGAGTCTTGTGGGAGCTCTCTAGGGAGAGAGGCTTCTAGGTCAAAGTCCTTGAGGTTCTATGCCTTCTCTAGGAAGGAGAAAAAGGAGAAGGTCCACTACCATCACCAGGAGAGTGACATAGCGTCTGGCACTCCGTCACATCGTGGAAGGTGAAAGTGAGTTTTGTAAAGGCTTCTCTGCCTTACTACTGGAGCAGAAGGAGAGTCTACTTTTAATAGTGAAACTCTCGGAGTGGAGGACTCCGAGGAGTGGATGAAGGTCAAGGTTGACCGAACCATTATAAAAATTTTTGGTATGCTTTTTTCATTTTCTATATTTTACTTTTCTTGCATTTAATTTTTGCTATAACTGCTTGGTAAAGTTTGATTTCAATATTCCATTGTGAGATTTAAAATTTTACCACCATTGTTGTAATTGTGAATGAATCATTAGCTTCAGCATTTGATTAGTTAAATCATCCTTTTATTAAAAAAATTTGAAAAATCATTTAAAAATTATAACTACAATTTAGGATTTATTTTTAAAATACCAATTCACCCCCCCCCCCCCCCCCCCCCTCTTGGCACATCTCGTACTTTCAAGTTGTATCAGAGTGAGGTTTCAAAATAGTATTTTAGAAAACCTAGAAATATACGAACCATGGCACAGTTTGGTAACCGTAATACTGTGGAGGGTTATTCCATAACCCGTCCACCCTTATTTGACAATATACCATTTTATTTTTAGAAAATTTGCATGTCTATGTTTTTACAATCTATAGACTATAGCATGTGGATGTTGGTATAAGAAGGGTACTCTACACCTTTTTGTCTCATGAATGGCATTAAAACTATTTTATCATTCAATGAATAGAGTAATGAGGATAGGAAACTTACACAATTGAATGCAAAATACTTGAATTATTTCTTTTACGCATTGAAAGCAGAAAACTATATGCTAGTGTCTACTTGTAATACTAGTAAAGAGATCTAGGATAGATTGTGTATCACGTACGAAGGAACTAGTGAGGTTAAACAGTCTAGACTAAACATATTACTACATGATTATGAACTCTTTTGCATAAAATCTAGCGAGACTGTATCTGAAATGTACACTAGGTTCACCCAGATTGTGACATCCTTACAAGGAAGAGAGTTATCTAATTCTCAAAAAGTCAATAAAATCTTGAGATGCTTACCTAGTTCTTATGATACAAAAATAACTATAATAACTGAGTCAAAAGATTTAAATATTTATTCAATTGATAATTTGCTTGGGTCACTCATTGCCTAAGAGAAGGGAGTGAGTCAAACGCAAAGTTATATAGGAGAAAAGAAGAAGGGGCTAATGTGGCTCTAAGAGTGAAAATTTTAGAAAGTGACAGTTCTGCAGTAGAGGAAGATGATAACATAGTATTGATGACTCGTTAGTTCAAAAATTTTCTAAAAAGGAAATAAAGGTGTCATCAAAATAACTGGAATAAAGGTAAAAGCTCAAAGAATATTAAAGTTTCATCTTACACAATTTGTTTTGAGTGCAGGAAACCAAGTCATCTTTGAGCTGATTTCCCCCAATATAAAGACTCACCCAACCAAGGAGAAGGGCAAGGAGAAGTCAAAATATAAGAAGGGCAAGCTAAAAACACAAAAAGCTTTTTAGGCTGACTCTGCCTTAGAATCATCAAAAGAAGAAGCAGAGGAGAAGGTAGAGAATTTATGTCTTATGACTAACGATAACCTTGATCAATCAGATCAAGATGAGGTATGTCAACTTTCTTATGATGAATTGTTAGTTATTTCTAAAAAAATTCATGACTCGTATAGGAAGTTAAAGAAAATACATGCTAGTCTTAACATTGATTTTAATACTTTATAAAAAGAGTATGCTAATTTAGTTAAAGTACATTCTAACTTGGATAGAGATCATATGTCCCTGCTTGATGAATTTGATACATTAAATAAGAAGCATGTTGAATTAACAATTGCACATGATTCCTTAAAATCATTACATGTTGAACTAGAAAACACATTTAAGGAATTAGAAGAACTTGTATATCAACTAGATAGCAATGAGCATGCATTGAAATGAGAAGTGTTAACCTATGAAAGTGTAAATGAATACTTAAGAGAAAATGTTATAGCATTAAAAAATAATAAACCATTACCCTGATGTGTCCAATGGGATAACCCCTCAATATTGCATGCATCACACAAACTTAGGAAGAGGCACCATTATCCATACAGGTTAGTGAACCAATTTCTCGGTGTTAGGTGTTACTCTTGTGGCATGCTAGGTCACATAGCACGCACTTGCACAATCCACAATATGACACATCTAGTGTTAAGACCTAAATTGCATCCATCACAGCATAACATGCATACATCTCATTCATTCAAGCATAAGGAGGAACCCAAACTCAAGTGGGTTCCCAAAACTAACCTTTGATTGACATTGTAAGGGAGCTCTCACAAAAGGCCTAGTAAGAGTATGTGGTACTTGGACAGTGGCTGCTTGAGACATATAACTGGAGACATGAAGCAGTTCATGACACTAGTGGCCAGGTCAGGTGGCAAGGTGACTTAAGTAGACAACACCACCAGGAAAGTGGTGGGCTCAGGTATCATTAAAAATTCTAAAAATTTTATAATTATAAATATTTTATTAGTTGATGGCTTAAATCATAATCTGTTAAGTATTAGTTAACTATGTGACAAGGGTTTTGACATAAAGTTTCTTTCTAACAAATGCATGATTAGCTTAAATGATAAGTGTTAGAAGTAAAATGGATAAATAATGTCTATATGTTAGACCCCAGTTGTATTTAAAATTCAAACCCTTTATATTTAAAAATAATAGCTGCTAACTCTTGGCATAGGAGACTATGCCATGCTAGCATGAAAACACTCAGGAATATCACTCAAAAAGACCTAGTTAGAGGCATATCTAAGTTAGACTTCACTAAGGACCACCTATGTGATGCCTGCCAACTAGGAAAATAAGTGAAATCATCATTTCATTCAATCAAGGATATCAACACATCTAGGCCACTAGAAATTCTTCACATAAACCTATTTCAACCTATTAGTATAGCTAGCCTAGGAGAGAAAACTTATGGATTTATAATAGTGGATGACTACTCTATATTTACTTGGGTAAGATTATTTGCATATAAGAGTGAGTCATTTGAAGAATTTAAAACCTTCTCCACTTGGATTCAAAGGAAATTAGGATGTGAAATCTCAACAATCTATAGTGTTCATAGTGGAGAATTTGAAAATGATATGTTTGAATATTTCTGTCAAGAGATAGGAATATATTATAACTTCGCTGCCCCTAGGACCCCTCAGCAGAATGGAATAGCTGAGAGAAAGAATAAAATATTGGTTGAAGCTGCTAGAGCAATGTTAGCTGAATACACTCTCCCTAAATATTTTGGACAAAAGCAGTGAATACTACTTGTTATATTTTAAATAGGGTGAATGTTAGACCCAAACTTCATAAGACATCCTATGAACTCCTTAAGGGTAGGACACCTAACTTTTCTCACTTACACATTTTTGGATGTAAATGTTTTATCTTAATTAATGGTAAGTCACCCATAAGAAAATTTGATCCTAAATTTGATGAAGGCATCCTCTTAGGCTATTCATCTATAGGTAAAGCCTATAGAATCTTCAATAAGAGGACCCTAGTAGTAGAAGAGTCTACCCATGTGGTATTTGATGAATCAGATAAGACCTCTAAACTTAATCCTGAAGAAGAAGAAGAAGTCGAGGTCATTCAAGGGGTAGAAACTATTGCTATAAAAGATAAAGTAGAACCTGATGAGTGTTTTCCTAGAGATTGGAGATATTCATCTAGTCATCTTAGAGAGTTGATCCAAGGAGACCCATCTGAAGGTGTAAAAACTAGGCATGAGCTTAGGAAAGAAGTTAGTCATTCTGTATTTATCTCCATGATTGAGCCCACCAACATAGATCAAGCCTTAGGAGATGAATTCTAGATCCTAGCAATACAAGAAGGGCTAAACCAATTTATCAAGAATGATGTGTGGGAATTAGTCAAAAGACCTAAGGAACAAAGTGTGGTTGGAACAAAGTCGGTCCTTAAAAATAACATGAATGACTTTGGAATAGTAGAGAGAAATAAGGTCAGATTAGTAGCTAAGGGGTATAACCAAATTGAGGGAATAGATTTTGAGGAAACATTTGCCCCTGTAACTAGACTAGAAGCCATAAGGGTACTCTTAGCCTTTACTTTCTTCGAGGGTTTTAAATTATATCAAATGGACGTTAAGAGTGCTTTCTTAAATGGGGTAATCAAAGAAGATGTTTATGTTGAGCAACCCCCCAGATTTGAAAACTCATAATTTCTAAACCATGTATTTAAATTGAAAAAGGCATTATATGGGTTAAAGCAAGCACCTAGTGCCTGGTATTAAAGACTTAGCACATTCCTATTTCATAGAGGCTTTATTAAGGTTAGTGTGGACACCATCCTCTTCTTAAAAAAGGTAAAAGATGAGATACTCATTGTTCAGATATATATAGATGACATCCTGTTTGGATCTTCAGAGAAAACCTTATGTGATGAATTTTTCAAAGAATGAGTGATGAGTTTAAAATGAGTATGATGGGAGAACTTAATTACTTCCTTGGATTTAGTGTAAAATAGATGGAGGATGGAACATTCCTTAGCTAGTCTAAGTACATCAAGGATATTCTGAAAAAATATAAGATGGACAATACTAAGGCCATGAACACTCCCATGAGTTCTACCATTCAACTAGATAAAGACCAAAATAGAAAGTCAATATACCAGAAAAAGTATAGGGGAATAATTGGATCACTCCTCTATTTAACTACTAGCAAACTGGATATAATGTTTAGTGTATGTAACTACGCCCGATTTCAAGTTGACCCAAAAGAATCCACATGACTACTATCAAGAGAATTCTTAGATATCTACTAGACACCCTGAACTTAGGAATTTGGTATCCTAAATACAGCACTATATTTAAAATCTTAAGGTATTTAGATTCTGATTTTAAAGGATGTAGGGTAGATAGAAAAAGCATCTCTGGTACCTATCAATTCATAGGACAATCCTTAGTTTCATCTGAAGTAGAATATATAGCAGTAGGGAGTTGTGTTGCTCAAGTTTTATAGTTAAAACAATAACTTTAGATCTTGGATTACCTGTAGGAACCATCCCACTTATGTGTGACAACACTAGTATAATTTACATATCTAAAAATCCAATTCAACACTCCCGCACAAAGCATATAGATATTAGGCATCACTTCATAAGAGATTATGTAGCCGTGGGAGATATCGAACTGCACCATATAGCTACAAGAGATCAACCGGCTGACATATTCACAAAATCACTAGCTTATGACACCTTTAGCACCTTTAGGAAAAACCTGGATGTCATAGACATTCATGCTTAATCTTAAAAAAAATATTTAAAAGCATTTCTTTATTTGTGTTTTTTAAAATTGCATATGTTTGTTCATGTATCCGTCTTTATTTTATTTATTATTATTTGTTAGAAAATTAAAAAAAGGGTTTTTAGATCACTCACACACATCTTACTGACACCAAAATCTTGAACTTTTGTTTCTATCGTACTGCATGATATACGATCATACTGTACAATCTTTATAAATGCATAAATCACAGCTCTTTATTCCATCAACGGTCCATATTTGCTTGCTGATATACATATCATACTATACGATCCACGTGTCCCTCACAGTTCATTCGTAATCAGTTTGGTACGACATTATTGATCATCGTGTTGCACGATTCCTCTCTTTGTATGGTACGATCCACATGTCAAATTGGATTGGGACGAATTTAAATTTAACCGGCACGATCATAATTGCACTTCATACTGTACAAACACCTATTCATACTGTACAATACTTTTTGTCAAAGGTCTTACCTACGAGCCATCAGGACGAACGAAATCTCTTAAGATTTACTATACTGATTGTACTATACAATTTGACTATTTTTTTGACAAGTCGTCTAGACGAATTAATTTACTTGATCATATTGTACAAATCCTTATCATACTACACGATCATCCAAAAATCTATATATTTGAGGGTATGATTGGCTCAACTCACTTAACTCTCAACCTCCTTCAATCTCTCATCCCTTCAATATTTCTGTCTAATGGCATGTGGAAGCAAACGTGGTAGACTGATCCAGGGAAGCTCCTCCTTCTCTCATCAATTCGATGATCATTTTCTCTCCTCTGCAGATGAAAAACCTAGCATAAGTTCAAAGAGACCAAGATCACCCCGTCTCGCATGCTAAACCAAACAGCCTTAAATTTTGAGGTTATGAAACTTTTTGCCTCCACCACTCTCCAGTTTCTTCTTACCTTGGCCTTCCCTTTTTATTATGAACTCCTATATGAATTCTTAGCAAAACTTTGGATAGATTTTGAATGCACCACCTTGAAATCATTTGTCTGCAAATGCAATGTCGAAATTACTAAAGTCAATCTAGCTAAACATATTGGCCTCTCTATCAAAGGACCTCGCCCCAAGTCTCGACTCATAAATGATTTTGATTGGACCTCTGTTAATATGCTACTTAGAAATGTGCCCACAAACCAATACCTACCACTTATCCAAACTCTAACTCAAAATGCTCGCATCATCTAACACGTTCTTCGAACATCTATTATACCAAAAGCTAGAGATCACATCCATTACCCACTTTTGTCTATAGTCACTTACTTAATCATGTCAGCCACCAAATTTGATGAAGCCCAAATGATTTTAGACAACATTCATAACTTGTCTGCTATTAGATATATATAAATGCCCGATGTAAACAAAATATTACCATAGGACATATCATAGGATACATCCTCGATGCCAAATATCAACTCAACTTTCCTATTCCACCTGATAATCTTCCTATCTTTTACACAGATGCCTCATTCTGTGTTTGTTTCCATCGGAGGCAAGAGCATGCTGATCCAAATTTTGACGAAGAAGGGGAAGCTTCTCCTGCAGGAGGACCTCCACCACCACCGATACCACCACCTGCACCTGCCTACCCTCAAGATGATATTATTCAGTGGCTCGATCGACTCAAAACTCAGCTGGACTACCATATTGACCAACAACAATGATAGCACGAAGATGATATGCAATGGTTTGGCGAACGATTCACCTTGATAGATCATCAATTTGCATCCATCCATCAGTACTATCAGCCACCACCACCACCACCACCTGATCAGGATCCAACCTACTAGTAACTTTTACTTATTTGTTGTGTATTTCTTTTTTCTTATACTACTTTACTTCTTTGTTTGTGTGTGCTCCTCTTTTTGGTGATGTCAAAAGGGGGAGAAGTTCTATGTTTTCATTGTTTGTATGCTATGTTACTTTTAAGCTGTATATAGTTTTTTTATTATTTTGTGTTATTTTTTAATCTGGTTATGCTTTGTTTAAGTTTTTTAAAAATTAAAAAAAATTAAAAAATTAAAAAGAGATTTTATTTGTACATCCTCCCATCTTTCAAAATCCATCATCTAGTGAGGGGGAGCTAAGAAAGAAATAACATTTATCTTACCTATCAGATAACATTATTTGACATCATCAAAAAGGGGGAGATTGTTGTAATCCAAGATCCCTAGTATCTAATTTTGATGTTGACAAATAATATTGACGGGATTACTATACTCTTCCTTGAAAAATATAGATATTATTTTTTATTTGTGAGCACTAACATTTCAGGTAAGATACACACCACTCAAGACTACTCGAGACTCAAGATTGGGTAGAATAGGATGTAAAAGAATTTATATTTTATATTTTTTTTATTTTTTTATTTATTAAGTCTTCCACAAAAGAGTGTATGCAAATTGGGTGACCATGCACACACACACAGGGGGAGAGATTCTTTTTGAAGATAAAAATTTTTTAAAAGGAAAATTATACTGTATGATTTTTAATTACACTATACAATCTGTCATCAAAATATAGGCTTAACAGCTAATTCTAATAATTAGTTTGTAAACTAATCATATTGTACAATTATGATCGTACTATACGATTTATTTCCATCTGTGAACCCTAGCCGCCAGCATAATTTAGGTAAGATTTTGAATTTGATCTTTAAACTAATCGTACTGTACGAGTATTTAAAATCTTGCCAAAATTACCCCCCATAATCAAGTAATTAAATTGTGGTTTATTAATGACTATCATTCATATTGTATGATATACATTATACTGTACGAACTATATAATGAAATTTCATCCTCACAGAGATTGTACCAGATGAAACCATGGTTTTTGAACTATTTGTCTTGGATGATATTCATATCGTACGGGACAATGGGCTTAAATTAAATTATTTATATTGTATGAAGTGTACAGTGTGGGATGAATTATAGAGATGATTTTTAGTCCTCCCATATGAACAGTGAAAAATAAAACAATCATCCAGTATAATCTCCTGATATTATTGTATGATGTGCTTAAAATTAGTGAACTGTTCGTCTCCCTTTGTGCTGGACGGAACTATTTTTGAACCGATCGTACTGTACGATATTGGATCGTACTGTACAAACAATGACATCTGAATTGAATGATTAAGGTTTTCTGAAGCCTAATATAAAAATAAGTTTTTCTTATTCTTTAAGGTGTGTGAAAAAGAGAAACATAATAACTGAAGGAACTCTTAAGAGGGAGCTTTTGAAAAAAACCAGGGTTTGTGAGATGAAGGAGAAGGTGAGCTTGAGCGTGAGGGAGAAGGAGTGTGAGGGGATCACATGGTTGCTCCAAGCTAGCTATATTCTTGCTCCTCCTTGGCCTTGGTGAGTCTTGTGGGAGCTCTCTAGGGAGAGAGGCTTCTAGGTCAAAGTCCTCAAGGTTCTCTGCCTTCTCCAGGAGGGAGAAAAAGAAGAAGGTCCGTTGCCATCACCAGGAGGGTGATATAGCGTATGGCACTCAGCCACACCAGGAAAGGTGAAAGTGAGTTTTGTAAAGGCTTCTCCACCTTTATGTGGGAGCAGAAGGAGAGTCAACATTTAATAGTGTAACTCACATAGTGGAGGACTCCGGGGAGTGGACGTAGGTCAAGGTTGACTGAACCACTATAAAAAATTTTGGTGTGTTTTTTCCATTTTTGCATTTTACTTTTCTTGCATTTAATTTTTGCTATAACTTCTTGGTAAAGTTTGGTTTTAATATTCCATTGTGAGAATTAAAATTTTACCACAATTATTATAATTATGAATGAATCATTAGTGAATGAATCATTAGCTTCCGTATTTGATTAGTTAAATCATCCTTTTATTAAAAAAAACTAAAAAATCTTTTAAAAATTAGTACTCCTATTTAGGATTTATTTTTAAAATACCAATTCACCCCCCCCCCCCCTTTGGTGCATCTCATACTTTCATAAAGAAGCACTTTGAATTGGACTAAAATTATCTAAGTGAATGAACTCCCTTATAAACATAACATAATGACTATTTATAAGAAAATATAAAAAAAGATATATATTCCTGCAGTGCTAAAAAGATCGACGCCGTTGCACCCAATAAATGAACTAACACTACTACGCTACTTTTTGGTGCCACCATGGCGCTTACTAACGTTGATCATTTACTTATTAAACATTCACGTTGCTTTACTGATATATCATATCCTTTGGAAGTTATAACAGCAATGTCGCGGTGCTTCTGACTTTTGGATGCTGTAGCATCGGGAGAGCAATTTGGGCACCAAGGCGTTATGGATTATAATGCAGTGGTGCTTGACAATAGTGAACTCAGCACTGTGAAGTTGATATTTGACCCCTTCGGCGCTGCTCAAAGAGAAGTCGGTGCTACAATGTTGATATTCTGGGGCTCCAGCGATATCCTTAATGGCGCTATGGTGTTATTTGTTCTGACATTGTGGCATTATATAAAAATTAGAATTTTATGCCTTTTCTATATTTTCCCTACACAATATAATAAAAATAACACATTTTTACTTAAAACATTACACATAAAATAACATATTATTTACACTTATCATTCATCATATATGATTTTTACATAATAAAGTCAATTAGCATGCATAGTATTAGAAACCAATTAAAATTGATAAAGATTTAATTGCATTGAGCATAATCCCACCATACATAAATAAAGGGGCCACTTAGGATATTCTCAAGATCTTGGCCCCAATTTCTCAAAAACTTAAATAACTAGCCTTACCCATCTTTCATAAGATTAGAGTCATGGATTTAAAGTGCCTAGGTGGTTTAGCTGGCTTTCAATCCAGGCTGATTTAAGCCTAGAATTGTATTAGTTAGGTTGAGGTCCTTACTGTGTAATGATCCAACTTAAATTTAGGTTTCAGAGCGGTGCATAAATCTTAAGTCTCCAACATTAAGAATATAATTCCAAATTTCTAATAAATTATCAACTCAAACCTAAAATTTTTCTCATCTAAAATTTAAAGCCCAACATAAAATAGATTATGGTATTCCTAAATTATTTTAGAATCTCAAAATGCCTCCTCTTTCTTATCTTTTGGCCTCCAAAATAAGTTCTTAAAAATTTGATCCAATCTCATTTAAAATTCCAACATCCCTCCCTTCACATCACTCCTTAAAAATCTAAATAGAATTTCTACCATTATTTTAATCGAGAGTATTCGTGGGAAGCTTGAACTCCCTATAATGTAATTAAATATGAAGGCTCATCTTTGTAGGAGATATAAGACCCCAATTAAACTTAAACTTATCCCATTTAACTCCTAAATTGGATGGGGGAGAATTACTCTTTTTGGGAAAATTAAATTGAAAGATGACCGTTTTCGTCATACTAAAATGGTTAGTAATAAATGATATTTCCTTTTCTTTGGAAGATATATCATTCATTATTACAACATTGATTATGAAATTAATGATAATATATCTAGAATATCATAGCTAAATACATGATTGAATAATATTTTGACCATTTAGGGTCATATATAGTTCCTTCTTAAATTTGACTACAATAGCCGGGATGAAGCTTATAATAATGAATATAAACCCTGAAAGTTCAATTCAGGGTGTTAGACCTATTTGAACTGCCTAAGGCACACCAAGAGGGGGCTGAATTGGTGTTTTAATTTTTTTTTTTCAAAAAGCATTTTCTTTTGAAAATGATGTTTAAACAAAAATATAAGTGGAAGTAAATATCAAAAATAAAATAAAATTTATATATTTTGATTACGTAGAAAAATATTTTTGTTCTTTTTTATTTTTTACTTCTTTCTTTTCTAACAAAAGTTAAATAGAAAAAAATCTCAATATTCTCACCTCAAATTTTTTAAAAAGTAAACATGCAAGAAATTAAAATGCAAAAAATAAAAGTACGAAATAAAGGACAAGACACTAGAAATTTTATAGTGGTTCGGTCAAAGTTTGACCAATATCCACTCCCCGGAGTCCTCCTCTCTGAGTGTTGCTCTAAACTCTTAGTGTCTCTCCTTTAGCTCACATAGCAAGTTGGAGAAGCCTTTATAAACTCACTTCCAACCTTCCACAATGTAGTTGAGAACCTAAATCCTTTCCACCGTCCTGATGAGGGAAAGAACCTAGAGTCCTTTTCACCCTCCTGCTGAGGCAGAGAACCAGGAATCCTTTTCACCCTTCTAGTGAGGCAAAGAACCTAGACTCCTTTTCACCCTCTTGATTAGGCAGAGAACCTCGAATCCTTTTCACCCTCCTGGTGAGGCAAAGAACCTAGACTTTTTCACTCATTTAGTGAGGCAGAGATCTTCGAATCCTTTCCACCCTTCTGATGAGGTTGAGAACTTGGATCTTCATCCTTGAAAATTTTCTCCCTAGAGCTACCCAAAAGAATAACAAAGACATATGGAGGAACCAAGGCAGAAGCTTACCTCGAGCAACCACGTGAACCCCCTCACACTACTTCTCCCTCTCACAAAACTTCTCCTTCTCCCCCTCCAAGCTCTAAGCCTCTTAAGCGACTCTCACAAAACTCTCCCAACAGCCAAAGACTTTTTTCAAAATATAATAAGAGTGTTTATATATGAGGTCTTCAAAAACCCCTAAAATTTTAATTCTATCATTTCTATTTGTATAGTATGATCTGAATTCGTATAGTATAATTAGGTCAAAAAACTTATTTAGGGGCTATTTGGTTGCCTGAAAAGAAAATGCTGTGTAAAGTAAATGGAATGTAAATTAAATGAAGTGCATTATGAAGACTTTGAGACTATTTGGTTGTCTGCAAAGTAAACACAGGAGAACTGTTTCCCATGTTTGATTAGGTATATTCAGAGTAAAGTAAAAGTGGTGTATTTGTAATAATTTTTTTGCCATTATAACTAATGTATTTATTAAAATAGTGTATTTATAATAATTAATATTATTTGGTGTTATAAAATAAAACCAATGTATTTATTTATTGCACTATCTTATTATAAATTTTTTTGAGATTATAAGATATAATATTCCACTGTGTATTATAGTTTTCCATTGACTAATAATACAGACATTATACAAAATTTAGCAATTCTTAATCCTACCAATTCCTCCCCAGCCAAAAAATGTGATAACCAATATATTGCTGAAATTAAAAACAAGCTCAATGAACACAAATGCTGCCTACTTCCATATCACCAAAAATCAAGAAAGAGTAAAACAAAAAAGGGCAAATCCCAGTAAAGCTTCTTAATTGCAAGAAATGGTAGCCAGAGCTGTCTAACATTTGAAATGGCTTTAAGGAATTTAAACAAACAGGGAAGAGGCTAGGGGTGTCAAGTTTTGACACGACACGAAAACCCGACTCGAACCCGACCCGGAATTTTCGGGTTTGACCCGACCCGTTTCTCAAACGGGTCGGGTTCGGGTTGCGAAAATTGACCCGTTTGAAAAACGGGTCGGGTTCGGGTTGACCCGGCGGGTTGCCGGGTCAACCCGATAACCCGTTTAATTTAAAAAAAAAAAAAATTTCCCGCTTCCCGCCCGCTGCCCGCTACCCGCTGCCCGCTGCCCGCTGCCCACGCGCCCGCTGCCCCGCTGCCCCGCCCGATCGAGCCCGCTGCCCCGCGCCGACGCACGCGCCGCGTGTCCGCTGCGCCGCTGCCCCGCACCCGCTGCCCCGCGCCCACGCCTGCTGCCCCGCTGCCCGCAGCCCGCGCCCCCGCGCTGCCCCGCTGCCGCGTGTCCGCCCCGCGCTGCCCCGCTGCCGCGTGTCCGCTCCGCGCTGCCCCGCCGGCGACCGCCTCCGCCTCGCGCTGCCCCGCCGGCGACCGCCTCCGCCCCGCCTTCCCGTGTCGGGTCGGGTCAACCCGGCAACCCGCCGGGTCGGGTTCGGGTTCGGATTTCCGACCCGTTTTTCTACCCGGGTCGGGTTAGGGTCGACCCGTTTGTAACGCGGGTCATTCCGGGTTCGACCCGAACCCGACCCGTGACCCGAAATTGACACCCCTAGAAGAGGCCAATGCCCTAGAGGAGTTGATCCCAGGTATTGCTGCACCTCTTCCTTGTCATCCCGTTGTAGATGAAGCTGAACGGTTGGAATGTCACCGGAAGCCACCGTTTGAGCATTAGACACTCGCTGGACCCGACAGGGAGGTCGCCAAATCGCCGGAAGCCACCATTTGAGAGGCTGTTATTGTCTAGGTTTAACCAGATGAGGCTGCTGCATTGACCGATCTCCAGCGGGATTTCTCAGGTGAGTTCGTTGTTCGCGAGCATAAGCCATAGCAATGATGTCAAGTTCCCGACTTGCGGAGGAATTTTGCCGCTAAGCCTATTGAAGGAGAGATCCAGCACCTGGAGCATTGAGATCCTTCCGTACTCTGGAGGAATTCCACCATAAAAATCATTATAAGAGAGGATTAATAGCATAATCACCAGCATATCGGCGGCGGCAGCAAGAAGGTTACGAGAAAAATTCTTGAAGCTGAGATCAAGCCGGAGTAGATTTGGGAGATTCAACACTCCGGATTCTTCGATTCTAACAATATACGAGTTCAAACGCAGTATTAAGAATTTGAGGGAAGCGAGATTTCTGAATATTTCTTGGATTTCTCCACCAAATTGATTCCGGCTGAGATCGAGAAATTTTAGTTTCTTGCAATTAAGAAGCTTTCCTAGCAAATCCCTCTCGAAGCTATTGTTACTGAGCAAGAACGAGATCCCGAAGCTGTAAATCACCCGTCGCCTTGGGACAGTTCGCGCCCCTTTTTTTCCTGAGAGGCATCACGATAGCGGCACCAAAAACCCTAGCCACAACGTGCTTCTCTAGATGCAGAAGAGAATTAAAGCCGGGGAAGATAAGCCAAACCTCATATAACACGCTTCACGCGAGAGGATTTGTAAACCGCTCAATTTGAGCGGGTTTCAAAGTTGCACGAACGACCTCCTGTAATACACCACTGATATTTCAGAGAACTTTATTATGTTTCTCTCAAAACCAACCAAACGATATAATTTATGAAATACGTGTAAATATATTATTTTGCTCTCCTAATTCTACATACCAAATAACCCTAGTCCAGTACATTTAAATAGTTATAGTATGAATTGTTCAAGTTTTACATACCGATCATACAGTATAATCACTAGATAGTATGGTATGAATAGTTCATTCATCATAAGATCATATAGGATCAACTCTGGGATGATTAAAAATTATCTCTGCCAATTATCCAGACGATCAGCATCATATAGTATAATTAGTTCAAAAATCAAGGTTTCATCCAGGATGATCCCTGGGATGATCAAATTTCATCTTTGCCAATCATCTGGCATCATCTACATCGTACTGTATGATCTAACATATTTATTAAACCTTGATTTATTTGACTAATCATGAAGATTAATATAAATATTATTTTTAAATGTCGTACAGCATGAATGGTTTCTTATATTCTGATTTGTTCAAAATTCAAATGTTAAAATACTTACCTAAATTTGATTGGTAGTTAAAGTCTTTGAGTTAAACTGATCTTCATGTATGACCTGGTTTGTACAATATAATTAGTTCAAAAAAATTAATTACTCAATTAGTCAATTTAATTGATTTTCAAAATAACTGATCGTACAATACGATCTAATTCGTACTGTATAATTAGTTTAAAAATCTAAAATTTATTTTCTCACTCTCTCATGTGTGTGCCCATGGTCGCCAAGCTAGCATATACATTTACATGACTTTGACTCAATAAATATAAAATAAAAAAAATAGACTCTTGCTAAATATTATCCTATTCTACCTTGACTTAAGTCTTGAATCTTTCGTTGCATGGTGTATGATGTACCTGAAATATTATAACACACAAAAGCAAATATGAACTAAAAATACTAAGAGAAATAAAGAGTAAATCAATAATATTTGTTATCATCAAAATTATAAGCTCTGGATCCCGGATTGTAATAGTCTCCCCCTTTTTTATGATGAAAAATATTATTGTTGAAATTGTAGGTTATTTGTATTTTCTCCTAATATCCCCCTCACTAAGTGAATTACTTTAAAAATAGGAGATTTTTTTTATTTTTTAATTTTATTTTTTTAATTTTAAATGTAAAATAAAAATTAAATAATAGAGGAACACATATAAAAAAAATAAATAGAACTAAATAATAGAGAAACAAATACAACCAAACACCTTCTCACTCTTTTGACATCACCAAAAAGGAGAGACAAACAATATAAGAAAAAATACAAATATAACCAAAAAAAAGATAACATAGAATGTATAAAAGAACATACATCTTAAAAGTAAGATATTTCCTGATTAAGTGGTGGTGGTGGCTAAAAATACTGGTGAAGAGTAGTAAACTACTCTATGAATCACTCCCTATTGGCCAGAGCTTTAAAAATCAGACCGAACCAGTCGATCTGACCGGTTTAATCGTGAACCGATCTGAAGGTCGGTCCAGTTCAACCTAAAAATCAGCTCTGCTTCAAACTGGTCGATTTTGGCAAGAACCATCAGTTCGTCCGATGAACCGGTCTCAATTTTTTAAAACCGGCCGGTTCAAATTTTTTTAATATAAATAATTAAAGAAATTATTTAATATTAAATAAATATTAAACTTAATAAATTAATATGAATATTAGTATAAAACTATTAAATTAGTATTAAACACGTGATTAAATATTAATTTTAATAATCTCATGTCTTTTTTACTCCATATGAGCCCTTATAATGAGTGAAAGCAAAAAGCTATATAAACTATACAAAGCAAAACTTCACATATGATGTGGGACAAAATCATACAAAGGAAAAAGCTATTTTTAGTTTCATATGTACACTATACACCATTTTTTTAATAATTTGTTTAATTAATTTTTATAATAAGAATAATATTTATTTATTTAGTTGATAATATTTAATTTTTTCTATTAATTTTTAATATTTTTGATTATATATGTTATAAAATTTATACGGATTCATTTTTGCTCTTCAAGCCGCTCGAGCAAAAATTACATGATATAAATTATAATATAAACAATTAATTTTTATAATTTGAATAATATTATTTTTAAAGTTTTTTTGGGAAATTTTTATTTTATTTTTTAGTTAATAATATTTAATTTTTACCAAATGAAATACATTTATGTTAAAAAATTTAGAAAGTTTTAATTTTTCACCTCTAAAAAATTTTATGTTACCAAATTAAATACTTTTATATAAAATATTTAATTATATTTATAATTTTATATTATGAGTTTTTATATAATTTATATTTATAAATTATATCTAAATATGTAATATAAATTAGTAATAATTTATACTAAATTATATTATTATTATATTGTGTTAATTTGTTACTTTTATTAATTTTTTATAATAATATTATTATTTATTAAATCATCTGGTTCGACCCCGGTTGGACCGGTCGAACCGTGAACCCCTCCTTCTGATTCATTGTTCGGTCCAATTTTCAGAACCTTACTATTGGCCTCATTCTGCTTCAAAAGCTGCTGGTGATGCTATAAGAGTTTCATTCTACTGTTAAATCTATATCCAGTGTTAATTACATTCCTCGATATGCAAAGTGATCCTCATCTTCATACTAGCAAAACCCTCTACCATAGTGGTGTAGAGGTCAGACTGGGCTACAGGTACTGGTCTTAATATAAGAGCTAATGTTGGAGCAAGGGGTGGTGGTGGAGGTGTGTCTCCCCTGCCTTGTCTAACTCTTACTCTTCTTCGGGTTCATCCCTGTGTTATCGATATATCAAGAAGATATGAAAGCAGCCATTGGAGTAGAAGATCAGGTACATATCAGCTGGTGTAGGATATAGAAGTTGATACTTTTAGTCTAATACGTAAGAAACTAGATGTTTACGTCAGGTTGATCGTAGGCAAAGGGAAGTAAGATTTTGAAAACAATAAACAAGTATAAGGGATTTATCAAAAGTATTGCCAAACATGATTGAGTATGCAATAATAGATAGAAGTGGGATGATATTTGTTGTAAATCTGGGCCCAAGTACAGTGATTTTGATGATAATAAATATTACTGGTTCCTTACTACTACTATTCTTGATTATCTATTTTGTTTGCCCTGCTCACTAACATTTCAGGATCACAAGCTCACTTGCAAGCCAGCTCAAGATTGGGTAGATTAGGATTGAGTCAGTCTGTAAGTTTAATTCCAACACATTTTTTACCTTTTCTTGAGTCAAATATACTGTGATGGATCCTGAAGCTAAGTAACCTTACACACACACACTCAGGGGGAGAAATTTAGTGAGTTTGAGAGTTCTTCTATTTTTGATCATATCATACAGGATGATCCTAAATCATCATGGACAATCAGTTTAAAATAGAAACCCTAATTAGGGCTTATGTGTCAAATAAGCTTGATTAAACCAATAGTCCTAGACGATACTATCATCGTACAGGATAATATACATCAATCAAAAAATCCAGTCGCCATAAAGGATTTAGGCAAGATTTGATAATTAAAATTTTGTTCTAATCATACAAGTCGATTTTGATCGTCCTAGATGATGTCTAGTAATCATGCCTAAAATAATCATGTAATTAGGGATCTAAGTATGGTTAGATTGAATGATTATATCATACAGGATGATCTTCTATGATCATACGAGATGATTAATACATTTTTCTTCTAATCATCCTAGATGTCCCGAATGATCTACCGGATAAAAAACCATGTTTTGAACTAATCGTACATGATGATTGCAAGATAGTTCAGGACGATCAGTATATTTTTCTTCTAATCATCCTGGATGTCCCGAACAATCTGTCCGATGATAAATCTAGTTTTGAACTAATCATACAAGATGATCGCAAGATCATTTAGGACGATCAGTATGAATTTATTGCTCTGATCGTACAGGCAACTATGATTGTTCTGACTGGATTGGCTAATTTAGACTGATTGTATAGGACGATCGATAGATCGTCCTCGATGATATTTGACATCAAGTTGAAAATTAGGGCACTTTTTAGGCCTCCTATTTATATTCTCTTAATTACATATGATAAAATCTTTTGCTGTTGTTCTAACCTGAGAGAGCTTAGAGAAAGAGAAGGAGAGATCGGGAGAGAGAGAGAGAGAGGATGTTGTGAGGGAGAATTTGTGAGGGGATTCACAAAGGTTGCTCCAAGCCAGGATTCGATCATCTTCTTCCTTCTTCATCCTTGGTTCCTTAGTGGCTCTGGGGAGACGATCATCAACATCAAATCCAGGTTCTCTACCTACTCCAGGTGGGAGTAAAAGGATTGTTAGGTTCTCTTCCTACTCTAGGAGGGAGTAAAAGGATTCTGTGGTTCTCTATCAACTCAAGGTGGGAGTAAAAGGATTTTGGATTATCTACCTTCATTAGGAGGGTGAAAAAGGATTCAAGGTTCTCTACCTAATCGGGTCGGTGGAAAGATCTTGATTGTTGATTTCATGAGTGACGAGGATGTGTATAAGGGTATAAATCGTATAGTACTAATGAGGTTTGTACAATATAATATGAACCATTTTTAATTTTTTTAGTTTTTTTCATGAGTGGTGTGTGTTGATCAGAGAACTTTTACTGGTTAAGAATATTAAACACACAAACCAAAAATAGTAAAAAAAATAAATCAAAAATATACCAAACACGAAAATACACAAAACATATTAACTACACAAGTTGTTGATTTTACTCTTGTCCTGAATTAAGCATGAATGTCAATGACACCTAGTATAGTCTTCAGTCTACTAAAGGTATCAAAGTTTAGGGGTTTGGTGAAAATTTCTGCAAGTTGATCCTTAATTGCTACAAGATATAGTTTGATATCTCCTTTGGCTACATGATCTTTAATGACATGGTGTCTAATGTCTCTATGCTTAGTGCGGGAGAGTTGAATTGAATTTTTAGAAATTCATATAGCACTATTGTTATTACATATGATTGGATTGGTCTCTACAAATAGTCCAAGGTCAAGGATTTGTAGCTTTAGCCATAAGACTTGAGTAACATATATTCATACTACTATGTATTCTGCCTTAGTGGTGGATAGAGCTATTGAGTTTTTCTTCCTATTAGACCAAGAAATTAATGATTACCCAATGAATTGATAAGTTCTAAAAGTACTTTTTCTATCTATTCTACACCCTACAAAGTCTGGGTATGAATATCCAATAATTTCAAATGAAGAGCTATGTGTAGGATAACAGATACCTAAATTTTTGGCGACTAAAAGGTATCTAATGATTCTCTTAACTGCTATCATATGGGATTCTTTGGGATTAGCTTGGAATGTTTTTTATTGGAGTGAATTGTTTTGTTCATGAGAATTCTAATTCCAGTTTATATTTTTGATGAATACAAAAGTTTATTGTTTGTCTAATTTATCTTCTAACATATATCTTTGAGTTTTTTGTTTGTCTGTGTGTACTAAAGTATTTTTCAGGAAATTCACACTCAAGACTGTTGAAGACTTCAAGTTCACTTGTTCACTGTAAATGAAGTCTGTAATTTTCTTTTCTTCTTTTTCTTTAGTCTGAGAGAGTGTGATTGTAAATTGGATAACTGTGCACGCACACAATGGGGGAGTAAAAAGTTTAAATGTTTTTAAACTGATCGTACAGTACGAATTGATTTCGTACCGGACGACATGAACAATATGTCCTCCAGGGAGAACCCATAAGACAAAAAAAATTTTTCTAAGGCATGTTCGTACAGTACGAACAACATTTCGTACATGAGTTTTGCTGTACGAACAGCTCAAAATTGGGTTCGTCCAGAGGTTCGTACGGGACAAATGAATCGGACGATCCTCACTGATCGATTCGTCCAAGCGTTCGTACGGGACGAAGTGTTCGGACGATGCTCACTGATCGATTTGTCCAAGCGTTCGTACGAGACGAAGTGTTCGGACGATGCTCACTGTTCGATTAGTCCAAGCGTTCGTACAGGATGAATCGTTGGGACAATACTCACTGTTCGATTCGTCCAAGCGTTCGTACGGGATGAACTATGTGTACGAACGGCTCTGTTGTGTTCGTCTGATGAGTCGTACAAGATGGATTGTTCAATCTTTTGAACTATTCGTACAGTACGATGGATGATCGTACTGGACGATCGGCACGGACTTAACTTGAAAATTCAGTTTTTGGACGGTTTTTCCTGTCCTTAGTATAAAAATTACTCAAAACTATTTTGAATAGAGATCCTTCTGCGAAACTTCTTTTGGGAAGTGAGAGGAGAGTGATTGGGAGAGTGTTTGAGAGTGAGTTTTGAGAGATCTTTCAAGAGAAAATTGTGAGGAGATTCACAAGGTTATCCAATTGAGAGGATTTCTTTTACTTGTTCTTCAAGCATCTTCCTAGTTCGTTGGAGACTTTTGCAAGAGTATTGTTCGAAAGGATTCCGGTTCTCTGCCGCACTTGGAGAGTGAAAAGGACGACGGTTCTCTGCCGCACTTGGAGGGTGAAAAGGACGACGGTTCTCTGCCGCACTTGGAGGGTGAAAAGGACGACGGTACTCTGCCACACCGGGGTTGGTGGAAGAGAGTTTGTAAAGGCTTCTACGCCTTGCTGTGGGGGCAAAAGGAGAGACACTTGGTTTTAGTGAAATACCTAGAGAAGGGATCTCTAGGGAGTGGATGTAGGTCGAGTTTGACCGAACCACTATAAATTCTGGTGTTTTCTGTTCTCTATTTATTTTTCTGTATTTCTATTTTCTGCAGTTTATTCTCGTTGTGGTTGAATTTCTGTTTCAAAAGAAAGAGCAAAAATTATCTCTGTTCGTACTGTATGAAGGTATATCGTACTGTACGATTAGCTTTTAAATTTTCCAAATTATCAAGAGTAATTTTAAAAAGGAACCAATTCACCCCCCTCTTGGTTAGCCTAAGGGACATTGAGCAATAGGTCTAACAACCTGTTTGCACTATCACGTGGTATCAGAGCCATATTTCAAAATATCTATTTTAAATACTGTTTGAAATTTCGATAATGCTAATTTTGGAAATAGAAATACTATGGAAGGATACTCGATCACTAGACCACCATTATTTGATAATATTTCTTTTAATTTTTGGAAAACTCGCATGTCTACTTTTCTGCAATCACTTGACTATCGTATGTGGATGTTAGTTCAGGATGGTTATACTGAACCAACTAGGATTGTAGAAGGAATAATAGTTCAAACACCTTTTGCAAACTGGACTGTAGAAGAACGTGAACTAGCGCAACTGAATGCTAAGTGTTTGAATAGTTTCTTTTGTGCTTTAAAATCAGAAGATTACATGCGTGTTTCTACCTGTAAATCAGGAAAGGAAATTTGGGATAGACTTTGCATCACATATGAAGGTACAAATGAAGTGATACAAACTAGATTAAACATTCTCTTGCACGACTATGAACTTTTTCGCATGAAACAGAATGAATCAATCTCAGACATGTACACTCGCTTTACACATATAGCCACTTCATTGCATGCTTTAGGTAGGGAGTTAACTAATGCTGAGAAAGTTAATAAGATATTACGTTGTTTACCTCCTGCATATGATGCAAAGATAACTGCAATAATAGAATCTAAAGATTTGAATGTTTATTCTGTTGACAATCTTCTTGGATCACTAATTGCTTATGAGCAATCGGTGACTCAAAGACAGATTGATGCAGGTGAGAAGCGAAAGGAGAAGAACATTACTTTAAAGGTGGATGACTCTGAAAGTGATCAATCGCTACTTGAGGACGAAGAGGATATTGCCCTGATGACGAGGCAATTTAGAAGTTTCCTGAAAAGGAAGCAGAGAAGACGTCAGAATTGGAACAAGGGTAAGTTCCAGAAGAATGTCAAGACTTCAAATGAAGTCATTTGCTATGAGTGCAGAAAGCCAGGTCACATCAAGATAGACTGCCCCAATCTCAAAGGAAATCTTAACAAGGAGAAGATCGAGGAGAAACCAAAGGATAGAATGGGTAAAAAGAGAGTACAACAAGCTTTCTGGGCGGACTCAGCCTCAGACTCATCAGAAATAGCACCAGAAGAGGAAGTTACCAATTTGTGCTTAATGGCTGATAATCTCGAGCATTCAGATGAGGATGAGAATCGCTCTCATAGAAGACCTCGTGAGAGTATTTGGTACCTGGACAGCGGATGCTCAAAGCATATGACTGGAGATATAAGTAAATTTATATCGCTAGAAGCCAGGAATGGAGGCAAGGTGACGCTTGGAGATAATACCACCAAGAGAGTGGTAGGTACAGGTATAATTGGAAATTAAGAAAATTTTGTTATTGAGAATGTACTGTTAGTTGAAGGTTTGAAACATAATCTGTTGAGTATTAGTCAATTATGTGACAAGGGCTATCATATTAAGTTTTTACCTACAAGTTATGTTATTAGTCTAAATGGAACTGTTGTTTTGAATGGTGATAGGGTAAATAATGTTTACATGCTAGATTTTAATTCTGTTAAAGCATCTACTGCCTTGTGTTTGAAAATTGTATCTGATGACTCATAGTTGTGGCATAGAAGGCTTTGTCATGCTAGCATGAAAAATCTTAGGAAAATCACTCAAAAACAACTGGTTAGAGAAATACCCAAATTGGATTTTACTAAAGATCATTTGTGTGATGCATGTCGACTAGGAAAACAAGTGAGATCCTCATTCAATTCTATCAAGGAAATTAGAACTAGCAAGCCCCTAGAAATTCTTCACATGGATTTATTTTGACTTGTTAGTACCTTAAGTTTAGGAGGAAAAAATTTGGGTATGTTATTGTGGATGACTATACTAGATTCACATGGATTAGATTTTTGACTCATAAGAGTGAATCATTTGAGGAGTTCAGAGATTTTGCCACTTGGATTCAGAGAAAACTTGGTTTTGAAATAGTTAGTATCCAAAGTGATCATGGGGGAGAATTTGAAAATGAAATGTTTAATGATTTTTGCAAATCTCTTGGAATTGAACACAACTTCTCAGCACCGAGAACACCTCAACAGAATGGAGTTGTAGAAAGAAAGAACAGGATATTAGTGGAAACTGCTAGGGCCATGTTGGCAGAATATTCACTTCCTAAATATTTTTGGGCTGAAGCAGTTAGTACCGCATGTTATGTATTGAATAGGGTGTACTTAAGGTCTAAATTGGATAAGACACCCTATGAACTTCTTAAAGGTAGAAGTCCCAACCTCTCACATCTACATGTTTTTGGATGTAAAGTGTTTATTCATAATAATGATAAAACTCTTCTAGGAAAATTTGATCCGAAAGCAGATGAAGGAATCTTTCTAGGATACTCAAGTGTTGGAAAATCCTATAGAGTTTTTAACAAGAAAACATTGGTAGTTGAAGAGACCACACATGTTATTTTTGATGAATCTTATGAAAATAAAGGGTCTAAGATGGATGAAGATGAGGTTGAGGTGATAAATGAAAAGCTTGAAAATCAAAAAGTTGAAGATAATGTTGAAAAAGAAGAGGAAAACCAATTGCCTAGAGAATGGAAATTTGTAAGGAGTCATCCAAAAGAATTGATTTTAGGTGAACTAAGTGAAGGAGTTAGGGCTAGGCATGGTTTGAGAAAAGAAGTGAATCATTCAGCATTTATTTTAATGATAGAACCCACAAACATAGAACAAGCACTTTTGGATGAATTTTGGATATTGGCCATGCAAGAGGAGTTAAATCAATTCAAGAGAAATGACGTTTGGGAATTAATTGAAAGGCCAAAAGATCAAAGTGTAGTTGGGACTAAGTGGGTATTCAAAAATAAGATGAATGATTCAGGAGTAATTGTTAGAAATAAGGCTAGATTAGTAGCTAAGGGGTATAACCAAGTTGAAGGAATTGATTTTGAGGAGACATTTGCCCCTGTAGCAAGACTTGAAGCAATAAGAGTTTTGTTAGCCTTTGCCTGTTTTAAAAATTTTAAATTGTACCAGATGGATGTTAAAAGTGCCTTTCTAAATGGGGTGATAGAAGAGGATGTGTATGTTGAACAACCTCCAGGTTTTGAAAATTTTAAATACCCTAATCATATTTTTAAATTGAAAAAGGCATTATATGGACTAAAACAGGAACCTAGAGCATGGTACGAGAGGTTAAGCACTTTCTTGTTAAATCGATCATTTGTTAAAGGAAGTGTGGACACCACTTTGTTTATGAAAAGATTTAAAAATGAAATACTCATTGTATAAATATATGTGGATGATATCATCTTTGGATCAACTGATAAAGCTTTATGTGATGAATTTTCAAAAATAATGAGTAGTGAATTTGAGATGAGTTTGATGGGTGATTTGACTTATTTTCTTGGCTTTAGTATAAAGCAAAATGAGGAAGGGACTTTTCTTTGTCAATCTAAATATGTTAAGGAAATCCTCAAAAAGTATGAAATGGATAATGCTAAACCAGTCACTACACCCATGAGTTCCTCAGTCCTATTAGATAAGGATCCAAAGGGAAAATCTGTTGATCAAAAGAAGTTTAGAGGAATAATTGGATCTTTGCTTTAATTAACTGCTAGCAGACCTGACATTATGTTTAGTGTTTGCTTATGTGCTAGATTTCAAGCAGATCCAAAAGAATCACATTTGACAGCAGTAAAAAGGATCTTAAGATATCTTTTGGGAACTCAAAATTTAGGAATTTGGTATCCTAAGAACAGTTCTTCTTTTGATATAATTGGATACTCAGATTCAGATTTTGCAGGTTGTAGGGTGGATAGGAAAAGTACTTCTGGAACATGTCAGTTCATTGGAAATTGAACTACATCATGTGGCTACTAAAGATCAGCTTGCAGATATTTTCACAAAACCCTTAGCCTTTGACACATTTAGCATGTTGAGGACAAGACTAGGTGTGATAGATCTAAATGCTTGATTAAAATTTTCTGCAAATGTATTTATATTTGTTTTGTATTTGTTAGTTTATTTGTTGATTTGTTTTCATAATTATGTTTTTGTTTCTTGTTTAAATTTTTATTTTGTTTTTATTTGTTCTGTATTTGAATGGTGAAAGGCTGAAGTTTTTGGAGTGTTGGGGGTTTATAGTTCTATTCATACTATATGATATTTCATCGTACTGTACGATTACGTCATCATACCCACATTTCGTTTGTACGACCGGATAGAAAAATGCGGTTAGGGGCAGTTATTATTGGTGATCGTACGTACGAATACGTCATTCGTCTGTACGATCCATGTGTCGTTTCGCGTGAGGGACGTACCTAACCGTCGCCTGAATGACCTTTAATTTTCTGATCGTCTCGGACGAACACGTAATCGTCTGTACGATCAGGAAGTCAAAAAGCCTGTACGAAAGGATGCCTCGGGACGAGCAGTTTATGAAAAATAGTTTCATTTTGTCAGTTTTCGTTCGTCTCAGACAAATTTTAATTCGTTCCGGATGAATCTAAGATCGTCTTGTACGAATTCTATTCGTACAGTACGATATCAAGGTTTTTCTATATAAAGAAGGGTCACTTTCTTTCATTTCACCATCCTTCTAGAAACCTTTAGAACCTTCTGAGAAAATGTCTGGGAGTGGAAAAAGGGCACGAGTGGCTAGGCGTCCGGCGTCTAGAAGGGAATGTGATGAAAATTTCCTTAGTGAGGAGAATGAGGAAGCATACCTTAGGTATGCTGCGTCTAAGGTTACTCCTTCCCGAATCCTACTGCAAGAAAACATCCATTTTGCAGTTATGCCTCTCTTTGACTCGACACAGTTTTCTTTCCTATTGACCTTGATTTATGCCTTCAATAAGGACTTGTTTCATGTTTTTCTGGCAAACATGACCTTTAACGAGAATCATACTGCCATCTCTTCCTATGTCCTTAAACAAAAGGTTAGAATAACAAAGGAGGATCTAGGAGAATACATTCATCTTAGAACTGATTGGGTTAGAGCTCATACTTTCTCTACAAGACCTGAAAATAGTTGGTCTGAAATTAACCAAGTTCTTAGAGGTGCAAGCATACCTACACATGTTGCTCGGGTAGAAATGTTGAATCAAAATGCTAGGATAATTCAACATGTGCTAAGAACTTCAATAATACCTAAAGTAGGCGATCGAGTTAATATGACTCCTCTTCTTTCTGCAACAACATTTCTTATTATGACTGGTCAGTCAATAGATGAAGCTCAATTGATCTTAGATTACATCTATTATCTGTCTGATATTGGGTTGGCTAGTGTGAAGAGGAAGAAAAATATTGCTTTAGGACATATTGTGTGTTATATCCTAGAGAGAAAGTACAATCTAGTTCATCCTTCTGGTCCTTCAGAGCTCCCACTATACTTCACTGATGCTTCTTTTAGAGCATTATTTGGGAAAGAGGGTACTGCTGACAGCTCAAATGATGAGCCTCATTTTGCTACTGCTCCTTCAGGTGCACCCTTAACTGCACCTGGACCTTCGCAGGATTTCTATCAAAACATGGTCCAACGTTTTGATAGAATGGACCAACGTTTTGATGACATGGAGGCTCATTTAAAGAGGCAGGATGATCAGTTTGAAGCTGTTAACACAAACATTGCAACTCTTAACAGCTATTTCTCCTTGTTCGGTGGTATACCACCTCCTCCACCTCCTGATCAGGGTCCCTCTCAGTACTAGCTTAGATGATTTTGTGTCACTCTATGTTTGTTTTTTTTTTAAGTTGACTATGAGTATCTTGTTGTGAGTTGTTATTTTTATGTTGTTAGCAAGTTCTTTATTTGATATGTGCTTTAAAAGTGTAACTTGTTATGATTGTATGGTGTGAAGTTATTAGTAATGGAATGTTTCAGTGTTTCGGTGTTTATACTTTTTGTGTTAGTAAATGACCTTGTTTCACTTGAATATAGTTAATTAATGATTTAAAATGTTAATTAAGTTCATATTACAATAAAAATAGTATGCATAACTTTAAAACGTCAAATCTTTTAGATTTCGTTATGTTGTGATGTGGATTAGAAGATCTTCTTTAAATCTTATTTAGACATATTATTTAGTCAAAAATTATGTATGATTGTTGTTTTAACATTATTCTCACATTCTATGTCTTTGTGTTTTATTATTATATTTGTGACTAAAGAGATAATCTTATTGGAAAGAATCTTTATAAGCAAAGCTTGAAAAAATGCACAAAATGTGCCATATAAGAAAGATGTGCAATGTCGCCAAATGTAAAAAGACACACAAAGTGTGTCATCAAATCAAAAGATGCGCAATGTCGCCAACTGTCAACAGACACACAAAGTGTGTCCTCAAATCAAAAGATGCGCAAAGTCGCCACATATTCTTTCCTTTAGTTTTTTATTTGTCTCTTTTTCACTAATCAATAATTGTCACTTTAGACCTAGAATTTTTGATAATGTTATCTCTCCTTCTATACAAAAATTGAGACTGCTAAACATGTCTAATACATTACTACTATAGATCGACTTTTCTTGTCCTTAACATACTTTGAAATCTAACATTTTTGAGTCTTTAGTTTTTGCATCTCATTTCATCTTGTAATTCAACTTCATTTAACATAATTCCATTTCTCAGCTATATTCTAGTGCTCTTTTTGCTGTTGGCAAAAGGGGGAGAGTTTTATTGTTTGTTTGACTTATGTTCGTATGATTGTATGTGCTTTATATGTATGTTCGTATGATTGTATGAGCTTTGTATCTATGTTTTTGTATGTACTTGTATGTGGTTGCTTTATTTTTGTTGCTCTACACTCTTTTCTTCCCTTCCCTTGTCTATCCTCAAATATCTTGATTTATCTTTAAGGGGAGCTTAAGGATAGGATAAGTCAGTTTTAGAGATTTAGGTTACTTTGGGGGAGTGTAGATCTTTTATTTAAAGGGGATACATTGAGTGAATGTTAGAAGATTTTTTTTGTATATCATCAAACAATAGTTGTTTTGCCATCATCAAAAAGGGGGAGATTGTTTTTGATTGGAGTAAATTGTTTTGTTCATGAGAATTCTAATTCCAGTTTATGTTTTTGATGATTACAAAAGTTTATTGTTTGTCTAATTTATCTTCTAACATATATCTTTGAGTTTTTTGTTTGTCTGTGTGTACTAAAGTATTTTTCAGGAAATTCACACTCAAGACTATTGCAGACTTCAAGTTCACTTGTTCACTGTAAATGAAGTCTGTAATTTTCTTTTCTTCTTTTTCTTTAGTCTGAGAGAGTGTGATTGTAAGTTGGATAACTGTGCACACACACAATGGGGGAGTAAAAAGTTTAAATGTTTTTAAACTGATCGTACAGTACGAATTGATTTTGTACCAGATGACATGAACAATATGTCCTCTAGGGAGAACCCATAAGACAAAAAAATTTTTCTAAGGCATGTTCGTACAGTACGAATAACATTTCGTACATGAGTTTTGCTGTACGAACAGCTCAAAATTGGGTTCGTCCAGAGGTTCGTACGGGACAAATGAATCGGACGATGCTCACTGATCGATTCGTCCAAGCGTTCGTACGGGACGAAGTGTTCGGACGATGCTCACTGATCGATTCGTCCAAGCGTTCGTACAGGACGAAGTGTTCGGACGATGCTCACTGTTCGATTCGTCCAAGCGTTCGTACGGGACGAATCGTTGGGACGATGCTCACTGTTCGATTCATCCAAGCGTTCGTACGGGACGAACTATGTGTACGAACAGCTCTGTTGTGTTCGTCTGATGAGTCGTACAAGACGGATTGTTCAATCTTTTGAACTATTCGTACAGTACGATGGACGATCGGCACGGACTTAACTTGAAAATTCAGTTTTTGGACGGTTTTTCCTGTCCTTAGTATAAAAATGACTCA
This sequence comes from Dendrobium chrysotoxum, assembly GCA_019925795.1. Classification (NCBI taxonomy): domain Eukaryota; kingdom Viridiplantae; phylum Streptophyta; class Magnoliopsida; order Asparagales; family Orchidaceae; genus Dendrobium; species Dendrobium chrysotoxum. The sequence goes on from CM034308.1 coordinate 51,603,261, forward strand.
AAACTATTTTGAATAGAGATCCTTCTGCGAAAATTCTTTTGGGAAGTGAGAGGAGAGTGATTGGGAGAGTGTTTGAGAGTGAGTTTTGAGAGATCTTTCAAGAGAAAATTGTGAGGAGATTTACAAGGTTATCCAATTGAGAGGATTTCTTTTACTTGTTCTTCAAGCATCTTCCTAATTCCTTGGAGACTTTTGCAAGAGTATTGTTCGAAAGGATTATGATTCTCTGCCGCACTTGGAGAGTGAAAAGGACGACGGTTCTCTGCCGCACTTGGAGGGTGAAAAGGATGACGGTTCTCTGCCACACTTGGAGGGTGAAAAGGACGACGGTTCTCTGCCGCACTTGGAGGGTGAAAAGGATGACGGTACTCTGCCGCACCGGGGTTGGTGGAAGAGAGTTTGTAAAGGCTTCTCTGCCTTGCTGTGGGGGCAAAAGGAGAGACACTTGGTTTTAGTGCAATACCTAGAGAAGGGATCTCTAGGGAGTGGATGTAGGTCGAGTTTGACCGAACCACTATAAATTCTGGTGTTTTCTGTTCTCTATTTATTTTTCTGTATTTCTATTTTCTACAGTTTATTCTCATTGTGGTTGAATTTCTGTTTCAAAAGAAAGAGCAAAAATTATCTCTGTTCGTACTGTACGAAGGTATATCATACTGTACAATTAGCTTTTAAATTTTCCAAATTATGAAGAGTAATTTTAAAAAGGAACCAATTCACCCCCCTCTTGGTTAGCCTAAGGGACATTGAGCAATAGGTCTAACAACCTGTTTGCACTATCATGGAATATATCATAAAGTTAAACATTAAATGTAATATTAGGTCTACTAGTAGTTAAATATAGAAGAGATCCTATTACCCCCCTATACGTTTTCTGATTGACTGATTTTCCACATGCATCTTATCTAATTGAATGATAGAGCTCATGGATGTATTAATTGCTTTAGCACCTCCATCACATATTTCCCTAAAATTCTTTAATGTATTTACTTTGACTTAGAAAGGTACCATCATCCTTTTATTTTACACTAAATTTAAGAAAATATGTAAGCGTACCCCACTACAGGAAAATCGTGTATTACCCGCGGATTTTCCGGCGGAAAATTATTCAGTTTCCGGCGGATTTAGAAGTTTTCCGGCGAAAATTTTTTCGACGGTAAAACGATCGCCAAAAATATGTTCCGTCGAATAAAAACCGCCGGAAATTTTTTTCCGGCGGATTATTTTTGCCGGGAACAATTCTGGCGGAAAAAAACCGCCCGAATAAAGAGAAAAAAATTGTGTTTCCCACTAACCCGCCTGGGGCAGCTTCCTACAGGCCCGCAGCTCGCCTGGGATTCCCGCCAGCCCGCCCGCAGCTCGCTGCCCCTTCCCGCCTGGATTTCCTGCCAGCCCGCTGGCCCTTCCCGTAGCCCGCAGCCCACCTAGATTTCCCGCCAGCCCGCCCGCAGCCCGCCTAGGATTCCCGCCAGCCCGCCTGAGGCAGCTTCCTGCCGGCCCGTAGCCCGCCTGGGGTAGCTTCCAGCCGGGCATAAAGCCTTGCCCGCCTGCTAGCCTGGGGTACCCGCACTGCCCAGACCTGCTCGCACTGCCCGACGCTATGGGACTCGAACTAGAGACCTGCAGTTCATGAACTTCTCAACCAGTATGCTGTAGAGAAAAATGTGAAAAAAAAGCATACTTTTATATATTTAACTACTAAAATACGAAAATAAAAATCCAAATCAAACTTAAATAAAATATTAAAATTAATAAATAATAATAATAAGTCATTTAATCTGAGTTATTAATTTAATAATTAATTAAAATGAATTATGAACTTAATAATTAATTAAAATTATTTATAAAATTATTTATCAATTAAATTACAAATATATAATTTTTTTCAGAAATTATTAAAATCCTTCGGAAACTCCGCCGGAAACAATTCCGTCGGAAATTCGCCAGAAAATCCGTCGGAAAAATGGCAGAAAATTTGTCGGAAATTTAACGCCGTAATCCGCCGGAAAGTCTGCCGGAAATTGTTTCGTCGGAAATGCGCCGGAAATTCTGCCGGTAATAAACGTTTTTCCTGTAGTGCCCATTTATACTCATCTCAAACTCTCTACTCAAAATTTCTGAGAAATGATTACAAAGATTTTCATTCATTGATCCAAAGAGTATATTATCTATATATGTTTTAATAATAAGTAAATCATTAACTACCTTCTTTAGGAATAGGGTGATATCTACACTACCCTTAACAAAAGATCTTTCTAAGAGAAATGTACTAAGCCTTTCATACCATACCCTATGTACTTGCTTCAACCCATATAATGCCTTATTTAATTTGTATACATTATTAGAAAAGGTTGAATTTTCAAATCCTAGGGATTGGTCTACAAAAACATCTTCCTTGATAACCCCATTCAAAAAATTACTCTTTACATCTATTTAATACAACTTAAAACCTTTAAAGTAAGCAAAGGCTAATAACACTATAATGGATTCTAACCTAGCTATAGGTGCAAACGTCTCCTCAAAATCAACACATTCAATTTGATTGTACCCCCTATCTACTAATCTAGCTTTATTTCTAATCACTATTCCAGAATCTTATTATTGAATACCCACTTAGTACCTACAACAGTCTGGTCCTTAGGTCTACTAACCGACTCTCACACATCATCCCTAATAAATTATTTTAATTCTTCCTGCATAGCTAGGATCCAGAATTCATCAAATAGGGCTTCATTTATACTTGTGGGTTTCATTATAGAGATAAATGTAGAATGACTAACCTCCTTCCTAAATCCATGCCTAATTCTAACTCCTATAAAGGGATCTCCAAGGATGAGCTCCCTAGGATGATTAGATGAGTATTTCCACTCTCTAGACAATGGCTCTAGAGATTCTTTTGTATCTCTAAGGTCAATAGATTCTACTTCTTGGATAATTTCTACATCCTCTTCTTTTTTTAACATAGGCACACCAGATTTATCATATTCATCAAATACCACATGGGTTGACTTCTTTATAATAAAAGTCCTCTTATTAAAGATAGTATAAGCTTTTCCTATAGAAGAATAACCTAAGAAGACTCCCTCATCAGATTTGGGATCAAATTTTTCAGGAGGATATTTTTAATTTATAAGAATGAAGCACTTACATCCATAGACATAAAGGTGCAAAAGATTGGGTGTCCTACCCTTAAGTAGCTCATAGGATGTCTTATTGAGTTTTGATCTAACATTTACCCTATTCAAAACATAACATGCAGTATTCACTACTTCTGCCCAAAAATATCTAGGGAGAGAATATTTAGCTAAAATGTCCCTAATAACTTCCACTAAGGTTCTATTCTTTCTTTCAGCTATTTCATTCTGCTGAGGGGTCCTAGGGGAAAAAAGTTATGCTCAATTCCTAACTCCTTAAGAAAAGATTCAAACTTATCATTATCAAATTCTCCACCTTAATAACTATGGATAGTAGATATTTTATATCCTAATGTTCTTTGAATACAACTCAAGAATGTTCTAAATTCCTCAAACGATTCACTTTGATAAGAATCCAATACATATGAATCAAAAGTAAGAGTAATCATTAACTATTACATATCCAAAGGTTTTTCCACCTAAGCTGGTTGTTCTAAAAAGCTCAAACAAGTCCATATGCAAGATCTCTAGTGGTCCTTAAAGAAATGAAAGGATGATTTAATTTTTTTTATAACTGGAAGGTATTACATAGGTGGTCCTTAGAGAAATCTAACTTGGGTATACCTCTAACTATGTCTTTTTTGAGTTATTTTCCTAAGTGTCTTCATGTTTACATGACATAATCACCTATGCCATAACCATGATTTATCAATAATAATTTTTTAACATAAAGAATTTGAATGATCAATACAATTTAAATCAAGCATATAAGCGTTATTTATCCTTTTTCCTTCCAAAATATGTTTTTTTCATTCAGGCTAATCAAATATTTAGCAAATAGAAATTTTATGTCAAATCTTTTGTCACATAGTTGACTAATAGTAAGCAAATTATATTTCAATCCATTTACTAGTAAAATATTTTCAATAATAAAATATTTAGAGTTACCAATCATACCTGAACCCACCACTTTCCTGGTGGTGTTATCTCCTAGTGTAAACTTGCATCCAGCCCTAGCCTCCAACATGATGAATTATTTAATATCTCCAATCCTATGCTGTAAACATCCGCTATCCAGGTACCACATGCTCTCACTAAGCCTTTTGTGAAAGCATCCTTACAATGTCAATCAAGTCTTAGATTTGGGAACCCAAGTGAGTTTGGGTTCCACCTTAGGCTTTAATAGATAGGATAAATGTGTGATATGATGTAATGCAGATGATTTTGGTCTCCATACTAGATATGTTCAATAGTGTATAGTGCAAGTGCGGGCTATGTGTCCTACCATGCCATAATAATAGCACCTAAAACCTAGAAATGGATTCACTAACTTATGTGAGTGGTAGTGCCTCCTTCTAGGGATATGAGATAAACACTGTGTTTTGGGGTTATAATATTATGCTAGTGTAGGTGGTGATTTATTTCTTTAGAGTGCATGAATTTTCTCTTTTAAAAACTCATTTGCCTTCTCATAGTTGTCAACTTCACATTTCAATGCATGCTCACTATAGTCTAAATCTGTTGTAAGTGTTTCTAATTCCTTAAATATATCCTTTAATTCAATATATTCAGATTTCAAGAAATCATTCAACTTGCTGAGTTCAAAATGTTTCTTATTCAAATCATCAAATTCATCGAGTAAGGAAGCATGCTCTTTATCTAGTGCAATATACTCAGTTCTAAGATTATCATGCTCCTTTTTTTATTCAAAAAATTTTAAATTTAAACTAGCATGTAGCTTTCTTAGCTTTCTATATAAGTCATAAATTCTTTCAAAAATAGTACATAGCTCATCATAGGATAGTTGACATACCTCATCTTGATCAGAATGATTAAGATTATCATTTATTACAAGGCATAAATTTGTTACCTCCTCCTCTACTTCGTGTTCTGTTGAATTTGAGATGGAGTTTGCCCAAAATACTTCTTATATCCTCTGCTTACCCTTTTTGAAATTTATTTTTTTCTTAACCCATCTCCTTGGTAGAGTGAGTCTTTATATTGGGGCAATTAGATCTCATGTGTCCTAGTTTTCTGCATTTAAAGAAGATAATGTCAGAGAAAGCTTTAGTACTTTTACTTGATTTACCATTGCTCCACTGTTGATGACGTCTTTGCTTTTGCTTTAGAAAGCTCTTGAATTATCTGACCATCAATGCTATATTGTCATCTTCTTTAGCTGCAGAGCTGTTGGTATCATAATCCTCAACCTTCAGTGTCATAATCTTCTCCTTCTTCCTATCACCTGCATCCAAAAGTCTTTTGCTCACATTTTGCTCGTAAGCAATGAGAGAGCCAAGTAAATTATCTATAAAGTTAACATTTAAATCTTTAGATTTAGAAATAGCTGTGACTTTTGCATCAAAGCTATCAGGCAAACAATAAAGAATTTTATTAACCTTTTTTTAGTTTAATAATTTTCTTCTTAGAGCATGCAAAGATGTCATTATTTTTATGAACCTATTATACATGTTAGAAATTGGTTCACTAGGTTTCATGTGGAAGAATTCATATTCATGCAATAAAAGATTTAATCAAGACTGTTTAACTTTTTTAGTTCCTTCATACGTAATGCACAGTCTATCCCAAATCTCTTTTCTAGTGCTACAAGTAGAAACTCTCATGTAATCCTAAGATTTAAGTGCACAAAAAAAAAAATAGAATAAACATTTAGCATTAAGTTGTGTAAGATCTCTATCCTCATTGCTCCTATCACTAAAAGGTGTTCAACCTTAATTACCATTAACAAATCTAAAAAGTGAAAAATAACCTTCTTATATCATATGCCAAATGCAAAAATCAATTGATTGTAGAATGTATACATGCAAATTTTTCAAAAATCAAATGAAATATTATTGAATAGCAGTATTGAATAACCCTCCACGGTATTCTTATTTCCAAAATGTGTCATTTGATATTTTCTCAGAAATTTTAAATCACTAATTCTAAGACCCACTTTGGTACCAATTAAAAGTTTAATTCATGTCGTTTGACCTACTTAAACTGCACACCAAGAGGGGAGTGAATTACTGTTTTAAAAATTCCTTTCTCAAAAAGAATTTTCTTTTTAAAATGATGTTAAAATAAAAACACAAGCGGTAAAATTTATGTGTTTTTTTTTATGCAGAAACATATTTTTTTTATTTTTAGATTTTTACTTATTTTCTTTTCTAACAAAAGTTAAATAGAAAATAATATCAATATTCTCAACCAAGATTTGTGTGAAAGTAAACGTGTGAGAAATATAAATGCAAAAAATAAAAGTATAAAATAAATGAATAAGCACACCAAAGTTTTTAGTGGTCCAGTCAAACCTTGACCTATGTCCACTCCCCAGAATCCTCTTTTCTGGGTAATGCACTAAGCTTTTAGTATCTCTTCTTTAGCTCCAACAGCAAAGCGGAGAAGCCCTTATAAACTCACTTCCACCCTTCCACGGTGTAGCTAAGAAATTGAATTCTTTCCATCCTCCTAATGAAGTAGAAAACCTAGACTCATTTTCACCCTCCTGGTGAGGCAGAGAATTTTGAATCCTTTTCACCCTTTTGGTGAGGAAAAGAACCTAGGCTTCTTTTCACCCTCCTAACAAGGCAGAGATCCTAGAATCCATTTCGCCCTCCTTGTGAGGCAGAGAACCTAGTCTCTTTTTTACCCTCCTAGTGAGGCAGAGAACTTGGAATCCTTTCACCCTCTTGGTGAGACAAAGAACCTAGATCTTCAACCTTAAAGACTTTCTTCCTAAAGTTACCCAAAAAAATAGCAAAGATACTTGGAGGAACCAAGGTAGAAGGGAGAAACCGCATGAACCCCCTCACACTACTTCTCCTTCTCACACAACTTCTCCTTCTCCCTCTCCAAGCTTTAAGCCTCTCATGGGACTCTCACAGAACTTCTCAATCGCCAAAGATTTTTTTCAAAATCTAATAAGAGTGTTCATATATGTAAATGAGGCAAGACATGCAGCTTTAATATGGTATTTTTTTCTTACATCTGTTATCTATCATATCTATCAATCTATCAATCTTATCTTATATTAATCATTTATTTTTAATAATTATTTAAGAGTCATCACCCTTTATCCATCAGTATAATTTGGTCAATCGATTACAAGCTATAACTAGGATTACACCACCAACCTTTTATTTAAGAGAAAACTTATCTTCCCACCCTTCTGTGCAAGATATTATGTTTTAAGAGTCAAACCCTAATCATTATAGTGTTAACAGTTAGCCTTCCTTGCTTACATATAAATGCTATTTTTTTATGCTATGTAAGTCACTATCATATATGAAATGGAAAAATAAAAAATATAGGAAAATCTTTCAAATTTATCCACTATGCATTTACTTCAAAAAATATAACTTCTAATTTAAACTTTGAAAATTCAATATGTTCTAGTCAACATGCTCATATTCATAAACATACCAAAAGCTATGCGGTTAAAGTTTTAACAACATAAAATTATCCTCATTTTTCAGTAAAAAAAATAAATTTGATCAAAATACCAAAAATGTAAAACTATTAAAATCAGAAGTAGGATAATGGTTTCCTACAATGAGACAACAACTTTTATAATAAGGTCAACAGAAGAAAATCACTCTACGATATCCAAATCCTATATTTACGTTTCTATCTCATCACATTTCTTCTCTCAATTTATTTTTTAGTTCTCTATTTTGGCAGAATGAATAAAATAGTTTTAATAAATCTTCTTAATAGTGGATTAGGATATTTAAATTAAAATAATAATATAATATTATATAATTATATAATTTAATTAATTTTTAAAATAAAATTCATATAAATCCTTTTAGGGCTTCAAGAATTATAAAAAATATCCATAAAATAGCTCATTATATTTAAAAATTTCTTGTGAACTCAGTTTGTAAAATAAACATCTGACAATCCCAAGATCATTACTTGTACTTATAGGTATCAATTTCTTAAAGATTTGCACTAGTACCCAAAAATTATAAAAAAAATTATTATAATTAAAATATAATAATATATATATTATGATGAAGACAATTTTAAATTTGACTTATAATGGATCTTTAAAAAATTATATAACTGGGTTAAAATTTAAGTTATTGTAATCTAACCTAGTGTATCTCCATGGGGAACACCTATTCTATTTATGAAAAAGAAGAATGGTATGATGCGCATGTGTATCAATTATAAGGATTTAAAAAAGGTTATTAATAAGAATAAATTTCCTCTACCAAGGATCAATGATATATTTGATTAGCTTGCAAGGTCTTTTATATTTTTTAAGATTAATTTGAGATTTGGATATTTATTTTTCTCCCATCCAGCCCTCAATCAAGCTTCAATCATATCCAACTAATATCAATCATTTATGTGACTATGATTGATGTGAGTAATTCAAACTCAATTATTTAAAGTCCAAATCCACCTTAAGTCAAGAACTCTAGGTCAAAATCCAGGGTTAAAGGCTTATGTCTTAAAACCCTTTCTGGGTGTTTTTTAAGTCACCTTAAAAATCCATTCAAATGATCTTTAATTCATGATATATTAGTTGTGTATTGATCAGGCATTTCTCTAAGGTCAACGCTCTAAATTTTATCTCAATCTGATACATCTAACCTCAAAAACTAAATTGATTTCTAAAGGCTGCAAAAACCTTCAAATATTTATAGTCTATGCCACTGGACCCTCCACCTTGTGGAATTTGAACTTGGGACCCTCCCCAAGACCCTTGACCATGTCCATAGCCTTTATTATGACATGTTGACTAGTAAATTGAATTTTATTGGACCTAGTTTGACCCATAGTTGACCAGGGATCAAAATAACTAAAATGCCCTTTAAAGGCATTTTTGGACTTTTCCCCAAAACTCAACATGGCTCAATCACATCAATCACTAAAACCTCTTCCAATGCATCCTAAACATTATTAGGAGTCCATTGGACCTAAGCCCATGTTTTGGTTTGACCAGTTTTACCAGGACAACCATGGTTGATCAAAATGCCTCTTAAGGGCTTAAATAATCATTTTGACCCAAATGACCATTTCAGTTCATGGAACCACATATACCAATTTCTAATAATCAAATCAAACTTGTTGAGCCCAGACCAAACCCCTGGTTTGACCATGGTTGACCATTTCAACCATGGTTGACAACCAGTATGGATTCACTTATGTTTTAGAGTTTAGTGCCTTCAGCCCTTTCTACTCCTACTCAATGGCCTGTACACCTTTCAAAGCCACCTCACCAGTAAACTCAGCCAGTTGACTGGTTAAATGGCCAATTAAGTGTTTAGGCTTTAAATAGTCAAATCTCTTGGCATGTGACCTCCTACATCAGCCCAACCTGATTGGGTCGTTCCACTTAAGCCCTAAAGCTCACTTAGAGCTCTCTAACCCATCCAAGGGGATGGTTTAACCTAGAATGGCAAGTGCCCACCCCCCCCCCCCCCCCCCCCCCCCCACATGCCCAAACAACCTAATGGGAGAATGGATCGGTCCAACCTTCCACCTACCATTGCAACTACCGGGGACTTTGTCCCTCATCAGAGTAAGGGCTCTAATAAATCCCAGCCCTTCAATTCAAACCATAGGGATCAAAATGGTTCTAATCAATCCCAGCCCTTTCATTGTGATTCAATCATCCAATTTTTAGTCTCCAGAGCCATTTCTTTAGTTCTCTCTTTTTGTTCGACCTCCCAGCAACTCCCTCTTCATTTCCCTAGTCCAAATCCACCACCTGAAGGCTGTCGATGATGAATTCTCTGCCAAACCAAGTTAGATTTCCATCCAAGTCTCATTTTTGAAGATCTAGACATTTTCAGCCATGGCTTTCTTTTAGAGATTCATATGAGGACAGTCCACAAGCTTAGAAAACTCAAAAAATTTCAAATCCAATGGTCAAATTGAAGTATAATGCTAACCCTAGCTCAAAATATATATGCCAAAATAACTTTCTATAAAGTTGCTTTTAGCCCAACAAAACTTATCGCCATTATTACTCTTCATTTGGTCTTGCTCTGTTTAAAATTTTGTGTTGAATGGTTGAGTATTTTGAAAGAATGAAGCAAATATCTTAATCCTAGGGTTTTCGTACAATCCATACAGGTGTACAAATTTTGGACTGTTGATCTCACGATTAACGATCTGGATCTCATTATACCAAAGTTCATCCAAACCACTTGATCTACTATTATTTAATGCACTCATCCAGTGTGATCTAAGCCCTCTATTCCAAATAGTGGGAGATCACACAACAGCGGAGGCATGTTGACTTGGTTAAGTGAAAATTACAAGCTGTCACAGTTTCATAATCATTTTGCAATGATTGCGCCACTGCACAATCATTACAAATGATTGCCATGGTTTTGGATTGGCGAGTAGGATGCCGCCGCGAGGACCATCACCGCTAATTCCTTTTCTATTATCTTAAATTAATTTAAAATACTTTAGAATTAAAAAAAACTTCAAAAATACATTAAAAATTAAGCACTTAGCCAAATTTTACAAATAATACCTTATTTTCTTTAGAATTTTACCCTCTTTTATTTGAAATTAAAATCAAATAAAAATGCCTCATAAATTTTAATTAATTTCAGATGTTTGGTTTTGTTAATTTTTAGTTAATATTTTATTAAATATAATTTTAAATATTCTAAAATTTTAGGGGAACATTCCCTACTATATTCCTAACCACCAGTAAATTTTCCAAGAATTTTAGCCAATATTTTGAGTATTGCTTAATTTTATCTTGGCTTGAGCTAATGTGACTTAATGAAGTAAAGTCCCTTCTAATTAGATTTTGGTTGTGTTTCTTTTAATCTAATCATTTCATTAAGATTTTAAACAGAGCTTGATCATTGATGGACTAAATTAATCAAATAAATTGCAAGTACATAGGACATTTTCATGAATCTTATTAGTTTAATTTGCACCCTAACTTGCACTTAGGTTTGATTGGTGAATGATACGGTAAATGTCTTCTTTATCACGGTGCACAAAGAGCACTACCATGGGGAATTCTACCTTTGGATGAATCCCTAAGTATTTGGATCATTGGTTGATTCAAATGTTTAGGAATCCATTCCTTCCTTTCAAACACCTAGCTTTATGTCACTTTTTTGTTGATGCTTTGCATGGTGTGGCTGGATGTACATGTATTAAGGGCTAGAGACTTTTGATTGTATGCCATATAACTTAGTGAAGCTTAAGGATGAAAATTTAAGATAATTTTTGAGGAATTTAGAGGAAACTATAGAAATCATATTATATACCCACTATGGATAAAACTCAAAACACTTATACTTAGTGACACTACTATTACAAACTTGATTCAAGCACTATGATTTTGATGATAACAAACATTATTGTGTTTGTTACTGCTTTCTCTTATTTCTATGATATTTTGTTTTATATTGTGTGTACTAACATTTCAGGAATTTAGTCGACTGTTCAATTGCAATTCTGATCAGCTCAAGATTGGGTAGACTAGGGTTACAGTCTGTATTTTTAATTTGTTTTGTAATTTTTCATTCTTGAGTCATATCATATAATTGGGTGGATATCATTGTTGAGTAACCTTGCACACACACAGGGGGAGAGAGAAAAATGATTTTGGGAGAGTTTTTCTTTTTAAGTAGTTCATACTGTATAATTTTGATTCATACTATACAATATGTGTATATATGTTTTAATTCATACTGTATGATCTATTATGCTCTATTAAAACCTTAGTCTCCAGAGGTTAACAAAGATTCAAAATATGATAATTGTACCATACAATTTGGTTCGTACTGTACACCCTAATTAAAAATCTTTCCCAATTAACCCCGTGATATTAGGCAATCAAATCTGGGATAATTATTATGATTGATCATACTCTATGATATAATTCATACTATATGATTACCCGTGTATGAAATTGGTCATCCCATAGATTGTACCAAATGAAATCCATGATTTTTCTACTAACTATATGATGTCTATAGTCCTAGATAATTGACAGTGTATAAAGTTGGTCATCCCAAGAATTGTCCCAAATGAACAGAAGAAATTTCCATTAATCGTATCGTACGATATTTTATCATAGTGTATGATATGCTTAAAGATTAAATAGTTTGTCTTCGTGAACTTGCTGGATGATTCCAAATTATACTGATCATACCGTATGATATGTGTATCATACTATACAAATAGAAGACAAATTTCTTAAATTTTAGGTTTTTTGAAGCCCACTATTTAAGCAATTGTATTTATCCTTGGGCAAATCTTTTGCTTCTGAATCAATCTAAGAGAGAGCTAGAGAAGGAAGAGAGAGAGCTTGGGAGAGAGAGAAATCCTTGTGAGGGGGACTTGTGAGGGATTCATAAAGGTTTCTCCAAGCAAGGTTTCCACCATCTTCATCAAGCTGCTTGTCTGGTTCCTTGGTGGCTCTGGGGGAGATTTTTATCAGCATCGGATCCATATTCTCTGCCTACTCTAGGAGGGAGTTAAAGGATTCCAAGATTCTCTGCCTACTCCAGGAGGGAGTAAATGGATTTTCAGGTTCTCTGCCTACTCTATGAGAGAGTAAAAAGATTCAAGGTACTCTGCCTCACTAGGTCAATGGAAAGATTTTGTAAGGGCTTCTCCACCTTAGTGTCAGGGCAAAAGGAGAGACACTACTTTTAGTGCAATACTTGGAAAGGAGGCTTCTGAGGAGTGGACATAAGTCAAGTTAACCGAACCACTATAAATCTGGTGTGTTCTTTCTATTTATTTTTTCGCATTTAATTTCAGTATTTTTTTTGTGAATTGTTTAGTGTTTAAATCTCTGAAATTCTTGTTATTGAGAAATTGATCTACTTATGCATCAAGTGTTTTTTATTTTCTGTTTTGTTAAAGAATTTTTAAAAATACTAATTCACCCTCCCCCCCCCCCCCCCCCTTGGTTAGCCTTGGAACTAGTTCTTTAGGGTTTAACAACCCTCATGAACCTTCAAGTGATATCAGAGTGGGATTCATAAATTAAGTTTTACAAAACTTTTGAAAAAAGATCCATGGCTAACTTTGATAATCGTAATACTACAGAAGGATATTTAATTACACGACCACCATTATTTGATAATATTCCTTTTGATTTTTAAAAAATTTGTATGTCCACCTTTTTACAATCAATTGATTATCACAAGTGGATGTTAGTCTAAAAAGGATATTCTGCACCCTTAAGATTAGTAAATGGGGTTAATATTAAAATACCTTTTTTTGAATGGAGTACTGATGATAGAGATTTAGCCCAACTGAATGCCAAATGTTTGAACTATTTTTTTCTATACTATAAAATCTTAAGATTATATGCCTATTATTACTTGTTCAACTGGTAAAGAGATTTAGGACAAAGTCTGCATTACTTATAAAGGAACAAAAGAAGTGAAACAATATAGGTTAAACATTATTCTTCATGATTATAAACTTTTTCGCATGAAACCTAGTGAATCTATTTCTAAAATGTATACTAGGTTTACTCAGATTATTACTTTCCTGCATGGCTTAGGAAGAGAGATTACAAACTATGAAAAAGTTAACAAGATTTTGCGATATTTACCTTCTTCATATGATGTAAAAATTATTGACATTACTGAATCTAAAGATCTGAATGTTTATTCCATTGATAACTTACTTGGGTCATTCATTGCCTATGAGCAAGGAGTGAGTCAAAGGTAGCTTCATGCAGGTGAAAATAAGAAAGAGAAAATTGTAGCCTTAAAGGCTAATGATTCTGACAGTGACACTTCTGGACAAGATGATGATGGCTTTGCTTTGATGACTTGGCAGTTCAAAAGCTTTCTAAAGAGAAAGCAAAAGCATCATCAAAAATGGAACAAAGATAAGATTGGTAAGAATTCTAAAGTTTCTTCTGACATTATATGTTTTCAATGTAGGAAGTCAGGGCACGTAAAGTCAAATTTCCCAACTCTTAAAGCTCAGCCAAGCAAGGAGAAGGGTGAAGAAAAACCTAAATTCAAGAAGGGAAAACAAAGGATTCAAAAGGCTCTCTTGGTAGACTCTGGATCAAAATCTTCTGAAACTGAAGCAGAAGAGGAGGTAACTAACCTGTGCCTAATAGCAGATGACCATCTTGATCATTCTGATCAAGAGGATGTATGTGAGCTTACCTATGATTAACTATTTAAAGTTTCTGAAAAAATTCATTCTTCATATAGGAAGCTTAAAAAGTTACATGCAAGCCTCAAATCTAATCTTTTAATTCTATAGAAAGAGCATGAATGCTTAAGGAAAGATCACTCCACTATGGATAAAAATCACATGGCTTTATTAGATGAATTTGACATCTTAAATAAGAAGCATTCTAAATTAATTGATGAGTATGATTCTTTAAAAGCATTACATATTGATTTAGAAAATTCATTTAAGAAAACAAAAACATATTTAGATGACGCTGATAATAGGGAACATGTATTGAAAATTAAAATTCAAATCTTGAAAGTGCAAATCAGTTTTTACAAACCAAGTTATATGCTTTCAAAAAAAAAGTAAAACAAAACCTACACTTGGTTAGTTATATAATCTATCACCATAGAATGCATCATTCAAACCTAGGAATAGGCATCATCACCCAAATAGATTAGTTAACCCTTTTCCTGGTGTTAGATGTTTTTCTTGTGGCATGCTAGGACACATCTCCCACGCCTGCACCATTCATCGTAGAAAACATTTGGTGTGGAGACCAAAATTTCAAAATTCACAGCATAGTATGTATGAATTTTATTCTTTATTACATAAGGTGGAACCCAAACTTCTTTGGGTTCCCAAATTTGATATCTGATGATTTTACAGGAGTGCTCTTATAAAAGGCCTCATGAGAGCATATGGTATATAGATAGTGGATGTTTAATGCACATAATTAGAGATGCAAAATAATTCATTTTGTTGGAGGCTAGGGCAGGAGGCAAGGTGACACTTGAAGATAATACCACCAGGAGAGTGGTGGGCTCAGGTATAATTGGCAATTCAAAAATTTTCATCATTTAAAATATTTTACTTGTAGATGGCTTGAAATATAATCTACTCAGCATCATCCAACTCTGTGATAAAGGCTTTAGCATAAAATTTATATCAACCAGATATATAATAAGCTAAAATGATAAAACTATTTTATAGGGAAGGAGAATCAATAATGTCTACATGCTTGATCTTAATTATATTAGATCTGATACTACTCTTTGCTTAAAAATAATTACTGATGAATCCTAGTTATGGCACAGAGGATTGTGTCATGCAAGCATGAAAAGCCTTAGAAAAATTACCCAAAAAGACTTAGTAAGAGGAATTCCCTAACTAGAGTTCACTAAGGACTACCTATGTGATGCTTGTTAATTAGGGAAATAAGTCAAATCCTCCTTCCACTCAATTAAGGACATTACCACTAGCAAACTCTTAGAAGTCCTTCACATGGATCTTTTTGGACTTATCAGTACTACAAGCCTAGGAGGGAAAGTCTTTGGGTATATAATTATTGATAATTATTTGAGGTTTACTTGTGTTAGATTTCTATCTCATAAAAGTGAATCATTCGAGGAGTTTAGATCTTTTTTCACTTGGATTCTGAGGAAACTAGGTTGTGAAATCTTAACCATTCATAGTCACCATGGTGGAGAATTTGAGAATGTGAATCTTACTGTAAGGAGCAAGGGATATATCATAATTTTTTAGCTCCTAGGACCCCTCAGTAGAACGGGGTAGCTGAAAGGAATAACAGGGCCCTAGTAGAAGCCGCTAGAGCCATGTTAACTGAATACTCACTGCTTTAATACTTATGGGCGAAAATGATAAATATAACCTTTATGTTTGGAATAGGGTTAATCATAGATCCAAGTTGAACAAAACACCCTATAAAATTCTTAAGAGTAGGATACCCAACCTCTCTCACCTTCTTGTCTTTGGATGTAAAGTGTTTATTCTAAATAATGGGAAGTCTCAACTAGGAAATTTTGACCCAAAATTTGATGAAGGAGTGTTCCTAGGTTACTCTAATGTTAGAAAATCCTATAGAGTCTTCAATAAAAGGACATTGGTAGTAAAGGAGACCACTCATGTTACTTTTAATAAATCTAATAATTCTGGAGGGTCTAGGGTGGAAGAAGAAGTAGTATAAGTCACCCAATGAGTAGAATCTATAAATCTAGAGGAAAGTGTAGAACCTGAAACACACTACCTAGAGAATGGAGATATTCTTTAAGTCATGCTAAAGAACTAATCTTAGGAGACCCATCTGAAGGTGTTAGAACTAGACATGGACTTAGAAAAAAGTAAACCACTTTATATTCATCTCAATGACTGAACCCACTAACATAAATCAAGCCCTATCTGATGAATTCTAAATCCTAGCCATGCAAGAAGAGTTAAATTAATTTATAAGGAATAATATTTGGGAGCTAGTTGAAAGACCTAAGGACCAGAGTGTGGTGGGAACTAAATGGATTTTTAAAAATTAAATGAATGATTCTGGAGTAGTGGTGAGAATTAGTGGCTAAGGGGTATAACCAAATAGAAGTGATTGACTTTAAAGAGACCTTTGCCCCTATAGCTAGATTAGAAGCTTTTACGGTGCTACTAACCTTTGCCTTCTTTAAGGGATTAAAATTGTACCAAATGGATGTCAAGAGTGTCTTTTTGAATGGGTTAATAAAAGAATATGTGTATGTTGAATAACCCCTAGGCTTTAAAAATTCATAATTTTCTAATCATGTGTTCAAATTAAAAAAGGTATTATATGGACTAAAATAAGCAATCAGGGCATGGTATAAAAGACTAAGCACAATCCTACCAGAAAAACCCTTTGTTAAGGAGAGTGTAGACACCACCCTATATCTACAAAAGGTAGAAGATGAACTACTAATTGTCTAAATTTATGTTGATGATATTCTATTTGGATTCTGATAAAAACTTGCGTGATGATTTTTCAAAAATGATGAGTAATGAGTTTTAAATGAGTATGATGGGAGAACTGACCTACTTTCTTAGATTTAGCATAAGATAGAAGGATGATGGAACTTTTTTTAGTCAATCAAAATATATTAAGGATATTCTTAAGAAATATGAATAAAATAAAGCTAAGCCAATCAACACTCCCATGAGTTTCACTGTTCAGTAAGATAAGGATTCAAATAAAAAATCTATTGATCAAAAGAAATATAGAGGAATAATTGGATCACTTCTTTACTTGACTGCTAGCAGACCTGATATTATATTTAGTGTTTGTCTCTGTGTTAGATTTTAGTCTCATCCAAAAGAGTCCCACTTGACTGCTGTTAAGAGAATTCTTAGATTTCTCTTAGGAACCCAAGACTTAGGAATCTGGTATCCTAGGCATAGCACCTCCTTTGAAATCATAGGATATTCTGATTCAAATTTGTAGGATGCCAAGTTGATAGAAAAAGCACTTCTAGAATATGTTAATTCATAGGATAGTCCTTAGTCTCCTAGTCCAATAGAAAAAAGAACTCAGTTGCCATGTCCACTACTAAAGCTAAGTACAAAGCCTTAAGAAGTTGTGTAGCCCAGGTCCTTTGATTAAAGTAACAAATTCTAGATTTACGACTACATGTATACATAATTCTAATCCTATGAGATAATACTAGTGCCATCTACATTTCAAAGAATCCAATCCAACACTCCATGACCAAGCATATAGATATAATGCACCATTTCATTAGGGACCATGTAACCAAAGGAGATATAGAGCTACACCATATTGCCACTAAAAATCAACTTACTGATATCTTTATAAAACCACTAGCATTTGAAACCTTTAGCACCTTAAGAATCAGATTAGGTGTGATCGATATTCATGCTTGCAATTAACACTTTCTATTTCTATTCTTTTTATTTTTTAGTTGTAATTTTTGTTTACGTGTCTTATGCTTACTATTTTCAATATCTTGTATTTTTTATGAGTTTATTTTATTATTTGATTTATTTTATTTTTGTTTGTGTTGATTTTTTAATTTTCGTGCTGTTCGATTTTTTTCTTATCGTGTTTTGTATTTAGATCCTGATCATCTCATAAATCACATCACTGAACCTCACTATTTTTTCTTGCAAGAAAAATTTTTTTTTAATATCGTACTATACGAACCACATTCATACTGTACGATCTGCATAGCACTACCTTCATCTTAGCCATTGGCTCAATGGATCGCCCATATTATATCAACTATTGATAATCATACTATACGAACCACTTTTATACTGTATGATATACGTTGCAATCCAAATGATTGATTTCGATTGGTACGACATTTATTATAGATCATATGGTATGAATATCTGTTCATATTATATGACCTTTTGGTTAAAAGTCATATAGGGTGACTCCTCGGGATGATTACCCTGCCTTTAATAGTCCCATATAAACTTTGATTGTACAGTATGATCAGACACATCTTTTTGACTAATCGTTTGGATGAAATATATACAATCGATCATCCTGTACAATCTCACTATCGTATGGTACAATCCACTGAAGTTCTATTTAAATTGATTAAACTCATTCAAAATTATCACTCAACCTTCTAATCCTTCCTTCTTGCAATCTTAATCTTTGTAATGGTTGGCGGTGGAAAATGTAGTTAACAAACCCAAGGAGCTTCCTCCTCTCAGAATCCTACAAACGAGCATTTTCTAACAGCTTCTGATGAAGCTGCCTACAGAAAATACAAAGAAGCCAAGATCACACCTTCCAAGCTTCTTATTCAGCAGGCCCTTAGCTTCTTAATAATGAACCTCTTCAATTCTACCGCACTTCAATTTCTTCTAACCTTGGCTTATCCCTTCCATTCTGAAATCCTTTATGAATTTCTCACAAACCTTAGGATTAGTGGGGATGCTATGGTAATGTCTTTCCGAGTCTACTGCTAGAATGTAGAAATCACCAAGGATGATATAGGAATTCACCTTCAACTAAACACCCAGGGAAATAAACCCCTTGCCATGGCCTCTAGATCCAATTTTGTTCGGAGTGCTATGAACCTTCTAGTAATAAATGTTGCCCTTAACTATCAAGAACCCCTAGTCTCCACCTTAAATCAAAATGCTAGGATTATCTAGCATGTTCTGAGAACATCTATTATCCCTAAAGCTAGAGACCGGATAAATATGACTCCCCTACTATTAATTATTACCTACTTCATAATTTCAAACACCCAAATGAATGAAGCTCAAATGATAATTAACAACATCCAAAATCTCACTTCCATTCGGCTCCCGGCAACAAAGAGGAAGCAAAACATCGCCCTAGGACCTATGATTGGATATATCTTGGAAAAAAAAATACAACATCACATATCATACTCCTCCTGATCACACTCCAATCTTCTTTACGGATGCCTCCTTTCGGATGCTCTTTCAAAGGGATCACGAGCCTGAAGACCCTCTCTTTGATGAAGAAGGAGAAGCTGTCCCTGCAGCTAAACCTGCAGCTGCTCCTCACCACTATCCTTATGAGGAGTTGATTCAATGATTTGATAGACTTGAGACTCGCCTGGATCAACAACAAGTCCAACACGATAATGATATGGGTTGGTTCAGGGAGTAATTTGGAAATATTCAACACCAGTTCACTACCATGCAGCTATAGTATGATAGTTTTAGCTAGTTCTTCCAACCACCTCCACCGCCACCTCATGATCAAGATCCACCACTGTACTAGTCTTATTTTAGTTTTTATTTTGATTGTACTGTTTCTTTTTAAGTCTATGCTTGCTAGTATATATTTTATTTTGCAATGGAATTTTCTTGTTCTAAATTTAGATTTTAAGCACTATAGTTTTGATGATAACAAACATTCCTGTCACTACTACACATCTATTTAGTTGCCCTGCCTACTAACTTTTCAGGTCCACAAGATCAGTTACAAATTAAGCTAACTCAAGATTGGATAGATTAGGACTGAGTCAGTCTATAGCTTTTCAATTCCAATTATTTTTACCATTTCTTGAGTCAAATATAATAAGGTGGATCATAATGCTAAGTAACCTTGCACACACACACTTAGGGGGAGAAATTTGGTAAATCAGAGAGTTTTCTATTTTTGATCATATCATACAGAATGATCCAATATCACACAGGATGATCCAAAATCATCCTGGATGATCAGTTAAAAATAAAAACCCTAATTAGGGCATTTGGGGTTAAGTAAATTTGGTTAGGTAGATCATCCTGGATGATCCTCCCATCATCCTGGATGATATGTTTAAATTAAAAAATCAGTCGCCAATCACATTTTAGGCAATATTTTATTTTGAAATTTTGAGCTAATCGTACAAGATGATCCCGATCGTCCTGGATGATTCATTACAATCTTGCCTGAAATAATCCCTTGATTAGGAAACTAATTATGGTTAAATTTATTAATCACATCGTATAAGACAATCTACCTGATCATTCTGGATGATCCATTATATTTCATGGGATGATCACTAATCATCCTGGATGAAAACTATAATTTTCTTCTAATCATCCAGGATATCATCCTGGATGTCCTGAACTCTTGTCTGGATGATTTATTGATTTCCACTCAAAATAAATTGATCATCCCGAACGATTGTTTAATCATCCTGCCTAAAAACCCTTATTTTCTTCTAATCGTCCAGGATATCATCCTGGATGTCCCGAAGAATTGGCTGGATGATTTATTGATTGCCACTCAAATTAAACTAATCATTGTGGAGGATCGTGGAATCGTCCTGGATGATATGTTAAAATTATTTCTTCTGGTCGTCTAGACAGTGAAAATCATCCTGGCTAAAAGACTTTTTTGTACTGATCGTACATGACAATCGACAGATCGTCCTAGATGATCTTTGACGGTAAGTTAAATTTTAGGGCACTTTTTGAGACCTTCTATTTAAGCTCTTTAAACATCTCTTCAAAAAGCTTTTGTTGGTTTTTCCACTTCAAGAAAGCTTAGAGGAGGAGAGTTTGGGAGAGAGAGAGGATCTTGTGAGAGGGAGTTAGTGAGGGGATTCACAAAGGTTACTCCAAGCAAGGATTCGATCATCGTCTTTCTTCTTCATCCTTGGTTTCGTAGTGGCTTTAGGGAGATGACTATCAGCATAAGATCTAGGTTCTCTACCTGCTTCAAGAGGAAGCAAAAGAGTTGGGGCTCTCTGCCTACTTCATGAGGAAGTAAAAGGATTATGGGTTCTCAGCCTACTTCAGGAGGAAAAAAAAGTAGTTGCAGTTCTCTGCCTACATTAAGAGGAAGTAAAAGGAGTCAAGGTTCTCTGCCTAATTGGTGTCAGTGGAAAGATTTTATAAGGGCTTCTCTACTTTGATGTGGGAGCAAAAGGATAGTCACTATAGTTTTTAGTGCAATACCTGGAGGGGAGGCTCTAGAGAGTGGATGTAAGTCAAATTGACCGAACCACTATAAATCTAGTATGCTCTTTTCATTTACTTTTCTACACTTTAATTTCCACATATTTTTGTTATCTGATCTGTGGTTGAAATATCTGATTTTGATTATCTGCTTTCGCTTTAGTTAGTTGTGTTTTAAAATATTCAAAAGGATAAAAATATTTTTTTATTTGTGTAAGAATTTTTAAAATACCAATTCAGCCCCCCCCCCCCCCCCCCCCCTCCTCCTCTTGGTTAGCCTTGGGACTAGTTCATAAGGTCTTAATAACCCTAACGAACTTTCAAGTGATATCAGAGCGGGATTCATAAAATCAAGTTTTAAAAAACTTTTAAATTTTCATCCATGGCTAATTTTGGTAATCATAATACCGCAGAAGGATATTCTATTACTCGACCACCTTTAATTGATAATATTTCTTTTGATTTTTGGAAAACGTGCATGTCCACCTTTTTACAATCGATTGATTATCACATGTGGATGCTTATTAGAGAAGGTTATACTGTACCTTATAGACTTGTTAATGGTGTTAAAACTGAAATCCCTTTTACTGAATGGATAACTGATGATAGAGATTTTATTCAATTGAATGCTAAATGTTTGAATTGCTTTTTCTGTGCATTGAAATCTGAAGATTATATGCATGTTTCAACATGTGAAACTGGTAAAAAAATTTGGGATAGATTATGCATTACTTATGGAGGAACTAACGAAGTTAAACAATCTAAACTGAATATTCTCTTGCATGATTATAAACTCTTTCGCATGAAACCTAATAAATTAATTTCTGAGATGTACACTAGATTTACACAGATTGATAAGCCTTAGGAAGAGAACTCACTAATTATGAAAAAGTGAACAAGATTTTGTGATGTTTACCTACTTCTTTTGATGCTCAAATTACTATCATTATTGAATCTAAGGTTCTAAATACTTATTCAATTGACAACTTACATGAATCACTAATTGCTTATGAGCAAGGAGTGAACCAAAGGCAGCTTGATGCAAGTGAGAAGAAGAAGGAGAAAGCCATAGCCTTGAAGGCTAATGATTCTGACTCTGGCTCCTAAAGTTCTGATGATGATGACATGGCCTTAATCACAAGGCAATTTAAGAGCTTCTTGAGGAAGAAACAAAAGCATTATCAGAAGTGAAATAAAGGTAAGAATAATAAGCATTCTAACATTTCTTTTGATGTTATCTATTTTGAATGTAGAAAGCCAGGGCATGTGAACTTTGAATGCCCAACACTGAAGGCTCACCCAAGTAAGGAGAAGTTTGAGGAAAATCCTAAGTTCAAGAAGATAAGAAGAAGATCCAAAAGGCTTTTTGGGTAGACTCAGCATCTGACTCCTCTGAAACTGGAGCTGAAGATGAGGTAACCAACTTGTGCTTGATGGCATATCATCTTGATCACTCTGATCAAGAAGAGGTCTGTGAGCTTACTTACGATCAATTATTTAAAGTTTCTGAAAGACTTTATTCATCGTACAGGAAGCTAAAAAACATGCATGTAAGCCATAAAACTGATTTCTTAAATCTATAAAAGAGTATGAAATTCTATTGAAAGATCACTCCACTTTAGATAACAGTTACATGGTGTTACTGGATAAATTTGATGAGTTAAATAAAAAGCTTTCTGATTTAACCACTAAGCATAATTCATTAAAAATATCGCATGTTGAATTAGAAAAGGCTTTCAAAGAACTTGACACCATGGCATCTGATTTAGATAGTAGTGAGCGTGCATTAAAATAACAAGTGGCAAGCTATGAAAAGGCAAATGAATTTCTAAGAGAAAAAATTATTGCATTAGAATAAAATAAAATGCCACCTGCACTTGTAGGGTTTTATAAAATATCATTAAAGCATGTATCATATAAACCTAGGAAGAGGCACTACAACCCAAATAGATCAGTACATTCTTTTCCTGGTGTTAGATGTTTTACTTGTAACATGCTAGGACATATCTCCCACACGTACACCATTCACCGTAGAACACAATTGATATGGAGACCAAAATTATAAAATTCATAGCATACCATCCATGCATCACATTCTTCTTTTCATCACAAGGGACCTAAACCTGTTTGGGTTCCTAAATCTGGAATTTGATGATTTTGTAAGGATGCTCTCACTAAAGACCTCGTGAGAGCACGTGGTACCTAGACAGCGGATGGTCAAGGCATATGATTGGAGATGTAAATTAATTCATTTTACTGGAGACCAGGGCAGGAGGCAAGGTAACACTTGAAAATAACACAATCAGGAGAGTGGTGGGATCAGGTATAATTGGTGATTCAAAAAATTTTATCATTTATAATGTTTTACTTGTAGATAGACTGAAACACAATCTGCTCAGTATCAGCCAACTCTGTGATAAAGGCTTCAGCATAAAATTTTTGCCAACTTGCTGCCTTATAGCTTAAATGACAAAATAGTTTTACAGAAAAAAGGATTAATAATATTTAAATGCTAGATCTGAATTACTTTAAAGCTAATATTATTATTTGCTTAAATTTAATTGTTGATGAATCATGGTTGTGGCATAGGAGATTGTGCCATGCAAGCATAAAAAGTCTTAGGAAGATCACCTAAAAAGACTTAGTGAGAGGTGTCTCTAAGCTAGAGTTCACTAAGGATCACCTTTGTGATGCCTGTTAGTTAGGGAAGTAAGTTAAATCCTCCTTCCACTCAATCAAAGACATAAACACTAACAAACCCTTAGAAGTCCTACACATTGATCTCTTCAGACTTGTCAGCACTTCAAGCTTAGGAGGGAAAGTTTTTGGGTATGTAATTATTGATGATTATTCAAAGTTCACTTGGGTTTGATTCCTATTTCATAAAAGTAAATCATTTGAGGAGTTTAGATCTTTTTCCACTTGGATTCAGAGGAAGCTAGGTTGTGAGATTGTGACTATTCATAGTGATCATGGTGGAGAATTTAAAAATGAGAAGTTTGAAACCTGGTCTAAGGAGCAAGGGATATATCATAATTTTTCAGCTCCTATGACCCCTCAGTAGAATGGGGTAGTTGAAAGGAAGAATAGGACCCTGGTAGAAGCCACTAGGTCCATATTATCTGAGTACTCACTTCTTAAATACTTTTGGGCAGAAGTAGTGAATACATCCTGTTATATTCTAAATATGGTAAATCTTATATCTAAGTTAAATAAAACACCCTATGAAATTCTTAAGGGTGGTACACCCAACCTCTCTCACCTCCGTATCTTTGAATGTAAAGTGTTCATTTTGAATAATGAGAAGTCTCAATTAGGAAAGTTTGACCCAAAATCTGATGAAGGAGTGTTCCTATATAGTCTTCAATAAAAGAACCCTGATTATTAAGGAGACCACTCATATTATGTTTAATGAATCTGATAATTCTGGAGGGTCTAGGGTAGAAGAGGAGGTGGTTGTAGAAGTCACCCGAGTAGAATTTGCCAATCTGGAGGAAAGGGTAAAACCTGAAGTTTTACTCCTAGAGAATGAAGATATTATTCGAGTCATCCTAAAGAACTGATCTTAGGAGACCCTTTTGAAGGTGTTAGAACTAGGCATGGACTTAGAAAAGAAGTAAACCACTCTGCCTTTATTTCAATGACTAAATGCGCCAACATCAATCAAGCCCTTTTTGATGAATTTTGGATCCTAGCCATACAAGAGGAACTAAACTAATTTGTTTAGAATGATGTTTGGGAGCTATTAGAAAGACCTAAGAACCAGAGTGTGGTAGGAACCAAATGGGTCTTTAAGAATAAAATGAATGATTCTAGTGTGGTGGTTAGGAATAAGGAAAGATTAGTGTCTCAAGGGTACAACCAAATAAACGGGATTGATTTTGAGGAAACCTTGGCCCCTGTAGACCGTTTGGAAGCCATTAGAGTGCTACTAACCTTTGCCTGTTATACGGGATTTAAGCTTTTCCAAATGGATGTCAAGAATGTCTTAAATGGGATAATAAAGGAATATGTGTTTGTAGAATAACCCCCTGGCTTTGAGAATTTCCAATTTCCAAATCATATTTTCAAATTAAAAAAGGCTTTATACAGATTAAAACAGGCACCCAGAGCATAGTATGAGAGGCTTAACACATTCCTACTGGAAAGAGAGTTTGTCAAGGGGAGCATAGACACCACCCTTTTTAAGGAGAGTAGGAGATGGATTACTCATTATCCAGATCTATGTTGATATATTTTTTGGATCTTCTAATAAAAAATTATGTGATGGTTTTTCTAAATAATGAGTAAGGAATTTGATATGAGTATGATGGGAGAATTATCCTACTTTTTGGGATTTAACATAAGGTAAATGAATGATGAAACTTTTCTTAATCAATCAAAATATATTAAGGACATCCTGAAGAAATATAAAATGGATAAATTCAAGCCAATCAACACTCCCATGAATTCCAGTGCTAGTTAGATAAGGATTCAAATAAAAAATATGTTGATCCAAAGAAGTATAGAGGAATAATTAGATCACTTCCTTACCTGACTCCTAGACCTGATAGTATGTTTAATGTTTATCTCTGTGCTAGATTTCAGGTTGATCCAAAGGAGTCTCACGTAACTGGTGTTAAGAGAATTCTTAGATATCTCTTAGGGACCCAAAACTTAGGAATCTAGTATCCTCGGCAAAGCACCTTCTTTGATACTCTAATTCTAACTTTGTAGGATGTAGGGTGGATAGAAAGAGCACCTATGGAACATGTTAATTTATAGGAAAATCCTTAGTCTCTTAGTCCAGTAAAAAATAGAACTCAGTTGTACTGACCACTACTGAAGCTGAAAATATTGCCTTAAAAAGTTGTGTGGCCCAAGTCCTTTGGTTAAAGCAATAAATTCTAGATTTAGGACTTCTTGTATGCATAATTTATGTCCTATGTGATAACACTAGTGCCATCTACATTTAAAAGAACCCAATCTAACACTCCAGGACCAAACACATCGACATTAGGCACCACTTCATTAGGGACCATGTTACTAAAGGAGACATAGAGCTACATCATATAGCCACTGAAAACCAACTGGCAGATAGCTCAACAAAACCACTGGCCTTGAAAGCTGTAGCACCTTAAGAACCATATTAGGTGTGATAGATATTCATGCTTGAAATTGATGCTCTCTGTTTATGTTTCAGTACTTAGTTTTTCTTTGATTTGTTTATTTTTATGTATTTTTTTTAATTTCCTACTATTTTTCCTCATTTTTTGTTATTATTTGTTTGATTGTTTATTTCTTTTTAGGTGCTTTCCTTTGATTTTTAATTTCCTATTTATTTTTTTTAGAATTAGATCACTGCTCACTACTGCTGATGAACTTGATTTCTAAATGAGATTTTTTCCTTATTTTGTTTAGAAGCTTGTAAGTAGTTATTGATTTCTCTAAAATAGTTAAAGGAAGAAACATTGATGATTGTTTCTCTTCATCTAACTTCTTTAATGGTGTATTCTTCTTTTTAAATCATAATCTTTTTCAAAATTAAAAAGTTGGACTTGGAAATAGATATCTAGTTTATCTTCCTACGGTAATCTATCTCATACGAGTAGTGTTCTAAATCATTGAATCACTTTCATGTTTTCTTAATTAGGTGATTGCAGTTATCGTATAAGAATGATTCTATTTTGTGGTTTACTCTTCCTTATCTAAGAGAGTGAGTTTTTTCTCTCTTATATCTGGAAGATAATCTCATAACTGAGAATTTTTAGAGGTGTTGAAAGAAAGGAAGATAGCAAAAGATGTGCAAAGTGCACCAATAAAATGAAAAAGAGGCACAAAATTAGCCCAACACTAAAAAGATGCACAAAATTTACTAATTAATTACAAGATAAACAAAGTGCATTAAAAATTAAAAGATGCATAAAGTGTACCAAATAACTCAAAAAGAGGCACAAAATGAGTTCACAAAAAAAAAGCTTCCTCCTCTTTCAAATCTTTAAAAATCTTAGAAGAATCATTGTGCCATTAAACATTTTCAAGCACTTGAGATTGAAAATCATGATTTCTGATTCTTTACTTTGCAATACTATTTTATCAGATATTTTTCTGGAACGAAGTTTAAAATGATCACTTTTTCTCATCTAATTTTGTTTCTTCTGAATCAGATCTGTGTTTATAAGGAAGTTGAACCTATGAGGTGACCAAGGTAGGGTTTACAAAAATCAATTTTTCAACTTTTTCTGGATTTCAGTATCATCAATTCTTCTTATTGGCTTTTAAATTTAAACTGAAGGAAAAATTCTCCTTTACTAGAGTGATCGATTCCAAAAAAACTTTATTTTTTTTATTTTTCATTTTCATTATTTGTTTCCCTGTTTTATTTTTTCCTAATTTTTTATTTAATTTTTTATTTTTTCTAAATACTCCAATCATTCCTCTCCATCATTCAATTTTTGTAATTTTTGTTCACATCATCCTGAACGATCTACATCATTTTGGATGATATCATCAAATCACCTCTTATCACACATCCAATGGCTGATCTGAATCAATTATTGGTAATCATCCTGGACGATCCATCTATTCGTCCTAGATGATCCATGTTAAAAACATATTGGATGATTTAAATTCGATTGGTATGATCCATTAATATGAATCATCATGGATATCCACCTCATCATCCTAGATGATACTTTTTATCAATGATCGTTCAGAATGACTCCTCGAGATAATTGCCTGTGTCTAATCGTCCTGGATGATATCTGATCATCTTGGATAATATGATCACCTTTTTGACCAATTATTCTGGATGACAATAATTGCTCTGATCATTCTGGATGATCCCATGATCGTCCTGGATGATATTCTCAAAACTATTTAAACTGCCCTTGAGACCTTATTTTTTACTACAATTTCTAACTCCTCTCTCACTCAAGGTCTTAACTCCTTTATATAGTTGGCAGTGGCAAAAGATCACGTGTACTTGCAGAAAACTCTTCCAAGAGCGTTGTCGATCCTCACTTTACTAAAGCTGCTGATGAAGCAGTATATGTCCGTTTCAAATCTGTTAGCACAAACCCCTCAAGAATCATCAATCAAGCCACCCTAAATTTTTAAGTATTACACCACACTAACTTTCATTCTCACTCTGGCTTTCTCAATTAATTTTAAACTCCTCTTTGAGTTTTTCATAAGTCTCCATTTCAATGTTGATTTCACCTCCCTCCAGTCCTACGTTAATCGACATACTGTTCAAATAACATATCAAGATTTTTAAAAATTTTGTCGACTATCCACTACTAGGGACAAGCTCCATATTCTAGCCTCTGATCCTGACTTCAATTGGACCCATGTCAACACCACTCTAAGGAAAACCAATGCTCCTTTTCATGACTCATCTATCAGTTCCCATCAATGATGCATACACAATCCAGCACATCCTTCACAACTCAGTAATTCCAAAAGCTAGAGATCAGATCCATATCACTCCCATCCTTTCACTCACCACCTACTATATCATGACCAACCACCAATTTAATGCTACTAGTCTTATTATCTGATACATTGAGCACTTGACATCCATTAGGGATCTAGGCCACAAAAGAAAGATAAACCTAGCCCTTGGACACCTAATTACATATACTCTTGAATCAAAAAATAACCTTTAATTCCCCTCTCCACCTGATCACCATCCAATCTTCTACTCAAATAGCTCCTTCCACACCCTCCACAGTACTCCTCATCCCCGTACGCATGAGGAGCCTGGGGAAGAAGAGGAAGGTCCTATTCCTGTACCTACCCCTATCAACCAACAACCTCAAATTGATCAGCTGGTATAAAGGTTCGACCAGTAGGATGCCAGATTTGACTCCTACGTAGCTGCACAGGAGCAGCAGCACACAGAGGATGTTGCTCATTTTGAGGCCTATGTAGCCCAACAGCAGTAATAGCATGACCAGGATATGGCCTAGTTTAGGGAGCAGTTTGCTTCCCTTCACAGATTCTTTCAGCCACCACCACCACCTCCAAATGATCAGAGTTCATCTTTCTAGTTTTTTTGTGTGTTTGTTTCTGAGTTTATACTCATTTATGTTCTATGTTTTATTTAGTAGTTGCTTTTTTGTTTCCTCCTTTTTGTGATGACAAAAGGGGGAGTAGTGTTGTTAGTGTTTAGTGTTGTTAGTGTTGTACTGTTTACCTATTTTAGTAAAATGTGCCTTATTTTGCTTATATTATTTTTCTTTGCTTTGTGTTTCATTTTTTTCTGCTTTATTTAAAATTGTCCAACAGATGTTTACCATCATCAAAAAGGGGGAGATTATTATAAATCTAGATTCAAGCACTATAATTTTGATAATAACAAACATTCTTGTCACTACTGCACATCTATTTAGTTGCCCTATCTACTAACTTTTCAGGTCCATAAGATCAGTTACAAATTAAGCCAGCTCAAGATTCGATAGATCAGGACTAAGTCCGTATGTAACTTTTCAATTCTAATTATTTTTACCCTTTCTTGAGTTAAATGTAATAAGGTGGATCCTGATGCTAAGTAACCTTGCACACACACACTCAGGGGGAGAAATTTGGTAAATCAAAGAGTTTTTTATTTTTAATCATATCATATAGAATGATCCAAAATCATCATGGATAATCAATTAAAAATAAAAACCGTAATTAGGGCATTTAGGGTTAAGTAAATTTGGTTAGGAAGATCATCCTGGACGATCTTCCCATCATCTTGGATGATATGTTTAAATTTAGAAATCAGCCACCAACCACATTTTAGGTAATATTTTATTTTCAAATTTTGAACTAATCGTACAGGATAATCCTGATCATCTTGGATGATTCATTACAGTCTTGCCTAAAATAATCCCTTAATTAGGAGACTAATTATGGTTAAATTGATCAATCACATCATACAAAATGATCGACCTGATTGTCTTAGATGATCTTTTATATTTTGGGGGACGATCACCAATCATCCAGAATAAAAACCATGATTTTCTTTTAATCATCCAGGATATCATCCTGGATGTCCCGAACTCTTGTCTAGATGATTTATCAGTTTCCACTCAAAATGAACTTATCATCCCGGATGATTGTTTAATAATCCTGGATGAAAACCATTATTTTCTTCTGATCATCCAGGATATCATCCTAGACATCCCGAATAATTGGCTGGATGATTTGTTGATTGCCACTCAAATTGAACTAATTATTCCAGATAATCATGGAACATCCTGGATAATATATTAAAATTATTTCTTCTGATCGTCCAGATAGTAAAAATCATCCTAGCTAAAAGGCTATTTTTTACTGATCGTACAAGACGATCGATAGATCGTCCTAGATGATCTTTGACGGCAAGTTAAATTTTAGCGCACTTTTTGAGACCTTCTATTTAAGCTCTTTAAACATCTCTTCAAAAAGCTTTTGTTGGTTTCTCCACTCCAAGAGAGCTTAGAGGACAAGGAGAGTTTGGGAGAGAGAGAGGATCTTGTGAGGGGGAGTTTGTGAGGGGATTCACAAAGGTTGCTCCAAGTAAAGATTCGATCATCATCTTTCTTCTTCATCCTTGGTTTCGTAGTGGCTCTAAGGAGATGATTATCAGCATCAAATCTAGGTTCTCTACCTGCTTCAAGAGGAAGAAAAAGGAGTTGGGTTCTCTGCCTGCTTCAGGAGGAAGCAAAAGAATTCTGGGTTCTCTGCCTGCTTTAAGAGGAAGCAAAAAGAGTTGGGGTTCTCCGTCTGATTCAAGAGGAAGCAAAAGGAGTCAAGGTTCTCTGCCTCACCGGTGTCAGTGGAAAGATTTTGTAAGGGCTTCTCTGCCTTGCTGTGGGAGTAAAAGGATAGTCACTATAGTGTTTAGTGCAATACCTAGAGGGGAGTCTCTAGGGAGTGGACGTAGGTCAAGTTGACTGAACCACTATAAATCTGGTGTGCTCTTTTCATTTACTTTTTGCACTTTAATTTCCACATATTTCTGTGATCTGATCTATGGTTGAACTATTTAATTTTGATTATCTGCTTCTTCTTTAACTTATTATGTTTTAAAATATTCAAAAGGACAAAAATATTTTTCAATTTGTGTAAGAATTTTTAAAATACCAATACACCCCCCCCCCCCCCCCTCTCTTGGTTAGCCTAGGACTAGTTTCATAAGGTCTTAATAACCCTAACGAACTTTCATTTCTTTCAATCTTTTTTGTGTTATTTTTCTTTGTTTAAAAAAATTCAAATGGTATTTTCTTTCAGTCCATTTATGTGCTCTTTACTTGAGAAATTAATAGTCAAAGGAAAATATGTTTCTGTTGATCGTACTGCATGAATGAACTCATACTATACGAATGAACTGGTACTGTACAAATAAACTCGTAATATACAAATAAACTCGTACTATATGACTTAGATCATACTATACAACTTAGATCATACTATACGACTGAACTTGAATTGAAAAGTTCCCTTTTTTGTTTATGTAAATATACCTCTATTCTTACTTAAAAGTTTAAATAAGTAATTGCTGACATTTTTTAACTAACATGATAAAAATTCATGAATTTATATATCCCTTCTTATGTCCTTTGCATGATAAGTCCTTGTGCATATCTAAAAATCTAAATCGAGTTAGAATTAAGTTGGTTGAAATGAAAACTTATTCTCTCTACTACATATTTTTATATCATGGATATATTCTACAATTTGATGAATGAAATTCATTATTTTTCTACATCAGGTTTTTATTCCTATTAGAAAGCTCAGGTTTGCTTTGTAGATTATTCCTCCTTATATAAGAGAGCGAGTTATTCTTCTCCTCTATTTAGAAGATAAGCTTACAACTGAGATTCTTAAAGATTTAGAAAGGAAGCAATTTACATAAATTTAAAAGAGATACAAAATGAGCCCAAAATCAAAAGATGCGTAATGACGCCAAAAGTAAAAGAGGCACAAAATGAGCCCAACTTAGATTAGCTTTTTTTTTTTGGTAAATCTTTAAATCTTAGAAAATCCCTGTATTTTATAATATGTTTAATATGTGAGTTTAGAAAATCCTGGTTCATTTATCACTTTTACAGCCATATTCTATTTGATATATTTCATGCTAGCAGTTTGAAAAGTTTAAGTTTCCCTATCTAATTGTAATTTTTGAGTTAGATTTTTGTTTAAACAATGGACTTTAGCCTATAAAGATTCTAAGCTGGGAGTGCAAACTCTAGAATCAAAATCCTTTGGCTGCAATAAAGTCAACACTTGTCTTATTTGAGCTTTTTCTATTTGTAAAGTATGTTTATTATATTCTAAAAATGGCTTGAGTTGTTAAGTTCTTTTGAATCTGTTTGTATTTTGGTTCTATTTCTATTTTTATGTTTGTTCCTATGTCTGTTTCTATTTTTTTTTTCTTCCTGATGTTGGCCCTCTTTTTGTGATGTCAAAAGGGGGAGTAGTATTTTATTATTTGTTGTTGTTGTTGTTGTTGTTGTTTATTATTGTTGTTATTATTTATTGTTGTTGTTGTTGTTGTTGTTAACATTTTTTGTTTTACACTCCTTTTACTTATAATTAATTTTCATTTAAAAGGGAGTTTAAATGAATGTAACTTTTTGAAAATCCAAAAATAATAATGTTTGACATCATCAAAAAGGGGGAGATTGTTGCAAACCTGATTCAAGCACTATAATTTTGGATTATAATAAACATTATTGTGTCTGTTACTTCTTTCTCTTATTTTTATGATATTTTATTTTTTGTTATATGTACTAATGTTTCAAGAATTCAGTCCACCATTCACTTGCAATTATTATCAGCTCAAGATTGAGTAGATTAGGGTTACAGTTTGTATTTTCAATTTGTTCTATATTTTTTCCTTTCTTGAGTCATATCATGTAATTGGTTGGACCTCATTACTGAGTAACCTTGCACACACATAGGGGGAGAGAGAAAAATAGTTTTGGGAGAGTTTTTCTTTTTAAGTAGTTTGTACTGAATGATTTTGATTTATACTGTACGATCTGTTGCACTCTATCAAAACCCTAGCTGCCAGACGTTAAGAAAGATTCAAAATATGTTGATTGTACCATACAATTTGGTTCTTACTATACACCTAATTAAAAATCCTTCCTAATTAACCCCGCAATATTAAGTAATCAAATCTGGGATAATTATTATAATTGATTATACTGTATGATATAATTCGTACTGTATAATTACCCGTATATAAAATTGGTCATCCTAAAGATCATACCAAATGAAATCCATAATTTTTATACTAATCATATTGTATGATGTCTACAGTCATGAACAATCGATAGTGTACAAAGTTGGTCATCCCAAATAAACAGAAGAAATTTCCACTGATCGTATCATACGATATTTTATCATACTGTATGATATGCTTAAAGATTAAGTAGTTCGTCTGCACAAACTTGCTGGATGATTCCAAATTATATTGATCGTATCGTATGATACGTGTATCATACTGTACAAATAGAAGACATATTTTTTAAAATTTAGAGTTTTTTGAAACCAACTATTTAAGCAATTATATTTATCCTTAGGCAAATCTTTTGCTGTTGAATCAATCTGATAGAGAGCTAAAGAAGGAAGAGAGAGAGCTTGGGAGAGAGAGAAATCCTTGTGAGAGGGAGTTGTGAGGGATTCACAAAGGTTACTCCAAGCAAGGTTTCCACCATCTTCGTCAAGCTGCTTGTCTGGTTCCTTGGTAGCACTATAGGAGATTTTCATCAGCATCAGATCTAGGTTATCTGCCTACTCCAAGAGGGAGTAAAAGGATTTCAAGATTCTCTACCTACTCCATAGGGATTAAAAGGATTTTTAGGTTCTCTGCCTGCTCTAGGAGGGAGTAAAAGGATTCAAGGTACTCTGCCTCACTGGGTCGGTGGAAATATTTTGTAAGGGCTTCTCTGCCTTGCTATGGGAGCAAAAGGAGAGACACTACTTTTAGTGCAATACCTCAAAAGGAGGCTTCCAAGGAGTGAACGTAGGTCAAGTTGATCGAACCACTATAAAT
Source organism: Dendrobium chrysotoxum (assembly GCA_019925795.1). Taxonomy (NCBI): domain Eukaryota; kingdom Viridiplantae; phylum Streptophyta; class Magnoliopsida; order Asparagales; family Orchidaceae; genus Dendrobium; species Dendrobium chrysotoxum. Next base: position 51,637,776 of record CM034308.1, read on the forward strand.
CTGGTGTATTCTTTCTATTTATTTTTTTGCATTTAATTTTTGCATTTTTCTGTGAATTATTTAGTGTTGGAAATATCTGAAATTCTTGTTATTGTGAAATTAATCTACTTCTGCATCAAGGGGTTTTTAATTTTTTATTTTGTTAAAGAATATTTAAAATTACCAATTCACCCCCCCCCCCCCCCCCCTCTTGGTTAGCCTCGGGACTAGTTCTTTAGGGTTTAACAACACTCACGAACTTTCAACTACCTACCCTAGGATAGGATTCCACTTTTTTTAAAAAGTCATTAAATTTGGAAATTGATTAACTTAAAATTAAACCCTTAATTAAGCCTAAAATTTCTAAAAATTATAATAAACTCAATTTAAATCTAAAAATTATAAGTATATATCAAATTGATCAGAATTAAACCCCCAACCTAGGAAATTTAAAAGCCCCTTAATTGGACTTCAATTTTGAGTTTGATTTAATTTTAAAAGAAAATTAATATGTAATTTATTTAATTAATTAAAAATAATTAAAATTTTCAAAATCTCAAACACTTGGGAACACTCCCTTAGGTCATCCCTAACCTTTGGGAGTGATTTCAAGAAGTTTGGAATCAATTTGGATCAAAGCCACTAAACCCCTTTTAATTAAATGAATTAAAAAAATTAATTAATTACATAAACTTTAAAAATTCATAAGTAATTTCAAAAAAAATCCAAATTAATTAAACTCAAATCCATTCAACTCCATTTAAGGTCTAGTATTTATCAAACCACCAGAAATAAGTCAAAGTCAAAAATTTAATATTTTGGTCTACCGTAGTTAAAATTTAGGTCAAAACTTTAAAAATTCATAACTTAATGTAGAAAAATCCAAATCCAGCAAACTTAGTGTCTAATTACTCATCTTAAGATATAGTATTTAAAAATAATACTAAAATTTTAGAAATCACTTTAATTTAAAAAGTTAACTTTTGACTGATTAATTTAATATATTAAATAATTCCAAAATTCAATAATTAAGCAACATTCCAGAAATCACAACCTTGATTAATACGATTGAATAACCAACCATTAATACTCAATAAGCACTCCAAAGATAAATTTTTTAGGATGGACCTTAAGCTGCGGGGCTAAGTGTCCTAAGGAGGCTTGGTTCCTTGAGCCCATTGTGACAATACAATTAACGAATTCAATGAAGTGTAGAATCTTAAAGTTAATTGATTATCAAAGAATTAACTAATTTAAAATTCTTAATTCAATTATATCAACCTGGTTTATAAGCTAGACTTTTTTGAGCTGTAGGACTAAGTGTCCTAAGGAGGCCTTATTCCTCGAGCCTACTATGATAATACCACACTAGTTGATGGTAAATTTAAATTAATTTATTCCTTAAAATTAATAATCATTAACTTAATTAAAATATAATTAATATTTTAATTTCCAATTAATTAAATTAACCTAATTAAACTGATTATCACTAGGTAACCCGGGCCTATGAGGCTATTAGCTTAGCCCCAAGGAATGTGAAATAAACTTCACGACCCTAGTGCAAACAAAGGTGATAAGCATTTAACACTTAAAATATATCCTAAAATTAACTTTAAAAATACTACTACTTAAATTCAAATATAAATCCCTTTGACCTTCAACCAATCAAAATATTAGATAACTTTAATAAATTACCCAGTCTAGGACATATCCAAGGCACACAGCCTTCTGCACACACTTTAGATGATTTGCTAGGACAACTGACTCTAGATCTAGGTTAAGCTGTTGTCTAATTTTTTACTGTTGTGTGTCAAGTTTTTCATGATTTTCACTGCATGCTAGTTGTAATGATTTGATTGATGTGATTATTTATCTACTTACATAATCTATGAATTGATTTGATGGGCATTAGATTACTACTAGGTTAAGAACAATCTAGATGCTCACAGATTTTTTTGCAGGTGCCCATGCTCATACAGGGCTAAATCAAGGGGAAAAATATATAACTGCTTGGGATGTTATTATTTTATTTAATTGCTTAGGATAATCATGCAGGGTGACTAGAATATTTTTATATTTTTAAGATGTAATGTATTTGAACTTAAGTAGTAATGTGGAAGTGGAGTTTGAGTTGGGATATCACATCCAACTTGGAAGCCAAAGAGGAGAAAACATCTCTTAGGAGAGGGTTCTCTTCCATTTGGAGATCTAAGTTAGAATGACTTTAAGATCCAAATGAAAAAGAAAATAACCCTTTGGGGAGGAGTTTCTTTTCATTTAGATATTCAGACCTAATGAATCCAAGGAGCTTATAAAAGGACAAAGAAGTGAATTTAAAGAGTATACTACTCAAAGTCTCTTACATCAGTCCTAGGATTAGAATCTGAGTTATTGTTAGTGGTACCCGACCACTTTTAATTTCTGTAAATCTTGAGTTTAAATTAAGTAGTATTTGCCATATGAACTTTTTTTACATTTAATTAATTTAATTTGATTATTGATTTAATTGATGTATTTAATTTTATGCCTTAGAAACTATGTACTTTTTAGCTTTCTTTTCTTGCATGTCACTTTTTATTTTAACCTGAAAGTACGCGGAGGCTCATAAGGATACAAATAAAACTTTTTTACTTAAAATTAAATAAATTTTTTAGGCTCACACAGTAACTCTAACAATTTAAGAAGTAAGCTTGGGACTGCCGAGAGGCTGCATATATGCATATTAGTACATTCTCCTCCTTGTTAAGCACCTGCCCGCCTGCTAGTTTTGGCAAATCACTTGGCCTATTAGGGTACAGTTTTGTCAAGGGGATATTATGCAATCTCTAGAAAAAAAATATAATTTTAAACTTTTTTAAAACTGCTTCATATTCATTTTATGCATTCGAGTCATATAGTATGCATTACATTAAAAATTAATTAAAAAATTAATAAAATCTTAATTACATCTTCTCAAGCATCAATTATCCTACATAAGTCAAGGGGCCACTTAGGATCCTCTCTAGATATCAGCCCCAACTCCTCAAAACTTAATTAACAGCTCATCAATCTTTTGTAAAAAGACTCGAATCATAGTTTTTAAGTACCTAGGTTGTTAGCTGGCTCCCCAATCTAGGTCAGGGTAAGTCCAAAATTTGCACTACATTAGCTATGTTTCGACTACTATTGTTCAGTGTCCAATTTGGATCTAAGTTCTAAGATAGACTCCAAATATTAAGTCCTCACCCTCCAGGAATGTAATCCCAACTTTCAAATAAATTGATCAACTTAAATTAAAAGTTCTCTTCAAATTAAAACTTAAAGTCCAACACATAGGATAAGCTAGGGTGTTTCAGAATCCCAAAATACTTCCTATATTTCATCCTTTGGTCTCCAAAATAACTGTTCAAATTTGATCCAATCCTGATTGAAAATTCAAACCTCACTTTCTTTGATATCACTCCTCAAAAATCTCCAAATAAAATTTCTACCGTTATTTTAATCAAGATTTTTTGTAGGAAACTCTAGTTTCCTACAATGTAATTAACTATAAGGGCTTGCGCTCGTAGGAGATTTAAAAATTTAATTAATATTCTTTGGAAAAATTAGAATTGATGATGATCATTATCATCATGTTCGAATGATTGAGAATAGGTGATATCATCTTCCCTTAGGAAGATATATCATTTATCGTCATAATTTTGAATATGAAAATAATGACATTTCATCCAGGCTATAATAGTTAGATACTTGGTAGAATGTCATTTTGACCCTTCCTGTCAAATATTGTTTTTTCTCAAATCTGAGTATTATAATCAGGATGAAACTTTCAATTTTGTTATATGATCCCATTAGGGAATGATGTTTTTGCCTCTTGAGGTAATATATCATTCATAATGGTGTGTTCAATTCTAAAATTAAAATTCTAGAAATTAAATTCTCTCAAAGAAAATTAACTTTTCAAACTTATACAACTCCAACAGTCGGGCATTAAAAATTGTAAGGATCTATTTTATGATATGCCAGTACAATCGTCATAAAAGTCAGAATTTTGAATTCTGTTCTGATGGGAGGTAAAATGGCCTAGGAAAATCTATTATTTTCTACTCTAATGTATGAAGCACTTATTTATTTATTTTCTTGTACTATTATTTATGTTTCTGATAACTATAAGAATTACTTTGTTCCTTATAATGGTTATTATGAATTATTTTAAACTCATCTGAATGTTTAATAAATGATTTATTTAAAAATTTAGATCAGTGAGTGTAGCCTATTGAGCTGTAGTGGCTCATAATTTATATGCGTTCTATTTTAGGGTCTGGGAAAGAAAAAGAGCCCGTTAAGTAACTGAGTCAGGGCCTAATTTTTCTGAGTCTACATAGGTATTTCTTCTTCTAATTTTTAAATAATTATGGCTAATTATTTAAATTACTCTATTTTGTAGTTCAGTCTATAACCATGCACTATAGTGTCATAATTCTATGTACATTTTGATGTGAAATAAAAAAATATATGGATGAGTTTTTTCTATATACAAGAAGTTATTAGCAGCTCTGTGATTTATTGTTTGTTTTTTAAAGTCAATTGAAAGAAGAAAATTTGAAAATTTTCCAAAAACTCTGATCTTGGATTGGTCTATCATAAGTCAACACGATATGGGCTGTTACATTTGTGTCTTATTGGTTTGGGTTGCAAAAATTCATAACATTATTTTGCTGTTTTTATTGTTTCATAGTATTTTCTCTTAAAATCAACACAAGTAAAAAAACATATGAAAATTCATATATTTAAATTCAATCAATGAAACTTTGAGTTTTACTGGTCAAAATGCTCAGAATTGCGTACTCTACAATATACCAAAAGTTATATGGTAAAAACTTTCGTAATATTTTTTATATCAATTAAAATTTTTTAACGTTTATTTTGATTACCCAAATTGAAAACTTAAGTAGAAAATAAAAGCCTACCTCGAGTTGGACAATTTTTTTAACTATCCTGATGGACAAATCTGGCTTTGCGACCATAATGGTTTCTCTCTCTCCTCTCTCTCTCTCTCTCTCTCTCTCTCTCTCTCTCTCTCTCTCTCTCTCTCTCTCTCTCTCTCTCTCTCTCTCTCTTCTTCTTCTTCTTCCTTCAACATTCTCTGGACATTTCTAATGGTTGGGAAATAAAAATTGCAATTGCATAAATGCTTTTAGATATTTATGTAAAAATATAATTTTTTCCCAGCATTACAACACAACCTCCCACAATGCCACAACACTCTATTTGAATATTTTAGATGCTCCAAGTAGAGAGATCGGCACAACACCCACTTCCAGCACCACTACACTCCCAATTGCCTTCCTCCCAAGTAGAGAGGACAACGCCGCAACACCATAATGTTCCTAAGGAACATTTTCACTTAATAATTTCCACTCTTTCTAATCCATTCCAATATCTTCTATACTTAAATAAACATTAAACAACTTAATTTTTACAAATATTTAACATTTACTAGAGCAAACATAAAATCTTACTGGGTGGACTTGTTTAAGTAGTAGTGGTTATTACAGGTTGTCAGATAATAGTCTAATGGCAGAGGCCGGGTGGTGGTCCATTGGCAACGATCAGATGGTAGTCAAGCAGGGGTGCTCGACTGCTACTCTAAGATCCTTATAGCACAAAGCTCTCTTGAATCTCAAGCGAAAGTTTAAGCTCTAAGCTCCTTCTTTATGTAAAGGTGGCATATCCATTCAATATTAAAAAAATTTGAAACACTCCATCGGATAGCCCGTATTGATTCCCTAGATCATAAAGTGTTTGTTCAATATTTAAGTTCCTTTCTGATGTCGAAATTAAGCGATCTTAGGCTCGTGAATTTGCCTCATTGAGATGCTTGATTTGATTATAAGCATGATAAATTTGGAGATCATTTGTTCCTCCCATCAATATAATGAAATTTATAATTATGCTTCAAGTTTTCGATCTAGGCTCATTTGAACTCTGCTTGGACAACTTTTGGTTTCATTGGTTTCATCTTGTCGAAATGTTCAGTTTGACTATATATTTGCTAAAATTGAAGTTCATATTATAAACATCTTAAATTTGGAGGTCATTTGATCCTCCTATCAATATCCTGAAGTTTTCAATTATGCTTCAAGTTCTTGATATGGGCTCATTCGGACTTAGACTAGACCACTTTTTGTGTTGTTGGTTTCATCTCATCTAGAAGTTCAGTTTGACTACAAGTTTGATGAAATTGGAGTTCGGATAGTCCTGAATTTAATTTCAAAAGTTTTTAATTAAAATATATATCGAGAATTGTGCACAATTAAGATGATTTTTTTAACGGCGTATCAAGATGTCTTGATACAATTTAAGGAACCCATTTACTAATCCAACAAGAAGCTTTAGAACAATTGGTTCTTTTTTCTCATAGATAATGACAAATATACTACAATACAAAGGCAACTGGCGTATGCCGTATGGAGCTATCATGCCACTGAAAACAAATAAAAAGGCCACTTATGCAGATTCTTAAGAAAATATTTCCTCCTCAATATAAAAGCCTTAATATATATAATCAAAGAATACTTTTTTAAGAGTTGATATCTGTCATGAAGCTGAGGGCCTCGAAAATCTCGTACTGAGATGCTAATTATTTGAGTTATCGAGGCACTTGTTTTGTTTTTATGGGAAAAATAATTTAATTATTTTGATTAAAAAATAATTTTTATTACAACATTTTTTTAAATAATAATAAAATAATAATCCAATAAAATTATAGTTATTATCTAAAAAAATTATTTCAAATAGATTTGTAATTTACATAGAGTGAAAATTTTTGATATTTTAAAATTAGTTAAAATAAATTATAATTATTAATTTATTTTAAAATATATATTATATAAACAATCAATTAAATTTTATATTATATTATTTAAAATAAATCTAATTTTATCAGATTTAAGTAAATATTCTGAACTAAATTTCTTCTTAATTTTGTAAGTCAATAATATTTTAGCCTGTCTTCAATAATATTTTTGAAATAATTTTTGGGGTCACAAAAGAGTTAATAAAACATTAAAAATATACGGGAATAAATTGATCTTTGATTATTGTGTTTTGCATTGACGATGACCATCATATCAATATGATTTCTATTAGATATTCATGAATTTTTTTTACGGAATTTCTGATGGGGTTTACAATCCTTTGGTAATCTGCTATAAAATAAAATTTTCAAAAAAAATAATTAGAGATTTCTAACAGATTTTTTTGCTGCAAATAAGCAATTTTCTTGTCGTATAGGCACCTCAAGTGGGTTTTTCACTCCTCTGGTAGTCTTCTTTCTCTTAGGCATCTATAACTGAAAAATTTATTTTTCACTTCAAAATATAGTAATAGTCATATCAAACAAATAGTAATTCATCTCCAACTGAATTCTATTTCTAACGATAAAAAAGAATATTTTGTATATATTTTTTCTCTTATCTATTTTTATATTTATTTTCTAACACAAAAGAATGGATTTGTGAATAGTGCAATGTAAATATTAGCATCATAATTTTCACAGTTGAGATAAAATACAAAAATATTTTTCCATTTACTGCTCAGGTGGACGCTCGCGGGAGCTACAAACAGACGAATGATGTTTGATTGGAGATTCCCTTATATTTTTTATCAAATACGCATAGATGCCTTTATATTTTTTCTCAAATATGCTATATGCATAACTTGCTTGTTGTTGAGCGTGATCATTGTCTTTCTGGTGGTTAGGGCCAATGATCTTTCCTCTCCACAACCCTCTATTTGAGTTCCAATTGTGATAAAGCCTTGGATTGTGCATAGTTTCTAAGAGAAATTAATGTCTAAATTTGTCAAAGTTTTTGTGATCATTAAAAATATACGATTTATGAGTACTTCAGGGAATTGGTTCTTTCTTCAAATGACTAATATTTTGCTTAAAATGGCGGAATGTTATCAACATCTCCTGATGACCCTAAAATTTATCGATATGAATAACGTTTATTATTGTAACTCATTATAGAATTTTAATTGCGAGTCATCTTTGACGTTGGATTGCTCTCAAGGAGAACGATAATCTTCGCTAACCTTAATTTTGGTTTAAATTTTTAGAATTATTCAAAAGAAATCCAATTATTATATTTTAGATCCATCAAGTCAATTGGATTTATGGTGCCTAAATCTTCAAAATGTTATACTCTATCTTTTTATTAATAAGAGAAGACATCATTTTGTTGAGAGGCACACTCTTATCATACAAGATTTTATAAGAGAAGAATTTTTAGCTCCAATATCCCATAATTTTTCCCTCTGAGGATTATGCAAGAAAAGTTACATTTTCTCTAATTTTTTTCTGTATTTAATTGATTGTTTGTGGATATTTTATTGATTGTATGTGGATACACAGATATTTTTATGCTATGATTTTGCATTTTATTTGTTTATAATTGTGCTATTTAATATTTTTTATATATTTTATATGTATTGTGCAATATGCAATAAAAAAATAAAGAGCAGTACTATAACTCCATAAATTTAATTCATACGCATTACTTTTAATATTAAAAGTATAAAAATTATAATCATATTCAATAAGTTATTGTGTCCTATATTTTTAATAATAGATTTGTCATGTATCTATATTATCTTGTAATCGTACCACTTTATCTGTGTCTGTTCAATATAATTCTCACAGTATAAAAAAAATTTAATGATTGCTAAATTTATTTTAATCAAATTTAATTCAAAATATTCTGATTAAAAATTTTCCTAATTTCATAAGTCAAGATTGAAGAAAATTTATTGTAAGAAGTATACAAATTTACATTAACCCCTTTTCAATAAATATATATAAAGTAAATTATAATTCCGACAGCTAAAAGAAGCCTTTATTTTAAGAAGGCAGAATCTTACATAAATCATATGAATATTTTATGGCAAATAAGCATATGATGATATGATAAATTATTATTTATATTTTCAATGAGAAAAATAAATTTATTTGATGTATAGAATAGTCTACTTATAAAATCCAATTTTGTTAGTTGAAGATTTTGGCAATATAGTCCAAATGTTTTGATAATTGGCAAATAAATAAGAGGCTTAGCAACCGCCTGACCGGCAGAGCTTAAACCATCAACCCTGAAGAAATTTGCAGAAAAGACAAAGCTTGTTTACTTGTTCTTGTTGACTTTGTTATTTTGTAGTGTTAGGTATTTTTATTTGTTCCAAATATGATTATTTTTTTAATAAAGTTATACTCCTCAAATATATTATAGTTATCTTTTTATTAATATTTTATGCTTATGATTTTGAATTTTTTTATTGACCCACTTAACCCACTTAAGATTTATTTTTTTTTTATCCAAGGCCTTTTTTAGGATAATTTTCTTAGAGCTTTCTACAGTAACTTTTTAATACAAATTTTTTTTGAAATCAATAAAAAAGCAATGACCAAAAGCTATCTCAAATGAAGTCTAAGTATAAAAATTTGGTATGACTTTTATTGTTTTCTAAAGCAACTTCTTAGTATAAAAATTTCTTGAACTAACTAAAAATTTTTGTACAAGAAACTGCTTTAGAATGTATTACAAAAACTATCCTGAATGAAACCTAAGTCTAGAATTATATAACGATCACTATAACATTCATTTTATGATAAAAAAAAAATAATTAACATGGTACATCATTATTAATATGGTAATAATTTCTTATTGTAATTGTCAACTTCACTTGCCATTAATTTTGTAGAGTTGAGGTGAAGGCATAATGAGTAAAAAAGATAATTTGCAAAATTAAAATTTCAAATATAAGGGGGAAAAAATATTTATTATTTCAAATTTAAATAAAATAATTTTTGTATATTACACAGAACTATGTAGAATTTTATATTATTATTATAGAATGATTGAAAAAACACTCCTCATATTGCTAAAAAATTATTATTGAAGAAACGTTTAAAATAAAAATAAAATATAATTATGTGGTCACTTCAGTCCTTTGATGTTTCTCATGTGGCTTTAGATTTGACCGTTGAAAATTTGATCTGTTAGGTTGGAAACTTCCAATTTGGAGACTGAGTTTGGGAAAATGAGGATTGGTCTTTAAGGGGAAAAGGGAAGGTGAAGGGTATTTTGCAATTTAGGTACTTTGTAAATTATTTTGGCACTTTAGCACTCCCAATTATTGAATTGAAAACGAAGAATTATTGGGTAAGGTCAAAATGCAGAGAGTATGCAAATTTCATAAATAGCACATATAATATGCAATTTTACATAAAGAAAGTACAAATTTTCAGTTAAATAGATTATAAATTTGAGGGACAAATTTATGTTAGTTGATTTTCTAAGTGACCACCTACTCTCTACTCATAGAGTTTGAAGGCCAAAATTTTTGGTTTAAAGTTTGGTCAAAAGTAAATATTAATTTATCTTCAAAGTTATGTTATACTTAAAACAGTTGAAAATAAGAGAAGGGTAAAAGTGTGATTTAATAATTGTTAAAGGTCTTTTCAGCAAAAACAAAACATCTTGTCTATGATATTGCATGAAGATGATGAATAGCTCAATAATTTGAAATATTATTATGTTAAGTGTATGATTGTAAAATTTAATTCCTAACTAATTTTCTTTTTATTTTCTTGTTTGCATAGATGATAAATCAACATGTTTTTTGAATGAAAGACATTCTTTCTTTTTTTTTTTTTTTTTTTGCTCATTAGCGTAAATAGTAAGAAATTCAATGTATGGGAGTTCTTACTTCAAGCTAAATAGATACTTTGAGTGGATTATATTGAGAAGAGAGTGTGAGGATGGGAGAAAGAATAGATACCAATTCGAGCCCATCTCTAAAATAAAAGATGAAAATGACTCTTCAAATAAATATTTTACGCACATAAGATAATGATGAATAAATAATATATAATGATGTAGAAAAAAAAAGACCAATCTTCGTTGCAACCAACTTGATCAAAGAAATAGGTTAACCTCTTTATCTCTCCTTCGTTGTAACCAATCTCATCTCTTCTACGAGTGTTAAGGTAGGCAAAAATTGAGAAGCTTATTGTGGAGTCCTCTACTCTAATGTTTCTAATTAATAACTAGTTGACATGTATATATATATATATATATATTTACTTTAAACTTTCTTAATTCTTATATGGCATCAAGAGAGGGTATAGCTATACAATATTTTGTCCATTAGAAAGATCTATGATATCCTTCTTGAATATATATATATATATATATATATATATATATATATATATATATATATATATATATATATGTCAAGATATCCTTATATATATTATATCATGATTGTTTTGAAACCCATTGATTTGCTTTGAAATTACTGCAACACAAGCTCTTTATCTATATCACTAATCTTAAAGTACAGTTACTGAATTTCAAATATATTTTAATATAAATTTTTGCCACCCATCATTTATGCTTAACAACATTGCTTTTTTCAGCTGAAGAGGTCAAAGGTTAAATTACAGATATTGCTAGATTGAGTTGGGAGTTCTATTATTTTTGAGGTTGTGATCTTATTTCTTAACTGGATTTAGTTTTTAAGATTTTTCATTCTCTTGTGGGTCCATAATTTGGTCTTACTCTTATATAAAACTACTTTTTTATGTATTTTTAATATTTTAATGGAGGTAAACTTGTTGCCAAAACTAATTTGCAAAGAAAACAACCAGCCAAATATAATGAATTCATATATCTTTATTCCTAAAATAAATATTCTACATACTTGTTCTTCTCAACTATACAATCTGTTTCATAAATGTATTCAACTGTCAGCAACAATTCATTCACAATGATTCTTTATTAAGAATATCATTAGTTGAAAATCTCAAGATCTTTACACAGATAAAGTGATGAAATAATATAAATATATAAACAATAATATCAGGTAAATTTGCCATTAAGCAAGAACAGGTACTGAGGGACTTGCTAGAATGCATCTCTTGAAGCCTTTAATTAGTCCCAAGAGAGAATTCCTGATATTGAGTTCTTGATTCACCAACATAGGAAGCCCTTCTTTAAGACATGTATCATACTTCTCCAAAACTGAAACAATATAACTGAAATCTGGTCTCTTAGCTGGATTTGCTGACCAACAATTCTTAATTAGATTGTTGAGAACAGGAGAGCATGAGGTTGATAATGGAGGTCTCAGATTCTGGAAAAAAAATATATATATAAATGTTTAGTTCTAGCAGCATCACAAATATTAACTTATTGATCTGATAGATTAAATTCTTATTTTGGAATAAATTGATATTGTAAATGTTTAGATTACTGTTACTGCAAACAATAAACGAAACAAAAAAATGGTTATGTTTACATTGAGCTGGAAAAGATATGGGGGATTTCAATGTTGTAGAGATGAAAAACATTATTTAAGGTGCCAATAAGAATATCTCATAAGGCAGGAAGTGACAAAATGTTAACTTCTTTTACATAAGTTGTTAATTATAAAGATAAAATGGTAAATGTAATGCAAATGAGAAATTTTTTGTACGATTCATAGGAGTCTTTTTTAGAATAAAATGATAGAGATATATAAAAGAAACTAATATAAATTATGCACTGTAGGGAAATGGCATTTCTAAATAGTGTTTTATGAAATAGAAAATTTTAATAATATATATTCAATCTTCATGCTAAATACTGATATAATAAAAAGAAAGTTTAAAATTTTATGTAAAAGAAGTAAGAAAAAATTATGAAGACACTCAACTCATTGCATAATTTTAAAAAAAGTGCAAAAATCCTACAAAGCAAAAACAAAAAAAATAATATAGTAGTAGAAGATGAATAATAGAAATGTGTGATTCTCCATACATTGTAGTGAGGAAGAGGAAGACGAGGGTATGAGGAATCAAAATTTAGATCTCAAAACTTATATGGAAAGGGCCAAGGGAAGTTAGGTAAGCAAAAGAATAGCTTAATTTCAACTTCCAATTGAAAAATAATATTAAACTAAAATTCACTTCACACACTTTAGTATATAATGCACAAATTTGTGTAATGAGAAACAAATAAAATAAAATAAAGGTGGTGAAAAGCATTTATGTTGCTTGCATTTTGCATAGAGGCATAAGGCCTAATAGCAGTAGCTCAATAAGCTTAGCTATGTGGACAATGGTTTAATTAATAGTGCTTAACTGAACTCAATAAGCTTGGCTATATAGTTGGAGCTTAATAATGCAAAAGTTATTGGGAGTGTTCTTTTTATAGTATTTGAATCAAGCTGACTTTTTTATATCCTAAATTCAAGTAATAAATAAATAAATTGAAGAAATAAATCGCAAAGTACCTTCTCAGCAGCAGCATAAGCAACTTGCACTGGAGTCATCCCTTGGAATGGAACAAGAGCTGTTGTAAGCTCCCACAATACCATTCCAAAACTATAAACATCAACCTTTCTAGTATAGGGCTTCTCCTTGATCATCTCCGGTGCCATCCAACGGTATGTTCCCATATTACCTTTGGAATCTCTCAGCTGAGTCTCAAGACAAGAAGTACCAAAGTCTGCAACTTTGACCCTCATTTCATCGTTAAGTAGCAAATTATGAGACTTTAGGTCCCTATGGATCACACCTTGTGAATGAAGGTATTCCATTCCACGAGAAATGTCAAGGGCTAATCGCAAAATAGTTTCAGTTGATAGAGAGTATGGTTCTTTCTTGTGAAGATACATTCTTAGAGTACCTTGAGACATATATTCTGTAATGATGCAGTACATTGGAGGCTTCCTAGACGCTGCAATGAACTGAAAAATGGAACCAGCAGATCTTCAATGATTAAGACAATGTGGTATTATGTTTTTTGTAATGCTGGAGATAAATATGTTTTACAACAATTTTTTTACGGTAAATCAAAATAAATGGAAGCATTAGGTTTGTTCATAATTTATAAAAACTGAGGCATGCGTGCACTCCATCAAATAATAAAGAAGAAAGCTTCATAAACAATTTTTTTTATTAGAACGGCATATGTTTTTTGTATATCCCAAAGAGAGTAAGCCAAAGAATAGCTTAATTCCTTTTTAGCATCCAAGAAGAAAGGGCACCTTTAGAGTAGGTGTAGACTCCAAAAGAGAAAAAATTAAGAAGAGAAAAGAAATTATTCATTCCATAACATTTTCTTACAATAGGAGGCTATTTATATTACTTGAGTAGGCAAAGTTTCTAAAATAGACCCGGTCTACGTAGAACAAACTAAAAATATAATAAATAGAATTGGTCTACCTCAAGTTAAAATAGAATAAAAATAAACTAGTGCTTATTACATATTTTTAAACCAATTGTTTAAACTTTATGTTGTCAATGTTAGCTGTCTTAGTGTTCTTCTTCATAGTTGGTAGGCTTTCATGGATGTTGGTTGATCTGTCATGTTTGTAACTCATACTTAACAGTTTGTCTGCAAAATTTTAGAATTAAATAGAATATGTTGATGTCTAAAAGATGATCTGTATATTATACTTGTTAGGATCTTAGGAAACCCTACCTGATCAAGTTCAAGATTTTACACAATGCATAACTTTCAAAGTGATTTAGGAGTACTTAAGTGGTGCTTAATTTATACAAAAAAAAATGGGAGACAGTATGATGCAAAAACACTAGTCCATGGTTCTTCAAAATGATTTTGTTTTCATCAATGACTCAACTCACCCACCACAATCAAAAACAGTGAATTTATCTCTGACCCGTAATCTCCTTTTAGAAAGCTACCATGCCTTGTCCAAAAGGAATTTCAAGGGTGGTGTGGGCTTCAAAAGAGCCTTATGTGATGAGGAAGGCACAATATGATGGATCATACCATCCTGAGGATAGAAATTGTCATGTACATTCTCTTCCAACATAGAAATCAATGAAAGATGGATTGAGTCACCAACATATTTGGCTTTGGAGCATATAAAAGAGAGCTAACCATACTACTTGGAAAGTAGAGAATGATTCTCAGTACTAACTCGAAAGATAAAAATATGTGTATCTAGAATCAGATATTTCTCCCACCCATTGCATGATATCAAGTAGGTTTTATTTTGATTTTGGGGATCTAGTTTCTCATGAGCGCAAATACCTACAGTTAATTCCATCCATGTTTACACAGTAAACTTGCACCATTAATTATATACCAACACTTAAATCACAAGACAAGCACTGTGACGACTTTAGTTGCATTGTCGTCACAATAAAGACCTCTCGAAAGTCTTCCACTATAAGCATCTCCTAGAGACCAGCACTACAACCGCCACATTTTACATCTACAACTATCTTGTGTAGGCATGACTAATCATATTGACGATGATTTGTTTTTCTACATCCCGTGACTTTTCATCTTTTTTAGTTTTTTAATGTACAAATTTTGTGTCTTTATATATTTTGCATGTAAATCAAAAGAGATTAAGATATCTGAAATTAGTCCTCACTCAATTAACATCAATGACAATCCTGATTGGCAAATGGCAAATTTGTCATCTATGATAAATCAGAATAATTTTTGTGATAGAACTTGATATCTTTGTTGCAACTTCAAAAATCACCCTATTTTGTCCCATTCACATAGATTGAACGATATTAATTGTTAATGAATATTTGTTTGAAAATGAACTACAAGAACTTCAATGAAGGCTCCATCTCTCATTGTAGATTTTCCTTGGATCAATAATACATTAATTACATTTAACAACATCAAATCCCAAACTAAGTGGATATATTAAATGCATGGCACTGCTTTTTCACAATCAATTTCTTATTCTTGAGTCCATCTGGCTTTACAAAGATGAAGTACTCAATAAGCCTATCTGAAATTTGAATATGCAAGGTTAAGCATAACAATGATATATTGAAATGGCAAAGAATAAATCATTAGGCAAAGTTTGTTGCAAAATCTATCAAGTGCTAAAACTCACTCACTATTTTGAATTATAAGTTCAAGCTCAAAAGCTTCGGGATATGACGAAACCTAATTCAAATACAATGAGCAAAAAAGAATGAAATTTAAAAAGAATATCAACACAAAAATACAGAGTTTTATACTGATACATCCAATTGATGATTACATCATGTTATCATTGTTGTAGATTCATTGGGAATTAATTGTAAAAAATTATAATTCTAATTCCTCTTATACAAGCATAAGAGAACGCTCCCCAATTTATAAGGAAAAAATTAGATCAGCTTCAAGAGATAAGAAAATTCACAAGGCTCCCTTAATAAAATAACTGGCACAATTACATAAGGCCCGCAACTAAATATGCATCGAGTAAAAATTAGGTGCCAGAACTTATGAATAAGCTGAATCATAGAAATCACATTGACTCCTAAAAAGCACAAAAACGCAAAATCAATTAATCTATTTCTAAAAAGAATGCTTAAGCGAACATACCTGCACTATATTTGGATGATATAGGCGAGAAAGGAAAGAAACCTCAGACTTGAACTGCTTCTCCAGACTCTCACGTTTCTCAGCATCCTGATCAAGAATCTTCACCATCTTCACAGCCACTGCCCTCTGCTTATAAATTCCTCTATAAATCCTACTATGTGAGCCAGAAGCAAACTTGTTCCCTATAAAAAGTTGAGAAAGATCTGCCATCCATTCCTCTCTCTCTCCCCCGTCATTTGCTTCTGAGCTCTCGGCATTTCCTGCATCCAGTAGCATCGACCATGACTCCAAACTATCCCACCTCTTCCTCTCCATTATCTCCATTTCTAAAGCTGGAGATCTCGGCTTTGGAAATGTAGAAGATGAAGGAGAAGAAGATGAGGGAAGTGAAACAGGATCTAGCGGTGGCGGCAGTGTTATACTGCCGCCAGCCTTGCCTTTTTTCCCCAGCCATAAAGCCCCCAAGCAAGAACTCATTTTTGTCATGGAGTTGGGAAGTTATATAGGACTAGCTGAAGGAGAAGGCAAGGCCAAGGCAGGTGAAGGCTTCCAGTTGAATTCTTCTCGAAGAGTTACAAATTGTAGCAGAATCATCAGTCAACATGACTTCTACCCAAAGAAGTAGAATACAGAGTATGAGGGTTTCAAGTTTTGAATACATAAGAGGAAGTTGGAAGATTGAGGAAATAGTTGTTCAGATGAAAGGAGAAGACAGAGATTTGTTGGATTGAGAGAAAATTTTAGTGGTGAGAAGTACTCCTCCTTCATGATGGAAGAAGGAAGAGTGAATGAAGATTTTATCCGTTCATTAAAAAAGGGATGATAGGCTAATTAAAGAAAAGGTTAGAGAGAGAGAGAGAGAGGGGGGGAGAGAGAGTTCTGAGCACTTGCTTGATTCTTTAATGGTGAAGAGAGAGAGAAAGAGAGAAGGGAAACTAGAGAGGGATGAAATTTAAAAGACTTCAAGGATGTCTCGTGAGGAGGTAGTTTAAAAAAAAGCTACTTTGTTTTCCTTAGAATACTTTGTTGCTGTTCACAGGGAATGCCGTTGCCAGCACTCAGCATTCAGGTTCTCTTTTCTTGGAAAAATTACTAATTTTTTTTATGAGAATGATTTTCAAAAAATTAAAATTAGAGGAATTTATATACAGAATTTTAATTATTTATATATTCAATATCAAAAAATTTATATTTACTTTTAGCATTATATTATCTCAATTATATATATATATATACTTTATTTAAAAAATTAAAATAAAAGTTAGGTGATAGATATGTAATCCCGTTTAAATTTATATTGAGATTAATATAATATAAAACTTAATTATTTTTATATATTATATCCATATAAAAGCAAATTTAATAATTTTGAGATTATTTTTTGAAATTGATTGATGATAAATTGCTAAACATCTCTTTTAAATTTATAATTTAGGAGAAACAAATTCCTCCTCAAATTATTAAGGTCATGAAAGCTTTGTAGATTTTGAGATCTCCCCATTAAGACAAAAATTTTAAAATATGTTTGGGTAATTTTATTTACTTTTTTTTTACTGTTTTTAAAAATTTTCTACACTAAAAAACTTCTTTTATAATAATTTTCCAAAAAATTATTTTTACTATAATAATTTAACAATCACTTTTAACAAAAAACTATAGTTGTTCCAAATAAACTTTTTTTATGGTTCTAATATATTCTCTCTTTTTTTTCTATTTTAAACCGCCTCCTAATTTTATGATCAACTGTACAAGCTGTGAGATGCAGCGCGAACTTAATGAAGGTTATTAGAGAGAAAGGATTGCAACCATTATTGTCGTCTGTGTAATAATATTAGGTCAAAATTTTAGAATAAAGTTTTGTTTCATCTACA
The DNA here is from genome assembly GCA_019925795.1 of Dendrobium chrysotoxum. NCBI lineage: Eukaryota > Viridiplantae > Streptophyta > Magnoliopsida > Asparagales > Orchidaceae > Dendrobium > Dendrobium chrysotoxum. The sequence continues at coordinate 51,656,023 of CM034308.1, forward strand.
AATTATAACATAAGTTTAGCACATATCTGATCGGCATCGTGTCTTCCCGCCCATCGCTGGCACTGCCACTACAGAAAAACAGTCCATTACCGTCGGAATTTCTGGTGGATAATATACGCCGGAAACAGCGGCGAAAATACCGGCGGAATTTCCGACGGAAATACCGGCGGATAATACGTCGGAATTCAGCAACAAAAATGCTGTCGTTTTTTATAAAGCTTTGCCGGAATTACGCCGAAAAATCTTCCAGAAATATTTCCAGCGGATTAATTCCACGGGTTATTTTTCTCCGACGCGTGAATTACCGTCGGAGGGGTTTTCGTCGAAAATCCGCCATAAATCTTTAATTTCTGGCGGATTTTCATTGTTACCGACGGATTTTGTCCGCCGGTAACAATTAATTTTCCTGTAGTGTGCCTCGCCTCGCTGTCCCGCGTCCAACGCTATAACGCCTCCTTCACCGACTTGTCGTCGCCGACGCTGCCTCGCCTAACCAGAGCGATTGCGGCTATCGTTTCCAACCCGATAACCAGACGAGTCGGGTTCGGGTTTGTATTTTCGACCCATTTACAAAATCTGGTCGAGTTCAAATTAACCCATTTGAACCCGGGTCAATTCTGAGTTCGACCTGAATCTGACCCAGAATCCGAAATTAACAGCAAAATATTTTTCTATTGCCTCATTATTTTGTGAAAACTTCGTGCAGATCAAAAATTTATGTGTAAAGCATTCTATGGTCTAGACTAAATACCATTAAATTTTATTCAAAATATGATGATTTTTTACCATTGGACTATTCCCATGGTCATTTTTTTTAATAATAATAATAAATTTAAATTTTTTATGAAAATCTAACTATTAAAATGAGATCCAATGATAAAAAAACAATGGTTATAAAAAAAACCATATATTCTATACCAAACCTAGTAATGTGCACGTGGGGAGAGACTAATGTCTCAGACAAAAAAATATATGGAATATTTAGCCTAATTAAGATAAATTTACACACATATCACACATAAGATTCGAACCCAAAGCCTCTTGATTGATAGTCAAAACTTCTAATCAACAGACCAAGATGAGATAGGTCTCAGACAAACATGACCAGACATACCTAGGAAAAATAAAAGGCTAAGCTTGAAACTTTAGTCAGATTAAGCTCGTTAAGAGTGAAAAGTAATGGATTTTTGCTGCCATAATTATCTCTAAACTATAAAGATGAGACTGCTTTACGCTTCTTTTTTTTATAACTAGGCTTAATTAATCTTAAAACGTTGTGATTAACAGGTGCAAAAATTCAAAATTATAGCTTGATTACAATATAATAACAAAAAAGAAGAGGAAAGAAATTGTTTGTTGATAAAATTCCGGAGTTCTTCTTTCATTTCTGGCTGAATTTTCCAGCAAGAGCTTGCAAAGAAACCGAAAGCAGAAAGAGCAATCAAACATAGCAATAATAAGTCCCAAATGAAAGAACAAGGAGAGATTTATCCAATAAAAGGCATCCTGGCTTTTGACCAGTTCTCTCTATTAATCATCATTTAAGAAAATAAATGAAATCAGAGGGGATTTTATTTAATCAATCACATCAAATCATCATCATTATAGGACCATTGAGGGACAGAATTAATACATGAATTATGTTGCATATCTTTAATCAGTTAGAAAACTATAGCCTGACCCATTAAATACTTGTTAATACCTCCTCTCTCTACATTTCAAAAGAAACTGCATGACTATCTTGTGAATGCTAAATTTTCCTAATTGATACCGGGCCCGAAGTGTAGGGGAAAATTGAGGATGAACAGTCGATGGGTGAAATTCCTGAGATCCTGGGAAGTGGCAGACTACAGCTCCTGCAGCCTAGAAGGCAATGATCAGCAGATCTAAGACTTGGGAAAGGGCGGACAGCAGTTCTGAGGTCTGGAAAGTGGTGGACAGCAGGGCCTATACACTTCTTGGTGAAGAGGAGAGGAAGGAGAGAGGAGCGGCAGCCTACCTGGCTGTCGGAGGGGAAAAGAACTGCCACCTGGCTTGGCCACGATACAGAGAAAAAAACAAGAGGAAGAATTCCAACATTCTTGAATTATCAAAAACTCAAGGGAGAGGAAGCTTCTTATTTCTAAGGACCGAGCAGGATCAGCCCCGCACCATTCTCCTTGGCTAGGAGAGGCATCGACATAATTTGCAGATGGAAAATCTTCATACTAAGGGGTCAACTAAGCTATATTGAAGGTTGTAGATATTTGATAATCACCTGGTAAATTCAATCGGTAGGCATTATTATTGATGCATTTGACAACACAAAAAGGCCCATCAGCCTTGGCCTTGAGTTTGCCATGAGCACCCAAGAGAAATTTTTCCTTGCGTAGCTTAATCCATACCAAGTCCACCTTCCTTGAAAGTATGATATTTCCTCGACTTATTGGCTTGTGCTTGGTACCTTGGATTCAGTTTCTTGATTTGATCTTGTACTAGTTTTTGGAGCTTCTGAATTTCTTGCATGTGGAGTTCAGCTTCAGGGTGACACTCCAACGAGTGGAATCAAATCTGTAGGGAAGTTAGGATTTCTACCACAAACCACTTCGAAAGGGCTGCGTCCCATGGTCAAGTTGTGGGATCGATTATAAGCAAATTCTATTTGGGATAAGATCAAGTCCCATTGACGAATTTTTTTGACAATGAAGCACCTTACGAGGTTGCCTAAGCTCTAATTGACAGATTCTATTTGCCCATCTATTTGTGGATGACAATAGAACTAAACAGTAATTAATGTCAAGCTTACCCCAAAAGATCCTAAAAAAAGTGGCTAAGAAATTTGAAATCTATATCGGATGTGATTGCTCTTGGGATGCCATGCAATCTAGCTTCTTGAAAATAAAGATTGGCCACATTTGTAGCATATAGCGTCTTTTCGACAAGGTATAAAGTGGGTCATATTTGATGTGGGCTCCGAAAATTCTGCCCCGGCCTCCCTGCTGCTTTTCGGGGGAGTTTTAACGGATTAAGTTCCAGGGTAAATTTTAGGAAGGCAGATGGGTTTGTAGATAAGACACTACCCAGAGTTTTCGCCCTCATTTTGCGAGGACTTTATGATATGAGTTCTAATTTCCTATAGGCGCAAGACCTATAGTTAATTACCCCTCCTGATAACGAGAGCGAACTTTCGATTAAGGCTAGTCGTCAAACAGATACGTAAAAATACATGTCATCTGGCATATAGTAGCAGCATGGGCTTGGGCATGTGAAAGTTTGAAGATTTGATATTTAAAATTAAAAATTTTACCATCTTGCACTTAAAACGGATGGTGGGGGAATGGATGATAGACCCAATCAAGATCCCATGGTTTCGTCGTCCCAAGCCATCATGGTCCCTGGTCTACTTAGTCAGAGGAGGTAGTCGAGCCAACCTGACAGAAGGATCCTTGTCGGCAGCCATGGGTTGCATCGTCCAAGGGTACCTTATAGATCTGGGGGGATTATTTTCCTAAGGAGACAATTTTGAATCCACCTTAGCTAACAGAGGGCTTTGTGCCCTATCGATTATATCCTATTGATTCATATCTCAACGATTTGATGCATTTGGGGAGCATATGGGCTCTGGCCATGACCGTAATTTAGTGGTACCATTTGGCGGCAAACCACCCAGTTAAGAGGGCCCCAGTCATAACCGTTTACCTACGGCGCAATTTGGCGGCAAAACTGTCGGTTAGAGGACACGTGACATGTCCTTACTGGCAATAGATGGTTTGAGAATGAATCCTAGTGATATTCTCGACCAGACATTAGTACTTTGTGAGCTGAAGTATTTTCAATTTGCCCACTTCTACAAACTATTGCGGGGATTTTCCTTTAAGTGTCAAATAGAATTTCCATTTAAATATTTGGATTTTGGTATTTTGACATTTTTGAAATTTTGGATTTTTATGGGTATGGGTAGAATATTTTTTGAGATTTGTGTGGGCCCCTCCGGTTGAGATTTTCTATCAACGCAGCCATCATCGGGATAGTTGGGTTATTTGAAAATACTTGTATGTTGTGAGAATTTAAACTTTGTGGAAGTTTGGAGGTATTTGAAATGTTTGGAGTTAACCCCTCCCGTTGAGATCTACGTTCAACACGTCCATCATCGGGGTATATGGGGTCATTTATGTTTTTATATATTGTGGGAATTTTAGAGCATTTGAAAAGGTAGGATCCCCTCCGGTTGATATTTACGTTCAACACGACTATCATCGGGATGTCCATTGAGAATTTCATTTGTGAATTGAACTCTGTCGACTCCATTAATTTGTCGACAGAGGATCGGGTTCATTGTCAGTTTTATGCTTATGTTAATGAATTATTCCTTTAATAGACCTTGAAGGCCTAACATGAATGTATAAAATAAATATTCTGGTCGACACCGCGACTGTATATTTATTTGATAGTTCGAGCCATGTCGACTCCTATCTACCCGCATAGAATGATCGAGCTCGAACTTGGGCTTATTGTTTGACCCGCGCAGCATCCCTATATATCATGCGTGTGCCCATAACACGCTCATCGGGCCCATGCGGGTGTGTAATTGTATATGCACTTCTTTGTGTTTATGTTTATACGTTTGTAGTGCATGTGTTGGGGGCATTTTGAAATATTTAATTTTGATCAGCTTTGTGGGCAACTGCCATTTGAATGCAATGTTCTATTTAGAAGCTCATGCACGCCTTCTATCCGCTTGTATACATGTTGCAGATCCGGTGGCGTAGCGTCATACTACGGTCATTTTCCCGTTTCAAACAGGTAGACTTTCGTGTACTACTTGTTATTTTCTACAGGTGGATTGTAGTGCACTAATGAATCTCCTGTTATTGTTCGTAGAAGCTTGCTCTTGCTACAATTCTTTCTTTTATACTTGCAGACAACATGTTGGATATGAAACAAGTCTCTTGCGGCGACCCATAAGCATTTGCATTTGTCGCCCATCGGTCGTCTTTTACTTGTGAGGGATCTCTACATTTGGTTGTCATTGTATAACTGTTGACCATAAGAGTTGTAATAGCTCATAAATGCCTTGTGCGTGTACTGCAAACACACTGCCTTTATTTACAATTTTTAAGTGCCTTGTATGCATTGCATGTATATTATCCTTATTTGTGGTTGCATGTATATCTACATCCATAGAATGTCAATCATCCTTGCAATCTTTCTGTTGTTGTTGTTTCCAAGGACTATTATGTCTTCTTGCAAGACTGCTATAGAAACTACACATCAGCTGTCATTAGTTGCATGCAAGTCGGTATATTCATCTACAAATGTCTATTAGCTACTGATTGGGCTGCATTCACCATCAACTTTTTCATACTTGCCAACTGGTGAGCTGTTGTATTTGTTGTGCATGTTGACTTTCAGTATTTTGTAAAGAACCGTGGCTTCCACTTGCTAATTAATAGCCGCCATTTGAGGGGACATTGTAGCATTCACCATATGTCCCTCGAATTCATTCATAGTTTGGCGATCGTATCGCATTTGTTTGTATATATTTCACTATCGTTCACAAACACCCACAAGTCTCATGTAGTCACTTGAGGATGGACTGTTGTTTGTGTTTACAAGCTGTCGTATCCACTTGTATGCATTTCACTGTCGTTCATGGACACTCACAAGTCTCCTATAGTTGCTTGTGAAAGGATCACTCTGTGTATTTGCAAGATAACTGACACCGCTTGTAGGGAGGATATTTATGTTCATTGTATACTAGTCTCCCTCACTTGCAAGGTATCAATACAATTGCTTTTATGTTGACTTATGTTGACTGTGAGAGGGCCACACTTCAATTTAAATTTGATATTTTCAATGAATTAATGCACTCATCAAAAATTTCCTCTATGTGGCGTTTGCAAACTAATGTAGAAGATAGGTCCTCACATTTGTTGTATGTCCCTTATATTTACACGTCATCTTTCCATCACGATCTCCTTGCATATGTTTATAGGATGGTGGTTAATGTTATTACAAGTCCTTGATTTTCACCTTCAGGATGAACGCTTGTATTATAGGTTCTTTTTCCTTACTCATAGATTGATTGACTTGAGCACTATGAGTTTCACATTATTCATTTGTTGGAAAATTTGTACAATCATCTGCACTTATACTATTACATTTCCTTTGATTTTCATTGATCAATGCTTGCAAGCAAGTTGTATCACAAGTTCATTTGTGTGCTGATGTAGATTGTCAGATAAGTTGCATTTGTTGTCAACTTCTCTATATATACGTTGACTAGTGTCGTTCACAGGGAATTATCGAATTCATCTGCAAATGAACTAACATTAATTACAAGAATGTCGCAATATTCATTGCATGCTACTTGTTATCATCCATAAACGGGCTATTGTATGTTCACTTGCGAATCAACCGATACTGATAGCAAAGAGGCCATCTCCTTTGCCATCTGCTCATCTTGCATGTAGACATCATGCATCTCTTGCATGCTACTCGTCATTGCTCGCAGGAGTTATGTCGAACGTCACAAATCCTTTATTGCCTTTGAAGGTAGCTTTGTGTCTTGTATAGTAAATTTGTATATTGATGTTTGCATCTTGGCCGACATGATAACTCTTTGATGTTTCATTGGAAATCCTGAGTTACTAAGTGTAGGCATATCGCTACATTTTCATTTGGTCCTTGTAGATGAACCATCAGTCGATAATTGTATTCATTGCATGCTCCTTATAGTCACTTGTAGGCGGACCGTTGTATACATTGCAAGCTCTATATTCATTCATTTTACATTTGAATCTTGTCATTTTGCAATTTAAACTTTTGGCGTAGTCTGTGGGAGCAATTCCTGGTTGGGGGGCAACCGTTGCTGCAACCTCGAAAGGTTGTTCACGTTAACGACCTAGGCATGATTGAAGCAAGACAGTATCTTTGCCATGATTTAATATCAGGTCCAAAGGAAGTCCTTCAGAATTGAAGGCAACCTTATGCATTGTTCTATCACCTCTCAAGCATCAGCCACTACTGTATCAATTTTGCGGAAAGCGGATTTAAACTGGGGGGTAACTTTGGTCAGGGGCGAAACTGGCCTTAATTTTTAGGGGGGGCAAACTATATATATATATATTAAAGATAAAAATCAAAATAAATTCTTATATTATATTATAATTGTTAAATAAAAAAAATTACAAGATTTGTATTCTATTTTGCAAAGCTTGCAATTTTCTAGATGCATCGGACAGAATATAGGTGACATTCAATAATTTTTCATTAGTAGAAATAGTGTCCTTAAAATCTCTTTTAATGATCTAGTTAGAATACCATTTAGATCTAACAGCATAACTTCATTCCAGATAAATCATTTTTAATTGTATTCATATTAAACATAAAAAAGCAGTCAAAATAAAATCCATTTGAGAAGATTTTAGTTTGAAAATAATAGACATAAAGAAAGTTTTGATGGAGACGTTAATAATATCAAGACCTCCAGACTTCCATCCACTAAAATATCACTAGCCTATCATGTAGCATAAAGAGAATTTTATTTTTTTAAGGGGGGGCAATTGCCCCCCTGTGGACTACGTGGTTCCGCCCCTGACTTTGGCTGCAACATCAAATGCAGTTGTGGCCAAAAAAATTTCCTCTAATATTTTCGACGTCCAAGACAATGTCACTGGCAACCATTTTTTCATAAAGCTCCCAACAAATGTAAGGATGCTTTAAATAAATTTTAAGCTCTATATAGTCCCTAGCTGGACTTCAACTTTTTGGGCAAGGTCTTAATCTCAACTTCAAAAAGGCAGTAATAGTCTAAAGACAGACTAATCTCACTTTTGATTAGAGATACACGCGGCGTTTGCCCCCTCCCAATCAAGGTATAATCAGTCCCAGAGGAATTTGATTCAACCTCTTCCATGCAAGTTAACGTCATCGAGCAACACTCTGACAAATAATCTTGGATAGGTGAAACACCCTTGGTAGATTCTCTCAGCCACATCCACACATGTTAACATCATCGAGCAATGCTCTGAAAAACAACCTTATATAGGTCAAAATATCCCTTGTGGATTTTCTCAACATTTTTAATGCAAGTTAACGACATTGAGCAATGCTCTAACAAATAACCCTAAGAAAGCATGCCCATGAGGTAGCCTTAAAGTGAAGCCACTAGAAAGATCCCATGAGGGCAAGTGGTTGACAGAGTCACCTCACAACCCAGGAAGGTCTACCCATGAGGTAGTCTCGAAGGGAAGCTAGCAATTGACAAGGTCTTCATTAGAAAGACTCCATTAGAACAAGTGGTTGACAGCGTCACCACTCATTTAAAGATCTTAAAATGTTAAAAGTCTCAGAAGGCACAGGTATATCAGCCTAAAAAGACATAGGTATACAAAAAATCTTAGAAAGTTAAAAAGCATCAAAATGAATTGAAGTGTTCTCATCAACGTTATCTTGAATATTATGATGAATCCCCGTGGAGGAGCATATGCCCGATCAAAACTTTTGGAGCAATGATCAACACATCATTCGGTAAATAAATTATTGATCTCAATACTAGTGTCAGAGTTGAGTCGATCGTGTAAGGTGAATTTCGAAAGCAAAAGAGCACGACAACCCACGTAACTCACCCGACGCATGTCGATCGAAAACCAAAATCGTTGAAATGACCTCCGTTCGCGAAACGAACAGTGCAATTCGATTACGTTCGCCCCGGCCTCTCCGCACCAGCCTCTTTTCTTTTTCGTGTATGTGACGGCAGAGAATTTTAACAAATTTAGGTTCTAGGTGAATTTTTAGAAAGCATATTGGGTTTTAGATAAGACACTACCCAGAGATTTCGCCCTCATTTTGTGAGGGCTTTTTGATCTGAGTTCTGGTTTCCTATAGGCGCAAGCCCCGATAGTTAATTACCCCTCCCGATAATGAGAGAGAACTTTCGATTATGGCTAGTCGTTAAAGATGTTACATAGGTTGTAAATCCAGCATATAATAGCAACTGTTTTAGGGTTTGAATTTAATTTTATGATTTGGAATTTATCACCATGAACTTAAAACTGGTGGGGGGGGGAATAAAGACGAGCCCGATCAAGATCCCATGGTTCCTTCGTCCCGGGCTATCATGATCCCTGGTCTGCTTAGTCAGAGGAGGTAGTCGACCCAACCTAACAGAAGGCACCTTATCGGCAGCCATGAATTTCTTCGTCCAAGAATACCTTGTAGACTTGGGTTGGTTTTTGTCTAAGGGGATAGATCTGAATCCACCTTAGCTGACAGAGGGCTTTTTGCCTATCAAATGTACCTATGATTCATTACTCAAAGATTTGAAGCCATTAGAGAACATACGGGCTTTGGCCGTGATAATAATATAATAGTGCCATTTTGCGGCAAAACCATCCGATCAAAGGGTACATTCCACCTCACTGCTGGCAAGAGACTATTTGAGGATGAACCTTAGTGATACACTCGACACGACATTCGCTCTTTGTGAGCTAAGCTTAATTTCAAATTTATCACCCACGACAAACGGTTACGGGAGGTGGATGAGTTTTAATTTTAAGTTTTTAAATGATATATTTCATTTCAATAATTCAGTCTTTTATTTGATTTTGAGATTTAACCCCTCTGGTTGAGATTTTCTGTCAACACGGACATCATCGGGGTGACGTTAAAGTCACTTTTATTTTTGTAGGAATTTGGAAGGCATTTTATGATTCAAGTCAGGTCGACTCTAGTTCTTTTGAAGAGGAGGATGAAACTTGAATATTTGACCCACGCAGCATTGTTGGACCGTTGGATTTAGAAATCATATGTGACGACTAGAGCACATGCGGGTGTTATTTTCAACATTTAGATTGGAGTTATTATGAATATATAGCATTCTGTTCGTTTGTACAAATGTTGCGGATCCGATGGCTTCATTTAGCAATACATTGAGTCTCATTTCATCTTCTACAAACTGTTATATTTTTCAATATTCAGCCTATAAGAGTGTACTTCTGCCTTCCAACACACTGAATGACGCATCAAGAGACTCCCGCAAGTGGTCTACAGGTTTTCTTCATAAATTCTTTGCCACTGCTTTTCGGTGTGTCGTAGAGCTGTGTTGCATGTCGCTTAGTTCTCTTTGTAAATGAGCTGTCATGCACTGATGAATTTCCTGCAGTGGTTCGTAGATGCCTACATTTATCATGGGCTTGTTGCTCTTATTTGCAGGTAGTGTGTCGCACTCACTACATTCTTCTCATTTATCCTTGTAGAAGATTCGTGTAGACTATCATATTTACTGCAAAGGTCCTATGCACACTTGCAGGTGACATATATTCTTAGCAGATTAATTGATATTGCCTGCATGTAAACTTAGTGTATTCACTTGCATATTAGTATTAACTGTCAAATGGGCTGCATTCACCATTAACTTCTTTATGTGTGTTGGCTGGCGAGTCATTGTGTTCATTACACATTGATTTTGTATTCGTATGAGACTATCAAACATAGGTTAGGAGACTATCGAACATATGTTAAGGGCGTCTTGTGGCCCATAGGTGATTGCTTATGTGATCATGGGTGATATTGCTACTTATCACCAAAGCTATAAGATCATTTTCTTTCTATCATTGCAACCTAAGTTACTTGCATCAGATGATCTTGTAACTATGGTTTGACAACTTGATTTAATAACAATCTTCACATTTCCTTCATCTTGTGCAGACCTACGTATCAATGTCAAATACAACTTCTCTTCGATATCAAACTTTCTAAGACAGCATTGGAAAGTTTTAGAGAAGTATGGAATGGAACAATTGTACTAGCTTTCACACATTCACTATTTAAAATGCTAGATATGTACCCATTAACCTTTAAATCAACATAAGTATCTTTATGTTAATTGACATATACAGTTCTTGAAGTAAGATGCTCATTATCACTCATCAATCTGAAGTTAAAATGTTCACAAGCTTTCTCAAATTGCTTATGTAATTAATATAATTCATGATTTAATAGTGGCTCAAATAATTTTGCTATTTCTTTGAGTGCGAGACCATGATTAAAAGCTCACCTTGTATGTTTCACATATTGAGTCAATTTCGAATCGAGTCCCAGATCATAATAATTTTTTTATTTCAAATTAATTTAAATTTCATAAATTTTTTTTTAATTAATTATGCGGGGTTCTTTGACTTGTTCCAAATTTCGGTAGCCTTCTGACGCTCCCTCCCCTCGCGGGGAGGTTGGGGAGGGCACTTGCCCTTTCAATTTGCCCGACCAAAAAAATAGTCAACGGCCAAGGTCTTCGGGATGTTGTCGGGTCCCAGAATTGGTCTTCAAAGGTCCTTGTGACGATTTTTGATTGTTGATTACAGATAATTGTCGATTAAGTGATTTTACTTGATTTTAAAAATATTTTTCTTCCCCTCGAAAATCCGGCAGTCTTCTGGCGCCCCTCCCCTTGCGGGGAGGTTAGGGAGGGCACTTGTTCTTTCAATCCGCCCGGCCGGAAAGATAGTCAACGAATGAGGGCTTCGGGACATTGTCGGGTCCCGGAATCGTGTTTTGAAGCTCTAATTGACGATTGCCGATTATTGCTGAATATTTGTTGCCGATCGTGATTGCTGATTGCCGATAATTGGTTGTCGATCGTGATTGTCGATTCCCGATGATTGGTTGAAAGTTCCTTCTCCCTTTTTTTTAATTATATATATATGAGAGGGAGAGAGGGCAGAGCCTGATCGGATAGGGAGGAGGACCAACACACGGTGATGAGCGGAGGTCGCGGAAGGTTAGGCCGGAGGCAAACTTAGCCGGGTCAACGGCGGGTCAGGCGGTCGGAGTCAAATCCGGCCGGTAGAGGCGGCTAGGGCACGGGTACAAGAGTCAGCGGGCTTGTTTGAAATGGCGGCTAGGTCAGAGAGTTTGGATGCAAGCGGATCGATGTCAGCTGGTGTATGTGGTCGGAGTCGGGCCGGCTACTCGACAGCGAAGAGGCAGGCATCGGCGGGCTTGGCAGTGTTGCTAGGGCACAGCGATAAGAGTTGGATTCGGAAGGGCTTGATCGAGGTGAGTCGCCCAACTTCCTTGCTTGCGATTTCTTACTGTGCAGAGAGCGTGGAGTTCGAATGCTTGGGCCTTCAGTTTTGTTATGAGTGCGGAGGTTGTGTGAGATCATGGGTGGTTTCGGTCGTGGGAGGATGTCCGAAAGTTAGATCGTGGGATCATAAGGTGTTTTGCAGTAGTTATAATCAACAAGTGCCGATCTGTCCAGAGCAACAAAAACAGCTAAGATCGACGCCCATATTGATTGGGTCGCCAATCGACGATACACACCCCGATGCAGCCCCATACACAGGGACGACGCCAGGGTGCTGTCAAAATTTTTAAAAAAAGCTCATGACTTAGTGAATTTTAAAGAAATTAAAATCTATCTAAATTTCTAAGTTAACAAAAAATAAAATACACGACATCCTAGGTTCCCAACACTTAAAATAAAGATGAAAGAAAATCCATATCATAATAGAGTACAACTTATAATGAACTTATAGTAAAATTAATTGTTCACCAACAGGTAGGAGCCAAACTTCTTTCCCTTAGCTCTAAACTCGCATACACCTAAACTCCCCAGCAACACTCCTTACAGAAATATAGTGTGAAGAAATGAACTGAGCCTCCCTCCTATTTATAATATGAAATTCAAATTATTTGTGGGCCCCGCCAACCTAGGATCCTCCTGCTAACAGAAAGGGAAGGTACACCTGGGGGCCTCACCAGCCTAGAATCCCTTTGCTAAAGGACAAAGAAGGTACGCCTACGGCCCCCACTAGCTTTGGATTCCTCGACTATTCACCAGGGGTGAAATACGAGTGTAAATACACCTGAATACATGCTGTAATTAAGGGGAGGGGTAAAAGTAAAAATTATTTGTCTTTTCCTATGAAAATGCATTTACAATAATTGTTAACTCGTAGGAATCCCCGCATATCCCCGATAATTATTCTGATTAAACACTTCATAATAAAGTGAGAACCATTCATCACATTGCAAGTCACGAGTGCACAAGTGCTTTAGGTAGCGTGTACGATAGCTGTTAAAGTTAGGTGGCTCGTACGTCCCGTAAATATGTCTTCGAAAGAAACAAAATAGTGCATTGTTATTTATCGTGGGTTGTACGACCCTTCATTAAAGTGCGCATGACGCGCCAAAATCATCAAAGGTGTCATCTATGAGCCCTTAACCCTATTGTATAATGCGCATGAACCAAATACATATAAACGCATTGAGTGGCACACATGCATACTTCCAATCATATGAGCGCACTAAATAACCTACACACGTCGTTGATCATGCAAACCACTTCCTACATACGTTAATGATAACGTCATTATGCAAGTGCATCAAAATTCATGCACATGTCACACAAACGTACTAGGTAAAATGTTCAAATGCACTATACAAATGTAAGTGTATTTTACGGATATGTTTAACATACAAATGCATATCCAAATACATAAGTGTGCATACAAACATATAATGCATATACAAACAAACATGCAAACATGTATGCAAAATTATTATGCGCCATTTATGCATATGTGTCATATCAATTCTCCATGTGCATTGTGTTAGTTATGCAAATGCATTATGTCAATCATACAATAGTCATATAAATGCATAGTGCAAATCATATATATGCATCACTCACATTATGTAAATGCATTGTTCAAATCATGAAGCATGTAAATATGTAGATACGTCATACACATCAAATTTGTCATATGCAAAATGCACTCAAAAGCATGCTACCGCATGGGCCCCGACGAGCGTGACACATGTACGTGACGTCTGAGGATATTGCGCGGATCGAAAAGTAATGAGTTTTAAAGCATATAAACACACACACATCAAATATTAATATAAATGCACATACGTAAGTGTAATTGTGTAATATGCACTCAAATGTAAATACCCGCATGGGCCCTAGCGAATGTGTTATTGGTACAAACATGACATCTAGGGATGATGCGCTCAATAAGTGAATTTAAATTCGAACCTGATCCTTCTACGTGAGTAGATAGAAGTCGACATGGTTCGAATCATCAAATAAATATACAATCACGACGTCGACCAAAGTATTTATTTTAATACGTTCATATTAGGCCTTCAAGACCTATGAATAAAGAAATTCATTAATAAAACCCAAAACCAACGACAAACCCGATCCTCTGTCGGCAAGTTGATAGAGTCGACAAGGTTCGGTCAATAAAATATAAAAGCTATTAAATACCCGAATGATGGTCGTATTGAATGTAAATCTCAACCGGAGGGGTTAATTCTCAAGAATTTATCAAAGGCTCAAAGCCTACAATAAACGCGATCCTCCATCATCAAAAGAGAGAGTCGACAGGGTTCAATCAATAAAATATAACTCCCCATAAATACCTCGATGATGGCTGCATTGAATGCAAATCTCAACCGAATGGGTCAATTTCAAATATTCAAAATGCCATCCCAAATACCCATAAAAACCCAAAATTTAAAAAATTCTAAAATTCAAATATTTAAAAATTGAAATCAACCATCCAATCACTTAAAGTAAAACCCATCCACTTTTCGCAACAGTTTACCGAGGTGGACAAATTTAAATATCACTTCAACTCACAAAGAGCTAATATATGGTCGAGAATATCACTAGGATTCATTCTCAAACAGTTTCCTGTCAGTAAGGACGTAGCACATGTCCTCTAACCAGCGGTTTTGTAGCCAAATGGCGCCGCAGGTAAATAGTTATGGCTGGGGCCCTCTGAATCGGGTGGTTTTGTCACCAAATGACACTACTAAATTAGGCCATGGCCAAAGCCCGTAAGCTCCCCAATGACATCAAATCCTTGAGATATGAATCAATAGGATATAATCGATAGGGCACAAAGCCCTCTGTTAGCTAAAGTGGATTCAAATTTATCCCCTTAGATAAATACTCCCCCAGGTCTATAAGGTACCCTTGGACGACGCAACTCATGGCTGTCGACAAGGATTCTTCTGTCAGGTTGGGTCGACTACCTCCTCTGACTAAGTAGAATAGGGAACACGATGGCCCGGGACGACGGAACCATGGGATCTTGAACGAGCCCATCATCCATTCCCCCACCATCCATTTTAAGTGCGAGGTGGTGAAATTTCTAATTTTAAAATATCAAACTTCCAAATATCAACCTATGCTGCTATTATATGTCGGATATCACATATCTACGGATACGACGTATTCATCGATGACTAGCCTTAATCGAAAGTTCTCTCTCGTTATCAGGAGGGGTAATTAACTATAGGGGCTTGCGCCTATAGGAAACTAGAACTCAGATAATAAAGTCCTCGCAATATGAGGGTGAAATCTCTGGGTAGTGTCTTATCTATAATCCCAATCTGCCTTCCCAAAATTTACCCTGGAACTTAATCTGTTAAAACTCCCCGAAAAAGCACGGGGAGGCCAAGGCGCGAATTTTCGAAGCCCACATAAATCTTCTTGCAAATCACCATTAGGTTCCCACTAAATTGGCATCATAAGTGTGCCGCTAGACTATTGCGATTGACACAATGTTTGATCCCCTCCATCAAGTTTTCAATTGTCTACCCCTGTTAGCATGCATGGATATTATCTTCAATAAAGTGTCGCCCGTCCACCACCATCAGCCCTTGCTACCTTGTAAGATCTCCTTGGACCATCATTTTACACAAGAGGCGGTTGATGATTTTTGGTCATAAGGGGAGAATAATCACCCATTGGGACTTCTTCTACATAAAGAGGGGCACTAGAGTTGATAGGGGATACTGCCTCTCCAAGAAAGTGGATTGCCTCTAATGTAAGAAGAAGTATGGGAGAGGAGAAAAATACAAGAGCTACTCCTACATAAAGAGGGACACTAGAGCTTGATAGGAGATATCACCTATCAGAGACAGTGGAATGACTCTAATATAAGAACAAATAGAGAATATAAGTGAAAAGAAAGAAGAAAAAGAGAGAAAAGAAATGAGAGAGAAGTTTTTTTCCCACCCTAAGAGGAGTATTTATTGATACAAATGAGGGGGTAGATAAAACGTTATTCCATAATTTTCTAAAATTTTTTGAAAGGTTTTAATAATTTTTTGGAATGTTAAAAGTCACAAACATAATTTTCTATAAATTTTAAAAAAAAGAAAGCTTAAATTATTTCCTCCTTCAAGTACAAATGAGGGGGTAGATGAAAAGTTACTCCAGAATTTTTTGGATTTTTTTAAAATTTTTTCTGGAATTTTAAAAGCTACAAAATATTTTTTTTTAAAAAAAAGAACCTCAAACGAGGCAGCATATGGTTGCTGCCTCACCTGTCTATCGTCCTAAGGGGGCGGCCAAAACCCAAAAAAATAAAAATAAAAATAAAAAATAAAAAATAAATGGTGAAAGGGGAGAGCGCGCACCGGCGTGTGAGGGGCCTGCCGAGGTCGCTGGTGCTCGACCAACTGATTTAGCCGCTAAGCCTTATTTGGGTCTGATATCGGCAAGCACTGTCCAATTTGGACATTTTTAGGGTCCCCAGAATTATTTTTTGATGTTTCGGACTCAATTTTGACACTTTTAGAGCCAAATAAAGCATCTTCAATTAACTTAAAGCAATCTAAAAAATTTTGGAGCACAATTTTCTTATATTTTTTGCTCCGATCAACATGGCAACTTTAAAAAATATTAAAATTATAATCAAGAATATTTTGCTTAGCTCACGACCCTGAGGGAGATCCATGTGGAAATCCAGGAAGTGATCGCGCATTGAATGTATCTAAAAAGTATAAATTTTGATCAGAAGTAGCATGAAAGATTCAAATACATATTTTCGGACTCTGTAAGCTTCGACATTCAAAAATAGAAAGCAATTGATACATTACCAGACTCGCCTTAATTGGGCATGAATCTCGATGCAAATTTGATTGGGGAGCATCCAGATTAAATTCAAGACCATCCAAACTCCTTTTTTCAACAAGCTTATAGTCAAATTGAATATCTTAAGGAGACAAACCCAATGACATCAAATTCAGTCCGATCCGAGCCCAAGTGAGCACAAATCAAATTACCAAAATATTTTTGGAAGCTTCAGAGCATTAATTGGATGATTAAATGTTATCCGAATTTGATATGCTTACAGTCGAATCGAGCAGCTTGATGAGTCGAATCCAACGAGCCCAAGATCACTCAATTCTAACATCACTAAGGAACTTAAATGCTCAATAAATGCTCCATGATCAAGGGAATCAATATGAGCCATCCGATGAAGCACTCCAAAATTGCCCTGAATCTTCTCCTTATTTGCTGAGCATGCCACTCCCAAAAAATTATAGATAGACCCTCATTATTCACATGAAAGGGGAGAGAGAGGAAGAAGAAATAAGAGAAAAGCTCTGGAGCTTGAAGAATCCTGGAGCTCCACCCAGCACCATAGCCGACGAATCCATGCCACCAGACCGCCGCTGCTAAATCTCTGACAGACCATTGCCGTCGGACCTCCATCTGATAGCAATTGATGAGCCTTCCTTCACTATCGCCCATCAATTATAGTTCCTCCGACCACCATCGCATGTCGACTACAATCTCTCCAACCATCGTCACTACTGACTTTGGTACCTCCAACCACCTACGCCTGTCGATTACTGTTATTCTGACCTTCATCGTCTGACTATGGTCCCTCAGACCTCCATCGTCTGACTATGGTCCTACCTAACAAACAAACAGACCAACATTCTCTTGAGAACAGCTCTCATGTCATTGGATCCTCCCAACTCCCACTATGTAGTGTGCTCTATACGATATATATTTGCTATATTGAACCAACACCTTCCATTAGAGAAGGATATCATTTGTAATCAACCACTAATACTAGTAGAATCATTTCAACAAGGCAATGCCCCGTTGTTTTTCCCATTTTCAGGATTTTCCATATAAAAATTTTGGTGTCTCTTATGATTGTTACACCCCTCTATTTTATCTGTCTATGTGTTGAATCTTTGTACAAAACTAGAAAAATAAACTTTATACCTCTCTATCATCCTGAATGTTCCAGGACATAACAATTATATTAACTTTTATTAGATATTTATATGTGTTATAATTTATTAACTGATAAAATAGAACAATATAAACAATGTAATCTCACATACACTTGTACTATCGAAAATAGCCTCATATTTAACTTTAACTCTTATTTTAGATTAATTTTTAATAGTTGAGGGGCTAAATTAGGGCAATGCGGAACTCAGGACTAAAATGAGCATTTATTAATAATTGCGAGACTATTTTGAGTTTTTACTCAAAGATTTTCAATCAATTTGAGATTTCATCCATTAGATTCTCTTTAACAATAGTTTGAATTTTTTGGTTTTTGCTTTTTTCTTGAAAATTTGTTTAGATTGGAGTTTGTTTTTCATATAACATGGTTTTTATTATATTATAGCCTTATTTTAGGTTTGATTTATATTTTTTTTAATTTTTATTATAAATTTTTATATTTATTTATAATTTTATACATTTGTTTTTTATATTTATTGTAGGAAATTTAACATTACTATTATTATTATATTTAGTGTAGGAAGTTTGCATGTAGCTTTAGGAAAAAAATTATATATTCATTTTGGGCTTAGAAAAAAATTTTGTGTAAGTTAAAAAATTATGTTAGTATATGTTGACCTATGGATTATAACCAAAAGAAATAGAAATGAGAAGAAATACACAACATACCTCTACTGCCCATCCCGTAGCTCTGCCGCAAATCCTGCCGAAATCATGTCATATCGCGCTGCTTCAGACCCGATCGCATGTCTCCTGCATCTATAAAATGAGGACAAAGTGAAGACTTAGGTGGAGCTTCCTTCGGTAGAACCCTTACGATACTTCCATGACCAGCAGCTCCGACCTCCTCCCCTCTACCTGGCTAAGACCTGGCCGAACTCCCGTCGTTGTTTCCGATCCAAACCCGCGACCTCCATTCCACCTCCAGCTAGCCGCTGGACCGACCCCTTTCAGAAGCCCTCCAAACCGACGCCTCTTCCTGCATTCGCCTCCTACCCGACCCTTCCTCCTCTCTAAACTAGCCGAACTCAACTCCACCCAAGCCCAACTACATCCAGCCGCATAAAATACAACTCCCATGCCCAAATCCCTAGACCCAACCGAGATCTCCCAGTGTTGTATCTGATCCTGCTCCTACCCGACCACTTTAGTCATTAGGTATACATTTAATCTAATCTTGTTTTATTTTTTTATTATTATTTAGTTATTATTATTAATACCATTAGTATTAATACTAATATTTTCATTACTCTTATTATTTAATTACTGTTATTGTTATTATATATATATATATATATATATATATGAGAAAAGAAAGAAACGCAAAAAAAGAGAAAAAAATAGTAAAAAAAAGGAGAAAAGAGTTTCAAAAAAAAGAGGTGGAGGGAGCTTTCAAAAAAAAAGGAAGAAAATTAAAAATTAAAAGTTTTTGTCTTCACCGCCGTCACACCCCTCCTCGCGAAGATATAAGTTTCTAACTCAAATCATGTTCTCGGCATTCATGTTGAGCCGGCAAACCGCCCATACACGCTTTTCTCTAGCGTGGTGGGAAGGGAACCCAGTGCGACACTTACTGCGATGTGGGTATGCCCTATACACGCTTTTCTTAGCGTGGTAGGGACAATCTTAAGTACCCGTACGCGGCTCTATACCTGCGGGAAAATAACTGCTCTTCTTTTTCAGGTACATTTAAAGACCCATACACGATTTCTTAAGCGTGGTGGGGGGGATGAAAAAAATACGGTCGCGGTGTCTAAGGACACCTACCGTACACGCTTTTCTCTAGCGTGGCGGGAGGCCCAGTTTCTCGTAGTTTCCCCTAAACGGGGGAGACGCCGGGAGGCTGTCGAAATTGGAGACTTGGACTTGAACTTGGATACGAACAAAACCTAAGTGATTAATAAAGGATTGAACCTAAGTAAATCAAAATTTAAAACTAAAATCAAATTTGAATCAATTTTGGACCATCTGGGGCTCAAATGAACGCAAAGACTACTTGAATTGAACATGCAATCAAACTTGTTTCGAACAAAGTGCAAGAAGACTTGACTTGGGACCACAGTGGACATGAACTCGAACTTGAAATATGTACTTGTAGCCATTAAACTCAAACCGTACAACATCAAGTGAGACTTGAATCAATCTCAGGACTATAGGGGACTCGGACAAGATTTGGATAACTTGAACTTGGACTTGGGCTCATATTCAAGCGAATGCAAAGAACTTTGACTCAATTTGAATCTAAATGAAAAATGCAAAAGAGTATACTATAACTTAAACTCAAATGGACTAAGTACGAATGAACATGAACTTGATTTGAATACAATGATGAAAGCTTGAACTTGATGAGCAATCAATGTAGAAATGAATTTGAATGATCTTTAATGAGGATTGAAGAGATGACTACTTCAATTGGGATGTAAATGTTAATAAGTAAATTCACCTTACACAATTAAGTCATCTTGACATGACAACAGAAGATTTGTAATATTCAACACGCCTCGTCTATATGTAATAATCAACAAGGATTGTATGGAGACCGGCCTACATACAATAATGGAAAGAAAGATGAATGCAATGAAAGTCATGATGTACTCATGAACAAAAAGGCGTGCAACAAACACCACATCTCACGATCAATGTCAAAATACAAGCAAAATGTGTTTGAACTCTCTAACAACATGAGGAAAGTGGATACAAACGCTTGCGCAACAACAGCATATGCACAAAGATATTCCAATAAGTGTTGCAACTCATATGCAAGACAATTCACATGCGAGCAATGATGACTGTCATACGATGAATCTGAAAGGGTCCTTGTAAGCACTAATGAGAAAGACAAGTGTAACAAACATAATGACATTCAAAAGCAAAGCAAAGGAGGTGTAGAAGAAGTCCCTTTGTTATCAATGCAGACCAATGTGCAAATGAGTGCATAACAACCCACTTTCAAACGAGAATAATAGATACGCTACATGACACTTGATTTATAGTCAACATGACATCTGCAGTGCTCACATCAATTAATCAATGAGCTTGTATACTGAAGATCGAAAGCCTTGACGAGAAGAACTATTGTAGATACAAACATCTGTTGACGATGATGGAAGAATCGCCACAACCACAACAAGCCTACAAGTGATAATCAGTAGCATGCAGTAGATTTTGCAACACCCCTATGATCAACTACCATTCAAATGGCTAGCAAACACGTCGATCCATTGCAATCAAGGGAAAATAATATGCAGCAAATACAAATGCCTACGAACTGCTGCAAACTTAGGCAAAATATAAAAGATGTACATTCCTACGGGTCGCCAAAGAAGATTCGTCAAAATGTTAAATACCCCCGCACATGCACTGTAATTTGTATACACATAGGTACACAAAAGGGGGTAAGTGCAATCACAACACCCGCATGGGCCCCGACGGTGTTATTGGTACACACGTGACGTCTAGGAATGTTGCACGGGTCAATAAATTTGAACCCGATCCTCCTAAGCAGGTAAATAGGAGTCGACAAGGTTCAAAAAATAATTATAAAATACCCTCAAACACCTGCATGGGCCCCGACGAGCGTGTTGTGGGAATACACGTGACGTCTAGGGATGCTGCGCGGGTCAATAAATTTAAACCCGATCCTCCTAAGCAGATAAATAGGAGTCGACAAGGTTTAACAAATAATTATAAAATGCCCCCAAACACCCGCATGGGCCCGGTGAGCATGTTATTGGTACACATATGACATATGGGGATGCTACGCGGGTTAATAAGTTAATTCAAATTCGAGTCCGATCCTTCTATTCAGGTAGATAGGAGTCAACACGGCTCGAACTATTAAACGAATATACAGCTACGGGGTCGACTGAGATATTTGTTTTATACGTTCATATTAGGCCTTCAAGGTCTATAATCAAGAGAATTCACTTACAAAGGCATAAAGCCTATGAAACCCGATCCTCTATCGACAGCTTGATAGAATCGACAAGATTTAATCCATGAATGGAAATGACCCCATACATCCCGATGATGGCCGTGTTGATTGTATATCTCAACCGGAGGGGTTGATTCTAAATACTCTACACCTTCAAAATCATTCAAATTTTCCCAAAATGTCCAAAACTCCAGAAAATTCTCAAAATCATCAGAATTCAAATATTTAAAATTGAAATAAATCCATTAAACACTTAAAATAAAATTCATCCATCCTTTGCAACAGTTTGTCGAGGTAGACAAATTGAAAAAAATACTTCAGCTCACAAGGAGCTAATGCCTGGTCAAGAATATCACTAGGATCTGTTCTCAAACAATCTCCTATCAGTAAGGACGTGGTACATGTCCTCTAACCGGCAATTTCGCCACCAAATGGCACTGCAGGTAAACGGTTATGACTCGGGGCCCTCTGAACCGAGTGGTTTCGCTGCCAAATGGTACCATGTGATATCGGTTATGGCCAGAGCCAATACGTTCCTTATTGACATCAAATCCTTAAGATATGAATCAATAGGATATGATCGATAGGGCACAAAGTCCTCTGTTAGCTAAGGTGGATTCAAATTTGTCCCCTTAGACAAATACTCACCCCAGGTCTACAAGGTACCCTTGGACGAAGCAACCCATAGCTGCCGACAAGGATCCTTCAGTCAGGTTGGGTCGACTACCTCCTCTGACTAAGTAGACCAGGGACTAAGATGGCTTGGGACGATGGAACCATGGGATCTTGATCGGGTCCATCATCCATTCCCCCACCATCCACTTTAAGTGCAAGATGATAAAATTCTCATTTTTAAATATTCAACCCCACAATTTCCACACTTCAGACTCATGCTGCCACTATATGTCAGATTCACGTATCTCTACATATCTGATTGACGACTAGCCTTAATCGAAAGTTCTCTCTCGTGATCGGGAGGGGTAATTAACTATAGGGGCTTGCGCCTATAGGAAACCAGAACTCAGATTATAAAGTCCTCACGAAATGAGGGCGAAATCTCTGGGTAGTGTCTTATCTACAAACCCGCCTGCCTTCCAAAATTTATCCCGAAAACTTAATTCCATTAAAACTCCCCCGAAAAAGAAAGCAAAGCGGGTGGAGGCCGGGGCCGAATTTTTGGAGCCCACAGTATAATGATTAAATGTAGCTAAGTTAGTAATTTTAAACTTTTACTAAATTTATCATGTGTTAGTGTATATATGGACATCCGAACTCAAGGTCATGGATGTATAGTAACACTATAACCTGGACGAAAAGGTCTAACAAATGAATTCATCAATAAAGTCGAATATTTCATTCATGTGGCACGTCAATTACCTTCATTTTTATGAGAGGGATAGTTTAGATGCTCTTATTCAAAGCATAAAAACCAAGCACATTGTATACCAGCTGAGGTTAGGCTTGATTTATACCCTATAAATTTTCAACTTAGTTATTGATTCTGGATTCACATGAAGGGCATGAGCCACATTTCGACTCTCAATGTGAACAAGTTACACAATAGTTGATGAAGAAAATAATGTGACATATGAAGAGATAGTATTCGATGCAACTAACTCATTATTTAGATAACATACAAATTAGCCACCAAAAATTGATGCACGGAATTTTTATGAATTATTGCATGCAGCTCAACAATCAATTTGAGATAATTTCACCACTCGTTTTGAGTTGTGTCCTCGTTATCAAGATAGAATATAATATTCCTCATGATTGTTTTAATGAATTTTTCAGACTGCTACCCAATGAATAATATAATTCCGACAGCTTTATATAAGACGAAAAAGTTAGTATCAAAATTGGGCTTGATTGCTTAAAAAATTAATAGTTGTATTAGTAGTTGTATGTTATATTATACGGATGACTTCATAAAAACTGCATGTCATCATTGCAATGCACCACAATTCAAACCAAAATTTGGGAAACAACGAAAATGAAAAAGTTCAATTCAGTTGATTTTTTTACTTACCCATCATTCTGAGGCTTCAACATTTGTACGCATCAATAAGCACTACTTCTCATATGAGATGGCATCTTCAAAGCATAATTTGTGATCCCTGGTTATTGGAGGGATGCATCATAGGAGTGTATGGATCAGGCTTACAAGCTTATGCATATGAGGCTCAGACATTCAATTCAGCATCATTTATGGGCAGTGAGATTGAGGAATTAATCACTAAAAGGGATGTTGGCCTAATAGAAGTAAAGGATGCAACAAATTCAAGTGAATATACAATCTCAACAAGCTCGGTTGCAAGATGAGTTATGCAATGTTTAGTGATGCATTGTGCAGTTGTACAATAAGAAATGTTGAAAGGAATGTTATATTTATTTTTTTCATATACATACAGGTTTTTGGTGGATTTCCAAGAAATTTACGTTAGGAAACTATTTACGATGAAAATAGCCGTCGAAAATTCTTTCGAAAAAATTAGTGTAAAAAATTCAGGCGTTTCACCATACGAATATAAGGCCGAAATTTCCAACGTCTACATTTCCGCCGGTTAATCGCCAAAAATTCTAGCAAAATTTTTTGTCAAAGAAACATCGGGTGTTCTAGTGGAAGGAATTCATCGCAGTTTCCAGCGAAAAATTCGCCAAAAATGGTGATGGTAAATCATTGTGACGTATTTCCTTTCCTTCGGATAATTCATCGGAAATCTGCATGAAATTATTTCCAATGAAAATATTTAATCCGGAAAGTATTTCCTATGTGCCTTTTACTAGCGGTTTAGTTTCCATTGGAAATTCATCGGAAAATAAGATTTATGACAGATTTTGAGCTTTTTTCTAGTGAATTTCTGTTGAAAAAGAAAAAGACCTACTTTCATGTAGGATAAGATCTTTCGTAATCCCAAGTATGGCTCATCCAATTTCCACCAAACAAATTTTAGAACATATCATGTTCCCGACAAGAAGGAATATTCATAAGTTAGGTAATTTCTTTGCCATAAAAACTAAAATAGTAAAGACAATATAAACAAGAAATTAATAAGGATTTTATTATATAATGTGATACATATCAAACAACTTTTAATAAAGATAATTCAAACATTCATTCAAGGATCATTATCACTATGAAAATCAAGCTAGTCAGATACATGTCAGATCTATACTACTCATTAATACTAAGAATCGCATTTCAATATAGTTTAGCTTCTTGTTCTATAAAAAACTAGGAATCACATTAATTTAGGCTACACGCTCCTTACTAATCCTTATAAAAAAATATAGAATTCTTATCAATCAAACAATTTTGCTTTTCGATCAAATCAGAGAAGAAAAAAAAACTTCTTTCGTTTGCCATGAAGTATTAACAAAGTGATGTTGGAAATATCTTCACATTCTATTATCCTCTTAAAACAAAAGATTTCGAGACCCGTCTATAATGAAATAATTCCATAAAAAAATCAAACAATACAAGGAAAGCTAAGAATCCCTCAACCTTTTTTTTTTTTTTTTGTAGAATAAAACTTTCATTCTTTCAGGAATTTGTTAAAATTTTTCATTCAAAAAATCAAAATATAAGGGTAAGACCCAATTGTATAGAAGGTTTTATTTAACCTAACCAATTTATTCAGATAAAAACAAGCCTATTTATAATATAAACCTACAGAAGAGTCACCAATACGGGATCAAATTTATGTGGCAGGATAACAAAAATTAAAAACCAATGATAATATTAATAGAAGACTTGGTTAAAACATTCAAAGAACTGTAACTGACACAAAATAAATAATACAATGAGTGGATGAGTTTCATAAACCCAGTTCAAATATAGAATGACGAAAATATAGTACTGATATGTCTACAGAAAATTCATTTGAACAAGGATGAATCTAGACATAATTTCCAAATCTAAAGCATAAATGCAACAAGCAATATAATAATTTCACCATAAATTAGGCAATAAGATCAATATAATGATTGGACTTGAAAGTAACTTGTAAGAAAAAAAGGGGGGTACAAAGATCTCTTTAATCCATCATATCTTCATAATAAAATGACGATCTTGCAATTTGCAAGTTCTTTTCATCCACTAAACTTCTGAACACCGGGGAAGTTCACTTCTGAAACAAGCAACACTGCAACTAACATAGTTTGAAATTTCAACTTCAAAGTATACAACTTCCCCAATGGTATCAAGTACATCCAAAAATATATTGTCTCCTCGATGACTTGTATTGCATGATATAAAAGATTTTCTTCAGAACAGGAGGAATGTTAAAATAAGACAGAAAATTCACCAAAGTATTCCCTCATCAAAACTTGGAAGTTGGGACTTAACAATCATTTTGGCTGTTTGGGGAAATGTAGTTTGATAAGCGTTGGAAGTTCAGCAAGTTTAATCTGATCTTTTCCAAGCAATATTCTCTTTAGTTTGTCATCGCAATTGACTATATTCATGTCAACTGCATCCTGTAAAGTGTAAAGCCACTATTATATTTTTAATAAATTTTGCTCACGTTATAAACTAGTATAATAACTCAAGGTTATGAACAAAGAACAAATTCACGCAAAAACATGAATATAAACTTTTAAAACCATAGAAGAACAGATCGACAGCATAAAGTATATAATGAGAATGCAAAATGTATGAATGGAGAATGAGAATTCATTATGTTGACCAAAAATAATTGGGAAAAAAGCAAATGGGACGGATTTCCAATATCTTGTTTAGTTTTTTATGTCAGATGCTGTATTTCATGAATGAAAGGTTGACGACTATCTACTTAAAAAATATGTAGGCTAATGACCAAGAGCATAAGAGCAAAGAGAAGTAAAATAAAAAATCAGCATCATTGGAGATTGGAAGGCTTGAATGAATACAATTTGAACTAAGTACTTTCTTCCATTCCCTTAACTAATCATATGGATAGGTGTCACGTATTTACAACAAGTGTCTCTTATTTTTCTTTTTCCCTTGAATCATCTTCAAAAAAATTTTCAGTGAGCAAATGTTACACAATCATATTAAAACTAAAAAAATTGTCCATAATGCATGACTTCTCATCTATGTAGCGTTTGGAGAAAGCTTAATTTATGTAGCTTGCATTAGATAGAAATTATTTCTATGAATCAAACCAATAGGCAATAGCCTCTGAATTACATTGGAGACAAATTAACCCTTGCTCCAAAGCCACCATCTACGATTAGGCTATATTCCTTTTTTTTATTCTTCACCTAGTGCCTAAACTGCCACAAACCAAACAAAATGGTTTGAAGTGAAGCTTCATCCTCATTAGATGGTCATATCCCACATGTAGACCACAATATGAAATATATTAGTATCATATCGGTAGGTTCGAACAATTCAAACTAGTCTTTCAAGGCAACATAAAATTCCAACCAAACTATATTTAGATGCCCTTTTGTGTTGGAACTAATGACTGGTTGATTTTTTTTTTTGTAAATGGCACACCATTCATGTCCGTAATATCATGGATTTTGCAGGTTTTACATCTTGGCTGACAATTAAAAGAAAAAAAAAGTGGTCAACAATGACTCACCATATTATGCATTGTAGAAGACTCCAAAAGAGAATTCATATGTACACGTGTCTAAGAGTGTCTAAGAGTGACGGTAGAACACATGTGGCTCTCAAACTCCAACTAGTGGAAGTAATAGCATCGAAGCAACAAGTTGGAACTTCCTTTCAACTCTGTAACACAAGCACTCTACATGTCAGCTATTATTCATAAAAGGTGACGATTAGCATACTAAGGCCTATTTAAGAAGTAAATCCCTACACCTTATTTTATCTTCAACTTAAACTAGTCATCCCAACACAAACCCATTCCATGTATGACCCAATCTTATGTGAACACCCACAACATCAAAGAGTCATCAACATTGATACAACACTCTGGTATACTATAGGCTATTGGGATGGCATTTCACTAACAAAAAATTATAAAGCCTACCTATGACTCTTAACATAAAGGATATGGAATAAGTGAGACAATATTAATCAAACAAGTGACAAGGAACAATAAAATATGATACTATCAAGAAGCTGTAGCTTATAGAATTTGCTAGCACCTCCATAACATGTTAAAGGTGTCCAATTTAGCATCCCTAATAGCCTACTCGCTAGTTTAACTTCTCATTGGCTTGGCACTAGCATATCAAGATAGCCTAAGAGTTGAAATGCAGTTCAATCCACACATACTAACCTATTCTCACCACTAACCAATCATCCTGACTTACAAACTACTTCCTTCAAAAATCCAATGGTCCATCATGAGGATAACAACCACAACACCAATAAAATTCTCTACACTTAAAAGTAATATAGCCCAAAACTCCATTACCCCTTAAAAAGACTTTTCCAACTAGATGACTATCCTTCATGGGTAGGGGTGTCAATTTAAGGTCACAGGTCGGGTTCGGGTTACCCGAACCCGGAACTGACTCAGCACTATTCGGGTCAACCCGAACCCGACCCATTTTTGCAAAGGAGTCGGTTTTTCGGACCCGAATCCGACCCGCTTCGGGTTCGGGTCAACCCGACCCGTAACTATCTAAACTACCGTCGGCCTTCCATTCGCACGCTTATTCTCTTATGGTGCGCCAGCACGTCACCGGAAGTGGCTAGTCGAAAAAGGCCCGGCAGCAGCAGTGGCAGCAGAGCGAAAATAGCCAGGCAGCGACAGTAGCGCGGCAACGGGCGACGAGCGACAGCGAGCGACGCGCGACAGGCGACTCGGGCACGCGCCAGGCAACTAGGGCACGAGGGCAAGTGAAGCGGGCATCTGGGAAGACAACGTGGGCAGTGCGGGCAGTGACTTATTCCGAGTCAATCCGGGTCATTCCCAGGTTTTTGGGTCAACCTGAACCGGACCGAATTTTTAAAATGGGTTGAAAACCCTAACCCGAACCCGAAATTTCGGTGTCGGGTTCGAGTTAGGTTTTCAGGTCACATCAAATATTGACACCCATATTCATGGGAACCACTGTCTGTCAAGTAAGAAAATTCCTTCACAAATAACTTCATTATTAAGCTTCATTACCATAACATAATTTTTGCAATTTAACTACTTAATGCGCTTCCTATAAATAAATAGGCCCCAATTTTGTGGCAAGGAATTTAATTTACAATCCTCCATGTTAGTTTCAATACCATTTTTAGCTCCTTGAGACTAAACATCAAGCTGTGCTCAAATTCTCAAGAGCTCGTTAAAGGTAGAAAACCTAATCCATACCCAACTCAAAATCACTCCATCAGAGAGTTCTCCATAGATTTATTTGAACTCTAGCAAATTTTCACATCCATGAGACCAAGCCTTAAGAAGAACCCAAGTGCTAGAGATTTCACTTCCCTTCCTGATTTTTAAAGGCAATGTATAATCCATACCCATCAAAAGATATGTTAGAGAGAGAGCACCTCTACATCACCTTTGTAAGTAGTTTGACAAAGCATCAAAAAAGGCCCTTTAAGTCTAGTGACAACATATCTTTGGTTGGCCCTCATTCAAAGCACTTGTCATTCTTACAAAATCAAGATTTGGTTTCATCATCTTCATTATCTCAACTACAAAGTTTAGAGCAATTTATTCATCAATGAGACCATCCTAATGAGCCTATAGACTTATTTAAGCCAATAATTGTTCTCAAACAAAAGATCTAACATATTTTGGTGCTTTCATTGGTTATATTCACAAGATAAGATGTTTCTTTTATTAATAACCTATTAAATAAGCTTTCTACATAACAGAATTTTGAAAACTTAGTACGACATTCTGTTACTATTGCTTCTACTCTCTTATTTATAAGAAAGGGATCAAATCTTAAATCGTCCATATGTTGAATACCATTTCCAATTTCTGAAGATTTAGTCCAAAAAAAAAAAAAAAAAAACCAAGTTACTGAGTTTTAAACTCCATCCTTCATCAAAAATAGGAAAAACTCTAAATTTTTCCTTTGTTAGGATATATCCAAAAGAAGACTCATCAACATCAAATAAACTAACTTAACATAAAAGAAGACCCACTAAAAATCAGTTATGGTGGATTCTCTTACAAGATGAAGTTTTGCCAGCCTCAATTCTTTGCCCTAAAAACCTTAGCATGGTGGGATACATTAGTATCCTCATGGAGCTCTCAAGCTTCAACACAAAACTATCTAATATATCGGTTCTTTTATCAACCTTAGAGATTTTTTTACAAATTGAGAGTTTGCATTGCCCGACCACACATAGTGGGATAAAGGCTTGTTGTTGTTGTTGTTGTTGTTGTTGAGAGTTTGCATTGCTATTTTTCTTGTCTTTCAATCTATGCATAATTTTTTTCCTAAAACTTTTGTCTGATTTAGAGATTATAAGAAAATTCTAAATTTTATAGCTTTTTCACAGTATATTAAAATGATTGATTATATAAAAGCAACCTCATAACTTGAAAGGTCAATAGTACCACACACCATTTACCCTCAAATTCCTTGAAAATATGAATGCTTCAAAAATCAAATTAACTACAAAGCATATTATCTATTTTAAACACTAGCAAAATATTATAGTAGATGAATGATACATATTTGTCCCTTGTAATTTTATCTATTACACATTAATCATTAAAAATATCACAACACCATAAAGTGGGTGTATATCAAAATTGAGTTTAGCACTCTTTCCTAAATAAGGTTCCTTACATCTGAGAAAATTCTTAAAAACATTATGCTGAGCTTTAGCGGTGAGATTTTTTCAAGTCTCGTAACTCAATAAATGACTTTAAACAAATTGATAATCACTTTGAAGTTTGAACATAACTAAGCAAATAAAATATGAAATCATGATAAAAATAGATAACAACATCAAAAAATGAGTAAAAGAATTATGAGTATTAATATGAAAAGCTTTGTACTAACGTCTTTTAAAACAAAAAAAATGACCTCAAGAAGTTTTACATCTAACAACATATGTCACATAGAGCTCAATATGATATTATGAAGTCCTCAATGGCCATATCATATTTTGAAGTCTAAAAACTACCATGTTCCATTCCTAGAATCCTAAACCCCATGAAGGTGCATGTTCATATAATGTTCTTCATCACACAAGTCACGCATCATCTTTCTACTTCTTACCTAATCTTTTATATGAAAGGGTAACAAGACCAGCACTTCGAGAACTAAGTTCAATTTCAATGTTGTTTAATCAGAGTGTATATGCTCTAAGTAATAAACATATAAAACAAGACATGCTCAAGTGGGTTTGCTCACTGCGAATAATAAATAATCAAATCATGACCAAACTTGAAACCCTAATAAGGCACTAACTAAATTTGTTTTAGCACAAAATAGGGGCCCACTCAATGTTAAATATGTAGATAGAATGTTTAGGAATATGAAGCGCATAGAAAATTTAAAAATGGCTCACATTTTGAAAAGGTTTTCAACATAATAGCTAATTATCCTTATAGGGCCCAGTGGGCTCTGAAAATTTGCGCTCCAACCTTTCCACGGACCCTTTCTTTTCTTTCGAGTCATCATGGAGAGTTTTAACGAATGAGTTCCGAGGCAAATTTTCAAAGGAGGATTGAGTTTTAAATAAGACACTACCAAGAGATTTCGCCCTCATTTTGTGAGGACTTTTTGATCTAAGCTCAGATTTCCTATAGGTGCAACCCCCTATAGTTAATTACCCCTCTCAATAGCAAGAGAGAACTTTCGATTAAGGCTAGTTGTCAAATAGATGCATAGTATTGAATGGATACGTAGTATCTAGCGTATAGTATCAACATGTTTCGGTATTTGAAAATTTAATATTTAAAATTAGAAATTTCACCACTTCGTACTTAAAGCGGATGGTGGGGGAGTGATGATAGACCCGATCAAGATCTCATGGTTCCGTCGTCCCGGGTCATCATGGTTCGTAGTCTACTTAGTTAGAGGAGGTAGTCGACACAACTTGACAGAAGAATTCTTGTCGGCAGCCATGCGTTGCTTCGTCCAAGGATACCTTGTAGAGTTAGGGTGAATATTTATCTAAGGGGACAAGAATGAATCCATATTAGCTAACAGAGGGCTTTGTGCTCTATCGATTATATATTATTGATTCATATCTCAAGGATTTGAAGCCATTGGGGAACATGTGGGCTCTGACCATGGCTGTAATTTAGTTATATCATTTGACGGCAAAACCACTCGGTTCAAAGGGTCCCGATCATAGCCGTTTACATGTGGTGCCATTTGACAACAAAACCACTGGTAAGAGGACACATGCAATGTCCTTACTGGGAAGAGACGGATTGAGAATAAATCCTAGTGATACTCTCGACCAAACATTCGCTCTTCGTGAGCTGAAGTGATTTTCAAATTTATCCACCTCGACAAACTGTTGCGAAGGGTGGATGGATTTTGCTTTAAGCATTTGATAATTTATTTTAATTTTAAATATTTTAAATTTTGGTACTTTTGGGGATTTTAAATTTTTATGGGCATTTGAGAGGCATTTTTTAGTGTTTAGGGTCCCCTCCGGTTGAGATTTTCTGTCAACACGGCCATTATTAGGATTTTTATGGACAATTTTATTTTATTGGTTGAACATTGTCGACTTTGTC
The DNA here is from genome assembly GCA_019925795.1 of Dendrobium chrysotoxum. Lineage (NCBI taxonomy): Eukaryota > Viridiplantae > Streptophyta > Magnoliopsida > Asparagales > Orchidaceae > Dendrobium > Dendrobium chrysotoxum. Next base: position 51,688,631 of record CM034308.1, read on the forward strand.
AACTTACCGATAGAAAATCAGGTTCGTCATCGGCATCATGCCTTTATTAATGAATTTTCTTTGTTATAGACCTTAAAGGCCTAATATGAACGCATAAAATAAATATCTCGGTTGATGTCACGATCGTATATTTGTTTAATAGTTTGAGCCGTGTCAACTGTTATCCATTCATATAGAAGGATTAGGTTCAAACTTGGATTCATATTTGACCCGCACAGCATCCTCAGACGTCACGTGTATACATACAACACGCTCGTCGGGACCCATGAGGGTAATCATATTTTAATGTATAAGGGGAGTTATTTTGCAGTGATTAGTTATACAAATGATCCCTGTTGACAGGTATGAAGGGTTTTGGTTTTGAAATTGGTAAAAGCCTTTTGTCCACTTGTATGGGTGTTGCAAATCCTATGGAGTGGCGCTATGCTGCAGGTCATTTGCCGCTTTATACAGGTAGACTGTCGTGCACTAACGAGTCTCCTGCGATTGTTCGTAGATGCTTGCATTCGTTATAGTCCTCCTACATATTTATTATCACCGCCTGCAGGCAAGATTATTATATGCATTGTGGGCTTTTTGCCGCTATATGCGGGCAGGTTGTGTTAGATGCAAATCCTCTAATACTACTCATGGGACACCGATGTACTCGCTATATAAACATCCTGGCTTTTCCTATATGCTACCCGTACATGTCTGCAGGGAATATCACCATTTACCTATAGGCTTAGTGTGTACATCTGTATGTCAATATCTACTACCAGATGAGCTATGCTCATAGTTAATTTTCCTATGTATGTTGGTTGGGGAGTTGCTAGCTTTGCTTGTATGTCTTTCAACGTTCGTGGAAACTGTAGGATGATCTCGTGCTTGTTTGCAATGATATTAGCTGAATGCTGCAATTTGTGCATTTGCAAAGGGGTTTTGTTGTTTGCAAGTGAAGCATTATATGCACTACAGATGCTCTGCAGCTACCCACGGACAAGCTGTGTTGAATACGAATCTTTTAGCACCACCCATAGATATATGTATTTGCCGTATTTCTCATGCAACTTGCTTATAAATAACATGTAGCATGCACAACGGGTCTCCTACGGCGGCTTGTAGGTGTTTGTATTTGCTGCATATCATTCATCCTTGCTTGCATGTTGGATAATATACTTGCTTGACATTGAATTGTTGTTGACTACGAGGGAGTTGTAGCATTCGTCACGTGTTCCCCATGCTTTGCTTATAAACTCATCATTGTGTTTGTAGTGAACTTCTTGTAGGTACTTCGAGCTTCATTGTGTGCATCAAGCTTTGAAGATGATACACAGCATGCATGATGGGCTTGATAATGATCACTGGGGATTTTATGTTACAACTTGTAGGTCAATCATTACATTCTTTCATAGCTCTAGTTGATTTTTCCTTACAAGTTGTACTTGGCATTCTGCTCATCACAAGTTTTGCGTTTATTATTTATGTTAAATTTGAATGCTCTGGATGTTTAACTAACATTTACATTTTTTGTTAATGTGATGATATATTTGTTGAATCAAAGTCCGGTTCCCTACTATTCAAACTCAATTCCTTGTGGTCTTGTTTGCATTCAAGTTTCATGTTGTTCATTCAAGCTCAAATTAGGTCCCCTGTTGTTTGTATAAGTTCAGGTTCTCTTGTTCTCTGTATTTTGGTAGACTCCCGACATCTTCCCCATTTAGGGGAAATTCTGGGAGCTAGGACTTCCCTACCATGCTACGAGAGCGTGCAGGACAAGTGTCGAGTGACACAGCAGCCATAATCTTCAATCCTACAATGCTACAGGAGCGAGTAGGAGTCTTCGAGGTACCTGTTTGAAAAATGCGTAGTTTTTTTCCCACAGGCACCGTAGCTCATGCACGGGTACTTAGAGTTGTCCTCGTCATGCTACGAGAGAGCTTAAAGGCCTACCCGCCTCGCCGCAAGCGTCGCACCGGGTCCGCCCCCCACCCACCCACCCACCCACCCACCCACCACACTACGAGCATGTAGGGTGGTCCCCCGGCGAGCCACGAGCACCAAAAGCGGGATTTTGGGGATTTTTGTGTTTAGAAGTCATTGTGCCTAAGCGACGAGCGACGATGGCGGTCTTAAGGCCGCGACGACAGAAAAATGCATGAAAAATATCTCTTTTTTTCTTTTTCCTTTTTCTCCTTTTTTCCTTTTTCTCTTTTTTTTTTAAATTTCCTTTCCTCCTTTTTTTAAACTTTCTCCTCCCTTTTTTAGATAATAATAATAATAATAATTAATGATATTAACTAATAGTATTAATTAACAATGCTAATTAGTAACAACAATTAATGATAATAGAAAAATAGGCTTGTTGTAGGCTTTTCTTAGGTTGGCTGTGAGGTAAAGCAAGTGTGAGAGCTGTTTGAGTGAGTATGGAGGGCTGCTGAATAGAGTGGCTTTGTCTTCGTAAGAGTGGAAGAGTTTAGAGCTTGTAAGGTGTGGTTGAAGGCCAGCTTAGATGGAGGGGCTTGCGTGCAAACAGAGGAGCAGAGAGTGGAGAGGGGGAGGAGGATTAGTTTGCAGTTAAGAAGACTAGGGCTGTTTGTTTGTTGGGCTTGGTTAGAGGTGTTAAGCGGAACAGGGGCTTGGGTAGAGGGTCAGAAGGAAGGGTTGAATGGTCGTGTGATTGAAATCAGAGGCCTGGACGTCGGATCAAGCAGAGTTGAAGTGCCTGCGACTGTAGAGTTGGTCGTGAGCGAGATCGGGGCCTGGTTTTCTTCAAGGTAGTGGTTTGATCAGGCTGGTACAGAGAGTTCGAACTGGCGGCTGGATTAAACGGGAGCTAGATCGAATGGGATGTAGGCCGGATCGGAGCTGAGCCTTGGCCTGGAGCTTGAGTTCGGTAGAAGACGTTGAATCAAGCAAGGATCGGAGATGAGTGAGCCGCTGGATCGGACAAGGGACTATGTTTGTCTCCTCGCGTGAAGTGAGGAGGTCGGGGCAGAATTACTTGAGGCACTGGAAGGGGACGGGACGAAAGGTGGAGTTCAATAGAGTATTAACATAGGTATTGTGAGGAAGAGAGGGTAATCGAACAGGGTGAGGAGCCGGACAGGAGCTTCACGATTCAGACTGTCGGTTCAACGTGAGAGCGAAGAAGCAGGAGCCCACTTCAGTTTCTCGTTTTAACGACGAGGCAAGGCATTCGATCGAGGCAAGCTGCGATCGAGACCCAGGATTTAATCCGGGATTTCAAGGATTCGATCAGAGCTAACACATCAGCGATCTGAGGTAAGTTAATGTTGATTTGACAATTTTTTAAAATTAATAATAGTTATAATAATTATATTATTATTATTATTAAAAATATTATTATGAAAAGCGATGAAAATGGAATAGGGATTCACGCACCTCAAAATTTAAGCATATCGACGTCTTGATTTGCATGCATTTTCTCAAAATTCGTGTATGTTGCCTCTAAATAAGTTTCTATTTCGCCGAGCGATCTTAGTTGTACAAAATTATAGTCCATTTAAGGTATTGTCGACATTCTGAACAACGGCGAAGTCTGTTTTGCAATCGGATATCGTTTGGGCAATGTCATGTGACAATTTCCTCGATTTTCATGTTGTTGCCTTGAGATCCACGCCGATCTCCTTGCGCGACTTCAATTGATTGAATTTATAATCATTTTTTGGTATTGACGATGCTCTGAATACAACGATGAATTCCATTTTGTGATCTGACATCATATGGGCAACATCGCGCATCAATTTCGGCTGTTAGCCACCTATTTTGACCGATCTCGTCGATTTGACTACAAGGGGTTCTCTCTTAGGTGAATTCGACGTCCTGGTTGCAATGACGCAGTCTGTTTGTCAATCGGAAGTCATTTGACCGTTCAAGTGAAATCGTCCATTTTTTTCTCTTGTTGCGCGTGTTTTTTGGTTTAGGGGTCAACAAGCATGGGCTAAGAGATAGTTCATTTGAAAGTGTTTGAGTTCCACTACTACCTCCAACATGTGTTTTCATTTTGATTTGAGCTTGGAATCAATTTTGAGCAAGCTCAAAAATATTGTGGGAATTCACGTTGAGGTTGGGCCAAAATTTTATTTGATTTCTAGCCAGCTTGAAATTGATATTTACTGTTTTTGAGTTTAGCTAAAACCAATCAAAGTTGCTCGTTATCAGCTATACATTTCATCGTGATTTTTATGATTCTCAAACCACATCAAGTTTCTAGTCAGCTCAAAATCTTATTTTTCAGAAGCCTTGATCTATTAATTATATGATGAAAGATTCAGTTTCTATAAGAGGACTACCAAAAGACAACATAAGGAAAAAGCAATAAAAACAGCCTAAAATTAAGCTAAAATCGTCAAGACAATCTACGAAGAAATGGCGAAAATGAATCAAAATCAATACAAATATGAATAAAATCAAGAAAAAAAAAACTTGATTTTTCTTTTCGCCTATGTTGTGGTTAGTACCACTGTTTCAATTACGGAGAAACAGAGTGGGCGGAGTCGAACCTGGAGATTTTGTTCCTTAATATAAGACCAAACACGAATGAAGCAGCCGAGACGGGAGATTTGAGACTGCCCCACAAATTCTCTGAGCGTGGAAGGGACATTGGCGAGATCAATTAGGTTCGCTAACCTCTTTGGGCTCTCCGCCACCGCTTTCTTTGTCGCCGACTTCAGTACCATATTCGCTTCCCCAAGCTCCTCTCGGTTTTTTTTTTCTATTTATTTCACCGTTTTTTATTTTTATTTTTTAAAAGAGGTTTAGCATTGGCACTCCATTTAAAAAAAAAAAAGCTACCAAAACTCTCAAATTCAAATATTTAAGACTTCGGATAACTGCTGAGAGAGAGAAAATGAGGAATAACATTGCAATATTCATGAAGATGGAATGCTCATAGGACACGAAGGCTGAAAGGAGGCATGCAAATGTTCAGAAATCAAAAGTTAATTTTGCTAGAACTGTTGCAGATTTCAACTTATCAGTAAATTTCTACCTTATCTCAAGTTGTTTTAAGGATTTCTAAAGTTTTATAATTTTCCGAAGTTATAAAACAAAGCTGTGTAGAAAAAGCACATCAATGCTCGGCACAAGGACATACAAGTGTGTAGAAAAAGCAAAAGAGCACTACCCATTTACTATTGTGTTTTCATTGCGGATTGCAACAGTGCTCTTGTTGTGCCTTCACAGCATTGTTCACTGCACTTTGATGGCACTTTTGCTACTTTTTCACTAAACTTTTACTGTGCTTTTATTAATATTTCACTGCACTTTCGTTGCGCTTTTAAATGTGTTTTCACTATGCTTTGCACATCTAAAAAGAAGTGAAAACGCAGTGAATGCACAATAAAAGCATATTTAAATCACAATAAAAGGACAGCAAAAATACAATTAAAGCATAGTGAAAGTGTAGCGAAAGCGCGGAGCAAATGCAAAAGGAAAGAGCAGTGAAAAGAACTCTTCAAAAATGTACTAAGATATTTTAAAACTATGCAGCCTAGTTTTGAAAAGTTGAGAAATCGATATACGAACTGATACCATGAAAGTAAAAGCACAATGAAAGCACACTTAAAGTGCAGTGAAAACAAGGCTAAAACAAACAAAAACAACTCATAAATTTTAAACTTATGTAACCTAGTTTTTTAAAATATAAAAAAAGTGAATATAAAGTAAAAGCACATCAATGACGCAGTAAGTTCTTGTACCTATTTATAAAGGAAACAAATTTTGTAATGTCTGAAATGCCGAAGGATTGGAAGAACAGGGTCTAGAATATCGAATGAGAGAGAGTGAGCAGTGAAAAATGCCGGGTGAAAAGTAAATGACCTAGCTTTGAGTCTTTTGAACCACGAATTCAAATTTTTTGGGTTGGGCCGGGTCAGGTCGGACGTGCTAACAAGATAGAAATAAAAAACAATATATAATCGAACATCCACTTATCTCCTCAACATGTCAAGATTTAATTGGAGTCCGGATGCAGAGCTACGTCTAGACTCAGCACCAAATAATTTCTCTGGTAGGGGATTTGGGGTTTCGTGGAGAAGCAAGCTGGCAGAGTATCTTCACTCTATTCGGGGAATTTGACTTCACTATTTTCTTTTTAAGAAATTTACTTAAAATTTTTATTGGGATAAAAATTATTTTTAATCATGAACTACTTATTTAAAATTTATTAGGGGTTAATATTGATTTGAATAAAATTTAAATTAACTTCAAGATTCTAACTATTTTGCAACAATATTCTAATAAAATTTGAATGCTACATGAACATGGTTGATTAGATCTTTTATAGAAGTTTAGTATCATGTTATGGCTTCTATAAACATTGAGATAATTTAGTTATTATGATTGTTTGTTGATATGGGTATTATTCTTTCTCAACTCATTCTCATACCTTGTGATAATAGAAGTATTATTCAAATTGTTTATAACTTAATTTATTTTTATGAGAGAATTAAGCATATCAAGATTTAATATCATCTCACTTATTATCATGTTCAGCATGACACAATTAGTTTGTCCTTTGTTTCTTCTCATCAATAAATTGCATGTAAATTTGTTTGGGGTAACTTTCACGCTCTTTTCTTCTCATACCACCAGCACGTTGTTATTTGGCTCTAGTTTTTTGTTACTTTGGTTAAAATTTTTGTTGTGAAAATTTATTTTTTATAACCAGATGTACAAGAATGTAATAGCTATAATAAAACTACCATCTAACTTTTCAAAAAATATTGTGATATTTACAGTAGCTTTAAAAAAATAATAATTTAACAATCAATTTATAAAAAAACTATTAGACCACAAAGGAACCCTTAGTAGTCTCCAACCTTCTAATGGTTGTAGTCGTCTCACTTTATGCACGAAGAATAAGCCATTTTAACCTATAATTAAATTGATTCTAGTGTTCATAAAATCAACACAACAATGATCTAGATTTCATTTGGAGTTTGATTGACCAATTTGGGCTCAATAAAACATCAATACAATCAAATCAAAGTAGACTTTGATTTGATCTCTCTCTTTCACTCACTTTCTGTAATCAATCCATACTGTACCCGTTGAATTTATTTATAAATAAATTGTTTCTTTCACTTCCCCGTGCATTGCTTATGAATGCAAATCGTAGAAATAAATAATGTTACATAGCATTTTTTTTTTTTTTTGAAAACCCTCTATCGGGCCTATGTGTTAACATCAAAAAAGAAGTACAAGGTCCTTAAAGGGACCTCCAGCTCACTACTGCTCAAAAGAGATATAAGAAAAGTAAAAAAAAACGTAAGAGCCGGAAATCCCTACTAAGCACAAGTACATAACAACCTAAGAACATTCTAAGAAAACCAAAAGTAGGAAGAGCACCATCAGCATCGTCAACCCAGCTCCCCATCCAATTCTGCGCCCTGCACAAAACGAGAACAAGTCTCCAAAAACCTGAGAACAGACCTGCAAGGATACTGCCCAAAAAAATTAAAAGCAAGGAGAATCTAAGAAAATAATGTTACATAGCATCTTATTACATAAGCTTATGAATTCTTCATTCAATCTTTAGCTATCTGTTAAAATAATTAGGCTACCGTTTAGAATTAATCTTATTAGGAAGCCATGAACGAAGCTCACAGAGAGACAATTAGGCTATATATTTACTCGTTGTTTACCTTACAAGAACTCATCATTCATTAATACAATTAATATATATTTCATATATTATTCAAACTACATCAAACGCCACAATAATGATTATTAATTTGCTAATAGCATTTGTCTCTTCCTCTTTGAGCTTTATTAAAACAAATAAGCAAACACACGTAGGAACAGCTTCTGCAACTGTAATGCTCATTCAGTGCTCTTTTCTCACACCCTGCAAAAAAATAAACAATATATTCTTGAGAGAGAGAGAAAGAGAGAGAGAGAGAGAGAGAGAGAGAGTATGTGTGATACGAACTGGCTGCAATTAGCGTTGGTGCTAATAGGAATCTTAATCTGAAGCTTGCAATAAACAGGCAAACGCTTAGCAAACTCAGGGTTCACGCCAAACGACGGCCCCAACTGCTCCAAACACTTGCAAAGCGTTTGTCTATCCGCTTTCGTCGCCGCAGCTCTATTAAGTTCCTGCGCACTCTGGCAACATTCCTTAGTTGGAAAATTCCCGGCAGACCCAATCAAATAAGACCCGCACGGTATTAGCGCCGTGACCGCGTCCGAACACGTTAATCTCGGTGCGGCAGCGGCCGCGGCCGCGGCCGCGGTCGTTGCCAAAGCCAGCAATGTGATTAGCGCAATAGATGCGTTGGCGGCCATTTGTTCAGTAATTGGTGTTTGGAAGGATGTTATGGGTGTTTGGTCTATTTGTAAATGGGTTGGGTCAATGTGTTTGGTTTGGATCTTCAATGCTTGTCCCTGTGATATAGGATGTGGTAGGGAATGACAAGACAGTATCAAGAGATTTGCATGGAGCTGCTGAGAAGGACCGACCAGCTAGGTATTTTGTGATTTTTTTTTTAATTATTTTTAAATAAGAGATGGTATTTCGACGTAATTTTTGTAGATGAACTTCAAAATTTGATGTTCCTTATGAAATGTTTTAAGGCGTACTGAAAATATATGATATGTGACATAAAATACTTCAAAAGAAACATGTTGATAATTTGTCGTAGATTTTATCATGAATATGTTGGTTTGCCTATATTTTATTTGTAAAATTATCTTGTATTTAATTTAGGGATTTATATCTTCTCTTATGATAATTGTTTTTCTGATTATATGTAAAATATTTTATTATAAATTTTCATGATTTTATATCATTTAAATATAATAAAAAAAATCATACATCAATTTTATAAGTTTATCCTTATGAATATTAAGGGGAGATATCATGTCTCAAATTTTTTCTAAGAAAAATATAGCAATATTATTTTCTTTTAATGGTAATATTCAAATTTTGGCATTAAAAATAATAGTTTTTAAGAATAATTTTAATCTTAATAAAAAAACAAAATACATTTTTTAGCTAATGCATGGTATTTTTTTTAATGTTATGATTTTTTTTTTCAAGCTAATTGATGAGGTGCGGGTGCATTTGCCATTCATGTAAAGAATCATTTGCTTAATTAGATCCCTAGAAAAATAATTAACAATAAATGTGATGTGGATCTTAGAAGGGTGTGGTAGCACCCAATACAATGGATTAGTTGGAGAGTTTATTAGCCTTCAAACGTTATTAATGAAATAAACAACTACTTGATTATGACTCCCTCAGTCGGTTGTATTTGCAAGGGGAGAAGACATTTTATTACCGACAGTTCAATATTTAAGGTTTTGTTTGAGATTATTTGCTTATTGTTTTTTTTTTCGAACTAAAAATATTTTGTACTAAAGAGCTGTTTTAAAAAGCAGTAAGAAAGCCGTCTCAAACGAAGCCCAAGTGATAGAATGTAAGAGAATTACTTTAATCATTTTTCTTTCTAAATTTTAACTTATGATTTTTCTAATTGCACCCTCCTCTTTTGTACTTAAGCCTCTTTATTTTGATAATTATTAATGTGATGAGCAGTATTTTTGACTTGAAGTGGTTCATATTAATTATCTAATAATTTATTAAGATGTTATGCAGGATAATATATAATAATATGTATGATACCATCTAATAATATATATAGATATAGAAAATTTTCATAAATTTTAACATGTAATTAATTATGTTAATTTGCATTTTTACAGTTTCATGAAAGAAATGTTGAATTGTTGTAATTTAGGAGATTTTGAGGACATTTATAGAAGATTTTGAGTTTTTATTGTTTAATGATTTTTTTTCTGTATAATAATAAATTACGTCTCTTGAGAGGAGCCACTAATTGTACAGTACTTAATTTTTATGTCTAGAAAAGATAAATATACCATTTATTTGCAATCTAATTGGTGCAGAATATAGCATAAGGTTTTGAATGGTTACTCAGAGTCCAATAAAGTCATAATATAATTGACTCAATTGAAGATCAATTTAAATTTTTTACATTAAATCAATTTTAAGAAGCAGTAAGAAAGTCATCTCAAATTAAAAATTTTATATTAAAACTCCGTTTTAAGAAGCAATAAAAAAGCTGTCCCAAACGAAGACTTCATTTGAGATGACTTTCTTACTGCTTCTTAAAATAGCTTTTTAGTAAAAAATTAAATTTTTTTTACTAAAAACTGCTTTAAAAAATAATAAGAAAATCTTCCCAAACAAAATCTTAATAATATAAGAAGTCATTGAACTTAAATCATCATTGTTTTTGTTGCGGACTCAAATATACGCGGCGATAGATTTTAATTTTCCGTCTCAACGTTGTACGTATATCCAGCACACAAACAGAATTGAGAAAGTAACACCAGAATTTTTACGTGGAAAACCCTGGAAAGGGAAAAAACCACGGGGCCACGCCCAGTTGAAATGATTCCACTAGAACTTGAGCAGATTACAGGGGACTGACTCGCTTTCAAGGGCGATCAGATTACAATGAGTATCCGTTACAAGGACAAGCTGAGTTCCGACGTCACTCGGAATGTCGAACAGAATTCTGGCGTCACTTTGAAAGAAACCCGGCGTCACTCGGGCGTCGGGTAGAATTCCGGCGTCGGGCAGAATTCCGACGCTGCTCCGTGTAGGGCAGAGCTCCGGCGTCCCTCGGGCGCCTGGTGGTGCTTCGGTGGAGTTCCGGCGATGTTCCGGCGGAGTTCCGGCGGTATTTCGGCGGAGTTCCCGCGGTGGTCGAGGAGGAGCTGTTCCCTCCTAGGCTTCTCTTCTCTTCTTCTTCTCTTCTTCTCTTCTTCTCTTCTTGGCTTGGGTCCCCTCTTAGGAGAAATGAGGGGCTATTTATAGTTTTTCTGGAGTGGCATAGCCCGTAAATATGTGAGGGATCAGGGGCAAAATAGGGAGTGATCCGGATGAACGGCCGATATTGAATCCCTTGATCATGAACCGTTTATCAAGCATTTGAAGGTCTTAATGATGTCAGAATTCTACGATCTTGGGCTCGTTGGATTCGTCTCGTCGAGCCGCTCGATTCGACTATAAGCTCGTCAAAATCGGAGACCGTTTGGTAACTCAAATAGCTGTTTGATGCTTCCAACAGCGCTTCGGGTACTTGATTTGGACTCACTTGGGCTCGGATTGAGTCGAATTTGGTGTCGTTGGATTCGTATTTCCGAGACGCTCAGTTCGACTATAAGTTTGCTGAAATCGGAGTTTAAATGGTTTCCGAAATAATTTTTGAAGTTTCCAACTTGAGTTTTTCCTCGAGATTCGTGCCCGATCAAGATGATTTTTTGGCGATATATCAGTTGCCCCCCTATTTTTGGACGTCGAAGCTCCACGAGTCCAAAAATACTTGTTCCGGCATTTTATATTGGCCGAATCGCAAAAAATTGCGTTCCAAAAATTAAATGTTGGCTCGAACTCAATCATAGAGGCCCCGTTGAGCTCCGAAAGTGTCAAAATTGAGTCCGGAACGTCGAAAAACGTGTCCGGGGACCCCAAAAATGTCGAATTTGGACCGTCCGGGCCCGAAATTGGAGCCCGGGAACGGATAGGCGGCCGTACCGGCCGGACCGGCCGGCCGCCGCCGCCGCCGCCGCCGGCGGCTCAGAACCGCGCCAGAGCGCGCTCGGCCCGCGCTGGGCCCGCCCGCGGCCCGCGCTGGGCTCGCCCGCGGCTCGCGCTGGGCCCGCCCGCGGCCTGCTCGCGGCCCGCCTGGGCCCGCCCGCGGCCTGCTCGCGGCCCGCCTGGGGCCCGCCCGCGGCCCGCCTTGGCCCGCGCCTGGCCCGCGCCTGGCCCACCTTCGCGCCTGCTGGCCGCGCCCCTTGGCTGGGCGGTTTGGCCGGCGGTTTGGGGAACCGCCGGCCGGTTTTATAATATAATATTATTATATTTTTTTTTTAATTTGGGCCCGAAAAATTCCAAAAAAATCCCAAAAAATTCCGAAAAATTTGAAAAATTTCAGGGAATTTAATAGAATTTTGGAATCCTCCCCCCCTTAAGGAAAACTATAAATAGACCCCCTAAGGCTTAGTAGAAACTCTCCCCTTCTTCCCTTCTTCCTCTGGCTTTCTAGCTTTTGGCATTCTGAGGCTTTCCGCCATTTTTTAAGTAGGTGACTTTCCCTACTTGACTTGGCGCCCCTCTTTTTGTGCAGAAGTTAGTGGCTTTCTCCCTTCCTCTCCTCGTTCTTCCTCCCTTTTTCTTCCTACTTTGGAGGCTTTCTGCAGTCTTTCGTAGGTGATTTTCCCTACTTAGATTTGCGCCCCTCTTTAGTAAAGGGAGCAAAAATGGGTGACCCTGCCTCCTCTAAAATTCCTTCAGAAGATCATCCTGTGCAACGGTCTGAAGTTCCAAAGAGGGTCCAGAAGGCGCCGAAGGCTGACGATGTGATTTCCACCGTCACTGAGGATTCCTTCATCTCATTTAGGAAGAAGTTTCATTTTCCTAATGATTTGGTGATGAAGGTGCCGGCCAGAACTGATCGTGCTTGCTTTCCTCCCCCTGGATATGTGACGGTGTATGAATTTAGTCTGCGAGCGGGACTACGATTTCCTCCTTCCACCGAACTGATCGACATTCTGACGCTTTATGGGGTGTGCTTGTCTCAATTTTCCTATAGAGCAATGTCGATTGTGATGGGCCTGATCGTGCTTTTCAGAGACCTCGGAGTGGTACTTTCCTCAGAGTGCCTTTCTCGGATGGGGCGTCTCTTTAGCGATGCGCAGGGACGTGTTTCATTCAGGTTCAAGTGGTTGGATATCCGCACCCGAGACCCCTCGAAAGGTTGGATCAGCAACTTCTTTTATGTGCAGAATGATTGGGGTCTTCAGGAGAAGTGGGGGAAGTTGAAAGAGCTACCTGTCCCCCTTCACATTGGAGCAGAAGATTTGCTGAGGATACTCAAACTCCCTGATCTGGATGCTCTACACTACGAGGTGCGTTACTTGAGTAGATATGTAGATGAGGAGTACTTGTTCAAGGTTGGGTTATCTACTCAAGCAGGGAGATCACATGCTCAAATGTTGAAGAAGTCTGCTAGAGTTCCAGAAGTGGTTCCCCAAAAGAACCACTCCAAGCGTCCAGGGAGCGAGGAAGGTTTGCAGGCATTGAGGAAGAAAAGGGCAGGTGAAGTTTTGACAGTTGTTAGTAAAGGTCCCCGAACTTCTCCATCCAAGTCACATATTCCAGAGGATGTGTTAAACCATCAGTGCATCGGTCGCCGACGGGCTGAGGAGTTGGTGAGTCCTCCTTCACTTCTTCTCCTTTTTTTTTTACATTTCTTAAGGAATATATTTCTGATACTTTTCTTGTCTCAGTATTCTGATTTCAAGCTTGAGATGACCAAGACTCTGAACAATTGGAACAAAGAGTTTGTGAAGGTTAAATACCTTCAGGGAGAGTACAAGAAGAAATATGAAAGTAAAGTGAAGGAGATGAAGGTGGTGGAGGATCAGCTTGAGGGGTGCAGAACTGAGTTGGCGAACAAGATCACTTCAGTCTCTTCTCAGAATGAACGGATGGATCGTCTGCATATAGAGTTGGTGGAGGCACAAGCGACGATCAAGCAGCAGGAAAAGGCTCAGCAAGTCCTTGAGGCTGAGAATGAGAGGCTTCGGAGTGTATTGTCTGAGAAGGAGGCCCAGCAGTTGCCGTCAGCAGTTATTGAGGAGTTCAAAAAATCTTATGCTTTCAAGATCATTATTGAGGACCACATTCAGGAGGCTCGCAGTCATATTTATGATGTGGAGGTGAAGGCCTTGGAGGCAGAGTGCGCAGAGGATGGCTTCATCAGGGGTTTCATGAAGGGTGTTCGGACAGTACATCGCAAGACCGGAGCAGAGATCGAGGGACTGACTCCCAGCCAGGCTTCTAGTGATGCTTCTTCGGACTCTGGTGGTGAAGAGCTGGAGAGTGAGTTACAGCGAGCTTTTGCCTTGGAGGAGGACGAGGATGATGTTGAGATTCTCTAGGGTGTCTCTGATGTAGTTTTGTATCTCTTTGATTCCTTTCTAGTGATTGTATGTATGCTCGATGTTGATGTTTCTATCTGGTGTACTTGATGTTCAGTGATATATAAAGATGTTGTTGATGTTCTTTTCTCACATGCAAATGAAATTTACTTAGCTTTACTTCAGTTTGGACTTTAGTGAGCTCTCTTTTGACTTGAACAAATGTGAGGCATTCCTTTTCTTTAAAGATTTTGACATATCCGGGGTTATTAGTGAAAGCATTTGCTCGATACCATTAACCTGTCCGGAAAAAGGTCAGATCAACTCCCTTTGGGATTGATCATCAAATGATTTTGATATTCAAGATATCCTCCTAGGATACTTGACCTATCCGAGGTTGTTAGTCAAAGCATTTGCTTGATGACATTAACCTGTGTGGAAGAGGTCGGATCAAATCCCCCTGGGATTGATCATTCAATAATTGAGATACAATATAGATTGTGTACTTCTCGAATCACAGAAAAAGAGTTTGGAGAGAAGAAACAATAGCACGACAAAGTGAATATCATATTGCTCTGTGATATGAGATAACAGTTCCCTAGAATAACTTAGGGATACAAGAGAAAAGTTCTTCTATAATCAACACACACGGGATGTACGAAAAACTTTATAACACGAATATAAGACAAACATAATACATAGACTGATAGCAGTATCAACTCCTACTGATAATATTTGCGAAGATTGCCCACGTTCCAAGTTCGAGGAAGCATTTTCCCGCCAGCATCCTTCAGTTTGAAGGTTCCAGGCTTGACCATAGCCGCTACCAAATAAGGACCCTCCCAGAGGGGGGAGAGCTTATTTCGCTGAGGGCCTTTTCCAGCGGCTTCAATGCTTCGTAGTACTAAGTCCCCAATAGTGATAGGGCGAGGTTTCACCCTTCGATTGTAGTGACGGGCAACTCTTTGGTGGTATGCAGCGGTTCTGAGTGAGGCTTCATCTCTTACTTCTGGAAGGAAATCCAAATTTGCTCTAAGCTTCTCCTCGTTACTTATGAAGTCGAAAGTCTGAACTCTGTGGCTAGGAACTCCGATATCAACCGGTATGACTGCTTCTGTACCAAAGCAAAGGTTATATGGGGTTTCCCCTGTAGGAGTTCTGGCGGTGGTCCGATAAGCCCAGAGGACATTGGGGAGTTCTTCGGCCCATTGCCCCCCAGCCTTCCCTAGGCGTGTCTTCAGCCCTTTCAGGATTGTTCGATTTGTGACCTCTGTTTGCCCATTAGTTTGAGGATGGGCAACAGCTGTGTGAATGAGCTGAATATGAAAATCCCTACAAAAAGATGTAAAGATTTTCCCAGTGAACTGTGTCCCGTTATCAGTGATGATTTTTGCGGGAATGCCAAAGCGACATATTATGTTCTTCCATAAGAATTGCTTGGCATTTGCTTCAGTAATCTTCGCCAAAGGTTCCGCCTCTACCCATTTGGTGAAGTAATCTACAGCCAAAATAATGAATTTTCGCTGTCCAGTTGCTATAGGAAAAGGTCCCATTATATCAATTCCCCATTGGGCAAAAGGCCAGGGGCCTTGAAGAGATGCAAGCTCCAGAGCGGGTGTATGAGTGAGGTTAGAATGCAGTTGACAGTTTTCGCACTTTCGTGTGAATTCAAGTGCATCCTGTTTCATTGTAGGCCAATAGAATCCCTGTCTCATGATCTTGTAAGCTAACGCTCTTCCTCCCAGATGTTCTCCACATACTCCTGAATGCACTTCTCGAAGCGCGTAATCGGCTTCTGATGGTGGGAGACACTTGAGGTAGGGCCCAATGAAGGAGCGCTTATACAACTCGTTGCTGATAATAGTGAAATTTGCAGCTTGTCTCCGAAGTCGTATTGCAGCTATAGGATCTTCAGGTAGCACTCCATCTTTTAGAAAAGACAAGATGGGTTCGATCCAAGACATCTCTCTTGGCTCGTCAATTGACTGTATGACCCATGGACCCTGAATGCTTGGAAAGTGGATTTCCTCGATACATCTTCTCTTGTAGATATCCCCCGTTGTTGATGTAGCAAGTTTAGAAAGAGCGTCTGCTCTTGCATTTTGTTCTCGGAGGATATGTATGATTTGATGTTCCCCTATACGGGCTAAGAGTAGCTTCACAATGCTACAATATTGAGCCAATTGTGGGTTGTGAATATCAAAATCCCCCTCCACCTGAGAGGCGACTAGTTGGGAATCAGTGTGGGCTATTAGGTTCTGGACTTCACAGTCGATTGCTAGTCTCAACCCAGCAATAAGGGCCTCGTATTCTACTACGTTGTTGGTTGCTGGGAACTTGAGTCGAAGCCCGTACTCAAGAGTAACCTTCTGTGGAGAGATTAATAAAATTCCAGCCCCAGCCCCAGAACTCCCTGAAGCTCCATCGACGTACAACATCCAGAATGGAGAAGAAGGTGAAGCACTTGGTTGTACATCAGATGCTGGAACAGTGCATTCAACTACAAAATCTGCTAGTGCTTGAGATTTAATATCAGGTCTAGACAAGTAGTGGATATCAAATTCTCCCAGTTCTACAGACCACTTGACAAGCCTGCCTGATGCTTCTGGCTTCTGCAGAATGTTTTTTAGCGGCAGATTCGTGTAAACTCCAATTGAGTGGGCTTGAAAGTAAGGGCGTAGTTTTCTGGCGGAGTAAACTAACGCCAATGCTGTCTTATCTGCCAAAGGATAACGTCCCTCTACTTCAGATAAAATCTTACTAACATAGTAGATAGGACGTTGTATAGCATTTTCTTCTCGGACCAGAACTGAACTAATGGCTTGGAAAGATACAGCCATATACAAATACAATCTCTCTCCTGGTATTGGTTTAGAAAGTAGTGGCGGGGATGCCAAATACTTTCGCAATTGCTCAAAGGCTTCTTGACATTCATCTGTCCATTGAAACCCGGAGCTACGGGCACCTCTAAGTATCTTGAAGAAGGGCAGATATTTGTCTCCTGAACGTGCCAGGAAACGAGATAGTGCCGCAATCCTCCCATTCAGCCTTTGGACCTCCTTGATGTTCTTCGGCGGCACCATGTCCCTTAGTGCCTTGATCTTTTCTGGATTGGCTTCGATTCCTCTATGGGTTACCATAAACCCTAAAAACTTTCCAGAAGCGACTCCAAAAGCACATTTAGCGGGGTTGAGTCGCATATTGTAATGTCTTAACAAGTGGAAACATTGTTTCAGGTCAGAGATATGTTGGGTTTTTTCCAGGCTTTTTACCAACATATCGTCTACGTACACCTCCATAGTACGTCCAATAAGGCTTTTGAAAACCTTATTCATGAGGCGCTGATAAGTTGCTCCAGCATTTTTGAGCCCGAAGGACATCACCCGATAGCAGTACAATCCTTTGTCTGTTTGAAAAGCTGTTGCTTCTTCATCAGCAGGATTCATCTTTATTTGATTGTAACCGGAGTATGCATCCATAAAGCTTAACATCTGATGACCGGAAGTCGTATCAACTAACTGGTCAATGCGAGGGAGCGGAAAACTATCTTTCGGGCAAGCTTTGTTGAGATCAGTGTAATCTATACACATTCTCCAGGCTCCACTCCCCTTCCGTACCATGACAACATTTGCTAACCAAGTAGGATAGTGCACCTCTCGTATGAATCCGGCTTCTAAAAGTTTATCGACTTCTTGTTCAATTGCTTGCTGGCGATCTGGTGCAAAGTTTCGCTTCTTCTGGATAATCGGTTTGCATGTTGGATTGACTTTGAGGGAGTGAACGATCACTTCGGGGTCAATTCCAGGCATATCTGCTGGACTCCATGCAAAAATATCCTGATTTTCTCGTAGAAAAGCTGTAAAGTTTCTCTTCTCATCATCTGAGAGAAGTGATCCAATTCGCACTATCTTTGAAGGATGCTCTTCAGATATAGATACAGTAGTAAGGTCTTCCACAGGGGAAGCTCTCTGAGGAATATCTTCGCTCCGCAGATCAAAGTCCTCGATGCTCAGGGTAACCGTTGGACGAGACTTGATCTGCCTAAGATAGCAGGTTTGTGCTATTTGCTGATCTCCGCATACTACACCGACTCCTGATGGGGTATGGAACTTCAGCTTGAGGTGAGGAATGGATGCGATGATCCCAAAAATTGACTGGAGCGGCCTCCCGAAGATGGCGTTATAAGCTGATTCTGATTTCACCACAATGAATTGGATGGAGTGTGTAGTCTGTCGAGGAAATTCTCCAAGGACTACCGGGAGACTGATTATTCCTTCTGCTTGTACAGGTCGATTATCAAATCTATATAAAGGACCTGCAGCAGGTTGAAGTTTTTCTCTTGAGAGACCCATGTTGAGAAAAGTAGAGTAGAATAGAACATCTACGGAGCTTCCGTTGTCCACAAGAATTCTTTTGACATTGTAACACGGGTCACCAATGCCTGCGTTTATGACAAGCGGATCTTGATGGGGGGTCTTTACTCCTTCCAGGTCGGAATCATCGAACGTGATGGAATGATCAATACGAGCCCTTTTTGGAGTTGGGTTTTCTTCCACAGTTAAAAAGATTTGGTCGGATAGTAAGGGGCCTCCTGCGATTGTTTCAATTTTGCCCACCGTTACCCGGTTATTCGCTGGTTGTCTTTGTGATTGATTCTGCCCCCCAGTGGGACGAGCTTCTTCTCGGGTAGGTGGATTCCCAATAAATTGTTGAAGATAACCCTGACGGATGAGTCTTTCAATCTCCTCCTTAAGTTGCCTACATGACTCAGTAGTGTGGCCACGACTACGATGAAAGTGGCAGTACTGATCTTGGTTTCCTGTATTCTGCTTTAAAGGATGCGGCCACTTCACTTTGTCCTGATCTTGAATCGCCATCAACACATTTGCTCGAGAGGTGTTGAGCGGAGTGTACTCCTTCTCCTGTCGGGGTTCTCGTCGTGGCAATGGGGGTCTAGGAGGTAGATTGCTCTTCCCTTGCTTTTTCCGTTGTGATGATGGATTATCCATCTCAGGTGCTCCCTTGCGCTTCCCAGTGGGTTGCTCGAACTGTTTTCTGTGAGCATTTATTGCCTCATCTGCTGATATCTGTGCTTCCACACGATGGATCAGATCGGCATATGAATGAACAGTATCGCGCATGAGTGCCGAATAGAAGGGGCCAGGACGGAGTCCTCCAAGAAAGACCCCTCTGAGCAATTCTGGGTCCACTCCAGGGATTTGTCGAGCCTCGATAGAAAATCGTCGAAAGTACTCTTTCAATGATTCTCCCTCGCTTTGACGAATCCCAGAAAGGTGAGAAGAATCCTTAGTAATTCTTCGGTTGGCTACGAACTGCTCGACAAACACCTTGGCCAATTTAACAAATGTGGGGATCGTTCCGGCTGGAAGTGAATAGTACCATGTTCGAGCTTGTCCTTTAAGAGTAGCAGGGAAAACCTGGCAAAGGAGTGCATCTGAAGCTCGTTGAATATGCATGATGGTTCTGTAATGGTCGATGTGCTTGTACGGGTCGGATGTCCCATCGTAGGATTCAATGCTTGGCAGCTTAAAGCCAGCCGGAATAGGGTGTTGAAGAATGGCTTCTGCCAGGGGTGACGACTCCTGGAAGTCCCACTGACGAAGAGGTTGCCTTATGCCTCCTGTAGGGAATTCCTCCCGGACTAATTGTCGCAGTTCGTGGCGTAGGGCATTGCGAGGGAGCTCAGCAATGTGAGGTTGGGCTAACTCCTCAGGGAGGTCTTGAGGACGGCGAGATCGCTGACTTGCGTGCGGAGGATGGGTAGAACTTGCTGTATCAGCCAGCTCATTCTCTTGACGTGACTGCGAACGCCTCCTGGGTGGAGGAAGAGGATTCTCAGCCTGAAGATGTTCAATTTGAACAGCTTCGACACGGGGTGGATCTCGAGGGAGAAGAACCTCCTCCTGAGGTGCTAGGGTCGGCTGTCGAGTCTCTCGCAAGAGTTGTAGGATCTCATTTTGAGATTCTTCCATCTTTCGAATTCTCTCCTCTAAGGAGGGTCCCGAGGTCCCTTCTCCATGTGCGTTTTGCCCCCCGGGGAGGAAAGAGGTAGATACCGGGCGTCTATGATTTATAGACTGATTTCTGGACTGGTGGGAGTTGGAGCGAGAAGCTCCAATGATACGACTGCTGCGCCTGTTGACCATCGTAGCAATACTTGAAGTTGTGGGATGGACTTCTTCCCACAGACGGCGCCAAACTGTTGCGGACTCAAATATACGCGGCGATAGATTTTAATTTTCCGTCTCAACGTTGTACGTATATCCAGCACACAAACAGAATTGAGAAAGTAACACCAGAATTTTTACGTGGAAAACCCTGGAAAGGGAAAAAACCACGGGGCCACGCCCAGTTGAAATGATTCCACTAGAACTTGAGCAGATTACAGGGGACTGACTCGCTTTCAAGGGCGATCAGATTACAATGAGTATCCGTTACAAGGACAAGCTGAGTTCCGACGTCACTCGGAATGTCGAACAGAATTCTGGCGTCACTTTGAAAGAAACCCGGCGTCACTCGGGCGTCGGGTAGAATTCCGGCGTCGGGCAGAATTCCGACGCTGCTCCCGTGTAGGGCAGAGCTCCGGCGTCCCTCGGGCGCCTGGTGGTGCTTCGGTGGAGTTCCGGCGATGTTCCGGCGGAGTTCCGGCGGTATTTCGGCGGAGTTCCCGCGGTGGTCGAGGAGGAGCTGTTCCCTCCTAGGCTTCTCTTCTCTTCTTCTTCTCTTCTTCTCTTCTTCTCTTCTTGGCTTGGGTCCCCTCTTAGGAGAAATGAGGGGCTATTTATAGTTTTTCTGGAGTGGCATAACCCGTAAATATGTGAGGGATCTGGGGCAAAATAGGGAGTGATCCGGATGAACGGCCGATATTGAATCCCTTGATCATGAACCGTTTATCAAGCATTTGAAGGTCTTAATGATGTCAGAATTCTACGATCTTGGGCTCGTTGGATTCGTCTCGTCGAGCCGCTCGATTCGACTATAAGCTCGTCAAAATTGGAGACCGTTTGGTAACTCAAATAGCTGTTTGATGCTTCCAACAGCGCTTCGGGTACTTGATTTGGACTCACTTGGGCTCGGATTGAGTCGAATTTGGTGTCGTTGGATTCGTATTTCCGAGACGCTCAGTTCGACTATAAGTTTGCTGAAATCGGAGTTTAAATGGTTTCCGAAATAATTTTTGAAGTTTCCAACTTGAGTTTTTCCTCGAGATTCGTGCCCGATCAAGATGATTTTTTGGCGATATATCAGTTTTCAAAAGGTCACACTATACATCGATGTAGATAATATTATGCTTCATCTATCTCAAAGTAATATGGTAGTCATCCATAGGGAATGGATTAGCTTGATGATTATTCGGCCAACTTAAAGAAGGGTTGGAGAGTATAAATATCAAATTTTGGTTTTACTTGAGATGACAGAGAGGTATTAACATCGATATAGATCTCATATGAGGGTGGCTAAATTCCACGGGAAGTACACTATGATTGCTATTAAAATAAAGAAAAAAAAAAAGAATAGACAAATTTTTAGGCTAGCTCCGTCAAAGAGATTTGCATCCAATATGGCTTTGTTACTACTGAGTTTTATTGGTACTAGTTTTATTGTACGTGCATTAAATGCACATGAATAAAAAATTAAAAATAAAAATTTATATTAAAAATATTTTAATTATATTATCAACTGAAAGCCAATTTCCCTAAAATTTTTCACAAGGAACTATCATTTATCCAAGACTAAAAGAAGATTTTCACATTCCCTAGTTTAAGAGTGATGCAAGCTATAATAGAGGTTCCAATATGTTTTATTGTCTTCTCAAAATGTGAATTGTGTATTACCATGCTTCCAAATAAAAATATAGGTCATATATAACAATAATTTAGCAATGAGGTTCCCTACATAGAGTTCTATAGACTTTCAATCTTGCAAGTGAGGTTAATGTGAGTAGGAGAAAAATAATCCAGCCTCTTGTACTAACTGCTTTAGTGACATTACTTCTAAAGCTTTTTGAAATACAAAAACAACGCAAATTGTGTTGTAAGGAAAAATTATTTGTTCTTCTATAGCTTTGTGAATTCATCAAATGAACATAAGAGATGTCAATTGAAGAATGAGATAACCGAATAAAAATTTTAGAAAGCTTTGTGGACCTTTGCCGCATTGAGTAGAAGCATAAGCCTTTGACTGCCGGTATTTAATTGAAGAATGCAAGCCAAATAGCTCTAATCAGACAAGAACGACTTTCTTTACTAACTTCCAATAGAAAAAATGTGAAGAAGATTTGAATATTTAAATCACATTTTGACATTGCACTGTTATTTCATGAAGTATAGGGTACCACATTTAGAGTTTTCCAATCATCATTAACTTCCAATGCATGCAAATATATACGTTGAATAAATGCAGATTATAAAGCCACTTGTATAGGTTGAATAAATGAATATAATCAAATATAAGAAGAATAATCACATATAATTTATCTAGAATGAGATCTTAATATAAAATAGATAACATAAATAAATGTAGACACCTAAATTACTTGTATGGCACACTTGTAAGTAAATAATGGAGATCTACAAAAGAGTTATACAGTTTGATAATAGATTGGCTAACTAATGCTCTATATCAAAATTGTTAGCTTAACAAATGAGTGGAAATGAATTATTTGTGAACATTAAACTTTTTTTACACCTCTACATAGAAGATATAAACTAAAAAAAATTTATAAATAAATTTAGATACCTAGATTACTTTGAATAAATTAAAAAGATAAATAATTAAAAAGACAAATGATTAAGGCTAAGGTATTTAAATAAATAATAAAAAACAACACAATGTATCATTTACGTCTTTTCATAAAATATAAATATCATCTAGTTCTAAGCAATTGCCATCTTATCGTAACAGCATTTATATCATATTATTCTGATAAAATTTTTTCACATATGCTAATCTTTCACAACATCTAACGAATTTAATACCTCCAATGAAAATTATTTGATCGATAAGTGATAAATATTTTAAAATATTAGATGAAATAATTCTAAATTTGAATTTCTTAATTTAAAAAAAAGAATTGAGGAGTGAATTATAATAATTGTAGAAAAATGCTTCATGAAATTGAGAAATACTTGAGAATCAGATGGTAAATCGAATACAATTCTTATTTATAATTATAAGAAAATTTTTATGTAATTATTCATGTACCATTTTTTTAATTTTGGATAAACCCTTGTGGCTCCTCAGTTTTAAAATCATAACTGTGCCTTTAGAACTAGTAAGACTCTAACAAAAAAATTATGTGAAGCATGAATTAAGCATGATGAATTTGAATGTCGGTATTTACCTTAAAATATAAGTGGATTTTTTTTAAAATAAATTTTTTGTAGTATTTTTTTTCAATATGAACCTTCACCAAAAATTGACTCAAAATATTCTAAGTTTTTTTTTTTGTTAGGGATTAAGTGCGGATGGGTTTACATAATTATTTAAACTTTTTATTATTTAAAACAAAAAAAATTACAAAAAATAGCAAATGAAAACCCTTGCATTAATCCCATTATATTAATGGTTTATTTAAAGCCTAATTAACACTAATAGTGTTAGACACCTAAATTACTTTGATAAATAAATAAAACAAATGATTAAGACTAAGGCATTTAAATAAATGATAAAAAACAACATCATGGAGCATTTATATCTTCTCATGAAATATGTATATCATCTAGTTTTAAGCATTAAACTTTTTATCAATTTTTATATTTATAAAAACTCACCAACGGGCTTATGCTTTAATTTATCAAAAAATTACAAGTCTTTAAAGGGATTAAATGTTCGCTAATGCTCATAGAACTATAATTAAAAATTAAAAAAAAACCTAAAGAGCCAATGAACCCAACTACAATACATGAAAAAGGAAAGAGATTATCATAATAGATATTATAATAATAAAGATTATATAATATTTTATGATAAATTTTTTTGCCCATGATAATCTTTTATAACTGATATATCATCAAAAAATTTTCTTGATCGGGCACGAATCTCGAGGCAAAATTGAGTTAAAAGCTTCCAAAATTAAATCTGGGACCATCCAAACTCTGATTTTAGCAAATTTATAGTTGAGCAGAACGTCTCAAAAATACGAACCCAGCGACTTCAAATTCAACTCAGTCCGAGCCCAAAATGGGTCTAAATCAAAGACTCAAAGCACTTTTGGAAGGTTCAAACCATAATTTGGATTATCAAACGAATTCTAAACGTGACATGCTTATAGTCGATTTGAGCAACTCAATGAGACAAATCCAACGAGCCTAAGATCACCAAATTCTGAAATTATTAAGACATTCTAATGACCAATAAACGGTTCACGATCAAGGGGATTAATATCAGCCATCCATTCAAACCGCTCCCATTTTAACCTTGATCTTCCCCATATTTACAAGTCATGCCACTCTAAAAAAAATTATAAATAACCCCCATTCTTCACATGAAAGGGAGGGAGAAAAGAAGGAAGAGAAGGGAGGAATTTGAGAGCTGACTTGCTGCTGACCACCACCGGATTTCTTCCTGACCATTGCCGGACTTCCATCTGTTCATTGACCACCACCGGACTTTTACCCGTTCGTTGACCATAGCCAGAGTTCTTTCTGACCACTGTCGGACTTCTGTCCGTTCGTCGACCATCCCCAATTTTTCGCCCGTTCATCGACCACCGCCGGAGTTCTCCCCGACCACTGTCAAACTTTCGCCCAATCTTCGATCACTGCTGGACTTCCGCTTATTCTTTGACCAAGGCCTGACTTCTGCCAGTTCGTTGACCACCACCAGAATTTTTCCCAACAATCGTCGAACTTCCTCCCATTCGTCTATCACCGCCGGACTTCCGCCTATTCATCGACCACTGTCTGACTTCCGCCCATTTGTCGACCACCACCAGAGTTTTTCCCGACAACGGTCAAACTTTCACCTATTCTTTGACCACTGCTGGACTTCCACCAGTTCTTTGACCACTGCCCGACTTTCGCTCATTCATCAACCACTGCTGAACTTTCGCCCATTCATCAACCACCATTAGAGTTCTTCCCGACCATTGTCAAACTTCTGCCCATTCATCGACCATTGCTAAACTTCTATCTGATTCTCCAAACTATTGTAATTCCATCATCTTCGAATAAAGGGGTGAATCAAGCTTTGTAATTCATTCAAACTTAATGAAATTTTCTCATTTAGGCCAAGGCCCATGGTTTTTCCCTTCAGGGTTTTCCATGTAAAAAAGTACTTAGTTTTTCTCTCTTAATTAGTTGTTGGTGTGCCAAATATACATATATTACTAAGATGCTTTATTATTTTACTTTACTGTCGCGTATATTCTTGCCCGTAATAATTAGGCGCCGTCTGTGGGAAACTATTCCCAATATTTCTTTTTTAATGGCTGATTGAAGTAATACTAACAATAGATTCTCTCGCTCCAATATGCATCAAACGAGATTTCCATCTGGCAATCGTGGATGCCGTAATTACTCAAGAGAAGGGCCTTATTCCTTGTAAGCTCAAATTCATAGGATGGAGGAACAACATGCACAAATATTATATATATTGGAGGAGGTAAGCTAACAAAGGATGTCATCTCAAAATGATGAAGCTCCTCTCCCACATCCTCAGTAACATAATATGGGTGGCCAATTCGAAAATGCCCATCGCCAAGCTAATGTTGCTTCTCTGTAATATAATCTAGAAATAGATGATGCAGCAAGTTCAATATATCCTCCACCTATAGCCCATCATATGCAAAATCTTTAACCCACTATAGATACTCCTCGTAATTTTATATGAGATGAATTATAATGACTTGTCTGGGAAGAATTCCCAAACAAGGATAGGAATTATTTTAATTTCCAGCAAAGTTTCTAAGAATCTTCTCCACTGACATATGAAATTCTCCTACACCATATTCCAATAGGGTTCAAGCTACCAACTATTGATCCTTATGATGGATCATCTGATCCCTATGAACATGTTAAAACAATTATGCATATATGTCAAGCTTTCAATATGCTTCTTTGTCAAATTTTTCTTGCCACCCTCAAGGCTCAAGCTTGCACCTGGTTCTATGCTCTCCTTGGAAATACAATCCATAATTTTGCTCATCTCATAACCCTCTTTGTCGAACAGTTCATTACAAATTAAAGAATTATTAAAGATTCATCGTATCTCTCTAGAAATCCATCAAAATGAAGGAGAGTCTTTGAATTACTATTTTTAAAGATTTTCTTCTGAAGCTCGATAAATCTTAGGAGTGGATCCTGAGCTACTACGAGGTATTTTTCTTGAAGGACTACGACCCGATCCATTTTACTCTTCATTGATGTGAGAGACTGTTTGTTCTTATGCTGATCTAATTCATAGAGTGGGGGCTCAAATTACTGCTGATGAGGCTATCATTGCTCATCAAAAATAATTTGAATAGCCTTCTAATAAAAGAAAGAACGAATATGAAGCTAAAATCGGGGTCCAAAAATATCAGAGGAGGAATCAAGATCCTCCACCTCGACCCCCTTAGTAAAATTGGAACTATAAACTAAAGAAGGAATACACTCCATTGAATACAACTCATATTAATATTCTTATAGCTATACAAAATGAGTAAAATATTAGATGGCCCAATCCATTGAAATAAAATATTGGAAATCAGTATTATTATTATCACTTTCTTCGAAGCCGTGTACATATAACAAAAGCTTGCAAACAACTGAAGAAAGAAATTGAAAGGTTAATTCAACAGGGATATCTTCGTCAATTCACTCAAAACCCACCTGCTCAAAATGAGGCTAATCTTGCTAGGGGGCATAAGCAATAACAGTAGAGGAAATAACATGCTAACCGCCAAATAGTTGGAGAAATTAAAACTATTACGGGAGGACCCCTAATATCCTCTCAAGTTTTACTTACCATCCAGGAGGAACCAACTGTTTTTGATTGGAGTGAATTGTTTTGTTCATGAGAATTCTAATTCCAGTTTATGTTTTTGATGATTACAAAAGTTTATTGTTTGTCTAATTTATCTTCTAACATATATCTTTGAGTTTTTATTTGTCTGTGTGTACTAAAGCATTTTTCAGGAAATTCACACTCAAGACTGTTGAAGACTTCAAGTTCACTTGTTCACTGTAAATGAAGTCTGTAATTTTCTTTTCTTCTTTTTTCTTTAGTCTGAGAGAGTGTGATTGTAAGTTGGATAACTGTGCACACACACACAATGGGGGAGTAAAAAGTTTAAATATTTTTAAACTGATCGTACAGTACGAATTGATTTCGTACAGTACGACATGAACAATATGTCCTCCAGGGAGAACCCATAAGACAAAAGTTTTTTTCTAAGGCATGTTCGTACAGTACGAATAACTTCATACATGAGTTTTGCTATACGAACAGCTCAAAATTGGGTTCGTCCAGATGTTCGTACGGGATGAATGAATCGGACGATGCTCACTGATTGATTCGTCCAAGCATTCACACGGGACGAAGTGTTCGAATGATGCTTACTGTTCGATTCGTCCAAGCATTCATACGGGATGAAGTGTTCGGACGATGCTCACTGTTCGATTCATCCAAGCGTTCGTACGGGACGAAGCATTGGGACGATGCTCACTGTTCGATTCGTCCAAGCGTTCGTACAGGACGAACTATGTGTACGAACGGCTCTGTTGTGTTCGTCTGATGAGTCGTACAGGACGGATTGTTCAATCTTTTGAACTATTCATACAGTACGATATACGATCGTACGGGACGATCGGCACAGACTTAACTTAAAAATTCAGTTATTGGACGGTTTTTCCTGTCCTTAGTATAAAAATGACTCAAAACTGTTTTGAAAAGAGATCCTTCTGCGAAAATTCTTTTGGGAAGTGAGAGGAGAGTGATTGGGAGAGTGAAGTTACCAATTTGTGCTTAATGGCTGATAATCTCGAGCATTCAGATGAGGATGAGAATCGCTCTCACAGAAGACCTCGTGAGAGTATTTGGTACCTGGACAGCGGATGCTCAAAGCATATGACTGGAGATACAAGTCAATTTATATCGCTAGAAGCCAGGAATGGAGGCAAGGTGACGCTTGGAGATAATACCACCAAGAGAGTGGTAGGTACAGGTATAATTGGAAATTCAGAAAATTTTGTTATTGAGAATGTACTGTTAGTTGAAGGTTTGAAACACAATCTGTTGAGTATTAGTCAATTATGTGACAAGGGCTATCATATTAAGTTTTTACCTACAAGTTGTGTTATTAGCCTAAATGGAACTGTTATTTTGAATGGTGACAGGGTAAATAATATTTACATGCTAGATTTTAATTCTGTTAAAGCATCTACTGCCTTGTGTTTGAAAACTGTATCTGATGAATCATGGTTGTGGCATAGAAGGCTTTGTCATGCTAGCATGAAAAATCTTAGAAAAATCACTCAAAAATAACTGGTTAGAGGAGTACCCAAATTAGATTTTACTAAAGATCATTTGTGTGATGCATGTCAACTAGGAAAACAAGTGAGATCCTCATTCAATTATATCAAGGAAATTAGAACTAGCAAGCCCCTAGAAATTCTTTACATGGATTTATTTGGACCTGTTAGTATCTTAAGTTTAGGAGGAAAAATATTTGGGTATGTTATTGTGGATGACTATACTAGATTCACATGGATTAGATTTTTGAATCATAAGAGTGAATCATTTGAGGAGTTCAGAGATTTTGCCACTTGGATTCAGAGAAAACTTGGTTTTGAAATAGTTAGTATTCAAAGTGATCATGGGGGAGAATTTGAAAATGAAATGTTTAATGATTTTTGCAAATCTCTTGGAATTGAACACAACTACTCAGCACCGAGAACAACTCAACAGAATAGAGTTGTAAAAAGAAAGAACAGGACATTAGTGGAAACTGCTAGGGCTATGTTGGCAGAATATTCACTTCCTAAATATTTTTGGGCTGAAGCAGTTAGTACCGCATGTTATGTATTGAATAGGGTGTACATAAGGTCTAAATTGGATAAGACACCCTATGAACTTCTTAAAGGTAGAAGTCCCAACCTCTCACATCTATATGTTTTTGGATGTAAAGTGTTCATTCATAATATGATAAAACTCTTCTAGGAAAATTTGATCCGAAAGCAGATGAAGGAATCTTTCTAGGATACTCAAGTGTTGGAAAATCCTATAGAGTTTTTAATAAGAAAACATTGGTAGTTGAAGAGACCACACATGTTGTTTTTGATGATTCTTATGATAATAAAGGGTCTAAGATGGATGAAGATGAGGTTGAGGTGATAAATGAAAAGCTTGAAAATCAAAAAGTTGAAGATAATGTTGACAAAGAAGAGGAAAACCAATTGCCTAGAGAATAGAAATTTGTAAGGAGTCATCCAAAAGAATTGATTTTAGGTGAACCAAGTGAAGGAGTTAGGACTAGGCATGGTTTGAGAAAAGAAGTGAATCATTCAGCATTTATTTCAATGATAGAACCCACAAACATAGAACAAGTACTTTTGGATGAATTTTGGATATTGGCCATGCAAGAGGAGTTAAATCAATTCAAGAGAAATGACGTTTGGGAATTATTTGAAAGGCCAAAAGATCAAAGTGTAGTTGGGACTAAGTGGGTATTCAAAAACAAGATGAATGATTCAGGAGTAATTGTTAGAAATAAGGCTAGATTAGTAGCTAAGGGGTATGACCAAGTTGAAGGAATTGATTTTGAGGAGACATTTGCCCCTGTAGCAAGACTTGAAGCAATAAGAGTTTTGTTAGCCTTTGCCTGTTTTAAAGATTTTAAATTATACCAGATGGATGTTAAAAGTGCCTTTCTAAATAGGGTGATAGAAGAGGATGTGTATGTTGAACAACCTCCAGATTTTGAAAATTCTAAATACCCTAATCATATTTTCAAATTGAAAATGGCATTATATGGACTAAAACAGGCACCTAGAGTATGGTACGAGTGGTTAAGCACTTTCTTGTTAAATCGATCATTTGTTAAAGGAAGTGTGGACACCACTTTGTTTTTGAAAAGATTTGAAAATGAAATACTCATTGTCCAAATATATGTGGATGATATCATTTTTGGATCAACTGATAAAGCTTTATGTGATAATTTTTCAAAAATAATGAGTAGTGAATTTGAGATGAGTTTGATGGGTGATTTGACTTATTTTCTTGGCTTTAGCATTAAGCAAAATGAGGAAGGGACTTTTCTTTGTCAATCTAAATATGTTAAGGAAATCCTCAAAAAGTATGAAATGGACAATGCTAAACCAGTCACTACACCCATGAGTTCCTCAGTCCTATTAGATAAGGATCCAAAGGAAAAATCTATTGATCAAAAGAAGTTTAGAGGAATAATTGGATCTTTGCTTTATTTGACTGCTAGCAGACCTGACATTATGTTTAGTGTTTGCTTATGTGCTAGATTTCAAGCAGATCCAAAAGAATCACATTTGACAGCAGTAAAAAGGATCTTAAGATATCTTTTGGGAACTCAAAATTTAGGAATTTGGTATCCTAAGAACAGTTCTTCTTTTGATATAATTGGATACTCAGATTCAGATTTTGCAGGCTGTAGGGTGGATAGGAAAAGTACTTTTGGAACATGTCAGTTCATTGGAAATTCATTAGTATCTTGGTCCAGTAGAAAATAAAATTCAGTAGCACTTTCTACAGCAGAAGCAGAATACATTGCCTTAGGGAGTTGTGTAGCACAGGTGCTTTGGTTGAAACAACAATTGAGTGACTTAGGATTAGTAGTAGGCACCTTTCCAATATTTTGTGACAATACTAGTGCCATTTGCATTTCAAAGAATCCTATCCAACATTCTAGAACCAAGCATATTGACATAAGGCATCATTTCATAAGAGATCATGTAGCAAAAAGTGAAATTGAACTACATCATGTGGCTACTAAAGATCAGCTTGTAGATATTTTCACAAAACCCTTAGCCTTTGAAACATTTAGCATGTTGAGAACAAGACTAGGTGTGATAGATCTAAATGCTTGATTAAAACTTTTCTGCAAATGTATTTGTATTTGTTTTATATTTGTTAGTTTATTTGTTGATTTGTTTTTATAATTATGTTTTTTTTATTTTTGTTTCTTGTTTAAATTTTTTGTTGTTGTTGTTGTTTTGTTTTTATTTGTTCTGTATTTGAATGGTGAAAGGCTGAAATTTTTGGAGTGTTGGGTTTTTATTTATGTTCGTACTGTACGATATGTCATCGTACTGTACGATATGTCATCGTACTGTACGATTACATCATCGTACCCACATTTTGTTTGTACGACCGGATAGAAAAATGCGGTTAGGGGCAGTTATTATTGGCGATCGTACGTACGAATACGTCATTCGTCTGTACGATCCATGTGTCGTTTCATGTGAGGGACGAACCTAACCGTCGCTTGAACGACCTTTAATTTTCTGATCGTCCCGAACGAACACGTAATCGTCTGTACGATCAGGAAGTCAAAAAGCATGTACGAAAGGATGCCTCGGGACGAGCAGTTTACGAAAAATCGTTTCATTTTGTCAGTTTTCGTTCGTCTCGGACGAATTTTAATTCATCCCGGACGAATCTAAGATCGTCTTGTACGAATGCTATTCGTACAGTACGATATCAAGGTTTTTCTATATAAAGAAGGGTCACTTTCTTTCATTTCACCATCCTTCTAGAAACCTTTAGAACCTTCAGAGAAAATGTCTGGGAGTGGAAAAAGGGCACGAGTGGCTAGGCGTCCGGCGTCTAGAAGGGAATGTGATGAAAATTTCCTTAGTGAGGAGAATGAGGAAGCATACCTTAGGTATGCTGCGTCTAAGGTTACTCCTTCCCGCATCTTACTGCAAGAAAACATCCATTTTGCAGTTATGCCTCTCTTTGACTCGACACAGGTTTATTTCCTATTGACATTGATTTATGCCTTCAATAAGGACTTGTTTCATGTTTTCCTGGCAAACATGACCTTTAACGAGAATCATACTGCCATCTCTTCCTATTTCCTTAAACAAAAGGTTAGAATAACAAAGGAGGATCTAGGAGAATACATTCATCTTAGAACTGAAGGGATTATAGCTCATACTTTCTCTACAAGATCTGAAAATGGTTGGTCTGAAATTAACCAAGTTCTTAGAGGTGCAAGCATACCTACACATGTTGCTCGGGTAGAAATGTTGAATTAAAATGCTAGGATAATTCAACATGTTGCAAATCTGGTTTTGATGATGACAAACATGTTTCCAGTGTGTTTTGCTTGGCTAATCTGTTTCAGGCACAAAAGACCGCAAGCCACTTAAGCCAACTCAAGATCGGGTCTAAGTGTGTCAAATGTATGATTTTTCTTTTTATTGAGTCAATTGTAATGTAACTGATTCCCTAGCTAAGTAACCTTGCACACACACACTCAGGGAGAGAGATTGAGTGAATTAGAGTTTCTGTTGCAAATTTGTTCAGATCGTCCTGGACGATATCCACATCGTCCTGGACGATCCAGTTAAAACAGAAACCCTAATTAGGGCGACT
This sequence comes from Dendrobium chrysotoxum, assembly GCA_019925795.1. NCBI lineage: Eukaryota > Viridiplantae > Streptophyta > Magnoliopsida > Asparagales > Orchidaceae > Dendrobium > Dendrobium chrysotoxum. Next base: position 51,721,163 of record CM034308.1, read on the forward strand.
AAGTTAAGAGGGTCTGATTGAGCCGATCGTCCTGGACGATCTACGGATCGTACGGGACGATATTCCCAAATCAGAAATTCTCAGCCGCCAGATCAAGTTAGGCAAGTTCTTATTTTTAGATACTTGGTCTGATCGTCCCGGACGATACGTGTATCGTCCCAGACGATCCAGTACAATCATGCCTAATTTAATCTGGTAATTAAGGAAAGCAATTAATTTTTGGTTGATACGATCATATCGTCCTGGACGATCGCAGGATCGTCCCGGACGATCTTGATCGTCTAGTGCATTTAAGCTGTACGTCCAGAACTATGTACAGGACGATTTGGGGCCTTTTTGAACTAATCGTACCGGACGATGACCCTATCGGCCGGGACGATCAAGTCATTTTTTGGTCGTCCAGCACAGATTTCTCTGGACGACCCGAACTGTCTTCTGGACGATTTCCCTCAATTTGAACTAATCGTCCCGGACGATCGCAGGATCGTACGGGACGATATGAACAACTTTTTCTACTGATCGTCCAGAAGAGCCAGATCGTCCAGGCTAAAACAGCTGAATTTGAACTGATCGTACAGGATGATCTACCGATCGTCCTAGACGATCTTGGCCGACCAGTTGAGATTTAGGGCAAATTTTAAGCCCTCCTTTAAAAGAACTTTTTCCAATTTTTGGAAAAATCTTTTGCTGCCTTCCTTCCCTGAGAAACCCTAGAGAGAGAGAGAGTTGGGAGAGAGAGAGAAGATCTTGTGAGGGAGAGTTAGTGAGGGATTCACTAAGGTTGCTCCGAGCACGGATCAGAGTCGTCTTCTCTGCTCGTCGTCTTTCGTCTAGTCAGTGTTCGTCGTGGGAGGATCGTTCGCAAGAAGATCCGGGTTCTCTGCCCGCTTCAGGTGGAAGCGAAAGGAGTTCGTAGGTTCTCTGCCTGCTTCAGGAGGAAGCGAAAGGAGTTCGAAGGTTCTCTGCCTGCTTCAGGAGGAAGCGAAATGAGGTTGGGTTCTCTGCCTCACCGTGTGGTGAAAAGGAGATTTTTGTACAGGCTTCTCCGCCTTACTGTGGGAGCAAAAGGAGAGACACTTCTGTTTAGTGCAATACCCGGAGGGGAGGCTCCGGGGAGTGGACGTAGGTCAAGTTGACCGAACCACTATAAAATCTGGTTTGCTTTTCTGATTCAATTCTGCACTTTAATTTTTCCTGATATTAACTGCTTGGGTGAATATCTGTGGTTGATCTTTTTATCGTTGTTTTAATTCATTTCCGCTGCACGTTATAAAAAGATTTTCATAGTTATCGTGAAATTTTTAAATAACCAATTCACCCCCCTCTTGGTTAGCCTCGGGACTAGTTCACTAGGGCTTAACATCCCTACCGAACTTTCAAGTGGTATCAGAGCGGGATTCAAAATTTAAGTTTAAAAACTTTTGAATTTGATCCATGGCTAACTATAATAATCGTAATACTGCTGAAGGTTATTCTATTACCAGACCACCGTTGTTTGACAATATTCCTTTTGATTTTTGGAAAACACGCATGTCTACTTTTCTGCAATTTATTGATTATCGCATGTGGATGTTAGTTAAGGACGGATACGAACCACCTTTTCGAATGATTAATAATGTGAAAACTGAATTGCCGTTTGCTGATTGGACGTTTGATGATCGTGATTTAGCATAGTTGAATGCAAAATGTTTGAACTGTTTCTTTTGTGCTTTGAAATCTGAAGACTATATGCGTGTTTCTACTTGTACAACGGGGAAGGAAATCTGGGATAGGTTATGTATAACATACGAAGGTACAACTGAAGTCAAACAATCTAAGTTAAACATCTTGTTACATGCTTACGAACTTTTTCGCATGAAACATAGTGAGACTATTTCAGAAATGTACACAAGGTTCACTCAGATTGTTACCTCTTTGCATGTTCTAGGTAGAGAACTTACTAACTACGAAAGAGTGAACAAAATTCTAAGATGTTTGCCTGCTTCTTATGATGCTAAGATTACTGCTATTACTAAATCTAAAGATTTAAACACTTACTCAATTGACAGCTTACTTGGATCACTTATTGCTTACGAGCAAGGGGTGAACCAAAGGCAACTTGATGCAGGTGATCGCAAGAAAGAGAAGACAGTGGCACTAAAGGCCAAGGATTCAGATGCTAGCTCTTTCGGGTCTGATAGCGATGAAGTTGCCTTAATCACAAGGCAATTCAAAAGCTTTCTAAGGAAGAAACATAAGAACTATCAGAAGTGGAACAAGGGTAAGTTCAATAAAAACTTTAAGGGTTCATCTGAATCGGTTTGTTTTGAATGCAGGAAGCCTGGACACATTAAGGCTGATTGTCCAACACTTAAAGCTCACCCAAGCAAGGAGAAGGGTGAGGAGAAACCAAAGTTCAGAAAGGAAAAGAAGCGGATTCAGAAGGCGTTCTGGGCAGACTCTGCATCCGACTCTTCTGAGACTGAAGCTGAAGAGGAGGAAACAAACTTGTGTCTTATGGCTGATGGTCACCCTGGTCAGTCGGATCAGGAAGAGGTATGTGAGCTTACCTACGATCAGTTATTTGAAGTTTCTGAAAAGATTCATACATCGTATAGGAAGCTTAAGAAAACCCATGCTAGTTTGAAATTAGATTATTTGACTTTACAAAAAGAGCATGATTCTGTAGTTAAAGATTATTCCACACTTGATTCCAATCACCTGTCTCTGCTTGATGAGTTTGATGAATTGAACAAAAAATATTCTGATTTAGTTTCTGAGCATGATTCTTTAAAAACCACGCATGTTGATTTAGAAAAAGCTTTTAAAGAGTTAGATACAATGGCATGTGAAGTAGAAAGTAACAATGACGCTTTAAAATTTGAAATTGCAAGTTTAAAGAAAGAGAATGAGTTTTTGGAAGTAAAAATCAGTGCTTTTGAAAAGAACAAAACACCGCCTACCTTTGAACAGTTTTATGCACCGCCACCTTTTAAAAATTCTGTTGCAAGTTCATCAAAGCATGTTTCATACACTACTAGGAAGAGGCACTATCACTCACGACGTTTAGTTAATCCTTTTCCTGGTGTTAGATGTTTTTCATGTGGCATGTTAGGACACATATCACACACTTGTACTGTTCACCGTAGTACACATTGGGTGTGGAGACCCAAACTGCCTGTTTCACAGCACAGCACACATGCATCGCATTCTTCTTTTCATAAGAAGGAACCCAAACCTGTTTGGGTTCCTAAGACTGACGTTTGATACTTTTGTAGGTGTGCTCTCACACAAGACCTCGTGAGAGCATGTGGTACCTGGACAGCGGATGTTCTAGACATATGACTAGAGATGCAAATCAGTTCATTTCGCTGGAGGCCAGAGCTGGAGGCAAGGTTACACTTGGAGATAACACCACCAGGAAGGTGGTAGGCACAGGTATAATTGGTGATTCAAAGAACTTTATGATTGATAATGTTTTGCTTGTAGATGGACTGAAACACAACCTGCTGAGCATCAGTCAACTCTGTGATAAGGGATACAGCATCAAATTCCTGCCCACTGGCTGCATTTTAAGCTTAAATGATGAAGTTGTTTTGCAGGGGCAAAGGATCAATAATGTCTACAAGCTGGATGTAAGTAGCATTAAATCTGATAATTCAATTTGCTTAAAAACTGCTGCTGATGAGTCTTGGTTATGGCATAGGAGATTGTGTCATGCCAGTATGAAAACCCTTAAAAGAGTCACCCAAAAGGACTTAGTTAGAGATGTGCCCAAGCTTAAGTTCACTAAGGATCACCTGTGTGATGCCTGTCAGTTGGGGAAGCAAGTCCAGTCCTCTTTTCACTCTGTTAAGGACATTAGCACCTCTAGACCTTTAGAAGTTCTTCACATGGACCTCTTTGGACCCATTAGCACTGCCAGCTTAGGGGGGAGAGTTTATGGTTTTGTGATTGTAGATGATTATTCGAGGTTCACTTGGGTTAAGTTTTTGTCACATAAATCTGAGTCATTTGATGAGTTTAGATCCTTCTCTACTTGGATTCAGAAGAAGTTAGGATGTGAGATTATTACCATCCATAGTGATCACGGAGGGGAGTTTGAAAATGAAAGATTTGGAAGTTTTTATGAGGATCATGGGATTAGTCACAATTTTTCAGCTCCTAGGACCCCTCAGCAGAATGGGGTAGCTGAATGGAAGAACAGGACCTTAGTGGAAGCCGCTAGAGCCATGCTTACCGAGTATTCTCTTCCAAAATACTTTTGGGCTGAAGCGGTGAACACTGCCTGTTATGTGCTGAATAGGGTGAATGTGAGAGTCAAACTGAGCAAGACACCTTTTGAGATCATTGGATGTTCTGATTCTAACTTTGCAGGGTATAGGGTGGATAGGAAGAGTACTTCTGGGACTTGTCAATTTATAGGACAGTCGTTAGTCTCCTGGTCCAGTAGAAAACAGAACTCAGTTGCACTTTCCACTGTTGAAGCTGAGTACATTGCCTTAGGGAGTTGTGTGGCCCAAGTTCTTTGGTTGAAGCAGCAAGTCTTGGATTTAGGAGTACCTGTTGGCACAATTTTTGTTCTGTGTGATAATACTAGTGCCATCTGTATCTCTAAGAATCCAATCCAACATTCTAGGACCAAACACATTGACATTAGGCATCACTTCATTAGGGACCATATTACAAAAGGGGATATTGAGCTACACCACGTAGCAACTGAAAATTAGCTGGCTGACATATTCACTAAACCACTGGCCTTTGACTCATTCAGCATTTTGAGAACCAGATTAGGAGTGATTGATATAAATGCTTGATTCTGATGACTGCTGATTTATGATTGTTATGATTAGTATTCTGATTTCTGTTAGTTAGTTTTTTGTATTATGTTTTTTGATTTCTGTTAGTTAGTTTTTGTTTTCTGATTTCTGTTAGTTAGTTTTAGTTTGATTATTTGCTTTCAGTTGATTTTATTTCTTCTGCGGAATTCTGTGTTACCCTTTTTGTTAGTTTGATTTGAGTATTTACTTTGCTATGAGTTTCTACCTATTTTTATTTATTTACGGGTTCATATCTTGCACTTACTGTTTTATGCTTTTCAAGATCTGATCACCGTTCACTACTTCTGGTGATCTGAATTTTTGACTGGGAGTTTTTACCTTATTTTGGTTTGGAAGCTGATAAGCAGTGATTGACTTCGCTGAATCTGTTAAAGGGAAGAAACATTGATAATTATTTCTCTTCCTCTAACTCCTTTACTGGTGTGTAGTTTCTTTTGAATAAAAATCCTTTTCAAAATTAAAATGTTAGTTTTTGAAATAGAGATTATTTTATCTTCCTACAGTAATCTGCCTCATATCAATAGTGTTTTTCAAAGTCTTGAGTCATTAGTTTGATTTTCTAAACCAAGTGATTGCATTTATCATATGTTGTATGGATTTTGTTTTGTGAATCGTTCTTCCTTACTGCGGAGAGTCATCTCCTATGTCTGGAAGATAATCTCACAGCTGAGACTCTTTAATGATTATGAAAAGGAGAAAGCTTATAAAAGATGCGCAGTACGCCAGATAATTTGAAAAAGAGGCATAAAATGAGCCCAAAACTGAAAAGATGTGAAATTGTCAAATTGGATACACAAAGTGTATCAAAAATCAAAAGATGCGCAAAGCGCCAACCAATTTGCAAAAGAGGCACAAAATGAGCCCAACACAAGCTTTCTTTCCTTTCAGATTATTAAATGTCTTAGAGAAATCTGTGCGCCACTTAATATTTTCAAAAGCTTGAGTTTTGAAAATCCCGATTTCTGATTTTTTACTTTGTAACAGTATTATATCAGATATTTTTTCTGGAACGAGGCTTGAAAGGATTTCTTTTCAAATCTAATGTCTTTTATTCTGAATCGGATTTTTGTTTTGAAAGAGGTTTGCATCGATAAGGTGCCCGGGGTCAGAGTTACGAAAGTTGATTATTTCCAACATTTTCTGGATTTCAGCGCTGTCAATCGTCCTGTCTTTGGTTTTTGAATCTAAAATCAAGGAAAAATTCTGATTTTCCTGTTTTGTAGTTTGTTCTATGTATGTTTTATTTTATGTTTTATTTCCGTGTTATGTTTTTCGCTCCTCCTTTTTGTGATGTCAAAAAGGGGAGTCAGTTGTAGTCGTGTCTGTTTCTGTTTTCTGAGTCATGTTTCATGTATCGTTTTAGCTGTTAAATAAAAATTAAAAAAAAAAAATATGTTTGTTGGATCTCCTAGTTTACTTTTATTTTCAGACTACTTTATAAATGTTTGCCATCATCAAAAAGGGGGAGATTGTTGCAAATCTGGTTTTGATGATGACAAACATGTTTCCAGTGTGTTTTGCTTGGCTAATCTGTTTCAGGCACAAAAGACTGCGAGCCACTCAAGCCAACTCAAGATCGGGTCTAAGTGTGTCAAATGTATGATTTTTCTTTTTATTGAGTCAATTGTAATGTAACTGATTCCCTAGCTAAGTAACCTTGCACACACACACTCAGGGAGAGAGATTGAGTGAATTAGAGTTTCTGTTGTAAATTTGTTCAGATCGTCCTGGACGATATCCACATCGTCCTGGATGATCCAGTTAAAATAGAAACCCTAATTAGGGCGACTAAGTTAAGAGGGTCTGATTGAGCCGATCGTCTTGAACGATCTACGGATCGTACGGGACGATATTCCCAAATTAGAAATTCTCAGCCGCCAGATCAAGTTAGGCAAGTTTTTATTTTTAGATACTTGGTCTGATCGTCCCGGATGATATGTGTATCATCCCGGATGATCCAGTATAATCATGCCTAATTTAATCTGGTAATTAAGGAAAGCAATTAATTTTTGGTTGATACGATCATATCGTCCTGGACGATCGCAGGATCGTCCCGGACGATCTTGATCGTCTAGTGCATTTAAGTTGTACGTCCAGAACTATGTACAGGACGATTTGGGGCCTTTTTGAACTAATCGTACTTGATGATGACCCTATTGGCCGGGACGATCAAGTCATTTTTTGGTCGTCCAGCACAGATTTCTCTGGACGACCCGAACTGTCTTCTGGACGATTTCCCTCAATTTGAACTAATCGTCCCGGACGATCGCAGGATCGTACAGGACGATATGAACAACTTTTTCTACTGATCGTCCAGAAGAGCCAGATCGTCCAGGCTAAAACAGCTGAATTTGAACTGATCGTATAGGATGATCTACCGATCGTCCTGGATGATCTTGGCCGACCAGTTGAGATTTAGGGCAAAATTTAAGCCCTCCTTTAAAAGAACTTTTTCCAATTTTTGGAAAAATCTTTTGCTGCCTTCCTTCCCTGAGAAACCCTAGAGAGAGAGAGTTGGGAGAGAGAGAGAAGATCTTGTGAGGGGGAGTTAGTGAGGGATTCACTAAGGTTGCTCCGAGCACGGATCAGAGTCGTCTTCTCCACTCGTCGTCTTTCGTCTAGTCCGTGTTCGTCGTGGGAGGATCGTTCGCAAGAAGATCCGGGTTCTCTGCCCGCTTCAGGTGGAAGCGAAAGGAGTTCGTAGGTTCTCTGCCTGCTTCAGGAGGAAGCGAAAGGAGTTCGAAGGTTCTCTGCCTGCTTCAGGAGGAAGCGAAAGGAGGTCGGGTTCTCTGCCTCACCGTGTGGTGAAAAGGAGATTTTTGTACAGGCTTCTCCGCCTTGCTGTGGGAGCAAAAGGAGAGACACTTCTGTTTAGTGCAATACCCGGAGGGGAGGCTCTGGGGAGTGGACGTAGGTCAAGTTGACCGAACAACTATAAAATCTGGTTTGCTTTTCTGATTCAATTCTGCACTTTAATTTTTCCTGATATTAACTGCTTGGGTGAATATCTGTGGTTGATCTTTTTATCGTTGTTTTAATTCATTTCCGCTGCACGTTATAAAAAGATTTTCATAGTTATCGTGAAATTTTTAAATAACCAATTCACCCCCCCTCTTGGTTAGCCTCGGGACTAGTTCACTAGGGCTTAACATCCCTACCGAACTTTCACAATATGTGCTAAGAACTTCAATAATACCTAAAGCAGGAGATCGAGTTAATATGACTCCTCTTCTTTCTGCAACAACATTTCTTATTATGACTGGTCAGCCAATAGATGAAGCTCAATTGATCTTAGATTACATCTATTATTTGTCTGATATTGGGTTGGCTAGTGTGAAGAGGAAGAAAAATATTGCTTTAGGACATGTTGTGTGTTATATCCTAGAGAGAAAGTACAATCTAGTTCATCCTTCTGGTCCTTCAGAGCTCCCACTATACTTCACTGACGTATCTTTTAGAGCATTATTTGGAAAAGAGGGTACTACTGACAGCTCAGATGATGAGCCTCATTTTGCTACTGCTCCTTCAGGTGCACCCTCAACTGCACCTGGACCTTCGCAGGATTTCTATCAAAACATGGTCCAACATTTTGATAGAATGGACCAACGTTTTGATGACATGGAGGCTCATTTAAAGAGGCAGGATGATCAGTTTGATGCTGTTAACACAAACATTACAACTCTTAACAGCTATTTCTCCTTGTTCGGTGGTATACCACCTCCTCCACCTCCTGATCAGGGTCCCTCTCAGTACTAGCTTGGATGATTTTGTGTCACTCTATGTTTGTTTTTTTTTTAAGTTGACTATGAGTATCTTGTTGTGAGTTGTTATTTTTATGTTGTTAGCAAGTTCTTTATTTGATATGTGCTTTAAAAGTGTAACTTGCTATGATTGTATGGTGTGAAGTTATTAGTAATGGAATGTTCCAGTGTTTCGGTGTTTATACTTTTTGTGTTAGTAAATGACCTTGTTTCACTTGAATATAGTTAATTACTGATTTAAAATGTTAATTAAGTTCATATTACAATAAAAATAGTATGCATAACTTTAGAACGTCAAATCTTTTAGATTTCGTTATGTTGTGATGTGGATTAGAAGATCTTCTTTAAATCTTATTTAGACATATTATTTAGTCAAAAATTATGTATGATTATTGTTTTAACATTATTCTCACATTCTATGTCTTTGTGTTTTATTATTGTATTTGTGACTAAAGAGATAATCTTATTGGAAAGAATCTTCAAAAGCAAAGCTTGAAAAGATGCACAAAATGTGCCACATAAGAAAAGATGCGCAATGTCGCCAAATGTAAAAAGACACACAAAGTGTGTCATCAAATCAAAAGATGCGCAATGTCGCCAACTGTCAACAGACACACAAAGTGTGTCCTCAAATCAAAAGATGCGCAAAGTCACCACATATTCTTTCCTTTAGTTTTTTTTTCTCTTTTTCACTAATCAATAATTGTCACTTTAGACCTAGAATTTTTGATAATGTTATCTCTCCTTCTATATAAAAATTGAGACTGCTAAACATGTCTAATACATTACTACTATAGATCGACTTTTCTTGTCCTTAACATACTTTAAAATCTAACATTTTTGGGTCTTTAGTTTTTGCATCTCATTTCATCTTGTAATTCAACTTCATTTAACATAATTCCATTTCTCAGCTATATTCTAGTGCTCTTTTTGCTGTTGGCAAAAGGGGGAGAGTTTTATTATTTGTTTGACTTATGTTCGTATGATTGTATGTGCTATGTATGTATGTTTTTTGTGCTTTGTATGTAAGTTTTTGTATGTGCTTGTATGTGCTTGTATGTATGTTTTTGTATGTGCGTGTATGTGCTTGCTTTATTTTTATTGCTCTACACACTTTTCTTCCCTTCTCTTGTCTATCCTCAAATATCTTGATTTGTCTTTAAGGGCAGCTTAAGGATAGGATAAGTCAGTTTTAGGGATTTAGGTTATTTTGGGGGAGTGTAGATCTTTTATTTAAAGGGGATACATTGAGTGAATGTTAGAAGATTTTTTTTTTGTATATCATCAAACAATAGTTGTTTTGCCATCATCAAAAAGGGGGAGATTATTTTTGATTGGAGTGAATTGTTTTGTTCATGAGAATTCTAATTCCAGTTTATATTTTTGATGATTACAAAAGTTTATTGTTTGTCTAATTTATCTTCTAACATATATCTTTGAGTTTTTGTTTGTCTGTGTGTACTAAATCATTTTTCAGGAAATTCACACTCAAGACTGTTGAAGACTTCAAGTTCACTTGTTCACTGTAAATGAAGTCTGTAATTTTCTTTTCTTCTTTTTTTTTTAGTCTGAGAGAGTGTGATTGTAAGTTGGATAACTGTGCACACACACACAATGGGGGAGTAAAAAGTTTAAATGTTTTTAAACTGATCGTACAGTACGAATTAATTTCGTACAGTACGACATGAACAATATATCCTCCAGGGAGAACCCATAAGACAAAAAATTTTTTCTAAGGCATGTTTGTACAGTACTAATAACATTCGTACATGAGTTTTGCTGTACGAACAGCTCAAAATTGGGTTCGTCCAGAGGTTCGTACGGGACGAATGAATCGGACGATGCTCACTGATCGATTCGTCCAAGCATTCGTACGGGATGAAGTGTTCGGATGATGCTTACTGTTCGATTCATCCAAGCATTCGTACGGGACGAAGTGTTCGGACGATGCTCACTGTTCGATTCGTCCAAGCGTTCGTACGGGACGAAGTATTGGGACGATGCTCACTGTTTGATTCATCCAAGCGTTCATACGGGACGAACTATGTGTACGAACGGCTCTATTGTGTTCGTCTGATGAGTCGTACAGGACGGATTGTTCAATCTTTGAACTATTCATACAGTACGATATACGATCGTACTGGATGATCGACACGGACTTAACTTGAAAATTCAGTTTTTGGACGATTTTTCCTATCCTTAGTATAAAAATGACTCAAAACTGTTTTGAAAAGAGATCCTTCTGTGAAAATTCTTTTGGGAAGTGAGAGGAGAGTGATTGGGAGAGTGTTTGAGAGTGAGTTTTAAGAGATCTTTCAAGAGAAAATTGTGAGGAGATTCACAAGGTTATCCAATTGAGAGGATTTCTTTTACTTGTTCTTCAAGCATCTTCCTAGTTCCTTGGAGACTTTTGCAAGAGTATTGTTCGAAAGGATTTCAGTTCTCTGCCGCACTTGGAGAGTGAAATGGATGACGGTTCTCTGCCGCACTTGGAGGGTGAAAAGGACGACGGTTCTCTGCCGTACTTGGAGGGTGAAAAGGACGACGGTTCTCTGCCGCACTTGGAGGGTGAAAAGGACGACGGTACTCTGCAGCACCGGGGTTGGTGGAAGAGAGTTTGTAAAGGCTTCTCCGCCTTGCTGTGGGGGCAAAAGGAGAGACACTTGGTTTTAGTGCAATACCTAGAGAAGGGATCTCTAGGGAGTGGATGTAGGTCGAGTTTGATCGAACCACTATAAATTCTGGTGTTTTCTATTCTCTATTTATTTTTTTTGCATTTCTATTTTCTGCAGTTTATTCTCATTGTGGTTGAATTTCTGTTTCAAAAGAAAGAGCAAAAATTATCTCTGTTCATACTGTACGAAGGTATATCGTACTGTACGATTAGCTTTTAAATTTTCCAAATTATCAAGAGTAATTTTAAAAAGGAACCAATTCACCCCCCTCTTGGTTAGCCTAAGGGACATTGAGCAATAGGTCTAACAACATGTTTGCACTATCACCAACTTTACAGAAGTCACAATCTGATCATTCCATCATATTTGGCAATTCTGACTTAGAAGGGATTTATACTCCATACCAAGACCTACTTATCATCAGCATCAATATTAGAGATCCATGTTATAATGTCATAAGAATCCTAATTGATAATGGGAGCTCAGTGGATGTTATATTTTACTCAACTTTTCTTAGTATAGGTCTGGTTAGAGAGAAGCTTAAGCCTACTACTAGACCATTATATGGATTTAACAATCAACCGATGCAGCTGGAGGGGATGATTACTCTTCTTGTCACACTTGGAGAAATCCCTCGGCAGACTACTCATTCAGTCCAATTTGTCATAATTAAGTCAGAGTCGGCATATAATGTTATCTTTCAGTGACCTTTTTTATCAATTTTTAGAGCTATCACTTCAGTGCGACATCTGAAGATGAAATTTTCAACTCCAGCTAGAATTGGCGAGGTGTGAGGAAATCAGCAAGAGGCATAATCGTGTTATCTCAAGCAAGCTTGACCTCACCCATCTATTACCTTAAGCATTGAAAGGGCCTCCCCTCAGGAGAACCTTTAGAGGCCTGAAGCATGGGCTAAAAACCAAGTGAGTTATAAGGCTTAAAAAGAATCCTGGAGCTCCAGCTCAACACCATCACCATTTTTCGCAAGTATCAATAAGTTGTTAAAATTATATAACCTATATGCTTTGACTAATATGTATCCCTCATATCTCCAAGATTTTTTTTTTCGTTATCATTATAATCTTGTTTCATAATAAATGATCTATGAAATCTATTATTCAAGAAATACATAATATTTATCATTAGATAATCATTCCCAAGGATCTTCTGATATATTCCATATAGGTTAATGTCATTGAATAATACTCTAACAAATAACCTCAAATAGGTCAAGCATCATTGGTGGATTCTCTCGACCTCTTCCATATATATTAATATCATTGAGCAATGCTCTGACAAACAACCTCGGATAGGTCAAATATACTTGGTGGATTCTCTCAACTTCTTCCACATAGGTTAATATCATTGAGTAATACTCTAACAAATAACCTCAAATAGGTCAAATATTTTTTGGTAGATTCTCTCGACCTCTTCTACACTGGTTAGTGTCATTGAATAACACTCTGACAAATAATCTCTGATAAGTCAAACATCATTTGTAGATTCTTTTAATCTCTTTTACACAGGTTAATATCATTGAGTAATGCTTTGACAAATAATCTCAAATAGATCAAACATCCTTAGTGGATTCTCTCAGTCTCTTCTACACAAGTTAGCATTATCAAGCAATGCTCTGATAAACAATCTCAGATAGGTCAAATATCTTTGGTGGATTCTCTCAACCTCTTCTACACAAGTTAGCATTATCAAGCAACGCTCTGACAAACAATCTCAAATAGGTCAAACAACCTTTGTGGATCATGAAAATAAGTATTCGACTTAAATATCATAGGAGGTTAAGAGCTTCAAGAGGCACCGATATGTCAAAGACTAAATGCTATTTAAGGAATAAAATTTTATAAATTAGTTGCTTTACCATGGGGGTAATATATCTCAAAAATACCTAAATAACTTGGTTTCTCATGGGGGACAAATTCATAAATATTCTTACAAGAGAATGAAACACTCATTATTTAAAACAAATATCAAGATCATAAAAATTTCTCAAAGTCATATACAATGTTATTACATTTATATGATTCATTAAATTATAGGAAGTAAAATACTTTCATCAACCATATCTCGTACACTGTGATGAATCTCGATATGCCCAATTAAAATAATGAGTAGCATATCATAATATTTTCTACAAACCACCATCAGATCCTTATATTTTTGCTCAACCAACATTTTGAATATGTCTTAAGATTGTTGAGGTCAAAATAATATTCAAATTCTTCCATCAAGTTATCCACTATCTATCCCCATCAGCATACTGCTCAATCTTTATAATCAGCTCATGGCTTAACCATCAACCATCAGCAAAAGCCTGCCCGACCATTATTAGACCAATGCTTGGAAGCTTACTGCCGCTGAACTTCCCCTCAGCCGCCTCAAGCTACAAATCCGGTATTAAAAAACTGAGCTTTTATCAAAGATTGACAGTATTGTGCTCCTTCAAAATAGTCTTCGGATAAAGACTAGAGCTAACATCGGAGGATCGGGCATATCGAAGATTGACGGTCTTACGACTCCTTCAGTACAGTCTTTAGATGAAGATTGGAGTCACGTCGGAGGACTAGGCCTTTATCAAAGATTAACGATCTTGCGACTCCTTCAGGACAGTCTTCAGAGGAAGACTGGAGCCCACATCAGAGGACCCGGGCTTTATCAAAGATTAACAGTCTTGTGACTCCTTCAGGATAACCTTTAGATGAAGATTGGAGCCCACATCGGAGGACCAGGCCTTTATCAAATATTAATGATTTTGCGACTCTTTTAGGATAGTCTTCAGATGAAGACTGGAGTCCACATTGGAAGACTGGGCCTTTATCAAAGATTGACGGTATTGCGACTCCTTAACGATAGTCTTTAAATGAAGACTAGAACCTACATCGAAGCACCAGACCTTTATCAAAGATTAATGGTCATGCGACTCCTTCAGAATGGTCTTCAGATGAAGACTGGAGCCCATAACAAAGGACCAAGCCTTTTCGTCGATAGTGACCTAAAAAAAATTTTGTTTTTGGTCAGATCGTTTTCTCAATTTTAAAGAAAATTTGGACCAACCAAAATTTTTTTACTTTTTAAGCCCCCAATGGGGGTATTTATATTTGCATGAGGGGGAAGATGAAAGGTTCTATAGAAATTTCTATAATTTTTTTAAAATAAAAATTTATAAATTTTGGAATTTGAAGAGACAAAAGTTAATTATTTTTATTTAATATATATTAAGGGGAGCTAAAAAGGCAATCTAGATTTTTCTAGAATTTTTGTTTAATTTTTAGCATAATTTCTGGAATTTTAAAAGCCCAAATTAAATATTTCTATTAAAAACTATAATAAAAAAGGAAATTATAAAAAAGGGTTAAAAAAAAATCGAGGCGGCACTGTTGCCGTCTTACTGCCAATGGTGGGAAAAAAAAACTTATTTTTTGAAAAAAGAAGTTTCAACTGATATATCATATCCTTAAAAAGTTTGTGTTGAAAAGCCAAACTATTTATTGAAAATTTTTTAAGTCTTTCGTATAATATTTTCAGTTAGAGTTAAATGTCCTATCAGGTTTCCAAAAAATTATAATTTCCAAATTATCATTCTAACACATAAAATTAAAACTGTTGTAAAATTTGTCCAATCCAAAGACAATTAAAATTAAAGATTAGGTCATAAAATTAAGAGTTAATTTTAACATAATACTTTACAGTGAATAATAACTTAAAAGCAAATGATAAGAAGATTTTGTGGGAATAATAACGGAACATTCAAACGAATATTTATGATAAGAAGATAAGTTATAAATATAACCTATAAGTCACATATCTTCTTATTTGATAAGAAGATAAATGTACTTAAACTCCTGAAGACTATCACATATAATCTAGTTAAAAATTACTTATATGCAGAAGATTAGGTTATAAAATTAAAGTATTTTGATGTTCCAGACTCAATTTTGATATTTTTAAAGCTATTCAGGATCTCTACGCCCAATATCGAGTTATTTAAGAGTTCTAAATTGCATCAAAAATTCCCCACAAGCTGTAATTTGTATTTCCAAACTTCTGGAGCTTCGACATATGAAAATAGGGGGCAACTGACATATCATCAAAAAAATTTCTTGATCAGGCACGAATCTTAAGGCAAAATTGAGTTAAAAGCTTCCAAAATTAGATTTCGGACCATCCAAACTCTGATTTTAGAAAACTTATACTTGAACTAAACGTCTCAACAATACGAACCCAACGACTTCAAATTCGGTTGAATCCAAGCCCAAATGGGTCCAAATTGAAGACTCAAAGCACTTTTGGAAGGTTCAAACCATAAGTTGGATTACCAAATGAATTTTAAATGTGACATGCTTATAGTCGAATCAAGCAACTCGATGAGACGAATCCACCGAGCCCAAGATCACCGAATTCTTAATATAATAAGGCATTCAAATGACCAATAAGCGGTCCACGATCAAGGGATCAATATCGGCCGTCCATTCAAACCATGCCCTTTTTGTGTTGCAAATATGGACTCAAGTCCTATGATTTTGATGATAACAAATATTATTGGATTCCTTACTAAGCTATCTCCTGTTAACTATTATTATGCATATCTACTTTTTCCTATACACTAATATTTTAGGTCCATCGTACACTTGCAAGTTTAATCAGCTCAAGATTGGGTAGACTAGGGTTAAATATGTCGTGAAAAGTATGTATTTTTAATTCTTATGTATTTTTATCTTTCTTAAGTCAAATTATATATTTGGTGGATACTAAGTTTGGTAACCATGCACACACACACTCAAGTAAGTGAGTTAGTGACAATATTATAAGTTGAATTTTATGAACTAATTATATTATACAATCCATATCATACTATACGATCAGCTAATAAGAAAGTGATTAAATGGGTAATTATGATAATCAATGCAAGAAGAACTAATCATATTGTATAATGTATATCGTATAGGATAATCAGTTAAAAATTAGGATCCCAACCACCAATCACAATTTAGGTAATATTTTAAAATTCAAATTTGTACTCATCGTAATGTATGTTAGGTACCATACTATACGATTTAATTAAATCTTACCTAAATTAATCCTATGATTAGGGAACATTTTTGGATTAATTGATCCAATCAAATCATATAGGACAATTTGATCAATCGTACTATACAACCTGATTTCTACATGGGAAGATAATTAAATCGTCGCCAATCATACGAGATGATAATCTAAGTTATTTGAACTAATTATACTGGATGATGATCTGAATCATCCTTGACGATCAGTTCAATTCCTTGAACTGAATGTATAATACCAAGCTCTTCGTACAGTACTAACATGAGTACTTTGCACACATCACACTGGATGATCCATGATCATATTGTATGATTAATGTCACCAGAATTAAATTTAGGGCTATTTATGAGGCCTCATATTTAATCTCTCTCATTGACTTGTTTCAAAAGTCTTTGGCTGATGAGTGTTCTTAAGAGGGAGCTTTGAGAATAATATTTAGGAGTGCTTTAGAAAGATGAGGGAGAGCTTGTGAGAGGGAGAAGTAGTGTGAGGGGTTCATATGGTTGCTCCAAGTAAGTGCCTTGCCTTTTTCCTCCAAGTGTCTGTTTAGGTTTCTTGGGTGTCTCTAGGATCTAGTTCTCTGCCATCACCAGAAGGGTGAGAAAGGAGTTCAAGGTTCTCTACCTTCTCCAAAAGGGAGAAAAAGATTGAAGGTCTGCTACCATCTCCTAGAGGGTAACAAAGCTTCTAGCTCTCCACCACACTGGATTTGGTGGAAGTGATTTGTGTAAGAACCTCTCCGCCTTGCTGTGAGGGAAAAAGGAGAGACACTATAATGATAGTGTAGTACTAGGAGAGGAGGAATCTAGGGAGTTGACGTAGGTCATTGTTTGACAAAATCATTATAAATCTCTAGTGTGTTTGTTCTAATTTTTATTCTCATATTTTTACTTTTTTGCATTTTAATTTCATTATAACTGCTTTGTGAAAATCATACTCAATGCTTCATTCCACTAAATAGAATATCATCATCATTTTTTAGATGTTTTGGTAAATTCGTTCGCTTCTGCACTAAGTGAAAATTATTACTTATTTTTTAAATATTAAAAAATCTAAAAATATTATCTTTTTTTTTAATTAAGCAATTAGTTTTTTAAATTCACCAATTCACCCCCCCTCTTGGTGTGCCTAGATATAAGTTTACTTAGGCTTAACATCCTTATCAAACTTTCAATTGGTATCAAAGCGGTACTCAAAATAGTGTTTTAGAAAACCTAGAAAAAAATAATCAATGACACACTTTGAAAATAGGAACACTATAAAATGTTACTCTATTACTCGTCCACCATTATTTCAGAATATCTCTTTGATTTTTGGAAAATCTGCATGT
Source organism: Dendrobium chrysotoxum (assembly GCA_019925795.1). Taxonomy (NCBI): domain Eukaryota; kingdom Viridiplantae; phylum Streptophyta; class Magnoliopsida; order Asparagales; family Orchidaceae; genus Dendrobium; species Dendrobium chrysotoxum. The sequence goes on from CM034308.1 coordinate 51,738,825, forward strand.
CAATATTTTTATAATCTATTAATTTTAGGATGTGGCATATGATTCAATCTAGATATTCTTTACCATCACGTATTATTAATGGTGTGAAAGTTGATATTCCTTATATTAAATGGAGTCAAGAGGATAGAGAATTTGCTCAGTTAAATGCCAAATATCTTAACTTTTTTTTTGTGCTTTGAAATATGAGGACTATATGCGTGTAGCAACCTGTACTACTAGAAAGGAAATCTGAGATAAATTATGTATCACTTATGAGAAAACTAATGAAGTTAAACAATCTATGTTTAACTTTCTATTACATTATTACATACTCCTTCACATGAAACCTAGCAAATTAACATTAGAAATATACATTAGGTTCACACAGATAGTGACATCCCCACATATATTGGGTAGAGAACCATCAAATTCTAAAAACGTTAATAAAATACTACATTACCTGCCTAGTATGTATGATGCTAAAACTATTGCAATACTGAATCAAAAGATTTAAATGTCTATTCTATTGATAATTTACTTGGGTCACTCATTGCCTACGAGTAAGGTGTGAGTTAAAGACTAAATGATGCAGGTGATAAAAAAAAAGAGAAGACTATGGCTTTGAAAGTGAATAATTTAGATAGTGATAGTTCTATAGTGGAGGTGTTGCAATCCAGGATCCCGAGCATCTGATTTTAATGATGACAAATAATATTAACTAGATTACTAAGTTCCTTCTTGAAAAATATAGATGTTTATTTTTGTTTGTGAGTACTAACATTTCAGGTAAGATACACACCGCTCAAGACTGTTAGAGACTCAAGACTGGGTAAAATAGGATGTAAAAAAATTTATATATATATTTTTTTAATTTTTATTTGTTGAGTCTGCCATAAAAGAGTGTTTGCAAATAGGGTGACCATCCACACACACACATGGGGAGAGTTTCTCTTTTTTTAAAGTTAAATTTTTTTAAAGAAAATTATACTGTATAATTTTTAATTGTACTGTACGATATGCCATTAAAACTCAAGCTTAATGGCTAATTCTAACTGATTAGTTCGTGAACTAATTATATTGTATGATCGTGATCGTACTGTATGATTTATTTCCATTTGAAAACCCTAGCCGACAACATAGTTTAGGTAAAATTTTAAATTTTTGAATTAATCGTACTGTATGATTCTAATCGTACTGTATGATTATTTGAAATTTTGTCAAAATTATCTCCCATAATCAGGCAATTAAATTTTGGTTTCTTAATTACTATCATCCATACTATATGATATGAATTGTACTGTATAATTTACAGAGACAATTTTGGTCGTCCCATCAATCATACTAGATGAAACCACAGTTTTTTAAACTATTCATCCTAGATGATATTTATATCATACAGGATGATGATCTAAATTGAATTATTCATACTGTATGAAGTGTACAGTGCAGGATGATTTACAGAGATGAATTCAATCGTCCCATAGGTAATCCCGTATGAATAGTTGAAAATAAAATGATCATCCTGTACGATCTCTTGATCATGTTGTACGATGTTCATAAAATTTGTAAACTATTTGTCTACCTTTGTACTAGAGGAACCGATTTTGAACTGATCATGTTGTACGATATAGGATTGTACTGTATGAACAACATCATCCGAATTGGGTTATCAGGGTTTTCTGAAGCTTAATTTAAAATGGAATTTTTCTTATTCAGAGAGGTTATTCTTGTGATTACTTTGTGAAGAAGAGGAGTGTGATTGTTGAAGGAATTAACTCTTGAGAGGGAGCTTTTGAAGAGATCCAGGGTTTGTGAGAGGAAGGAGAAGGTGAGCTTGAGCGTGAGGGAGAAGGAGTGTGAGGGGATCACACGGTTGCTCCAAGCTAGCTGCACGCTTGCTCCTCCTGTGGCCTTAGTGAGTCTTGTGGAAGCTCTCTAGGGAGAGAGGCTTCAAGGTTAATGTCCTTGAGGTTCTATGCCTTCTCTAGGAGGGAGAAAAAGGAGAAGGTCTGCTGCCATCACTAGGAGGGTGACATAGCATAAGGCACTCTGCTACATCGGGGAAGGTAAAAGTGAGTTTTGTAAAGGCTTCTCTGCCTTGCTATGGGAGTAGAAGGAGAGTCAACTTTTAGTAGTGCAATACTCGGAGTGGAGGACTCCAGGGAGTGGACGTAGGTCAAGTGACCGAACCACTATAAAAATTTTTGGTGTGCTTTTTTCATTTTTTGCATTTTTACTTTTCGTGCATTTATTTTCTGTGTTAACTTCTTGGTGAAGAATTTGATTTTAGCTTTTCATTGTGAAATTTAAAATTGTTTCACCACTTTTGTAATTGTGTACAAATTATTAGCTTCCACATTTGACTAGTTAAGTTTTTATTTTACTGAATAATCCTTTAAAAATTAGAACTCATGTTTAGGATTTATTTTTTAAAAATATCAATTCAACCCCCCCCCCCTCTTGATTCATCTCGTACTTTCAGGAGGAGGATGGTGACATTGTGTTGATGACTCGCCAGTTCAAAAGCTTTTTAAAGAGGAAGCAAAGGCATCATCAATAGCATTGGAGCAAAGGTAAAAGTAATAAAAATTTCAAAGCATCATCTAACACAATATGTTTTGAATACAGGAAATTAAGACATCTCCAAGCAGACTGCCCAAACTTAAAAACTCACCCAGTTAAAGAGAAGGATGAAGAAAAGGCTAAATTCAGGAAGTGAAAGAATAGGACACATAAGGCATTTTGGGCCGAATCCACTTTAGAATCAATGGAACCAGAAGCAGAGGAGCAGGTAACAAACCTGTGTCTTATGGTTAATGATAATCTTGATCAATCATATCAAGAAGAGGTATGTTAGCTCTCATATGTTGAATTGTTTATTATTTTTGAGCAAATTTATGATTCATATAGGAAACTGAGAAAGATATATGCTAATATGAACAATGATTTTATTACTTTCTAAAAAGAGCATACTTGTTTGATAAATGATCATTTTAGATTAGATAAAAATCATATGTCTTTACTTGATGAGTTTGATGCATTAAACAAGAAGCATATTAAATTATCTATTACATATGATTCCTTGAAAATAAAGTGTGTTGAATTAGAAAACTCATTCAAAAACTTAGAGGCATGTGCAACAGAGATAGATGATAGTGAGCATGCATTGAAAATGGAAGTATTCATTATAGAAAGTGCAAATAAATTCTTATAAGAAAAAATAAACACACTTTAAGATAATAAAACATCACCTATATTAGCACAGTGTCATAACTCATCACAGCATGCATCATATACCCCTAGGAAGAGGCACCATAACCTACATATATTAGTAAATCCTTTTCCTGGTGTTAGATGTTACTATTGTGGTATGCTAGGACAAATAGCCCGCACTTGCACTATCCATCGTAAGACACATCTAGTGTGGAGGCCAAAACTACTTGCATCACAACATAGCATGCAAACATCTCATTCATCAATGCATAAGGTCAAATCCAAACTCACTTAGGTTCCCAAATCTAATGTTTAATGACTTTGTAGGGAAGCTCTCATAAAAGACCTAGTGAGAGCATGTAGTACCTGGACAATGGATGCTCAAGGCACATGAATGGTGATTTGAAGCAGTTCATTACACTAGAGGCCACGTCAGGAGGCAAGGTAATACTAGGAGACAACACCACTAGAAAAGTGGTTAACTCAGATATAATTAGCAATTCTAACAAGTTTATTATTGAATGTATTTTATTAATTGATGGCCTTAAGCATAATTTACTTAGGATTAGCTAATTATGTAACAAGGGTTTTGACATAAAGTTTCTTTCTGTATAATGCATGATTAGCTTAAATAGAAAACTAATTTTGGAAGAAAAAGAATAAACAATATCTACATGCTTGATTTGAACTGTATTGAATATTCTAATTTCCTATGTTTGAAAACTATTATTGATGATTCTTGGCTATGACATAGGAGACTATGTCATACAAGCATGAAGACCCTTAGGAACATTACCTAGAAAAATATAGTTAGAGGCATACCTAAGTTAGACTTCACCAAGGATCACCTATGTGATGCCTGTCAACTAGGAAAATAAGTTAGATCTTCATTTCATTCAATCAAATACATCAACACCTCTAGGCCACTAGAAATTCTCCATATGGACCTATCTGGACCAGTTAGTATAGCCAACCTAGGAGGGAAATTATATGGGTTTGTAATAGTAGATTGCTTTTCTAGATTCACATGGGTTATATTCCTAGCATAGAAAAGTGAATTATTTGAGAAATTTATAACCTTCTCTATCTGGATACAAGAAAAATTAGGATGCAAAATATCAACCATTCATAGTAATCATGGTGGAGAGTTTGAAAATGAGAAATTTGAATTTTTTTGTCAAGAGATAGGGATAAAACATAACTTTTCTACCTCTAGGACTCCTCAATAGAATGAAATAGTTGAGAGGAAAAATAGAGCTTTGGTAGACACTACTAGGGTTATACTAGCTGAATATTTTCTCCCTAGATACTTTTGGGCAGAAGTAATAAATACTGCTTGTTATATTTTGAATAGGGTGAATATTAGATCCAAGTTAAATAAGACATCTTATGAACTTCTTAAGGGTAGGACACCCAATCTTTCTCACTTATATATTTTTTGGTGTTGATGTTTTATCCTAATTAATGGTAAATCGCCCTTAACAAAATTTGACCCAAAGTCTGATGAAATAGTCATATTAGGTTATTCATCTGTAGGTAAGGACTATGGAATCTTCAATAAGAGGACCTTAGTAGTAGAAGAGTCTACCAATATTGTGTTTGATGAATCAGATAGGACCTCTAAATCTAAACTAGAAGAAGAAGAAGTAGAGGTAATTAAAGGGGTAGAAGCCATTGACCTAGGATCGATAAAGTATAACCTCAAGTACCCTTGCCTAGAGAATGGAGATACTAATCTAGTCATCCTAAGGAATTGATCTTAGAAGACCCATCTGAAGGTGTTAGAATTAGGCATGGACTTAAGAAGGAGGTTTGTCATTCTACATTTATCTCCATGATAGAACCCACCAATATTGATCAAGCTTTAGATGATGAATTTTGGATCCTAGCAATACAAAGAAGAATTGAATCAATTTGTTAGGAATGATGTGTGGGAGTTGATGAGTAGACATGAGGACTAAAGTGTTATAGGAACCAAATAGGGTTTTAAGAATAAAATGAATGATTTTGGCATAGTAGTGAGAAATAAGGCTAGATTAATAGCTAAGGGGAATACTCAGATTGAAAGGATTGACTTTGAAGAGACTTTTGTCCCAGTAGCTAGACTAGAAGCCATTAGAGTGTTCTTAGCCTTTGCTTACTTTAAAGGATTTAAGCTATATCAAATGGATGTTAAAAGTACTTTCCTAAATGGGGTAATTAAAGAGGATGTATGTTAGCAACCCCCAAGTTTTAAGAACTCTAAATTCCATAATTATGTATTCAAACTAAAGAAGGCTTTGTATGGGTTAAAGCAAGCACCTAGAGCTTGGTATGAAAGGCTGAGCACATTCCTTCTAGATAGAGATTTTGTTAAGGGTAGCATATACACCACACTATTCCTAAAGAAAGAAGGAGAAGACCTACTCATAATTCAAATCTATGTTGATGATATACTATTTGGATATACAAATAAAAATCTTTGTGATAAATTCTCAAAAAACTATGAGTGAGGAATTTAAGATGAGCGTGATGGGAGAGCTAAACTATTTTTTTTGGATTTAGTGTGAAGTAAAAGGATGATGAAACTTTCCTTAGTTAATCAAAATACATTAAGGACATCTTTAAAAAATATGAAATGGATAATGCTAAGGTAATAAACACTCCCATGAGCTTTACTATTCAGTTAAACAAGGACCCAAATAAAAAATCAATTGATCAGAAGAAGCATGGAGGAATAATTGGATCACTCCTTTACTTGACTACCAGTAGACCTAATATCATGTTTAGTGTTTATTTGTGTGCTAATTAGTAAGCTAATACAAAAGAATCCCATATGAGCTTTGTTAAAAAAATTCTTAGATATCTTCTTGGAACCTAAAACTTGGGAATCTGGTATCCTTGATATATCACTTATTTTGAGATCATAGGATATTTTGATTCAGACTTTACAAGTTATAGGGTTAATAGGAAAAGTAACTCTAGAACATGCCAATTCATAAAATAATCTTTAGTCTTCTGGTCCAGTAAAAAATAAAACTTTATAGCCCTGTTTACTACTTAAGCAGAATATATAGCTATAAGGAGTTATGTTGCATAAGTCCTATAGCTTAAACAACAAATCATAGATCTTGGACTACCTGTAGACACCATTCAAATCATGTGTGATAACACTAGTGTCATTTGCATATCAAAGAATTCAATCGAATATTCAAGGACCAAACACATAAATATTAGGCACCATTTCAGTAGAGACCATGTGACAAATGGGGATATAGAGCTACATCATGTAGCTATTGAAATTCAATTGACAAATATATTTACAATACCCCTGACTTTTGAAACCTTTAGCACTTTAAGGACTAGACTAGGTGTTATAGATATTCATGCTTGAATCATGATGATTTGAAAACTATAAAAATAAATATTTTTGTGTGTCTTTCTTTTGAATTTATTTTATGATTGTTTGCGTTATTGCTTTTATTATATGGTAAAAAAAAATTTGAAAATTTAAAAAAAAAATGTTGTTGTGTGTTTATCTTTTAAATTTATTTTAAGATTATTTGTATTGTTTCTTTTATTTTTTGTGATTTATTTTATGCTCTTTTTATGGAGCTTTCCTGATTATCACATGCCACTTTATGAGTTTTTTTCACATTGTATTGTACGATATTCACAAAAAACACCAAATCACTGATCACAGCACATCCAATAACTAATATTGATCAATCATTAGTGATCGTACTATAAAACACCTATTTTATACTGTACGATACATCTGGTAATGGATGTTAGACAAATTGAATTCAGCTAATACAATATTTAATATCATATCGTACTATATGAATACTTGTTTGTACAGGACAATCTGAGTAGTTAACGATCGTCCAGGCTGACGCCTAAGGATGAATGTTTTCTCTTTAATCATCCAGTATGATTCTGATCATGCTGTATGATAAGACAACCTTTTTGACTGATCGGACTAGATGAAATTGAATGCACTTTAATCATATTATACGATGTCTGTATCATACTATATGATATAGCCATTCTATTTAAAGAGAGAAAATTCAAAGTTTTTTTTCACTCAACCCATTTCACTCTTCTTACCTCCTCCCTAAAGATCTTTTCCTTTGAAATGGCTGAAGGAAATCGTTCATGATCTTTAGTTAGAAGTTAATCTTGACATCCTATAGATCTTTGGTTTACTGAAGCTGTTGATGAAGAGGCTTATAATCGATACAAAATTGTCAAGATCATGCCGTCCAAGATCATAAACCAGGAAGTTTTAAACTTCCATGTACTCTCTCTCTCTCTCTCTTTACACACACCACCCTTCAGTTTATTCTCACACTTGCCTACCCATTCAATTCTAAACTTTTTTTAAATTTTTTGTTAGTCTCTGAATTAATAGTGAGGGTACTACCCTCCAATCTTATGTTAATAGGAGGCCTGTCGAAATTACCTATCAAAATTTTCATAAATTCTTCCACCTTTCCACGACTGGCAAAAAAGTTCACCTTCTAGCGTCAAACGCTGACTATGATTTGACGCTTATAAACACCATCCTTTGGGAATCAAATCTTAGATAGCACATTGCCCATGTCAATACATTGGTGCAAGATACTAGAATCATCTATCATAATCTTCGTAACTCAATAATTCTAAAAGCTAGAGATCGAATTAACATCACACCTCTTCTATCCATGACTACTACTTCATAATGGTTGAGATAGATTTCAATGAAGTTGATCTAATTATTTGATATCTTAAGAATCTAACCTACATTTGAGATTCTAGATATAAAAGAAAGCCAAATCTTACATTAGGTCACATAATTGCTTTCATTTTTAAATCCAAATACCACCAATTCCATACACCTCTGAATCACCTTCAAATTTTCTATTACAATAGCTCCTTCCACATCCTTTACAGTGCTCACTGCCATAATGTTTACTATGTGGATGAAAAGCTAGTGAAAACAGAGGGAGGTCTAGCAGTAGCACCATTTCAAGCACCAGCACCTGTTCACCAACAGTTTCAATACGATATGCTGGTTCAGAGGTTTGACTAGTGGGAGGCTCATTATGACACCTACATAGCAGAGTAGCAATAGCAGTATAATAATGATATGCCTTGCTTTGATAACTACGTATCATAGCAGCAGCAATGGCATGACAATGACATGGCTTAGTTTGGAGAGCAATTTGCTTCCATCCACCTATTCTTCCAACCACCACCACCACCACTACCTCTACTTGATCAAGATCCTTCATACTTTTTATTTTCTCTATAATTTCATCCTTGTGTCTGTATTATTTTTACTTCTATCTTTTATGATATATGTGCTTCTCTTTGGTGTCTTTGTTTAGTAGTTTCTTCCTTTTTGTGATGTCAAAAGGGTGAGTAGTCTGTTGTTGGTAGTTTGTATTCTGTGTTGGAATGATTAATCTACTATTTATTTTTCCTTTTCATTTCTGATTATTTATGCATGCATTACTTTAAAAATAAAAAAATAAAAAAATCCCTCCCTATTTTTGAAAGGTTCATATAGTAAGGGAGAGTTTAGGAAATAGCAAAAATATTCTTGAGATATTTACTAAAAATATTTGCCATCATAAAAAAGGGGGAGATTATTACAAATCTAGACCCAAGTCTTATTGATTTTGATGATAATAAATATTATTAGATTCCTTACTATGCTACCTTTTATTAATTACTATTATTCATATCTACTTTTTCCTATGCACTAATATTATAGGTCCACCATACACTTGCAAGTTTGATCAGCTCAAGATTGGGTAGACTAGAGTTAAGTGTGTTGTGAAAAGTCTATAATTTTAATTCTTATGTATTTTTACCTTTCTTGAGTCAAATCATGTATTTGGAGGATATTAAGCTTGGTAACCATGCACACACAAACTTAAGGGAGTCAATTAGTGATAATATCATACTTTGAATTTTTTGAACTAATCGTACTTTATGATCCATATTATACTGTTTGATCAGCTAATCAAAAAATGATTAAATGGCTAATTATGATAATTAATGCAGGATGAACTAATCATACTATACGATGTATATCATTCAAGATGATTAGTTAAAAATCAAGATCCCAATCGCCAATCACAGTTTAGGCAATATTTTAAAATTCAAATTTTATACCCATCATACTATATAATATAATTAAATCTTTCCTAAATTAATTATATAATTAGAGAATAATTTTGGATTAATTGATTTAGTTAAATCGTACATGATGATTTGACCAATTGTATTGTACAAGCTGATTCTTATGTGGGATGATAATTAAATCATCGCCAATTTTACGGGATGATAATCCAAGTCATTTGAACTAATCGTATTGGATAATGTTCTGAATCATCCTGGACAATCAGCTCAATTCCTTGAATCGATCTTACATCACCTAGCTCTTCATACAGTACTAATAGGAGTATTTTGTACACTTCGTACTAGACAATCCAGGATCATACTATATAATCAGTGTCAACAGAATTAAATTTAGGGCTTTTTATGAGGCCTTATATTTAATCTCTCTCATTGACTTGTTTCAAAAGTCTTTGGCTACTGAGTGTTCTTGAGAGGGAGCTTTGAGAAGAAGATCTAGGAGAGCTTTAGGAAGAAGAGGGAGAGCTTATGTGAGAGGGAGAAGTAGTGTGAGGGGTTCATACGGTTCCTCCAAGTAAGTGTCTTACCTTGTTCCTGCAAGTGTTTATCTAGGTTTCTTGGGTGGCTCTGGGGAGAAATTCTTCAACTCAAGGATGTAATTCTCTGCCATCAACAAGAGGGTGTCAAAGGAGTTCAAGATTTTCTACCCTCTCCAAGAGGGAGAAAAATATTGAAGGTCCACTATCGTTGCTTGGAGAGTGACGAAGCTTTTGGCACTCCGTCGCACCGTGTTTGGTGGAAGTGATTTGTGTTAAGGCTTCTCCACCTTCCTGTGGGGGTAAAAGGAGAGACACTATAGTGATAGTGCAATACTCGAAGAGGAGGACTCCAGTGAGTGGACATAAGTCATTGTTTGACCAAACCACAATAAATTTATGGTGTGTTTATTCTAATTTTTTTCTCGCATTTTTAGTTTTTGACATTTTTAATTTCATTATAACTACTTGGTGAAAATCATACTCAATGCTTCATTCTACTGAATAGAATATAATCATCATTGCTTAGATGTTTTGATAAATTTGTTAGCTTCTACACTAAGTGAAAATTTTTACTTATTTTTTAAATATTAAAAAATCCAAAAATATTCTTTATTTTTTAAATTAAGCAATTAGTTTTTTAAATTCACCACTTGGTGTGCATAGGGACAAGTTCAATTAGGCTTAACATCCTTATCGAACTTTCATTTTGACCTTAATCTTCCCTATATTTATAAGCCATGCCACTCTAAAAAACACTATAAATATCCCCCATTCTTCATATGAAAGGGAGGGAGAAAAGAAGAAAGAGAAGGGAGGAATTTGGGAGCAGACTTATCACCGACTACCGCTGGAGTTCTTCTCGACCCCCACCAAAATTTCGTCTATTCGTTGACCATCGCCGGAGTTCTTTCTGACCATTGTCGGACTTATACCCATTCATCGATCACCGCTGGACTTCCTCTCGTTTGTCCACCACCACTTGACTTCCGCTCATTTATTGACCACCATTAGAGTTTCTCTAGATAATTGTCATACTTTCGCCAATTCATCGACCATAATCAGACTTCCTCTCATTCATCGACCACCACCCGACCTCTGCCTGTTTATCGACCATCGCTGGACTTCCACCCATTTATAGACCACCGTTGGAGTTCATCCTGACCACTATTGGACTTCCGCCCACTCGTCGACCATCACCAGACTTTTATTCGATTCTCCAATCTATTGTAATTTCATCGTCTCTAAATAAAGTGGTGAATCAAGCTTTATAATTCATTCAAACTTAGTGGAATTTTCTCATTTAGGCCAAGCCCCATGGTTTTTCTCTTTCAGAGTTTTTCACATAAAAAAGCTCTTGGTCTTTCTCTCTCTTAATTATTTGTTGGTGTGCCAGATATACATACATTGCTAAGATACTTTATTCTTTTACTCTATTGTTGTGTATACTCTTGCCAGTAATAATAACCTCTAATTAATTAATTAATAAAAATTGTGGATTACTTATCATTATTCAAAAGTTGATGCAAACAAACAATATTAAAATTCACTATTAATAAATAATGTGTTTGAAAGTGATTAAAATAACATAATAGAATTACAACTGTAATATATATTAATGATAATCATAATATTAGTAATATAATTTAATAGCACATATTTCATAAGGTTGAAGATTTAAATTAATTACATCAATATGAAAAAATGTCATGCAAAATTTAATAAATTCTATCTCCATAATTAATTAAAAAATATACATGCAGTCAAATAACTTTATGTGTACTTGTCCATAAAACAATGGTAGATTTTTTGGCCAACTAAAATAATAGACAATGAAAATAAATTAGATTCTTTTATATTAACTGAAAAAAAACATTAACGAATATGATTAATGATTTTCAAATATGGATTATTTTAAAATATAAATTAATTATGTGTTAGAAAGAAAATAAAATAGCATGATATATTTAAAAATTAAATATATATTAAAAATGAAAATTTTAAATATAAATAATATCAAGAATATCTATAAAATTTTAGGAAATAATTAGGTATGGTGTATTGTTACGTAAGAGTATCTATAGAAAATCCAAAAAATCTCAAAAGAGAACCGATATGATCCAATCAACTTCAATGTATGCATATAATATATATATACTACTTATATATGGCTTGGGATTCCTCCCAAATACAATCTTAGTCTTTCATTTTATTTATCAAAGATGAATCTAAATCGTTCATTTTATTTGCACATTAATTTTTTTAAACTATATTTTTTTAATTAAATGCATGACATTTTAATTGCATTTAAGTAAGAGCTAATTATTTGAATGCCAAAGGTTTTAATTGTATTTATTTCGATGTTTAAATGCTTTTAATTAATATATTTATTTACATTATATTTTTTTATACCTATTGGAGCAATTAATAACATAATTCACTAATTAATAATCATTCAATAATAATTGTTAGAAATTCATAATTTTAATAATTAATAATAAAAAAATTAAAGTATAAGTTTTAATTAATTATTTTATTAAAAAATCTTTACATCTATTCAGCTATTATAAAAGCCATTAGAGTTTTACTTCCAAACAAAATCTTCGCCTTTCATTTTTGTTATTCAAATAGAATCTTGGCCTTTGATTTTATTATCTTATCATGATTAATTGATAATTTTAAAAAAGTTGATATATTATTACTTTTCATGTGAGCAAAATTTTTATCTACGCAAATAAAGAAAGAAATCATTTAAATTCTTTAATGCTTCTTATTCTTCCTTTAACTAAATATCTCTTTGTATTCCGCTCTTTGTATCCCTTAAATAAATGAAGAAATCATTTAAATTCTCTAATAATTTTTAATATTCCTTCATATTAATTAAATACCCTTATATACTCCTCTATTCATATTCCCTATTCTTCCTAAACTAAATCTCAACCGTAAAAATAAAAAAAAAGACAAAATCTTGTCCATTTGTTCCATTGCAACCCTTGGGATTCCTACGTGCACCCTTCCTATTCTCACATATTGATATAATTCACGCACTCAAAATTATCATAACTCCTTCCTCTCGCTTACGAAGTCCCTCGTGAGAGACGAACCCAGTAGCTTGCTCCCGCCAGTTATTCTCCGTTGGCCTTCACGTTGCAATTATTTAGCACTCACTCCACCATCTCATATCTCCACCTATAAACTCTCGACACAGCGTTATCGTTGTTTCTTCAGTCCATTGCTAATGCTGGATTATTATTTAGCATAACAATTTTGATCCTTTCCTAATGCCGGATTATGCAACTTGCATGTTTATGCTCTTTCTCCTATTCTTTTTTATCCATTTCTTTTATTTTTTGATATGATTTCTCTCTGAAATTGTTAACAATTGCTCCTCCTGCTCGTTCCTCTTTTCACCCTTATAGAGGTTAGACAGTAATCACAATTTTAGTAAAAAAATATTTCAATTCTTCTACTACTATTTCATTTGGAGAAAATTTCTAACAACTCACAAAAAAAATTATTTTTCTCTATTTTTTATCTTCACATAGGAATCAAGACTATGACTTATGGGCTAGAGGTAGTGCACATTTCTCCCATTGAGAAGACTGAACAAATGCTAAATTTTTTTATTGAGGTTTCCCCTTTCTCAAAAGGAAGCTAATGCTCTTTTTCTAATGTATGCTAAAATTCAAGGAGACATCACCCATGAATATTTTGATGGCCGTAAGGGCACAATCAAGTTTGGAGATGTTCAGGTCTGTTCTATAACCATTAGAAAAACTAAAGTAAAAAAATTAAATAATAACAATAATAATAAAGCTGTGAATTTACATCCCGACTATAAGTGAGATTACTGATGTATTATTCCTTTTTTTTTTTAATATTTCCTCTTTAATCGATGACTGTAGAAAGAGGAATCATTCATGCTGGAAAGCCAATTAGCGACAATGCCAAAAAAAATATCTAACTTATCAAAATTTTTACATATCTCACATCTGAATTATGATATTTATTTATACAATACCTAAATATTACAATAATTTTAAAATTATTCTTAAACCTAACTTTTGGATATGCCTATTGATATAAAATAAATAAATGAGATAGAATTATCACTCAATTTCAAAATTATTGTTATTAATTATTTAATTATAAATATTTATTATTTAGCTAATACAATTACATAGCTCTTAATTTTATATAAATTACTAATATGGTTATAAAAAATAATGAATATTTTTTTCATAAGAGATAATATAAAATAAATTATTTCTTTTTCTTGTAAGTTTTTAACTGCTTTGTAATATGAGTTGCGTTTGTAAATAATTTGCATATTTTTTACTTTCTAATTTTATGCAATTATTAATCTATTTATTATTTAAGCAAATGAAGTATATACATTTTTAATTGAAGAAAATTAGGTTATATTAATTTTTCTATTGGCAATATAATAAGTAACTATTTTGACTCAAAAATTACCAGATGAAAAATTAATGGTGAGATACTTGAAGATTAAGATTAGAAGGAAAACATATTATGATAATTTTAATTAATTTGCTTGTTATATATTATTTTCTTATAAATTTGTTATCCCCAAATTTCTGTGATAGAATTGTGAAATTAATTTATGCATATCAAGCTTCAATTATTAATTCATATAAATTAAAAAATATATATTTTTATATGATTTATTTTTTATTTTTACAATTTTATTCACGTGCACATTATGCATGTGCAGTTTTCCTAGTTATAATAAAATGCCCTTTGTATTAGAAAATTTTCTAAACTTCAATATCCACAATTTTTCTTTGAATTTAATAGTTATATGTTGAAAAGCAAAATTTTGACAACTAAATAAAAATAGTTTATTTTCCATAAAAATAATTATTTTGTTTCACCAAATAATTTGAAACATTTTAATAAATATGTAAAAAAGATGAATACATATTTTGTAATTATAATTTTGAGTAATAAGAGATGTTTTTAAATAATAAGAGATGTCGATGAAATTTCTTATTTTTTAATTATATAGATTTTAGTGCATTATCTTAACTTCGATTCTTCTTGAAATATATATTTTTAAAATATTTAGAGAAGATGAAGAATTCTAACAGAATATAACATTATACATATACTTTTGCATTCAAATATGATTTGATTTATTCTTTTCCATAATTTTTTAAGATAAAAAAATGCAGAATTTGATTACAAGATCTTTCTATTTTAAATGTTTGTATAATAATAAAGACAGCTACTATTGTTTGTTTAGAAAGAACATAAGTTGTACTAATGTTTAATACAATTATATGCAAATATTAATATAAAATCAGACCAATCTGATTACTTCATAATAGATGAGTTAACCTCATATGCATACTTGAAAAATGGAAGAGCAATGGAAGGTGTTGACTTCTTAACTATCTCTAATGGTAAATATAAACTCTAATCACCACGCTAGGGAAGCGGTTTCTTCCTCTACTGCTATAGACAAGTTCCAAGAATCCCTTCTCCAGCTTCGGCTTTACCAAGGAGTTCCACAATATATTTTAGATATTTAATATGAGGAGTTTCACAATTTAATGTATAATAATAATTGAAAATACAAAGGGTTGCCTCAAGATTTAAACTTTTAAAATGGAACACGAAGCATTCATATAATAATACTAGATCGATGGTTAGATTTGATATGAGTATTAATTATTTATAACACTCATAATTAATTAATGTGAGTTTTACCAATTTTAATTTCAGATAGTTAATGTGAGGAGTTTCACAATTTCATGTTAATAATAATTGGGAATATAAAGGGTTAGTCCTCAAAGAATATAAAGGGTTACACTTATATATATTTATTAATTATTTATAATACAATGAAGGGACAAGATAGTTTTAGAAGAAATAAAACGGATCGCCAAGATTTGATGTTGTAGGAAATTTAAACTGCTTTTATAATAGTAGTATAGATATTGAGAGTTTTACAAATAATCTATGTATTATAAGAGCTTGGGGGCCTAATAAGTTTAAAAAATAAGAGACATGGGAGCAAGAGGAGTACAAAGGGAATTGTTAAGGTGAATACTGTCACCATTCTCAGGGGGAGGTTTTTGTAACATATTGGATTCCTTGTTTCAATGAACTCTAGTTTTTACTATGTCCAACCTAGTTCTAAATTCATGTTACATTAGCTTGAATAACAAAGTAAGGTTTTTATACTGTTATTTTAAATGACATAGAATATCCTCACACACATAATAAAGTGATCTGGTCTACATTGGGATTCCAATTATGAGTAGACATTTTAAAAATAATAAAATGGTACACTTAGGGGCTGTTTGGTAGCACATAGGATTTCATTTAAGTAGGATTTCGTAAATCCTTTAAATTCAGATTCGAGAAATCCTGGGGGGGGGGGGGGGGGGTGTTAAATTCTGAAAAACTATTTGGTAACATTCAAGATAAATCTTATTAAATCCCATGTGACTATTTGGCTATTCTGAAGAGGCGAGGGTGAGGAGATGAGGCAAACAATGCAGCTTTCATTTAAATTCGTTGAATGAGAGGATTTTAAAAATTCGGAATTTACCACGAAGAGGCAGAATTTTTCATCAACTGTAGCTTTCATTTATCATGAGATTTGGTTTTGCATTTAGGCTGTTTGGCTGGATTTCGCTCAAATCTGCCTCAAATTCGGCCTAAATCCTGCTACTAAATAGCCCCTTAAAGTAGTACTTTTTGAGTGTGTGGTCTTAGGGCATCTCTAACTTAAAAACTTATTTTTCACTTCAAAATATAATAACAATCATATCAAAAAGTAACCAATCTCCAACCGAACTCTATTTCTAACCTTTCTTATCTAAGGAGAGCAACAATAATGGGAATGATGTTCGGTTGCCTCTTGGGTGAATAGTGTGATGCCGATATTGGCATCACACTGTTCACATTCAAGATAAAACACTAAAATACATTTCCATTTGCCGTTTGGGCGGACGCTTGTGAGACCTGCAAACTAGCAAATGACGTTCGGTTGAATATGCCCTTAAGTATTAATGATTTTGGAGGTTAAGATAAAGGGACTTGAAAACGTTTTCTATACGAAATTTTAAAGGTCATAGAGCTAATGAAAATTATCCAAATAAATGTAATTCCTGGATATAAAATGACAAAAATATGATTAGAATAATAAAGTTACAAAAAATAGAGCAAATAAATTGAAACTAATATGCAGGAAATTATAACTTTAGAATTTCAATTTGGGTACAAAATGAAATATAACAAACTTGGAATTTTAGGAGTGATAACACTAGTGAAGATCACATACTAATTGGAGTTCATTTGATAATTTTAATAAATCAGAATAATGCGGTGATTTATGAAATGAGAATGCAAAAATTGCTAGCCAGTCAAGTATTCCCCAAGGAAAATAGTTGTTTTGATATCAATTATGCATTGGAAAAAACAAGAATTACTTCAAAAATTATTTTTAATAATTATTGCTTAAAGCAAAGGAAAATACACTTAGAAAGGAATCACTAAGGCACCCTAAAGAATAAGAGGGAAAATTTATGATGCTTTGCAGGGGATTATATTAACCAACTTAGATTTCTAGAGTCAAGGTAATGGGAAAAAATAAAAACACAACTAAAGAAAACTAATAGTGATGGAGTTATTAATTATATAGACAAAGAGAGGATTAAAAGTGTCGTGGCACAACCGAGAGGGGGGTAAATTTATTATTTAAAAAAGTATTAAAAATAACACAATTTGTAGTGGAAGTTATTTAAAATACTATTGAGACTTCAAAGCATAAAGTGTTTATATATATATATATATATATATATATATATATATATATATATATATATATATATATATATATATATATATATATATATATATATATATATATATATATGAGTATGAGTGTAATAAAAATTACTTAAGACTAACTTAAAAGTAAATTCAAAGCAAATACTTCTGATTGATAGAAAACTCTATGCAAAATATTTTTGAAATTTTACTTAGGAGAATCACAACAATTTTGAAATCACAGATTTAGATACTAAAGTTGCAAGAAATAAAAGTACAAAAGTAAAATGAATGCAAAATAAGATTTTATAGAAGTTCGGTTAAACTTAACCTACGTCTACTCACTAGGTTTCTCCTATTTGGGAATTCCATAACAAACACTTTCTTTTGCCCTTAGTAAGGTGGATAAGCTCTTCTCCCTTCATAGGTAGAGAATGACATTTACAAGCTCCTCCTCCCGAAAAGCCTAGACTTCCTCCTTTTGCTTCCTACCATGGAAGAGATGCCTCCCTCCTTCTGCCTCCTGCATGATAGAGATGCCTTTACCCTCTTTCTACTCCTCACAATGGTGGAGATGCCACTTCTTTAGTCTCCTTAGCTTGTCTTAATCTTTCACCCAAAGACTTTCTTCCTAGAGCTCCTCTCCAAGAGTTCCCAACTCATAACCTAGAGGACAATGGTGTAAGCTGACGAGGGCAATTATGTGGTCTCCCTTACATAACCCTTGACTCCCCAAGGAATAACCTCTCAAGCTCACCCTGAAAGTTCGAAAGGGATGTTAAGCCCTAGTGAACTAGTCCCGAGGCTAACCAAGAGGGGGGGGTGAATTGGTTATTTAAAAATTTCACGATAACTATGAAAATCTTTTCGATACTTAGCAGCGGAAACTAGTAAACAATAACGAAAAGATCAACCAACGATATTCACCCAAGTAGTTTATATTGAAAAGTAAAATGCAAAACTGAATAAAAAAAGCAAACCAGATTTTATAGTGGTTCGGTCAACTTGACCTACGTCCACTCCTCGGAGCCTCCCCTCCGGGTATTGCACTAAATGAAAGTGACTCTCCTTTTGCTCCCACAGCAAGGCGGAGAAGCCTGTACAAAACACCTCCTTTTCACCACACGGTGAGGCAGAGAACCCGACCTCCTTTCGCTTCCTCCTGAAGCAGGCAGAGAACCTTCGAACTCCTTTCGCTTCCTCCTGAAGCAGGCAGAGAACCCGGATCTTCTTGCGAACGATCCTCCCACGAAGAACACCAACTAGACGACAGACGACGAGCGGAGAAGATGACTCTGATCCGTGCTTGCAGCAACCTTAGTGAATCCCTCACTAACTCCCCCTCACAAGATCTCTTCTCTCTCTCCCAACTCTCTCTCTCTCTAGGATTTCTCAGGGAAGGAAGGCAGCAAAAGATTTTTCCAAATCTAGGAAAAAGTTCTTTTAAAGGAGGGCTTAAAACTTGCCCTAAATCTCAACTTGTCGGCCAAGATCGTCCAGGATGATCGCTAGATCGTCCTGTACGATCAGTTCAAATTCAGCTGTTTCAGCCTGGACGATCTGGCTCTTCTGGACGATCAGTAGAAAAAGTTGTTCATGTCGTCCCGTACGATCCTGCGATCGTCCGGGACGATTAGTTCAAATTGAAGGAAATCGTCCAGAAGACAGTTCGGGTCGTCCAGAGAAATCTGTGCTGGATGACCAAAAAATGACTTGATCGTCCCGGACGATAGGGTAATCGTCCGGTATGATTAGTTCAAAAAGGCCCCAAATCGTCCTGTACATAGTTCTGGACGTACAGCTGAAATGCACAAGACGATCACGATCGTCCTGGATGATGTGATCGTATCAATTAAATATTAATTACTTTCTTTAATTACCAGACTAATTTAGGTATGATTGTAGTGAATCGTCCAGGACGATACACGTATCGTCCGGGACGATCAGACCAAAATACTTAAAATAAAACTTGCCTAACTTAATCTGGCGGCTGAGAATTTCTGATTTGGGCATATCGTCCCGTACGATCCGGAGATCGTCCAGGACGATCTGCTCAATCAGACCCTCTTAACTTAGTCGCCCTAATTAGGGTTTCTGTTTTAACTGGATCGTCCAGGATGATGTGGATATCGTCCAGGACGATCTGAACAAAATTGCAACAGAAACTCTAATTCACTCAATCTCTCCCCCTGAGTGTGTGTGTGCAAGGTTACTTAGCTAGGGAATCAGTTACATTACAATTGACTCAATAAAAGGAAAAATTATACATTTGACACACTTGGAACCGATCTTGAGTTGGCTTGAGTGGCTCGCGGTCTTTTGTGCCTGAAACAGATTAGCCAAGCAAAACACACTCGAAACATGTTTGTCATCATCAAAACCAGATTTACAACAATCTCCCCCTTTTTGATGATGGCAAACATTTGTAAAGTAGTCTGAAAACCAAGATAAACTAGGAGATCAAATAAAACAAATATTTTTTTTTTAATTTTCATTTAACAGCTCAAACAATACAGAAAACATGAAACAGAGAAACAGAAACAGACACGACATGACTACAACTGACTCCCCCTTTTGACATCACAAAAAGGAGGAGGGAAAAATATAACACGGAAATAAAACATAAAATAAAACATACACAGAACAACAACAAAACAGGAAAATCAGAATTTTTCCTTGATTTTAGATTCAAAAACCAATGACAGGACGATTGACAGCGCTGAAATCCAAAAAAAGGTTAGAAATAATCAACTTTCGTAACTCTGACCCCGGGCACCTTATCGATGCAAACCTCTTTCAATACAAAAATCCGATTCAGAATAAAAGACATTAGATTTGAAAAGAAATCCTTTCAAGCCTCGTTCCAGAAAAATATCTGATATAATAGTGTTACAAAGTAAAAAATTAGAAATCATGATTTTCAAAACTCAAGCTTTTGAAAATATTAAGGGGCGCACAGATTTCTCTAAGACATTTAATAATCTGAAAGGAAAGAAAGCTTGTGTTGGGCTCTTTTTGTGCCTCTTTTTCAAATTGGTTGGCGCTTTGCGCATCTTTTGATTTTTGATACACTTTGTGTATCCAATTTGGCAATTTCGCATCTTTTCAGTTTTGGGCTCATTTTATGCCTCTTTTTCAATTTATCTGGCGCACTGCGCATCTTTTGTAGGCTTTCTCCTTTTCATAATCATTAAAGAGTCTCAGCTGTGAGATTATCTTCTAGACATAGGAGATGACTCTCCGCAGTAAGGAAGAACGATTCACAAAATAAAACCCATACAACATATGATAAATGCAATCACTTGGTTTAGAAAATCAAACTAATGACTCAAGACTTTGAAAAACACTATTGATATGAGGCAGATTACTGTAGGAAGATAAAATAATCTCTATTTCAAAAACTAACATTTTAATTTTGAAAAGAATTTTTATTTAAAAGAAACTACACACCAGTAAAGGAGTTAGAGGAAGAGAAACAATTATCAATGTTTCTTCCCTTTAACAGATTTAGCGAAGTCAATCACTGCTTATCAGCTTCCAAACCAAAATAAGGTAAAAACTCTCAGTCAAAAATTCAGATCACCAGAAGTAGTGAGCGGTGATCAGATCTTGAAAAGCATAAAAAACAGGTAGAAAATCATAGCAAAGTAAATACTCAAATCAAACTAACAAAAAGGGTAACACAGAAATCAGCAGAAGAAATAAAATCAATTGAAAGCAAATAATCAAACCAAAACTAACTAACAGAAATCAGAAATCACAATACAAAAACTAACTAACAGAAATCAGAAAACAGAAAGAAAAAAAAACTAACTAGCAGAAATCAGAATACCAATCATAACAATTATAAATCAGCAGTCATCAGAATCAAGCATTTATATCAATCACTCCTAATCTGGTTCTCAAAATGTTGAATGAGTCAAAGGCCAGTGGTTTAGTGAATATGTCAGCCAGCTGATTTTCAGTTGCTACGTGGTGTAGCTCAATGTCCCCTTTTGTAACATGGTCCCTAATGAAGTGATGCCTAATGTCAATGTGTTTGGTCCTAGAATGTTGGATTGGATTCTTAGAGATACAGATGGCACTAGTATTATCACACAGAACAGAAATTGTGCCAACAGGTACTCCTAAATCCAAGACTTGCTGCTTCAACCAAAGAACTTGGGCCACACAACTCCCTAAGGCAATGTACTCAGCTTCAGCAGTGGAAAGTGCAACTGAGTTCTGTTTTCTACTGGACCAGGAGACTAACGACTGTCCTATAAATTGACAAGTCCCAGAAGTACTCTTCCTATCCACCCTACACCCCGCAAAGTCAGAATCAGAATATCCAATGATCTCAAAAGAGGTGCTGTGCCTAGGGTACCAAATTCCTAGGTTTGGGGTTCCTAAAAGATATCTAAGAATTCTCTTAACAGCAGTCAGGTGGGACTCTTTAGGATCAGCCTGAAACCTAGCACAAAGACAGACACTAAACATGATATCAGGTCGACTAGCAGTCAGGTAAAGCAGTGAACCTATTATCCCCCTATACTTCTTCTGATCAACAGATTTTCCATTTGAATCCTTATCTAACTGAACTGAGGAGGGCATGGGAGTATTGATTGGCTTGGCTTTGTCCATTTCATATTTCTTCAAAATGTCCTTAGTGTATTTTGATTGATTGAGAAAGGTTCCATCATCCGTTTGTCTTATGCTAAACCCCAAAAAGTAGGACAATTCTCCCATCATACTCATCTCAAACTCTTTACTCATTGTTTTAGAAAACTCTTCACATAAGTATTTATCAGAAGATCCAAAAATTATATCATCAACATAGATCTGGACAATGAGTAAGTCATCTCCTAATCTCCTCAGAAAAAGGGTGGTGTCTACGCTCCCCTTAATAAACTCTCTTTCTAACAGGAATGTGCTAAGCCTCTCATACCAAGCTTTGGGTGCCTGTTTCAATCCATATAAGGCCTTTTTTAATTTATAGACATGACTTGGATATTGGGAACTCTCAAAACCTGGGGGTTGTTCTACAAAAACATCTTCTTTAATTACCCCATTTAAAAAGGCACTCTTGACATCCATTTGAAACAGCTTAAATCCCTTATAACAGGCAAAGGCTAGTAGCACTCTAATGGCTTCCAATCTAGCTACAGGGGCAAAAGTTTCCTCAAAATCTATCCCTTCTATCTGATTATACCCCTTAGCCACCAATCTTGCCTTATTTCTCACCACCACACCATAATCATTCATCTTATTCTTAAAGACCCACTTGGTTCCCACAATACTTTGATTTTTAGGTCTTTCTACTAACTCCCAAACATCATTCCTTACAAATTAATTCAATTCTTCCTGCATAGCTAAAATCCAAAATTCATCCGACAGGGCTTGATTGATGTTGGTGGGTTCAGTCATTGAGATAAAGGCAGAATGATTTACTTCCTTCCTAAGTCCATGCCTAGTCCTAACACCTTCAGAAGGGTCTCATAAGATCAGTTCTTTAGGATGACTCGAAGAATATCTCCAATCTCTAGGCAGTGGGGTTTGAGGTTCTACCCTTTCCTCCAAATTTGTATTTCCAACTCCTTGGGTAACCTCAACAATCTCTTCATCTTCTACTTCAGATCTAGACTCCTTAGGATCAAATTCATCAAACACTACATGGGTTGTTTCTTCCACCACCAAAGTCCTCCTATTGAACACCCTAAAGGATTTCCCCACACTTGAATATCCTAAGAACACTCCTTCATCAGATTTGGGGTCAAATTTTCCTAAGGGTGACTTCCCGTTGTTCAGAATGAAAACCTTACAGCCAAAAACATGGAGGTGGGACAGATTTGGTGTTCTACCCTTAATGATCTCATAAGGTGACTTGTTCTGTTTGACTCTCACATTCACCCTATTCAGCACATAACAGACAGTGTTCACTGCTTCAGCCCAAAAGTATTTTGGAAGTGAATACTCGGCAAGCATGGCTCTAGCGGCTTCCACTAAGGTCCTGTTCTTCCTTTCAGCTACCCCGTTCTGCTGAGGGGTCCTAGGAGCTGAAAAATTGTGACTAATCCCATGATCCTCACAAAAACTTCTAAATCTTTCATTTTCAAACTCCCCTCCGTGATCACTATGGATGGTAATAATCTCACATCCTAACTTCTTCTGAATCCAAGTAGAGAAAGATCTAAACTCATCATATGACTCAGATTTGTGTGACAAAAACTTAACCCAAGTGAACCTTGAATAATCATCAACAATCACAAAACCATAGACTCTCCCCCCTAAGCTGGCAGTGCTAATGGGTCCAAAGAGGTCCATGTGAAGAACTTCTAAAGGTCTAGAGGTGCTAATGTCCTTAACAGAGTGAAAAGAGGACTGGACTTGCTTCCCCAACTGACAGGCATCACACAGGTGATCCTTAGTGAACTTAAGCTTGGGCACACCTCTAACTAAGTCCTTTTGGGTGACTCTCCTAAGGGTTTTCATACTGGCATGACACAATCTCCTATGCCATAACCAAGACTCATCAGCAGCAGTTTTTAAGCAAATTGAATTATCAGATTTAATGCTACTTACATCCAGCTTGTAGACGTTATTGATCCTTTGCCCCTGCAAAACAACTTCATCATTTAAGCTTAAAATGTAGCCAGTGGGCAGGAATTTGATGCTGTATCCCTTGTCGCAGAGTTGACTGATGCTCAGCAGGTTGTGTTTCAGTCCATCTACAAGCAAAACATTATCAATCATAAAGTTCTTTGAATCACCAATTATACCTGTGCCTACCACCTTCCTGGTGGTGTTATCTCCAAGTGTAACCTTGCCTCCAGCTCTGGCCTCCAGCGAAATGAACTGATTTGCATCTCCAGTCATATGTCTAGAACATCCGCTGTCCAGGTACCACATGCTCTCACGAGGTCTTGTGTGAGAGCACTCCTACAAAATCATCAAATGTCAGTCTCAGGAACCCAAACAGGTTTGGGTTCCTTCTTATGAAAAGAAGAATGCGATGCATGCATGCTGTGCTGTGAAACAGGCAGTTTGGGTCTCCACACCCAATGTGTACTACGGTGAACAGTACAAGTGTGTGATATGTGCCCTAACATGCCACATGAAAAACATCTAACACCAGGAAAAGGATTAACTAAACGTCGTGAGTGATAGTGCCTCTTCCTAGTAGTGTGTGAAACATGCTTTGATGAATTTGCAACAGAATTTTTAAAAGGTGGCGGTGCATAAAACTGTTCAAAAGTAGGCGGTGTTTTGTTATTTTTAAAAGCACTGATTTTCACTTTCAAAAACTCAATGTGTTTGTTTAAACTTCCAATTTCAAACATTTTTGCACTTTCAATACTTTCTAACTCAGATGCCAAATCATTCACTTTCTTAAAAGCAAGTTCTAATTCATCATGCGATGTTTTTAACAAGTTATGCTCAACAATTAAATCAGAATGCTTTTTATTCAGTTCATCAAACTCATCTAGTAAAGACATGTGATTGCTATCAATGGTGGAATGATCCTTAATCAACACTTCATGCTCTTTTTGCAAAGTCAGATAATCTAGTTTCAAACTAGCATGGGTTTTCTTAAGCTTCCTATACGATGTATGAATCTTTTCAGAAACTTCAAATAACTGATCGTAAGTAAGCTCACATACCTCTTCCTGGTCCGACTGACCAGGGTGATCATCCGCCATCAGACACAAGTTTGTTTCCTCCTCTTCAGCTTCAGTCTCAGAGGAGTCGGATGCAGAGTCTGCCCAGAACGCCTTCTGAATCCGCTTCTTGTCCTTCCTGAACTTTGGTTTCTCCTCACTCTTCTCCTTGCTTGGGTGAGCTTTAAGTGTTGGACAATCAGCCTTAATGTGTCCAGACTTCCTGCATTCAAAACAAATCGATTCAGATGAACCCTTAAAGTTTTTATTGGACTTACCCTTGTTCCACTTCTGATAGTTCTTATGTTTCTTCCTTAGAAAGCTTTTAAATTGCCTTGTGATTAAGGCAACATCATCGCTATCAGACCCGGAAGAGCTAGCATCTGAATCCTTGGCCTTTAGTGCCACGGTCTTCTCTTTCTTGCGTTCTCCTGCATCAAGTTGCCTTTGGTTCACTCCTTGCTCGTAAGCAATGAGTGATCCAAGTAAGCTGTCAATAGAGTAAGTATTTAAATCTTTGGATTCAGTAATAGCAGTAATCTTAGCATCATAAGAAGCAGGCAAACATCTAAGAATCTTGTTCACTCTTTCGTAGTTGGTAAGTTCTCTACCTAAAGCATGCAAAGAGGTAACAATCTGAGTGAACCTTGTGTACATTTCTGAAATAGTCTCACTAGGTTTCATGCGAAAAAGTTCATAATCATGTAACAAGATGTTTAACCTAGATTGTTTGACTTCAGTTGTACCTTCGTATGTTATACATAACCTATCCCAGATTTCCTTTCCCGTTGTACAAGTAGAAACACGCATATAGTCTTCAGATTTCAAAGCACAAAAGAAACAGTTCAAACATTTTGCATTCAACTGTGCTAAATCACGATCATCAAACGTCCAATCAGCAAACGGCAATTCAGTTTTCACATTGTTAATCATTCGAAAAGGTGGTTCGTATCCGTCCTTAACTAACATCCACATGCGATAATCAATAGATTGCAGAAAAGTAGACATGCGTGTTTTCCAAAAATCAAAAGGAATATTGTCAAACAACGGTGGTCTGGTAATAGAATAACCTTCAGCAGTATTACGATTGTTACAGTTAGCCATTAGATCAACTTCAAAAGTTTTTAAACAGAAATTTTGAATCCCGCTCTGATACCACTTGAAAGTTC
Source organism: Dendrobium chrysotoxum (assembly GCA_019925795.1). Lineage (NCBI taxonomy): Eukaryota > Viridiplantae > Streptophyta > Magnoliopsida > Asparagales > Orchidaceae > Dendrobium > Dendrobium chrysotoxum. Next base: position 51,765,270 of record CM034308.1, read on the forward strand.
GAAAGGGATGTTAAGCCCTAGTGAACTAGTCCCGAGGCTAACCAAGAGGGGGGGTGAATTGGTTATTTAAAAATTTCATGATAACTATGAAAATCTTTTCGATACTTAGCAGCGGAAACTAGTAAACAATAACGAAAAGATCAACCAATGATATTCACCCAAGTAGTTTATATTGAAAAGTAAAATGCAAAACTAAATCAAAAAAGCAAACCAGATTTTATAGTGGTTCGGTCAACTTGACCTACGTCCACTCTCCGGAGCCTCCCCTCCGGGTATTGCACTAAACGAAAGTGACTCTCCTTTTGCTCCCACAGCAAGGCGGAGAAGCCTGTACAAAACACCTCCTTTTCACCACACGGTGAGGCAGAGAACCCGACCTCCTTTCGCTTCCTCCTGAAGCAGGCAGAGAACCTTCGAACTCCTTTCGCTTCCTCCTGAAGCAGGCAGAGAACCCGGATCTTCTTGCGAACGATCCTCCCACGAAGAACACCAACTAGACGACAGACGACGAGCGGAGAAGACGACTCTGATCCGTGCTTGGAGCAACCTTAGTGAATCCCTCACTAACTCCCCCTCACAAGATCTCTTCTCTCTCTCTCCCAACTCTCTCTCTCTCTAGGATTTCTCAGGGAAGGAAGGCAGCAAAAGATTTTTCCAAATCTAGGAAAAAGTTCTTTTAAAGGAGGGCTTAAAACTTGCCCTAAATCTCAACTTGTCGGCCAAGATCGTCCAGGACGATCGATAGATCGTCCTGTACGATCAGTTCAAATTCAGCTGTTTCAGCCTGGACGATCTGGCTCTTCTGGACGATCAGTAGAAAAAGTTGTTCATATCATCCCGTACGATCCTGCGATCGTCCGGGACGATTAGTTCAAATTGAAGGAAATCGTCCAGAAGACAGTTCGGGTCGTCCAGAGAAATCTGTGCTGGACGACCAAAAAATGACTTGATCGTCCCGGACAATAGGGTAATCGTCCGGTACGATTAGTTCAAAAAGGCCCCAAATCATCCTGTACATAGTTCTGGACGTACAGCTAAAATGCACAAGACGATCACGATCGTCCGGGACGATCCTGCGATCGTCCTGGATGATGTGATCGTATCAATTAAACATTAATTGCTTTCCTTAATTACCAGACTAATTTAGGTATGATTGTAGTGAATCGTCCAGGACGATACACGTATCGTCCGGGACGATCAGACCAAAATACTTAAAATAAAACTTGCCTAACTTAATCTGGCGGCTGAGAATTTCTGATTTGGGCATATCGTCCCGTACGATCCGGAGATCATCCAGGACGATCTGCTCAATCAGACCCTCTTAACTTAGTCGCCCTAATTAGGGTTTCTGTTTTAACTGGATCGTCCAGGATGATGTGGATATCATCCAGGACGATCTGAACAAAATTGCAACAGAAACTCTAATTCACTCAATCTCTCCCCCTGAGTGTGTGTGTGCAAGGTTACTTAGCTAGGGAATCAGTTATATTACAATTGACTCAATAAAAGGAAAAATCATACATTTGACACACTTGGACCCGATCTTGAGTTGGCTTGAGTGGCTCGCGGTCTTTTGTGCCTGAAACAGATTAGCCAAGCAAAACACACTGGAAACATGTTTGTCATCATCAAAACCAGATTTGCAACACACCCTATCTTCCAAGTGGTTTTGACAAGCTCTCTCAAGCAAGTAGATTACCCCTCTCCTTCTCCAAGGACTCTCTCTCAAGAAAAATCATCTCTAGTTGCTCATTTACTTCACATATGATTAAAAGAATCAGAATTGGCTATTTAAAGTAAACCCTAATTTTTAATTTTAATATACTGATCATATAGTATGAAGTGTAGATCATACTGTCCGATTAGTTCAATCTAAGAAAATAGCAGTACTTAAGTTATGTTGGATCAGACTGTATAATATGAATTATATAGTATGATCAGTTGAATTACATTAAGTATTATCTTGGGCGAACTGAAAGTTCGTGACAGTTGTTAGACCGTATGGAACTGTCCCAAGACCCCTTCCCCTGAGTTTAGTGGGCCAAGCCCAATCTGCTGAGCCCTAACCTATGACCTGGGTCAACCTGGTTGACTAGGTCAACCCATTTGACCCAGTAAACCCAAATGAGCTCAAATCAAATCCCAATCAATTTCAAACCTATCTTTGGCTCAACCCCTTAACCCTTTGACTTAATTGACCCAAGTTGATGACTTGGTTAACCCAGGTCTTATTGGGTCAAATTTGCCCATTTAAGTCAATTAAAAACCTATTTAATGCGTTAAAACCTTTCCCAATGTCTTCTTGATTCAAACCATGGCCAAATCTTTCCCTTTTCCCTCCTAATCTACCCTAGAGTTTATCTAGGCCATTGATCAAGAACCGAAGCCTTTAAATAGGCTTGTTAGGGCACCTAATAGGGGATCTTGCGATTACTCTTTCCCTAAGCCCCCTCCAACCCGACTCTTGGTTCCATTGAGTTCCCATAGCGTCCCTTCACCTCTCCCAAGTTGAAACCCTTCAGTCAAGGCTGTCGCCGGCAAGATCTCTGATGAACCGAGGTGAAATCTCCTCAAAGATGATTTCCCGTCGATCTAGGGTGTTTTGAGACCCGATTTATTCTACAAGTAGGAGCGTGGATAGTCTACAAGTTCTACAAGCCAAAGATCTCTTGAATCCATCCATTGGATCGAGGTAAAACCCTAACCCTAGTCTAGAACACCTAGATCTAATTAGCTTATCGCATGGTGCATTTTAGAACGTGATTTTTACCCCACACGAATGCTCTTCATGCCTAGTGTATATGTTTAAAATTTCATTGAAATCTATCATGTCGTTTGCGAGAATGAGATGAAAAACATTCTTAGGGCTTCGACTTATGTAACATTTATATTGCATACGATACGAGCCAGATCAACGATTCATATCTTGCCGTTCCGCGGTGCTGTTTGACCGTAGATCCGATCCCACGGTCAGTAACCTCATTCGACTCGATCTCGACCATTCATTCGAACAGTGGAAGATCCAATGGCTTTGCCATTTCGCTGACGCAAATAAGTGCTACGCGATTTTTGGAGCAATCATTGGCAATGATTGCGCAACAGTGCAATCATTGGCAGTGATTGTCCGAAACTATAGAGCAAACCCGAAGCCGATGCGTGGCCCACTGCCACTGTCGACATTTTTTAATTAAAATTAATTTTAAATTTATTTTAAATCCTTTTTAAACCAATTTTCTTCAATAATTCATAAAAAAGTCCAATTTTAATTCAAAATTTTAATATAATATATGAAATTGATCATATTTTTATTCTCCTTAATTTAAAATTAGTTTTAATAAAATATATTACATATATTTTAAGTTATGTTATTTATTAGATATTACCTATTTTAAATCAATAATTAGTTTTAAATAATTGCAAAAATTTTTTAAATTTAAAATTTTATTTTTAAAAATAATATTTTATTATGTCAGATAATATTTAACTTATTTTAACTTAAAAATTTAATATTTAATTACTTTAAATAATTGCTATATGTTAATATATAATTAATATTTAAATAATATATGTTATTAATAATTATTTAAAATAAAAGAATATAATAAATAATAATAACATTTTATTTTATTTAACATTAGAGAACTATTCATAACTATTTAATTTTAAAATTAATTATAATTTAAGAAATTTCTCTTTTTTTTCTTTACTTATTTTATTTTAAGTAATTTTAATTAATTAAGTATTTTAACCACTAACTAATAATTCATTATGTAAAGTTCAATTATTTTCCAAAATTTACAAAAATAATTATTTTTAATAAATTATTTTGAATTTTAGAGATTTGAATTCTTAATTTAATATAATTTAATAATTATTTTTAAGTATTAATTATTTTGAATTATTTTTTTAAAATAGCTTTTAATTGTTTTCATCTTTAAAAATTTATAACTAATTCATTTTAAATCCTAAAAATATGTGTAATACCTTAAATATTTCAGAAAAATATGCACTCTCATTTGAAATTATTTTCAAATATTAAAATTTAACTTTTATTAATTATTTTTTTGTTATTTAAGTACTTAACTATTTAAATATCATTTAAATAATTAATATGTTAAATATTTTCAAATTAAAAATTATTTTCATATTATTTTGAATCCTATCTTTGGTGACCAGTGGATCTCCCCTATATCTATGTACTATCATAAATTGAACAATTTTTAATTATATTATTTTTTAAAACCTATATATTTATTATATGTATATTTTTAAATTTATTTTAAAATTACATATATTTAAGTCACTCAATTTTGAGAGATCCACATCATGAAATGTTAAACATAAATTATGCATGTGAATGACATTCATGGGGGAAAGATTAGTCGATGATTGAGCTCCAATCATTAACTAATTACTTTGCTAATCTCATTTAGTTATTATTTAATTATCTTTTGCATACGTAGGATTGCATGAGCACCTAGCATAAGCTCTCCTAGATCTAAAGACTTGGTGTGCTTATGTTGTGTTGCATTTCCCTTTTTGTTACCGCAAGGGTTAGTCATTAAACATGTTGATTCAAACCTACTCAACGTAGCGACACCCTAAGGACAATAATTAAGTACCTGTCTAGCGAACTTAGAAAATTCTAGGAGCTAGGATAGATCTCTGATTGGCATGAAATTTTAAATACTTAAACTTAGTGACATCCTAAACCTCCTGGAATTTTTTTGGAATTTTTTTAGGGCCCTTTAAACCCCTTAATTAATAAACCCTAATTCACCATTTAATTAAGACCACGTAACTTCAGAAAATTTTAATAAATTCAAATTAAATTCAAAAATTACCCATAATATACTAAACTCTTCAGAATTCATCCCTTAATCTCAAAAAATTAAAATCCCCTTAATTGGACTTCAATCTGAACCTTAATATAGTTTTAATTAAAAATTACTCTTTTAATTAAATTAAATAATTAAAAACTATTAAAAATCCCAAAATTTTCCCAAATACTTGGGAACACTTCCTTAGGTTATTCTTGACCTTAGATGTGATCACAAGAGGTTTGAAGTTTATTTGGATCAAAATCCCTAAAATGGCCTTTAATTAAATAATTTTAATAATCCATTAGTTACCCGAAACTTCTAAAAATCATAACTTTGCATAGAAAATTCCAAATCCAGCAAACTAAAAGTCTAATTACTTCTTGTAAGGTCTAATATTTAATAAAAATACTAAAACTCCCAAACCTAACCTATTTGTAGAAGTGACCTTTTAGGCCCCACCAACTTAGTGAATAGGGTGACCCCAGACCTCTTAAAACTTGCTAATACAATTTAAATTCCAGAAAATATTACCCTAACTATTAAAATGGACCAACCAAATAAATTAACTAAACTATAGAGCACCTATCGTACCAGTTGTTCAGACTGCTCCAGCCCCTCGGTGCTAGCAGGAAGTAGTTTCTCCATTCATTTCCCTGGTTGAGGCATACCGTGTTCGGGTTCCCCCTCCTTCTTCCTATAGGAAGAGGGGTGCCCAGACTGAGGCTCCTTCACCTTCTTCCTATTGGGTTTCTATTTTTGCTTGAATCTCTCACCCTAAGACCATCGAGCAGACCCCGATGCTTCCTATAGCTCCTGTTCCCCCAGTCCCTCAGGTAGTGGGTTAAAACCTAGCTTTATCCTCCACCTCTGGCCTTAGGAGAAGGGCCCAGAGGAATAGGAATAGGAGACTTTATTTAGCTGTATCTAAAGCAGCCAGTCAGCAAATGTCAGACTCTATGGCTCAGTAGGAGCCAATTTAACCTAGGGTGGTCCTCTTGCAGTGGGAGCCATGCCCACTTTCAGTTACACAGACTCCTGAGGTCATAGTTGCACCTGGGATAGAGGCAGTTCAGGGAGGACTCTGTTGCAAATCTGGATTCAAAAAGTATAGTTTTAATGATGATAAACATATTTGTATTCTGTTTTGCTTAGTTAACCCATTTCAGGTACAAAAGATCAAAAGTAACTCAAGCCAACTCAAGATCGGGTTCAAGTGTGTCTAAATATAATATTTTCCCTTTCTTGAGTCAAATATAATGTGACTGATCTCCAAGCTAAGTAACCTTGCATACACACACTCAGGGGGAGAGTTTAGTGAATTAGTGTTTCTGTTCAATTTTGTTCTGATCGTCTCGGATGATATCCACATCGTCCTAGATGATCCAGTGAAAATAGAAACCCTAATTAGGGCGACCAAGTTATGTCTGTCTGATTAAGCATATCATCTTGGATGATCCATTGATCATACGGGACGATAGGCTCAAATAAAAAATTCTCAGCCACCAGATCAAGTTAGGCAAGTTTTATTTTTAGAGATTTGATCTGATCGTCCCAGATGATACGTATATCATCCTGGATGATCCATTACAATCATGCCTAAATTAGTCTGGTGATTAAGAAAAGTAATTAAGGTCTGATTGATTCAATCATATCATCCCGAATGATTGTAGGATCGTACGGGACGATGTGTTAAAAATCATGACCGTCCAGTGCCTTTCACATGTACGTTCAGAGCTGTGTGCAGGATGATAATCTCAATTTTGAACTAATCATACAGGACAATACCCATATCATCCTGAACGATCAAGTTAGTTTGAAATCATCTTGTATGTTTCACCTGTATGTCCAGAGCGGTGCTTAGGACGATTTTGGCACTTTTTGAACTAATCATACAGGAATTTATACATATCGTCCTGGATGATCAAGTTATTTTGAGATCATCCAGCACAAGTTCCTCTGGACGACCAGAGCAGTCTTCTGGACGAAATTTCTTATTTACACTAATCATCCCGGACAATCGCAGAATCGTACGGGACGATCGGAACAACTTTTTTCTACTAATCATCCAGAAGACTCAGATCGTCCAGGCTGAAATAAGTGATTTTGAACTGATCATACAGGACGATCTAGCAATCATCTTGGATGAAATTGGCCGATCGATTGAGATTTAGGGCAAATTTTGAGCCCTCCTATAAAAGATCTTTTTCTTCCAACAAGAAAAATCTTTTGCCACTTTCCTTTCCAGAGAAACCTTGAGGGAGAGAGAGAGAGAGAGAGAGGATCTTGTGAGGGGGAGTTTATGAGGGATTTATAATGGTTTCTCCAAGCATGGATCAGAGTCATCTTCTCCGTTCATCATCTCTCATCTTGTCGGTGTTTTCTGTAGGAGGATCGTTTACAAGAAGATCCGGGTTCTCTGCCCACTTCAGGAGGAAGCAAAAGGAGTTCAGGTTCTCTGCTTGCTTCAGGAGGAAGCGAAAGGAGTCCAGGTTCTCTGCCTTCTTCAGGAGGAAGCCAAAGGAGTTCAGGTTCTCTGCCTCACCGGGTTGGTGAAAAGGAGTTCTGTACAGGCTTCTCCGCCTTGCTGTGGGAGCAGAAGGAGAGTCACTTTTGTGTTAGTGCAATACCTGGAGGGGAGGCTCCGGGGAGTGGACGTAGGTCAAGTTGACCGAACCACTATAAAATCTAGTGTGCTCTTTCTGATTATTTTCTGCACTTTATTTTTCTGTCATTATCTGCTTGGGTGAAATCTGTGATTGATCTTTTTTACTTATATGTTTACTTATTTTTGCTGCAAATTATTGAAAAGATCTTTCCTGTTGCTCACGAAGTTTTTAAATAACCAATTCACCCCCCCCTTGGTTAGCCTCGGGACTAGTCTATCAGGGTTTAACATTCCTATCGAACTTTCAAGTGGTATTAGAGAGGGATTCAAAAATTAAGTTTAAAAACTTTTGAATTTGATCCATGGCTAATTTTGGTAATCGTAATACTGTTGAAGATTATTCAATTACACGACCACTATTGTTTGATAACATACCTTTTGATTTTTGGAAAACTTGCATGTCCACTTTTCTTCAATCTATAGATTATCACATGTGGATGCTTGTTAAGGATGGTTATGAGCAACCTTTTAGAATGATTAACAATGTTAAAACTGAACTGCCTTTCACTGATTGGACTTTTGATGATCGTTATTTAGCCCAACTGAATGCCAAATGTTTGAACTTTTTTTTTGTGCCTTAAAATCTGAGGATTACATGCGTGTTTCTACTTATACAACTGGTAAAGAAATTTGGGATAGATTGTGCATCACTTATGAAGGTATAATTGAAGTCAAATAGTCTAGGTTAAACATATTGCTTCATAACTACAAACTTTTTCACATAAAATCTACTGAATCTATTTCTAAAATGTATATGAGGTTCACTCAAATTGTCACTTCTTTGCATGCTTTAGGAAGAGAACTTACAAATTATGAAAAAGTGAATAAGATTTTGAGATGTTTGCCTTTTTTGTTTGATGCTAAGATAACTGTAATTACTGAATCGAAGGATTTGAACAATTATTCTATTGACAACATACTTAGATCACTCATTGCTTATGAGGAAGGGGTGAACCAATGACAGCTTAATGCAGGTGAGAAGAAGAAGGAGAAAACTGTGGTGCTGAAGGCCAACGATACTAACACTGATTCTTCTAGGTATGATAGCGATGATGTTGCCTTAATCACTAGGCAATTCAAAAGCTTTCTAAGGAAGAAACATAAGAACTTTCATAAGTGGAATAAGGGTAAGTCCAATAAAAATTTTAAAGGCTCATCTGATACTATTTGTTTTAAATGAAGGAAGCTGGACACATTAAGGCTGATTGTCCTACACTTAAAGCTCACCCAAGTAAGGAAAAGGGTGAGGAGAAACCCAAATTTAGGAAGGACAAAAAGAGGATTCAAATGGCATTCTAGGCAGATTCTGCATCCGACTCCTCTGAGACGGAAGCTGAAGAGGAGGAAACTAACTTATTTTTGATGGCAGATGATCATCCTGGTCAGTCTGACCAGAAAGAGGTATGTGAGCTTACTTATAATCAATTACTTAAAGTTTCTAAAAAAATTCATTCATCGTATATAAAGCTTAAGAAAACTCATGCTATCCTGAAACTAGAATTTCTGAATTTACAAAAAGAGCATGAAATTTTGATTAAAGATCATTCTAATATTGATTGCAATCATATGTCACTATTTGATGAATTTGATAAGTTGAACAAAAAGTATTCTGATTTAATTGTTGAGCATGATCTGTTAAAAACATCTCATATTGAATTAAAAGATGTATTTAAAGAGTTAGAAACTCATGCACCTGATTTAGATAGTAGTGAACACCATCTGAAATTTGAAATTGCAAGTTTGAAAAAGGAAAATGAATTTTTGAGTGTAAAAATATGTGCTTTTGAGAAAAATGAAACACCTCCTACTTTTGCATAATTTTATGCTCCTCCATCTTTTGAAGAATCTATTTCAAAATCATCAAAACATGTTTCATACAAACCTAGGAAGAGGCACTATCACCCACATAGATTAGTTAACCCTTTTTCTGGTGTTAGATGTTTTTCTTGTGGCATGTTAGGACACATCTCCCATACCTGTATTGTTCATCGTAGTATATATTGGGTGTGGAGGCCCAAATTGCCAATTTCACAGCACAGCACAGATGCATTACATTCTTCTTTTCATAAGAAGGAACCCAAACCTGTTTGGGTTCCTAAATCTGAGATTTAATAATTTTATAGGTGTGCTCTCACAAAAGGCCTCGTGAGAGCATGTGGTACTTAGACAGCAGATGTTCAAGACACATGACTGGAGATTCAAATTAGTTCATTTCGCTAGAGGCCAGGGTTGGAGGCAAGGTTACACTTAGAGACAACACCACAGGAGGGTAGTAGGATAGGGTATAATTGGTGATTCAAAAAATTTTATGATTGACAATATTTTGCTTGTAGATGGATTAAAACACAACCTGCAGAGCATCAGTCAACTCTGTGATAAAGGATACAACATCAAATTCCTGCCCACTTGCTGCATTTTAAGCTTAAATGATAAAATTGTTTTGTAGGGATAAAGGATCAACAATGTCTACATACTGGATGTAAGTTGCTTTAAAGCTGTTGTTTCAATTGCTTAAAAACTGCTGCTGATGAGTCTTAGTTGTGGCACAGGAGATTATGTCATGCCAATATGAAAACCCTTAGGAGAGTAACCCAAAAGGACTTAGTTAGAGGTGTCCCCAAGCTTAAGTTCACTAAGGATCACCTGTGTGATGCCTGTCAATTAGGGAAGCAAGTCCAGTCCTCCTTTCACTCTGTTCAGGATATTAGCACCTCTAGACCTTTAGAAGTCCTTCACATGGATCTCTTTGGACCCATTAGCGCTGCCAGCTTAGGGGGGAAAGTCTATGGTTTTGTAATTATTGATGATTACTCGAGGTTCACTTGGATTAAATTTCTGTCACATAAATCTGAGTCATTTGATGAATTTAAGTCTTTCTCCACTTGGATTCAAAGGAAGTTAGGTTATGAGATCTTGACTATTCATAGTGATCATGGTGGAGAGTTTGAAAATGTGAAGTTTGGAACTTTCTGTGAGGAGCAAGGGATTAGTCACAATTTTTTAGCTCCTAGGACCCCTCAACAGAACGGGGTAGCTGAAAGGAAGAACAGGACCTTAGTGGAAGCCGCTAGAGCCACGCTTACTGAGTATTCACTTCCAAAATACTTTTGGGCTGAAGCAGTGAACACTGCCTGTTATGTGCTGAATAGGATGAATGTTAGATCTAATCTAAACAAGACACCTTGTGAGATCATTAAGGGTAAAACTCTAAACCTATCCCACCTCCATGTCTTTGGCTGTAAAGTTTTCATTCTGAACAACGGGAAATTATCCTTAGGAAAGTTTGACCCCAAATTTGATGAAGGAGTGTTCTTAGGCTATTCTAGTGTGGGGAAATCCTTTAGGGTGTTTAATAAGAGGACTTTGGTGGTAGAAGAGATAACTCATGTGGTATTTGATGAATCTAATCCTAAGGTGACTAGAGTTGAGGAAGAAGAAGAGGTAGGGGAGATTACCCAAGGGGTTGAAAATGCAAATCTGGAGGAAAGGGTAGAACCTCAAAACACTTTGCCTAGAGATTGGAGATATTCTTCGAGTCATCCTAAAGAACTAATCTTAGGAGGCCCTTCTGAAGGTGTTAGAACTAGGCATGAACTTAGAAAGGAAGTAAATCTTTCTGCCTTTATCTCAATGACTAAATGCACCAACATCAATCAAGCCCTTTCTGATGAATTTTGGATCTTAGCTATGCAAGGGGAACAGAATCAATTTGTAATGAACGATGTTTGGGAGTTAGTAGAAAGACCTAGGAATCAAAGTATAGTGGGAACCAAGTGGGTGTTTAAGAATAAGATGAATGATTCTGGTGTGGTGGTTATGAATAAGGCAAGATTGGTGGCTAAGGGGTACAATCAGATTGAAGGAATTGATTTTAAAGAGACCTTTGCCCCTGTAGCTAGATTGGAAGTCATTAGGGTACTACTAGCCTTTGCATGTTACAAGGGATTTAAGCTGTTTCAAATGGATGTCAAGAGTGCCTTTTTAAATGGGGTAATAAAAAAGTATATTTTTTGTAAAACAACCCCTAGGTTTTGAGAGTTCCCAATATCCAAATCATGTTTACAAATTAAAAGGCCTTATATGGATTGAAACAGGCACCCAGAGCTTGGTATGGGATGCTTAGCACATTTCTGTTAGAAAGAGAGTTTGTTAAGGGGAGCGTAGACACCACCCTTTTTTTGAGGAGAGTAAGGGATGATTTACTCATTTTATAGATCTATATTGATGATATAATTTTTGGATCTTCTGATAAATAATTATGTGATGAGTTTTCTAAAATAATGAGTAAGGAGTTTGAGATGAGTATGATGTGAGAATTATCCTACTTTTTTGGGTTTAGCATAAGACAAATGGATGATAGAACCATTCTCAATCAATCTAAATACACTTAGGACATTTTGAAGAAATATAAAATGGACAAAGCCAAGCCAATCAACACTCCCATGAGCTCCTCTGTTTAGTAAGATAAGGATTCAAGTGGAAAATCTATTGATCAGAAGAAGTATAGAGGAATAATTAGATCACTGCTTTAGCTGACTGCTAGCCGACCTGATATTATGTTTAGTATTTGTCTTTGTGCTAGGTTTCAAGCTAATTCTAAAGAGTCCCACCTGACTGCTATTAAGAGAATTCTTAGAAATCTTTTAGGGACCCCAAACCTAGGAATCTGGTACCCTAGGCACAACACTTCTTTTGAGATTATTGGATATTCTGATTCTGACTTTGTAGGATATAGGGTGGATAGAAAGAGCACTTCTGGAACTTGCCAATTCATAGGACAGTCTTTAGTCTCGTGGTCCAGTAGAAAATAGAACTCAATTGCACTTTCCACTGCTGAAGCTGAGTATATTACCTTAGAAAGTTGTGTGGCCCAAGTCCTTTGGTTGAAGTAACAAGTTTTAGAATTAGGATTACCTGTTGGCACAATATCTATTCTGTGTGATAATACTAGTGTCATCTGCATTTCTAAGAATCCAATCCAATATTCTAGAACCAAACACATTGATATAAGGCATCACTTCATTAAGGACCATGTTACAAAAGGGGACATTGAGCTACGTCATGTAGCAACTGAAAATCAGCTGGCTGACATATTTACTAAACCACTGGCCTTTGACTCATTCAGTATTTTGAGGACCAGATTAGGTGTGATTGACATAAATGCTTGATTCTGATGACTACTAATTTTTGATTTGTCTGTTTTTCATTCTGGTTCTATTAGTTAGTTGTTTGATTTAATTATCTATTTCTTGTTGGTTTTTATTTCTCTGCTGATTTTTATTTTAGCCTTGTTATTAGTTTGATTTGAGTATTTAATTTGATGTGATTTCTTACTTATTTTTTATTTACTATTTTATTCCTTTCAAAATCAGATCACTGCTCACTACTGCTAATAAACTGGATTTCTGACTGAGAGTTTTGTCTTGTTTTTATTTGGAAGCTGGTAAGCAGTGATTGACTCCTCTGAATATGTTAAAGGGAAGAAACATTAATGATTGTTTCTCTTCCTCTAACTTCTTTAATAGTGTATTATTTGTTTTGGATAAAATCTTCTTCAAAATTAAAATGTTGGTTTTTTGAAATAGAGATATATTTTATCTTCCTACAGTAATCTACCTCATATAAATAGTATTTTCAAAGTTTTGAGTCATTGTTATAATTTTCTGAACCAAGTGATTGCACTTATCATATGATATATGGTTTTTATTTTGTGAATTACTCTTCCTTATTGTAGAGAGTGAGTTTTATCGTCTCTTATGTCTGGAAGGTAATTTCACAGCTGATATTCTTTAACGATTTGAAAGGGAGAAAGCTTATAAAAGATGTGCAAAGAGCGCCAAAATAAAAAGAGGAATAAAATTAGCCCAAACTGAAAAGATGCGTAATATCACCAAAAAATTAAAAAGATACACAAAGTGTATCAAAAATCAAAAGGAGGCATAAAATGAGCCCACAAAGAAATAAGCTTTCTTCCCTTTTAGATCTTTAAATGTCTTAGAAATATCAATGCACCACTTAATATTTTCAAAAGCTTGAGACGAAAAATCATGATTTCTGATTTCTTACTTTGTAATACTATTATATCAGATATTTTTCTGGAACGAGGCTTGAAAGGATCTCTTTTCGAATCTAATTCCTTTTCTTTTGAATTGGATTTTTATTTTGAAAGGAATTTGCACCTATAAGGTGTCCGAGGTGGGAGTTACAAAAGTCGATTTTCCAACTTTTTTGGATTTCAGCGCTATCGATCGTCTTCTTATTGGTTTTTGGATTCAAAATCAAGGGAAAATTCTGATTTACTAGAGCAGATCGATTCAAAAAAAAACCTCGCTGTTTTGTGTTTTTGTGTTTATCGTTTCTAATTTTATTTCCTCTATTTTTTTATTTTTGTTTTGTTGTATATATTTTTGGGATCCCTGACCTTTCCTCTCCATCCTTCATCTTTTTTATTTTTTCTTCACATCATCCTGGATGATTCCCACATCATCCTAGATGATCTTCTTCATCCTGGAGTATCCATTCAAATCATCCCCTCTCTGATCAGATGGCTGAGATGCATCAATTATTGGTGATCATCCGGGATGATCATTACATCATCCTGGATGATATGATCCAGTTTTTCTGATCCTGATCAAACAGCTGAGAATGCACCAATTATTGTTTATCATCCTGGATGATCCACCTCATCATCCTGAATGATCCACGTGTCAGTAGTTGGATGATTCAAATTCGGCCCGTCCTATACATTTATTGTATATCATCCCGAATGATCCACCTCATTATCCTGGATGATACTTTTTATCAACGATCGTCCAGCTGGACTCCTCGGGATGATCGCCTGTCTCTAATTATCCTGGATGATCTCTGATCGTCCTGGATAATCTGACCGCCTTTTTGACCAATTGTCCTAGCCGTCATTATTACTTATATCGTCCTGGACGATCCTGCGATCGTACGGGATGATCCGTCCCATTTCTACTTAAACAGCCATTTTGCTTCAGATTTCTTCACCCTCTTCCTTCCCTATTTCATCTCTTATGATTCTAATGGCTGGTGGAAAGAGATCTAGGCATGAAGGTGCGAGCTCCTCGCAGGGAAATATTTATCCCCGCTTCCCTGAAGCAGCCGATCAAGCTGCCTTTCAACGCTACCGCGAGGTTGGAATCACTCACTCCAGGATAGTCAGCCCCCGCACTCTTACTTACCCAGTCCTTGATCTGTTTGCCCATACCTCACTGACCTTCATTCTCACCTTGGCCTTTCCTTTTAGTTCTGAGCTCCTTAGGGACTTTTTCGTAAATCTTTGCATCACTGCTGACTACTCCGCCCTCTACTCCTTCGTTAATCAGCATCCTATAGAACTCACAGCCTAGGATTTTCACCATATCCATCAACTCTCCATCACTGGTGATAAGATCCACACCCTAGATACTGATCCAGATTGTGATTAGAGTGTCGTCAACTGTGTCCTTCGAAACACCAATGTTAACTACTATGAAAATGCCTGTTCCTCCCTCCTTAAGGATGCCTGCACTATTCAACATGTCCTTCACTGCTCAGTCATCCCCAAGGCTGGGGACCGCATCCACATCACACTCTTACTTTCTATGACCACCTATTATATCATGGTACACCGTGATTTCAATGCTACTGATCTTCTTTTTCGATACATCGAGCATCTTACTAGCATTAGGGATCCAGGCCATAGACGACGCCCAAATCTAGCTCTGGGACACATCATTGCATATGCTTTGGAGACCAAATATAATCTACAATATCCAGTCCCTACCGATGTCCCTCCTTCCGTCTTCACAAACAACTCCTTCCATGTCCTCCACAGCACCCGACTTCATCCGGAGCCCATAATGAATGTTGAGGAGGAAGCGGAAGAAGATGTTCCTGTTCCTGCTGCACCTGATGCCCCTGCCCCCCTTTGCATTATAACTCCTTTTGATCATCTGGAGCAGCTGTTCGACCAGTGGGAGGCCCAGTTTGATTCTTATGTGGCTTCCCAGGAGGAGCAGTATACTGCGGATCTAACGCACTTCAATAACTATGCTGCTCAGCAGCAACAGTAGCACAACCAGGACATGGCCTGGTTTAGAGCCCATTTTTTTGCCATTCACAGCTACTTTCAACCACCACCTCCTCCTCCTTCTGATCAGGATCTTCCTCCTTTTTAGCTTTGTGTTTTGTGATGTTTTCTGCTTGTATTGTTGTGTCTATTCCTCCTCCTTTTTTGTGATGTCAAAAGGGGGAGTTAGTGTTTTGAGTGAATAGTAATTTCCTGTACTGTTCTAGTTATTTCATGCATTTCTCTTATTTTCTAGTTGCTTATTTTGTTTGTAGTTATTTTCCTTATTGTATTCTGTGTTTAGTGAAATTTGAAATGATATTATTTTTTGTATATGCGTTGGTTAACTCCTGGTTGTCTTATTTGAAACTACTGCATCAATGTTTGCCATCATCAAAAAGAGGGAGATTGTTGTAAATCTGGATTCAAAAAGTATAATTTTGATGATGACAAACATGTTTGTATTATGTTTTGCTTGGCTAACCCATTTCAGGTATAAAAGATCAAAAGCAACTCAAGCCAACTCAAGATCGGGTCCAAGTGTGTCTAAATGTAATATTTTCCCTTTCTTGTGTCAAATGTAATGTAACTGATCTCCTATCTAAGTAACCTTGCACACACACACTCAGGGGGAGAGTTTAGTGAATTAGAGTTTCTGTTCAATTTTTATTCTGATCATCCCGGACGATATCCATATCATCCTGAACGATCCAGTGAAAACAAAAATCCTAATTAGGGTGACCAAGTTATGTCTGTCTGATTAAGCATATCATCTTGGATGATCCATTGATCATACGGGACGATAGGCTCAAATAAAAAATTCTCAGCCACCAGATCAAGTTAGGCAAGTTTTATTTTTAGAGATTTAATTTGATCGTCCCGGATGATATGTGTATCATCCTGGATGATCCATTACAATCATGCCTAAATTAGTCTGGTGATTAAGGAAAGTAATTAAGGTCTGATTGATTTGATCATATCGTCCCAGACGATCGTAGGATTGTACGGGACGATGTGTTAAAAATCCTGACCGTCCAGTGCCTTTCACCTGTATGTCCAGAGCTGTGTGTAGGACGATAATTCTAATTTTGAATTAATCGTACGGGATGATACCCATATCATCCCGGATGATCAAGTCATTTTGAAATCATCCTGCATGTTTCACCTGTACGTCCAGAGCGGTGCTCAGGATGGTTTTGGCACTTTTTGAACTAATCGTACAAGATGATATACATATCGTTCCAGATGATCAAGTCATTTTGAGATCATCCAGCACAAGTTCCTCTGGACGACCAGAGTGGTCTTCTGGATGAAATTCCTGATTTACACTAATTATCCTGGACGATCGCAAAATCGTACGGGATGATTGGAATAACTTTTTTCTACTAATCATCCAGAATAGCCAGATCATCCAAGCTGAAACTGGTGATTTTGAACTGATCATACAGGATGATCTAGCGATCATCCTGGACGATATTGACCGACCAGTTGAGATTTAGGATAAATTTTGAGCCCTCCTATAAAAGATCTTTTTCTTCCAACAAGAAAAATCTTTTGCCACTTTCCTTTCTAGAAAAACCTTGAGAGAGAGAGAGAGAGCTTGGGAGAGGATCTTGTGAGGGAGAGTTTCTGAGAGATTCACAAAGGTTTCTCTAAGAAAGGATCAGAGTCATCTTCTCTGTTCATCATCTCTCATCTTGTCGGTATTTTCTATGGGAGGATTGTTCTCAAGAAGATTCGGGTTCTCTGCCCACTTCAGGAGGAAGCGAAAGGAGTTCAGGTTCTCTGCCTACTTTGGGAGGAAGCGAAAGGAGTCTGGGTTCTCTGCCTGCTTCAGGAGGAAGCGAAAGGAGTTCAGGTTCTCTGCCTCACCAGGTTGGTGAAAAGGAGTTTTCTACAGGCTTCTCTGCCTTGATGTGGGAGCAGAAGGAGAGTCACTTTTGTGTTAGTGCAATACCCAGAGGGGAGGCTCCAGGGAGTGGACGTAGGTCAAGTTGACCGAACCACTATAAAATTTGGTGTGCTCTTTCTGATTATGTTTTGCACTTTATTTTTCTGTCATTATCTACTTGGGTGAAATCTGTGATTGATCTTTTCACTTATGTGTTTACTTATTTCTGCTACAAATTATCGAAAAGATCTTTCCTGTTGCTCATGAATTTTTTAAATAACCAATTCACCCCCCCTCTTGGTTAGCCTCGGGACTAGTTCATCAGGGCTTAACATTCCTATCGAACTTTCAGACTCTTCTCTCCCCTAAAACAAAATGGTAATGAGGAGGATGTTGCTTGCATTATGGCATCCCCTCCTATTACTACTACTCTTGCACGTGCTAGGGTCCTCAGGGATAATGCCACTCGAACCCTCACTCAGAGGATTTAAAGCATTATCCGCTTAGCATGGGGTAGAGGTGTTGTTAGTAGGGAGAAGTTACTCTACCAGATTTCTCAGGAATGTGTTTAGTTGTAGAGACAGTCTTTAAGGTAGATGTACTGGTGGTAGAAAGGATAGCCACCACGATAGCCGATCAGTTTAGTTCCTTCAGTTAGATAATATATAGTTGCTCCCACTACTGGACGACACCCACGCCATCATGGACAGAGACAGCAGTCAAAGCCTACTATACCTCAGATCAATTTAGTTGTGGTAGCCCCTTAGCAGTTAGTTACCCATACTGGGTCCCATCGTAGTAGATAGGTATGGTGAGGATGATAGGTAGACTCACCTATCGAGGAAGTATAGCCAGTTTTGGCAGTTGGACAGTTAGAGATAGTTGGTTCTTTAGGATCAAAGGCAGTTTCGATGATCTGTGATACAGTGGCAGATACAGATGTTATAGTTCCTCCTGATGGTTCACCAGTTCAGGTAGAGGCAGTTCCAGTTCCTAGCCCCCATAAGTTTTGTCAGACTCTCTTTGAGGACAACACACTCGAGGAGTCAGATGAAGATGTATCGATGCACTAAGTGTGTGTGATTTCTAGACGAGATCTCTCAGACGAGCAGAGAGAGCCAAATGATGAAGATAAGTAGGGGGAGGCTGAAGTAGGTGGATCTCCTTGATTAGTTGAGACAGATGCCATAGTTCTACAGATACATACTCAAATGGAAGAGATAGTTAGAACCATGGATGGTAGTGATGACCGCCCAGTTGACAGCACTAGGGGCCATACCCCAAGCTAGGGGTATAAGTACTCTTACAACGTCCAAGGATGAGCCAGTAATATCACTTATAGTAGCATCAGACCCTGTAGGAGTGGACCGGGTCCACAGAGCAAATCCAGTGGCATCTATAGCAGTTACTTTCAGTACCCCAGTCCAGAGTCAGTCAGTATAGTTATCAGCCGGGCAGATTTAGGATTTGATTGAACAGAAGGTCGAGCAGGACATTGAAAGTTCGTTAAGGATATTAAGCTCTCGTGAACTAGCCCAAGGCTAACCAAGAGGGGGTGAGGGTGAATTGGTTATTTTAAAAAAATTCTTTAGAAAAATAGATTTTGAAAACTTTTTCAAATGTTTTTTAAAACAATTACAAAAACATGTTGATGTGGGGATGCTTAATCAAATAGAACAACAACATAATAAAACATGATCATGAAATAGAACATGATCAAATAGAACATGATCATTCACAAAAAAAGTAAAGTGCCGAAATTAAAGACAGCATAATAAAAGAACGAACATACCATATTTTATAGTGGTTCGGTCAACTTGACCTACGTCCACTCCTTGGAGCCTCCCCTGTAGGTATTGCACTAAAACTCAGTGTCTCTCCTTCTGCTTCCACAGAAGGCAGAGAAGCCTTTACAAAACTCCTTTTCACCAACCTGGTGAGGCAGAGAACCCAGACTCCTTTTGCTTCCTCTTGAAGCAGGCAGAGAACCTTACCTCATTTTGCTTCCTCCTGAAGCAGGCAGAGAGCCTTACCTCCTTTCGCTTCCTCCTGAAGTAGGCAGAGAACCTTGATCTTCTTACTGACGATCCTTCCTATAAAGACACCAAGGGATAAGAGATGATGACTGGAGACGATAACTTGAATCCTTGCTTGGAGTAACCTTTATGAACACCTCACAAAAACCCCCTTAAAAGATCCTCTCTCTCTCTCCCAAGCTCTCCCTCTCACTTTCAAGAATCTCTCAGGTGAGGATAGTGGCAAAAGATTGTAATAATAGCAAGAAAAAGATCTTAAATAGAAGGGCTCAAAAATTACCCTAAATTTTAACTTGCCGTCAAAGATCATCCAGGATGATTCTTGGATCATCCTGTACGATCAGTGTAAATCAGACCCTTTTAGCCTGGACGATCTGGTTCTTCTGGATGATTAGAAGACATGATTTATTATGATTGTCCGGGATGATTTTGTGATTGTCCTGGATGATTAGTTCAAAATTAGAATATCATCCAGAGGACAGTTTGGGTCATTTAGGAGAAAAGCCTGGATGATTAAAAGAGAATAATTTGATCATCTAGGATGATATGTATATCATCCTGTACGATTAGTTTAAAATTACCTAATATCATCCGGCACACTGTTCGGGTCATCCAGGATAACTATGCTAGACGGTTTCTAAATGACTTCATCATCCAGGATGATATTTATGAAAGTTCAAAAGGGATGTTAAGCCCTAGTGAACTAGTCCTGAGGCTAACCAAGAGGGGGGGTGAATTGGTTATTTAAAAATTTCACGATAACTACAAAAATCTTTTCAATACTTAGCAGCGGAAACAAGTAAACAATAACGAAAAGATCAACCAACGATATTCACCCAAGCAGTTTATATTGAAAAGTAAAGTGCAAAACTGAATCAGAAAAGCAAACCAGATTTTATAGTGGTTCGGTCAACTTGACCTACGTCCACTCCCCGGAGCCTCCCCTCCGGGTATTGCACTAAACGAAAGTGACTCTCCTTTTGCTCCCACAGCAAGGCGGAGAAGCCTGTACAAAACACCTCCTTTTCACCACACGGTGAGGCAGAGAACCTGACCTTATTTCGCTTCCTCCTGAAGCAGGCAGAGAACCTTCGAACTCCTTTCGCTTCCTCCTGAAGCAGGCAGAGAACCTACGAACTCCTTTCGCTTCCACCTGAAGCGGGCAGAGAACACGGATCTTCTTGCGAACGATCCTCCCACGACGAACACTGACTAGACGAAAGACGACGAGCGGAGAAGACGACTCTGATCCATGCTCGGAGCAACCTTAGTGAATCCCTCACTAACTCCCCCTCACAAGATCTTCTCTCTCTCTCCCAACTCTCTCTCTCTCTAGGGTTTCTCAGGGAAGGAAGGCAGCAAAAGATTTTTCTTAGTTTTAGAAAAAGTTCTTTTATAGGAGGGCTTAAAATTTGCCCTAATTCTCAACTGGTCGGCCAAGATCGTCCAGGACGATCGGGAGATCGTCCTGTACGATCAGTTCAAAATCAGCTGATTCAGTCTGGACGATTAGGCTCTTCTGGACGATCAGTAGAAAACGTTGTTCATATCGTCCCGTACGATACTGCGATCGTCCGGGACGATTAGTACAAATTGAGGAAAATCGTCCAGAAGACAGTTCGGGTCGTCCAGAGAAATCTGTGCTGGACGACCAAAAAATGACTGGATCGTCCAGGACGATTGGTACATCATCCTGTACGATTAGTTCAAAAAGGCCCAAAATCGTCATGTTCACAGTTCGGGTCGTACAGCTGAAATGCACAAGACGATCACAATCGTCCGGGACGATCCTGCGATCGTCCAGGACGATGTGATCGTATCAATTAAACATTAATTGCTTTCCTTAATTACCAGACTAATTTAGGCATGATTGTAGTGAATCGTCCAGGACGATCAGACCAAAATACTTAAAATGAAACTTGCCTAACTTAATCTGGCGGCTGGGAATTTCTGATTTGAGAATATCGCCCCGTACGATCCAATGATCGTCCAGGATGATCTGCTTAATCAGACCTTCTTAACTTAGTCGCCCTAATTAGGGTTTCTGTTTTAACTGGATCGTCCAGGATGATGTGGATATCGTCCAGGATGATCTGAACAAATTTGCAATAGAAACTCTAATTCACTCAATCTCTCTCCCTGAGTGTGTGTGTGCAAGGTTACTTAGCTAGGGAATCAGTTACATTACAATTGACTCAATAAAAAGAAAAATCATACATTTGACATACTTGGACCCGATCTTGAGTTGGCTTGAGTGGCTCGCGGTCTTTTGTGCCTGAAACAGATTAGCCAAGCAAAACACACTGGAAACATGTTTGTCATCATCAAAACTAGATTTGCAACAATCTTCCCCTTTTTTATGATGGCAAACATTTGTAAAGTAGTCTGAAAGTAAAAGTAAACTAGGAGATCCAACAAACAAATATTTTTTTTTTTAATTTTCATTTAACAGCTAAAACAATACATGAAATATGACTCAGAAAACAGAAACAGACACGACTACAATTGACTCCCCCTTTTGACATCACAAAAAGGAGGAGCGAAAAACATAACACGAAAATAAAACATAAAATAAAACATACATAGAACAAACTACAAAACAGGAAAATTAGAATTTTTCCTTAATTTTAGATTCAAAAACCAATGACAGGACGATTGACAGCGCTGAAATCCAGAAAAGGTTGGAAATAATCAACTTTCGTAACTCTGACCCCAGGCACCTTATCGATGAAACCAAAACAAGGTAAAAACTCCCAGTCAAAAATTCAGATCACCAGAAGTAGTGAGCGGTGATCAGATCTTGAAAAGCATAAAATAGTAAGTGCAAGATATGAACCCGTAAATAAATAAAAATAGGTAGAAAATCATAGCAAAGTAAATACTCAAATCAAACTAACAAAAAGGGTAACATAGAAATCAGCAGAAGAAATAAAATCAACTGAAAGCAAATAATCAAACCAAAACTAACTAACAGAAATCAGAAATCAGAATACAAAAACTAACTAACAGAAATCAGAAAATAGAATACAAAAAACTAACTAACAGAAATCAGAATACCAATCATAACAATCATAAATCAGCAGTCATCAGAATCAAGCATTTATATCAATCACTCCTAATCTGGTTCTCAAAATGCTGAATGAGTCAAAGGCCAGTGGTTTAGTGAATATGTCAGCCAGCTGATTTTCAATTGCTACGTGGTGTAGCTCAATGTCCCCTTTTGTAACATGGTCCCTAATGAAGTGATGCCTAATATCAATGTGTTTGGTCCTAAAATGTTGGATTGGATTCTTAGAGATACTGATGGCACTAGTATTATCACACAGAACAGAAATTGTGCCAACAGGTACTCCTAAATCCAAGACTTGCTGCTTCAACCAAAGAACTTGGGCCACACAACTCCCTAAGGCAATGTAATCAGCTTCAGCGGTGGAAAGTGTAACTGAGTTCTGTTTTCTACTGGACCAGGAGACTAACGACTGTCCTATAAATTGACAAGTCCCAGAAGTACTCTTCCTATCCACCCTACACCCCGCAAAATCAGAATCAGAATATCCAATGATCTCAAAAGAGGTGCTGTGCCTAGGGTACCAAATTCCTAGGTTTGGGGTTCCTAAAAGATATCTAAGAATTCTCTTAACAGCAGTCAGGTGGGACTCTTTAGGATCAGCCTGAAACCTAGCACAAAGACAGAAACTAAACATGATATCAGGTCGGCTAGCAGTCAGGTAAAGCAGTGAACCTATTATCCCTCTATACTTCTTCTGATCAACAGATTTTCCATTTGAATCCTTATCTAACTGAACTGAGGAGGGCATGGGAGTATTGATTGGCTTGGCTTTGTCCATTTCATATTTCTTCAAAATGTCCTTAGTGTATTTTGATTGATTGAGAAAGGTTCCATCATCCATTTGCCTTATGCTAAACCCCAAAAAGTAGGATAATTCTCCCATCATACTCATCTCAAACTCCTTACTCATTGTTTTGAAAAACTCATCACATAAATATTTATCAGAAGATCCAAAAATTATATCATCAACATAAATCTGGACAATGAGTAAGTCATCTCATATTCTCCTCAGAAAAAGGGTGGTGTCTACGCTCCCCTTAACAAACTCTCTTTCTAACAGGAATGTGTTAAGCCTCTTATACCAAGCTCTGGGTGCCTGTTTCAATCCATATAAGGCCTTTTTTAATTTATAGACATGACTTGGATATTGGGAACTCTCAAAACCTGGGGGTTGTTCTACAAATACATCTTCTTTAATTACCCCATTTAAAAAGGCACTCTTGACATCCATTTGAAACAGCTTAAATCCCTTGTAACAGGCAAAGGCTAGTAGCACTTTAATGGCTTCCAATCTAGCTACAGGGGCAAAAGTTTCCTCAAAATCTATCCCTTCTATCTGATTATACCCCTTAGCCACCAATCTTGCCTTATTTCTCACCACCACACCAGAATCATTCATCTTATTCTTAAAGACCCACTTGGTTCCCACAATACTTTGGTTTCTAGGTCTTTCTACTAACTCCCAAACATTATTCCTTACAAATTGATTCAATTCTTCCTGCATAGCTAAAATCCAAAACCCATCCGACAAGGCTTGATTGATGTTGGTGGGTTCAGTCATTGAGATAAAGGCAGAATGGTTTACTTCCTTCCTAAGTCCATGCCTAGTCCTAACACCTTCAGAAGGGTCTCCTAAGATCAGTTCTTTAGGATGACTCGAAGAATATCTCCAATCTCTAGGCAATGGGGTTTGAGGTTCTACCCTTTCCTCCAAATTTGTATTTCCAACTCCTTGGGTAACCTCAACAATCTCTTCATCTTCTACTTCAGATCTAGACTCTTTAGGATCAGATTCATCAAACACTACATGGGTTGTTTCTTCCACCACCAAAGTCCTCCTATTGAACACCCTAAAGGATTTCCCCACACTTGAATATCCTAAGAACACTCCTTCATCAGATTTGGGGTTAAATTTTCCTAAGGGTGACTTCCCATTGTTCAGAATGAAAACCTTACAGCCAAAGACATGGAGGTGGGACAGATTTGGAGTTCTACCCTTAATGATCTCATAAGGTGTCTTGCTCAGTTTGACTCTCACATTCACCCTATTCAGCACATAACAGGCAGTGTTCACCGCTTCAGCCCAAAAGTATTTTGGAAGTGAATACTCGGCAAGCATGGCTCTAGCGGCTTCCACTAAGGTCCTGTTCTTCCTTTCAGCTACCCCGTTCTGCTGAGGGGTCCTAGGAGCTGAAAAATTGTGACTAATCCCATGATTCTCACAAAAACTTCCAAATCTTTCATTTTCAAACTCCCCTCCGTGATCACTATGGATGGTAATAATCTCACATCCCAACTTCTTCTGAATCCAAGTAGAGAAAGATCTAAACTCATCAAATGACTCAGACTTGTGTGACAAAAACTTAACCCAAGTGAACCTTGAATAATCATCAACAATCACAAAACCATAGACTCTCCCCCCTAAGCTGGCAGTGCTAATGGGTCCAAAGAGGTCCATGTGAAGAACTTCTAAAGGTCTAGAGGTGCTAATGTCCTTAACAGAGTGAAAAGAGGACTGGACTTACTTCCCCAACTGACAGGCATCACACAGGTGATCCTTAGTGAACTTAAGCTTGGGCACACCTCTAACTAAGTCCTTTTGGGTGACTCTCCTAAGGGTTTTCATACTGGCATGACACAATCTCCTATGCCATAACCAAGACTCATCAGCAGCAGTTTTTAAGCAAATTGAATTATCAGATTTAATGCTACTTACATCCAGCTTGTAGATGTTGTTGATCCTTTGTCCCTGCAAAGCAACTTCATCATTTAAGCTTAAAATGCAGCCAGTGGGCAGGAATTTGATGCTGTATCCCTTGTCACAGAGTTGACTGATGCTCAGCAGGTTATATTTCAGTCCATCTACAAGCAAAACATTATCAATCATAAAGTTCTTTGAATCACCAATCATACCTGTGCCTACCACCTTCCTGGTGGTGTTATCTCCAAGTGTAACCTTGCCTCCATCTCTGGCCTCCAGTGAAATGAACTGATTTGCATCTCCAGTCATATGTCTAGAACATCCGCTGTCCAGGTACCACATGCTCTCACGAGGTCTTGTGTGAGAGCTCACCTACAAAATCATCAAATGTCAGTCTTAGGAACCCAAACAGGTTTGGGTTCCTTCTTATGAAAAGAAGAATGCGATGCATGCGTGCTGTGCTGTGAAACAGACAGTTTGGGTCTCCACACCCAATGTGTACTTCGGTGAACAGTACAAGTGTGTGATATGTGTCCTAACATGCCACATGAAAAACATCTAAAACCAGGAAAAGGATTAACTAAACATCGTGAGTGATAGTGCCTCTTCCTAGTAGTGTATGAAACATGCTTTGATGAACTTGCAACAGAATTTTTAAAAGGTGGCGGTGCATAAAACTGTTCAAAGGTAGGCGATGTTTTGTTCTTTTCAAAAGCACTGATTTTTACTTCCAAAAACTCATTCTCTTTCTTTAAACTTGCAATTTCAAATTTTAAAGCGCCATTGTTACTTTCTACTTCACATGCCATTGTATCTAACTCTTTAAAAGCTTTTTCTAAATCAACATGCGTGGTTTTCAAAGAATCATGCTCAGTAACTAAATCAGAATATTTTTTGTTCAATTCATCAAACTCATCAAGCAGGGACATGTGATTGGAATCAAGTGTGGAATAATCTTTAACTACAGAATCATGCTCTTTTTGTAAAGTCAAATAATCTAATTTCAAACTAGCATGGGTTTTCTTAAGCTTCCTATACGATGTATGAATCTTTTCAGAAACTTCAAATAACTGATCGTAAGTAAGCTCACATACCTCTTCCTGGTCCGACTGACCAGGGTGATCATCCGCCATCAGACACAAGTTTGTTTCCTCCTCTTCAGCTTCAGTCTCAGAAGAGTCGGATGCAGAGTCTGCCCAGAATGCCTTCTGAATCCGCTTCTTGTCCTTCCTAAACTTTGGTTTCTCCTCACTCTTCTCCTTGCTTGGGTGAGCTTTAAGTGTTGGACAATCAGCCTTAATGTGTCCATGCTTCCTGCATTAAAAACAAACCGATTCAGATGAACCCTTAAAGTTTTTATTGAACTTACCCTTGTTCCACTTCTGATAGTTCTTATGTTTCTTCCTTAGAAAGCTTTTGAATTGCCTTGTGATTAAGGCAACTTCATCGCTATCAGACTCGGAAGTGCTAGCATCTGAATCTTTAGCCTTTAGTGCCACGGTCTTCTCTTTCTTGCGTTCACCTGCATCAAGTTGCCTTTGGTTCACCCCTTGCTCGTAAGTAATGAGTGATCCAAGTAAGCTGTCAATAGAATAAGTATTTAAATCTTTGGATTCAGTAATAGCAGTAATCTTAGCATCATAAGAAGCAGGCAAACATCTAAGAATCTTGTTCACTCTTTCATAGTTGGTAAGTTCTCTACCTAAAGCATGCAAAGAGGTAACAATCTGAGTGAACCTTGTGTACATTTCTGAAATAGTCTCATTAGGTTTCATGCGAAAAAGTTTGTAATCATGTAACAAGATGTTTAATCTAGATTGTTTGACTTCAGTTGTACCTTTGTATGTTATACATAACCTATCCCAGATTTCCTTTCCCGTTGTACAAGTAGAAACACGCATATAGTCTTCAGATTTCAAAGCACAAAAGAAACAGTTCAAACATTTTGCATTCAACTGTGCTAAATCACGATCATCAAACGTCCAATCAGCAAACGACAATTCAGTTTTCACATTGTTAATCATTCGAAAAGGTGGTTCGTATTCGTCCTTAACTAACATCCACATGCGATAATCAATAGATTGCAGAAAAGTAGACATGCGTGTTTTCCAAAAATCAAAAGGAATATTGTCAAACAACGGTGGTCTGGTAATAGAATAACCTTCAGCAGTATTATGATTGTTACAGTTAGCCATTGGATCAAATTCAAAAGTTTTTAAACAGAATTTTTGAATCCCGCTCTGATACCACTTGAAAGTTCGAAAGAGATGTTAAGCCCTAGTGAACTAGTCCCGAGGCTAACCAAGAGGGGGGGTGAATTGGTTATTTAAAAATTTCACGATAACTACAAAAATCTTTTCGATACTTAGCAGAAGAAACAAGTAAACAATAACAAAAAGATCAACCAACGATATTCACCCAAGCAGTTTATATTGAAAAGTAAAGTGCAAAACTGAATCAGAAAAGTAAACCAGATTTTATAGTGGTTCGGTCAACTTGACCTACGTCCACTCCCCGGAGCCTCCCCTCCGGGTATTGCACTAAACGAAAGTGACTCTCCTTTTGCTCCCACAGCAAGGCGGAGAAGCCTGTACAAAACACCTCCTTTTCACCACACGGTGAGGCAGAGAACCTGACCTCCTTTCGCTTCCTCCTGAAGCAGGCAGAGAACCTTCGAACTCCTTTCGCTTCCTCCTGAAGCAGGCAGAGAACCTACGAACTCCTTTCGCTTCCACCTGAAGCGGGCAGAGAACCCGGATCTTCTTGCGAACGATCCTCCCACGACGATCACTGACTAGACGAAAGACGACAAGCAGAGAAGATGACTCTGATCCGTGCTCGGAGCAACCTTAGTGAATCCCTCACTAACTCCCCCTCACAAGATCTTCTCTCTCTCTCCCAACTCTCTCTCTCTCTCTAGGGTTTCTCAGGGAAGGAAGGCAGCAAAAGATTTTTCTTAGTTTTAGAAAAAGTTTTTTTATAGGAGGGCTTAAAATTTGCCCTAATTCTCAACTGGTCGGCCAAGATCGTCCAGGACGATCGGGAGATCGTCCTGTACGATCAGTTCAAAATCAGCTGATTCAGTCTGGACGATTAGGCTCTTCTGGATGATCAGTAGAAAAAGTTGTTCATATCGTCCCGTACGATATTGCGATCGTCCGGGACGATTAGTACAAATTGAGGAAAATCGTCCAAAAGACAGTTCGGGTCGTCCAGAGAAATCTGTGCTGGACGACCAAAAAATGACTGGATCGTCCAGGACGATTGGTACATCGTCCTGTACGATTAGTTCAAAAAGGCCCAAAATCGTCTTGTACACAGTTCGGGTCGTACAGCTGAAATGCACAAGACGATCACGATCGTCCGGGACGATCCTGCAATCGTCCAGGACGATGTGATCGTATCAATTAAACATTAATTGCTTTCCTTAATTACCAGACTAATTTAGGCATGATTGTAGTGAATCGTCCAGGACGATACACGTATCGTCCGGGACGATCAGACCAAAATACTTAAAATAAAACTTGCCTAACTTAATCTGGCGGCTGGGAATTTCTGATTTGAGAATATCGTCCCGTACGATCCAATGATCGTCCAGGATGATCTGCTTAATCAGACCTTCTTAACTTAGTCGCCCTAATTAGGGTTTCTGTTTTAACTGGATCGTCCAGGACGATGTGGATATCGTCTAGGACGATCTGAACAAATTTGCAACAAAAACTCTAATTCACTCAATCTCTCTCCCTGAGTGTGTGTGTGCAAGGTTACTTAGCTAGGGAATCAGTTACATTACAATTGACTCAATAAAAAGAAAAATCATACATTTGACACTTGGACCCGATCTTGAGTTGGCTTGAGTGGCTCGCGGTCTTTTGTGCCTGAAACAGATTAGCCAAGCAAAACACACTGGAAACATGTTTGTCATCATCAAAACCAGATTTGCAACAATTTATATCGTCATATATGATTAGTTCAAAAATGGTAGTATCATCGGACAGACTGTTCGGGTCATCCAGGTGAAATACACTGGATGATGGAGATTTCTAATTGATCGTCCTGGATGATCTTACAATTGTCCTGGATGATATGATCAAATCAATCAAATCTTAATTACTTTTCTTATCACCTGACTAATTTAGGCATGATTGTAATGAATCATCTAGGACAACATACGTATTGTCTAGGATGATCAGACCAAAATACTAAAAATAAATACTTGCATAACTTAGTCTGGCGGTTGAGAATTTTTGATTTGAGTATATTATCCTATACGATGGGTGTATCGTCTAGGACGATCTACTTATTCAGACTGACTTAACATGGCTACCCTAATTAGGGTTTCTATTTTTAATGGATCA
Source organism: Dendrobium chrysotoxum (assembly GCA_019925795.1). Lineage (NCBI taxonomy): Eukaryota > Viridiplantae > Streptophyta > Magnoliopsida > Asparagales > Orchidaceae > Dendrobium > Dendrobium chrysotoxum. The sequence continues at coordinate 51,794,888 of CM034308.1, forward strand.
TCCAAGATGATATGAATATCGTCCATAATGATTTAAACAAAATTAGAACAGAAACTCTAACTCACTAAAACTATCCCCCTGAGTGTGTGTGTGCAATATTACTTAGCTTGGGGATCCATTACATTACATTTGACTCAAGAAAGGTGAAAAATTATATTGAACATGAAACATAAACAGACTGACTCGATCTTGAGCTGACTTGAATTACAATTAATCTTATGAACCTGAAAGGTTAGGCACTCAAGCAGAAATAGAAATATTTGCTAACATCAAAATAATAATCCTTGAATCCAGATTTGCAATAATCTCCCCTTTTTGATGATGGTAAATATTTGTTAGATAATTTCAAATTCAGTAAATAAACAACAAAGCCATGAAAAATAAGGAATAGAATTTCTATTAGCAAGGCAAACAGTATAAGAACACTGAATATAGATAACTCAAAAGTATAATGACCCAAAATGCTACTAATAACCAAACTACTCCCCCTTTTGACATCTCAAGAAAGGGGAAAATAGCATATAGACACATAAAAAAAATTAGTACAAAACCAATACTAAAAAATAGGAAAAGTAATCAAACTAATAAAGAGGGGGATCCTGATCAGATGTTGGAGGAGGTAGTGGTGGATGAAATAGACTGTGGAGGGTGATAAACTATTCTCCAAACCAGGCCATATCCTGGTCATGCTGCAGCTGTTGCTGGGCTACATAGGTATTGAATCGGTTCACATCCTCAATGTACTGCTGCTCCTAGGCAACCACATAAGAGTCAAAGCAGGCCTCCTACTAGTCAAACCTATGGATTAGGTGAACTAAGGGTGATTCCATATGGAGAGGGGCAGGTTTAGCAGGTTCAGGAGCAGCTTCTTCCTCTTCTCCCTCAACATCCATACTGGGCTCCGGATGAAGTCGAGTACTATGAAGAACATGGAAGGAGTTGTTAGAGTAGAAGGAAGGGGGGATATTTGCTGGAACTAGATATTATAGATTATATTTTATTTCAAGATAACATGCAATGGGGTGTCCTAAGGCTAGATTTAGGCATCTCATGTAGCCCGAATCCCTAATGCTAGTGAGGTGTTTGATTTAGCAAAATAGGAGATCGATAGCATTAAAATCATGATGGGCCATGCTGTAGTAGGTAGTCATGGAGAGTAAGGGGGTAATGTGGATGCGGTCCCCAGCCTTTGGAATAATAGAGGAGTGAAGGACATGCTGGATTATCCTTGCTCCTTAACTAAGGAAGAGCAAGCATTGTCGTGGTATGGGGCATTGGTGTTCCTAAGAATGTGATTGGCAACAGTCCAATTAAAGTCAATGTTAGAGGATAAAAGATGGAGCTTATTGCCAGTAATAGATAGTTGGAGAATATCATGAAAGTCCTAGGTGATTAATTCTACGGGGCGGCGATTAACATAAGAGTGGAGGGTAGTGTAAGCAGAATCAATGCGAAGATATGTAAAGAAAATACAGAGAAGCTCAATACTAAACAGAAAAGCTAATGTCAGAATGAAAATGAGGGAGGTGTGAGTGAAAAGGTCCAATACTGGATATGTGAGAATGCGTGGATTCATAATTTTTGACTGAGTGATCCTCACATCAAGATATCGCTGGAAGGCAACATGATCGGCTACGTCAGTGAAATGGGGGTCGACATTCCCCCTTGAGAAACTAGCACCCTGATGCCTAGATCGTTTGCCACCAGCCATGAGAAGAGGATTGAATGAGAGTAGATAAGGAGATATGTGAAATAATGGTTGAAAATAGCTGTTTAAATAGAAATCAGCCATATCATGTAGGACGATCGTAGGATTATCCAGGATGATAGGTAGCAATGATTGTATCTAGGACTATTGATCAAAAAGGTGGTCAAATCATCCAGGATGATTAGATATCATCTAGGATGATTAGACACAGGCAATCATTCCGAGGAGCCAGACTGGATGACTTTTGACTAAAGGTATTGTCCAGGATGATTAGGTGGATCATCCGGGATGATATGCAATAAATAAATTAGATGGGCCAAATTTAAATCACCTAACCACTGCCACGTGGATCATCCAGGATGATGAGGTGTATCATCTAGGACGATCACCAATAATTGGTATATATCAGCCGTTGGATCAGGATGGAGATGATTTGATCATATCATCCAGGATGATATAGGGATCATCTAGGATGATGTGACTAATAAATAAAAAAAAGATGAATGATGGAGAGGAATGATCAGGGGACCTAAAAATTATAAAAAAATCAAAACCAAACCAAGGAAAAAGAAAAATAGAAACAAGAAAACAACATTAAAACATAACTTTTTTTGAATCGATATGCTCTAGTAAATCAGAATTTTTTCTTGATTTTCAATTCAAAAGCCAATAAGAAGAAATTGACGGGCTGAAATCTAAAAAAATTAGAAAATTGATTTTCGTAACTCCTACCTCGGACACCTTACAGGTTCAAATTCCATTGAAACAAAATCTAATTCAAAAAATAAGAAGTTAGATAAGAAACTGGATCCTTTCATACCTCGTTCTAGTAAAATATATCTGATATGACAGTTTTGCAAATCAGCGAATCAGAAATCATGATTTTCACTCTCATGTGTTTGAATATATTAAGTGACATATAAATTCTTCTAAGCTTTTTTAAAACTCTGAAAAAGGAGGAAGCTTCTTTCTTTGTGGGCTCATTTTGTGCCTCTTTTGTAATTATTTGATGCACTTTACACATATTTTAATTTTTGATACACTTTAAGTATCTTTTCAATTTTAGTGGCGAATATTGCGCATCTTTTATTGGGCTCATTTTATATCTCTTTTTTCAGTTGATTGGCGCACTTTGCGCATCTTTTACAAGCTTCCTTTTCTTTCAAAATCTCTAAAAGATTCTCAATTATGAGATTATTTTCTAAATATAAGAGAAGAAGAGAAGACTCACTCTCTTAGATAAGGAACGGTAATCCACAAAATAGAATCATTCTTATATGATAAATGCAACCAGTTGATTAAGAAAATATAAAAGTGATTCAATGATTTGGAATACTACTCATATGAGATAGATTATTGTAGGAAGATAAAAAAAATCTCAATTTTAAAGTCCAGCCTTTTTAATTTTGAAAAAAGATTTCTATTCAAAAAGAACAATGCACCTTTAAAGGAGTTAGAGGAAGAGAAACAATCATCAATATTTTTTTCCCTTTAACTATTTCAGAGGAGCCAATCACTGCTTACAAGCTTCCAAACAAAAATAAAAAAAACTCCAAGTTAGAAATCCAGTTTATTAGCAGTAGTGAGCAGTGATCTGATTCTGAAGAAAATAAATAGTAAATCAAAATCAATGGGAAAGCTCATAAACAAAAATAACCAAATCCGATAAGCAAATCAAACAAATAAAAATCAGCAGAAAAATAAAAGATCAAAAAAGAAACAGACACTCAAATCAAATAAAAAACCTAAAAAAACTAAAAAATAGAAAGTTCAAAAATCAGTAATTATCAGATTCATACATTTATGTCAATCATACCCAATCTGATCCTTAAAATGCTGAATGTATCAAAAGATAGTGGTTTAGTAAAGATGTCAGTTAGTTGGTTTTCAGTTGCTACATGGTGTAACTTAATATCCCCTTTTGTAACATGGTTCCTAATGAAGTGATGCCTTATGTCAATATGTTTGGTTCTTGAATGTTAGATAGGATTCTTAGAGATGCAGATGGCACTAGTGTTATCACATAGAACAGAGATTATGCGAACAGGTAATCCTAAATCCATAATTTGTTGCTTCAAATAAAGGACTTGGGCCACACAACTTCCTAAGGTAATGTACTCAGCTTTAGCAGTAGAAAATATAATAGAGTTTTATTTTCTACTGGACTAGGAGACTAAAAACTATCCTATGAATTGGCAAGTTCCAGAAGTGCTCTTTCTATCCACCCACCAGGCCATCATCCTGCAAAATCAGAATCAGAATATGCAATAATCTTAAAAGAAGTGCTGTGTCTAGGATACCAAATTCCTAAGTTTTTGGTCCCTAAGAGATATCTAAGGATTCTCTTAACTGCAGTCAGGTGGGATTTTTTAGGATCAGCTTGAAATCTAGCACAAAGATAAAAACTAAACATGATATCAGGCCGGCTAGCAGTCAGGTAAAGTAGTGATCTAATTATTTCTTTATACTTCTTCTTATCACCAGATTTTCCATTTAAATCTTTATCTAACTGAATAGTGGAACTCATGAGAGTGTTGATTGGCTTGGCTTTGTCCATTTCATATTTCTTCAAGATATCCTTAGTATATTTTGATTGATTAAGAAAGGTTCCATCATCAATTTGCCTTATACTAAACCCCAAAAAGTATGACAATTTTCTCATCATACTCATCTCAAACTCTTTACTCATTATCTTAGATAAATCATCATATAAGTTTTTATCAGAAGATTCAAAAAGTATATCATCAATATAAATCTGGACAATGAGTAAATAATCTCCTACTTTTCTAAGAAAAAGGATAGTGTCTATGCTCCCCTTAATAAACTCTCTTTCTAGTAGGAATGTGCTAAGCCTCTCATACCAAGCTTTGGGTGCCTATTTCAAGCAATATATGGCCTTTTTTAGTTTGTGGATATGATTCAGATATTGGGAACTCTTAAAACTTGGGGGTTGTTCTACAAAGACATCTTCCTTTATTACCCCATTTAAAAAGGTACTCTTGACATTCATTTAAAAAAGCTTAAATATCTTATAATCTTGCCTTATTTCTAACTAACACACCAGAATCATTCATTTTATTTTTAAAGACCCATTTGGTTCCTACTACACTTTGATTCTTAGGTCTTTCTACTAAGTCCCAAATATCATTCCTCACAAATTGATTAAGTTCTTCTTGCACAGCTAAGATCCAGAATTTATCAGAAAGGGCATGATTGAAGTTAGTGGGTTCAATCATTGAGATAAAACCAGAGTGGTTTACTTCCTTCCTAAGTTTATGCCTAGTTCTAACACCTTTAGAAGGGTCTCCTAAGGTCAGTTCTTTAGGATGACTCAAAAAATATCTCCAATCTCTAGGTAAAGTGTTTTGAGGTTCTACCATTTTCTTTAGATTTACATTTTTTACTCATTGGGTAATCTCTCATACTTCCTCTTCTTCCTCAGTCCCAGACTCTTTAGGATTAGATTCATCAAACACTATATGAGTAGTCTCCTCCACCACTAATGTCCTCTTGTTAAACACTCTAAAGGATTTCCCACCACTTGAATATCCTAAGAACACTTCTTCATCAAATATTAGGTCAAATTTTCCTAAGGATGATTTCCCATTATTATGAATGAAGACCTTACAGCCAAAGACATGGAGGGGGGACATGTTTGGAGTTCTTCCCTTAATGATCTCATAGGGTGTCTTATTCAGTTTGGATCTAATATTCACCCTATTCAACACATAACAGGCTGTGTTCACTGCTTCTGCTCAAAAGTATTTTGAAAGTGAATACTTAGCAAGCATGGCTCTAGTGGCTTTCACTAAGGTCTTATTTTTTCTTTTAGCTATCCCATTCTGCTGAGGGGTCTGCAGCTGAAAAGTTATGGCTAATCCCTTGCTCCATACAGAATGTTCCAAATCTCACATTTTCAAACTCTCCACCATGTTCACTATGAATGGTCAAGATCTCATAACCTAACTTCTTCTGAATCTAAGTGGAGAAAAATTTAAATTTATCAAATGACTCAGCATTGTGTGGCAAAAATCTAATCCAAGTGAACCTCGAGTAGTCATCAACAATCATAAATCCATAGATTTTTCCCCCTAAGCTAGCAGTGCTAATGGGTCCAAAGAGATCCATGTGAAGGACTTCTAAAGGTCTAGAGGTGTTGATGTCCTTAATAGAGTAAAAAGAGGATTGGACTTGCTTTCCTAGTTGACAAGTATTACACTGGTGGCCCTCAGTTTTAACACCATTAATAAGTCTAAAAGGTGTATCATAGTCATCTTTAACAAGCATCCACATGCAATAATCAATTGATTATAAAAATGTGGACATGCTAGTTTTTTAAAAATCAAATGATATGTTATCAAACAAGGGTGGATGAGTAATAGAATAACCTTCAGCAGTGTTTCTGTTATCAAAGTTAGATATGGATTAAATTCAAAAGTTTTTCAAAACTTGATTTTATGAATCCCTCTCTGATACCACTTGAAAGTTCGTTAGGGATGTTAAGCCCTCGTGAACTAGCCCGAGGCTAACCAATAGGGGGGTTAATTGGTTATTTTAAAAAAATTCTTGAGGAAAATAGATTTTGAAAACTTTTTTAGATGTTTTTTAAAATAATTGCAAAAATACATTGATATGGGGATGTTTAATCAAACAAAATAACAACACGATCATCCACAGAAAATAAAGTACACAAATTAAAGATAGAATATTAAAAGAATGAACACACCAGATTTTAAGTGGTTCGGTCAACTTGACCTATGTCCACTCCCTGGAGCCTCCCCTTCAGGTATTGCACTAAAACTCAGTGACTTTTCTTCTGCTCGCACAACAATGCAGAGAAGCCCTTACAAAACTCCTTTTCACCAACCCAGTGAGGCAGAGAACCCAGACTCCTTTTGCTTCCTCCTGAAGCAGGCAGAGAGCCCAAACTCCTTTTACTTCCTCCTGAAGCAGGCAGAGAACCTTACCTCATTTCGCTTCCTCCCGAAGTAGGCAGAGAGCCTTACCTCCTTTTGCTTCCTCCTGAAGCAGGCAGAGAACCTTGATCTTCTTGCTGACGATCCTTCCCATAAAGACACCAAGGGATAAGGGACGATGACTCGAATCATTTCTTGGAGTAACCTTTGTGAACACCTTACAAACTCCCCCTCATAAGATCCTCTCTCTCTCCCAAGCTCTCCCTCTCCCTCTCAAGAATCTCTTAGGTGAGGATAGTGGAAAAAGATTTCAACAATAACAAGAAAAAGATCTTAAATAGAAGGGCTCAAAAATTACCCTAAATTTCAACTTACTATCAAAGATCATCCAGGATGATTCTTCAATTATCCTGTATGATCAGTATAAATCAGACCCTTTTGGCCTAGATGATCTAATTCTTCTGGATGATTAGAATACATGGTTTGTTCTGATCGTCTGGGTTGATTTTATGATCATCTTGGACGATTAGTTTAAAATCAAAATATCATCTAGAGGATAGTTCGGGTCATCTGGGAGAAAAACCTGAATGATTAAAAGAGAATGATTTGATCATCCAGGATGATTCATCCTGTATGATTAGTTTTAAATTGCCCAATATCATCTGGCACACTATTCGCGTCATCCAGGACAACTACGCTGGACAATTTCAAAATGGCTTGATCGTCCAAGATGATATTATATCATCCTATATGATTAGTTTAAAATGGTAGTATCGTCCGGTAGACTATTCGGGTCATCCAGGTGAAATACACTAGATGATGGGGATGTCTAATTGATAGTCTAAGACGATCTTACAATCATCTAAGATGATATAATTAAATCAATCAAATCTTAATTATTTTCCTTAAACACCTGACTAATTTAGGCATGATTGTAATGAATCATCCAGGATGATATACGTATCATCCAAGATGATCAGACCAAAATACTAAAAATAAAAACTTGCCTAACTTAGTCTGTTGGCTAAGAATTGTTTATTTGAGCATATCGTCCTGTAGATGGGTGTATCATCTAGGATGATCTGCTTAATCAGATCGACTTAACATGGCTGCCCTAATTAGAGTTTTTGTTTTCAATAGATCGTCTAGGATGATATGAATATCATCCAGGATGATTTGAACAAAATTAGAATATAAACTCTAACTCACTAAAACTCTCCCCCTAAGTGTGTGTGTGTAAGGTTACCTAGCTTGGAGATCCATTACATTACACTTGACTCAAGAAAGGTGAAAAATTATATTAAACCTAAAACACAAATAGACTAACTCGATCTTGAGCGGACTTGAATTGCAATTGATCTTGTGAACCTGAAAGGTTAGGCACTCAAGTAGAAATAGAAATATTTACTATCATCAAAATTATAATCCTTAAATCCAGATTTGTAAAAGACATATCCTCCAGGAAGTCTGGAGATGTAGTTTGTAGGGGGCATCCTTACCCAGTAGAGTACGACCAGGAGCCTTACCCCCTGGTTTTGTCCTTCGATGGTTTAGAGTTTTTGATGGGTTTGGGAACCCAAGGCAGCATGTGGCTCAATATCGGGCCATATATTATAATATAGGAGGGAACAACGCTTTTATGTTGAGGCTTTTTGTCATCAATTTAGCCTGGTTGGCATTTGCATGGTATGCCAACCTCCCCAATGATTAAGTATGCACCTTCACAGAGCTCTAGCAGTTAGTTATTCAGAGGTTCATTAGTGTAGAACATAAGGTTATAGTGGGAGAGTTAGTTATGGCCAAATAGTATCCTCGTGAGACTGCCAGATTATATAGTCTGACGGAGGAACCTCAGTTTATAGTGTGAGCCCCAGTTACAGTAGCAGCATGTAGTAGAGATCCTGTTGAAAAACATAGATGGCCCTATAGCTCCTAACTTGAAGGGTTTCATATTAGAATCTTTTAAAAGTTATTGATAAAGGTGATTGGTTCACAGGACAACATACCTGATACAGTCTCTCCTAAGGTTAAGAGTCAACCCTCGTATAGACCTCAGCGATAAGAGTCTTTAGGGGCACCTCCACCTAGGAGAGGGGAGGTACACAGTACTTATCAGCCATAAGATTAGGGCAAGAGGCCTGTAGTCAGTTCAGTACCACCACAGCAGTCATACATACATGGTCAGTCAGTAGTGTAGCCTAAACCCTCCCGTAGGACTCTAGAGAGTCAGCAGTACCTACAGGAGAGGCTTAGTAAGGAATACCCTTTTAAGAGGGAGAGCATAAAGAAGATTTTTAAATTTCTTATTAAGAATAACATCTTAACATTCTCGATGAATAATAGAGTGGAGGAAGAGGGGCAGACAGATCACCCACTCTATTGTCCCTTCCATAGACATATTGAGCATGTTATAGAAGACTGTTATATGTTCAAGGATAGAGTTGAGAAGCTCATGACTAGTGGGAAGATACACATTCAGGATAGTGATTTGGTGCAGCCCAAGGGTAAGATTACTCAGGAAGTTCAGATGATTTCAGGTTCCAGTAGCTGTGATAGTCAGAGTGATAGTCAGAGTAGTAGCAATAGATCACCCCGTGGTTCTTAGGGGGAGTGGCAGCTAGCACTCTCTCAAAAGACAAAGCAGATGATCAGACATATAGTTCAGAGTTCACAGTTAGTAGAGATGAGGCCTTCCCAAGCCAAGTTGACAGTTGCCAGCCCAGTTACTATGCCAGCTTCTTTTCCTTCTTCTATTGTAGTGCTTACTGAGCACATTTCTTTTTCTGCTTTATGTATTAAGAAAGTGTATGAAAGAGAAAAAAGTAGTTATAACATTAGAGGGGAAGATAGGACCTCTTCCAGTGCTTATACTGAAGTATTTCATTCTCTCTTCGATTGATAATGAATAATAGAAGAAGATGATTCTGGCTACTTTTGGTGTTCTATTCCTTCTAGTTTTACTTCTTTCAGCACTCGCTCTTTTAATATTTTATATATTTCTTATAATGTTAATGATTCTGTATGTGATGATGAGTTTGAGTGTGAAGAAGAACCTGTGTTTACTATTCCAGAGGGTGGTTGTTACATAGATTCAGGAGATGAATCCGAGAACCCACTCCGGTCACTCTCCTTAGATCCAACACAAGCCGTCACCACTAGATCAAGTGAATCTCCTATTGAGGATGACTCAATATAGGAAGTTCACCTACATTCAGGGAAGGTCCTTACACCTAGGATGGCAAAGAATACTGAAGGAAAAGATATAAATATTATTACTCAGCAGGGTGATCTTATCCCTTCCTCCCAAGAGCAGTCTAAGGAGAAAGGGAAAGGCCCTCAGCTGGAGGTTGATTACAATGTGTTGCCTCATTTGAGGAAAATCCCTTCCCTTTTTAGTGTTTATGATGCTTTGATGATGTCCCCTGACTTGAGAGAGACCCTGGTGAAAGTACTGCTTGAGCCAAAGTCTTATCAAGCCTTCTTTGCTTCTGAATTTGCTGGGGATGTATGTTATTTGAGAGAGATACCATGCATTACCTTTTCAAATCGTAGAGAAACCAAGTGTTTAATTTTGATCCCCACTCATGAGTAAGTGATCATTATCTTGCCAACATACACCTAAATACATGAAGTCTCAAGTAAAAGAAAATACAAACAAAAAATTATAAGTTCGACTGGACTCAGTTATGCAATTCTTGAGTTTTCTCCTTTGACTTGGCTTATTTGTTGTACATGAAGTGTTAGTATAATAAAACCAACAAATATATATTGGAGATAATAATAAGTGATGTAACCAATAATATTTAAAATCATCAAAACAACAGGTTAAGCTTTTGGGTTTTAACTCTCTCTACCAAATGGTTTCGACAAGCTCTCTCAAACAAGGAGAATACCTCTCTCCTTCTCTAAAGGCTCTCTCTCAAGAAAAATCATCTCTAGTTACTCAATTACTTTACATATGATTAAAAGAATCAGAATTAGCTATTTAAAGGAAACCCTAATTTTTAATTTTAATATACTGATCTTATAGTATGAAGTGTAGATCATACTGTCTGATTAACTCAATTAGAGAAAATAGTTGTACTTAAGTTATGTTAGATCAGACTGTATAATATGAATTGTACATTATGATCTGTTGAATCATATCAAGAAAAAATGGCCACTATATAGCACGATCATACATGTGAGAAATGAAATGAAAATCACTCTCTTACTTATAGGATATGTTAGATCATATAGTACGATTGGCGGATTGTACTGGCTGATCTAGTGAATCCAAACTATTCCTTTAGAATCATACAGCCAATAGTCAAATCATCCAATATGATTAAGGAGTCAACTATATGACTATTCACTAAAAGAAATTGTATAAGACATTTTGTAATTCATATAATATAATGTGTAATATTGATCATACCAAATAGTTAAAATGATAATTATTGACTTGGAACCATCCTGCCTTATGTGTATCATACAGTACGATGTGTGTATTATAATTTTAATATGACCAGGAACACTTTTGTGACACATGTAAGATTAGTGGAACATTAAACACATTCTGACCTACCAAGATTCAAGGCAATCATTAAATTTTTACATTTAAACTCTTTTGTGTGTCTCTAGGAATATCCTATATCCATGTGAGAGTCTACATGTGATCTGAAATGGGTCCTGAGGGTTTGTTTACATGTTTGAGTAAATTTGAATTTCTCCCACAAGGCACTGTGACGCCATTTCCATTACTGTTAGGTTTTTTGGCAACATAATTCAGCACAATGATGCTGGGGGTGGCACGATGGTGTTGTGGGCTCTTTTTGAGAGAGCGTCATGGCAAGCGCTACAGGGTTCTGCAATGCTAGACCAAATTTTAATATTTAAATATCTAAATTCACTATCTTATTTGATTCATTTCATTTAAGTTACCACCTAGTGAGAGAAAGGGAGAGAATCCTAGAGAAAGAAAGTCCATTTTGAGCCACTTTGTGTTTTTTTTTTAGTTGATGTTCTAGTTTTCAAAATTATCCGACTCGAGGTAGGTTGCATTTTATTTATCTCATTTTTTTAAAAATTTAACAATTTTGACATTTTATTGATTAAAAATATAAATATATGGTATTTGAACTTAGATAACTTTTAATCGGGGAAACTTCAACCATGTAAATTCTCGTATGTTATAGAGAATGTAGTTCTAGATATTTAGTTATTTTTAATAAAATTTTTGTGAGGTATTTTTGAAACACTAGTTTTGGTAAACTATAGAAAAATATTCAGGCACCAAAAAAAAACACTGTAGAATATTTAAACCTCTGAAATATAGTTCTACACAATCTATTATAATTTGATAGAATTTTGAGTTAGTAAATTTTAGCTACATTGATTTGGATCTGACTGTTATAAGGTTGCATGTAGGTCAAATCTCTGAAATTCTATAGATATCATAATTTATGTTTAACTACTTAATTGTAATATTATGTGGCATGATTTATAAATTGTGCATCTCTGTATGATATTATGTTTGTATCTGATGATATCAGGGGGAGTTCTATTATACATACATATTCGTGGAGTTCTATTGCTGAAATTTTGAGAGAGCTGAGAGCACTAAAAGGCCTGAGGGCTGGGAGTTCTGAATGGGAGGCATATGAGTTTGGGTGTTTTGAATGAGAGGCGTAAGTATTGGAGTTCTGTTACTTTTTTCTTTACACTGTGTGTTTATTTGCATTCTATTCAACATACTATGCTCTAAATTCAGTAACTTATTTAGTTATCTGCAAAACCCTACACTATTATGACATCACTCTACTATAAGTCTACTATTAAGCATGAAATAACTACTTTATCTTAAGTTATTGATTTGAAATAATTAAGAAATTATTTGGGTAATATAATCTACTGAGTTGTGTTAGCTCATTCTATATTGTGTATTTCATTTTTAGGTCAGGGTATAAGTAAAGGGCAGAATGAGTAAATAAGGTTGATTTTCTAAGTCTGACTGGTGTGTAGGTTTATTTTCTTTTTTTGGTTATATTTTTATAGCATTTTTATATTTCTTGCCCTATTTCCACTTATTGTCGAGGACTATGATAGAAAGAATCAATAATATATACTTTATGGATAAATAAAAAGAAAAAATCTTTATGGATGAGTAAATTTATTTATAGTAGAAAAAAAGTAGAAGCTTTTGTGTCTGTTATTAAAAAAGAAATATGATATTTCTCCAAATTAAAAGATCTTGGTCAGTATGGTTTTGCCTTTGTACTACACCATCGAACACAAAGTGACCTTATTTGTGGGTCATATAAGGTTGGATTGTGATAATCCTTTTGGTATCAGAGTATTATTTATAGAAATAAATTATTAACTAAACTATAGGAATTGATTCATAATCATATGAGAAAGTTTTGGGTAGTATCATGCATTCATTTGGTTTTGTTAATCATGTGCTTGTATCAATTGCTATGTGTGTGTGTTGTGGGTTCTAGTGGATCAGCCTAGGCATGAAATAACTGATGTGTAGAGTGTGAGCTAAAGTGCACTGATAATCAGCACAACCCCTACTGTCGGTTTTGATATGATATCATAGGATGGGTTGGTAGTATAGTTGATGGGCAAGCTGGTAAGAATAAGGATGTGGATTGGTTTTTATAGATATTTTTTGGGTTGAAGCGTTTGAGATTTGAGGGTACTATTGAGCCTAGGGTTATAAAGGATTAGTTGATGAGGTTAGAGAATACCTTTGATGGTATGTAATGTCCTTCTAAGTCGAGGGTACCTCTGGCAATATTTTTATTAGATGGTGCAGCTGAGCGTTGGTGTCTATAAGGTTATCAATTTATGAACTGACCAAACCTGACCTAGAAAATTTAGTTTTGGATTGATCCATTTAACAATCAGGTCATATTTTGGTTCTAATTCCTTACCTATTCAAAAAATAGGGTTGGGTTTGGGTCAACCTGCTAACCTGATTGACCCATATGCTGCAGGCTAGCACCTCCCGCTTGTACAGTGTACATCAGCAATTTCATGAGTTTATAAACCCCACACTATAGCACGCAGCTAGAGTTTCACACCCATTGCTTGCATTGTGTCTCGATCCCACCCACATTATGTCCCTTTCCCACTGTGCTACGTGACTGCATCTTGCTCTTGCTTGCACCACGTGATCATGCACAAACTCTAGCCCATAATATATCTCACCCAACCGACTCACACTCATGCTACACCTATGCTCTATGCTTGATGTCACTTGCTATGTGCTCTTTTGGCTTTGTGTGTTGTTCACGTCGAACCCGATTTGGGACAGGTCAAGTCCAGGTTCATATTTTGGACCCTTTTGTATAATCAAGTTGGGTTTGTATTAGAGATTGAGGGTGAGTCAATTTTGGGTTGGATCCAAACCTAACTTAAAAACCCATTCTTAACACCTTTAGGTGGCTGGGCAGTAGGAGAAATTTCATGGGAGGTTGAATTCTCTGATTAGTTTGGAGGAATTTATTGATGTATTTAGAGGCTAGTTTATACCTCTGTTCACCTAATAATTGATATAAGAGACAATTTTTAGATTGGCTTAGGGGAGCTTGACTATGATGTAATACGAGGGAGAGTTTATTCCTTTGGCCAGGTATGCTTTGCAACAAGTTAGCACTTTGGGAGAGAAGTGCTACCATTTTTCAAGGGTTTTATAAGATACTCTGAGATAACCATTGATTTCATTATAGATTGCTAATCTTTCTAAGCTGGTTGAGCGAGCCAAATAGATTGAGATATACCTGACTACTACTCAACAGTTATGGGCTACTAGTAGGAAGAGATTTGATGGAGAGCCATCTAGAAGTGGGACTGGATATTCTGAGAAGAAAATTATATTTGGACCCTCTTAGTTTAGGAAAGGGCAATTTGTCATGGTAGATCTTGGTTGGGGGTAGTACAGCCAGTTCTGGTAGTTTTGTATAGATATGCTTGAGTTATTGTTGGAGACATGCATAACCATTTATTGGATGATAGGATAATATTTTTGTTATGAGTAGAGTGGACATAGAGTTGCAAAATTTTTATAGGCAACACCTGATCAATTTTTTTATGTTTATTCTGAGAGCTCTATTAGATTAGTGGTGAGACCGAGGATTGTTCCAACTTGGGTTTATATTGATGCAGCCTCTGGTAGAGGTAGTGGTCCTATAAAAGGGCGACAGTATGTAGGTGTTCTGAGAGAGCCTAATTATTGCATAACTTTGACTCTGAGTCATCAACGAGTATGTAGTCTAACTCAGCAAGAGGCTGTGGATGCTCCTGATGTAGTGATAGGTACAAATTATATTTTAGCTACACCTGATTATATGTTATTTGATTCTGGTGCATTCATGTATTGTTTTTTGAGAGATACTCTAACCTGCTACATTTACCATTTGTACTATTGTCTTATATTTACTGGAGACAGTATGATTACTGCTAGATTTTATCTTTATGAGTTAGAAATTTTTGATGGGTTTAATATCATTTTTGGCATGGATTGGTTGAGTCGGTAGAAGCCTCATATTTATTATTTGAAGAAGAAAGTGACTTTATTTTTGAAAAGTGAGAGTTTCATATTTTAGAGAGTGAGAAGTGTCCAATCATGTTTGATATTAACTCTTAAAATAAATAAACTATGGAAGAAGGGTAATTTGATATTTCTAGCTTCTATAAGAGATATGAGAGTAGATTCTTGATCATTGTATAATGTGCTCCTATGGTACGGGAATTTTTGGACTTTTTTTTTTTTGAAGAGTTAGTGAGTTTACCACCTGATAGAGAACTTGAGTTCTTTATAGATGTGTTTCTTGGTATTGGTCCAATATCCAAAGCTCAGTATATAATGACACTTATAAAGCTTCAAGAGTTAAAGGTACAACTTTAGAAGTTGGTTGATAGAGGTTTTATCCTGTTGCAAATCTGGTTTTGATGATGACAAACATGTTTCCAGTGTGTTTTTCTTGGCTAATCAGTTTCAGGCACAAAAGACCGCAAGCTACTCAAGCCAACTCAAGATCGGGTCCAAGTGTGTCAAATGTATGATTTTTTCTTTTATTGAGTCAATTGTAATGTAACTGATTCCCTAGCTAAGTAACCTTGCACACACACACTCAGGGAGAGAGATTGAGTGAATTAGAGTTTCTGTTAAAATTTTGTTCAGATCGTCCTGGACGATAGTATCATCGTCCTGGACGATCCAGTTAAAACAGAAACCCTAATTAGGGCGACTAAGTTAAGAGGGTCTGATTAAGCAGATCGTCCTGGACGATCTTTGGATCGTACGGGACGATATGCTCAAATCAGAAATTTCCAGCCGCCAGATTAAGTTAGGCAAGTTTTATTTTAAGTATTTTGGTCTGATCGTCCCGGACGATACGTGTATCGTCCTGGACGATGCACTACAATCATGCCTAAATTAGTCTGGTAATTAAGGAAAGCAATTAATGTTTAATTGATACGATCACATCGTCCTGGACGATCGCAGGCTCGTCCCGGACGATCGTGATCGTCTTGTGCATTTCAGCTGTACGACCCGAACTGTGTTCAGGACGATTTTGGGCCTTTTTGAACTAATCGTACAGGACGATGTCCAAATCGTCCTGGACGATCAAGTCATTTTTTGGTCGTCCAGCACAGATTTCTCTGGACGACCTGAACTGTCTTCTGGACGATTTTCCTCAATTTGCACTAATCGTCCCGGACGATCGTAGTATCGTACAGGACGATATGAACAACTTTTTCTACTGATCGTCCAGAAGAGCCTAATCGTCCAGACTGAATCAGCTGAATTTGAACTGATCGTACAGGACGATCTACCGATCGTCCTGGACGATATTAGCCGACCAGTTGAGATTTAGGGCAAATTTTAAGCCCTCCTTTAAAAGAACTTTTTCCTAGATTTGGAAAAATCTTTTGCTGCCTTCCTTCCCTGAGAAACCCTAGAGAGAAGAGAGAGTTGGGAGAGAGAGAAGAGATCTTGTGAGGGGGAGTTAGTGAGGGATTCACTAAGGTTGCTCCAAGCACGGATCAGAGTCGTCTTCTCCGCTCGTCGTCTGTCGTCTAGTCGGTGTTCTTCGTGGGAGGATCGTTCGCAAGAAGATCCGGGGTTCTCTGCCCGCTTCAGGTGGAAGCAAAAGGAGTTCGAAGGTTCTCTGCCTGCTTCAGGAGGAAGCGAAAGGAGGTCAGGTTCTCTGCCTCACCGTGTGGTGAAAAGGAGGTATTTTGTACAGGCTTCTCCGCCTTGCTGTGGGAGCAAAAGGAGAGTCACTTTCGTTTAGTGCAATACCCGGAGGGGAGGCTCCGGGGAGTGGACGTAGGTCAAGTTGACCGAACCACTATAAAATCTGGTTTGCTTTTCTGATTCAGTTTTGCACTTTACTTTTTAATATAAACTGCTTGGGTGATTATCGTTGGTTGATCTTTTCGTTATTGTTTACTTGTTTCCGCTGCTAAGTATCGAAAAGATTTTTGTTGTTATCATGAAATTTTTAAATAACTAATTCACCCCCCCCTCTTGGTTAGCCTCGGGACTAGTTCAGTAGGGCTTAACATCCCTTTCGAACTTTCAAGTGGTATCAGAGCGGGATTCAAAATTTCTGTTTAAAAACTTTTGAATTTGATCCATGGCTAACTGTAACAATCGTAATACTGCTGAAGGTTATTCTATAACTAGACCACCGTTGTTTGATAACATTCCATTTGATTTTTGGAAAACACGCATGTCTACTTTTCTTCAGTCTATCGATTATCGCATGTGGATGTTAGTTAAGGACGGATACGAACCACCTTTTCGAATGGTTAACAATGTGAAAACTGAATTGCCGTTTGCTGATTGGACGTTTGATGATCGTGATTTAGCACAGTTAAATGCCAAATGTTTGAACTGTTTCTTTTGTGCTTTAAAATCTGAGGACTATATGCGTGTTTCTACTTGTACAACGGGAAAAGAGATTTGGGATAGATTATGTATAACATATGAAGGTACAACTGAAGTCAAACAGTCTAGGTTAAACATCTTGTTACATGATTACGAACTTTTTCGCATGAAACCTAGTGAGACTATTTCAGAAATGTACACAAGGTTCACTCAGATTGTTACCTCTTTGCATGCTTTAGGTAGAGAATTTACCAACTACGAAAGAGTGAACAAGATTCTTAGATGTTTGCCTGCTTCTTATGATGCTAAGATTACTGCTATTACTGAATCCAAAGATTTAAATACTTACTCTATTGACAGCTTACTTGGATCACTCATTGCTTACGAGCAAGGGGTGAACCAAAGGCAACTTGATGCAGGTGAACGCAAGAAAGAGAAGACAGTGGCACTAAAGGCCAAAGATTCAGATGCTAGCACTTTCGGGTCTGATATCGATGATGTTGCCTTAATCACAAGGCAATTCAAAAGCTTTCTAAGGAAGAAACATAAGAACCATCAGAAGTGGAACAAGGGTAAGTTCAATAAAAACTTTAAGGGTTCATCTGAATCGGTTTGTTTTGAATGCAGGAAGCCCGGACACATTAAGGCTGATTGTCCGACACTTAAAGCTCATCCAAGCAAGGAGAAGGGTGAGGAGAAACCAAAGTTCAGAAAGGACAAGAAGCGGATTCAGAAGGCATTCTGGGCAGACTCTGCATCCGACTCTTCTGAGACTGAAGCTGAAGAGGAGGAAACAAACTTGTGTTTGATGGCTGATGATCACCCTGGTCAGTCCGACCAGGAAGAGGTATGTGAGCTTACTTACGATCAGTTATTTGAAGTTTCTGAAAAGATTCATACATCATATAGGAAGCTTAAGAAAACCCATGCTAGTTTGAAACTAGATTATCTGACTTTGCAAAAAGAGCATGAAGTGTTGATTAAGGATCATTCCACCATTGATAGCAATCACATGTCTTTACTAGATGAGTTTGATGAACTGAATAAAAAGCATTCTGATTTAATTGTTGAGCATAACTTGTTAAAAACAGCGCATGTTGAATTAGAACTTGCTTTTAAGAAAGTGAATGATTTGGCATCTGAGTTAGAAAGTATTGAAAGTGCAAAAACGTTTGAAATTGGAAGTTTAAACAAACACATTGAGTTTTTGAAAGTGAAAATCAGTTCTTTTGAAAATAACAAAACACCGCCTACTTTTGAACAATTTTATGCACCGCCACCTTTTAAAAATTCTGTTGCAAGTTCTTCAAAGCATGTTTCATACACTACTAGGAAGAGGCACTATCACTCACGACGTTTAGTTAATCCTTTTCCTGGTGTTAGATGTTTTTCATGTGGCATGTTAGGACACATATCACACACTTGTACTGTTCACCGTAGTACACATTGGGTGTGGAGACCCAAACTGCCTGTTGCACAGCACAGCACACATGCATCGCATTCTTCTTTTCATAAGAAGGAACCCAAACCTGTTTGGGTTCCTAAGACTGACATTTGATGATTTTGTAGGTGTGCTCTCACACAAGACCTCGTGAGAGCATGTGGTACCTGGACAGCGGATGTTCTAGACATATGACTAGAGATGCAAATCAGTTCATTTCGCTGGAGGCCAGAGCTGGAGGCAAGGTTACACTTGGAGATAACACCACTAGGAAGGTGGTAGGCACAGGTATGATTGGTGATTCAAAGAATTTTGTGATTGATAATGTTTTGCTTGTAGATGGACTGAAACACAACTTACTGAGCATTAGTCAACTCTGCGACAAGGGATACAGCATCAAATTCCTGCCCACTGGCTGCATTTTAAGCTTAAATGATGAAGTTGTTTTGGAGGGGCAAAGGATCAACAACGTCTACAAGCTGGATGTAAGTAGCATTAAATCTGATAATTCAATTTACTTAAAAACTGCTGCTGATGAGTCTTGGTTATGGCATAGGAGATTGTGTCATGCCAGTATGAAAACCCTTAGGAGAGTCACCCAAAAGGACTTAGTTAGAGGTGTGCCCAAGCTTAAGTTCACTAAGGATCACCTGTGTGGTGCCTGTCAGTTGGGGAAGCAAGTCCAGTCCTCTTTTCACTCAGTTAAGGACATTAGCACCTCTAGACCTTTAGAAGTTCTTCACATGGACCTCTTTGGACCCATTAGCACTGCCAGCTTAGGGGGGAGAGTCTATGGTTTTGTGATTGTTGATGATTATTCAAGGTTCACTTGGGTTAAGTTTTTGTCACACAAATCTGAGTCATTTGATGAGTTTAGATCTTTCTCTACTTGGATTCAGAAGAAGTTAGGATGTGAGATTATTACCATCCATAGTGATCACGGAGGGGAGTTTGAAACTGAAAGATTTGGAAGTTTTTGTGAGAATCATGGGATTAGTCACAATTTTTCAGCTCCTAGGACCCCTCAGCAGAACGGGGTAGCTGAAAGGAAGAACAGGACCTTAGTGGAAGCCGCTAGAGCCATGCTTGCCGAGTATTCACTTCCTAAATACTTTTGGGCTGAAGCGGTGAACACTGCCTGTTATGTGCTGAATAGGGTAAATGTGAGAGTCAAGCTGAACAAGACTCCTTATGAGATCATTAAGGGTAGAACTCCAAATCTGTCCCACCTCCATGTCTTTGGCTGTAAGGTTTTCATTCTAAACAACGGGAAGTCACCCTTAGGAAAATTTGACCCCAAATCTGATGAAGGAGTGTTCTTAGGATATTCAAGTGTGGGGAAATCCTTTAGG
Organism: Dendrobium chrysotoxum; assembly: GCA_019925795.1. Classification (NCBI taxonomy): domain Eukaryota; kingdom Viridiplantae; phylum Streptophyta; class Magnoliopsida; order Asparagales; family Orchidaceae; genus Dendrobium; species Dendrobium chrysotoxum. Next base: position 51,815,193 of record CM034308.1, read on the forward strand.
GTGTTCAATAGGAGGACTTTGGTGGTGGAAGAAACAACCCATGTAGTGTTTGATGAATCTGATCCTAAGGAGTCTAGATCTGAAGTAGAAGATGAAGAGATTGTTGAGGTTACCCAAGGAGTTGGAAATACAAATTTGGAGGAAAGGGTAGAACCTCAAACCACTTTGCCTAGAGATTGGAGATATTCTTCGAGTCATCCTAAAGAACTGATCTTAGGAGACCCTTCTGAAGGTGTTAGGACTAGGCATGGACTTAGGAAGGAAGTAAACCATTCTGCCTTTATCTCAATGACTGAACCCACCAACATCAATCAAGCCTTGTCGGATGAGTTTTGGATTTTAGCTATGCAGGAAGAATTGAATCAATTTGTAAGGAATGATGTTTGGGAGTTAGTAGAAAGACCTAGAAACCAAAGTATTGTGGGAACCAAGTGGGTCTTTAAGAATAAGATGAGTGATTCTGGTGTGGTGGTGAGAAATAAGGCAAGATTGGTGGCTAAGGGGTATAATCAGATAGAAGGGATAGATTTTGAGGAAACTTTTGCCCCTGTAGCTAGATTGGAAGCCATTAGAGTGCTACTAGCCTTTGCCTGTTACAAGGGATTTAAGCTGTTTCAAATGGATGTCAAGAGTGCCTTTTTAAATGGGGTAATTAAAGAAGATGTTTTTGTAGAACAACCCCCAGGTTTTGAGAGTTCCCAATATCCAAGTCATGTCTATAAATTAAAAAAGGCCTTATATGGATTGAAGCAGGCACCAAGAGCTTGGTATGAGAGGCTTAGCACATTCCTGTTAGAAAGAGAGTTTGTTAAGGGGAGCGTAGACACCACCCTTTTTCTGAGGAGAATAGGAGATGACTTACTCATTGTCCAGATTTATGTTGATGATATAATGTTTGGATCTTCTGATAAATATTTATGTGATGAGTTTTTCAAAACAATGAGTAAGGAGTTTGAGATGAGTATGATGGGAGAAATGTCCTACTTTTTGGGGTTTAGCATAAGGCAAACAGATGATGGAACTTTTCTCAATCAATCAAAATACACTAAGGATATTTTGAAGAAATATGAAATGGACAAAGCCAAGCCAATCAATACTCCCATGCCCTCCTTAGTTCAGTTAGATAAGGATTCAAATGGAAAATCTGTTGATCAGAAGAAGTATAGAGGGATAATAGGTTCACTGCTTTACCTGACTGCTAGCCGACCCGATATCATGTTTAGTGTCTGTCTTTGTGCTAGGTTTCAGACTGATCCTAAAGAGTCCCACCTGACTGCTGTTAAGAGAATTCTTAGATATCTTTTAGGGACCCCAAACCTAGGAATTTGGTACCCTAGGCACAGCACCTCTTTTGAGATCATTGGATATTCTGACTCTGACTTTGCGGGGTGTAGGGTGGATAGGAAGAGTACCTCTGGGACTTGTCAATTCATAGGACAGTCGTTAGTCTCCTGGTCCAGTAGAAAACAGAACTCAGTTGCACTTTCCACTGCTAAAGCTGAGTACATTGCCTTAGGAAGTTGTGTGGCCCAAGTTCTTTGGTTGAAACAACAAGTCTTGGATTTAGGAGTACCCGTTGGCACAATTTCTGTTCTGTGTGATAATACCAGTGCCATCTGTATCTCTAAGAATCCAATCCAACATTCTAGGACCAAACACATTGACATTAGGCATCACTTCATTAGGGACCATGTTACAAAAGGGGACATTGAGCTACATCATGTAGCAACTGAAAATCAACTGGCTGACATATTCACTAAACCACTGGCCTTTGACTCATTCAGCATTTTGAGAACCAGATTAGGAGTGATTGATATAAATGCTTGATTCTGATGACTGCTGATTTATGATTGTTATGATTGGTATTCTGATTTCTGCTAGTTAGTTTTTTGTATTGTGATTTCTGATTTCTGTTAGTTAGTTTTTGCCTTGATTATTTTATTTTCAGTTGATTTTATTTCTTATGCTAATTTCTGTTTTAGCCTTATTGTTAGTTTGATTTGAGTATTTACTTTGCTATGATTTTCTACCTATTTTTTTATGCTTTTCAAGATCTGATCACCGCTCACTACTTCTGGTGATCTGAATTTCTGACTGAGAGTTTTTTACTTTGTTTTGGTTTGGAAGCTGATAAGCAGTGATTGACTTCGCTGAATCTGTTAAAGGGAAGAAACATTGATAATTGTTTCTCTTCCTCTAACTCCTTTACTGGTGTGTAGTTTCTTTTGAATAAAAATCCTTTTCAAAATTAAAATGTTAGTTTTTGAAATAGAGATTATTTTTTCTTCCTACAGTAATCTGCCTCATATCAATAGTGTTTTTCAAAGTCTTGAATCATTAGTTTGATTTTCTAAACCAAGTGATTGCATTTATCATATGTTGTATGGATTTTGTTTTGTGAATCGTTCTTCCTTACTGCGGAGAGTCATCTCCTATTTCTGGAAGATAATCTCACAGCTGAGACTCTTTAATGATTATGAAAAGGAGAAAGCCTACAAAAGATGCGCAGTGCGCCAGATAAATTGAAAAAGAGGCATAAAATGAGCCCAAAACTGAAAAGATGCGAAATTGCCAAATTGGATACACAAAGTGTATCAAAAATCAAAAGATGCGCAAAGCGCCAACCAATTTGAAAAAGAGGCACAAAATGAGCCCAACACAAGCTTTCTTTCCTTTCAGATTATTAAATGTCTTAGAAAAATCTGTGCGCCACTTAATATTTTTCAAAAGCTTGAGTCTTGAAAATCATGATTTCTGATTTTTTACTTTGTAACACTATTATATCAGATATTTTTCTAGAACGAGGCTTGAAAGGATTTCTTTTCAAATCTAATGTCTTTTATTCTGAATCGGATTTTTGTATTGAAAGAGGTTTGCATCGATAAGGTGCCCGGGGTCGGAGTTACGAAAGTCGATTTTTTCAACCTTTTCTGGATTTCAGCGTTGTCAATCGTTCTCTTATTGGTTTTTGAATATAAAATCAAGGAAAAATTCTGATTTACTCGAGCAGATTGATCAAAAAAAAAAAACTTAGCTTTTTCATGTTTTTTCTTCTGTGAGTTTTTTTTGTGTGGCATTTTGATTTACATAATTGTGTTTTTGGAATCCTGATTGGTCATCTTCATCATCCATCTTGTTCTGTTTTTCACTCCTCCTTTTTGTGATGTCAAAAGGGGGAGTCAGTTGTAGTCGTGTCTGTTTCTATTTTCTGAGTCATGTTTTCTGTATTGTTTAAGCTGTTAAATGAAAATTTAAAAAATGTGTGTTTTGTTTGATTTCTTAGTTTCATTTTATTTTCAGACTACTTTACAAATGTTTGCCATCATCAAAAAGGGGGAGATTGTTACAAATCTGGTTTTGATGATGACAAACATATTTCCAGTGTGTTTTTCTTGGCTAATCAGTTTCAGGCACAAAAGACCGCAAGCTACTCAAGCCAACTCAAGATCGGGTCCAAGTGTGTCAAATGTATGATTTTTTCTTTTATTGAGTCAATTGTAATGTAACTGATTCCCTAGCTAAGTAACCTTGCACACACACACTCAGGGAGAGAGATTGAGTGAATTAGAGTTTCTGTTAAAATTTTGTTCAGATCGTCCTGGATGATAGTATCATCGTCCTGGACGATCCAGTTAAAACAGAAACCCTAATTAGGGCGACTAAGTTAAGAGGGTCTGATTAAGCAGATCGTCCTGGACGATCTTTGGATCGTACGGGACGATATGCTCAAATCAAAAATTTCCAGCCACCAGATTAAGTTAGGCAAGTTTTATTTTAAGTATTTTGGTCTGATCGTCCCGGACGATACGTGTATTGTCCTGGACGATGCACTACAATCATGCCTAAATTAGTCTGGTAATTAAGGAAAGCAATTAATGTTTAATTGATACGATCACATCGTCCTGGACGATCGCAGGCTCGTCCCGGACGATCGTGATCGTCTTGTGCATTTCAGCTGTACGACCCGAACTGTGTTCAGGATGATTTTGGGCCTTTTTGAACTAATCGTACAGGACGATGTCCAAATCGTCCTGGACGATCAAGTCATTTTTTGGTCGTCCAGCACAGATTTCTCTGGATGACCCGAACTGTCTTCTGGACGATTTTCCTCAATTTGCACTAATCGTCCCGGACGATCGTAGTATCGTACAGGACGATATGAACAACTTTTTCTACTAATCGTCCAGAAGAGCCTAATCGTCCAGACTGAATCAGCTGAATTTGAACTGATCGTACAGGACGATCTACCGATCGTCCTGGACGATATTAGCCGACCAGTTGAGATTTAGGGCAAATTTTAAGCCCTCCTTTAAAAGAACTTTTTCCTAGATTTGGAAAAATCTTTTGCTGCTTTCCTTCCCTGAGAAACCCTAGAGAGAAGAGAGAGTTGGGAGAGAGAGAAGAGATCTTGTGAGGGGGAGTTAGTGAGGGATTCACTAAGGTTGCTCCAAGCACGGATCAGAGTCGTCTTCTCCGCTCGTCGTCTGTCGTCTAGTCGGTGTTCTTCGTGGGAGGATCGTTCGCAAGAAGATCCGGGGTTCTCTGCCCGCTTCAGGTGGAAGCAAAAGGAGTTCGAAGGTTCTCTGCCTGCTTTAGGAGGAAGCGAAAGGAGGTCAGGTTCTCTGCCTCACCGTGTGGTGAAAAGGAGGTATTTTGTACAGGCTTCTCCGCCTTGCTGTGGGAGCAAAAGGAGAGTCACTTTCGTTTAGTGCAATACCCGGAGGGGAGGCTCCGGGGAGTGGACGTAGGTCAAGTTGACCGAACCACTATAAAATCTGGTTTGCTTTTCTGATTCAGTTTTGCACTTTACTTTTCAATATAAACTGCTTGGGTGATTATCGTTGGTTGATCTTTTCGTTATTGTTTACTTGTTTCCGCTGCTAAGTATCGAAAATTTTTGTTGTTATCGTGAAATTTTTAAATAACCAATTCACCCCCCCCCCCCCTCTTGGTTAGCCTCGGGACTAGTTCAGTAGGGCTTAACATCCCTTTCGAACTTTCATATCCAACCTAGTGTTTCTCCGTAGGGAGCTCCTATTTTATTCATAATGAACAAGGAAGAAACTATATGAATATGCATTTATTACATACAGCTAAATAAGGTAACTGCATAGAACACCGCCGATTGATAATCTATTAGATTAGCTTACAAGATCATCTGTATTATCAAAAATTTATTTGAGATTAGGATATAATAACTAAAGGTTAAAGAATATGACATTGCCAAGACGTCTTTCAGCACGAGATACAAACACTATGAGTTCTTAATCATGCCTTTTGGGGTGACTAATACTCCAAAATTTTTTATGGATTTGATGAACATGATCTTTAGGACTTTTCTGGATCAGTTTGTTATTGTATTTATTGGCAACATTCTAGTACATTTTGAGTATGAAGAATAGCACGTAGTTCATCTAAGGAATTTTTTTGGAAACTCTAAGACAACATCAGATTTTTGCTAAATTCTTTGAGTGTGTTTTTTGGCTAAAGAGTATCACATTTCTGGGATATGTGATTAGTAGTGGAGCTTTATATATTGATTCATACAAAATTCAGGCAATTTCTACTTGGCCAAGGCCGACTACGATATCTAAGGTATATAGTTTTCTAAGAATGGCCAGGTATTATAGGAAATTTGTAAAAGGTTTTCCCAGATTTTTGTACCTCTAACTAGAATGACTCAGAAGTCAGCGGTTTGGGTCTAGACGAGTGTGAGCATAGTTTTTAAAGATTGAAGGATTTTCTAATGATGTGTTTGAATTTGATAATTCCTTTTAGTACTGATAGATTTCAAGTATTTAATGATGCTTTATTAAAAGGATTGGGTTATGTCCTAATGTATTGGGGAAAAGTTATAGCTTATGCTTTCAGATAATTAAAACCAGACAAGAAGAATTATTCCACACATGATTTGGATTTAACCAATATTATATTTGCTCTAAATATTTGGTGACACTACTTGTATGGGGTTAGGTGTGAGATTTTCAGTGATCACCCAAGTCTGAAGTATATTTTTTCCCATAAGGATTTCAATATGAGATAGAGAAGGTGGCTTGAGTTGATTAAAAATTATGATCAAACAATTTAATATCAACCTGGTAAAGAGAATATAAAAGCATATACATTAAGTAGGTGTTGACCTCACTTTTGTATGAGGTCATCAGGACCTATCCATACTTCTACCTGTTGATCTTATGGTTGGCAATCATCCAGTTGTTGATCTTCTGGAGCTCAATTTAAATCTTGACCCATACTTCAATTCAAATCCCAATCCATACCCCAATCTAACCTTCAATCACATTTTAATCCAACCTTCAATCACATTTCATTCCAATTTTCAATCTAGATTTTAATCCAAAATTCAATCAATCCTGACTTTAATAAATCCATATTTTAATTAATCTAGACTTCAATCAGTGTTCAATCAAACCTCAATCAACCTTTATTCCAGATTCCAATTAATCTCCAATTAAGATTCAACCCAATCTAATCATTAAAAATCATTCAATTGATTACGATTGATTTGAATAGTTTAAATTCAATCAATCAAATATAGAATCCAGATCAAATCTTGAAATCCATATCAAAATCTATGGTACAAAGCCCTTGTCCTAAAACCCTTTCTGGTTGATTTTCTAATAACTTTAAAACCTAGTTAAATGATCTTGATTCATGGTCTATCAATTGCATGTTGATTAGGCATGTACCTAGGGTCAACCCTCCAAATTTGAACACAATCTGAGATATCTAGCCCTAGAAACTAAATTGATTTTTGAAGGTAACAAAACCTTAAAATATTTATAACATATGCCACTGGACCTTCCACCTTATAAAATTTTACCTTGGGACTTTTCCTAAGACCCTTGACCATGTCCATAACCTTTGTTATGACATGTTGAGCTTTAAAATGCATTTTTTTGGATCCAATTTGACCCCTAGTTAACCAGCGATCAAAATGACTAAAATGCCTCTTATGAGCAAAATTGAAGTTTCATTCAAGCTTCAACATGGCCTAGAAAAATCAAACCTTGAACCCTCCTCTAATGTATCCTAAACATCATTAGGAGTGCATTGGACTCAAATCTAGACCTTGGTTAAGCCTGGTTGACCAAGTCAACTATTTTAACCAAATTGCCCTTTAAAGGCTTAAATGGTCATTTCAACCCAAATGAGTTCACCATTACATGGAACCACTTCTATTGGGTCTAAAATATCATTCTAAATCTATTGGACCCAAACTTAGGCCTTGGTCTGACCTGGTTGACCAAGTCAACCCTGATCAACCAAATGGCCCCTTAAGGGTCCAAATGGTCATTTTGACTGAAATGACAATTCCAGTCCATGAACCACATCCATTTGTCTCCAATAATCAAATCAAACCTGTTGAGCCCAAACCCAACCCCTAGTTTGACCTTGTTGACCAAGTCAACCATGGTTGACTAGATCAACCATGATTGACTAGATCAACCACTAAGCCATATTCACATCAATGAAGCCTCATATTTATTCTAAACTTCATCAAACCTTCCTGTTCAATCCTCCTAGTGATTTGGATGTGACTGGTCATCCTGACCCAATCATTAGTTGACTAGGTCAGCTAAACTTGACTCTGGTCAAATCAGATCAAATTGGGCTTATATTTTACACATATATAAATCAAAATCTCCAAACTTCATCAAGCTTTCAAATCAACCCATTTCATGGATTGAACATATCTAAATAATAGGTGAGGTAAAATCTAATGGGTTTGACCAATTCAACTTATTTAAATTTGGTCAAACCTCATCATATACCCATTAGCTTGCTTATATATTTAATTCATCCCTTCAATCTTCTCTAAACTCATTCCACTAGCAATTCAAACTCTCTAATGTCCACCTCACCATGTTTTGACCTGTAGACTAATCAAACTAGTCAATAAAGCCTTTTAATGGATACATTTGTTCAACACTTCAATTAAAACATCAAACCCATGGCCTTATATTCCTTCGAAGTCATCCCACCAGTTCATTAGACCTCCCTAGACTCCACCTCAGGATGGCTTGACCAAGTTGACTGGTCAAACATGCAACAAAGCCTAATTAAGGTCAAATGGCCAACATAGCCATTTCAAATCACTTCTCTTCATAACAACTCTTCTAAACCACTCAAATAAAACTTAATATACCTATAAACACTAGTTTAATTGACTATAGTAGTTGCTTTAGCTTAACATAACCACAATAACCCATGTGCTCATAAGAGGACAAGGAGAACCTTCTACACCCTTGTCCTTTCATTTTTCCTTTCAATCAGCCCCCTAATAACCCTAAGCTAGGTTTCATTCATTATAGAATGTTGCCAAAACCATCCTAGCCGTCTAAGGGACCTAGGGTCTTTTGAATTGACAAAAAGAGGCAAAACAAACCTCATTGCAACTTAAGCATTCTCTCACTACTCAAGCCCTCCCAGATCCCTTTGAATGTTCATTCGAGCTCCCAAGGCTTCCCTCTTCCCTTCCTTAGTTCAAACACACCACTTAAAGGTTGCCGGTGGTGAGTTCTCCGGTGAACCAAAGCTAATTTTCATTCAAACTCAAATAACATTCAATCTAGAGCTTTTTGAGCCATTGTTTCTTCAAGGAAGATAAGCAAGGACAGTCTACAAGCTCAACCGACCTAAAAACATCAAAATCCATTGGTTGGATTATGTAAAAACTGAAACCCTAGCCTAGGACACTTAGAGTTAAATAGCTTTTTACCGGCTAACGGCTATTTCCTCTGCGCGTTCTTGCTCTAGAGATCGGGTTTCTACTATTGAGAATTATGGTTTCTACTATATAATTTTTTGTTTTGTTTTATTTTAATTAGTTCTATGGTTTGTTTTGATGTTTAAGCTAACCTAAGGCCTTCGAGCCTTTAATTTATCTCCTATTATTTCCTCATGGAGGCGGCTCCATCTTCATCCAATCCTTCCCCGTGGGGTAATCTGCCGTCAATCTCGATGGTCGATAATAAAGGTTTTTTTGCTACTACTGGTAATGATCTTAACTCTAAATCTTCATCTTTTCGTGATGTTCTGGTGGGCAATGCTTCTTCAAAAATTTTGGTTTTGCTTTCATAAAGTCTTATGTTAAAGGGTTTCTGGCTTTGTTGATTTCAAAATAAGATATCGTGAAACACGCTTCTCCCTATCAATTTATGTTGGTGGGTATGTTTTCCCTTAAACTCCCTAATCTTGATTCTATTAGAACTTTTTTTGGTAACGTTAAACTGTCTGGTGTTTTCTCTATCAGTTTATTAGATGCTCAGCATGTAGCTATCCAATTATCTAATGATTTGGATTATAGTCAGATTTTTATGAGAAGATCTTATTATAATAATAACTATCAAATGAGACTTTTAAAGTGGAGTCCTTACTTTAATATTAAAGAGGAGTCTCCGATTATTCATATATGGATATCTTTTCCAAATTTGAGGCTGCATTTTTTTTAATCCGCATGTCTTGTGTGCTTTGGGATCTATATTCGGAAGGCCTCTTCAATCTTACCAAGCTACTACTTCTAGATCCCAGCCTTTTATTGCTCATATTATGGTGGAATTGGACATTACCAAGAAATATCCTCATGAGGTCTGGCTTGGATCCAAAACTTCTGGTTACTTGGAAAAGGTTGAATTTGAAAACATGCCTGATTTTTGTTCCCATTGCAAAGTACATGGACATTCCTTTATTGAATGTTTTATGGCTCATCACAATTTAAAAAAGGGGATTAAAGAGGGGAAAAAAGGGGATCATTCTGTTAAGGATGATTCTATTGAAAATGAGGTTTACATCCCTTTAGAGATGAACAATGACAATCTGGCTGTTCAAGACAACATTGTTACTTTACCTTCAGATAATCCTACGGTTGTCCAAGATAACATTGCTACTCTATCTTTAGGAAATCCTAGTATTGATGAGGAAGCTAATGCTGGAAACCCATCTTTATTGGAGTCCCACGTCTTACCACAAATGGATGGATCAAATGATCATAACATTGAAAATGACCCCATAGAACTTAGTAAATTACCTTTAGAGGAATTGGTCCATACTCAAAATGGGGTTAATGATCCATCTAATGCTGGTGATGGTGGTGATATGGTTCAAAAATGATGTACTTTAAATTTTACTAATGGTGAGCAATTGGAGAATGAGGAAAGTGGTGAGGAAGAGAATAGAGAGGATGAAGAAATTATTTTAAACCAAGATGTTTACAGTAGAGAATTCTAAAGGTATGAATGATGTTTCTATGTTGTCTACCCCTTCTAAACAATGTGCCAATAATAATGATAATGGTTACACTAAAGTGGGAAAGAAAAAATCTAAAAATGTTAAACTCTCTGAAGGTCAATCTTCTAGAGTTACTCGAGCTTCTTATAATTCTTCTTCCAATGGTTAAAACCCTCATTTAGAATATTATGGGAGTTGGTAACCCTCCTTCTATGGATAGGGTTAAGAGCTTATGTAGAATTTACAATATTAATGTGTTGGTATTGCTTGAGCCTTTAATTTCTTCTTCTAAGATTAACTCGTTGAGTAGTAAACTTGGGTTTGATTGTTCTTTTAGTAATTGCTCTAACAAAATCTAGATTTTTTGGAAGTCTTCAGTTACTTTAAGTATTATCAATGATTTCCCTCAAATTGTGCACACTAATATTACCTATTTTTAATTTTTCTGTTACGCTTCCTTCGTTTATGCATCTTATTCTAGAACTGATAAGAAAACTTTATGGAATCAAATGACTAATTTCTCCTCTAATATTTCTAACCTTGGATGGTTGGAGGTGACTTTAACACTGTTACTAATGCTATTGAGAGAGTTGGGGGGAAACCTCCTAATTTTCCAGCTATGGAAGACTTTGATGATACACTTTTAATGTCTAATTTACATGATATTGGCTATTCTGGTAATGCTTTTACTTGGAACCAAGATACCATGTGGCAACATTTGGATCGTATCCTTTTCAATAATGTTTGGATTTCTAAATATCAGAATACTCACATAGAGCATTTGTCTAAAACTCTCTTGGATCATTCTCCTTTGCTCTTGAATATTTCTTACAAGATAATTTTACTCGTTCTCCTTTTAGATTTCAATATATGTGGCTGTTGCATGATTCATTTCTTAGTACTGTTGAAACTAACTGGCATGCTCCCTTATTTCCCAATAATAACTGTGTTGGTATGATTCAATTTTGGCTTAAGCTCAAGCGGCTTAAGCAAAATTTTAATTGGTGGAATAAATGTGTTTTCAAGAATTTATTTGCTAATATTGTGAAATCCGAGAAACTTGTTGATTTGGTTGATATTAATTATATGAATCATCCTTCTATGGAAAATAGGGTTTCTTTGAATGATGCCAAAGACAGTTTAGTGAATCTTCAAGAATAAGAAGTTTGTTGGAAACAAAAATCTGCACGTAAATTCTTAGTTGAGGGGGATAGAAATAACAATTTTTTTCATAATATTGCCAATCATAAAAAAGTTGCTAGTTATATTCACAAGATTTTCACTCCTGAGGGTTCCCATTATGATTCTCCTAATATGGTTGTTGAGTCAGGTGTTAATTATTTCAAAGATGTGTTTAACAAAAATTTTATCCCCGATTTAGATTTGGATTTCGCCTTTATTCCTTCGCTTATTTTCGATGAGGATAACATTATGCTTACTAAATTGCCGTCTGAGGAGGAGATTTGGTTAATTATCATAGACATGAATTCTGATTCTGTTGCTGGGATGGATGGCTATACTACTAAATTTTTTCAAAAAACTTGACATATCATTAAAGAAGACTTAGTTAATGTTGTTGTTGATTTCTTTAAAGGGAATCCTTATCCTAAATTTTTTACTTCTACTGCTATTGATTTAATTCCCAAAGGTGATGTTACTAATTTTTGGTGTAATTTTTGTCCTATCAGTCTTTGTTCTTTTTTCAATAACTCAATGCCAAGTTAATTATGTCTAGATTAGCTTTAATTCTCCCTAATATCATCTCTCTTGAACAAACTAGTTTTGTGAAAGGTCGTTCCATTTTTTATAATGTTTTATTAGCTCAAGAACTTGTTCATGATTTACAGGCTAAAATTGCTAGTGGTAATGTGATATTTAAGATTGATATTACCAAATCTTATGATAATCTTAGTTAGGAATTTCTTTATGTTATGCTGAATTTATTTGGTTTCAATAATGAATTCATAAGGATCATTAAAAATAGTATTGAACATTGCTTTTTTTTCCTATTATTATTAATGAAAAAAGTCATGGTTTTTTTAAAATCTGCTCATGGCCTCAGACAAGGGGATCCCTATCCTCTGCTTTGTTCATTATTGCTGTTGAATTTCTTTCAAGAGGTCTTAATGAGCTTTTAGAAAACACCCCACTTTACAATATCGTACTATTGGTGGCTTCCCCATCTCCCACTTAAGTTTTGTTGATGATTTTATTATTTTTATGAATGGCTCTAAGAAAATGCTTACTATTCTTTTTAAATTTCTTGGTAAATTTCAAATGGCCAGTGGTTTAATTTTTAATCCTCTAAAAAGTTATTTTATTTATGCTAAATCTATATCTCATCACAGAATCATCTCTATTCAGGATAGATTTGGTTTTTTGCATAGGCATTTACCTCTTAAATACTTAGGCACTCCTTTTTTAAGGGTAAAAAGAGGCCTCATTTATTTGGGGACATTTTCTCTAAAATTCACAAAAAAATTATCTACTTGGGATTTTAATTTTCTTTCTTTTGGGGGTAGATTAGTGTTAATTAAAAGTGTTCTTTGTTCTGTTCCTATCTACTTATTTCATACTTTATCTTCGATTGTGAATACTTGCAATCGATTTGAAAGAATCTTCAACAAATTTCTTCGGGGAGCCAATGAAGGTAAATTTGCTATTATTTGGGCTTCCTGGCGTAGATGTTCTGGTGTGCATGATGAAGATAATTTAGGTTTTAAGAACTTAGATGACATGGCTCTTGGTTTATCTTATAAACTGTGGTTCAATTTAAGGTCTAAAAAGAGCCTTTAGTCTAAATTTATGATTTCTAAATACTATATTGGCAAGCATCCTCTTAACTATTGTTTCAAAAAAAAAAGGGGATTCTTTCAATTGGAAAAGGCTTTGTTCCATTAAATGGAATGCTGAAAATTTCATTCAATGGGGGTTGGGGCGGGGTGAAATCTTTTTTTGGCAAGATAATTAGTTAGGTTTTTCTTCTATTGATACTTTACTCAATACTCATACTACTAGTGCTTGTAAAGTTACTCATTTTATTCATGAGGGGACTTGGAATGTGGACTATCTTGCTGATATGGTTCCTGATTTTGTCATTAATCTTATTCTTAAAGTTCCTTTACAACTAGATCAGGAAGATATTATTCTATTTACTAAGTCTAATGATGGGAGTTTTGTGTTCAAAGAGGCCTGGAATTCTATTAGGATTATGCACCCTTTTTCTCAGATTTTATCTTCCATTTGGCAAAAAGGTATTTTGATTTCTTATTCTATTTCAGTTTGGAGAATTCTCAACATATGCATGTACATACTATCTTGATGAAAAAAAAGTTTTTCTATTGTTTCCAAATGTCATTATTGTTATCATATCGAAAATTTGAATCTTGTTTTTGCTAATGGTCCCATTTCTCTTAAAAGTTTGGTTATATTTTGACAATATTTTTTTTCCCAATTTTGTAAGGTGTATACCAACATTAAGAGTTTCATGCATGATTGGATTGTCCCCTCTAAGAGGCATATTCTTAATGTTTTACCCATTATTATTTGTTGGTTCTTTGGAAAAGTAGGAATGAGGCGAAGCACGAAAACATTACTATGAATGCCTCGACCATTATTATCAAGATTAAAGACAAAGTGAAGCAATTATATTTAGCTAATTTGATTAATTTCAATTATTTTAAAAGTTGTTCTCATACTGCTGAGTTTTTTGGTATTAATATTGTGGCTTATGGCCATTCTTTTTAAGATAATCTGGTTAAGTAGGTTAAACCCCTTGTGGGCTGTTGCAAACTTAATACTGATGGTTTCTTTAAAAATAAAAAAGTTGGTTGTCGTGGCCTCATTCGTGATTCATCTGAACAGGTTGTTGTAGCTTATGCTAGTCCTGCAGATGTCAACACTGCTATCATGGAAGAAATTCAAGCCTTAAAGTATGGGTTACGATTATGCATTTCCTTAGGGATTATTAATGTTTGGATTGAGATGGATGCTATGCTTATGATTCATTACATTACTGATAATTATATTACTAATTCTTCTTTATTTCTATATCATTAGAGAGATTAAATAGTGGTTGTCCCATATCAATTTTTCTATATCTCACATTTATAGGGAAGGCTATGATGCTGTTGATTTTTTAGCTGATTTAGGTTGCAATCTGTTGGATTTTATGGAGTATGTGGGGTCTTCACTTCCGTCAAAACTGTTGGGTTTAACTAGACTTGATTGTATGGGCATGCCTTATGTCAGATTGTCTTAGTTTCAATTTTTATTGGCCTTTGCCAGTTTATTTTAGGCATTGTAGTCTACTTTGTCTGTCTTATCATTTTAAGCTTGATTTCTGCCTTTTTTAGGTTTGAGGTAATTCTATCCAATTCATTTATTATTCTTATTACTGAGTCCTTTTGTTAGTAATTTAGATTTACTTAATCTGGTTTTAGGGAGGTTGCCCTTGCATTTTGGGCTCTCATATTTTTGGAAGCCTTTTTCTTTACAACTGGAATTGGGTTTCTCTCTCTGCTGTGACTTTTACTATGTAATAAGAATTATTTTTTGGTTCTATTATCCTTTTTTTTATTGGCTGATGGTGTTTTATTATTGTGGTTTGTTAGGTCTTAGCAATGATTGGAAATATTACATTCCTGATTTAACCCCTATTTGCTGCTTTCTTTTCCTTTGGTGGAGACTTGTGGGTTGTTTGGATGTGGTTCTTTCTTATCTTTATCCCGTGGGGTTTGTTGATTATGTTGGCTCTTTAGGGTGTGTTTGTTGGCATTTTGTCCAATTTTTTGATCTATTTTTCATTTGGGGTAGCTGGGATGTGGAGTTCTGTTCTGCTGGCATCTCGGGTACCATATATTCTGCTTCCTTTTATTTCTCTGTCTATTCCCTTGGTGACTCGGTTGGTTTAGGGATAAGATTATAGTGGCATTTGGGGTTTTATCATGATGGTACAAGTACTACACTCCTGAGCTTTGCTCCACCTGATGACTTCAATTCTTTTACATTCTAGTTTATAATTCCTGATGTTAAGAATTTTGGTTTTTATGTGATTTGGATCCTTTCAGCTGTGGCTTATTTCCTAAAGTTTTTTATTCTGGACTGATAATCGATTGTGTAATTGCTGCAGTTTCTATAGCCAGATCTCATGTTATGTGTTTAAGAATGTTCTCTTTGTTAAGTTTACTATTTTGGGAGACTCAGTTTATAACAGATGTGCTATTTTTCTCATTACCAATCATTCCGTATGGTTGTTGTTGCTCTTTAGTATTAATGTTGGAAAGTGCAAGGACTATCTTAATATCATTCTCACTTTTAATAATACTAATTTCCAGTACTATTTCTTAATATGGAGTTTGCTTTATCGGCTTAGCTTTTTTACTTTCTATATTATATTTTCCCTGATGTTTTTTAATATTTTGTTTAGTGTCCTTGCAGGCTTGTTTTTTCAGATTTTTGGAGACTCGTTCTCGTTTTGTGCAGGGCCCGACTATGGTTGGAAAGGCGGTGCATAATGTGTTCAATTATTCCCTTTCTTTTTAGGTTTTTAGAATGTTATTGGGTATCTTCGTAATCGTGCTTAGTAGGGATATCTGACTCTTAGGCTCTTTTTTTACTTTTCTTGTAGCTCTTTGGAGCACTAGCAAGCTGGAGGTCCCTTTAAGGACCTTGTATTTCATTTTGATATTAACACGTAGGCCCGTCAAGGGTTTTAACCCAAAAAGAAAGCTTTTTAACAAGCATATTTCAAACCATAATATCACTTCCCCATTGTTTATCTTCATATTCTTAACCTTTGTTTAAAATTTAATAAAAAATAATTAAGTATTTTAAAAAAAATGAGCTTATTTTTCTTCTTCACAGGGTTTTCACGTAAGCCATGCATATGTACATTTTTAAGCCATTGATCGTGTGATCAATTTCTCTGATTTTATCATTATTTGACTTATTCAACTACGTATAGGCTTCTATCGGCTCAAATCACCGTCCGGCTTAATCTGGGTTGTCCATCGCAATCAACGGGCGATATAGTGGTCCCGTGGTGATGTTGATGTGGTAAGTAAATCGCATATGTGCCATAGCTGTAATCCTGCATTTAATACTAATGATTACTAGTGGCACAATCATTAGCATTAAATGCGCCATTGCCGATTTAAGGATAATTAATTTTTATTAATTTAAAACCATTTAATTAACAAAAACTTTAAAAAAGTATGAAAAATTAAATATTCTTCCAAAATTTAAGTGTAATATATCATTTTGTTCAAAATTTTATCTACTTTAATTTAAAATTAAAATTGAGCAAGAATATTTAATATATTTTGAATAATTTTAAATACCAATTATTTGGTATTTAATTAATATTTAATTAAGTATAAATCCAAATAATTTTAAATTTTGATGAAAATTATTTTAACATATTTTTAACCTCCTGTGATTTTTTTTTCTAGAAATATTTGAATTTTATTTTAAATGTTATTTTGAATTTACAAAATTATAGGTTATATTTTAACCTTTTAAATTTTGAAAATTGAGTTTGATTATATTTTCAAATCTTTTTGCATGCATTTAATTAGAATTTGTAATTTTGAATAGGGGTTTGCCTTGATTGAATGGACATAATGAGAAGTGAAGATGGGAAGTGAAGAGTAATCAATGAACAACTACCTTTTTAATTGTTCATTGATTAAGTTACCAATTATTTAGATTATTCCCTAAATTTAATACTTAAGATTGCACATTCATCTTAATTTTGGTCACTTTATTATCTTTGATTTGCATGGTGTGGCTGGCTATGTGCATTTTAAGGGTTAGAGAATATTGATTCTTATCCTATATAATTTAGTGACAATTAAGGACAATAATTAAGGACATGCATTAGAAATCTAAGAAAATTTTATAATATTAAATATGCATCCAATAGGGATGAGACTTTAAAAACTTAAACCTAGTGACATATCCTACCCTAGGGTAAACTTTCACTATCTTTTAAAATCATTAAGTTAACTATTTAATTAACTTAAATTTAACCCTTTAATTAAGCCTAAAAACTCTAAAAATTATAATAAATTCAAATTAAATCATAAAAATATAAGTAATATATCAAACTGACCAGAATTAAACCCTTAACTTAAGAAAATTAAAATACCTTTGACTGGACTTTAATTTTAAGCTTAATTTAATTTTAAATAAAAATAAGTAATTAATTAATTTAAAATATTTAAAAATTCCAAATAGTTCTCGAAAACACTCCTTTGGGCCATTCTTGACCTTTGGGATTGATTTTAAAAAGTTTGGAATCAATTTGCATCAAAATCATTACAACCCCCTTTAATTAACAATTAAAAAATTAAATTAATCACTCAAACTTCAAAAATTTATAACTAATTCAAAAAAATTCTAAATTGAACAAACTCAAAGCTATTAGACTCCATTAAGGGTCTAGTATTTATTAAAAATGTTAAACCACTAGAAATAAGTCAAAGTCAAAAAGTCAATATTTTGGTCAATTATAGTTCAAAATTTAACCCAAACTTCAAAAATTCATAACTTATTGTAAGAAATCTAATTCTAAAAAACTTAAGTGTCTAATTACTCACCTTAGGGTCTAGTCTTCCCCTATGCTTACCTTTCTGCTCTAGATTTAAGAAAAATACTTAAAGTTGATAATTCACCTTAATTTAAAAGTCAAATTTTAACCGCTTTTATTTAAAAGCCTTAAATAATTCACAAAAACTCCAAAATTTAATATTTGATTGTTAAATTCCAGAATACATCAAACTTAATCTTTAAAATTAGTAGTCAATAAATCTCATTAAAAATTTTTCAACCTTCAATCTACAATCAATTAAATCAATTAATTCATATTAGTTTCTATGAGGCTTTTAACTTAGCCCCAAAGAAGGTGAAATAAACTTCACGGCCCTGGTGTAAACAAAGATAGTAAGCAATTAACATTTAAAATATATTTTAAAATTAATATTAAGATATTATTACTTAAATTCAAACTAAAATCCCATAAGCCTTTCACAAATTAAATCTTTAAACAACTTTAATAAATTACCCAATATAAGACATATCTAAGCCACACTGTCTAATTCACACACTTTAGATAGTTTGCTAAAACAATCAACTCTACTTTTAGGCTAGGCTGGTGTTTACTTTTCTATTACTTATATGCCAGATTTTTCATGGTTTTTACTACATACCATTTACTAAAATTAATTGATGTGATTGTTTATTTAAATGCTAATATAATCTATGAATTGATGTGATTGGCATTAGATTACCCATAGGTGAGAAATGATCTGGATGCTCACATAATTTTTGCAGGTGGCCATGCTCATACGGGGCAAAAAATAAGGGTGTAAAATTAAAATTAAAATAATGAATTTTTTGTAGGTGCTAAGCATGGTAAGCCCCCCTTTAAAATTAAAAGAGGATGGTCAAGTATGGTTGTGATTTAAATTTGAGCATATATATTTAACTACTTAAAATTTGATGTTGATTTTAATATTAATTACTTAGAATGACCATGGAGGGTGTCTAGAATCTTTTTAAATTTTTGAGATATAATGTATTAAAATTTGAGTTATAATATAAAATTTGACTTTTGAGATGAGATGTCAAACATCCAACTTGAAATCGAAAGAGGGAATATCCCTTAGGAGAGAGTTCCCTTCTATTTAAAAATTCAAGTTAGGATGGTTTTGAATCTAAAGAGGAAAGAAATACCCCTTCGAGGAGGAGTTCTTTCCATTTGGATACCAGGACCTAACGAATCCAAGGAGCTTGAAGAAGGACAGAGAAGTGAAGATAGAGAGAAATCCTATTCTCAAAGTCACTTGTGTCAATTTTAGGAATAAAATCTAGGTTTTTGTTAGTGGTACCTAGCCACTTTTAAATTTTGTAGACTATGGATTGTAATATTAAATGTCTTTTGCCACATGAACTGTACATTTAATTTGATGTTTTTATTAATTTATATACATTGATTGCGTAGTAAAAATTAATTATTTTTTTAGTCTTATTTCTTGCATGTTAATTTTGACTTAGCCTAGAAATCATTCAAAGGCTTGTGAGGGTGTGATTAAACACTATTTTTACTCAAAATTAATTAAAATTTTTAAGCTCACATAGAAACTCTAATGATTTAAGAAGTAAGATCGGGATCGCTGGGAGTTCTCATGCATATATCTTAATACTTTCTCTTCCTTATTAGACACCTCCCCATCTGCGGGTTCTAACAGACCACCTAACCTATTAGGGTGCAGTTCTGTCAAGGGAATGTCTTGCAATCTCTAGGATAAAATCTATTTTTAAGTCTTTTTTTAAATTATTTTATATTCATTTTATACATTCAAAGAGTCAATTAGCATGTATTGTATTAAAAATAAATTAAAGAGTTAAAATTCTAATTATTTTTTATTTTCAAGCATCAATCACCCAACATAAGTTAAGAGGCTAATTAGGATCTGCTCTTGATGTCAACCCTAATTCCTCAAAACTTAAATAAATAATGTACTTACCCATCTTTAATAAAAAGATTAGACTCATGGTTTTTAAGCTCCTAAGTGGTTAGTTGGTCCCCCAATCAAGGCCGGAGTAAGTCCAAATTTACACTGCATTAGCTAAGTTCATGCTACTATTATGTAGTACCTAATTTAGATTTAGGATCCGGGGTAGACTCAAAATCATAAGTGTGAAAGCACTTAAATTTGTTAGGAAAAATTTTGACCTAGAGAAGTCAATAATTTTTTATGAGTCATTATAAGTCCAAATCACAAACTGTATTTGCCAGAACATTTGTAGTATTGTGCTTTACTTACCCTATTTTTTTCATAATTTTTAAGCACTACTGAAATTTCTTAAGAAATCGATACCTATCAGTACAAGTGGGGTTTTTGGGACCATCATGTCTCCATTTTCCAAACCAATTTCAGCAAAACTTTTTCAATAAAATGAGCTAATTTATGAATATTTTTCTATAATTTTAGGAATCCCTATGAGAATTTCTATAAATTTTCTATTAAAAATTAATTATAATAATATTATTATATATTATTTAATAAAAAAGAAAATATCTAAAGCCATTATGGCTTTATTAAATGCCATTTTCTCTTATTAATTTGTTTCACTAAACAAACAGCTTTTGGGAAATTAGGAAAGAATGAGAGGAGAGAGAAAGAGAAAACTCCAATTTTGGGGGACTTCACGCTATTTGCATCCATCGGCCAGTTGAGAAACTTGTTCATCTCGAGCTAAGTCACATTATACACATCTTAATTTTCAAATATGCGTAATTTTTAGCAAATTTTTTGATTAAAATTTTGTATCCGTTAACAAAAAATGCGAATACTTTTACACAGGTAAAACTTTCACCACTGAACTTTTTATATGTTATAAAGATTACGATTTTACACATTTTAAATATTTTTTAGAAATTTTATAACGGGGGTTTTGAAATTTATGGTATTTTTATTGAATAAAAAATTATCTTGATGTTGAAAAAATAGTGATGTAGTACAATAAAAGTCTTAAAACAATATTTTACATAATCCCTGATAATTTGGTAATTTTTTGAAAATATGCATTTTTGCTTAATAAGATTTTTCGTTGTCTACCGTTATACAACATTTGTAAAATTTTGATACATGCTTAATCACTCTTTATCTGATATAATGTGATGATATATATATGCATATGTGATTAAATTATATCTGCTAGGAGTTATAAGAGGCCAAAATCCTTTGAGATTATATGTGTTAGGGAATTGCTAGAAGTTATAGGGGGCTAGAATCCTTTGAGATTCTATCTGAGACAGGGATATGTGATATGCTCTAGTGTTATAAACACAAATAAAAAGAGAGTCATAAGGGGCCAGAATCATTTGAGGTTCTGTTTGGGTCTGGGGAAATGTGATGTGAACTGCTCTGTGATATAAATTTAAATTTATTTACTTATTCAATATTATTATCTAAATCAATGAATAACTGCTATGCATTTCATGCATATCTCAGTATAGTGATTTATTTAAACTGCATTTAATTGGTTTTAAATATTCAACAAAATATTTGATAAAAGAATATTTAAAAATTTAGTTGGTTTGTGTGGCTTGCTGAGCTATTGTAGCTCACTATAATTTTGCTTCTAATTTTCAGGATTTGAGAAGGGGAAGGAGATTGTAAACTAGTAGTTCATGATCAGATTTGAGATTATAGGTATTTTTCTATTTGATCTTTATACAGTCATGACTAGTTAAATTTTTGTTCTATAACTCTAGTTTGTAGCCATGTATTATAGTGTAGATATTTATTTTGATAAAATTAAAGAAATTTGATGGATGAGTTATTTTTAGTATTTGAATATTTTAGTAGCTCTGTAGTCTGCAGTTTATTTCAATGAATATTGATAAAAATTTGAAAAAAATTTCTAAAACTAGATCTTAGGATTTGCTTGTTATAGCTCAACATGATAGACCTATCCTGGTTGGGTTGGATTATAATAAGCTTTTATAGTATCATAGCAATAGTTCTGGAATTGGATCATAAAATTGAGCTATATAATTTGATCTATAAGTTTAGTGGGGTAGTTTCAAGTCTGTATGGGTGTTTATTATTTTTATTTCATGTGTATTTGTGTTCAGTTACATATTCTGTGTGATCATGGATCCACCAAACTTAAATATTACAGATGGACAAAGTGCTAGTCAGATAGCTCCTATATATAGTCCTTCTCCAATAGTTAGTTCAGATGCAATTTCATAGTTTGCACTTTAATAGCCCAAATGATGGCTGAGATACAAAGTAGGGTTCTTGTTGTTAGATCTAAAGAGGTAGACATACATCTACAGATATTTCTGAGATTGAAGCCTCTAAGATTTGAGGGTACTATTAAGCCCAGAGCAGTAGAGGACTAGTTGAGGAGGCTAAAAAAGACATTTGGCGGTATGTAGTTTCCTTCTGAGAGGAAGGTACCATTAGTAGTCTTTCTATTAAATGGCAAGGCAGAGCACTGGTGGATAGGCCAACAAAAGAAAAAATTTCAAGGGAGATTGAACTCTCTGATTACCTGGGAGGAATTCTCTGATGTGTTTAAAGCCTGGTTTATACCACCTTCTGCACTACAGAAAATATAGGAAACTTTTCTGTGGCTGGTTCAGGGGAGCATAACATTTATGCAGTATGAGGTAGAGTTCATTGCTTTGGTTAGGTATGCTCCATAGTTGGTTAGCACTCTTGCGGAGAAGTGCTATATGTTCCTAAGAGGACTTCGGGATAGTTTGAGACAGCCTTTAGTGCCATTTCACATTTTTGATTTCTCTGAGCTTATGGAAAGAGCTCATTTGATAGAGAATGACCTGATGGCTACTCAGTAGTGGTGGACTGCTTGTAGGAAGAGGTTCAGTGTTAAGACTTTTGGTAGTGGCATTTCTGTGAAGAAGAGTAGATTTACACTTGGAGATTCCAAGAGAGATGGACAGTCAGCATCTATATCAGTTTCTGGTAGTGGCAGCATAGCTAGTTCTAGTTCTATTAGTGGAGCACCTATGTGCTAGAGTCATGGTCAGTGCCATTCTGGTCAGTGCTACAGGATGATTGGACAGTGCTTCAGATGCGATCAATAGGGCATCGGGTAGCAAAGTGTCCATAAGTAGGATTTGATTGACATTTTAAGTCTAGATCTGAGAGCTTTATTATACTAGCAGGAAGATTAAGTGAAGTTCCTCTCTGTACTTTTTCTAAGGGACCATCTAGTAGAGCTGGTGGTCTGGGTTTTGTGGCAAGGAGGCCATCTAGCAGTGGTCAGAGAGAGCCTAGTAGTTTTATTGCTCCAGCTCCAATTCAACCATGTATATACAGTTTGACTCAATAGGAGGCTCATGATGCTCCATATATTGTGATAGGTATAATTTATATTTTTAAGCATCCATGTCATATTTTATTCGATTCTGGAGCTAGTCATTCATTTATTTCTGAGCATTTCTTCAATTCCTTGCACTTGGCTTCAGTTGTACTATTTGTTTCTCATTATGTTATTTTGCCGAATAGAGATAGCATGATAGCCAATAGATTTTGTTTCTATAATATTATGATTTTTGATAAAAAGTGGAAATCCAGTTTGATTTTATTACCCATTTCCTTATATGATGTTATTTTGGATATGAATTGGTTGAGTTAGTATGGGGCTCAGATTGATTGCTTGAAGAAGTGAGTTACGTTATTTATGGGTAGTGAGAGTTGTGTATTCCAAGGAGTTAGAGGTATTTTATCCTGTTTGATCTCTGCATTGAAAGCAGATAGATTATGGAAGAAGGGTTATATGGTATTTCTGGCATTAGTTCAGTATAGAAGTATAGATGTTGGTTCTCTTTCTGATATCCTGATAGTACAAGATTTTTTAGATATATTTCTTGATGAGTTAGTCAGTTTATCTCCGAAAAGGTGGCTGTTAGGGCCAGCTTTGGTGGATAATGCTATAATAAAAATCCCTTTAATCTGAGATAGATTGACAATAATGCAGGATAAGTAGAAAAAGTATTATGATTTGAAGTACCATTCTATGGAGTTTCTGGTAAATTTTAAATGAGAAAATTTTCTCTTACTCTTTATTTTTGTCAATACTAGTGAATTAGAAAAAATTAACAGAAAATTAAATGAGTAAGATCATTTTTCCTTTTTCATGGATAAAAACCCTATAGGTCATTCCTACTCCATATCTTTGGTACTTTTCTTCCATAAGCAGATAGAGTTGATAAATTTTGGGCCAACTAACTTTTTCATGATGTAAGGCCCTTCCTAGGTTGAGCCAAATTTACTGAGCACTAATTGCTAAGATGCAACATCCACCATTCTCAAGAGTAAGTCCTTGACACAAAAGGCCTTCTCTATAAAATTTGAGTTATAATAATGTCTCATTCTTCTTTTGAATTTCTCCTATTTAATTAATTCTTCGGCCCAAAGTTCTTTAAGCAAATCTACAACCATTTTCATGCTTCTTTTATTCCTTTCTTCCCACTATGCTAACCCTTCTTCTTTAAAGTTTGAAGACCACCACTCATTGGTTATGCAGCTCATATATAATTCAAAGCAGGTTCTTTGTACCATGAGGAAGTGCAAAGGGAGCATGCCTTGTTGCTAAGAAAGGTGTGGTTTAAAGGGCCTATATGAAAAATGGCAGTACTTCAACCCATTTGCCTTTAATCCTTTCAATTTTTTTTCTTAGTAAATTTAAAATCATTTAGTTCACATTTTTTTACATGCATATTAATTTGAGGGCGATGAACCTAAGGCTTATTCCTTATGATTAACAAAACTCTTTGATTTTTTCACAAAAACAAGTACATTCAAAATCTTTGTTCACATCTTTCATTAGCCGCAACTTTTAATCTAATAACTAAAGCCTAATAATACTCGACTTGGTTATTAGTGACCTGAAATCCAATTTTAACTATGTGTTAAAAACACTCCCATTTGACTTTTTAAAACTATGCCAACTCAACTTCCTGCTCCATTGAAGCTCCATTGACATATAAAGTCCACATATGGTCACTCCCACTCACAACTTATTTTTAAGAATCAATGCGAGTGAGGTTGGCTAGGAAGTCAGTGAGTGTTTAAGCTTTGAAAGTCATTTTTGGCGTGTAAGTGATTTTAAAATTGCTTAGCTCTACATCTCACATGAGAAATCTTTTTGATGATTGAGCTTGGTGAGTATAGTTTAAAGCAAGTGGTCTATGATGACCTAAATCAGGTGCACTTGAGGGTAGGGTCAGAGTCATTGAATGATGATTATGAGCACAAATGCTAGATTCCCCATGGTAGGGCACACCAACTTAGCTCCTCAAAGAGACTTGCTTATATAGTAGATTAGTCACTACTTTCTCACTTATTCTCAAACCAAGATTGAATTTATTACATCTTCTCCAACTCTTAGATATAGGAGTAGGTCATTTCTCAATTGAGGACATTTTAGTACTAGATTTGAGGCATGAACAACTTCAACTATCGGAAAGTAGCTTTGCATTCACTACTCAATTCAAAATATTTGGCACTTTAAAATATTTTGAGGACATTTTACCCAACTTCATGATAAAGTATTTTAGACCTACAACTCACCTATTTAGTCACTACATGCCTTTTATTATTCTTGAAGAATGCATCCCCAAAATTTCCTTTACTTTATCTAGGTTCATCTTTATTCCTTTTATGGTGAGTAAGAGTACTAAAAACTTTAATGATCGTGCCTTACAAGTACACTTCTAGGGATTGAGGCTCATATTATACATTTTGTATTATTTTTTAAGTTCTCCCCAGTTTTGGATGTGTTTTTCAGGAGTATTAATCTTCACTAATAAGTTGTTAACATATACTACACATTTCTTCACTTTTCGTCTTTGAACACCTAATCCATCATTTTTTGGTATGTGGCACATGCATTCTTCATGACAAATGACATTACTTTGTGATACAATAGACCTTTCCCATATATAAAAGTTTTTTTCTCACTATTGGTTGGATGCATCTTAATTTGATGGGAGCCACAAGATTCATCTAAAAAACTCATCACTGGAAAGCTGACTATTGAATTGATTAGTGCATCAATTTTAGGGAGGGGTGGCCATCATCAGGGTATGTCGAGTTTAGATTTATGAAATTGATGCATATTCTTCATTTTTCACTTGCATTTTGCACTATCATTATATTAAAGTTATGGTTGGGATATTGTACATGTTTCACAAACTTAGTCTCGAGAAGTTTTTTGAAATATTGCCTCATATGTTTAGCTAAGGTGGCTATTTTCTTACTAATTTTTTGCTTATTGGGGTTTTCCACCTTCCTCACATTTAGCTTATGGTGCAACATTCGTTCATCAAGCCAATTAGAGGAATTATTTTACTCGAGGTAGGCTTCTAATATCTTATTTTTTATTTTAATTCTGATATTTTTTGTGAAAAAATATGGAGTAAAAATTTAATTTAATAATTATAACAAACGTTTTACTGTGTAACTTTTGATAGGTTATAGAATACTTTATTCTAGACATTTTGAATATAAGAAATGAACTTTTCATCTATTGATTTGTTTATATAAAATTTTGAGTATTTTTTGCTAAAAATTGCCATATTTGATACAGACTATAACTTCTTAAAAGTCTTAAAAGGGTGTTTTAAAGATTATTTATAAATGGTTTTAGAACTAATAAAAGTTAAAAATTTTGAGTAAATTGTATATGTATCATTCTCTATAATGTGGTATATTTGTGTTCACGATCATGTTTAATCTCTAATTACATGTTAATTTCTTTAAAATTTTGCATATACATTTGTGATCATATGGTGGAAGTTCTAATATGGGTGACTGATAAAGTGCACTACAAGTTCTATTATATGGGCCCAACTTTCTATTTTATTTTGCTTTTGATTCTAAACCCATGCTTTATGTGGATATGGGAGGTTATTTTTAGCCCCATATGCTTTATGCCTATAGGAGGTTCAAGGGAGGCACAAGTGAAAGTGTAGTTAAATATTATCTCCTTCACCTAATGGAGGTTGATTGTGGGAAGCATAAATGAAAGTGGAGGCATAAATGAAAGTTGAGTTATAAGTAGGAATTGATGTGTGAGCACGTGAATCTCTGAATGTGTATATGAAATAAAATATGCATTGGGGTCAATTGATGTTTATGTTTTCTTTGATATAGATTTCCCATTAGATACGCAAGTATACATATTTATCAAGTAATAATGTGATTGAGAGAGTGTCGATCCCACAAGAAAGTGCTATGTTAGGTTATAATCAAACTAGTATTTTAGGAAGGGTTATGACCTTAGTGGAGTGAGGCTGAATAGAATTTTAAGGTTTAATTTTATTTTTTGTATTTTAAGTTTTATTCTTTTATAACTAAAAATGTTAATGATAAATTGATGTTCTAAAATGAATTCTTAATTATTGTACATGAATTTTAAGAATTTAATATAGAATTATAAGTTGATGAAAATTATTTAAAATTATTTTCACATGACTCACTTGTATTAAGGGATCATTATAAGTTCTCATAAATTAATTAAGAGATAAAATAAAAAAATTATTCCATATTAGATCATGTGGCATCACATCTTGAGGGTTGGAACATCTCATTAGCTGTATTTGTACTAGATGGAGAGGTGGAATGCTAGTCGATGGGTCAGTAGAGGGAGATATTCTAGAGAAGATATAATGCAGAGATTTCATGGGAGAAGTTTATAGAGATGTTCAGGAGTTAGTTTGTATTATTATCCTCAAGGCATCAGATGTAGGAGTCATTCTTGAGGCTAGTCTGAAGGAATTAGATGGTGATGTAGTATGAGGTGGAGTTTATATCCATGGCTAGGTATACTCCTCAATTGTTCAACACTCCTAAGGAGAAGTGTTATTGATTTAAAAGGTATGAGAAATAGCTTTAGACACCCGTTGGCTTTGAATCATATTTAAGATTTTTCTAAACTTGTAAAGCGAGTGAGGCTAGTAAAAAATGATCTATTATCCACTTAGCAGTGGTCGGATGTTAGTAAGAAGTGGTTTGAGGGAGAACTATTAAGAAGTATGATTAGCAAGAAGAAGTCTAGATTTAGAGGTAGTGATCCTAAGAGGGGAGGATTTATAGTATAATGGAGTACAGGAGGATCTTCATCTATTAGTAATGCTCTAGATTATGGATTTTATAGAAGGAGGAACATAAGTTGATGTTATCTATTCATGGGCTAGTGTTTTAGGTATGTCCAATCTATTCATAAGGTAGGTTAGTGTCCATATAGGGTAATAGAAGGTAGAACTAAGGCTAGAGGAAGTTAGATTCAAAGGCATCAAATAACCACCTTATCCTAAGCTATTAGTAAAGGATACTCGACTTGTACTGGTGGCAGATTTGCAGGTAGGAAATTTGATGGATTAGTAGAAGGAGCTCAGAGGGAATCCATTGTAGGGGCTAGTATAGCTCTGATACATCCAAGGGTATATAGTCTAACTTAGCAAGAGGCAAAGGATGCTCCAAATGTGGTGATAGGTATAATTTTTATTTATGCATTATCTTATCATATTTTATTTAATTCTTAAGCATGCCACTCTTTTTTGTCTAAGCATATTTTGAATGACGGGTTTAGTCCTTAATCAATTACCATCTAGTTCATTTATTTTATTATCTATCAAAGATTGTTTAGTTGCCAATCAAATTTATAAGTATGAAATTAAAATTTTGAATAGAGCGATAGAATCAGAATTGATTATATTTCCCTTAAAAGAATTTGATATGATTGTGGGTATAGACTTGTTTACTAGATATGAAGCCTAAATTGATTGTAGTAAGTCATGATATAAGGGATGTGTTCATATCCATGGTGTCAAAGGCAATTTATATTCCCTAATGTCGGCATTACAAGTAATAAGGCATGAGAAAAGGAAGCTCTGTATTCCCGGTTTATGTGATAAATCCAAATAAAAATGTTAAGGGTATGGAGAATATTCCAGTAGTAAGGGAGTTTTTAGATTTCCAAAATATTTGGTGGGTCTACATCTAAAAACATAAATAGAATTTTATATTGATGTAGTCTCAGGTACAACCCAATAGTAATGACCCCTTATAGAATGACACCAAGAGAATTGAAAGTACAATTACAAGAGCTATTTGATAGAGGTTTTATGAAACCAAGTGGTTCTTTATGGGGAGCTCCGGTGTTATTCATAAAGAAGGATAGATCTTTGTGAATGTGTATTAATTATCAAGAGTTGAACAAGGTGACTGTGAAAAATAAGTATCCATTTCCTAGGATTAATGATTTGTTTAACTAATTAGAAGGTGAAACTGTGTTTTGTAATATTGATTTGAGATCAGATTACCATGAGTTAAGGGTGAAATTTGAGGATGTAGTGAAGAAAGTCTTTAGCACCAAGTATGAGTAGAATGAGTTTCTAGTTATATCATTCAGAGTGATAAATACACCATCCATTTTCATGGATTTGATGAATAGGATATTCATGGATTATTTTGATGAGTTCACTATTAAATTCATTGTTGATATTCTGATATATTTGAAGATAAAAGATGACTATGCAAGGCATTTATGGTTGACTCTGGAGACTTTAGGGCAATGCAGGTTATATGCAAAATTCTCAAAATGTGAATTCTAGTTGAAGTATATAGCATTTTTGGGACATGTGATATTCAAGGAAGGAATTTATGCGGATCCCTAGAAGATAACAAGCTATGGTTGATTGGTTGAGGCTAACATTAGTTATGAAAGTTAATAGTTTTTCTTTTGCATGGCAAGCTATTGTAGGAAATTTGTTAGAGACTTTTCACATATCATGATTCATTTAACAATATTAACTTGGATGGTTGTAAAATTTGACTGGACATTAGAGTGTGAAGCTAGTTTCCAAAACATAAAGAAGTATTTAATGTCATGTCACAACCCAACCTAATAAGACCCACAGACTGGACATGTCATATCATTTTAGTTTGCAACAGACGAATCCCATGATCTATCTTTTGAAAATTATGTAGAACTTTTGTGCAATTTTAACTTCAAAATAATAATAATCATAGAGCTAATAACAATACCAGTGTACTAAAAATAAACTCATCCATAAAATTTCAATTTTTATTGACCACCAAATTTATATACAACTACAGTGCATGGCTATAGACTGAGCTATAAAATAGAACAATAAAAATTAACCATAACTATACAAAAATCGATAGAAGGAAATACCTCTATAGACTCAGATTATATCCTAACACTACTACTCAACCGGCCTGTTCCCCCTATTAGATCCTAAAAATATAAAATGAAACAAATGTGAGCTAACAAAACTCAGTAGACCATATTTACTGATCAAAATTTCCAATTATCCATTATTAAGCATTTAATTGAGTGATAGGTGTAATAAAATAATTCACAATACTGAGCATAATAATAATTACAATTATCAAGAAGTCAAATAATGGTACTGAGAAAATAAATAAACATGCATTTTATATTAGACATAATTCAGAGAATTCTGACCCTTATAACTCCCAATAGATAGAATTTGGAGAATTCACACCCTTATAAACTAACCCTCAAATAAAATTTGGAGAATTCTGAGAATATAGTGTGCATATAGCACTAGAATGTGCCCTTCACAGGATAAAACCTTCTCTATCCGCTCTCCTCAGAATCACACATGTCAACCAATTATGCACTTAATTCATTGCATTTCATTAATTAAAACATAAATAAACTAATTTTATAATTTCACAAAATGCTATAATGGTAAGCAGCTAAATGCACTACTGAGCAGAAATGAACTATTTTATAATAAAACCAAATTACTAAAGAATTTTAGAAAATTATCTTGAAGTTTTAATTGTACTACAATATTATTTTTTAGTATTAGAATTAATTTTTAATCAATTAAAATGGTAAAATTTCTAAAATCACTTGTGTAAATTTCTAGAAAAAGATATAAATATCCAGAATCATTATCACTATAATGTACATAAAATTGCGTGGTGAAAGTTTTGCCGATATCAAGATTTTGCCATTTTTTGCTAACAATGTTATAATTTAAATCAGAAAAATCCCAAAACTTTCATAATTTTGAAAACATAGATGGTTGCAACCTACCTCAATCTGAATAACTTTTAGAACTGAGGCTACATCTAAAAATGGATCAAAGTCACCCAAAATAGACTTTCTCTTGCTAAAAATATCTCCCTATTTCTCTCTAGCCGGCTGCCCTAGGGAGAAAATGAGTTGAAATTAGTGGAAGATGATATTTAAATACAACAACAACATCAAGCCTTTGCCCCACTACGTGGGGTCAACAACATGAATCCTTTTTCTCCATCGTGTCATGTTAAAAGTCAAATTCTCATTTAAATCTAATAAATAAAGATCATTTCTAATATTTTCTAAACAAGTCTTTTTAGGTCTACCTCTACCTTTCTTAACATAAGTCAAATCTAATACCTCTACTTTCCTAATCGGGTCATTATAAGGCTATCGTTTTATGTGACCAAACCATCTAAAGCAACTCTCTCTAATCTTATCTTCCATTGGAGCTACTCCAACCTTTTCATTTATATGCTCATTTTGTATTCGATCTCTAAGGGTAAAGCCACTCATCCACATGAGCATCCTCATATGTACAACACTTAACTTAGTATTATGCTTCTCTTTTAATGGCCAACATTCGGCACCATAAACCACTGCAGGTCTCACCACCATCTTATAGAATGTTCCCTTAAGTTTGTGAGGGACTTTTTTATCACACAACAAGCCCGATGCATTCCTTCACTTTAACCATCCAACTTGAATTCTGCTGATAATATCCCCATCTATTTCACCATCACTCTGAATAATAGATCCAAGTTATCTAAAATGTGTACTCTTATTAATAACTTGAATGCTCAAAGTCACAATCCCCTCACTAGGTCTATTACTACTAAAATTACACTTCATATATTCCATTTTAGATCTACTCAAGCGAAAACCTTTAGACTCTAAGGTTGACCTCCATAATTTAAGTTTACCTTCAACTCGCTCTCTAGTCTTATCAACAAGAAGAATATCATCAGCAAAAAGAATACACCAAGGTACATCCTCTTACAAATGTCTAGTGAGAACATCCATGACTAAAGCAAAAAGATATGGGCTTAAGGCTGATCCTTAATCCAAACCAATCGAAATAGGAAAATACTTGGTCAAACCACCTTGTGTTTGAACACAAGTAATAACACCTACATATATGCCTTTAATAATTTGAATATAAGCGTTATTAACTCCTTTCTTTTCAAGAACTCTCCATAGCACTTCTCTTGGAACTTTATCATATACTTTCTCTAAATCAATAAATATAATATGTAGATCCTCCTTATTCTCTCTATATTTCTCCATCAAACCTCTCAATAAATGTATAGCTTCCATAGTGGACCTACCCGGCATGAATCCAAATTGATTTTGAGAAAC
Source organism: Dendrobium chrysotoxum (assembly GCA_019925795.1). NCBI lineage: Eukaryota > Viridiplantae > Streptophyta > Magnoliopsida > Asparagales > Orchidaceae > Dendrobium > Dendrobium chrysotoxum. The sequence continues at coordinate 51,847,431 of CM034308.1, forward strand.
ATTAGTATCACGCCGCAACCTACGCTCCAAAACTAGCTCCCATAGTTTTAAAGTATGACACATTAACTTAATTCCTCTATAATTCATATAATCTTGTGTATCACTTTTATTCTTAAAAATAGGAATTAACACACTCATTCTCCACTCATCTGGCATCTTTTTAGTCTTCAAAATAGTATTAAAAAGTTTAGTATGCTAAGAAATTCCTTTATCTTCTAAGCATTTCCACACCTCTATTGGAATATCATCAGGTCCAACAGCTTTTCCACCCTTCATTTTCTTTAAAGCCTCTCTAACTTCAGTTTTACTAATTTACCGATAAAAACATAAATCTTTATTTTCATTTAAAGGGCTAAGGTCACTAAAGTCAATCGTATTTTAACATTCTTCATTAAAAAGTTTAGCAAAATATCCCATCCACCTTTGTTGAAAATCATCTTCTAAGAAAAGTACTTTTTGATCTTCATCCTTAATACACTTCAGTTGAACTAAATCCTTACTACTATCTCTTTATTTGGCTAACTTATACATATATCTTTCTCCTTCCTTAGTATCTAATATATCTAAGATCTTTGTATCACATATTATTTTCTTAGATTCCTTACGTGCATCTTTATATCTTTTCCAATTATCAGAATTTTTATATTTAAACCAATTTTTATAATAAATTTTCTTATTTTTTATCTTTTCTTGCAGATTTGGATTCCACCACAAACTATTTTTACTATTAAGAGATTTTTCCTTTAATACTCCAAGCACATCTTTTGAAATATTCTTAATATCACTTGCCACTTTTTTCCCACATAACATTAGTATCCTCATACACAGACAAAATCTTAAGATCTAAAATCTTATTCTTAAAAATATTATTGTTAATATTCTTTAAATTCCCCCATCTAATCTTAGAATATCATTTTATTTTATTTTTTAATTTCTACCCCTTTATCTTAAAGTCCAAAACTAATAATCGATATTGGATACATAAATTTTAACTCGGAATAACTTTACAATCTTTGCAATCTAAACGATCTAATTTTCTTATAAGAAAATAATCAATCTGAGTTTTAATATATCCATTTTTATAAGTGATGAGATGCTCATCTCTTTTCTTAAATAAGGTATTAGCAATCAAAAAATCATAAGTTAAAGAAAAATTTAATATGGTCTTACCAGCTTCATTTATCGTTCCAAACCCATGTCCACCAAGAATGCTTTTAAAATCATCTACCTCTCTACCAACATGTCCATTTAAATCTCCTCTAATAAAAACTCTTGCATCAAGAGGTATCTTTTGTATAAATTCTTCAAGTCATTCCAAAATTTTCATTTTGAACCTATATCCAAATCTACTTGAGGAGCATAAGCACTTAGAATATTAACAATCTTAGTATTAAAAAAAATCTTTAAAGCTATAATTCTATCTCTAATTCTATTAATTTTTATAACATTATCCTTCAAACTCTTATCTATAATTACACCTAGACCATTTCTAGTACAGTTCCTACCTAAATGCCTTAGTTAAATTCTAAACTATCAATATCCTTAGCCTTCTCTCCAACCCATTTAGTTTCCTAAATGCATATAAGATTTATCTTTCTATGAATCATAATATCTATTAATTCTATTATTTTTCTTGTAAGGGAACCTATATTCCAAGTTCCTATCCTAATTTTTATTTCATGGACTAGCTTCTTTGCCAACATCCATCCTTGATGTGGGAATCCTTGCCTATTTAACACTACATCCGGGCACCGGTGCAACGGCCCTTGCACACTTATTGTTGTATTCAGGCCATATAGCACATCTCTTCCAAGGGACATCCTAGCATTAACATAATTTTTTAAGGGATTCATATCATGATTATTTGATAAGTTTTACGTTGGTTATCGATTACCTAATGCAACCCTCCACTTTTCTCATCCAGAACTTGAGACCTGGCAATGACAGTATTAGGAAAATGATATTTAAATAAAGAATTTTAATTGAGCACCATGGAGCCAAAATTTATGAGTGTCATAGTGCTTTATATTAGAGCGTATAATACTGCGGTGCTAGATAACAACACATATATGCTAGTTCAATTTATTAAAATTCCAAAGACCTCAGCACTGGGGCGTCACCTTTCCCAGCATCGTAATGCCCAAGGGGATAATTCCAGAGTTTTTAGAATATGCAAATAGACCACTAGGACCCCATTTAGTATACATACAAACTTTTTCATGCATATAAAACACTTCTAAACTCATAGAAGGGTTCAAAAGTAAAAATTTATTGGATTATCTTTTTTAGATTGAGTTAGAATAGGTTGAACTATATACTGATCCTAGAGGTGTCACAACTCTCTCCTTCTCAGAAAAATGTCATTCTCGACATTTCAAAACTCATATCATCAGAATAAATCAAGTTACAACTGCTTCATCTCATATTCTTTTTTCTAAATTGCTTCCCTTTTGACTGTGTTCTTCCACTAAACTTTAACAATTAGAATATGTTTGTTTCTTAATATACTTAAATCAAAAGCCAAAATCCTTTGTGGTTCCTCTCTGTAAGTTAGATTTTGATGCACCTCAATTTCTTCAACAAATATACAGTTTCTATAATTGGATAACCATTTTCTCAAAATTGACATATAGAATACATTATGGATTTTAGACATATAATTTGGCAACTGTAACCTGTAGGCAGACTTTTTAATTCTTTTACAACTTTAAAAGGACCAATATTCCTTGGACTCAACTTTCCTTCCTTGTCAAGCCTGTGATGTCTCAGCCTAATATTCACTTATATAAAGTCGCTTACCTGAGATTCTATAACTTGGTGCTTAACATAAAAATACTACTTCTGTATGTCATATATATCTTTCAATATGTCTCTAATCAGACGGATCTTTTTAGTAGCATCATTAACCAAAGTGACCCAATCACATTCCTTTCACCCACCTCTATCCAGGATGGATGGGTCCAACATTTTATACTAAATAGGGCTTCATATGGGGTCATACCTATGCTTGACTAAAACTTGTTATTGTAGGAAAATTCAATAAGAGGAATGTGATATTTCCAACTACCACCAAAGTCTAGAATATAATATAAAAAGATCCTTCATTGCCTGAATACTTTCTTAAATTATTCGTTAGTTTTTGAATGAAAAGCTGTACTAAAATATAATTTTATGCCCAGACATTGCTTAATACCCTTCCATAATTGGGAAGTGAATCTAACATGAAAGTTTAAAGGATGGTTGTCAAGACACCTAAACTATTAAATGACACACTAAGGGAGGGGGGGGGGGGGGGGGGGGGGGGGGTGGTGAATTAGTGTTTTAAAAATCCTTTTTGAAACTAGCATCAATTTCCCAAACTTAAAATAAAAATAAAAAATTTTTATACATAAGTGAATTAATGATATAAATAAATATTTTTATTTTGATTTTTGTAGAAAATAATTAACAAATATTTTTTATTCTTTTTTTTTAATTTTATTTCTTTTTGTCAACCAAGAAATAAATTCAATCAACCACAAATGTCACATCATAATAATCACCAACATAAACCAAATTGCAAAACATAAATATTCAATAAGTAACATACAGAAAGTAATGTGCAGAAAGTAAAGGAACAAACACACCAGAATTTTATAGTGGTTCGGTCAACTTAACCTACGTCCACTCTCCAGAGTCTTCCTCTCTGAGTATTGCACTAAACACTTTAGTGAATCTCCTTTAACCCCCTTAGAAAGGCAGAGAAGCCCTCAAAAAATCCCTTCCACCATCAGTGTGGTTGAGAATAGAAATCCCTTTCACCTTCCCCGATGTGGCAGAGTATTGAATCCCTTTCACCTTACCAGGTGTGACAGAGTAGTCAAAATAATTTCACCTTTCTTAGTGTGGTAGAGTTATCGGTGGCCCTTTTACACCAAGAGCTTCTTCACGGAGTTTCCCTTAAGGAAGACTTTAACACATGGAGGAACAAGGTGGATGTTGGCCAAAGCAACCATGTGAAAATCATCTCTCACACTCCCTTGCACCCAAAAGGCTCTTCTCCCTCTCTCACAACTTCACATGTCTCCCCTTGCTCAAATCTCTCTCTTCAAAACCTTGTTTATAGAAGATACACACCCTCAGATTGCTAAAAGACCCTCTCAACTGAATTAAGAGAAGTTTAAATAGTAGGCTTCTAAAAACCCTAATTTTTAATTATGCCATCTTTATTCATAAAGTATAACTTGTAGATTATATATCATAATTAGTTCAACTATGCCCTTTTAGTACTATTTGATGAATAGTACTCAGTATGATTTGTTAAAAAAACTTGCACTGATCGTCTAGTACAAATATAAATTGTAAAGCATGATTAGTTCAATTAAATCATAGATTATCTAAGATGACCCTGAGTGGTTAATTATCATCCCATGCACTTTTTAGTTCGTACAATACAAATGGTAAATTCGTATAGTGAGATCTATAATTATAATTAATTCAAATTTATTTACTTAATCATATGGATTATATTAGGAATGAGTTAATGACATCATACAATATAATTTGAATCATCCCGTAAGAATAGACTAATTTTCAAAATTCAAAATATTATATAATTTTAAATGGCGGTGGGGTCTCCTGATTATAGCTGATCATCCTTTACAATTTTATTCATAAAGTATGATTAGTTTATTTTTTATTTCAAATTTATTTTATTTAATTAAATATTTAAATTAAATTCTAATTACACAGATCATACAGTATAATTTATATCATATAGTATGATCCAAATTGTACTAGATTATCCAGATCATACTGGATAATTCATATCATATTAGATACTAGACAATCTTTAGAAAAATTAAAATATTTAGTTTCACTCCCCCAGTGTGTGTGTGCATGATTATAAAACTAGCATACACCTTTTTATATTGATTGACTCAAGAAAAATAAAATTACAGACTCTTTTAAATAAATCAAACATATATAACCCAATTTTGAGCCCTGATTCTCTAATGATGCTCAGCGTATAATGAACCTGAAATATTAGTACACATAGAAAATATATGCAATATAAAGAGTAGGAGAAACTATATAAACATCCAATAATATTTATAATCACCAAAATATAAGTTCGAGCTCCTGGATTGCAACATATCATTCCTGTCAAAAATAATCACGTTAGGTATCCCATGCAATCAAATGATCTCACATATATATGCATGTGCCAATACGTCCACATAAGAAGATTGTTGCATTGGAATGAAATGAGTCCACTTCAACAGACAATCCACTACAACCCACATGTCATCTTATCCCTATTTGACACGGTAAAATCCATAGCAATATCCATCGTCACATCTTCCCATTTCCACTCTAGAACAGGCAATGACTGCAGAAAATCTCCCAATCATTAATGTTCAACTTTCATTAACTGATATGCTTTATATTTGGAAATAAAATCTACCACATCCTACTTTATTTCAAGCCACTTGAATATAACTTTTAGATTGTTGTAAATTGTTTCGCTTCCTTAATGAATAGTGTAACCTAAATAATATGCCTCATGTAGAATAACTAACCTCGACTCTCAAGAACTCAGAACCTACAATATATTCTTATAAAAAATAGCTCCAGAATGAGATACTCATAGTTCACATTTTTTATCGGACTTGATTTGATGAATCAACTCAAATATTCTGTATATAATCTCTAAGATTCTTGAATTCTTTGTTATAGTGATGATTGAATGATCATCTAAGCCATAATACCAAAATCATGATCCATAGGAGAATTCACCTCCAACTGAAGCTTCTCCATATCCTGTCTAAAAAATTCATCAATTAGTCCTCCAAATGCTTGATAAACATAGTATGAAAAGAGGCGAGTCGAAGTCCTTGTGACCTACGAAACTTGTCTTTCTTGATGACATTCAAAGAACTCACCACTTCTTTGATACAATGCTCAGGGAAATCATCCCTATATTATGAGTTAAATAAAACATAATAAGAGTGTATTAAATGCCAAATAAAAAATTTAACCTCATTGAGTAAATCTAAGCTTGGGGAAGGCCAATCATAAGCAGGGAGAGTGCTAAAGATGTATGTTTACACTTAACCAAGAGCATGAATTTCATTCCAGGTAAAAATGATATATCTAATGAACTTTTATGAATAGTTTCCCATTTCTATTAAGCTTTGGCATAAGTCAGTTGTCATATTTTAGGAATAAAGCCCAACCTTAAGACCCATTGCACCTTAAGATGTAGATATAAATTCATATGTAAATATTTTTCAAATAAATTTAATATTATAAAAATATTCATTAACATTTAGATATAAATTAACATGTATATACTTTTCATATAGATTTGATATTACAAAATATTCATCAAAATGCATTATTTATATTATTACTTTCTTATATAGGATGAGACACTCGATGTACCTTAATATGTGTAATAATCCACTTTTTTACAAGATTAAAAACTCATTAATAACCTGCAAATAACTCTCATGGAAAGGATGAGAAGAGAAGAGATAATAGAAGGAAGAGAGAGAAGGAAGAAAAAGGAAAGAGAAAGCCAAGTTCAAACCAATATTTTTTAATTACTCCAATTGTGAAAGCTATTCTAATCATGGTAGGTACCTTAACCGTATATTTATTTTCATAATTTTTGAATAATTATGTCTATTTTCTCTCTCTTGAATTTGATAAAAATGCATTATCTCCTGATATAAATCATTTTCACCATGTAATTTTTAATATGTGATAGATATTATCATCTTGAATATTTTGACAGACTTACGTTGAGATTTCACTTATTGGTTTTGCACATAGGTCATTCTTTTAAATGAATACAATAATAACAAGTATAGAATGATTAGGAGTCAAAATACTAAATTTGGACATAAAATATATATTATGCATAAAATTACTATTCATTTAGCATAACATGTATTTTGGCATAATACATGCATTTTGATAAGTACATTGGATTGGTCTACATGCTATGATAATTGTATTAAATTATATGAAATTGATATTATATGATTAATGTATTTTTACGTGTGTGTGAAACCTAGAATGACTGACTAAAAATAATTGATCGATTCAAGTTGGCTAGAGGCATGCTATCCTATATAGGAGGGTGGGCCAATGAACTTTCTTTAAAATAAAGTTTATGGTGTGATCTTAATAGATACGTAAAGGGAGGCATAAGGAGATTAACTGATATGATTTGATACACTGATGCACAAGAAGTGATGACTTCTTATATGAAAGTCACCTAACTTGTAATCGAGAATGATTTGACCGATTTCTATTCATAAGATTGATATGATTTAGAACGATTCTTATAGGGTTGGCCTAAAGGGCTTGATACAAGAAAAACACAACAAGTAATTAAATGTCCAACCTTGCTTATCAGTGATTATAGCATATGCGTAAGACATGATCACATATAATAATTGCATAAGTGATATGATATATAATATGATATGAACATGAGAAACGATATGATTGATACAAGTATATGATATTGATACAAGTATATGATAAGATTGATACATAATAAGTATACATGTTATACATGTATTGATTTACATTGGTATGCATATAAATAGATATCTGACACATGATATTACATGGTAGACATACTTATCCACATGACTTGGTATAGAAACCATATTTATTTATTATAACTGATGGATATAAATTTATATATGATATATGCACAGATTTATATTATCTTTAATATAGTATTTTAAATAATGCAGGCACGGAACTTGAATAACATACTAATTTCACTAATTTACATTGTTTACTGATTAAGATTGATTATATTGATTCATACTATTCATAGTATTGTTATTGTTCATACTGATATAGATTGAATGATTTCAGGTATTTTATTTCTGCTGTCATGCATTAATAGTAGTTATAGGTTCTGATAATCTACTGAGCTATTAGTTTACTTTATGGTTTTTATATTTTAGGTTTAGGTAAGGATCTAGTAGAGTGAGTCTAATCTGAATTCAAGATTTTAGGTTTAGTTTTATGAATTTTTTGCTTTATTCTTTTATAGTTAGGAGTATGGAAAGATTGACTAATGTATTGATTGAACTTCGGGCTAGTGTAAATATATTTTAGTAAATAATGATTATAATGAAATGTTTTGATGTATACAATTCCTTTTACTAGGTTTTGTTAGATAAATGAATTTAGTAGCATTAGTAGATTAATTAGGAGATAAAATATGCAATTTTTTCAAGTTTAGATCTTGGGGCATAACAATTTGACTAATTTCCCCTATTTCCCTTTACCATACTCTCCAGCTTGGCATTGCACTTATTGAATGACAAACTGGAAAGTTACATAACTTCTTAGACTCAAAAAGTGTATCCTTCATAGTTCTCTAAATGGAGTATTTATATAGAGAGTGTGGGATTTTTTAGACAAATGTCACAACTATGATAAATGATTAAATTTCAAAACAAATCTTTCTTTATCATTATGTTGGAAAGCCTATTCACATTTTGAGACTAATGAAGATGATGAGCCCTCCATGTAAGTAACTAAGATAAATCTTAGCACACATCACATATGCACATAAATTATATAAACCCAACATAATAATTTTACAAAACACAATATTCAAAATAAGTGGCAAGTGCATATATGAAATAAAAGTACATGCATCATTTCTTAAATACACTTCACACAAATGTGAGTTCATCCATACACACTACTAAGAAAAAAATATTAAAAAAATGAGGGTCTAACAATTCATCTTGGGAGATGGTCTCCATTCTAATCAAATGGTTCATAATTAACTCACCTCTAGCCAAAAATTAACTTAACTTGAAAAACTTGCGACTAACCACTACCTTAGCCTTAAGTTTTGCATTTCTAATGAACTGAGTTAACAATCTCATTAAGAATATTGGAGGAACCCTCAAAGAAGGCGAGCTTTTTATTCTCCACCCAGTATTGACCTAAAGATAGGCAAATTTATCCTCAAGGACACATGTATTCCTTCATGCATGGAAGGCTAAGAAGACTTTAGCTTGGCCACGTTAATCCCCATACCCTCCAATAGGTGAAATTAAACCAGACCATAAGTATTAGGAGTTGCCAAATAAGCAATAATACTAATTCCTTCACTTGCTCTTATGGGGCAATACCTAAGGGAAACTCAATATTAGCATGGGTTCTAACCTCAATATCTAGGGTGATCTCATCAAAAATTGTTGTAATTTGCTCCACCTTAATATTTTTAGGTTGTCTCACTAAAGTTACACCTATTATATCTTTTGAAAATTCAGCTAAGAAAATTATCTCATGAAACTTAATAAGTATATCAATAAATCTTTTACCAAAAGAAAGGAGTCAAAGGCCAAACTTATAAGAGTGTGGCTTTTACATATGTTGTCTAATGACCTAAAAGCTCGCTCGTAGTTAGATATATCATAGGCTCACTCATAATGGACAACACAAAGCTCTCTAAGGTAAGTTTCCCTAATGTAGGAAACTGATCTATATTACCTTTAAGAATGAATCATTATTATTTAATTCCTTTTAGCAAAGGATTTGAGATGTGCATCGATTCCTCCTATAAGTAAAATAAAAAAAATCATAAGTTGGTAAGTTCTAATCTCTATTTATTCTTAACAGAGATAGTGTTCACAGAGAGAGAATTACTACTAGACTCACCATGAGTATTTGAATCTGAGCTGCCAAGCCAAACACCTGGCTCACCATGGGATCACTCAGCACAAGATGATCAGGGAATATTGCTATGAGGGGCCTCTGATTAGGATCATAATTAGAGTCTCCCCTTTCTGCACTTTCACTCTCTGTTACTAACCTCTTCTTCATTCAATAGGTCGGCTTAACTTCTAAAGTTCACCTTTCATAATAGCCACCTTGCACTTATAGATAATACCTTGACACAACCTATGGTTGTCAGCATTCACCACCTTCAAAGGAGAAAACTTAGCCATCTAAAATAACTTAAGGTCCATAGATAAGATGATGACTAAATGGGCAAGAAGAACAAACCTTAATGGAAGAAACTCTATCTCTTTTTATAGATTTATAGCTATGGGATACGAAGCAATCAAATTAACATTATTATTAAATTCATAATTGGGACATTATTCCTCATGCAGAAATAAAACATGACAGTAAAATCTATCATTTTATCTCCTTTCCTTTCAATAAAAATAATAAATACTTTATTTTAAACTGTTCTAGATGCAAGAGAATTGGGAAACTAATTATATACTCTGATATGAAGATCTAATGAGTTGTGAGGTTATTTGAACTCAATAAAGAATCAATATATATTTAATAGAAGTTGCATGCCCTAGCTAGAGGGACACTTACCCTAGCTTAGGGAGCACTCAACACAATCAAAAGGATCATTCACCCTAACCTAAGGGGGATTCATCCCAGCGTAAGAGGCACTCACCTTAGCTTCAGGAACATTCACGTCATCCAGATGAGACATTGTTTGGCCAATAGAAGATGCTAATCCATATCTATTCAGCAATTATGATCTTGCCTATTTAGTCAATGACTCATCCCAAACACTCGCTAGAGGCATCCTAGATACTTTCTAGAGAAAGCTATTCTTGTGTACTTATCATAACCTTATTCATGTGCCCGTAATAGTCTTATAATGTAATTATTAATTATCCCTTAGATGTAACTTCTCCGGTAATCCCTAAAATTCTATAAATTAATGGTTAAAGGATAATTTTTTTGACACAATTTATCCAATAGTAACTCATCTGTCTTCTTGTGTTGGCAATAAAATATTTAAGACTTATCTCTCTAGATTTTTTTTTCTTTCTCCTTTTTCTTGTTCTCTTTCTACCATCCTCTGTGCTAAGTCCTTTCTATTATTGCAAGTAGGATTTGTGTGTCCTCCATGAATAAAATTGCATTCAATACATTTATTATTATTTTTAATCATATACCCAATAATATGTTTATGAGTAGAAAACATATATAGAGTACATGCATAACAAACTAATATTATTTATATTTTAATATTTTAATAAAATACTTGTGCATCTTAGGTATTCAATTCTTAGTAGGTGATAGCATAGCTGAAAAAAAAAACCTTTTTTTAGAGGAATTTATATAGATAATATAAAATTCTTATAAATTTATATATTTAATATGTTAATCTTTGTATTACTTATATATCACTTAAATATTTAAAGCATATCAAATCATGTTTATGAAAAAGTATATTTTATTTTAAATAAACTATATTAATGATATTTTTTATATAATTTTAAAATTTAATTGTTATATAATTAAATATAAATATTTATGTATTAATATATAAATACATAAAAAAAATTTCAGTTTATTTTATAAATCCCCTGTTTTTTATTTTATAAATTTTCAGTTTTTCAAACGTTGAACACCGTTAAACTCCCCCTCTTTGCTCTTCACCTCTTGTCTCCTCCGATCCGCACTCTCTCTCTCTCTCTCTCTCTCTCTCTCTCTCTCTCCCTCCTCCCTCTATTGCTTTAATAAAGAGAAGAGGACTTCATTTTTCGTTCTTCTGACAAAGAGATGGATTACGTTACATCCCCAACAAGCTGCACGCGAGATCAGCTGAAAACGTATCAACTGTGGTTTTCCATTGCTGATTCTGGTCTCCTACTCTTTCCTATTTCATTTTTCTCCCGATTTATTTAAGCATTCCTAGCAATTTTTGTTTCTTTACATCTTATATTGTGAAATTGAAATGCCTATTCTTTCCTCCTATGTCGTCCGATCGATTTCTGTGAAGATGGAGATGGCCGAGTTACGGGAAAAGACGCGCTCAAGTTCTTCGCGATGTCTAACCTTCCTCGGCCTGAACTGAAGCAGGTTATAAGTTATTTGAAATATTTTATCACCAATAAACAGCATTTCAATTTTTTTGCTTATATATTCCTTTTCTTAAATTGAATGCGTATGTTTTATTTCACCTGTTTGTAATTATTAAAACAGGCGCTTCAGTAGTGGTTTATGATTTTTTTTTTTTGGAATGTTGAGCCGATTAAGACAAACTCATACACATCATATACCCAAACTTCAATTATGATCTTGGTTAGGCCTTTGTAGGTGGAGTTTCTTATATTCAGATGAGATTAAAAGTCATTGCAGTTTGTTTTACGGATTTGTTTTGTAATATTAAAAAAAAATTCTTTGCTTAGAAGTTGAACTCATAACCAATCTAATAAGATGAAATTTCTCCATTGCTCTCTTGTTCTAGACTTGTATTCCAATGACAAGCTATCTCTTTGGGCGTTAAGAGAGCATGATTTATTAAGAATCAGAAATTCAGCATTTAATTCAGTCCTTCCGCTTGTAAATGAATTTCGGCTTAATATAATATTAAAAACATTCCCTTAGCATGAAGCAGATATTTGGATGGATTGTTTTCAGTCGTCATGAGCTTCTGGAGTTGTAGACCACAATGAGTCCACGCTTAATGCTTTACCAGATGAAGAATCTTAAGAGAAGGAGATAGGTAGAGAGAGTTCTACATTTTTTTAACTGTAAATAAAAACTCTAATCAATGCCGTTTTATAAGAAATCCTTGCATGCGTTTAATTTTTATTTTATTAAAGTTGGGTGGCCACTCCTAATCACCTTTAAGATGATATAAATCCTTATTAAGAAAGGTTAATGGCTGCTCTTAGTAAGGCCTCATGTGAACAACAAAGGTTATGGCATTGGAATTCCAAGATCTTCCACTAGCACATGATATACTCTACAAATTCAGACTAATTAGAGTCACACTAAAGGCATACCTATTACCTCCATTTTTACACAAAAAAAAAAAAAAATGATCCATCCAAACTTAAAACTAATAAGGGTCAATATGTTTACTAACAAGTAAACCTTTAGGCATAAATTGAAATATCAAACAATCAAAATTTCTGTTCTCGTACCATTGACTCATTTGTGTTACATTAGGTTGAACATTTTCTTTCCCTGTTAAAGATGCCTCACAACACCCTCAGGAACCATACTTTAAATGTTCCTCCAATCTCACTAATATTCAGCTGTGATGCACATAGCTTGCAAACTTATGAATATTAATCTAGGGATGTGGCAAACTCATCTTCCTCTTATAAACATGTTCTTCACACTAGGGCAAGTCAATTCCTAGAGGCATTCACTAAGTCGAATCATCAATGACCATAAGTAATGCACTAAGAAGTTGTCATCAACCATTCTCGTTGGAACATTGTTGAAAGTCTTTAGGGTACAAAAAAGAGAAAGAAATTGCTCAATAAAGGAGCATGTATTTATTCTTTAATCCCTTTTGGTCAAACTTTTTCTACCCTTAGAAGTGATTAATATTTACGCTCTCATAAATGGGAACAAAGATGTGGCAGAAAAAAATGTCAAACAATGAAAGGTTTTTTGTTATCCTTAGAAACAATTGTTTGATCCTTACATGTTGGATTTTAGGCTTTCAATTGCAAAAGTATCTCATCTTCTTTTATCAAGATAATGACTCTTTTTTTTCAGTATTATAATGCATCACACTCAAAAGCCCTTGAATTATTTTTCTATCATCTCTTGTAAAGGGTACAGTGATAATTTTATCCTTAACATAAATATAGGTTAATAAATTAGTACCCTCTTTTGAAAGAAAGCAATTTGTTATCTTTTTTGTTATAAAAAGTATACGTGGTGGTGCAATTAATCATAAGAAAATTTGTCATATTTGCATTGCTTCTTATTTTCAAACTTTAAAGCGCAACCATTAACTCAAAATATACCAAGAAATTCGAGCGAACTCATGAAAGCTTTCTTAAGACCAAATTTGATGCTAATATCGAGGTAGCAATCTGCATAACTGTACTCTAAGGGGCAAGTAGGAAGAATTTTACAGCATACTAGAGCATCCTGGCACCCTGTCACCCCCAAGAGAGGATATGAGAGGAATGGTTGAATATTATTATTTCAAGAAATATGAAATATTCAATCCATTGCTTGGATGAGATCATGATTTCCAGTGCCACGATGGGGAAACAGGGAAGGTAGTGATGAAAACGGAAGTTAATAAAGAAATTGATAGGCACGGCGAAGCTTAGATAATTTGATGTTATGATTGCATTGCTGATTCTGAATTTTTAGCTGTTTCTCGTTGTGAATTATGACAAAAGTCTTAACTTTGCCTTATGCTTGCTTGATTTGAGAAATAAGGCCTACCTTGTGCAATGGTACATTAAAGTAAATACTCTTTTTGTGCTTAAATTTACAAAATTGCTTGGTTAAAGACCTCAAAATCTTTACCCAGAAGAGGTACTTCATTCAAATCATGTCACCAGCAGTTACAGGATAATGCAGGCCTCAAGCATTAATCTTTAATGCTTCAACCATTATTGTTTTTGTGTCTTGGAATATTCGTAGCGGTAGAGAAATATAAAGTTGACGGTCTTAACTTTGTACGAAGATCTAGCATACAATTAGATAAAGAGAGGGTGCAGCGTTCATAAGAGACACCAGAGTTTTTTACTTGGAAAACCCCTGAAAAGGGGGAAAAATCACGGGGCCTGGCCCAGTTTGAATGAATCCACTAGTGTTTGCAATCAATTATAAATGAGGTCCTTCCTTGGGGGGAAGGCCTTGGTTTGATGTAGCAAATATACATCATACAGAGTGCATTACATGGTGGAAATTGGAAGAATTAGAATTGATATGTTCGTTTGGTTAGCATGACCATAGTCGGCTGGCGATGGAGGTTGGAAAGACCGTATTCGGGAGACGGTGGTCGGAAGGACCATAGTCAGTGGGCAACGGAGGTTGGAAAGACCATTGTTAGACGACGGAGGTTGGAAGGATTGTAGTGAGCTGGAAACGGAGGTCGTAAAGACCGTTGTTAGGCGACGGAGGTTGGAAGGACCATAGTCGACGGGCGACAGAGTTCGCAAAGACCATTGTCTGGTGACGGAGGTCAGAAGGATCGTAGTCGGCGGTTGACGAAGGTCGGAAAGACTGTAGTCGGGTGACGGTGGTCGGAATGACCTTTGTCGGAGAGCGACAGAGGTCAGAAAGACCGTTGTTAGGCGACGGAGGTCAGAAAGACCATTGTCAGGCGTTGGAGGTCAGAAAGACCAATGTCGGGTGGAAGTCCAACAATAATTGGAAGCCGGGTGGAAGTCTGACGTTAGTTGGTGGCTGGGCAGCAGTCCGACGTCAGTCTGTAGTCTGGTGGAAGTCTGGTGTTAGTCGGTGGACGGGCGGAAGTCCGACATCAATCAGTGGATGGGCAGAAGTTCGGCGTCGGTCGGTGGCCGGGTGGAAGTCCAGCAGTGGTTGAGGAGGAGTTTGGTGGCAAGAGAACTCTAGTTTCTCTTCTTCCTTCTCTTCCTTGCTTAGGGTCCATTTCCATGAGGAATGAGGGGTCTATTTATAGTTTTCTGAGAGTGGCATGGCTAGTAAATAGGAGGGAGATCAAGGGTAAGTTGGGAGTGGTTTGAATAGACGGCTGATGTTGATTCTCTTGATCGTGCATTTTTTAACTAAGCATTTAAATGTCTTAATGATATCAAAATTCGATGATCTTGGGTTCGTTGGATTCATCTCGTTGAGCCGCTCGATTCGACTATAAGCATGTCATGTTTGGAAAATGTTTGGTCATCCAATTTATAGTTTAAATCTTTCAAATGCACCTCGGTTCTTTGATTTGGATCCATTTGGGCTCGGATTGAGTTGACTTTGGTGTCGTTGGGTTCGTCTTTTCGAGACGTTCAGTTCGACTATAAGTTGGATGGTCCCAGATTTAATTTCAGAAGTTTTCAACTTTATTTTGCCTCGAGATTCGTGTCCGATCAAGATAATTTTTTGATGATATATCAATTGTCTATCATTTTCTCAGCCGTGCTGTTTTTTTTTTTTTTTTAACTATTTAAAATTTCCAGCTTTACAAATAATTGCTTGTTCGTTATCAAAAAGTATAAATGTTATTAGTGATGCTTACAATATTTTCCCTCAAGGTGTGGACTTTTGCCGACTCTAAAAGACAGGGATTTCTTGATTTCGAAGAGTTTATTAGTGCAATGCAGGTCGGTACTCACCTAAATTTGTATTTATGCTAAGTTGCCCTGGATGGATAGCTGAACAACTAACTAATTTTGCAATGGGCAGCTTATTTCGTTGGCCCAAGGAGGGTTAGAGATCACTCAAGATACCCTACCTCGTACAGGTAATTAATAATGTATGAGGCTGCATTTTTATTTTAGTAACTGCCAATCTCGTATGAAGCAACAACTGAATTGTTTTAAGCGCTGAAAATAACAGATCTGCAGAAATTACAACTTCCAGAGATGCAAGGCTTGGATATATTAATAGCTGTACGCATTTTGTTTCAGTGCATACTGAATATCATTTTGTAGATATCTCTAATGATCCTCATGTTTGTTTCCTTTGTTCAGAAAAATAAGTGCTCTCCTAGTAAAAATGGTTATCATAGACACGGTAGGGAGCACCATCTGTCTAGTTTGAAACAACTCATTTGCCTTTGGAAAAAAATCATCTAATTGCTCTTTGTAATGTTACAGTACAGGAAAAACATCAAGCATCATCACCGTCTCATTGGTTTGGCTTCAAATCGTCAAAGAAGGTAGTTTTCAGTCCTTTTTCACTTATCCTTTTAAAATTTGTTTTACTATTTTGCAAAATCCACCTAAAAACTGAGTTTTTTGTGAAGTAAATGATCGTCATTTTATTTTTAGTGTGTTTTATAGTTGAGATAGCCTACCGCAGGTGGTATTAAATAGTTTAAACTAAACTATCAGTGATTTAAGGACCCGTTTGGAATGGTTGTAGCTGTTGCAAGAAAATATATATTTTTTGAAAGCTTATTTGGATATTATAAGTATTTTCCTTTTTGAAAAAGCTAGACTCCTTCCTTCTTACAATTACCACATTAGAGCAAATTTAGATGTAAAAAATAACTTCTCATCATAAAAATTTATGAAAAAAGAAAGAAAGTAATAACAAAAAAAAAAAGTGTGGCAGCATTCTAGAAACTGAAGCAATGAGAAGCTCCCTAAACATACCCTAAGTGAAGAAAGCTATAGCATTTCTTGTCATTGCATTATCTATTAAATAATAGGTATGGAATCGATATGAAGAAAAAAAGGTTATTGAAACCTCAAATGTTAGTATGATAAGTTGACAATATGTAGGTTTCCTTTGTTGAGAAGAGATTTAAATCGATCTAAGCAATCCCCTCTTATTAGTCATCATATTTCTTAAGGAAAAATTTTGGGTCAAAGATCCTAATTAAATTTTAATAAGGATTTTTTTTTTTCAAAATGGTTGATTTACTTTAAAATGAGTGCAATATATATGTAATCAATCAAAACTTATATTGCACTAATCTCAAATTAAATCTAAAAGCTCCATCCTTATCAAATGTGGGTCAGATAACTGCTGCATATTATAGTATTTCTTTTGACATCATAAATATAACTTACTAATACATTTGTTTTTAACATTGTTATATTTAATAATATGCACATGTATTGTATAGTCCTTCAGCCTATTATGCTATTAATAGATGCGGCATATTATAGTATTTGTGTTATTCATTCTCTGTAAATATTAAACGCACAATGCTTATATTTTCTTTGGGCATGCAACCTTTAAAGTATTAGTTTCCTTGTAGATGTCTCTGAATTCGGTGACTTCAATCATTGATGGCTTGAAGAAATTATACCTTGAAAAGCTGAAGCCTCTAGAAGTAACTTACAGATTCAATGATTTTGTTTTGCCATTTTTGGTGAGTATTATCCTACCTTTGCTCAACGTAAAATGTTATCATTATTTTTTAGGCATAAAATTCTATGTATTTATGCTAACTATTCCTCAGGTGCCATGAACAAGAAATTGTTTTCAGACTGATGTGCTTTGCGATTAAGTTTCTGTTTTTATTTTTATTTTTTTTTTAATGTAGACAAATAGTGATTTTGATGCCAAACCCATGGTTATGCTTTTGGGTCAATATTCAACTGGGAAGACTACATTCATAAAGCATTTGCTGAAAACTAGCTACCCAGGTCTGCCATCCGTCTAATTAGTCAAGTTTCCTAAACCTTATGAAGTCTCATTCAGGAAGTTTAAATAAAACTAATATTTGCTAACAATGATCATTGCTCTTTGCAGGTGCCCATATAGGGCCAGAACCTACAACAGATAAATTTGTTGTTGTTATGGTATGTTATAACTACTACTTTTATAGTTCTATTTTTCGTTTAAAGAAGCTTCCTACAGTTATCTGTGGATAACATCCAACTTCTGAGAGAAAATTTCTAAAATCAACACGTATTCATCCATATATGATCAATCACCTGAGCCAGTTAGGATTCAAGTTTGTTTGTATTGGGTTTGGATCGAATTGAAAGAAACAAAAATACTTAAGATCTGTCTTGAAGTATAAAGAGCAACTTATTTGTCTTGATTGAAGCAATGGATAAGCAAAATTATGGCTGCTTGATTTTTCCATATATTTGTCCCTACTGCACTGCATTAACCATTAGACAGGACAACTTAAGACTTCTCATCATGTGAGTTGGAATGCATATATGTGAAGTTCATTTAATTCCCAATGCTCAAGTGTTTCCGCTCACGATGGAAGGTTCTGTAGAAAATTTGGCTTAAATAGAATTCTGTTTATTAATAGATTAGATTTTAGTAATGCTCATTTTTTTCAGTTTAATAGAATTCTGTTTCAGTTTTGGTGGCTTATCTGCCACTGTAACTACCCCAATCTTTTCACGTATATACTTATTTCACATTCTGCCACTGGAGCTACTCCAACCTTTAACTTTAAATTCTAAAGGTTTTTGTTTGAGTAATATCCAAAACTGAATACATGGAGTGTAATTTTAGTAGTAGTAGTCTAGTAGATCTAATGGAGGGATTGTGACTTTTGGCAATAAAGTCATTAAAAAGGTTCATGTTTTAGATAACTCAAGTCTATTGTTCAAAGCGATGGTAAAATAGATGGGAATATTATCAGTAGAATTTAAGTTGGATGGCTGAAGTGGAAGAATGCATCAGGCCTATTGTGTGATAGGAAAGTATCCCTCAAACTTAAGGGAAATTTGATAAGATGGTGGTGAGACCTGCAATACTTTATGGCACAAGTTAAGTGATGGAGAGATGAGGATGCTCAGGTGGATGGGTAGCTTTACACTTAGAGATACAATGCAAATCGAATATATATATATATATAAAGGTTGGAGTAGCTCCAGTGGCAAATAAGATTAGAGAGAGTCGCCTTATATGATTTGGTCACATAAAATGCTAGTCCTCCGATGACTCGATTAAGAGAGTAGATGTATTAGATTTGGCTTATATTAAGAAAGGTAGAGGTAAACCTAAAAAAGATTTGATTAGAAAGTGTTAGAAATGATTTTTTTTTATTAGATTTAAATGAGAATTTGACTCTTAATTGGACACAATAGAGAAAAAAGATTCATGTAGCTAACCTTACGTAGTGGGGTAAATGCTTGATATTGTTGTTGTTCATTTTGTACATTAGCAATTTATTTGGTTGAAGATCATTGTGAGTGCCCAAATTAGACCCATCATTAGTGGCTGGAAAAAATATAATTACTAGAAAATTATATTTAACAAATAGCTTAATTAAAAAAATTCCAAAGCAACTCTAAATTTTAACACCGTTAAGTCCAACATCCATTAGTTTGGATGGTGGGACTATCTTGGTTCCTCTTTAAAGAGTTGAGGGACCAAAATAGTCCTTTCATATAATTGGGGACAATTTTTATCCTTCATGAAGAGGCAAGGAACCATTTTGGTTCTTTTCTCCTTCTTAAAATCTAGAGTGGGAAGATTGAGTAACTCCCCACAATCTCTCTTCCAATTCCCCATACATGTAAATTCTTGAAACTTCAAATGATCCTCATCTCACAATCAGGTGAGCTGCTTGAGATACTTGGCCATCAAGTTCCCTTCTCAATCCAATGATCTTGAGGAACCCTACGAAGCACGTGCTCATAAACGAACCTCTCCTCAAATCAATGATCCAACTTGTTTGTCTTCTCAAATCAAATGGTCCAACTTGTTTGTCTCAAAATAGTAAAATTTTGTACCATTTGTTGAGAAGAAGACCAGAACAAAAGGGGCCTGATACTAGTGGTTGAACACCTACAAGCCAACTAAACTTAGTTTATAGCTAAGGGCCAACTATGAGTACATTAACAACTGATTTGCTAATTAATTACCCAATTTAAAATCTGCTCAATAGTAGTCCTTAATGTAATTTTCAAAAACATTTGTGCTTTGAGCACATACAAACAAGTGCAGACGAAGTCACATGAATATCTCTGGTCGTCAGTCCATTTCCATCAGCCGGCCGGTGGGAGCGAGAAGTATGGGATATGTCTGGTGTTTCTTTCCATCAATCATCTGGAACCATTTCCAAAGTCATGCAATTCCAGCAGTTCCTTCCTGAGAATACTGTTAGCGTACCTACTGTCAAAGGTGTCACTAAAAAGTCTCGAGTGGTTTAGTCTAGTGCCTTCATCTGTCGGTTAAGCTACTGATAGCTCATTCCCTTCCCCATGTGGATTCTCAACCTTCGTACGAATCTGTAAGTTTGCAGTTACAGGTCAACAAATGCCCCCCAATATTCTCTAAGGGCCTATTTGCATGTAGGATTTGGGTCAGATTTAGGCAAGATTTGAGCTAATTTGAGCCAAAAAATTCGAAGTTAAATCTTATGATTAATCTAAGCTCCACTTCACGTCTTCTTTGACATTTTTATCCCAAATCTTGGATTTCATAAATCTGATTTTTCTACGGATTTATGGATTAAGCCGAAGAAGTGCGCGAAAGGGAAGAAATATTATTACCTTTGTGGTGAGCTTATGTCGCAACTTTCGAGCCGACAGGAACAATACATCGTTGAAGAAGGTGGAGAAGCTTCATTAAGCGACTCTTTCAGAACTCTACTTCATGCAAAGTAGTACAAAAACGGAATAATGGAGAAGAGGAAAAGCAAACACTAGACGAGCACTGTCAGAGATGAAGTTAATCAGACAATTTGAAATATAAATAAATAATTAGATACTTAGTGATTTAAATATTAATTAAATTATTAATTAGTTATAGAATATTTAATCGATTAATTAGATAATTATAAGTATAATTAGTTATTAAAATAATACTTAAAAAATTAATGACATTATTAGTTGTGTAAATAGTAATTAAATGATTAGTTCTTTTAAATAATTAATTAGATAGCTATATTATAACTAGTTTTAAAATACTTATTAAAATAGCAACTAAATATGTAATTAGATAATTAGTATTGTAATCAATAATTAAATCATTAGCTAAGTTATTAGATAATTAAGCTAGCTTCTAATTATATCATTCATAATTGTAACTTATTGATGTTAATTAAAATTGAATTGAAATTAATATGTAGCTCATATTTAAAATACAAATTTCATGAGTTAACCACCTTAAATCCTAAATATCATTATTAAACAATCTCACAAGATTTATCAGGATTTAACATATTTTTTGCCCAACAGTTTTCAACATTTAACTCTCTTAGTATTTAGTAAATTAGGATTTAGATGATTTACGAAATTACACTTAAGTTAAATCCCAGCTGAAGACAAGACAGGCTGATGAGAAAATAAGCCTTTACTTCTGCAGAACATTAGATTTAAAATAATAATAATAATAATAAAATTTAAAAAAAAAACATTAGATTTTATTTACATGCTATTCTCTGTTTTTCATACGTAGAGAGCATTTAGTTAATCAACGATGGATGAAGCACATATATTTTAATGCAATTTTTTGTATGATTATGACTAAGATGGAGATTATAATTCTGATTAAGGAAAAATATGCACATGTGACGATGAACTTTAGTGATGTTAATAGTGCAAGTGCCTAGGACCAGACAATCCCCCTTCTTATTTAAGTTCTTTGTGGTGTCTCATTGATGGTGCAAGCTACCTCTACAAACCATAGCTATGCAGGAAGCTGGTTTTTATTGATTGGACAGACAGACAATCTTTAAGATTGTTACAGCATCCCTATAGTCCTAGGCGCATTAGTCAAATAACCCAAAGGATCAAATCTAATAGAAATGGAAAGGAGCAGAACAACAAAAGTCAATGTTGAACTACTACAGAATGATTGAACCAAACCAATCAGTGAACAAAATCAAGAACCGTGGATCAGAGAGCTGAACGAATTAAGAAAAATCAAAGAGTACATTAGGAAAACAACCCATTCTGCGTAGAAAGCATTACTTCAGGCATGTCACATCAAAATAATACAACACAAAATAAAAAATTAAGAAACAGAAACTACTAAATCAATATCACAAATTTGAATATCAATATACTCATCTCCATTCGCATCATTTGTTTCAGAAAAGTATAGGTTTTCCGATTTGCGTCACTATTTGATCATATATTTCATGAAACCTATAGTGACTTGTTACATTCCAATTTGGATCTGTTTCAACTCACTCTTTCTTTTATTTATTGCTGTTGTACGCTGAAAACTAATTAAATGTATACTTGATACCCTTATTGTATATGCCCCATTGTATGTTCTTATATATTTTCACCTACTTTCCTTTCTTACACTTCCATGGCTAATTAGATTCTCATGCGCTATCAGCACCATGTTCGGCACAAGTTCATTTAATATTTTTCTTCAAAATTTCGTACCAATGCAGTCAGGACCAGATGAGAGGAGCATTCCTGGCAACACTGTCGCAGTGCAAGCAGACATGCCTTATAGTGGTCTGACTTCATTTGGAACAGCTTTTTTGTCAAAATTTGAGTGTTCACAAATGCCGCATTCAGTATGCTTCCATCTCGATTAGTTGTAAAAAATTATCCATTGTTAGCACAATATGAAGACCTATATTTTTTTGTTTGTATCTAGCTGCTGGACCACATCACATTTGTTGACACTCCTGGTGTTCTTTCTGGAGAGAAACAACGATCACAGCGCAGCTATGATTTTACAGGGGTTACCTCATGGTTTGCGGCAAAGTGTGACCTTATACTTCTTTTATTTGACCCGCATAAACTTGATATAAGTGATGAATTCAGAGGTGTCATTGGGTCTTTACGGGGTCATGATGACAAAATACGTGTGGTTTTAAATAAGGCTAATCAAGTGGACCATCAGCAGGTGAAATTTTAATTTAATAATATTTAATACTAAAATCCACAAGTTTTCCTTTTCACATTTATTTCCAGTGGGACCAGAAAGCTCCCATTTACTCCTTCAACATATTCAGTAGTCATAATAACATTCATAATTTGAGCTGCACAATAACTGAACGTTGCCCATTATTACCAGCTTATGAGGGTCTATGGAGCTTTGTTGTGGTCACTTGGTAAAGTTCTAAATACACCGGAGGTCATGCGCGTCTATATTGGGTAACTTATTTCTACTGTCATCATTAAGAATTGGATATATAAGAATGTGATTTATTCAAAATTTTTAGCCATGGAAATTTACATTTGCTTCCACTTCGCTGAATCTGGAGTTTTATTGATGCAATTCTTTCTTGTTATCATGAAAATCTAGTTCTAATTTTAGGTTCACAGAAAAGTTGACGAGTTTCTAAAATTTTGTTCTTTTATGGTTCTTCATTATTAAACATTATGATTTAAATTTCAGCTCTTTCAATGAAAAACCAGCTAGTGAAGCGGCCATCAGTCCACTGGGGAAGGAACTATTTGAAAAAGAACAAGAAGACCTTATTTCTGATCTAAAAGATATCCCCAAAAAAGCTTGTGCGCGCAGAGTAAGACTACTCTTATTTTCCATTGACATGCCTTAATAACCTATACTTTACCTTTCACATTTTTGTCTCTTAATATTTTAATTGCAGATAAATGAATTTGTTAAACGTGCAAGAGCAGCAAAAATTCATGCTTATATAATTAGCCATTTGAAGAAAGAGATGCCTGCAATGATGGGAAAAGCTAAGGCTCAACAACGACTCATCAATAACCTGCAGGATGAGTTTGAAAAGGTTTTTATTGTGCTTATCTTCACTTTCCATTTGATGGAAGACTATGCTTTCTTTTAATAAATCCTTCTTGTTTTTCCTCCCTTATTTCATTTTTTTTTAAATGCCTTGTTCCTTGCTGAGTTTTGCTCTTCTGGGTGTTACTCATATACTGTTATTTGGTTCATTTAAGGTAGTTATGGTGGTTGCCTAACATCCTTAGACATTCATGTTTTAAGAAAGTCTTCAATGCACTTTTCAAAGAAAATTTATTAGAAATATGCAAACTCTCAAATTAACATTCATGTAAAAATTCACAAAATTGATATTTGAACTCAATCCTCTATTGGCAAATAGGTAGAGGTGACAATGTTCAAATAATAAAATAAACTTTTTTAAAATCATTAATGATGGTCATGTTGACAGTAAATCTTAATTTGAGGGGTCAATTCTTAAAATCAAAATTTTATACTGCAAATTTAAATATTTAAATGATTTTAACGTCATCTCATAAAGGAACGTGTTGACAAAAAATCTCAATTGGTGGGATCATATATTTCAAAATACCCCCAAATTTTAAAGTTAATTACTCGGGACTTAAATTTCAAGAAAATTCAAAAATTCAATATTTACGACTATTCAAAAATTCAAGTGAAATCTACACCTCTAACTTCAAGCAAAAATCTATCCACCACAGCTATTTATCAAGGGTAATAAATTTAAGAATAATCTTAGCTCATAAAGAGCTAATATCTTGTCGGAAAGATGTTAGATCGGTCCATTGGACTGGTCCAGCCGATCCATGCGGGACTGGCTCATGCGTAACAGAGGCGGAACTCCTCCACCTCTTGTACGAACCACACAAACCGCCCAGTCCAAAAGAGCAGATTAGGAAGGTTTTAGGAGAAGTTTAGGAGGGAAATTTGAATGTAGGGACTATTTAGAGATTTCCTTTTGGATTGTATGCATTAAATAGTTTGTTTTTCTAGGGTTAGGGCATCTAGAATTTGGCTAAAATTTGAGATCTCTTAAGTTTTGGGCTCTAGCGGCATCTAGAGATTTGGGAGAGCCACATCTTCCTCTCCAATTGAAGATCAACTTGTATCTTGTATTTTCTTTCATAAAACTTTCAATAAAAAAGTGTTCTTGTGTGCTCTATTCCTAAGTTTCTTGTTGTTGGTTTTTCTGAAATTACTGAAATTAGATTTCAGCCAATGCTTTTCATAAATTTCTACAAGCACTTCCTATCAAATAGGTATCATAGCAATTTTCTGGGCTGAAATAGAAGTTCTCCTCGCTAAATTTTACTGTGTTCCGTATCCGACCTTGTTGTTTTTGCTGATTGGAGGCCAGAAGTCGCGTCAAACTTGTTGCTCTTTGCTATTGGTGCCCAAATCTAGGTTCCCATGGCAGGAATAATAGTAGAAGTGTTGGAATGGGAGATCGGACAATTGAAAACTGAAATTTTAGATCTCCACACTCAACTTTCAGATATCAAAAGTCAAATTTCAGCCATCCACAAGAAGATGGATGGGAATTTTTCCAGCCTAGGGGAGATATTGAAGAAGTTGCTTGAGGGCCAATCCAAAACGGCATCCTCAGAGGCGAGGGAAGCCTCTAACAAACCATGAAGCTGGGAAAACTCTAATCCAATAAGGCAAAGGGGAAGATCAAGAGGTGGAGACTTGAAAGAGAGAAGAGAGAATACCTCCCCTAGAGCCTATTCCTAGGGAAGAGCCTGGTAGAGGGTATGGGGAGAAGCGTGAGGAGGTTGGGCAAGAATGAAGGGGTGAAGGGGTGCTGAATTTGAGAGGAAATGGGTGGATTTTGAAAGAGAGAGAGAAAATTATGATCGAAGAGGGGCTGAATTTGAAAGGAGAGGGGTTTATTATGATCCAAGGGGTGCTGAATTTGATAGGAGAAGGTGTGAAGTTGATGAAAGGTTTGAGTATAAGCGTAGAAGGGATGACTGGACACTTGGAGAGAATCGCCCCCTTGGGGAATGGGAATTATAGAGGGAACGGAGGCCATCCGAGGGTGAGGAAACTGAAGATGTCAATCTTTGAGGGGGAGGATGCGCATGGGTGGATCTACAAGGTTGAAAGATATTTTGTCGTCAATGGATTGATGGATGAGGAGATACTGACAACAACGGGCCTATGTTTGGAAGGGAAGGCTTTGGTTTGGTATCAATGGAGAGACATGTGACAACCCATAAAGTTCAAGGATTGTTTGGTAGAATGTTTCGGAACCGACAGGGGAGGAGACTTCTACGAACAGTTCTTCGCCTTGACATAGGATGGTTTAGTGATAAAGTACCGGGAGAGATTTGAGTACCTTGCTAGCCGATTGGACCGCCTTTCTGAGACAGTGCTAGAGGGAACTTCATAAAGGGACTGACAATAGAGATTCGGGCAGCGGTTAGAGTAATGAGGGCTCATGACTTGGGAGAGGCTATGGAGCTATCTCAATTGGTGGAGGATCAGAGGCACCTGGAGAGAGAGACATGAGGCAGCAGCTCAAGAGGCTCATACAGGATGACCACCACCTTATTGACATCCAAGGAGCCAACAACGGATACTCTTCGGGGAACTTCAAAGGAAAAGACTGCAGGAGGAAGGCCTGGGGACAACTTCAAGAAGCTCATAGAAACAGAATTGCAGGAGAAGAGGGCGAAGAGGCTCTGTTTCAGATGTGACAAGAGGCATACGCCAGAGCACAGGTGTAAGGACCGAACTCTTCAGGCTCTTACCGTTTTTGATGGGGAGGGAATGAAGGAGGTTGTTGTCTCTCCACCTTGCGGACCAGGTGGGTCTTTGGGAGGGGAGTATTGTTAGACTGGTCCAGCCGGTCGACCAGCTCACGCGTAACAAAGGAGGAACTCCTCCGCCTCCTGTACGAGCTGCACAAACCGCCCAGTCCAAAAGAGCATATTAGGAAGGTTTTAGAAGTTAGGGAAATTTGAATGTAGGGACTGTTTAGAGATTTCCTTTTGGATTATATGCATTAAATAGTTTGTTTTCTTAGGGTTAGGGCATATGGAATTTGGCTGAAATTTGGGATCTCTTAGGTTTTGGGTTCTAGCGGCGTTTAGATATTTAAGAGAGCCGGATCTTCCTCTCTAATTGAAGATCCACTTATATCTTGTATTTTCTTTCATAAAACTTTCAATAATTCTTGTGTGCTCTATTCCTAGTTTTCTTGTTGTTGGTTTTTCTGAAATTACTGAAATTAGATTTCAGCCAAGGCTTTTCCTAAATTTCTACAAGCACTTCCTATCAAAATATTACTATGATTCATTCTCAAACGGCCTTCTGCTAGTTAGAACGTGACACGTACCCTCTAATCAATGGTCTTCCTGCCAAATGGCAGTTAAATGACTATGACCAAGGTACTTTGACCTGATGTTTTACTACAAAAAGTACTATTAAATTACAGTCATGCCTAAAGCCTGTATGTTTGTCAATGGCTAATACCCTTATGTGATGAATTATAGCATATACTTGATAGGGCACAAGCCTTTTGCTAGCTAAAATCGACTTGAATTTGCCCCCTTAAACAAACAATCACCCCATTTCTACGAGGTACTCATGGACGAATCAACTTATGGGTGTCGATAAAAATATTTTGGTTAAGCTGGGTTGACTATCTCCTCTGACTTAGTAGACTCAGGATGATAGAATCATGAGATATTGATCAGATTTATTATCATTCCCCCCACCATCCACTTTAAGTGCAAGGTGATAAATTTCAAATCCAAAAACCCAAATTTGCAACTATTATATACTTGGATATTTAATGTCTATCTAACAACTAGCCTTTATCGAAAGTGTTCTCCCATCACCGGGAAGCGTAATTAACTATAGGTGTTTGCGTCTATGAAAAACCTGAACTCAAATATTAAAATTTTCACAAAACGATGATGAATTTTTTGGGTAGTATCTTATCATCAATCTAATCTATTTTTTTTAAAATTTGTCCCTAAACATCTGATAATACTCTCGTAAATGTAGAGAGACTAGGGTGCAAATTTTCAGAGCCCACAACTTCATGCAGATTTTTGGTTAGTTAGGAACGTTTCGCTAAATAGAATACTTTCACAAGGTTCACTTTATGGTGAGTTCCGCCTAGAGATTTTGAGTATTTGGTAGTAATTCTTCGATGAATCTCTTGCCAGCAAAGGAGATCCACATGGAAGCATAATTTAGTCAGGGTCCACCTCCACTTTCACTACTCCTTGGACTTTGAATATTCTCGAGGAGCTACAACCTAAAAAGAAACTTATGGAAGCACTATTATGTCACTTTTTGACAGGAAGTTAGGTCAAACATTCTGGCCATCTTGAGATGGAGAAGTTGGGATGTCCCTCAGTAAGAAGTTTTGATAGCTGCCAAAAAAAAAAAGTTCTGATAGCTGCCTTGACAGCAGAGGCTTTTTTATGCAATAAAATGATGGAGTGGAAAGTCTAGTACTTAATCTTCTGTTTTGAGAGTTTGTACCTTTTAAAAGTGGTTTAATCTCTGAATTTCCAGAATTAGAATTTGACATGGATTGGCTGACGCTTGAAGGTGAATATTTCTAATAAATTGATAAATGTGTTGCAAATGGGCCATACATTAATTTTGTATGAGCGGAAATTCGGCTACCTGAAGAGCAGGTGATCATGTTGTGTAAGGAGTATGTCGGAGCTGCACCTTTGTAATCAAGTTTATGTTAAGGTGGGTTAGAGCTATCGAATTATAATTGAATTTGAAGATTCAGATTGAGTGATCTGAGAACTTGCCATTGCCAAAGCCTTAAAGTTACAATTGGTGTTGATTGGAATTAAAACTTTACCTTGAAATTAAGTCAATGTTTTTAGTTTCCATGTTTCAACGTTGTGTAGTTGACCCCCTTTGCAAGGTTTGACCTTCGTCAATTTCCTTCTAGTCTACATTGGAGGGATCGAACGCCTCTTTGATATGTCAAGCATACCACGTATTTTGAGGTCATATTTGCTTTTGTTAGGCAAAATTGGATGATTACTTTTTTTTTTTTTCTTTCTTACTATCTTAATGGATTATTGTATAAGTATTATTTTCCATTCAAACCTATCAGTCAATTAAAGAATCACATAGCTCCTACAATTTTCATGGAAAAAATGAATTTTTCCAAATAAACTGATGCTGTAATATACTTTACTTCATTGAAGATCTTGTCAGATGAACGCCTAGGAATTCTTCTTGTTGGAAAGTACACTTAAAATAGCATCCCAATTCAGTTTATATGACTTACAAAAAGCTTTCTTGAGGCCAGTTGCGCAATTATCCATGTTGAACTTTCACTATGTTTTTAGAATGTTAGAAATTTTCATCTTTAAATAATGCTTCTTTTGAGTGATTTTTTTTATAAAATAGACAACCTCTACGAGATAATGCAAGTGAAACTATTTTATATTATCTGCAAATGAATTTTCAATCATTTTTGATAGACATGCAAAATTGTCATTCTCGAGGTCTTGCCTTCATAATCATGCCAACAATAAGTTGATCAGGTACTTGTCATGTTGAGCACGGCACTAATAACATGATATTTGTTGATATCAAGGGTAGTGGTTTTAATGATTCTATTGAATTGGTCAACTCTTATGATTAATATGGGAAAAGAGTGGTTAGTGATTGTACAAGGATACACATTGATTTGAAATTTGCAATTTGTTGCATTCATTGATGGAAGATAGTTTCAACCCATAATATTGATGAAAATGTTCTCTTCTTATTATAGGATGGATTGTCTCTCAAATTGGAGTTGCTTCTTGATGAGGTATCCTATATTATCTCCAAATGTTTTTAAGAGATTGTTATTTGTCATTTAATGAGGGAGGCTATCATAGCATTCTTGATGAAGGTATCCTTAGTGTTTACAACTGAAGTTTACAAGGGAGGATGGTAGGTGCCAATGAGGGAGATAATTATTGTGTCCAGGCCAACCCAATGTCTATAAGGCAGGAAAACTAATTATCAGTGATGGAGACTAGTTGGGTGTCGATGATAGGAGCTATTTAGGTGATGGAGGTTAATGAACTGGTGTTGATTGAGCGTTGAAGATCAGATAAATAGGAGCGTGTCAAGTGAAGGAGACTAGATGATAAAATTCATAGGATGATGAAGGTTCTATGGATGAGAATTAATGGGTTCCATAGAGGTTAGATAGGTAGTATAAGGTTAGGTGATGGATGTTGGATGAATGCAAACCAACTAAACATAGGAAGCTACAGAGCTTCCGACCAGGCAATGGAAGCTGGAAAAGCAAGTGATGGTCAAGTGGAGGTAGTTGGATGGGAAGGTGTTATTTTAGTGACAAAGGCCATCTGGACAAGAGTAAATTGGGTATAGATCTGAATAGGGCATGAGCCGGTCAAAGCTAGGAGGCTAGGATAGGAAGAGCCAGTTGGATGCAAACGACTAAGATAGCATCTTGGAGGAAGAATTTGGATTTCATATTTCACTACTCATGATTTTAAAATTGTGATAATTTTATTGCTATCTACATTAATTTTAATTCTTTGTTTTATAAAAGGACATTTATTGAGAGGTTTTATGAATAAGTATAAAGAGAATAAGGAGGATCTATATATGATATGTATTGATTTAGAGAAAGCATGTGATAAAGTTTCACTGGAGAGTTCTAGAAAAGAAAGGTGTTAATAATGCTTATATTCAAGTCATTAAGGATATATATGCATGAGCTGATCAGAGAAAGATTGAGAGATGCAAAGGATAGGTAGAAGAAGTATTATGATTAGAAATACAAGCTGGTATAATTTCAGGTTGGTGATTTTGATTACGTCAAAGTCAGCCCGATGAAAGGTGTTAGTATATTTGGAAGAATCAGTAAGCTAAGTCCAAGGTACATTGCACCTTTTGAGATTATTGAGAGGATTGGTAGTTCTACTTACATGTTGTTGTTACCTGATCATATGTCTGATATATACAGTGTATTTCATGTATCTTCTCTGAGAAAATGTGTATCTGATTTTAGAAAGAGATTATCTAGTGATGATGTAGAGGTTCATTCGAGACTACACTACAGAGAAGAGCCAAATAGGATTTTGGCATATGATGTCAGAAAATTAAGGAGCAAACATATTCCGATGGTCAAGGTGCAATGGAAGCATAGGACCGTTAGAGAGGCTAAATCATAAACCGTCTTCCCCATAACATCCCTACTATTGTGTTTTAGTTTTTCTAATTTTTTCAAACTTTTTAGGCACTTGTGAAATTTCTTAAAAATTTGGCACCTGACTGTACAAGTGGGGTTTTGGGATCATCAGGTGTCCATTTTGCAAACTGATTTCATCAGAATTTTCTAAATAAAATAAGTTATTTTATTGATATGTTTTCTATAATTTGTAAGCCCAATAAGTATTTATATGAATTTATATTGAATAATATTTATAATATTAATATATTATTATTTTATATAAAAAAATCTGAAACTATTATAAAGTTTATAAATCCCATTTAAATCCCTCCCTCCTTTCGGCTAAACATAGATGGATTTTTGAGAATTGAGAAGAGAGGAGAGAGAAGGAAGTTGGATTTTGGCAGCCGTAAAGCAGTTTTCGTCCGTTGGCCCAGTTAAAAAATTTATTCGTCTCGAGGTAGGTTACGTTTTGCCTATTTCAGATTTCAATAATTTTATATTTTTGGTATTTTTTTGATTCGTTATCGAAAAACGACAATAACTTTATTTTGGTAAAACTTTCACCCATAACTTTTTATATGTTATAAAGATTGTGATTACGAACATTTTAAGTATATTCTAGAAATTTTTCGACTAGTGATTTTGAAAAAGCAGTGATTTTTGCCTATTCAGAAATTTATTTTGACATCTAAAAATAGTGTTTTAGTTCAATTAAAGCTTTAGAATGATATTTTACACAATTTGTGATAATTTGGTTATGTTTGAAAATTTTGAATTTTTACTCAATAGTATTTCTGTTGTCTACCATTGGGACATTTTGGCAATTTTTGAATTCAGTCCAATTGTGCTTTAATTAATGAAATGCATTGAAAAATAAGTTGTGAAGTATTGTGATGTGATGCCGGCGCTATTGGGTGACCAACGTGGGATTCTATTATGCCGACACTAGTGGGAGATCGAGGTGAGATTCTGTTATGCCGGTGCCAGTGGGAGACCAAGGTGGGATTCTATTATGCTGGCGCCAGTGGGTGACCAAGGTTGGATTCTATTATGTTGGTGAGATTCTGTTACCTAAGTGTTGTTATGCCGGAGCTAATGGGCTATCGAGATGGGATTCTGTTATGAAGTATTTGCTTATAATTTAGTTCATTTCAGTATTTATTTAATTGTATTTAATTTCAGTATATGATTCAGCATAGTAATCTCAATTCTTTTGATTTTGGTTATTGATTTTTATTTTAGGCTACGATAGCCTACTGAGCCGTGTTAGCTCATTCCTGCTTTTGCTTTTATTTTTAGGCCCGGGGAAAGGTAAGGAGCGAGCTTAGTAGTTTGGATAGCTTGTTCTGATCTGTGTTGTAGGTATATTTTAGTTAGTTTTGATTGTTGCAGGCTTGTCTTTCATTTTTGTAGTGCTCTCTATTGTCGAGTACTGTTGTAGATAGATTTCAGATTATATATGTTTAGGATGATATATATAAAAAATTATGTTGAGATTCAGTAGTTTTCAGCTTTATATTGCATTCAATAGTAGCTTTATGTAGTATATAAATTAGAAGTTTTATTTCAACACTTCTCTACCAGATCTTGTGGTCAGTCTTGTCATAATCGGACACGGTATGACCTGTGTGTTATCGAGTCATGTTGTGAGGTCTATAGTCCAAAGTGATGGTGAAATAGATGGGGATATTATTAGTAGAATTCAAGTTGGATGACTGAAGTAGAGGAATGCATCGGGTCTGTTGTGTGATAGAAAAGTGCCACTCAAACTTTAGAGAAAATTTTATAAGATGGTGGTGAGACCCATTGTCATGCCCCGGGATCTAAAGTAGAAGATTTTATTTCTATTAATCATTTATTTTCACAAGTGACTTTCAATAATCATTTAAGAGTCGTCACCCTCTATATGCAAAATTATTAAAATAAAAAATATGATAATGGTTCATTACAATGAGACGAGCAACTTTTATGATAGGACGGATGATAAAAATTGCTCCATGGCCTCTAAATCCTAGCCTTTATTGTCTTTATTTCCCTTAGAGGTCTTATGTTAAGCCGAATTAAAGAGAATAAAAATGATTTTAATGGATCTATTAGTGGTTTGTAATATTTATAATAAAATAATAATATAATATAAATATAATTATATAATTTATTTAGTTTTCAGTATAAAATTTATATAAATTTTTTTTGGGTTTTCAAAAATTATAAAAATAGCCTAGCATTTTTAGAAAACTTTAGTGAAATAAATATGCAAAACGGACACCTAAAGGTCTCAAAATCCCTACTTGTATTGATATGTGTCAATTTCTTAAGGATTTACACCAATATCCAAAAATTATAAAAAAATTATTATAATTAAAACACAATACTATTTATATTATGATGAAGACGATTTGTGATTTTGACTTATAATGATTCCTAAAAAAAATTTATTTGATTGGACCAAAATATGGGTTGTTACACCTATAGTTCTTTATGGCAAAAAAACGGTGGCCATTAAAAGAGAAGCATAAAATTAAGTAAGTATTGCAGAAATGAGGATGCTCAGGTGGATGATTGGCTTTAATCTTAGAGATAGAATGTGAAACGAGTATATATGTGAAAAGATTGGAGTAGCTCTAGTGGCAGATAAGATTAGTAAGAGTCATGTTAGATCATTTGGTCAAATAAAACATCGGCCTTTCATGACCCGGTTAGGAGAGTAAATGTATTATTAGATCATGGCCTATGTTAAGAAATAAGAAATGTTGAAGTAGACCTAAAAAGACTTGATTAGAAAGTAGGGATGTCAAAATCGGGTCACGGGTTAGGTTCGGATCAAACTTGAAACTGACCCGACACTAATTGACCCAACCCTAACTCGACCCGTTTTTGTAAACGGGTCAGGTATTTCAACCTGGACCCGACCCGTGCAGGTTACCGGGTTGACCCGACCCTACCCGGCGGACACGTTTTTATTCAAAAAATAGAACTTGAGGCCGCAGGCGACGGGGTGAGGCATCAGTGGCACGGTACAACATGGCATGGCAGCGGCGCGGTATGGCATGGCACGGTTCCGGGCGTTAGAACCGAATAGCAAGCTCAGGCGAAGGCGAGTCGGCGAGCTTGGCGCCCGCAGCAGCAGCATTGTCAATTGCACGACAGCGCCGGTACCGGAAGCGTCGTTAGCTGCTCATCCATGCACCGATGCACGCTTCAGGTGATGAGACGAGATGGGACAAGATGGGGCGGGACGTGACTCAGTGCGTTTTTCCAAATGGGTTAAATTGGGTTGAGTTCGGGTTTCCGGGTCAACCCGAACCCGACCCATTTTTCCAAACGGGTTGAATGCGGGAACCCGAACCCTACCTGTTTGCAAAATGGGGTGATCCTAACCCGAAAGTTTCGAATTGGGTTCGAGTCGGGTCTTCTAGTCATGTCAAATATTGACACCCCTATTAGAAAGTATTAGAAATGACTTTTTTATTTGAGTTAAATGAGTTCTTAAATCTTAATAGGACATAATAGAGAAAAATGATTCATGCAAAGTGGGATAAATGTTTGATGTTAATATAGAACATAATTTTCCTCTAACAATCACCACATTATGTGTATCCTCACTAATAAAAGCACCTGATGGCCTGATTGTTCTATTAAGCCCTCGTAGAATTTACACCTTAACCTTAGTTTTCTAAACTATTTTTGTTATTAACTTTGATAATTAAACCAACTATTTAATTTCATTTATGAACGTTTTAACCCTCCCCCCACAGTTGCATTCTTATTATACAATTCTGAATAACTCAACCATTATATTCTGCAATGTAAAACTTGAATACTTGAACCATGTATTATTCATCTTCCCCGCCTAACAATTTTGAACTCTTCCTGCAAGTTAAAAGGATCTTATGACTCTTTTGCTTACTATTCCTATCTTATTTACTAGATTCAAATGGAATTTCGTCTACCAGCTGGTGATTTCCCCAATGTGGATCAGTTCAAAGAGATATTGAGTAGTCATAACTTCGACAAGTTTGAGAAATTGAAGCCAAAGATGATTCAAGCGGTTGATGATATGCTTGGATATGACATCCCAGAACTTCTAAAAAGTTTCCGAAACCCTTATGATTAAGAGTTGCGGTTTAATTCCTATTGTGTATGTCGGCATAAGTAGTCTGTATTAGGCTTTGGAAGGTGCAACCTTTTTTTAAAGGTTTTTTTATTTTTTTATTTTTTTTATATAAGTAGAAAGTTTGCTATGATTGTCTCTCCAACGGAGAAGAGGTTTTGATTTTCTCTCTAACGAAGAACTGCCCTTATCTATGCCTATGATTATATCTCCAACGGAGAAGAGGTTTTGATGGATAAAGCAAAAGCTTCTTCTGTTTATATATTTTGAACCCTATTGTAAGCTACAATATTCTGAAACATGTAAGAATTAGTGCATTCTTTGAACATTCAATAGTGTATTTAATTTGTTATTCTTGTTTCAATGAAGTGCATAATTTTTATGAAAATTTCCTTCTGTCTTGTCTTATTCTGACTTCTCATGCTTCACTCAAGCACAGAAAGCCAGATTGTACATGTTTTTACTTTGATACACATATCATTGCAATATTGCCTCCAAAATTGTTAATGCTAGGATGGCTTTGACTCTCTTATTTCATTGTTTCAGCCTTGGATTATTTGCTTGAGGAAGTTGCTAATACATGTTTACAGCCGTTTAGGGGAAAAATTTATATCAGGAGCTGCAAAACTAAGGATATTTTTCTAAGACTTGGAAAAAAATGTCTTGTAAATTTTTTACAACTATGCTGTTGTTTCTTGGAAGTATTTTGCTCTCATGACTAATTTTTTTATCAGGAGTTCTTGATTTTTTATTTTTTATTCCTCTTCCACAATTGTGAAATTTCACTTCTCTGTTATGCCTTTCTGGGTGAGAAGTAATTGGGTGAAATTAGGGTTGTGCATTAGTGGGATAAATTAAGGTTTCATTTGGGATAATTCTTTTTCTGCTTTTTAAAATATTTTTTAAAAATTTTTATATCAAAAAATTGCTTTAGAAAGCAGTAAGAAAGCTATCCCAAATGAATCCTAAAAATTAAATTGAATCAAATGATTTTGATTAATTTGGTTCTATTTTAAGCACCTGTTTGATAAATGTAAAATATTATTTAATTAATATTTTAATTTACAAGATCAATAAAAAGCCAAAAATCATATGACGAAACAATCTATCTGGATTAAACAAGTTGAATTTGTTCTTTGGATTTCATAAACCGATCAAATTGATCGAACCAACTCGTGCTAAGCAAAACTCAATCGATTTAGCCAATTGGATTTGGCTAAACCGATCAAATTGATATACTTAGGTGCAATATTTAGCTCGATGACGCTTCGCACGATCCCCGCACACCTGACGTTGCATCTCCCACGATCTCCACTGCTCATTGTTAAATGCCGAAGATAGGAGAGGCTTGTTCTCTTTTTCTTCCTCCCGCTCTAACTTCGCGCTCTTCTTCCTCCTCACGGCAAAGCCACACACCAGAACCCCCTGTATCGAAAGAACTCCTTCCGCAAGCTCCCGTTCCCTACCTCCTCTTCCATCGATTCCAGCCCATCCTCGACACCTTCGAAGCCGCATATCTCCGACTTCCACACACCCGACCTCTCCAACCCGCATCCATCGGCCTCTTCCGACGATGTTCCCTTTTTTTTTGGATCGGAAGTCACAACATCTTGGTCGGAAGTAGCGAAAGGAGCTCGTTTGCTGAGAAGGTAACCACTCTCTTCCCTTCACACGCTTCTTCCGTCGAACCCCTAGCTAACAGAGGGAAATAGAGGATTTAGTTTAAATACTGCTCAAATTCAGCCTTAATCCCGTTCAAACCCTGCATTATTTCTGTATCCCGACGGCATTAAGTATAAATCCTGCTCAAATCATGCATATCCCTTTTTTTAAACTAAAATTGATTTTAATTATTTAAAATTAATAATGATTAATTATAATTAATTATTTTAAGTATAGTTATTTATTATTATTTTTAATTAGTAATAATTAATTAAAATTAGTTATGATTAGTTATTTTAAATTATGATTAATTATTATTATTATTAATTAACTATAATTAATTAAAGTTAATTATAATTAATTATTTTTAATTATAATTGATTATTATTAATTATAATTAGTTGTGATTGATTATTATTAATTATAATTAGTTGTGATTGATTATTATTAATTATAATTATTTATTGTAATTAATTATAATTGATTAAAATTAATTATAATTAATAAAAAATGGGGGAAAGGGAAAAGAAAACACTTCTCTTGCCTCGATCTATGTGTCGACCCAGCCGTCGTAGCCCTGACACAG
Organism: Dendrobium chrysotoxum; assembly: GCA_019925795.1. Lineage (NCBI taxonomy): Eukaryota > Viridiplantae > Streptophyta > Magnoliopsida > Asparagales > Orchidaceae > Dendrobium > Dendrobium chrysotoxum. The sequence continues at coordinate 51,885,015 of CM034308.1, forward strand.
CCCTCGACCTTGACAATGAAGTCACTGTCGACCCCTGCACAAGGTATAATGTACCCAATCTCATTCTTAGTGCGCATGACGTGCAGGTGGACCCCCTATATGCGCTCTTATAGCAGGCAGGAGGGAATCTAGTGTGATGCCTGTGATGAGGTGGGTAGGCCCTATATACGCTCTTGTAGTGTGGTGGAGATAATCTTAAGTACCAGTACGCACCCCAGTGCCTACGAGGAAAGAAACTGTGTATTTTCAAACATGTACCTCGAAGACCCATAAACGTTCTTGTAGCATTGTGGGATTGAAGACTACGACAGTGGTGTCTCACGACACCTAAAATACATGCTCTTATAATGTTGTGGGAAGGCCCAGCTCCCCACATTTCTCCCAAATAGGGGATATGCCGGGATGGTATTGAAATTCACAGCAAACAGAGGATCTGTACCTAAACATAAACACAGAACTTGAACAAATGCCCAGTAGAACTTGAATGAAGCGCAGGGAGCCAAATTTAAACTGAACAAACAGATACCTCGAGGACCCACACACGCTCTTATGGCATGGTGGGATTGAAGACTACGGCCGCAATGTCGCACGACACCTACCATATATACTCTTGTAGAATGGTGAGAAGGCCCAGCTCCCCTTATTTCCCATAAACGAGGATATGTCGGGATGCTGCCAAAATTTTAAATGATCGAGGACCTGAATTTAAATAAAAGCGTAGGGGACTTATATGAAGCGCTGGAAACCAAACTTGTGTGAACTAATATGTACCTCGAAGACCTGTACACACTCTTGTAGCATGGTGGGATTGAAGACTGCGGTCGTGGTGTCGCACTACACCTACCATATATGCTCTTGTAGCGTGGTGGGAATGCCCAACTCCTCACATTTCCCACAAACATGGGATATGCCGGGATACTGCCAAAATTTCAAGTGACAAGGACTTGTATTCGAACACCAATGTGCAGAATTTGAATGAAGCGTAGGGAACTAAACTCAAACTGAACAAGTAGGGAACATGATCTTAACTTATAAAATACAATTAACTTAAAAATACAAATGCAAGATAATAGTTGAGATCATTCAAACAAATATGCATGAATAAGTAGCAGGAGATTCATGATGAATAAGACTCCGATGTATACAGATAATGGATAGTAATCAATTCACAATAATTACAAGAAAATATTAAGTATCAATACCTGAATACACGATGCGCCACAAATGATACTAATTAATGCATGATAAATGCAATGAAGTCCTACAACGTTCCCCATGCAGTTGAATGTACTGTACTTACAAGCAACAACAGCCAGCTACATAATTCATGGGTGTTTCCTACGTGTATTAATAAAGGCTTTAATATGATCAATGGTTTGCCTGTGGATTGAAACGGGGGCACATGAAATTAATAATGAAAACCTATCATGCATACAACAAATCACATCAAGACAACATGCACAAAATGTAATAATACCTCACAGTCAACATCAATAACTCACTTGCAACTAATGCTACTGCAAATAAGTACACCAAACCACTTGTGAATGATGAGGGTGGGTATAATGTAAGTGCGATGGCTCTTCTGCAAGCACATCCAGGGGATTGTAGTGAACAAAAACATTCCCTATGAGTGATGACAGCTGCCATGACCTATTTGTGGATAATAACAGTAGGTATATCGTGAGTATGGTGAATCTCCTGTGGACAAATACATACGACACCGAAAAATAACTGTAACAGATATGTTGCGTACAATAGTTCATTCTATGGATGACAACGAATAACATGCAATAGATGTTAGATCATTCTTGCAGTCAATGGCCATCAGCAGCCAAGCATTTGCACTGATCCTTTGATAATCGGTGTCAACGTGTAGATGAATATACAAATCCACCTATAATCAACAGCTGATGACCAATGATGAAAGTGATAGTCTTCCCTACGAACACCTCAAGCAATAGTGATTGAGATGGTACGAGTACATTGGATATAAAGGCAACCACAAGTATCTATGAGCTGGTGTAAGAAACCCACTGATATACCACTACCATAAGGCTCTAACTACGACACTGTGATATAAAGCATGCCAAATTGAATTATGCTGTTAAGTTAAAAGAATGATCAGTTGAAAAGATGTTTTATTTTATCACCTCTATGAAAAGACCGAAGACTTCCGGCAATCGCGAGTATCTGCAAACTGCCACAAGAAACACGTTGATCTACTACCAGCGGGAGGCCTCAATTATGAAATTAATGACACGAAGTTACGTGATTTCATGAATGATTCTGTAGAGTTAAAGAATGAGCATGTGAAGAAAAAAATGAATGATATCTCATTCTATCACCTCTGCAAAAATGTTGGGGCTCCTGAAAACTATGTCAACCATTCGAGTAAAGACCCAAAGATTAAGCCCCTCAACTCAATGTCCTACCCTAGTGACAAGTTAGGGATAAAGCAATATAATGATGTACTAACCGAGCCTTTGTTCTCATCAGCTTATGATGCCTCATCTATCACAAAACGACATCATGTCGTTTAGATGTCTTTACCCAATCTAAAATAGGATCGGTCGATTCTTAAATCTGACCTCCCGAAGAATGAGAAAAGGGAGCCTACATTAGAATGATGAGGTGTCTCATGATAGGCGGATATCGACGCTACGATTAACCTCTAAGCAAAAGTAGGGAATCAGTAGTAAAAACCCACGGGCTACTGAAGCAGGACGCCGCACCACCGAATCTTCAACACTCGTACGAGTAGATAAAAGGCGTCAATAAAGCCTAAAATAAAGCCCTACGTGTTCAGCAGCAATAGCCGCTTATGTAGCCGTACACCCCTTTGCATTACATATAAATATTTTAAAATGCCACTCATACATGCATTACAATATGCATGATAGGTTATATACACATATCATCCAACATTACATTTACATGCATATTTGTCGTGTGTGCGTGTCCAAGGGTCTTTTCGCGTGCATTTGTGGAATGCCGAGGATTTCATTCAAGCGTGTTGCTTTGATATTGCTATTGCTTTTAAAAAATAACTTCGTGTGCATTTATAATAAATAGAGGTTTTCACTCAAGTATGTCATTTGACACTATAATTGCACTTCAAAAATTATCCTCCTACATAAGCAGAGGGTTTCACTCCAGTGTGTCATCTAACGTCATGATTACATTTCAAAATGCCTCACATACATTTGTAATAAGCATAGGGTATAACTCTACTATGTCACGTGACATTATAATTATATTTTAAGAAATCGTATCATGCACACATGTGAATACATCATGCAAAATGTATGCAACGACATATACCCATGTAGGCCCTGACAAGCATGTTGTAGGTGCACACATAACGTTTGAGAATGCTGTGCAGATTAAGAAATAAATTTAGATTCAAACCCAATCCTCTACCGGCAAGTAGATAGAGTTGACAAGTTCAATTAACAAAAAATGTAACAACCCATAAATTCCCTAATGATGATCGTGTTGAATGTAAAATTGAACGTGAGGGGATCATATATTTTAAATGCCCTTAAATTTCTACAAAATATAAGTATTTGCAAAAGCCCATGCACCTTGATGATGGCCGTGTTGATAGAAAATATCAATCGGAGGGGATCACAAACATTTAAAATGCCACATAAATGCTCATAAAATTCAAAACTATGAGAAAATGCCAAAACCTGAGATATTTAAAAAATAGAAAAAATTCAATCATCAAACACTAAAAGCAAAAATACTCATCCACCCTCAACAGTTTGTCGAGGTGGATAATTTTGAAAACTATTTTAGCTCACAAAGAGCTAATGTCTAGTCAAGAATTTCACTAGGATTCATTTTTAATTTATCTCTTGCCAGTAAGGATATGGCATGTGTCCTCTAACCAGTGATTTTGCTGCCAAGTTGCACCAAACCATGGGTTTCACCACTAAATGGCACCATAGGTAAATGGTTATGATCAGGACCCTCTAAACTGGGTGGTTCATCGTAAAATGACATCATTATATTATGATCCTGGTTAGTGCCCGCATGTTCCCCAATGGCATTAAATTCTTGAGATATGAATTAATAGGATATAGTCGATAGGACATAAATCCCTTTGTTAGCTAATGTGGATTCAAATTTGTCCCCTTAGACAAACATCCACCCCAGATCTATAAGGTATCCTTGGACAACGTAACCCATGGCTGTTGATAAGAATCTTTTTATCAGGTTCTGCCAACTACCTCCTCTTACTAAGTAGACCAGGGATCACAATGGCCTGGGATGATGGAACCATAGGATCTTTATCGGGCTCATCATCACTCCCCCCCCCCCCCCCCCCACCATTCGCTTTAAGTGCAAGATGGTAAAATCTCTAATTTTAAATATCAAATTCTCAAACACCCAAACCCATGCTGCTACTATATGTTTGATATCACGTATCTATGGATACGATGTATTCATTCGATGACTAGCCTTAATCAAAAGTTCTCTCTCGTTATCAGGAGGGGTAATTAATTATAGGTGCTTGCGCTATAGGAAACCAGAACTCATATCATAAAGTCCTCAAAAAATGAGGAAGAAATATCTAGGTAGTGTCTTATTTCAAACCCAATCTACATTCTAAAAATTTATCTTAGAGAATCTGTTAAAACTCTCCCCACACCGAAAGCAGTAGAGGGAAGGCTGAGGCACAAATTTTTAGAGCTCACAACTTCTCCATCAACCCTCTCAATAAATGAATAGCTTCCATAGTGGACCTACCCGGAATGAATCCAAATTGATTTTGAGAAACATTAGTATCACGTTGTAACATATGCTCCATAACTCTCTTCCAAAGTTTTAAAGTATGACACATCAACTTAATTCCTCTATAATTCGCACAATCTTGTGTATCACATTTATTCTTAAAAATAGGAATCAACGCACTCATTCTCCACTCATTTGACATCTTTTTAGTCCTCAAAATAATATTAAAAAGTTTAGTAAGCTAAGAAATTTCTTCATCTTCTAAGCATTTTCACACCTCTATTAGAATATCATCAGGTCCAATAATTTTTTCACACTTCATTTTCTTTCAAGCCTCTCTAACTTCAGTTTTACTAATACGCGGATAAAAATAAAAATCTCTATTTTCATTTAGAATGCTAAGGTCACTAAAGACAATTGTATTCTCACAATCTTTATTGAAAATCTTAGCAAAATATGTCATCCACCTTTGTTGAATATCTTCTAAAAAAAGCACTTTTTGATCTTCATTCTTAATGCACTTCACTTGAACTAAATCCTTACTACTCCTATCTCTTTATTTGACTAACTTATACATATATTTTTTGCACTCTTTTGAATCTAATTTGTTATAAAAATCATTAAAAGCTAAAATTTTTTGCATCACAGATAGCTTTCTTAGACACCTTACGAGCCTCTTTATATTATCCAAATTTTCCGAGTCTTTACATCTAAACTAATTCTTATAACAAAACTTCTAATTTTTGATATTTTCTTACATATTTTGATTCTACGACCAACTATTTTTATTATTAGGAGCTTTTTCTTTTGAAGCTCCAAGCATATCCTTTGCAACATTCTTAATATTACTAGCTACTTTTTCCCACATAACATTCGCTTTCTCATACACAGATAAAATCTTAAGATCTCGAATCTTACTCTCAAAAGTATTTTTGTTAGTGTTCTTTAAGTGCCCCCATCTAATCTTAGAATAATATTTTACTATATTTTTCATATTCCGCCCATTCATCTTAAAGTCTAAAACTAATAAGCGATGTTGGGTACACAAACTTTCACTCGGAATAACTTTACAATCTTTGTAATCTAAATAATCTATTTTTCTTATAAGAAAATAATAAATATGAGTTTTACTATATCCATTCTTATAAGTGATGAGATGCTCATCTTTTTTCTTAAATAAGGTATTAGCAATTACAAAACCATAAGTTAGAGCAAAATTTAATATACTCTTACCACCTTCATTAGTCGCTCCAAACTCGTAGCCACCATGAATACTTTTAAAATCATCTACCTCTCTACTAACATGTTAATTTAAATGTCCTCCAATAAAACTCTTTCTTCAAGAGATATCTTTTTAATTAATTCTTCTAAGTCATTCCAAAATTTTAATTTTAAACTCATATTCAAACCTACTTGAGGAGCATAAGCACTTATAGTATTAATAATCTTCAAAACTATAATTATGTCTCTAATTCTATCAATTTTTATAACATTATTCTTCAAACTCATATCTATAATCACAGCTACACCATTTCTAGTACAACTTATACCAGAATACCAAAATTTAAATCCTAAACTATTAATCTCCTAAGCCCTATCTCCAACCCATTTAGTTTCCTGAATACATAAAATACTTATCTTCCTATGAATTATAATATTAATTAATTTCATTAATTTTCCTAAAAGAGAACCTACATTCCAAGATCCTATCTGAATTCTAGTTTCATGGACTAGCTTCTTTGCCCCCATCCATCTATGATGTGGGAACCCTTGCCTATTTAATCTGCACTTGGGCGTCGATACAGCGACCCTGCACACTTATCGTTGTATTTAGGTCATACAGCACGTTGCTTCTAGGAAATGCCCTAATATTAACACAATGTATTAAATGATTCATGTCATGATTATTCGATAAGTTTTACACTATCTGTCGACTACCTAACATAACCCACCACTTTTCTCATCTAGGACTTGGGACCTAACAATGATAGTGTTATTTTATTGATTTAATATTAAAATAAATTAATATAATTTGATTTTTTATTTAAATGATCTTACAAAAATAAAAACCAAACCTGAAATCAAAGAAAATTAAAATTACAGCCTATAATTGAACCGAGACTTTAAAAACTAAATCCAATTAACTAAATAAGATCGATTCCATTCAATTTTTAATGTAATCAAATAATGCACAGCTCTATCATCCTTATGAGTTCCTACAACATTGCAAATAAGACACTTAAAATTGTTAGGAGAATACCATAATATCCATTGTTAAGGTTATTGCAATTGTCTATTAGTGTTCATTATCATGCTTGTTTGGGGGAATTGTGTTATAATCATTGAGATAGTCTCATGTAATTGCCCATCATGTAGAATTGACTATGCTAAAAGATCCTTCTCCATCCAATTCTTACATCTAGCTTAATTAGCTTCATCCAAGTGATCCAATAGGTTCTTTGTATCCTTTTACTATTGTGTCTCAGAAAAATATCTTCATAAAATAGAATATAATATTTGCAAGACTATCCAACCCCTCAAAATTTGATAGAACAAAGTCATGTAGCAAAAGAAGGCCTACAAGTTGAATAAAAAAAAATCTTATCTTATTGTTTTATTAGCTTATTTTTTTTAAAGTTTGACATCTCTTGTGAGGGTTTTTATTTTTCTTAATTTTTGAAAGGTTTCACATGGGCACATGCCATATACTTAATTACCACTTGCCTAAGGAAGAGAACTCTAAATTAAGGCTAATAGATATAGACTCTGATGTAGATTGGTGTTATAGTAGCTCTCTTAGCACAAGAGAAAAGATGATCCACTCTTGTGCTCATAAAGGTTTAATTTGAGGGTTGATGGGACGCATATTAAGATCCAATTCTTTTATTACTCAATATAGTGATGAATCCTAATCTATTTATACTAAGACAATAGACAATGCAACAAGCTCAAAGATTTATATTAGTAGTCATGGATGGGTTTATTCATCCAAAGGGATTTCATAAATCGAGGGTGGAAGTTGAATAAGTATCCAATTTTAGATTGGTTCAAACTAACAAAGGTCTTTGTACCCTATCAGTTGCAGTAGGCAAAAATCATATGTTTAGATACATGCTATTAAAGACCATACCGTCTTTGATTTTAATCATAATATAGTGGTGTCTTCACAATAAATCTAACTATTCAATTCGAGGAAATATGCTACAATGGTATTAATTTTTCAACTAAAATTCCTATAACATTTTACATGATATTGGCTAATTTGTGAGTTTGCATTGAATTTAATTTAGCACTCTTGATTCACTTAACATGGAGGGCAGATGTTGCAATGAGCATAGAGGAATACAATTTTTGTATATTTTAATTATTTTGTATTTTAAAATATTTTTTTTATATTTTTAGTTGAAAGAAGTTTCATAGTACTTCGAGGGCATTTATATGGGGGCCTTTTGTGTGCGAGTGTTGGTGTTTTTTTTTTTTTTTATGATAAGGTTAATTATAGTAGGTGGCTAAGTTTTGAAGGCATTATGGGCATTTAAATGGCTTGTGGCCTGCAAAATTTAAGCTTTTGGGATAGACTCCAAGCTGGGAAACTCAAGAGTTGACTAAATTATGGGTAGGAATCTCTTCTAGTTGAGATTAGGTGTCAATATGCCCATAATCAAGAAAGCTTAAAGGAGAATTTTTTACTGGAGCATTTCTTTATTGTAGAACATTAGCTAATTTAAGTGGAGCTATGTTGGAGTTTGGAGCCATTCAATAATCTTTTAACATGGTGGTTGGCTTTAATGATTTATTGGATAGATTTCATTGTCCATGTTGCTAAAGCTTCCATGAGGGAAAGAGATGGCATGCCATAACTCTTGATAGACTTTCAAGCAGGCTTCTGCTATACAGCTTTATTTTTTGGCTTATTGAACAGAAAGATTATTAGCAACCTATCTATATCTTTTCAACTAACCGAATCCAACCACTTTACCCGCACAATCATATAATTGCAATTATATAATCCTTTTATCTCCGAGCATAACTTAGGCTTATTTGGGACAACTTTTTTGCTGCTTTCTAAAACAACTTTTTAATATAAAATTTTTTTTGAAAGTGAAAACATAATAGTTAAAAGCTGTCCCAAATGAAGCCATAGTTGGAGCATTACAAACTACAAATTATTCATTTCCTAATGCATATAATGTGTAGGGCTATGCACATATTATTTAATTCTATGATCCTGAAGTAAAAGAAAACATTAATTTTTTTGCTTTACTTACAAGTCTTGTATGTGTGATTATCAATTGAAGATATTTGCTAACTTATGTCAAGTTACAAACTTATGATTAATATAATCAATAAAATATCAATTATGAATGTGGATTTTGTAATAAATCATAGGAGAAAAAAGATTTTGTTGTTCTAAATAAGATGAGTCTGCTTATTTCAATACATGCTTATGGTCTAAACAAGAAACAAAAATAAAGGACATGTGGGATCTTCATATTAGTCCCTACAGGCTTTGGGCATTCATTATTTGGATCAACAAGTTCCTAAAACTTTCATGGTTCATACACAAATTCATAATAAATCCTAAAAATACAAAATAAATTTCATTCAATCCCAAATTGAATGTTCTTTCATGGAAAAAATAAAAGCCCCATCAAAATCTTGAAAAATAAAAAGTAATTAAAAAACAAAAAATCCCATAATTAAATAAATAAAATAATTAAAAATAAAAATAAATTTCCTAAATAATTTTAAACACTTATACTCATTTTTAGAAGTTTTTAATGACTTCTGGTAAAAATTTCAAGAAGCTTGGAGTTGATTTAATGCATAAACCAAAAATGCTATAATTAACTAATTAATTAATTCCATTTAAAAGGTTGAATTAGTAAAATTATCAATAAATAAAAATAAAATTAAAAAAATACAAGCTCAATTGCATTAACTCAAAATTAAATATAATATTTATTAAAAAATCAGAAACATTCAAAATCTCAAGCAAACTTAAAAAGCAAAGTTGAGTCAAATCTAATTAATAAATAATAATTGAATAATAAATAAAATTCATTCAATTACCAAAATTTCAATAATTAACCAACTAAATGAATCAAAATAAAAACAACAACAGTAATCAAAACTAGAAATAAGAACAAGGGTATGTTGTTTGGAAACCCCGGCAAGTAGAGTTACTAGTCTCGGGGGGGTTGAAATTGACCCCCTGGCTTTGTTATAACAATAACAATTATCACTTAACCTAAATAATTAGTAATAAATCATTAATAAAATGAAGCTTTCATACATTATATTATATTTCATTTGGAAGATATAAGTATATTGGATTTATAAAGCTTAAGGAGTAAAGTAGCTAATTAAAATGAAGGACTTTAGATAACTAATCATTAATGAATTGCAATATTTAAAATCTACCTTAAAATAAATCTCAAAACATTAAAACTTGAATTCAAACTGAATATCTCTTAGCTTGAAACAAATTAAAATAAAATGATAATTAACTTTAAACAATAAAGAACTTAGGACATATCCAAATCACACAGCATGTTGCACACACTGTAGATTGTTTATTAGGACAACCAACTCTAGCTTTAGGCTAAGTCATTCTTTCATATTTTTTTCTGAGGTGTGAAGATTATTGGTATGTGGATGTGGTGTTGGTTTATTATGGTTCAATATGATATGCTTTGTGATCATGTTTTTTCTGTGATCATTGATGACGTTTAGATTTCTCTAGGTTATGAGGGATCTTGATGTTTATTGCTAATTAGAATTTTTCATAGGTGACCATGCTTATGTAGGGATGTTATTAAAAGGGGACTAAAAATTAACTAAAGTTTAAACTAATTAAATTTTATGCTAGTTTTTTGCTGCTTAGCCCTCTTAATTATTAAAAGCATGGCTTACAAATTGCTAAAAAATGAGCAAATGCTTATGTGATGTGATGTAATGTGATTTGAGATTATATAAACTGCTTTACTAACTTACAGGGAGTGTAGATTCATTTTTTTAAAATGTAATTTATAAAAAGAGTTGTGAAAGTTTAAAAATATGTCATTTTCTCTAAGAAAAGGATTAGGGAATCAAAGGGGGAAGAACTTCCTTCAATGAAAAGTTCTTTTCATTTGAAAGCCCTATTGGAGGAATCAATATGATGCTTAAAAAAAAAGAACTTGAACACATGAAGCCCGAAGAGAAGAATTGAAGACTAGAAAATGTTTTATTTTAGTACAAACTTGCATCATTTCGTAGGAGTAGAATCCAGGTTATTGTCAATGGAGCCTAGCCACATTTACTTTTTTGCAGACCCTAGGTTATATTAAGTGGCACTTGTTATATAGAATTTGGACATTCTCTACTTTTCTTTATAAATGGTTGAATGTTTGTTTATAATTAATTGTTCTTAGAAATTATCTATTTTTTATAGATTTCTATTTTGCATGTGCTTATGACTAGATATTTCGCTAAGCTCTTAAGAAATAAAAACTTTTTATACTCATAACCAATAAAAATTTTAGGATAACATAGAAAGATAACTGGACTAAAAAGTAAGCTAGAGCTCATCTCGGGTTGCATAAAGTTTATCCATCATTCTTTTCTTATTAGACACCTTCCCGCTTGCAGGTAGAAGCAGGTCATCTGATCTATGAGGGTGCAATTCTGACTTAGGAGAGTTATGTTCTCTAGAATAAAATATATTTTTTAAGGTTTTCTAAAACTTTACATATTGATTATTACATAAGAGTCAACTAGCATGCATTGTATTAAACATAAATTAAAAATAATTAAATTTAACTGTATTTAATCTTAGAATCATAATCACTCTTCATAAGTTTAGAGCCACTTAGAAATTATTTAGATGTCAACCCAATATTCCAAAAACCTAAATAACATCAGCCTACCCATCTTGTATTTGCATAAGATTGAAACCATAGTTTTAAAGCAATTAGTAAGAGTGTTAGCTAGCATTCTCACTACAGGCGGGGATGCAAGTTTAGAAGTGTTGGACTTTTTTAAACTCTTTTCTTGAGTGTTTGCAAGCTTTGTTGAAATAATGGTAGAAATTTTATTTACAATGTTCAATGAGTGATATAAAAGGAAGGATGTGAGAATTTCAATATAGAATGGATTTTGAGCACTTGTTTTTGGAGGCCAAAAGATGAGAAGTTGGAGGTATTTTAGGATTCTAAAATAATTCAGAAACACTCCAATCTATCCTATGTATTGTATGATTTAGAAAGAATTTTAATTCGAGTTATCATTTTATTAGAATATCGGGATTTAATTCCCGATGTTGGGGACTTACGATTTTAGGTCCACCCCAGATCCTAAATATAAGTTGGGCACTAAACAATAGTGACCCAAACCTAACTAATGATATGCAAATTTAAGCTTACCTCGGCCTAGATTTGAGTGCCAGTGAAACCACCTAGGTGGTTTAAAATCATGTATCTGATCATTATGAAAGATGGGTGGGATGTTATTTAAGTTTTTAAGATATTGGGTCCAACATCTAGAGAAGGTTATAATTGACCCTTTTACTTATGTAGGGTGATTATGCTCGATGAAATTAAAATATTATTAATTTGATTGGTTTTTAATGCAATGCATGTTGATTGACTTTGAATTTGAAAATCATGTATAATGAACTTTAAAAATTTTGGCATATATAATAGCTTTTTTCCTAGAGATGCACAATATCCCCAAGACAGAACGACACCCTAATAGGTCAGGTGGCCTGCCACGACCTGCAAGCGGGGAGGTGCCTAGCATGGAAGAGAAAGTAAAATATGAATGAATGAGAACTTCAGGTGTTTTCGGGCTTACTTCTTAGATAGCGCTTTATCTTTCTATGTGAGCCTAGAATTTTTATTTAGTTATAAGTATAAGAATTTTTGTGTTGTTCTTAAGAGCCTAAATGCTCTTTCCAGGCTAAAATAAATCACACATAAAAGAAAAAAAAAACCTAGAAAAATAGGTAATTTCTATTAGGAAATTAATTTAAACACATCATCGATCACATAAAATATTTAAAGTTTATGTGGTAAGTGCCACTTAATTATAACCCAGGATCTATAGAAATTAAAAGTGGTCAGGCATCATTGACGACATCCCATATTCTAATCCTATAGAATGACACAAGTGTTAACCAGTCAATGCTGACTAGGATGGAAGTTAAGAAGGCCATGCATGCTGTAGGAAGGGATTCCAAAAGGTTTGAGCCCAATGTTTGGGAGTTGGATTCAAACATAATTACATGCATGAATTTGACCTCTCATGATGAATTGACCAAATCAAATCAATGGTCATTTGACTTAGGAGAATATTGGACATGCTTAGAACATGCAATTGAATAATTTTGAGGATTTAATTTAGCTTGAGAATGCCTAAAGCATTAGATTTGAATAGTTGGGCGTATGGTTAATTTTGGTCAACCCTAGTTGACTTGGTCAAGCGTGCTTGACTTGGTCAACCAGGTAAAACCAAGGGTTGGGGTTAGGTTAAATAAGTATAAAATGATATTTTAGAACTAATGGAGGTGGTCCCATGTAATGATGAGGTCCCCTTGCCTAAAATGCATGTTTGGGCCCTTAAAGGGCATTTTGGTCAACCAGGGTTGACTTGGTCAACCAGGTCAAATCAAACTTGGGTTTTAGTTTGATACACTTCAAATGATATTTAGAATGCATTAGAAGAGGTTTCAAAGGTTAGTTTGAATGAGCCATGTTGAGGTTCAAGGGAAAGATTGATTTTCTCTTAAGAATTTTGGGATTTAGTGGGCCCATGGTTGTTTGATTGAAAATTAGTGTATGGTTTTGAAAAGGGTTAATTTTCTTTGGGAGTCTTGAAATTTCTAGAATTTTAATTCTAAAATTGAACACTTATTATGAATGATAAATCACCTCGAAAAGTGAACATATCATTCCTTAATAGGTTCAAATTTCAAAACTTTGAATTTGTCTTGATTATCATAGTCGAATTTGAGAAGAAACTACATATTAGCCCGAAGGGTCAAAATGAGTGTTCAATCAAATATTTAACTACAATAATTTGGATACGAAGATCATTAATCTCATAATCAGAATTACAATAGCAAATTGATATATCTCTCCGAAGAAAAAAAATATCAATCACTAGCTATCGTCTGAAAATGACGATAATGATCGTTATATTTGATTTTCCCAAGGATAATTAATTAAAGTTATGAAAATCTTAATTTTGAAATCTGGTCTGGGTTTCTAAATTTCTATGAGCGCAAGCCCTCGTAGTTAATTACATCGTAGGAAACCAAAAAATTTTCCTACAAATACTCTCGATTAAAATAGCGATACGAATTTCATTTAAGGATTCAAAGATTAATGTCAAAGGAGATAAATGTTGGAATTTTAATAGGGATTTGTTCAAGGTTGAACACTTATTTCTGGGGTCAAAGGAGGAGAAATAGGAGGTGTTTTGAGATTCTGAATCACTTAAGAAACACCTCAACCTATCCTAAGTGTTGGGCTTGAATTTGATTGAAAGAGATTTAAATTTGAGTGATTCATTTTATTAAAAAGTTGGGATTCGAATCCCAGAGGTTGAGGACTTAAGATTAAATATATGCCTCAGATCCTAAGTCTAAAATGGGTATTGAAAATCAGTGGCCCGGATCCTAGCTAATGCAATACAATCCTGGACTTACCCTGGCATGAATTGGGGAGCCAGTTAAATCACCTAAGTGCTTCAAAACCATGAATCCGATCTTTAAATGTAGAGTGGCAGTGACATTATTTAAGATTAGTTTAAGGAGAGTGGGGACGACATCTAGAGCAGATTCTTAATTGGCCCCTTGACTTATATTGGGTGAAATGCTTAAGCTAGAAATGCAATTAAAGATTTTGACTCAATTTTAATTTGTTACTAATGCAATGAATACAAATTGACTCAAATGCTTAAAATCATATATGAAGTAATTTTAAAATCAGGCTTAAAATAGATTTTATCTAAAAGAATGCACAGATCCCCTTGACAGAACTATACCCTCATAAGCTAGGTGGTCTGCCAGAACCCGCAGGCGGGGAGGTGCCTAGCAAAGGAAAAGAAAGTGTAGCAAGTATGCTTATGAAAAACCCCCGACGGTCCCGGGCTTACTTCTTAAAGTATTAGAGTTTCTATCTGAGCTTAAATCTTTTAATTTTAATTAAATAGAAAAAATTTAATGTTCCCTCGTGAGCCTCTAATCGGGTTCCAGGCTAAATCAAATATGACATGTAAAAAGTGCCAAAAAACTACTAAAAGCATGTAAATCCTTAATCCCAATCAGCACATCAATCAACTTAATTAAATCAATTAAATTTAATACTCAAACTGAAAGTTCATAGGCAAGTGCATTTTAATTATACAACCCAGGGTTTGCAGGAAAAGTAAAGTGGTCGGGTACCACTAACTACAACCCGGATTCTACTCCTAAGACTCAAGTGACTTTGAGAGTTGGGATTCTTCTCATTCTTCACTTCTTCGTCATATTGGAACTCTTTGGATCGTCAGGTCCGAATATCTAAGTGAAAAGAAACCCCCCTCGAAAGGGGTGTTATCTTTTCTCCTTGGATATTTAAAAGTATCCTAAACTGTATTTCCAAGTGAAGAGGTACTCTCCCCTAACGGATGTCACTCTTCTCCTTAGAATACAATTTGGATCACTGTCATCCTATCTCAAAGCACTTATAACTTACAACTCAATTCAAATTAAATTACATTAATCAAAAACAAAAATCTAGACTCGCTTCTGCAGGGTTATCCTAATAATCAATAATTATATCAACATCCCAAGTAGTTAATATTTAAAAATTTAAAATGCTCAAACCAGCCACGCTTGGCTATGCTCTTTTAATTTTAAAGGGGGTCTTAGCATTCTGGTGCGCTTGCATAAAATATTGTCAGTTTAAAGCTTTATTAATTACCCCTTTAACTTAATTGTCATGTACGAGTATGGCCACCTGCATAAGATTAAATTAGTATAAATCATTCCTAACCTAGGGGTAGATCTAACTACAATCAAATCAACACAGAATGCAGTAAATAAATAAACAATCAATCAATTCTACTACTAGCAAATATCATGCAGTAAAAGCTCGAAAATCCGACACACAGTTGAAAAGTAAACACCGGCTTAGCCTAAGACTAGAGTTAGTTGTCCTAGCAAACCATCTAAGGTGTGTGGGGTAGGCTGTGTGGCTTTGATATGTCCTATATAAGGCATTTAGTTAAAGTTGTTTGATGTTCTAGTTGGTTGAAAGGCTTAAGTGATTTAAGTTTGAGTTTAAGTATTAATGGCTTAAAATTAATTTTAAAGTGTGTTTTAAATATTTATTGACTATCACCTTTGTTGCTCACCGAGGCCATGAACTTTATCTTACCTTCCTTGGGGCTACTTTAATAGCCTCATAGGCCTGCATTACCTAGTGGTAATCAATATAGTTAAGTATTTTGATTTGATTAAGGTTTGAAAGTTGATGATTTTAGATTAACACTGATTGATTGTTGGTTTTAAGGTTGAATTAATATTTCCTGGATTTTTAGAATTAATTATTTAATTTTTTGGAATTATTTGAATTATTTAATATATTTAATTAAAGGGGCCAAAAATTAACATTTTGATTAAGAGTGATTTCTGGGATATTAATATGTTTATAAAATACTAGACCTTAATACGATCAGTTAGACTGTAAGTATGCTGGAATTAGATTTTTTTTATATTTTATTGTGAAGGTTTGAAGTTTTAACATAAATTTGAACTAGGTTTGACCAAAAGTTGACTTTTTCAAATTTGAATAATTTCTAAAAATTTGATATTTTTGATAAATATTAGACCTGAATATGAGTTGAATACCTTTGAGTTTGACTGATTTGGAGTTTTCTTTAATTAGTTATGAATTTTCAAAGTTTTGCGTATTTATTAAATTTTTAAAATTATTTAATTAAGGGTGTTTTAATGATTTGAGTTCAAATGATCTCCAAACTTCTTGAAATCACCTCCAAAGATCAAGAATGATCTAAGGAGGGATTATCAAGTATTTGAGAAATTTTTGAAATTTTTAATTATTTTAATTAATTAAATTAATTAAATATTCAATTTCACTTATAAATTAAATTATTCTTAAAATTGATGTCAAATTATACTAATTTTAATTTTCATATGTAAGTCATTGAATTTTGGTCAGTTAGAGGTATTATGTGTAATTTTTGGGTTTAAACTTGATTTATTATATTTTTTGGAAGTTTTAAGGGCTTAATTATAGTTTAATCTTGATTAAGTTAATTAAGTGGCTTAATGATCTCAAAAATCAATGAGGAAATTTCTATAGGTCGAGCATGTCACTAAGTTCAAGTGGTTTGAGTTTCAAGTCAAAAGGAGGTGTATCCTAATTTCTGAAATTAATCTAAGTTTCCTAGATATGTCCTTAATTATTGTCTTAATGATGTCACTAGGTTAAGTGGACTTGAATCACCGTCTTAACTAACCCTTGGACAATCCTAGTTATGCACATACATAAGCATACACAAGCAATTCCTAAATCTAGGAGAACCCTAAGAGTAGGTGGTGTGCGCATCATAAGCATGCAAATCAAATTAACATTAATTAAATGAAAGACTAATCAATAAATAGTTAACAAAGTAATTATTCATTGATTAATCATTACTACCCACAAATTCTATTCAATCATGCTCAATCTATGCTTAAAGTTTCAAAAGGATCCCTCAGTATTAAAGGTTTAAAATACATATATTTTAAAATAATTTTAAAATATGTACATATGTATATATAAACCTATATATAAAAATGTAAGTTTAAAAAAAAACTAATTCAAAATATCACTTTTGAGAGATCCTCTGGCTGTTTTAAAGTTTATTTGAAAATAGATTTTTAATTTTTAAAATATTTAATATAATATTAAATTAAATATTAAAGTAATTAAAATTAAAATTACTTAAGATGAATTAGGTTTCTAATTTTGAAAATAATTTTAAATTAAAATATTTTTAATTCTTAAAAATTTTAAGATATTACATTAAATTTTTTGAATTGGTTTTGAATTTTTGAAGTTTTATGTTAGTTAAGGTATTTAAGTTAATTTAAAATTAATTAATATTTAAATTAATTCTTCAATTAAATTAAATTATATTTTAAATATTTCTGGAATTATAAAATTATTTATAATAATCTCATTTGAATTTTAAAATTATTTGAACCTAATTTCAATTAAATATCAATTAGTATTTGAATACTTAATTAATTATATATATATATATATATATATATATATATATATATATATATATATATATATATATATATATATAATAATTATTTAATCATTAAAATATTTTAGAATGAGTTTTTAATTTTAAAAGAGAAAAAAAATATCAAATATCTAATTAATTGAATATTAATTAATTAGTTAAATAATTAAATAATAATATTTAATTAAATAATATTAAATAATATGAATTAAAATTTTATTTTAAATGAGAAAATAATTTAAACATTTATTTGAAAATTTAGAAGAGTACGTGGGACATTTATTTTGAAAATTTAATTTACCATAATAATTATTTAGTCATTTTTATTAAATATTAATTTAAAATAATTAATGTTTAATATTTAAAATAATTCGAAATATATTAATTTTAAATTAAAGTTTTTAATTTGCTGATTATTTTGATATATAAAATAAATTAATTTTTTTATTTAAAATTAATTTTTAATTAATTATTAAGTTTTGTTAATTAAAATTTAATTAAAAATAATTAAAATTTACGAAAAAAAAATCGGTCAGCGATGGTTTGGCCATGTGGCGACCCTTGATTGGGCACTGCAAACTGCGGTGGTGGCGCCCAATCATTGATAATGATTGGCACCGCCACCAATGATTGCCCCCTAATTAGAAAAGTACGTGGGACCTACGCAGTTTTAACTTTTCCTCGTCAGCAATCCATGGGGATTTAATTGAATGGTCTAAAAAGCACTTAATTAAAAGCTAAATTACTCTAAGTGCTGTGATCTTGGGTTCAAGTTTTAGAAGGATCTAACCGTCCGATTTTAAATTTTTTGAATGCTCTGAATTTGTAGACTGTTCACGCTCATTTGTCTAGAAGGAATTGTAGCCTGATAAGCTCCCAATTGCAAGTTGTTTAGGTTGGACGAACTTTAACTTGAACTCATCGAAAAGCTCGTCGCCGATGACTTCTAGCGGTTGGATCCGACTTGGGAAATATGAGGGAGATTCTTGAGGGCTTGAATGAGCAGAGAGCTCGTCTGGAGGAGGCTAGAGAGGAGAGATAAAGTCTAGGTTAGAATGAGGATCTTTTTGAGTCTTTTCCTCAATTGAAGTGCCCCAGTTCAATGTGGATGGTTAGGATCGAATGGATAACCTCCTTGATGCTTGTCATGTGTCCCTAGACAGTTGAAACAGCAGGGAATCAAAGGACTAAGGTACATGACATGTGGAAAGGATTTTTTGTCTTGACTTGAGCACATGGGTCCATGTGAATTGGAGTAAGCTCTAATCCAAGGCTTAAAAGCAGCTTAGGAACATTCCAGAAGGTGTTTAGAGCTATCAAAGTAATTAGGATTAGGATGGAATAGATTTGAAATAGAGCTTTGACCACTTTGACCACTCTCTACCCATTTGGAGACTTGTTGACTAGGTTGACTAGTCAACCAGTCCACATGGATGACGATGTGGCATATGGAAAGGTGTTAGATGTTGGTTGAGCTGGTTGGATGCATTAAACCCAATGCCAAAGGAAAGGGATGAGTATTTAGTAGGGTTTGACCACTTAAAGCCCCATTCAGAGCATTTGTTGACTGTTTGACTAGTCAAACAGTCAATCTATGCTTAGGTGGACATGGGGAGAGCATTATTTAATGATTGAAGTGATTTAAAGGAGGCTTGAGGCTTGTAAGTTGAAGTTTGAATACATGGGAGGGAAGTTGACCAAGTCATTAAAGTTTGACCAAGTCAAACTTATGTGATTTGACTCAAGGTAGGTTTAGAAAGATTTGTGGCATCAAATGGACTAGGATTGAGGGGTTAAAGGTATTGATTTGAATAAATGGGTTGGAATAACCCATTTGAGCCCTTAAGAGGCGTTTGGGTTAACTTGGTTAACTTGGTCAACCAGGTTGACCCAAGGGGTGGGTCCAGGTGTAGTAGATTTGAAATGATATTTTGGGTCTATTAAAGGTATTTTTAGGGTCTGAGGAGTTCAATTTGGTCAGAGTGACCTATTGGACCCTTAAGGGCTTATTTGGTTAACCTAGGTTGACTTGGTCAACCAAGTTGACCCAGGATCTGGGTTTGAGTTCAACAGGTTTGGTTTGATATTTGAAAATTGTTTGAAGTGATTCGAAGCAATTTAGAGGTTATTCAAGTTGAAATGCCTATTCAAATCCCTAAGGGGTACTTTGGTTATTTTGACCCTTGGACAACTAGGGGTCAAAGTGAATCCAGTAAAATGTAGTTTAATATTCAAGAGGTCAAGATTAAGGGTCTGGATATGGTTGGAAGCTTTGGAGAAAGCTCCAAGGTCAGGATCTATTAAGGGATAGGTCTAGTGGCATAGGCCGTAAATATTTGAAGGTTATATAGCTTTTGGATTTTAATCTAGTTCCTGGGGTTAGAGTCCTCAGAATGAGCTCAAATTTGGAGGGTTGTCTCTAGAGACATGTTATATTAGTATGCAATGATAGACTCTGAATCAAAAGTCATTTAACTGGGTTTTGAAGGGTTTGAAAAGTCCCTGGAAAAGGCTTTCAGAATAGGGCCTTTTGAACCTTGGAATTTGAATTGATTTTCTAGATTTGATCTGGACTTTGGATTTAAATGTTGAGCTTGGGTTATCCAAATCATTTATGATCATTTGGGATGATTATAAGTGGTAGGATAAAATTGAAGTTTGATAGAAGGCTGAATCAAGGTTTGAATTAGAATTGATATCTGGATAAACTTAGAGTTTGGATATGTTTAAGGTCTGGGTTGATTGAAGATCTGGATTGGCTTGATTTGAAGTAGAGTTTGATTTAAAGCTTGAATTAATCTAAGATGTGGGTTGATCTTAGAGTTTGGATTGATTTGAATTTGGATTGGTCCTAGAATCTAAAGGAATTTTAGGGTCTAGAATCTAGAAGAGTTCTAGGGCCTGGATAGATCCTAAAATCTAGAATCTAGAAGGATCCTAGGGTCTGGATTGATCTAAGGTCTAGGTAGATCCTAGGACCTAAAAAGATCATATGATCTGGAGTATAAAAGAATCCTAGAGTCTGGGAATGTCCTAGGATCTGGAATCTAGAAGGATCATAGGACCTAGATAGATCCTAAGGTCTAAGCTGATCTGGAGTCTGGATAGGTTTGAAATCTGGGTTTGATTTGAATCTGGATTAAATGGATTTGAAGTATGATTTGATTTAAAGTTTGAATAGATTGAGATTTAGATTAAAATTTTGGATTAAGATCTTGATTAGGGTTTAGATTAAAGCCTAAGGTCTGGATTAATTTGAATTTGGATTGATCTAGAAGAATCCTAGGGTCTAGATAATTCCTAGGGTCTGGATTTGATCTAGGGTCTAAATTGATCCTAGAGCCTGGATTGATTTAAGATTAGATTGATCCTAGGGTCAAGATTGATCATAAGGACTGAAAGGATCCTAAGGCCTGGATTGGTCCTACTGACCTCATATAAAAATGAGGTCAACAATGTCAACTATAGTCAACCAGGGTCCACCAAATTATAGTTTTGTGTTTAACATGTCATAACAAGGATTATAAACATGTTCGAAGGTTTTGTGGAAGGACCCAAGGTCAAATTCTACAAGGTGCATGGTCAAGTGGCATTGGCTGTAAATATGTGAAAGTTTTATAGCCTTTTGATATAAATTCAATTTTGGGGGTTAGAGGGCTCATCTTGGCCTCAAATTTGGATGGTTGACCCTAGAGACATGCTTAATCAATATGCAACTAACGGATCATGAATCGGATGTCATTTGGTTTAGTTTTGAGGTGATTGAAAAATCACCCAAAAAAGGTTATGTGACATGAGCTTTTGGCCTTGATTTTTGGTTTAAAGTTTTATATTTTGTTTTGAATTTGGATTTGATTTTTTTGAATTTGATTCACCAGTATTAATGACAATCATTTAGGTGATTGTTAATGATTGGGTGGAGGAGACCAAGTGGTTGTCACTAGGTGGCCATTACTTGAGTGAATTTGAATTTGGATTTGATTGAATTTTTTTAGTTAGCCTCACATGAAAATGAGGTCAATATAGAATCAAAGATATAAGTCCCACCTCATTGAGTTTGCATCTTGTTAGATTAGGCTCGAGTTCCCTATCCTGTAGTGAATCAACTTAGATCTAAGTTTTGAGGCAAACCTTAAATCATAAGTCCCAACCTTCCAAAAATGTAATCCCAACTATTTAATAAAATGTCAACTCAAACATAAATTTTTTTCTAAAATATTAAAGCCCAATATATGATAGATAGGAGCACTTTTGGGTGGTCTCAAAATCTTAGTGCTCTCTTCTTTTGATCTTTTGGCCTCTAGAAAGAATCTTTCAACATTTGAACCAATCCCCTTTAAAAACTCCAAAACCTCTTCTCCTTGACTTAAGCTTTAAAATCTAATAAAATATTTGTCACTACTTTAATCGAGAGTGTTATTAGAAAATTTATCTCTTATGAAATATAATTAACTATAAAGGGCTTGCCTTTTTGAGGAACTGTAACTCCAGATTAAAATAAACCTTATCTTATTTTTATAAGATAGGAGAAAAATCCCTAAGAGCATAGACAATTTTTCATAACTCATTTTTATATTTAAGTACCTTTATAGAATGCGATGTTTGCCTTTTGAGGTGATCCGAAATTCTCTTTACTGTATTTGTTTATAAAAATAATAATTTTATCAGAATAATGAACTATTATACTACATTCAAATATTTTAGAAAGTATTTAATAAAAGAAGTATTTGGAAATTTATATCAGTGTCTGTGGCTTGTTGAGCTGCTTTAGCTCACTGTGGTTTTGCATTATATTTTCAGAGTTTGGGAAAGGAAATGATCCAGTTGAATAGTGATTTCAGAAATCTGATCTGAGTTTATAAGTACTTTTTTTTTATTTTTGTATGGCTATAGCTAGTTTTATATCTTTATTCTATGGCTTTTATTTATAGTTATGCCTTGTGATTGTATGACATTTTGATTATGAAATGAAAGAGATTTTATGGATGAGTTTATTTTTAATACTCTAATGCTTTAGTAGCTCTTTAGTAGGTTATTTGTTTTAAAATATATATTAAAAGAATAATCTAAAAAAATTCTAAAATTAGATCTTGAGATTCATCTGTCACAGCTATCCATGATAGAATATATCCCATCAGTGGGTTTTATCAGGTTGGGTTGTAACACTTTCGTAGTATTAGAGTTATAGTTTTGAAAAAATGATCATAAGAGCTATAGAAAATTGATTTGTAAGTTAAGTGGGGTGATTTTGAGTTTATTTGGGTGTTTATTTCTATTTATCAGTTATATATTCTGTGTGACTATAAATCTGCCAGACCAAGATATAATAGATGGGCATAATGCTAGTTAGGGTAGCTCCTGTATATAATACTACTCCAACAGTTAGTTCTGATATTGTTTCACAGTTTGCTAGTCTAATAGCCTAGATGTGGGCAAAGCACAGAGCAGAGTTCCTATTATTCAATCTGATGGTGCAGATAAACATCTGTAGATATTTTTGAGATTAAAGCCTCCGAGATTTGAGGGCACTGTTGAGCCCAGAGTAGAAGAGGACTGGTTGAGGAGACTAGAAAAGATATTTAATGATATGTAGTGCACTTCTGAGAGGAAAGTACTTTGGCAATTTTTATGTTAGATGGTCAGGCAGAGCATTGGTGAATGGGCCAGCAGTAGAATAAATTTTAGGAAAGGTTAAATTCTCTTATTAGCTGGGAAGAAATTTTTGAGGTATTTTGAGCTTGGTTTATACCACCTTATGCACATTAACATATGTAATAGATTTTTTTGAGGTTGGGAGCAGAACTATGATGCAGTATGAGGCAGAGTTTATTACTTTGGCTAGATATATTTTGCAGTTGGTTAGCACTCCCGAGTAGAAGTGCTACAGGTTTTTTAGGGGATTCCATGACATTTTAAGACAACCACTTATTCCATTTCATATTTTTTATTTCTCTGAGTTGGTAGAGCAAGCTCAATTGATTTAAAATAATCTGATAGCTACTCAATAGCGGTGTACTACTAGTAGAAAGCATTTTGGTAGTGAGACTTTTAGTAGTGAATTTTTTGGGAAGAAGAATAGATTTGGACAGGCACAATCCATGCAAAGTAGATAGTATGTATCTATGGCACCTCTTAACAGGGGAAATATTGCTAGTTCTGAGAGTTTTATTAATAGGCCACCTGTGTATCATAGTTGTGGAAGATGTCACTTTGGTTAATATTACAGGATGATTGGGCAGTACTTCAAGTGTGGGCAGATTGGACATAGGATGGTTAAGTGTCCAAAGGCTGGATTTAACCGACGATCTAAGACCAAATCCAAGAGTTAAGTTAGGCCAATAGGGAGACCGAGGATAGTTCCACTTCGTACTATTGTTGAGAGTTTCTCTGGTAAGACAGTGTTTCTAGTTTTGTGGTAGGGAGGTCATCTAACATTTGTCAGAGAGAGTATAATAGTTTTATTGCTCCAACTCTAGTCTAGCCATGTGTGTATATTTTGACTCAACAGGAGGCTCGAGATGCTCCAAATGTGATTATAAGTATGATATATATTTTTTAGTTGCCATGCCATATTTTATTTGATTTTGGAGTCATTCATTCATTTATTTCCAAGCATTTCTTTGATTTACTACACTTTCCTTCAATTTTATTGCCTTTTTTCGGTCTATTACTTTACTGATTAAAGAAAGTATGATAGCTAGTAGGATCTATTTCAGTGATATAGAAATTTTTGATAGGAAGTAGAGGACTATTTTAATTTTACTACCTATTTTTGAATTTGATATTATTTTAGGTATGAACTAGTTGAGTCTGTATGAGGCTTAGATTGATTACTTAAAGAAACTAGTCACATTATTTTTGGGTAGTGAGAGTTGTTTATTCTAGGATGTTAGAAGTGTTTTTTCCTATCTGATTTCTGCTATGAAAGCAGATAAATTGTGGAAGAGGGGTTGTTTAATTTTTCTAGCATCAGTTCGGGATAGCAGGGTGGATTCTCATTTAATTTCTGATGTTCCAATAATGCAAGATTTTTTTGATATTTTTCCTAAGGAGTTGGTCAATTTACCATTAAATAGAAATATTAAGTTTCATATTGATGTATTTTTTGGTACAACCCCGACATCCAAGGCTCTATATATAATGGACCTAAGGAACTTTAAGAGTTAAAGGTGCAACTTCAGGAGTTAGTTTATCGAGGTTTTGTCTATCCTAGTGTGTCTCTATGGGAACATCTATCTTATTTATGAAGAAGGATGGTATGATGTGCATGTGTATTGATTATAGGGAGTTGAAAAAAGTCACCATTAAGAACAAGTATCATTTGCTATGAATTGATGATTTTCCTGATCAATTTATTGGATCTTATATATTTTTCAAGATTGATTTGTGATCTCGATATTATCAGACGAAGATGAGAGAGTTTGATGTGATGAAGACTGCTTCTAGCACTAAATATGGACAATATGAGTTCTTAATCAAGCTTTTTAGGATGACTAATGCACCTGTAGTTTTTATGGATTTAATGAACAGGATATTCAAAGATTATTTGGATCAATTTGTGATTGTATTCATAGATAACATTCTAATTTATTCTGCTTCTATGGAAGATTATGCTAAAACTCAAAGGATTATTTTCGAGACTCTGAGGTAGCATTAGCTATATGCAAAATTCTCTAAATATGAATTCTAGTTGAAGAGCATTTCATTTAGGGGGCACATAGTGAGCAGTGCAGGTATTATCATAGATCCCTAAAAATATCAGGCAATTACTGATTGGCCAATGCTATTATATTACTTAAGGTACGTAGTTTTTTAGGCATGGCTAGTTATTAGAAGAATTTTGTGAAGGAATTTTCTCAAATTTTGTACATCTGACAAGACTGACTAGTAAATTAGTAGTTTTTTTGTTTAAACTTTTGATTGTGAGGTTTACTTTCAGAAGCCAAAAGATTGTTTGGCTTCTGCTCCAATTCTGACACTTTCATCTAGCACAAACAGATTTCAAGTATTCAATAATGCTTCACAGAAAAGAATGGGATGTATTCTAATGTAGCATGAAAAGGTTATCGTCTATGCTTCCAAATAGTTGAAACCATATGAGAGGAATTATCCGACACATGATCTGAAACTTGCAGTTGTAGTCTTTGCTCTAAAGATCTAAAGACATTATATATACGGTGTTAAGTGTGAGATCTTTATTGATCATCAAAGCTTAAAGTACATATTCACTCAGAAAGATATAAATCTAAGGCAAAGGAGATAGCTTGAGTAGATTAAAGAATATGATTTGACTATTCAATATCATCCTGGTAAGGCTAATATGGTAGCAAATGCTCTGAGTAGGAAGCCTTCTAGATTATCTCATATTCAGCTTACTTATGATGAATCCTTGATACAGGATATGGAAAAGATTTAGTTAGAGGTGATCGCTCATATTGATCTTGATTCTGATATTTTAGCCCAGATGATTATTTAGCCTTCTTTTCAAGAGAAGATTCAGAAAACTTAAAAGTCAAATGCATAGTATCTAAAATTAATTGATTAAATTATATCTAGTCAGAAATCTGAACTACGAGTGTTTGATTCTGGTATTATTTTTTACAAAAATAGATTGTGGATTCCCATTTCTATATATTTGAGATATGAGATTCTACATGAGGCTCATTATTCAAGCAATAAAATTCACCGAAAAAGTAACAAAATGTATAGTGATTTGAAAGATATATTCTGGTGGCCTGGATTGAAGAAAGATGTGGAAGATTTTGTTTCTAAATATGAAGTATTTCAATTAATGAAGGCAGAACATCACGACAGGGAGATTTTCTGCAACTATTATCCATTCCTAAGTGGAAATAAGAAGATGTGACTATGGATTTTGCTATCAATTTTTCAGGTTGATATAAGGACATGATGTTGTTTGGATTGTAGCATATCCTTTGACGAAGTTAGCTCACTTTATTCTGATCTCAGTCTAATTTTGTAGATAAATTGGCATAGATATATGTGTGTGAGATTATCATATTACATGGGATACATAATATGATAGTTTCTAACAGAGATGACAGGTTTACCTCTAGATTGTGAAGGGGTATTTAGCAATATTTTGATATAAAATCACATTTTAGTATGACATTTTATCCTCAAATTAATGGACAGTCTGAGATGACTATATATGTACTGGAAGAGCTTTTTGGATTTTGGTGGCAGATGGAAGAATCACATTCATCTAATCGAGTTTACTTATAATAATAGTTTTCAGTTAAGCATAGATATAACTCCATATGAAACTCTATATTGTAGAAAGTGTAGGACCACTCTATCTTGGATAGAGGTGGGTTAAAAACATATAATTGTGCCAGATTTGATTGATGATGCTAATAAAAAGATCCATTTGATCAGAGATAGATTGAAGCCTATAAAGGATAGATAATGATAGTGTTTTGATGCTAAGCATCGCGCTGTGGAGTTTTAAGTGGAAAATTTTGTATATGTGAAAATCTAATCGATGAAATGCATTAATAGGTTTGGCATGAAAGGAAAGTTGAGTCCTAAGTATGTTGGATCGTTGGAAATTATTGAAATGATTGAAAAGTCTACCTACAAATTATAGTTACCAGATCATATGTATGATGTTCATAATGTATTCCACGTGTCACTTCTAAGGAAATAGGTATCTGATTTTAAAAACATCATATTCTAACTAAAGACGCAGAGGTACATCCAAATTTGAGTTACAAAGAAGAATTAGAGCGGATCATAATTTACGATATCATAAAGTTAAAATAGATTACAATGGTTAAAGTCTAGTGAAAAAATAGAATTGAACGAGAAGCTGCTTTGGAGAAGGAGTCTAAATGAGATATTTGTATATTGGTCTTGAAAGTACGAGATGCGTCAAGAGGGGGGGTGAATTGGTATTTTAAAAAATTTAACCCTACACAAGAGTTCTAATTTTTTTTTTGTATTTTTAAAATATAACTCAACGAATAATGTGCGGAAGCAAATACAACGTTCACAATGATGATATTGATAATTCAATTTTAGATTTTACAACACAAGATTTAAATCATGATTTTTCACCAAGCAATTTAACGTACTAATTAAAAGCATGAAAGGTAAAGTACGATAAACAGGAAAAAATACACCATAGATTTTTATAGTGGTTTGGTCACTTGACCTACGTCCACTCCCCGGAGTCCTCTACTCCGGGATTTGCACTAGTAAAAGTTGACTCTCCTTTTGCCCCCACAGCAAGGCAGAGAAGCCTTTACAATACTCACTTTCACCTCCCTCGGTGCGGCGGAATACCAAACGCTATGTCACCCTCCTGGTGACGGCAGCAGACCTTCTCCTTTTTCTCCCTCCTGGAGATGGCAGAGTACCTTGGCGATGTTGATCTTGAAGTGACTCTTCCCTCGAGAACTTTCTTGAAGCTTCCCAAAGCCACAAGAGGAGCAAAGCATGCAGCTAGCTTGGAGCCACCGTGTGATCCCCTCACACTACTTCTCCCTTACGCTCAAGCTCACCTTCACCTTCCTCTCTCAAGCCCTAGATCTCTCCAAAAACTTCTCTCTAACGAATCTCCTTCTTTCCTCAAAGCCTCTCACAGCAAAAGGATAGATCAACAACTCCCTAAAGAAAATTTTAAGTTGTTTTTATATCAGGCTTCAGAAAACCTTAAAAGTTTCAACTTTTGCGTTTCTGTTCGTATAGTACGATTTATAATCGTACAGTACGATCAGTTCAATTACAGCTCCGTCCAGTACGAGTACAGACGAACAGTTATAGAATTTTATACATATCGTACTGTACGATAAGTATATCGTACAGGATGATACTGTTGATTCGTATTGTTCGTACAGGACGAACTGTGGGACGATCCTTGGGATGAAAGAATTCGTCTCTGTCAGTCGTCCAACACTCCTTCAGTCGTACAGTACGATTAGTGTTTTTTCAGGATATCGTCCTGTACAATACGAATATCGTCCAGGACGAATAGAACAAAAATTCTTGGGATCGTCTGGTACGATCGCTGGGACGAAGGAAATCGTCTATGTCGGTCGTCCAACACTCCACTAGTCGTACAGTACGATTAGTTCATTTCTTGATATCGTCCTGTACAATATGAATATCGTCTAGGACGAACAGAACAAAAAACCTTGGTTTCGTCTGGTATGATCTCTGGGACGAATGAAATCGTCTCTGTAAGTTGTACATTACGATAAAGGATCGTACAGTACGATCGACATTTAAATTAGAAATTAATGTTTATTTCCTGATTAGGGAGATAATTTTGGTAAGTATTAATTAATCGTACAGTACAATAAGCATCGTATAGTACGATCAGTACAGAAAATCAAAATTAAAAACTTACCAAACTTATTCTGGAGGCTAGAGTTTCTCAATTATATCTTATCATACAGTACGATTTGTATCGTACAGTACGATTAGTTTATAAACTTAATCATTCGAAAATTAGTCATTAGCCTGAATATTTTTAATTAATCGTACAGTACGATACGAAATCGTACAGTACGATTTTCTTTTAAAAAAAATTTAAATCATTAAAAACAATTCTCCCCCTGTGTGTGTGCATGGTTGCTCCTTTCACATGCATGCTTCTGTGGCAGACTCAAGAAAATAAAAATTACAGACTTTTCAACATCCTATTCTACCCGGTTTGAGTCTCCAGTAATCTTGAGCAGTGTGCATCTGACCTGAAATGCTAGTGCTCATATACAAGGATTAAGCATTTGTAATCTAAAGGAAGTCTATATGGATTCAGTAAGTATTAGTTGTCACCATCAAATTAAGTGCTCGGGATCCTGAATTTCAACAGGTCTATTTATATTATCAGATATCTGAGTTTTGAAATGTCGAGAATGACATTTTTCTGAGGGGGAGAGTTATAACACCTCCCGATTTAGTATTCAGTTCAACCTATTCTAATCTTATTCCAAAAAGGTAATTAATTGAATCTTTACATTTTGAACTCTTTTGTATGTGCTTGGGAATGATATGTGTTTATGAAAAAGGTATGTATGTGTTCTGGAGTAGGGTCTAGGGGTTAGAAATGATATTGATAAAATCTGAAAAAATTTCTCTTATATTACCTAGGTACTATGTCGCCTGGCGCCTCGATGCTGGGTCTGGTGCCCTGATGCTTGAATAGTGGTGCCTCGACATTATGAGCTCTGGAAAATGAAAAATGAACTAGCGCTCCTATGCTCAAATAGTGGTGCTTAGGCGCTAGGCCATTTTCTGCACTTAAAAATATTATTTTTCCATTATTTGGCCATTGTTTTCACGTAAACCATCGAATAAGGGAGAGAGAGGGAGAGGGATTTTGGAGCGAGAAGGGAATTTGAGCCACTTCAGGCTTCTTTTTAGTTATCAGTGCAGTTTTGAAAGTTATCCAGATCAAAGTAGGTTACACTATATTTATCTCAATTTTTAAAATACTAAGATTTCTTGAATTTTCTAATTAAATTTTTATTTCTATTATAAAAAAATTAAGATAATTTTGCACTTGTAAAATTTTCACCGTGTTAGTTTTTATATGTTATAGAGATTGAGATTTTGAACATTTGAAATATTTTCTGAAAATTTTATACTATGGGTTTTGAAAATTATATTATTTTTATTGAATAGAAAATAATTTGGACCCTAAAAAATAGTGTTGTAGTACGATTAAAATCTTAAAATATTATTCTACACAATCTCTAATAATTTGTTTATATTTTGAAATTATAATTTTTTGCTTAGTAGAATTTTATGTTGCTTACCATTATAAAAAATTGTGAAATTCAGAAATGAACTTAATTATACTTTAATTGCTACAATGTAATAAAATATGTGTTTATGTGATTAAATTATATGCTTTATTATTTGAATTGAGAAGTTCTAGAGAAATATAGGGTAAGTGAAGCAAGATGTTCTTGCGCCTATGAGTATGTTCGCATGTTATAAGTACATTGGGAATCATAAAAGGGTCAGAATCCCTTGAGATTTTATCTGAGATTAGCAAAATTTGTTATATTCTATTATGTGTTATATTCTATTTTCTGAAATAAAGTTCATATGAATTTTAGTTTATTTAACTACTAAGTGTTATTAATTGAATTTGTAGATAATTGTTACGCTATTACGATTTGCCCAACATAGTGAATTATTATGCTGTATTTAAATATTCTAAAAAAATATTTAATAAAAAAGTATTTAAAATTTAGATCAATATTGGTAGCCTACTGAGCTATTTTAGCTCACTGTGATTTGACATTATGCTTTTAGGGTCTGGGAAAGGGAAGGATACGGTTGAGTAGTGATTTCAGGAATCATATCTGAGTTTATAGATACTTCTTTTGATTTTTGCATGATCATGACTAGTTTTATCTCTCTATTCTATAACTTTTATTTATAGACATGCCTTGTGAAAGAGATTTTATGGATCAATTTATTTTCAGTACTCTGAATATTTTTAGTAGCTCTATAGTATGTTGTTTATTTTTAAATGTATATTAGAAGACAAGTCTAAAAAATTTCCAAAAAATAAATCTAGGGATTCGCCTGTCGCAACTCAACACGATAGAACATATCTCATTAGTAGGTCTTATCGGGTTGGATTGTGATAGTGAGATCAGATGTCCTGCCTTTTTGCATTCATAGCAAACAACATCAATAGAAAACTTATTTGACTTTATATTCTTACCTTGTTTGTCATTATGATGCATATGCTTATGTTTGAGGAATCTTTTGAATTGTCTGATCATTAAGGCGATATCGTCATTTTCATATGTACCAGATTCATTGCTATCCGTATCGTCAACTTTGAGTTTTATTATCTTATCCTTTTTTTGT
Source organism: Dendrobium chrysotoxum (assembly GCA_019925795.1). Lineage (NCBI taxonomy): Eukaryota > Viridiplantae > Streptophyta > Magnoliopsida > Asparagales > Orchidaceae > Dendrobium > Dendrobium chrysotoxum. The sequence continues at coordinate 51,916,905 of CM034308.1, forward strand.
TCACCTGTATCTACGCTTTTTTACTAATTTTTTTGCTCTTAGGCAATCAAAGAGCCAAGTAATTATCAACAGATAAAAATTTAAATCCTTATATTCAAAATTGCATTAATCTTGGCATCCCAAGATTTAGGTAAATAGTGTAAGATTTTGTTAACTTTTTTAGAGTTAGGAATATCTCTACCCAAAGCATGTGATGATTTTTGTAAACTTATTATACATGTCAGAAATTGATTCACTAGGTTGCATGCGAAATAATTCATATTTATGTAAAAATATATTTATGCGAGATGTTACTAGTGCCTTTATAAATTGTGCAAAGTTTATCATGAATTTTCTTCCCACTAATACAAGTATAAACTCGCATATAATCTTCAGATTTCAAACTACATAAAAATCAGTTAAGATATTTGGCACTAAGTTGCGAAAGATCACGATCATCTATGCTCCATTTAGAAAAAGATATTTCTACCTTAACACTATTAGCAATTCTAAAAGGTACAGAATAATCAGTTTGTATCATGTGTCATAAACAAAAATTGATAGATTGCATTAATCTTGGCATTAATCTTGGCATCCCAAGATTTAGGTAAATAGTGTAAGATTTTGTTAATTTTTTCAGAGTTAGGAATATCTCTACCCAAAGCATGTGATGATTTTTGTAAACTTATTATACATGTCAGAAATTGATTCACTAGGTTGCATGCGAAATAATTCATATTTATGTAAAAATAGATTTATGCGAGATGTTACTAGTGCCTTTATAAATTGTGCAAAGTTTATCATGAATTTTCTTCCCACTAATACAAGTATAAACTCGCATATAATCTTCAGATTTCAAACTACATAAAAATCAGTTAAGACATTTGGCACTAAGTTGCAAAAGATCACGATCATCTATGCTCCATTTAGAAAAAGATATTTCTACCTTAACACTATTAGCAATTCTAAAAGGTACAGAATAATCAGTTTGTATCATGTGTCATAAACAAAAAATTGATAGATTGTAAAAAGGTGGACATACGAATATTCTAAAAATTAAATAAATATTATAAAAAAGTGGAAGTCGGGTAATAGAATACCCTTTTGAGGTGTTTCAATTTTAAAAGTACATCTTGTGGATTTATTAAAGGTGTGAAAACCAAACAAAGTGAGAACTCACTCTGATACCACTTCGAAGTGCTTATGGTTCACCAAGAGGGGGATTGAGTTAGTCTTTAAAAAATAAAATCTTTTGTTTAAAATCAAAATGAGATATATAGAAGCGTATAAGATAATAAAATATTATATATATATATATATATTAATTTCAAAACAAAACTTTAACCAAAAAAAATTTACAAAGATAACCAAAAGTAAACCAAAGTGTGCGGAAAAATAAATTGAATTACAGTAAATAATATGCAAACGAGATTTATAGTGGTTTGGTCGAAATCAACTTATGTCCACTCCCCAAAGGTTCTCCTCTTTGAGTATTTCTTAAGTGATGCTCCTTTAGCACACAAATAGGCGAAGAAGCTCTTCTCCCTTACCAGGTGGAGAATGACATTTATAGACTCCAAAGAATCTCCCTCCTTCCACCTCCTAGCCTGGTAGAGATGTCATCCCTCCTTTAGCTCCTCGCTCTGATGGAGATAAGAATCTCTCCTTTGGCTCCTCACTACGGCGGAGATGCCGCTCCTTCCTTCAGCTCATCGCTATGGCGAAGATGTCGCCCCTCCTTTTAACTTTAGGCCTGACGGAGATGCCGCTCCCTAACCTCCTCGGCTAGCAAGTCTTTCACCTAAAGACTTTTCTTCCTAAAGCTCTTCTCCAAGAGCTCTGCCAAACATAACAGGAGGACCAAAGGTGCAAGCTAACCAAAGCAACCATGTGAATCCCCTCACACCCCTTGACTCCCTCAAGCAAACACTCTCTCAACCTCATCTCTTTTCTCTCCATTATGATGTAGACACTTTCCAAAGCTCTCTCTCTGTCAAAAAAAAAAAAAAACTCAAACTACTAACCTCTGACCTCTTGTCTCTTATGTTAAGTTTATAAAGTGGGCTCTTAAAAAAATCTAATTTTTAAATTAATTACTTTGATCATACAATATGATCCTCGGATCATACTTTCCTATTAGTTTAATTCCTGTCTTTAATCGTCATGTACGATATACAATCATATAGTACAACTAGTTATATTAAATCACAAATCGTCCAGAACGAACCAAGGTTCATAAGCTCTCTGATGATCATCCTATACGATGTTAATCATACAGTATGATCATTAATGAGATTTGATCATAATTTAATTCATCAATCCTCAAAATTAAATTAGGCAATTTTAGTTAATGTTCATACAGTACAAACTACTTCGTACAATATAATCCATTCAAATTTGCCAAATTTTAGTGACAAAGATTTGACAACAGAGTGATAGCAAAATAGCTGATTGCCCTGTACAAGTTGGTCATCGGACAGTACAATTAGTTGTATATTAATTTTAATTAATATAATTAAATTAAATATTTGAATTTATTTCTGTTTGAACATATTGTATAGTACGATTAATAAAAAAAATTAAGTATTTAATTTTTATCTCCTCTTATGAGTGTATGCTAGGTTACTTAGCCAACATACACCTAATACATAAAATAACTCAAAAAACTAGAAAAGTACACTCCGTCAAATATAGACTCACTTAGACCCTGATGTTGTACTATCTTAAGTCTTAATTTTTCAATTCTACTTAGTGTATGTTATATCTGAAACGGTTAGTGACGCACAAAAAAAAATATGCAATGTATTATGTAGAAATAAGTAAATAATTATCCAATAATATTTATAATCATCAAAACACAAGATTGAACCCCCGAATTGCAACGAACATGTTAGCAATGAACCCAGCTTAAGACTGGTGAATGATGAAAGGCATAATAGGCTTGATTCTTAGGGCAAGAATCTTGACAATTATTTTCTAAAATGTATTGCACAAGGATATGTGTCTATAATCAGTGATTCTCTCTCAACATGTGAACCTTTAGGAATAAGAACAATGGTAGTGACTTTGACTTTCTTAGGAAGATAGCTTCTAGCAAAAAAGTGTTTGATACCCTTGCAAATTTGGGTACCAATACCGTCCCAAGTGGCGATATATAGTGTTTCCAATAGGGAGAGGCAAAATTGTGGTGGTAAAATTGTGGTTTTGGTTAAAGAGGCTTTTAAAATGGGCTATGGCAACCCCAACAATCTCCTCCAGAGAATAAAAAGTGCCAATGTCATTAGCAATTTCCTTTAAAGAGCCATAATTTTTTCTTCCTTTGATTTGCCATATAGAAATTTTAGATCTTCATCTCCTTTAGAAAGGCAATAATTTTTTCCACGTTGAACAATCCAATCAGCCTAATCAGAATAAGTAGCGAAGAGAGCTTCCCAAACTAATTTTACCTCCTTGGAAATGTCAACATTTAAGGGGTTTGGGAGCACAGAATCATAACAGTGGGCTTGGTGAGCCTCCAAGGTCTTAATATGCTCGTGCCAAAAATTGGAGTTCCATTTTTTTTTTAATAATACCTTTGAGGACTTTCAAGCTTGTGTAAAAAGAGCTAATGGTGTCAGAACCATTACAGGATGAGAAAGTATTAAGTAAAGCTGCCCAGAAATAAAAAAAATATGCACCAATAATTTTTAAACATGAATCTATGTCTAAAGGTGTGGAGTTGCTGAGTATACAAAATTAATAGAGAATGATCTAAGCATTTAGGATGATCCTAGCATCTAGGATGATCCACCCCACTCCTTACTCCTCAAATGTCGGATTGAAATTTTGACATGACAAAAAGTGTCATTTTTTGTTGTAAATGTTCTTCTTGTCACTTAGAAATAAAGTTGCCTTTCTTCTTTATAGAAACAAGTATTTTCGTGCTCTGGGTCGCTAGGGTTTTTTTTTTCCCTTGTCGGCTCCATCGTTTTCTCCGGTCGAGAGAGGCTCCTCCTCTCCCCTCCCCCTCTAGATGGCCTTAAATCCAAATGATTTCCCTCCTCTACACAACCCTTCCCTTTTGGGCCCCCCTCCCCCTTCCCTGGCCTTATCCTGGGCCAATAACCTTGCCGAGCCTCCCCCGGGCCCTGAAGTTTTCCCCATGTCCTTTGTCCCTCCTTGCCGAAGCTCTCTTTCAAGACGGATGATCTCTTGGAAGGTTACATCTCTTTGGTCTATATCACTTGTTGGCTACTCTATCGGGCAGCGCCCATATTATGAGAGGCTTCTGGCAGCCATGAAAAAAGCATCGGTGCTCAAAGGTTTGCTCTCTCTCCTTTCCCTTGCGGATGGTATTTTTCTCCTTAAATTCACTGCTCGTGAAGGCTATGAGATGGTATGGTCGAGTGGTTCGTTGTTCCTACTTGGGAAGCCTTTCGTCCTTCAAAAGTGGTCTCCCAAATTCAAGCCTAAGCGTGATGAATATGCCTCTATACCCATTTGGATAAAAATTGTGGATTTGCCTTTAGCCTTATGGACTTCGACTTGTATTTTGATGATTGCAAGCTACATCAAAATTCCTCTTTTTGTTGGCTCCCTCACTGCTAGAAGATCCTGATTAACTTTTGCTAGAGTTTGTGTGCAAATTTCTAAGGAGTCTACTCTTCCTGATGAGAATCCTATTCAGATTGAGGTTGAAGATATTGTTCTTAAAGTGGTATATGACTGGAAACCTTGTAGGTGTGAAGGTTGGGAATCTCTTATTCACCACTTTTCCTTATGTCCCTCCAACCCCAACCCCAACCCTCAAGTGTTTGGTCCTTCCAAACCCAGAGGAAGGAGCTCTAGCCGTAATCCTTGCTTGAGAAACTGAGAAATTTCTTCTAAACACCCCCCACCCCCCCCCCCCCCCCCCCCCCCCCCTTGTTCGTAATCCTCCTTAGGCTCCACCTCCTATTCCTGTCCCTACCATCCCCACACCCTCTCAGGAAATTGCAGCTTCAGTCCCTCCTACACATTCTTGTTTAGGTAAGGAGCCATTAATTCCTGACCTTAACTCCCCCAATGAGGAACCTTCTTCCTTAGACCAATCTCCTAATTTACCACTACCTATTCCCCCAAAAGTCCCCTTGACCAATCAGTTTGCATCCCTGCAAACAGAAGACCCTCCATCTCATCAGCCTGATGAAAATTCTCCTTCTACTACCTCCTCGAATGTCAATCTATTTGTGGAGGTCCCTCCCTCTGCCAATCATACCTCTTCAAAAAATCAATCCTCCCTGCATTCTAAACACACCAGAGCCAAAACAGCCAAGAAGGCTAAGTCCTTAAGTCTTAATGTTTTTCCTCTTATTGCTTGTTGGAATATTAGAGGGTTTAACAGCCCCGACAAAGTGTGAGCTTGCAGAGACTTGGTAAGTTCTAGCAAACTGAAGATGCTGTGCATTTTAGAAGCTAAAATCTTCGTGACTGTTGAAAACGACCCCTGGTTCCTTAACTCACATGTCATTTTTGACAATGAGAATGTTGTAATAACTTCAAAATCTCCAATCTTGGTAGAATCTGGATTAAGTGGGATTCTTCTCACATCTCCTTCTCCCCCTCCTTTTTCTCCTCTCAAATGATTCATGGTACCCTCTCGGTGGGCTCCATCCCCCCTGTCCTCCTCTTAGTTATTTATGCAGCAAATTCAACTGAAGATAAGAAACTTCCGTGGAATCAATTAAGAGATGTTATGCCTGATGTTTCTCATCCCTGGGTTATTATGAAGGATTCTAATTGCTGAAGATTCGACTCGAAAAAAGTGGCTGGGATCCTGCTTCCTGCTGGTAGTCTTGGAGAATTGAATAATGTTATATATGATTGTGGAGTTTAAGATTTGGCTTCTATTGGACTTTTCTACACTTGGTTTAATCAGAGAGTTGATCAACCGATTCACATTAAGCTAGATTGGGTCTTGATTAATTCTGCTTTACTGGACATCTTTCCTTCTGCTTTTTACAATGTGGCTCCTCCTGTTTGCTCTGATCATTCTCCCTTGGTGTTGAATGTCTCCTATTTTAAACCAAATCCCAGTCGTTTCCTTTTCAAGAATTATAGGTGCATCAGCATAGTTTCTGGGATGAGGTTCTTTCTGCTTTTGCCATGCCATGTCCATGTAGTCCCATGGCCTCCTTTTATTTCTATTTGAAAAACCTTAAGAGCAATCTGAAAAGGAAATCTTGGGCTTCTTCCAACTTCATCTCTAATGTCATTTTGGATTTAAAAGCTAAACAGCAGTTATGCCTCTTGGATCTTCAAAGTACCCTGCTTGACCAACATTTAAATGCTTCCCTTAAGGTTATTAATGATAAGTTGCCAGATATGCAAGCCTCTTGGGCTTCTTGGATCACCCAAAAGGCCAAAACCAATTGGCTTTCTTTCAGTGAAGATGACCTTCGCTTCCTTTATGCCAAAATTCATGATAAAAGGACTAAGAACACTCTCAGGGAAATCACCACCCCCTTGGACACTTTACTTCACCTCCTGACATTGCAACTGCTATCATAAATCACTTTGAAACTCTGTTTAATCCTCCTCAACCTGTGAATGCCAATGGTTACAGTATCCCTATGGGTGACTCAGTTCTTGCTCACTTAGTTGACTCTCTCGTGGCTCCTTTATCTCATGCTGAAATAACAGGTGTTGTTTTTGATGGGCATAATGATTCTGCTTCTGGCCCCGATGGATTTAATTTTTCTTTTTACAAATACTCCTAGCACATCATTGAGTTACAAGTTTGCAATGCGGTGAATAACTTCTGCGCCACTGGTTATATACCAAAAGGGGCAAAAGCTACTGTTATAACTTTAGTCCCTAAATCATCCCATGCGACCAATATATCAGATTATAGGCCTATTTCCCTTTAGTCACTTCAAAAGGTGGAAAAGTTTTGAGCTGCTTAAAGACTATTTTGCTATCCTCAACTAAGAATTTCTGGTTTGTCGAGCACATCTCTTGCAATTTTTGGTGGTTGTTTTTCTTAGACAATGATGATTATGGCCAGCTATTAGCCATTCTTCATGAGACGGTCCTTGTGGCAACCTTTTTGGATTCTTTTAATGGCCTGGGATGGAAGTTTTGACCGGTGCTTATAGTTATGGCCCTCGTGCTATCCAACTTGTTGTCCTGGCTAGCCCTACGGCAATCTAAGCCCTTTTTGTGGGTTGCGATAGTTTTATTTTTTCAACCTGATCCTTGAGTTTGATGATGATCATGCAGCTGGCTTCATCCTAAGTCTTTCTTTGACTTACAGATTTAGTTTTTCTCCTGTTCGCTGTTTTTTCTGTGGTGAACCATTTGATAGGTTTAATTTCTTCTCTGTTTAATTTCTCTGTAGTTGTTTTTCTTTCTTGGTTTCAGTCATGATTTCTCATGACTTCCTTTGTAATTGTTTTTCATTATATACGGGCTTGGCCCCCAAAATTTCCCCCCACAAAAAAAAAAGAAATTTTGACATGACTTTGAGGTGGACTCCTCTATAGTTTCTTTGTTAGCGCCAGTAAATTTATAGAGGCGAGGTATCTCCACTTGCTTCTAAAGCAATGTTAGATTAAACCCACAAACACGAGAGAGTTTGGTTGGCCTTGTATGCTTTGGAAACAGTGGAACACAAAATTTTTAGCCTTCTAATCATGGGCTTGGTATATGCAATCAACAAAAAGTCCATCCTTAAGATAAATTTACTCCTTCTAGTTCAACTATCTGTATTTTGAATCTATATTGACTCGGGTGACTTAGTGGGTTGACCTTGGCATGATTTTACTTGATTTGACCCCAGTTGATGACTTTTGATTGTATTGCGATTTCACCAAAGTTTTAAGAAAACTTTCCATTAGAGATTGATGAGTGGAGAACTTGAACTACAATATAAAGCAATGACTAATGGCAAATAATTAATATTTCCCCGCCTATTGCCACACTTAGAATCATCAATGAGGACCCTCTCTTAAGGCAACAGATCGAGTCGAGCCTATTACAATCACGACCATCCCTACTTGATGATACTTAAAGCCAACATTGCTTCTCCTACCCTCAACACATGACTGGCTGATCAACTACCCCGAACTTGCCCAAGCCCAACAGGACCCACTTTTAATTATATGTATCATAAAATCTTCCCTAATAGCTAAGCAATTTTCATTGGTTTATATCCCTCTTATTGCTCAATTAGTAACACCCGTCAGAGATTTTGTTTCTCAATCTGGCTTCAATTAAGGATGTTAAAAAGGCTGAGGGATGCCTAGAATTGTGAAGAACTTGTAGAAATTACACTCAATAGAATTTAAAACAAATAGCCTGATATCTGATGAACTCAACGACAATAATTATAGAATATCTAGTAGAGCAAGAGTAACTAAAGGGACTTTCATACCTTCCAGTAAGTAGGACTTGATCAAAATTCATGTCAAATTCAAAAGAGATAGATGATGTATTCTGGAAAGCGCCTTAAAGTAATTATCAAATTAGCAGGATCTTCTAAATCCAGTCTGTAAAGTAGTTGATTCCAACTAAAGGTGAGATTATGTGGAGAATATGCTTGTTCATGCATAATATGACTTTTTCCCTCACTTTCTCCCTCCTGCACGCTTCTCAGCATGCCGGCAGCATCTCCAATCTCCTCTCACTCAGCCACATCTTCCCCTCATGTTATCCAAGCATAACCTCATGCCATCATCCATCTCCTTGCTCCTTATCGGTGACTTCCCACAGCTTCCTCTTGTCACCGACGAACTCACCCATCATCAAACCTCATCACCCTCCGACCCGTTCCCAACATCAGCTTCATTGTCTCCTCTCCATCAGCATTTTGCATTCCCAATCAAATTAAAAATACATAATCAATTGAACTTTTTTCCAACCAACCAAATAAGATAGATATTCTGAAAATATATGCTTCTTGAAAACATGTGACCAAACAGTCTTGATGAAGAGATTTTTCTTTCCTTTCAGGTATAGATTCTCATTTTCTTCTTAAAGAAGTATCTGATTTTTAAATCTGTATACCATCCTTCGCATTTCTTTCTTGTGGATGTGGCCTCTAATCTTTGCAAAGGTGGCTCGTTATGTGGCTTCAAGTTTGCCACGTTCATGTACCACTAGAAAGAACTGCATTTATATAACAAAAATCTTCAAAAAAGCAATCTAATACTTTTATAACATATACTCAGACTTAATATATGACCATCTAAACAATTTACAAGATTTACCAATCAGAATTTACTTGTCCAAATTTATAAGATCCACTGAAGAAAATTTTCCAAAATTCTACTTACTTTTAAATGTCCCTTACATCACATGTATGTTTTTACAAAGCTCCCTATCCTCTAAAGCTCATTGCTTTCAAAATAGGAAGCATCTCATATAAATCTCAGCAATCAAAAGAAAGAAAAAAACTAACAAAGTAACAATAAACAATAATAATAGCAAACATACGCAACTCGTCTTGATCTGCTGGTTGGAAGCTTTGACGATCAACCAAAGGGTCTTGGGTTCGAAGCTTTCGTATGTGATATGTGTGAGAATTTGACTTAATTAGCTCAAAAGTCCAAAAATAATAATAGCAATAATAACAACAACAATAATAATAGTAATAATAATAATAATAATAATAAGTAGACTCCAGCCTGCATTAAGAAGAAGAAGAATAATAATAATAATAATAATAATAGACTATAGCCTCTATTATTTTTTAGAGGAAGACAAATTAATCTGGGTGCACGTTTGACTACTGGGATATAAACAATAATAAAATTATTATTTTCACTTTATATTTGAAAACGACTCAATGCATTTGAATAAAGCAATGGAAGATTTGCGCAACTTAAAATTTATACAACCAAACCATCAATCTAGTAAATTCTATTATTTTTCATTTGTTACTTTAAGCAACCAAATGAACCCTTAAAAAAAATAATAAAATAAAGGACCAATAAAGCAGGCTACTAATAAAATATCAAGACATCAATCCTGCATTGGATGAATCACGGACAGAAATGATTCCAGGAAAAATCATTCATGTTTACAGTGAAAATTCCTTCAGGATTCATTACAGATGATGAAGGGAAAGAGAAAGAATTTGGAGATCAAAAGTATAAAAAGAACAAAGGTTCTGCCGAGTTTTAATACAATCCACCTGCATTCCAAACCCCAAACAAAGAAAGTTTGAGACATACGAATTAGCCACAAAGACACAATCTAATCAAAAAAGAAAATATTTAAATTATGAAGAATGATTTTGCCTGACAAAGAAAGCACACTATGCAAATTTAGCAACAAGTCAACCCCTAAGTTTTTCTCTTTATTAAAAGAGGGATGACATATTTATGATGCATTAGAAGAATTATGGTTGTAATCCACAATAAAATCATAGAGAAATTTGTAGTGGTAGCAACAAGACAGCCATAAATTGGGTGATCATTAATAAAATTCTTGTGTGTTTTGTGCATCCGCCTTCTTTTCTGTTTTTTATTTTATATTTTTTCTCTTGTGTTTGCATAGATCTCACCTATTTGCCAATAAAAAATGCTCAAATAATTGCAAAGAACTGACCAATGAACAGCAAACTCTCAAACCCTCAATAGTTCATAGATTTCCAGCACAAGATGTGCTGCAAAGAAGAGAATAACCAATGCAAAAATTACATCTAAAATCTAATACAAGGGTTGGTTAGATCTAAAATATCTTCAGTTTTCAGCATGCATTCTGCAAGGATCCAGCTGTAAATTTTCGCTAACTCCCGACCAGTGCAGAGTACTACAAGAATCAGCAACCCCAGCAACATATACCAAACAAGCGATGCCTTCTATCCTCACATGGATTATCTAAGAGGAATCAAAATAAGAAAAGAAAAAAAAAAGCAGCGAAGAAAAAAAGTTGAGAACTTTGAATTAGATCAGATAGTATATCTCATTCAATTAGGCAGATAGAACTTTTGTACAGGATAAGATGTGTAGAGGGGAAACAAAGAACATCAAATAGATTCAAATATAAAGCCCCAAATGTGAACTGTTCCGATCACAAATCCCGATCAGGTACTAAATAATAGAGATAAGCAAATTAAGATAAGTGTAAGAAAAGAGAAGTAGAAGACCGTAGAAGAAGAGAACCAAATTCCTTTTTCAGCTATTCTTCAGATCTTTTCCTCAAAGACGGAGAACGGTACTCTGCAGGTCATCATTCGGTGGCGGAAGGAGGTTGAGATCGAACGGAAGGGGTTTCCGGTACTCCGACGCAACGTCTCCGTTGTCGACGACAGAAGACGAGGAGCCGCAGTCGCTATGGCAGTCTTCGTCACCGGTCAGAACACGTAACGGCGCCTGATTCGCCGGCGGCCGGATGTGGATCGAAGGCGGCCGGGGGATGGAGAGGCGCGGGCCGCTGAAAGACTCCACGGTACTGCTCAGACTACTCGATGTGGGACGCGGCGGCGTCGGCGCTGGATTCGGGAAAAACTGCGCGTCTACGTGGACACCTCCGGCGATGAGAGGAGGGAAGTTAGTCTTTGCCTTAGAGCCGCGTAGTTCACGAGCTGCCACATCGTAGGCGCGGGCAGCGTCCTCGGCAGAGTCAAAGGTGCCGAGCCATACCCTCGTCTTCTTCAAGGGATCGCGAATCTCAGCGGCGAATCGGCCCCAAGGACGCTTGCGAACTCCCCGAAAGCGTATCTCTTTCGGCGGCGGCGGTGGCGGTGCATCGGTCAGATGAGCGTCTCCGGCAGCCGGCGTACGCCCCTTCCTCATCATCGTCGTTAAAGTTTCTCTGATGAAGATCCGAACGATGCCTCGTTCGATCGATCTATTAGAGAATAATAGATAGAGAAGGCTTCGCCTTCTCCTCCCTGTTTATCTCCTTATTCAGGAAAGGAAGAGTCTTGAACTCTTCTTCTTCACCATCTCCGCTGCTTCTCTTTACATCCTCCAAGCCAACTTATTGCTTTCGTCTTATACCTCTAACCTTTTCCATTTATTTTTTTCTGCCTTTTTCAATTTATTTTTTTTTCAATTTATTTCAAATTAATAATTAGTTTTACTCTGCCTTGGTTTTTGCGCGAGGCGAATACAGAATCCTTCGCATTTATTCGATGGTTTCTTACTTTTACCTCCTCGTGATTTTCGCCTTTTACCCTCTTGACAACCAATTTATTTTGGGATTTATTTATATTTATTTATATATCCTGGTCTTTTGCGAGGGTCTTCAATACATCATACTTATTATATGAAATACTATTATGTATTAGATGTGGGGTGCTATTATATATAAGATCTATTTTAAATTTATAAATAAAATTTGTGCTGGGTTTCTCTTCTATGGAGAAACAAATGATCGCAAATTATCCCTCATCACTGAGAAGACTAAATGCAAACCTTTTCAATTTGGGAGAATTGGCATTCTTGTTCTATCTGACCTTGCTTATACTTAGGGGTGTCAATTCGGGTCAACGGGTCGGGTTCGGTTTTAATCCAACTTGACCCAACCGTAAACGGGTTGACACTAACCCAACGGTTTTGCAAACGGGTTAGGTTTGTCAACCCGGACCCGACCCGTGCGGGTTGCCTAGTTGACCCGACCCGACCCACGATGTTGTAGATCTGGGCCCAAGTCTTGTGATTTTGATGATAACAAACATTATTATTTTTATTTACTATGTTATCTCCTAATAATTAAAGTTCATTGCATATTTATTTTCTCTGTTGAATACTAACATGTCAGGTCCACAAGCTCACTCTCAAGCCAGCTCAAGATTGGGTAGACTAAGACTGAGTCAAGTATGTAATTTTAAATTCAAATGCATTTTCTACCTTTTCTTGAGTCCATTGTAATACGATGGATCCTGAAGCTAAGTAACATTGTACACACACACTCAAGGGAGTGAGTAAAGGGAGATAGAAAAAATAATTTTTTCTGACCAAATCATACAGGACGATTTTTGATTGTCCTGGATGATATGCTTAAATCAAAATACCCAGCCGCCAAACTCATTTAGGCAAGATTTTATAACTCACAAAATTGCATTAATCGTACAGGACGATCCTGCATAAATTAATCAGGTGACTAGGAGAATAATTAATATTTGATTGATCGATCATATCATTTGGGACGATCGCAGAATCGTACTGGACAATTTCTCCTAAGTCTCCTGGACGTCTCGAATTATCTGTTGGATGATAATGTCTGATTTTGTACTAATCATACAGGACGATCACGATATCATCCTAGATGATCAGTTATATTTCTACATATCATCCTGATTTATCTCCTGGATGTCACGAACTATCTCCTAAACGATAATGCCTGATTTTAAACTAATTGTACAGGACGATGTACACATCATCCTGACGATCAGAACAAACTTTATGTTCTAATCGTACATGAGACCCATATCATCCCAGCTGAAAGGGCTGATTTAAACTAATTATACAGGATGATCGACAGATCATCCTGGACGATATTATCGACAAGTTAAAATTTAGGGCACTTTTTGTGGCCTCCTATTTAAGGTCTATTAATTGCTGGTGCAAAAAAATCTTTTGCTATTTTCTAACCTAAGAGAGCTTAGAGGAAAGAGAGAGTTTGGGAGAGAGAGAGAGGATCTTGTGAGGGGGAGTTTGTGAGGGGATTCACAAAGGTTGCTCCAAGTAAGAATTCGATCATCTTCTTCCTTCTTTGTTCTTGGTTCCTTGGTGGCTCTGAGGAGACGATCATCAGCATCAGATTTAGGTTCCCTGCCTACTCCATGAGGGAGTAAAAGGATTATCAGGTTCTCTGCCTACTCTAAGAGCGAGTAAAAGGATTTTGGGTTCTCTACCTTCACCAGGAGGATGAAAAATGATTCAAGGCTCTCTGCCTCATTGGGTCGATGGAACTATTTTGTAAGGGCTTATCCGCCTTGCTGTGGGGGCAAAAGGAGAGACACTAACTGATTAGTGTAATACCTAAAATGGGAGGTTCGGGGGAGTGGATGTAGGTCAGATTTGACCGAACAACTATAAATCTGTTGTGTTCTTTCTACTTATATTTTTCACATTTATTTTCACTTATTTTTTTGATTTGATCTATGATTGAAATCTCTAATTTTGGTTATCTGCTTCCGCTTAGATTGTATGTGTTTAAAATATTTCAAAAAGATTTTTCTTTATGTTAAAAGAGTTTTTAAAATACCAATTCCCCCCCCCCCCCCCCCCTCTTGGTTAGTCTCGGGCTAGTTCTATAGGGTTTAACACCCCTCATGAACTTTCAAGTGGTATCAGAGAGGGATTCATAAAATCAAGTTTTAGAAAACTTTTGAAGTTCGATCAATGGCTAACTTTGGTAATCGTAATGCCGCGGAAGGATATTCAATCACGCAACCACCTCTATTTGATAATATTCCTTTTAATTTTTAAAAAACTCGCATGTCCACCTTTTTACAATCAATTGATTATCACATGTGGATACTTGTTAAGGATGGATATTCTGCACCTTTTAGATTAGTAGATGGCCTTAAAATTGAATTACATTTTACTGAATAGACTTTACATAATAGAAACTTAGCACAACTAAATGCCAAATGCCTGAACTATTTTTTTTGTGCATTAAAATCTGAAGACTACATGCGTGTCACTACTTGTACTACAGAAAAAGAAATTTGAGACAGATAATACATAATATATGAAGGAACAACTGAAGTTAAACAATCTAGGCTGAATATTTTGCTTCATGATTACGAACTTTTTTGCATGAAACCTAGTGAATCAATTTCTAAAATATATACTAGGTTTATACAGATTGTTACTTCTTTGGATGCCTTAGGAAGAGAGCTTATGAATTATGAAAAAGTAAATAAGATTTTGTGATGTTTGCGTTCTTCCTTTGATGCAAAAAATACTGTCATTACTGAATCTAAGGACTTGAATATTTATTCAATTGATAATTTACTTGCATCACTAGTTGCTAACGAGCAAGGAGTGAACCAAAGGCAGCTTGATGTAGGTGATAAGAAGAAGGAGAAAATTGCAGCCTTGAAGGTTAATGATTCTAACACTGATCCTTCTGGTTCTGATGACGATGACTTTGCTTTAATAACAAAAAAAATTTAAGAGCTTCTTAAGGAAAAAAAAATAAAAGCATCATCAGAAGTGGAATAAATGTAAGAATAATAAGCATTCTAAAGTTTTTTCTGATGTTATCTATATTAAATACAGAAAGCCAGGGCATCTGAAGTCTGATTTCCCAACTCTAAAAGCTCACCCAAGCAAGAAAAAGGATGAAGAAAAATCTAAGATCAAGAAGGATAAGAAAAGGATTCAAAAGGCATTCTAGGCAGACTCAGTATCAGACTCCTCTAAAATTGAAGTAGAAGACGAGGTAACAAACCTGTGTTTAATGGCTGATGATCATCTTGATCACTCTGATCAAGAAGAGGTATACGAGCTTACACATGATCAATTATTTAAAATTTTTGAAAGAATTTATTCTTCATATAGAAGCCCAAAAAAGTACATGCTAGCCTCAAAGTTGAATTTTTAAATATACAGAAAGAGCATGAATGCTGAAGGAAAGATCACTCTACTCTGGAAAGCAATCACATGGCTTTATTAGATAAATTTGATGAATTAAATAAAAAGTATTCTGATTTAACCACTGAGCATGATTCATTAAAATGTCGCATGTTAAATTAGAAATTGCATTCAAGGAATTATAAACTCTTACATCTGATTTAGAGAGTAGGGAGCATGCATTGAGAATAAAAAATTTAATTATTAAAAGTTTAAATAAAATTTTTGATGCTGAATTAATTGCTTTCATGAAAAATAAAAATCACCGTCACTTGAAGAATTTTATACACAATCATCAGAGTATGTATCATTCAAACCTAGAAAGAGGCACCATCACCCATGTAGATTTTCCTGGTGTTAGATATTTTTCTTGTGGCATGCTAGGATATATCTCTCACACTTGCACCATTTATCATAGAACATATTTGGTATGGAGACCAAATTATAAAATTCATAGTATAGCATACATGCATCTTATTCTTATTTTCATCACAAGGGACCCAAATCTGTTTGGGTTCCCAAATCTGACATCTGATGATTTTGTAGGTGTGCTCTCACAAAAGGCCTCGTGAGAGCATGTTGTACCTAGACAGTAGATGTTCAAGGCATATGACTGGAGATAAAAATCAATTCATTTCGCTGAAGGCCAGGGTAGGAGGCAAGGTAACACTTGGAGATAACACCACCATGAGAGTGGTGGGATCATGTATAATTGGTGATTCAAAAAATTTCATCATTGATAATATTTTACTTGTAGATGAACTGAAACATAATCTGCTCAGTATCAGCCAGCTCTGTGATAAAGGCTTCAACATAAAATTTCTACCAACTTACTACATTATAAGCTTAAATGACAAAATTATTTTATAAGAAAAAAGGATTAATAATATCTACATACTGGATTTAAATTATTTTAAAGCTGATATTGCTATTTGTGTAAAAATAATTACTGATGAATCATGATTGTGGCATAGGAGATTGTGTTATACAAGCATGAAAAGCCTTAGGAAGATCACCCAAAATGACTTAGTGAGAGGTGTCCCTAGACTAGAGTTTACTAAGGACTAACTGTGTGATGTTTGTCAGTTAGAAAAGCAAGTCAAATTCACCTTCCACTCAATCAAAGACCTTACCACTAGCAAACCCTTAGAAGTCCTTCACATGGATCTCTTTAGACCTGTCAGCACTTTAAGCCTAGGAGGGAAAGTATATGGATATGTGATAGTTGATAATTATTAGAGATTTACTTAGGTTAGATTTTTATCTCATAAGAGTGAATCATTCAAAGAGTTTAGATCTTTTTCCACTTGGATTCAGAGGAAGCTGTATAGCCCAGGTCCTTTGGCTAAAGTAACAAATTCTGGATTTAGGACTTCCTGTATGCACAATTTCAGTCCTATGTGATAACACTAGTGCCATCTGCATTTCTAAGAACCTAATCCAACACTCCAGGACTAAACACATAGACATCAGGCACCACTTCATTAGGGACTATGTTACCAAAGGAGACATAGAGCTACACTATTGTTTGATTGAAAAAATATTGGTTTTGAAAAGTGTTTAATTTTCTTTGGGAAAGTTAAATTTCTGGAATTTTGATTTTATAATCGAACACTTATTATGAATAATATATCACCTCGAAAGCTGAATATATCGTTCTCTAATAGGTTCAGATTACAAATCTTGATTTACCCTGATTATCGTAGTCAAACTCAAAGAGAAACAACATATGATCCCTAAGAATCAAAATGATGTTAAATTCAATGTTTAACTATAATAATCTAGTAAAAAGATCGTTAATTTTATAGTCAAGATCACGATAATAGTATGATATATCTTTCCAAGGAAAGAGGATATCATCTATTATCGATCATTTGAAAATGATGATAATGATCGTTGTCTTTTGAATTTCCCAAAGATAATTAATTAAAATTTTGAAAAACTTGATTTTGAAAATCAGGTCTAGGTTTCTAAATCTCCTACGAGCGCAAGCCCTCGTAGTTAATTACATCGTACGAAACCAAAAATTTCCTACGAATACTCTCGATTAAAATAGCGATACGAATTTTATTTAAGATTTCAAATATTGATATCAAAGAAGGTTAAGGACTTGAATTTTCAAATGGGATGGGTTCAAGGTTGAACACTTATTTCTGGAGTCAAAGGAAGAAGAGTAGGAGGTGTCTTGAGATTCTGAATTGCTTCAGAAACACCTCAACTATCCTAAGTGTTGGGCTTGAATTTGATTGAAAGAAATTTTTAATTTGAGTGGTTAATTTTATTAGAAACTGGGAATTAGATTCCCAGAAGGTTGAGGTCTTAAGATTAAAGACATGCCTCAGAACCTAAGTCTAAAATTGGGTACTGAAAATCAGTGACCCGAATCCTAGCTAATGCAATGCAATCCTGGACTTACCCCGGCCTGGATTGGGGAGCCAGCTAAACCACCTAAACGCTTTTAAAACCATGAGTCAAAGTCTTTATGAAAGAGTGGTTAAGGATGTTATTTAAGATTAAGTTTGAGGAGTTGGGGTCGACATCTAGAGCAGATCCTAATTGACCCCTTAACACATGTTGGGTGAAATGTCTAGATAAAAATGCAATTAAGAATTAGACTTAATTTTAATTTGTTACTAATGCGATGCGTACTAGTTGACTCGATGAAATGCTTAAATCAAAATGAAGCAGTTTTAAAATAGGCTTAAAAAATAGGTTTTATCCTAGAGATTGCACAACATCCCCATGGACAGAACTGCACCCTAATAGGTCAGGTGGTCTGCCAGAACCCGCAGGCGGGGAGGTGCCTAACACGGATAAGAAAAGTCAATATGTATGCATGAAAAACTCCCGGCGAGTCCGGGCTTACTTCTTAAGAGCGTTAGAGTTTCTATCTGAGCTTAAAATTTTAAATTTTGTTTAAATAGAAAAAGTTAATGACCGTACCCTCACGAGCCTCCGATCGGGTTCCAGGCTAAATCAAAATCGACATGCAAGAACGCCAAATAAACTACTAAAAGTATACGGGTCCTTAATCGCAATTAACATATAAATTAAATCAATTAAATGATTAAATTAATTAAATAAATGCTCAAGTTGAAAGTCCATATGCAAGTGCCCTTAATTATACAACCCAGGGTCTGCAGGAAAGTAAAGTGGCCGGGTACCACTGACTACAACCCGGATTCTACTCCTAAGACTCAAGTGACTTTGAGATTTGAGATTCTTCTCGTTCTTCACTTCTTCGTCTCCTTAGAACTCCTTGGATCGTCGGGTCTGGATATCCAAATGAAAAGAAACTCCCCCTGGATAGGGGTGTTATCTTTTCTCTTTGGATATTTAAACTTCATCCTAATTTGGATCTCCAAATGGATAGGAACTCTCCCCTAAGGGATGTTCCTTCCTCTTTGGATTCCAAATTGGATGTTTAAACATCTCAATCTCAAATCACTTTAAATTTACAACTCAAATATCATCTCAAATTACATTAATTAAAATTAAAATCTAGACTCAACAACCTGCAGGGTTATCCTAATAATCAACAGTTTATATTTGACATCCCAAGCAGTTAATATATTGAAATTTAAATACTCAAACCAGCCACACTTGGCCATGCTCTTTTTGATTTAAAGGGGGACTTAAGCAATTTTTTGGAGCACCTGTGCAATTTAATAATTATAATTTTGCCCCCTTTAATTTATGCCCTGTATGAGCATGGCCACCTGCATAAGATTGAATTAGTACAAATCGTCCCTAGCCTAGGGGTAGATCTAATTGTACAATCAATCACATCACAGAGTGCAATAAATAAGTAAACAAACACATCAATTCTACTACTAGCAAACAGCATGCAGTAAAAGCTCGAAAACCCGGCACACAGCAGAAAAGTAAACACCGGCCTAGCCTAAGACTAGAGTTGGTTGTCCTAGCAAACCATCTAAAGTGTGTGAGGTAGGCTGTGTGATTTTGATATGTTCTAAATAGGATAATTTGATTGAAGTTGTTTAAAGTTCTAGTTGGTTGAAGGCTTAAGGGAAGATTTAATTTGAATTTAAATATTAATGACTTGAAATTGATTTTAATTGTTTGTTGGATACCACCTTTGTTTCACACCGAGGCCGTGAAGTTTATTTCACCTTCCTTGGGGCTAATTTAATAGCCTCGTAGGCTTGGGTTACCCAGTGGTACCCGATATAATTAAGTGATTTGAGTTTGATTAAGGTTTAAAGGTTGATTAATTTTAATTAGAATTGGTTGATTGCTGGTTTTAATGTTGATTTAAGATTTTCTGGAATTTTGAATGATTTATTGAATTTTGGAATTTTCTGGATTATTTTAATCATTTAATTAAAGGGTCAAAATTTGACTTTTTGATTTAAAGAGTTTTCTGGAAAGTTAATATTTTATTAAAATACTAGACCTTAATACGATCAGTTAGACAGTAAGTACACTGAAATTGGATTTTTCTAGATTTTATTATGAAGGTTTGAAGTTTTGACTTGAATTTGAACTAGGTTTGACCAAAAGTTGACTTTTTCAAATTTGTTTGATTTCTGGAAACTTAACATTTTTAATAAATATTAGAGCTTAAGATGAGTTGTATGCCTTTGAGTTTGCTCAATTTGGAGTTCATTTGAATTAGTTATGAATTTTTGAAGTTTTGAGTATTTAATGAATTATTTAAATTGTTTAATTAGAGACCCTTTTTATGATTTGAATCCAAATGACCTCCAAACTTCTTGAAATGAACTCCAAAGGTCAGGAATGACCTAAGGAGTGATTTCCAAGTGTTTGAGAAATTTTTAGAATTTTTAATTATTTTTAATTAATTAAATTAATTAAATATTGAATTTCAATTAAACTTACATTAAACTTAATTTTGAAGTCCAGTCAAGGGGCTTTTATTTTTCATTGATTAAGGGTTTAATTCTGGTCAGTTTGAGGGGTTAATTGTATTTTTTGGATTTAATCTTGATTTATTATAATTTCTGGAAGGTTTTAAGGCTTAATTAAGGTTTAAACTTGATTAGGTTAATTAAGGGACTTAATGATCTCAAAAGTCAGTGAAAATTTTTTTTGAGGTTGTATGTGTCACTAGGTTTGAATGTTCAAAGTTTCAACTCAATTGGAGATGTATCCTAATTATTGGAATTTTTCTAAATTTTCTAAGCAAAGTCCTTAATTATTGTCCTTAAGGATGACACTAAGTTTAATTGGGTTTGAATCAAGGTTTCTAGACCCCTGAACATTAATTACAATCACATCAACATAATCAATCATGAATAGAATGAAAAATATCCTAATGCCCTATGGAAGGATTTTATAGTAAATCATTAAAGTTATAGGCTACATAGTCACCTATAACTTTGATGATTAGCCATAAAGAAATGAAAATATCAAAGTGGATTAAAGTCATTTGAAGATGTAGGGGACATTCTCAAATCATACCTAACCCAATTTGACATCATAACTATGCATGGTTTAATAAGTATAAGTATAAATCCCAACATTCTTGATACCTAAACTTCTTAAACCATATATAATAATGACTTAGATATATTTTTCAGTGATAGAGGGTTTGTTACTGATTCCATAGAGCCCTAGCATGCATAAGTTGAATTTGGATTGAATTAATTATGGATTTTCAAAAATTAAGATCAAATAATGATCAAAATTTTTGTAAATTCACAACCTAATTGAGATTGCATCAAATGAGCTTGAGAAAATTAAGGAAGATCATGAACAGACCCTAGAATACCCCTGTCAAATTTCAAATCAAAATAATTTGAAAATACTTTTTTAAAAATAAAATATAGTTTTCTGTATTTTTAAAATAATTATAAAAATAATGACCAAAATACCTTTATTTTATTTTTAAAATAAAATAGACTGGAATATGAACAGAATGAGCCTAAGAACTTTAAAAATGGTGGAGAAATGAATTTTCCATCATTTTTTGAAGTTCTGGGCTATTTTCTGTATTTAATTTAAAATTTTAATTGCACAGTCAGCTGGCAGCGCTGACTATACGGCGCCTTTCCACGCGGCGGCAGCGGATTTGATAATACAGATGGCGGCGATCAGATGGGCCCCATCTACTTATCCAGCGCGGCTGGATTCTGGACCGTCCGATCTATCAAGGCGCAGATCCGACGGCTGATATCCAATCCACGGGATTAATTTCTGCACAGAATGATCTAACGACAGATCATTATCCCGCGGTTTGGACTGACGGTTTGGATTTGTCCGGACCAGGAATTGATCAACCCGCGGTTCTGAAAGATTGAACCGGACCGCGGATCTCATCCGATCCCAACCGTTGATCTCTAAATGATTGATCCAACGGCTACTGAATCATCTTCCCCGCCTTGCTAAACCGAGAACCCTAAAGCCATTTTTGGTTTTGTTCTCTTAAAACAGTGTATTAAATAACTTGAAACTTTGAACAGAGGTTAAATATGATCTAAGAAAGGATGTGGAAGTGTTTCTCAGCTATTTGATGCAATCCGTAAGATGTTTTTTAAGAACCTAGATAATAACCTAGGGTTTAATATATACCTTGAATTAGATAGCGGTTGGATGAGTTCAAGATATGGTTGAGCTTGTAGGCTGTCCGCGCTCAAATTCCTTGAAGACCTCAAACCAGGAGGAAGCTTCTATGGGGATTTTGATCAGCTAGGACGAACCTAGCTTCGGTTTGCCGTCGAGCTCACCGCCGGCGGCCACCAAACGCTGGAAAATTATCAGGGAAAGGTTGAGAAGCCTCTGGGTATGTAAAACGAAAAGCTAGAAGCTCTCTGCTGGGACTGGAATGGGGGAGCTATTCTCATGAGTCATTCCCGTGCCTATTGCCCCTATTCAGCTGCTGGAGCCAAAAGCAATGGCTGGGATGCATCCAATTCCTTCATTGGATGAGTGACAGCTGGATCAAGTCGTTAGGAGACTGAGAGGAGCACTGCCTCAGGTGGAAACGATCCTAGGCCACTCTCACGTGGAGGGGACCATTAGGGACGTTAGAATCGGGCTGGAGGCTTGCCAGTCATTGGGTTGGGTCGGGCTGCAGTGTTGGAAGGTTCTGGAGTTGGTTCCAAAGGCTGGACGGGCCTGGTTTGGTTCGAATAAGGGGAATGGGTCATGTTGACCACTAGAGCTCCTTGAATTCTTGTTGACCATTTGACTGGTCAACAGGGGTTGGGACTGACTGAGTTGGCATTTAAACTGTGTCTCAAGTATGCCTAGCTGGTTAGATGGACCTAGTCTCAAGTAAGGGAGTTAAATGGGGGAGTTTGACCATTTGAAGTTCCTTAGAGTTTTGTTGACTGTTTGACTGTTTGACTAGTCAAACAGTCAACCAAAGATGAGGTGGCAGCTAGGTGACACTAAGGAGTGATTTAGAATAAATATCAAGTCAAGAGATTAGATTTTGAAATGATGTAGGAGGTTTTGAATGGGTTTGACCAATGTTTAAAGTTTGACCAAGCCAAACCAAAGTTGATTTGACTCATGATAAGTCTAGACAAGTTTAAAATATCACTTAACATGGATTTGAGAGCTTGAAGGATTTGATTGGATCCAATGGGTTGGAATAACCCATTTGAATCCTTAAGGAACACCTAGGTCAACCTAGGTTGACTCAGTCAACTAGGTCGACCCAGGGGGGGTACAGGTTCAACAAGTTCGATTTGATATTTTGAATTTGTTTGAAGTATTTCTAAGATTTAAATGGGTCATTCAAATCAAATGGATCTATTGGGGCTCTTAAAGGGCTTAATGGGTCAACTGGGTTGACTTGGTCAACCAAGTTGACCCAGGGCCAGGAACTGGGTCCAACTAGTTCAGAACGACATTCTGAGTCTACTGGTGGTGGTCTCAAAGTCTGGGGAGGTCATTTGGTCAAAATGACCTATTTGGGCCCTTAATGGGCCTTTTAGGTCAACCCTGGTTGACTTGGTCAACCAGGTGGGTCCAGGGTCTAGAAATGGGTTCAACAGATTTGAAATGATATTTGGAGACCAATGGAGGTGGTCCCAAGGTCTGAGGAGGTCATTTGGTCAGAATGACCTATTTTGACCCTAAAGGGGCCTTCTAGGTCAACTAGGTTGACTTGGTCAACCAAGTTGACCCAGGGGCTGGTTCTGGGTTCAATGGATTTGGTTTGACATTTGAAATTTGCTGGAAGTGACTGCATTTGATTTGGAGGTCATTTGGTTCAAGTGACCAGTTACACCCCACAACGGTATTTTGGTCATTTTGACCCCTGGTCAACTGGGGGTCAAATTGAATCCAACAAAATGCAGTTTAATGCTCAATGGGTCATAATCAAGGGTCTGGAGGTAATTGGAGGCTTTGGAGAAAGCTCCAGGGTCAAAACCCACTGGGTGGTAGGTCCAGTGGCATAGACTGTAAATATTTGAAGGTTTTACAACCTTTGGATTTCAATTCAGTTTCTGGGGTTAGAGATCTCAGAATGAGCTCAAATTTAGAGGGTTACCTCTAGAGACATGTCTCATCAGTATGGAACTGATAGATCTTGAATCAGAGGTCATTTGATAGGGTTTTGAGGTGTTCAAAAATTTGCTGGAAAAGGCTTTCAGGACTTAGACCTTTGGCCTTGGATTTGAGTCTGGAAATCTGGTTTTGAATTGGATTTTGAGCTTGAATGATAGGATTTGAATTAAGTTTAGATTGAATTGAAGCTTGGATTGATCTAGAAGAATCCTAGGGTTTAGAATAGGTCCTAGGGTCCAAATCAGCTTAAGGGAATCCTAAGGTCTAGAATAGATCCTAGGAACTGGAGTCTGGAAAGGTCCTGGAATCTAGAAGTCCTAGGGAAATCCTAGGATTTGGGGTCTGGAAGAATCCTATAATCTAGAAGAATCCTAAGATCTAGGAATCCTAAGATTCAAGATCTAGAAGGATCTTAGGATCTAGAGTAGATCCTAAAGTTTGATTTCTAGGAAGATCTTAGGGTTTGGAAGTCCTAGGGCCTGGGATCTAGAATAGTCTTAGGATCTAGAAGAATCCTAAGCTCTAGATAGATCTAGGAGAATCCTAAGGTCTAAGAGGATCATATGATCTAGAATTAGGTAGAATCCTAGGGTCTAGAATAGATCCTAGGGTCTGAAGTCTAGGAGAATCCTAAAATCTAAATTTGTCTTAAATTGTATTGATCTAGGGTCAGGATTGATTTGAAACTGAATTGATCTATGATCAGATTGATCCTAGGGTCAGAATTAAATCCTAAGGATTGGAATGATCCTAAGGTCTGGATTGGTCCTACTGACCTCATACAATAATGAGGTCAACAAATGGACCCCTAATATGTGTAATAGAATGTAGTTCTATTGCACATATTGGTATTGACCGAATAGAATGGTCAAGTCTGGAGTTTTGGTCCTGAGGGAATGAAAAGTGTATCCCTGGGGGAGAAGAAAGTCTGCAGTATCATATAGGAAGGAAGAGCTCCTACCTATAGAGGATTGAATCTAGATTTGATTCTAGGGAGAAAGAAATCCTAATCCTAGAAGATTGGGTTTAAAATTGAATCTAAGGGAAGGAGGTCCTAGCCCTAGAAGATTGAATTTGAAATGATACTAGGGTAGTGCTGGGGACAGCGTACTCTACCACTAGTAGATCTAGTCCTAGGAGAAGGAAGAAAACCTATCCCTAAGGAAAAGAAGGCCTGGATGATCATATAGGAAGGAAGAACTCCTAAATATAGAGGATCAAGTCTTAGTTTGATTCTAAGGGAAAGGAAAATCCTAACCTTAGAAAATTGAATTTGAAATGATACTAGGGTAGTGCTGGGGGTAGCGTACTCTACCACTAGTAGATCTAATCCTAAAGGAAGGGAAGTCCTACCCTAAAGGAAAAGGAGGTCTGAATGATTCTGTAGAAAGAAAGAATTCCTAACTACCAAGGATCGAGTTTGAATTTTGATACTAGGGCAGTGCCAAAAAGGGCGTACTCTACCACTAGTAGATCTAATCCTAAGGGAAGGAAGAAATGCCTAGCCTTAAGGAAAAGAAGGTTTGATTGAGATTGATTCCAGAACGATGCCATAGAGGACTTACTCCATTACTAGGAAGTCTAATCCCAAGGGAAGGAAGAAGAAACTACCCTAAGGAAGAGAGAACCAGGTTTTGAAATTAAATCCAGGATGGTGCCATAGAGGACTTGTTCCATCACTGGGGAGTTTAATCCCAAGGGAAAGAAGGATAACCTACCCTAAGGAAGAGAGAACTGGATTTTGAAATTAAACCCAGGACGGTGCCATGGAGGACTTATTCCATCACTGGGGAGTTTAATCCCAAGGGAAGGAAGGATAACCTACCCTAAGGAAGAGAGAACTAAATTTTGAAATTAAACCTAGGACGGTGCCATAGAGGACTTATTCCATCACTGGGGAGTTTGATCCCAAGGGAAGGAAGGATAACCTACCCTAAGGAAGAGAGAACTAGATTTTGAAATTAAACCCAGGACGGTGCCATAGAGGGCTTATTCCATCACTGGGGAGTTTAATCCAGAAGGAAGGGGAAAAGCCTAACCTTGAGGAGAAGAGAGTTTGATTTTGGAATTTGAAATTGATTCCAGGACGGTGCCACAGGGGACTTATTCCATCACTGGGGGATCTAATCCTAAGGGAAGGAAGAAATGCCTACCCTAAGGAGGAGAGAACTGGATTTTGAAATTAAACCCAGGACGGTGCCATAGAGGACTTACTCCATCATTGGGGAATCTAATCCTAAGAGAAGGAGAATGCTTACTCTAAGGAAAAGAGAACTGGATGATCGTATAGGAAAGTAGTATTACTTCCTATAGGAGATCAGACTTAAAGATTTAAATTTTGAAATTAGAATGGTGCCGCAGAGGGCGTTATCCATCACTAGTAGATCTAATCCTAAGGAAAGAAAGCACGATGACTCACATCTGTTCTTAAGGAGAAGAAGACTGGAGGACCCTGAGGGAAGGAAGTATTGCTCCCCACAGAAGGTCAGATCTGGATTTTGAACCTAGAATGGTGCCACAAAGGGCGTACTCCATCACTAGAGGATCTAATCCTAAGGAAAGAAAGCACGATGACTCACATCTGTCCTTAAGGAAAAGAAAACTGGAAGAAGCTAGGATGGTGCCACGAAGGGCGTACTCCACCACTAACGGATCTAATCCTAAAGATAGAAAGCACGATGACTCACATCTGTCCTTAAAGAAAAGAAAACTGGAAGATTCTGTGAGAAGGAAGCATTGCTTCACACAGAATCGGGTCTGGATTTTGAATCTAGGATGGTGCCACAGAGGGCGTGCTCCACCACTAGAAGATCTAATCCTAAGGAAAGAAAGCACGGTGACTCACATCTGTCCTTAAGGAAAAGAAACTGGATGATCATGTGAGAAGGAAGCATTGCTTCACACAAAACCGGATCTGGAATGATCGTATGTAAAGGAAACTTGCTTTACATAGAGGATCAGATCTGGATGATCCTGTATAG
The DNA here is from genome assembly GCA_019925795.1 of Dendrobium chrysotoxum. Taxonomy (NCBI): domain Eukaryota; kingdom Viridiplantae; phylum Streptophyta; class Magnoliopsida; order Asparagales; family Orchidaceae; genus Dendrobium; species Dendrobium chrysotoxum. Next base: position 51,943,924 of record CM034308.1, read on the forward strand.
AGGAAACTTGCTCTATATAGAAGATCAGGTCTGGAGGATCATGTGTAGAGAAAACTTGCTCTACACAGAGGATCGAATCTGGATTGATCGTATGTGAAGGAAACTTGCTTCACACAAAAGATCGAGTCTGGAATGATCATATGTAGAGGAAACTTACTCTACATAGAGGATCGGGTCTGGAATGATCATATGTAGAGGAAACTTGCTCCACATAGAGGATCGAGTCTGGAATGATCATATACAGAGGAAACTTGTTCTGTATAGATGATCGGGTCTGGATTGATCGTATATAGAGGAAACTTGCTCTATATAGAGGATCAGGTCTGGAATGATCGTATATGAAGGAAACTTGCTTCATATAGAAGATCGGGTCTAGATGATCGTATATAGAGGAAACTTGCTCTATATAGAGGATCGGGTCAGTAATGATCATATGTGAAGGAAACTTGCTTCACATAGAGGATCGAGTCTGGAATGATCATATACAGAGGAAACTTGCTCTGTATAGAGGATCGGATTTGAATTGATCGTATATAGAGGAAACTTGCTCTATATAGAAGATCAGGTCTAGAATGATCATATGTGAAGGAAACTTGCTTCACATAGAGGATCGAGTCTAGAATGATCATATACAGAGGAAACTTGCTCTGTATAGAGGATCGCATTTGAATTGATCGTATATAGAGGAAACTTGCTCTATATAGAAGATCAGGTCTAGAATGATCATATGTGAAGGAAACTTGCTTCACATAGAGGATCGAGTCTGGAATGATCATATACAGAGGAAACTTGCTCTGTATAGAGGATCGGATTTGAATTGATCGTATATAGAGGAAACTTGCTCTATACAGTGGATCGAATTTGAATTCTGGAATTTGATATTTGAATTCTGGAATTTGAAATTTGAATGATGTTTGAACTTGAATTTGATTGAAGATTTTTGAATCTGAAGATGTTTGAATTTAAAACTTGATTTGATGAATTTGAATTTGAAGGGTTTTAAATCTGGGATATGTTTTGAATTTGATTTGAATTGATTTTGAATTTGAGGAATTTGAATTTAAAATTTGATTTTAATTGATGTTGAATTTGATTTCAAATTTTAAATTTTGATTGTGTTTGATTTGATTTTGATTTGTTTGAATTTGATTTTGAATTTGAAGTGTTTTGAATTTAATTTTAAGTTTGACACTCATCTGGCATGATACTTCCTGAAGAGCCTCCCCAATTTTTTTTTTTTTAAAATATTAGGTGGCATTCTTCAGGGTTGATCAGTCAAAGGGAAACTTCCTCAAAGATCATCATTAAAAATGAACGATCCAGTCAACATTGACTCAAGCTTTCCATTGAATTTACAACGGATTAGAAGCGGTCTACAAAAGACAACGACCAAGTCTCCTACTTGGGGAGTTCTAAAGTGACACAACTTATCAATATCTCGAATCAAATGTGACTTATGAACTTTCAAACTTTGCTGAGCATGTATTGATTTTTATTTGAGGCCCTCGAACTCCTTGAATTGGAGTCAAGCACTCTGCTCAATTAGAGTTTGATTTTAGACAGCAAGTCTCAGCTCAGAAAACTACGCTTCTAGATCAGAATGATATAGGACCCAGCACAGGGTGTGGTTTGATTTTGAACGACAATTTCCAGCATTATAAAATACTCCTCCAGTGGGATTTAACTTGGACCCAGCATAGAGTGTAATTTTATAAAGAAGGCCTTAAAGGAAAGGATGCCTATGCGGAAGGGCTTACACACACTTCTCAAGGACCGGATTTAAATTTTTAAGAATAGAAGATTTCATTCTTCTTATCAGAAAACTTCCTCTAAGTATTTGGACCCTGTCGGAATGACAAGCGGGAACAAGTTCAGAAGCACAGTGAAAAGTTTGAGTGACCCCAACTAACCTGAAAAGGTTTGAGGATTTAGGTTTTGTTGACCCAGACCAAGTTTCGTAGGAACTAAACTGGGGTCTCCCTTAAGTATTTTGAATTAAAATCAATTTCAAAGAGGTTTAAGTTGAATAAAGAAATTTGATCTTTTCGATTCTCTAGCACGAAAAATTTTGTATCTTGATAAATTATCGATGCACGGTAAAAATTCTGGATTCAAGACTTTCAAAATCAAGCAATTTAAAATTGACTGGGTCTTTTGAGATTGAAGAATTTAGCAGAAGGGAGCCTCTTTCATTCTTTCTTTTCTTGGTGGCGCACTTTACGCATCTTTTGATTTATAGTACATTTTGCACTATTTCTTAACTTGTGGCGCCCATTGCGTATCTTTTTGATTTTGGTGCACTTTGTGCATTTCTTGATTGTTGGCATATTTTGCGCATCTTTTGAATTCAATTGAATTTAAGAAGAGGCTACACCTTCTCTATTTCAATACCGGGATTACATCTCGAGTATAAGAGAAGAAAACTCATTATCTTATGCAAGGACGAATAATCCTCAAGGTAGGACCCAGTCTTTTAAAATGAATATTGGCTTGACTTTTAAAAATCATTGAACAGATTTTAAACACGCAAGAGATATCTATCTAAGATAGAAAATTGCGAGATGATTAAAAAGATTTTCATTTCAAATGTCAACTTAAGTTCGATATCGATTTAACTCAACAATCGAATCAATCCCACAAAAGAGGTGGGAGGGAGGTGTATTCAAACATTTAATGGAGTCAACAAGAACTTTCTCCTGCTTAAAACTTAACGTAGAGGTCAATTTTCATAAAAAAAAAAATAACTCAACTATCTTGAAATTTGAAATCAATACACTTGAGAAATTGGAAGCTCTCCTTAAAAAGGAATTACAAATCTAGGTGGCAAGACCCCAATAGTACGGAATTAGATTCCTACGATCTCCTTGGAGGGAGAGACTATTATTGGGTCTGCACTATCCTTAGAAGTCATTGCATCACTTTAATCAAAAGATTTATCTCGATAGGACCCCATTGAAAGTTGAATTTTAATGGTATCACTATCTGATATAATCTTAGATTATTTCCCCTCCCTTATTACTAGTGGTCTAGTAATTAGGAGAGTGGCACCCCGAGTGGTTTCTATACCTCCTCCTCTCTAGTTGAGGTAGTGGGACACGTATAGAAACGTGACCTAACATCATCTAGTAGAGTGGACGGGTCATAACCTTCAACTGGGGGCCTAGGGCCTGGTGCTGGAGTTTGATCAGTTCTAGCTTGATTGATTCTCGCCATGTAGTAGTCGAGAAGGTGTATTGAAGATCGTGCTCTCGTTTCTACAACCTCCCTCCTTTGAGCAACAGAAGAAGGGTGGAAATGATTTCCACCAGGGAAGGGGTTCGTAGAAGGAGCAACGAACTTTTGATTAGCCTCGGACCTAACTTGCTTTAAGGCTTTCGCCTCAGCAGACTTCCTGGCCTTGACAACCTTCTTTCTGACTCTACGAAGGTAGTTCTTCATTTTGTTCTTGCTGGCCTTGCTGACTACAGGGATACTAGAACTTGACCCAATCTCAGGTTGAGATGGTAGCTCTTCTATCGTTATTGACTTCTGGTTGTTATCCTCCTCAGTAATAGATACAATGGGTAAAGGGGTGACATCAGTCTCCATCTCGGAGATGGGGGAGATAACTCCTGACCCTAAAGTAATCTCAACCAAAGGGATATTCCTTCGTATTCCAGCAGACAGATCAATCATTTCTTCTCCATCGATTGATAACTTGAAGTCTTGGAATTGCATTTCAAACTGGATAAAATTACCATAAGTGATTCCTTCGACTATCAAGTTTCTATCTAGAGAGAAAATGAGTTTCCCAGCCATTTGAGTGCTTAAATCCTGAAATTAATGAACAATGATTTGAATTAGTTAATCTTGAATTTGAATTTGAATTTAAACTTGATTAATGTCATTCAAAATTTAATAATTCAATCATGTTAAGCTTAAATTCAAAATGATCGTTTGTAGACTTGACAAGGACTTAAGGGTTGAACCCGACACTTTCGCTACACCAATTAACTTGGGGCAAAATGTCAAAGTTCAAACTCGAACTTGAATTTAAAATTGAAATTAAAATTTAAAGTGACAATCAAATTCGAACTTAAGGTTGAGATTGTATTTTGAGTCAAAGTTGGATTTGGAATTTGAATTTAAGATTGAAGTCGAATGGACCCTTCTTCAAATTCTGTGACTCAACAAATCGAATTTCATTCAATCATGTAGGTACACAAAATTGATATGAAAGATTCAAGGATCGGGCTCGACTCTTTTTATTTCACCAATTTACTTGGGTCGAAATGTCAAAGTCCCGATAAAAATTGAATCGACTTTAAGTTGAAAATCGAATTCAAATTTCAGGTTGAAATTATGTTTGGATTCAAAGTTTGAATTTGAACTTGAGGCTCAAGTCAAATGGATCTTTCTTCAAATTTTATGACTCAACAGATTGAGTCTCACTCAATCTTGTAGGTGCACAAAATTGATATGAAAGATCCGGGGATCGGGCCTGACTCTTTGCTTTCACCAATTGACTTGGGTCGAAATGTCAAAGCCCAAATTTGATCTTGAAATCAAAGCTGAAGTTGAATTTAAGTTTGGAATCAAATTTAAGTTCAATTTTGAAATTAAATTTGAACTTAAGATTGAATTCAGTTTTGAAGTTGAATTAAAATTTAAATCTTGGATTTAAATTCAAGCTTGAAGTTGGATTTAAATTGAAATTGAATTTGAATTTGAATCTGGATTTAAACTTAAGGTTGGAATTGAACGGATCCTCTTCAAAATTTGGAACTCAACATATTGAATTTTGTTCAAATATGTAGGTGTGCCAAATTAGCCTGAAGATCCTAAGGCTTGACTCTTTGCACCCCACCAAGCAATTTAGGGGTGAAATGTCAAAGCCCAGAATTGACTGAAGAATTTTGAATTTGAATTGCATGTGTTCTACTACAACAGAATATTGTAGAAGACACATAGCAACGACAATTGAAGTTGATTTGAAATATTTTCCTTAACTTTTGAAACTCAAAAATGTTGAGTTTTATTTTCAACATAATGGTTAACAAAATTCAAGGGAAATCTAGAGACCTGGTTTGACTCTTTCACCACACTGACTAGCTTAGGGTGAAATGTCAGAATCTTGGTTGAATTAAAGAAATTTTGAATCTAGATTTTGAGGTTGAGGGATTTTTGTAAATTGTGAAACTTAGCATGCAGGAATTTATTCGCATGCGAGTTTGCAACATATGCAAAAAGATTTTGACAAGCTTGGCTTGACTCTTTTGCTCTACCAATAGACTTGGAGGCAAAATGTCAAAGCCCAGCTTGGAGGAAGGTTTCCTACACTCACCTCTCTTTTCACATGTCTTAATTGAGTTGGCCACACTCACCCAAGGAAGAAATGGGAGAGGGACCAACGGAAGAAAGGTAGTCAAAACTACCGATGCAACAAAATTCGTAGCGCTATTAAAGATGGAGAGAGAGATTTTCCCCAGCGGAGTCGCCATTTTTTTGTTTGATTGAAAAAATATTGGTTTTGAAAAGTGTTTAATTTTCTTTGGGAAAGTTAAATTTTTGAAATTTTGATTTTATAATCGAACACTTATTATGAATAATATATCACCTCGAAAGCTGAATATATCGTTCTCTAATAGGTTCAGATTACAAATCTTGATTTACCCTGATTATCGTAGTCAAACTCAAAGAGAAACAACATATGATCCCTAAGAATCAAAATGATGTTAAATTCAATGTTTAACTATAATAATCTAGTAAAAAGATCATTAATTTTATAATCAAGATCACGATAATAGTACGATATATCTTTCCAAGGAAAGAGGATATCATCTATTATCAATCATTTGAAAATGATGATAATGATCGTTGTCTTTTGAATTTCCCAAAGATAATTAATTAAAATTTTGAAAAACTTGATTTTGAAAATCAGGTCTGGGTTTCTAAATCTCCTACGAGCGCAAGCCCTCGTAGTTAATTACATCGTAGGAAACCAAAAATTTCCTACGAATACTCTCGATTAAAATAGCGATACGAATTTTATTTAAGATTTCAAAGATTGATATCAAAGAAGATTAAGGACTTGAATTTTCAAATGGGATGGGTTCAAGGTTGAACACTTATTTCTGGAGTCAAAGGAAGAAGAGTAGGAGGTGTCTTGAGATTCTGAATTGCTTCAGAAACACCTCAACTATCCTAAGTGTTGGGCTTGAATTTGATTGAAAGAAATTTTTAATTTGAGTGGTTAATTTTATTAGAAACTGGGAATTAGATTCCCAGAAGGTTGAGGTCTTAAGATTAAAGACATGCCTCAGAACCTAAGTCTAAAATTGGGTACTGAAAATCAGTGACCCGAATCCTAGCTAATGCAATGCAATCCTGGACTTATCCCGGCCTGGATGGGGGAGCCAGCTAAACCACCTAAACGCTTTTAAAACCATGAGTCAAAGTCTTTATGAAAGAGTGGTTAAGGATGTTATTTAAGATTAAGTTTGAGGAGTTGGGGTCGACATCTAGAGCAGATCCTAATTGACCCCTTAACACATGTTGGGTGAAATGTCTAGATAAAAATACAATTAAGAATTAGACTCAATTTTAATTTATTACTAATGCGATGCATACTAGTTGACTCGATGAAATGCTTAAATCAAAATGAAGCAGTTTTAAAATAGGCTTAAAAATAGGTTTTATCCTAGAGATTGCACAACATCCCCATGGACAGAACTGCACCCTAATAGGTCAGGTGGTCTGCCAGAACCCGCAGGCGGGGAGGTGCCTAACACGGATAAGAAAAGTCAATATGTATGCATGAAAAACTCCCGGCGAGTCCGGGCTTACTTCTTAAGAGCGTTAGAGTTTCTATCTGAGCTTAAAATTTTAAATTTTGTTTAAATAAAAAAAGTTAATGACCGTACCCTCACGAGCCTCCGATCGGGTTCCAGGCTAAATCAAAATCGACATGCAAGAACGCCAAATAAACTACTAAAAGTATACGGGTCCTTAATCGCAATTAACACATAAATTAAATCAATTAAATGATTAAATTAATTAAATAAATGCTCAAGTTGAAAGTCCATAGGCAAGTGCCCTTAATTATACAACCCAGGGTCTGCAGGAAAGTAAAGTGGCCGGGTACCACTGACTACAACCCGGATTCTACTCCTAAGACTCAAGTGACTTTGAGATTTGAGATTCTTCTCGTTCTTCACTTCTTCGTCTCCTTAGAACTCCTTGGATCGTCAGGTCTGGATATCCAAATGAAAAGAAACTCCCCCTGGATAGGGGTGTTATCTTTTCTCTTTGGATATTTAAACTTCATCCTAATTTGGATCTCCAAATGGATAGGAACTCTCCCCTAAGGGATGTTCCTTCCTCTTTGGATTCCAAATTGGATGTTTAAACATCTCAATCTCAAATCACTTTAAATTTACAACTCAAATATCATCTCAAATTACATTAATTAAAATTAAAATCTAGACTCAACAACCTGCAGGGTTATCCTAATAATCAACAGTTTATATTTGACATCCCAAGCAGTTAATATATTGAAATTTAAATACTCAAACCAGCCACACTTGGCCATGCTCTTTTTGATTTAAAGGGGGACTTAAGCAATTTTTTGGAGCACATGTGCAATTTAATAATTATAATTTTGCCCCCTTTAATTTATGCCCTGTATGAGCATGGCCACCTGCATAAGATTGAATTAGTACAAATCGTCCCTAGCCTAGGGGTAGATCTAATCGTACAATCAATCACATCACAGAGTGCAATAAATAAGTAAACAAACACATCAATTCTACTACTAGCAAACAACATGCACTAAAAGCTCAAAAACCCGGCACACAGCAGAAAAGTAAACACCGGCCTAGCCTAAGACTAGAGTTGGTTGTCCTAGCAAACCATCTAAAGTGTGTGAGGTAGGCTGTGTGATTTTGATATGTCCTAAATAGGATAATTTGATTGAAGTTGTTTAAAGTTCTAGTTGGTTGAAGGCTTAAGGGAAGATTTAATTTGAATTTAAATATTAATGACTTGAAATTGATTTTAATTGTTTGTTGGATACCACCTTTGTTTCACACCGAGGCCGTGAAGTTTATTTCACCTTCCTTGGGGCTAATTTAATAGCCTCGTAGGCTTGGGTTACCCAGTGGTACCCGATATAATTAAGTGATTTGAGTTTGATTAAGGTTTAAAGGTTGATTAATTTTAATTAGAATTGGTTGATTGCTGGTTTAAATGTTGATTTAATATTTTCTGGAATTTTGAATGATTTATTGAATTTTGGAATTTTCTGGATTATTTTAGTCATTTAATTAAAGGGTCAAAATTTGACTTTTTGATTTAAAGAGTTTTTTGGAAAGTTAATATTTTATTAAAATACTAGACCTTAATACGATCAGTTAGACAGTAAGTACACTTAAATTGGATTTTTCTAGATTTTATTATGAAGGTTTGAAGTTTTGACTTGAATTTGAACTAGGTTTGACCAAAAGTTGACTTTTTCAAATTTGTTTGATTTCTGGAAACTTAACATTTTTAATAAATATTAGAGCTTAAGATGAGTTGTATGCCTTTGAGTTTGCTCAATTTGGAGTTCATTTGAATTAGTTATGAATTTTTGAAGTTTTGAGTATTTAATGAATTATTTAAATTGTTTAATTAGAGACCCTTTTTATGATTTGAATCCAAATGACCTCCAAACTTCTTGAAATCAACTCCAAAGGTCAGGAATGACCTAAGGAGTGATTTCCAAGTGTTTGAGAAATTTTTAGAATTTTTAATTATTTTTAATTAATTAAATTAATTAAATATTGAATTTCAATTAAACTTAAATTAAACTTAATTTTGAAGTCCAGTCAAGGGGCTTTTATTTTTCATTGATTAAGGGTTTAATTCTGGTCAGTTTGAGGGGTTAATTGTATTTTTCGGATTTAATCTTGATTTATTATAATTTCTGGAAGGTTTTAAGGCTTAATTAAGGTTTAAACTTGATTAGGTTAATTAAGGGACTTAATGATCTCAAAAGTCAGTGAAAATTTTTCTTGAGGTTGTATGTGTCACTAGGTTTGAATGTTCAAAGTTTCAACTCAATTGGAGATGTATCCTAATTATTGGAATTTTTCTAAATTTTCTAAGCAAAGTCCTTAAATATTGTCTTTAAGGATGACACTAAGTTTAATTGGGTTTGAATCAAGGTTTCTAGACCCCTGAACATTAATTACAATCACATCAACATAATCAATCACGAATAGAATGAAAAATATCCTAATGCCCTATGGAAGGATTTCATAGTAAATCATTAAAGTTATAGGCTACATAGTCACCTATAACTTTGATGATTAGCCATAAAGAAATGAAAATATCAAAGTGGATTAAAGTCATTTGAAGATGTAGGGGACATTCTCAAATCATACCTAACCCAATTTGACATCATAACTATGCATGGTTTAATAAGTATAAGTATAAATCCCAACATTCTTGATACCTAAACTTCTTAAACCATACATAATAATGACTTAGATATATTTTTCAGTGATAGAGGGTTTGTTACTGATTCCATAGAGCCTTAGCATGCATAAGTTGAATTTGGATTGAATTAATTATGGATTTTCAAAAATTAAGATCAAATAATGATCAAGATTTTTGTAAATTCACAACCTAATTGAGATTGCATCAAATGAGCTTGAGAAAATTAAGGAAAATCATGAACAGACCCTAGAATACCCCTGTCAAATTTCAAATCAAAATAATTTGAAAATACTTTTTTAAAAATAAAATATAGTTTTCTGTATTTTTAAAATAATTATAAAAATAATGACCAAAATACCTTTATTTTATTTTTAAAATAAAATAGACTGGAATATGAACAGAATGAGCCTAAGAACTTTAAAAATGGTGGAGAAATGAATTTTCCATCATTTTTTGAAGTTCTGGGCTATTTTCTGTATTTAATTTAAAATTTTAATTGCACAGTCAGCTGGCAGCGCTGACTGTACGGCGCCTTTCCACGCGGCGGCAGCGGATTTGATAATACAGATGGCGGCGATCAGATGGGCCCCATCTACTTATCCAGCGCGGCTGGATTCTGGACCGTCCGATCTATCAAGGCGCAGATCCGACGGCTGATATCCAATCCACGGGATTAATTTCTGCACAGAATGATCTAATGACAGATCATTATCCCGCGGTTTGGACTGACGGTTTGGATTTGTCCGGACCAGGAATTGATCAACCCGCGGTTCTGAAAGATTGAACCGGACCGCGGATCTCATCCGATCCCAACCGTTGATCTCTAAATGATTGATCCAACGGCTACTGGATCATCTTCCCCGCCTTGCTAAACCGAGAACCCTAAAGCCATTTTTGGTTTTGTTCTCTTAAAATAGTGTATTAAATAACTTGAAACTTTGAACAGAGGTTAAATATGATCTAAGAAAGGATGTGGAAGTGTTTCTCAGCTATTTGATGCAATCCGTAAGATGTTTTTTAAGAACCTAGATAATAACCTAGGGTTTAATATATACCTTGAATTAGATAGCGGTTGGATGAGTTCAAGATATGGTTGAGCTTGTAGGCTGTCCGCGCTCAAATTCCTTGAAGACCTCAAACCAGGAGGAAGCTTCTATGGGGATTTTGATCAGCTAGGACGAACCTAGCTTCGGTTTGCCGTCGAGCTCACCGCCGGCGGCCACCAAACGCCGGAAAATGATCAGGGAAAGGTTGAGAAGCCTCTGGGTATGTAAAACGAAAAGCTAGAAGCTCTCTGCTGGGACTGGAATGGGGGATCTGTTCTCATGAGTCATTCCCGTGCCTATTGCCCCTATTCAGCTGCTGGAGCCAAAAGCAATGGCTGGGATGCATCCAATTCCTTCATTGGATGAGTGACAGCTGGATCAAGTCGTTAGGAGACTGAGAGGAGCACTGCCTCAGGTGGAAACGATCCTAGGCCACTCTCACGTGGAGGGGACCATTAGGGACGTTAGAATCGGGCTGGAGGCTTGCCAGTCATTGGGTTGGGTCGGGCTGCAGGGTTGGAAGGTTCTGGAGTTGGTTCCAAAGGCTGGATGGGCCTGGTTTGGTTCGAATAAGGGGAATGGGTCATGTTGACCACTAGAGCTCCTTGAATTCTTGTTGACCATTTGACTGGTCAACAGGGGTTGGGACTGACTGAGTTGGCATTTAAACTGTGTCTCAAGTATGCCTAGCTGGTTAGATGGACCTAGTCTCAAGTAAGGGAGTTAAATGGGGGAGTTTGACCATTTGAAGTTCCTTAGAGTTTTGTTGACTGTTTGACTGTTTGACTAGTCAAACAGTCAACCAAAGATGAGGTGGCAGCTAGGTGACACTAAGGAGTGATTTAGAATAAATATCAAGTCAAGAGATTAGATTTTGAAATGATGTAGGAGGTTTTGAATGGGTTTGACCAATGTTTAAAGTTTGACCAAGCCAAACCAAAGTTGATTTGACTCATGATAAGTCTAGACAGGTTTAAAATATCACTTAACATGGATTTGAGAGCTTGAAGGATTTGATTGGATCCAATGGGTTGGAATAACCCATTTGAATCCTTAAGGAACACCTAGGTCAACCTAGGTTGACTCAGTCAACTAGGTCGACCCAGGGGGGGTACAGGTTCAACAAGTTCGATTTGATATTTTGAATCTGTTAGAAGTATTTCTAAGATTTAAATGGGTCATTCAAATCAAATGGATCTATTGGGGCTCTTAAAGGGCTTAATGGGTCAACTGGGTTGACTTGGTCAACCAAGTTGACCCAGGGCCAGGAACTAGGTACAACCAGTTCAGAACGACATTCTGAGTCTACTGGTGGTGGTCTCAAAGTCTGGGGAGGTCATTTGGTCAAAATGACCTATTTGGGCCCTTAATGGGCCTTTTAGGTCAACCCTGGTTGACTTGGTCAACCAGGTGGGTCCAGGGTCTGGAAATGGGTTCAATAGATTTGAAATGATATTTGGAGACCAATGGAGGTGGTCCCAAGGTCTGAGGAGGTCATTTGGTCAGAATGACCTATTTTGACCCTAAAGGGGCCTTCTAGGTCAACTAGGTTGACTTGGTCAACCAAGTTGACCCAGGGGCTGGTTCTGGGTTCAATGGATTTGGTTTGACATTTGAAATTTGCTGGAAGTGACTGCATTTGATTTGGAGGTCATTTGGTTCAAGTGACCAGTTACACCCCACAGGGGTATTTTGGTCATTTTGACCCCTGGTCAACTGGGGGTCAAATTGAATCCAACAAAATGCAGTTTAATGCTCAATGGGTCATAATCAAGGGTCTGGAGGTAATTGGAGGCTTTGGAGAAAGCTCCAGGGTCAAAACCCACTGGGTGGTAGGTCCAGTGGCATAGATTGTAAATATTTGAAGGTTTTACAACCTTTGGATTTCAATTCAGTTTCTGGGGTTAGAGATCTCAGAATGAGCTCAAATTTAGAGGGTTACCTCTAGAGACATGTCTCATCAGTATGGAACTGATAGATCTTGAATCAGAGGTCATTTGATAGGGTTTTGAGGTGTTCAAAAATTTGCTGGAAAAGGCTTTCAGGACTTAGACCTTTGGCCTTGGATTTGAGTCTGGAAATCTGGTTTTGAATTGGATTTTGAGCTTGAATGATAGGATTTGAATTAAGTTTAGATTGAATTGAATCTTGGATTGATCTAGAAGAATCCTAGGGTTTAGAATAGGTCCTAGGGTCCAAATCAGCTTAAGGGAATCCTAAGGTCTAGAATAGATCCTAGGAACTGGAGTCTGGAAAGGTCCTGGAATCTAGAAGTCCTAGGGAAATCCTAGGATTTGGGGTCTGGAAGAATCCTATAATCTAGAAGAATCCTAAGATCTAGGAATCCTAAGATTCAAGATCTAGAAGGATCTTAGGATCTAGAGTAGATCCTAAAGTTTGATTTCTAGGAAGATCTTAGGGTTTGGAAGTCCTAGGGCCTGGGATCTAGAATAGTCTTAGGATCTAGAAGAATCCTAAGCTCTAGATAGATCTAGGAGAATCCTAAGGTCTAAGAGGATCATATGATTTAGAATCAGGTAGAATCCTAGGGTCTAGAATAGATCCTAGGGTCTGAAGTCTAGGAGAATCCTAGAATCTAAATTTGTCTTAAATTGTATTGATCTGGGGTCAGGATTGATTTGAAACTGAATTGATCTATGATCAGATTGATCCTAGGGTCAGAATTAAATCCTAAGGATTGGAATGATCCTAAGGTCTGGATTGGTCCTACTGACCTCATATAAAAATGAGGTCAACAACTATGTAGCCACTGAAAATCAACTTGCAGATATCTTCACAAAACCACTGGCCTTTAAAATCTTTAGCACCTTAAGAACCAGATTAGGTGTGATAGATATTCATGCTTGAAAATGATGCTTTCTATCTATATTTTTATTCTTCTTATTTTTGTTTATTTATTTATTTCCTTATGTAAGTTTTATTGTGTATGTCTTTCTTGCTAGGCTTTATTTATTTATTGATATCCTTTTTGAATTTTTGCTTTATATTTTTGATTTTTTGTTGTTGTTTTCAGTTTTAAAATCAGATTACTACACACTTCTGCTGATGAACTTGCTTTTTAAATGAGATTTTTGCCTTATTTTTGTTTAGAAGCTTGAAAGTAATGATTGACTTCTCTAAAATAGTTAAAGGAAGAAATATTAATGATTATTTCTCTTTCTCTAACTCCTTTAATGGCATATTTTTCTTTTTGAATCAAAATCTTTTTAAAATTTAAAAAGATGGACTTTAAAATAGAGATCTATTTTATCTTCCTACAGTAATCTTTCTCATATGAGTAGTGCTATAAATCATTGAATCACCTTCATGTTTTCTTATTCAGGTGGTTGCATTTATTATATGAGAATGATTCTATTTTGTGGTTTACTTTTTCTTATCTAAGAGAGTGAGTTTTTTTCTCTTATTTTTGGAAGATAATCTCACAACTGAGAGTTTTTTAGAGGTGTTAAAAGAAAGGAAACTCGCAAAAGATGCACAAAGTGTACCAATCAAATGAAAAAGAGGCACAAAATGAGCCCAACACTGAAAAGATGTGTAATATTCATCAATTAATAGAAAGATATATAAAGTGTATTAAAAATTAAAAGATATGCAAAGTGCGCCAAATAATTGAAAAAAAAGAGGCATAAAATGAGCCCACAAACAAATAAGCTTCCTTATCTTTCAAATCTTTCAAAAATCTTAGAAGAATCCTTGTGCCACTTAATATTTTCAAACACTTGAGATTAAAAATCATGATTTCTGATTTCTTATTTTGCAATACTATTTTATCAGATATTTTTCTAGAATGAAGTTTAAAAGGATCACTTTTTCTTATATAATTTCTTTTTTTTAATAAGATTTTTATTTAAAAAGAATCTGAACCTGTAAGGTGTCTGAGGTAGGGTTTACAAAAATTAATTTTCCAACTTTTTTTAGATTTCAGCGTTGTTAATTCATTTCTTTTGAGTTTTAAAATTAAATTTGAGGTAAAAGTTATCATTCACTAGAGCTGATCGATTAAAAAAAATGTCTTTTATTTTTGCTCTTTTTATTATTTTGTTATATTTTTCATTTATTTTTGTTATTTTTTACTTTTTTTTTGGGCATCTTCTGATCAACTCTATCCATCCTAAAAAATTTTATTTTTTTGTTCACATCATCCTGGACGATGTCTGATCGTCCTAGACGATACCATTCATTCACTGCTCACCTTCCATCCAACGGCTGATCTGTACCTATTATTGGTGATCATCTTGGACGATCCCTTAATCATCCTGTATGATCCATGTGGCATAAATGGCTAGACGATTTCAATATAGTTGGTACGATCCTTAATGACTCATCATCCTGGATGATACACGTGTTCGTCCTGGACGATCCAATTAGTTAGATCATTCTGACTCACTTCTCGAGATGATTGCTTGAGTCTAATCATACTGGATGATGTCTGATCATCCTGGATAATAGGACCGCTTTTTTGACCAATCATCCTGGATGCCATTATTGCTCAAATCATCCTGGATGATCTAGATAACTCTTTATAAACAGACCAATTTTAAGCTGTTTTTCTCACCCCAAAACTCTTTTACTCAATCCCTAATCTTCTCTATGACTGGTGGCAAACTTTCTAGGATGCTGACTGGAAGTTCCTCTAGGGGAACTATAGACCCTCGCTTCACTGAGGCAGCTGATTAGGTTGCCCACCTTCGATATAAATCTACAGGGATTACATCCTCAAAGATAGTCAATCCTCGCACACTGACCTATCCAGTATTAGATATGTTCACCCATACATCCCTTACCTTCATTTTGATCCTCGCAGTCCCTTTCAATTATGAACTTCTGTATGAGTTCTTTGCCAGCCTTAGACTTAACTCTATCTACACTGCACTTCAATTATATGTTAATAATGGCATGTAGAAATAACTTATTAGGACACCCATGAAATTCTTAAACTTTCCACCACTGGCGCCAAGCTTCATATCTTAGCTTCAGATCCTGATTTCAACTAGAGCCCTATTATTCAGTATCTAAGAAACAACAATCTCACTTACCATGACGGTGTCGCTAGTTCATTAGTCAAAGATGCTAGGACCATCCAATATGTCCTTCAAACTTTTATAATTCCAAAAGCTGGTGACCATGTTCACATTACTCCTTTACTCTCCATCACCACTTATTATATAATGGCGCGTAGGGATTTCAATGCTATTGATCTTCTATTCAGATACATTGAACACTTGACTAGTATTAGGGATCCCGGACATAAGAGAAAATCAAATCTAGCCTTAAGACATATTATTGCCTATGTTCTTGAAACTAAGTACAACCTTTAGTATCCTGCCCACCAAATTATCAACCTTCCTACTACACCAATAGCTTCTTTCATGTCCTTCACAACACTCATCTCCATCCGGAGCACGAGAAGGCTGTGGGAGCAGAGGAAGAAGCTATTCATGAACCTGTTCCTCTTCGCCAGCAGTCATCGATCGATCAGTTGGTATAACATTTTGATGAGTGGGAAGTCAGATTTGAGTCTTATGTCACAGAGCAGCAACAACAGCACACCTAGGATGTGGCTCATTTTGAGGAGTTCATAGCACAACAACAACAACACGTAGCTCATTTTAATGATTACCTGATACAACAATAGTAGCATGGTCAGGACATGGACTGGCTCCGTGAGCATTTCTCCTCTCTCCACCCTTTCTATCCACCACCACCACCTCTTCCTCCTTCTGATCAGAGTCCCTTTGACTATTAGTTATCTTTTTATTGTTATTTGGTTTTTTTGATATAATCTGTGTTTTCTTTTCTAGTATTTTCTAGTTCTTCCTTTTTGTGATGACAAAAGAGGGAGTAAGATATTTGTAAAAGCTTGTGTGTTTGTAAAAGTTAATTTTTACTTAGTGCTTATTATTGTGTTCCTACTTAGTTGTGTTTATGTTATTCTATTTTTCTTTTACATAAAAATAAAATAAATTTATTTATTTTTCTTTAATCACCTCCCCTATTTTTCAAAGAATTAACTTAGTAAGGGGGAGTTTAGGGAATACCAAAATACCTTTGAAAGCTTTTAATAATAATGTTTGCCATCATAAAAAAGAGGGAGATTGATGCAGATATGGGCCCAAGTCTTGTGATTTTGATGATAATAAATATTATTATTTTTATTTGCTATACTATCTCCTAATAATTAAAGTTCATTGCATATCAATTTTCTCTGTTAAATACTAACATGTCAGGTCCACATGCTCACTCTCAACCTAGCTCAAGATCGTGTAGATTAAGACTGAGTCAAGTCTATAATTTTAAATTCAAATGCATTTTCTACCTTTTCTTGAGTTAAGTGTAATACAGAGGATCCTGAAGCTAAGTAACTTTGAACACACACAGTCAAGGGAGTGTGTAAAGGGAGATAGAGAAAATAAATTTTTCTGACCAATTCGTTGTTGACCTCATTTTTGTATGAGGTCATTAGGACCCACTTGGATTTCTTTTTAGTGACCTAATGATGGGGAGATGTCCACCCCTCAGTCATAAAGGTCCTAATAAAGACCCAATTCAATTCCAATCAAACCCAACTCTACCTTTCAACTAAATCTTTAATCCAGCCTTCAATCAACATTCAATCAAATTTCAAATCATATCCAATTAATTTCAATCTTTTATTTGATTTCCATTGATATGAACGGTTCAATGTCAATCATTTAACTCTTAAATCCAACCCAAATCCAATATTCCAAATCAAACCTTCAAGGTCAAGGACCTAGGTCCTGAATCCCTTTATGGGTGAACTTTCTATCACCTAGAACCCAGTCAAGTGACCTCCAAATCATGATCTATCAATTGTATATTGTCCAATCATGTCTCTAAGATCAACCCTCCAAATTTGAGCTCAATCCAACCCTCCTAGCCCCTCAAACTGAATCTTTTCCCAAAGGCTATAAAACCTTCAATTATTTACAGCCTATGCCACTAGACTTGCCATCCAGAGCAATTTGATCTTGAGACCCTCTCCAAACCCTCCAATCATAGTCATGACTTTTACTATGATTGGTTGACCAGTAAATTACACTTTTCCAGACCCAATTTGACCCAGTGTTGACCAGGGGTCAAAATGACCAAAATGCCCTTTATAGGGATTTTTGGTCTTTTCCTCAAAGTTCAACATGACCTTCCCATATCAATATTCAAAACCTATTCCAATGGATCCTAAATATCATTAGGAACACATTGGATTCAAACTCAAGTCTTGGTTTGACCTAGTTGACCAAGTCAACCAAGGTTGACCAAAAATGTCCCTTAAGATATCAAATGTCAATTTCAATCCAAATGATCTTATCAATGTATGAAACCACCTCCATTGATCTCAAAATACTCATTTGAACCTTTTGACCCAAATTCAACCCATGGTTTGACCAGGTTGGCCAAGTCAACCATGGTTGACCAAATCAACCCTTAACCCACATTAAGGACAATTTCAATGCTTGAACCCATTTTAAATCAAATCAATCCCTCAAAATCATTCAATTGGACACCCTTGACATGTACAAAGCTTTCCAAGTCAAGCTCCCCCTTGGGTTGACTTGGTCAACCCATTTGGAGGAGTCAAAACCTTCTCCAAACCCCTTTAAGCCTATGGAAAGAGGTCAAATCATGGCCACATCACCAAGCCACCTTGGCAATCCATGGCTTAATCCAAAACTTGCTCAAACCTGATATAAATTGACCCATTTCCTCTCTTAAGAAGCCCTAATCCAACACCATAAACCAAGCCAAGCATTGGTTCATCCAAATGGGGGAAAAGGCTTGTGGTCCCCTTTCCCATGGACCAAGAGAGGTCACACTCACCACCAACCCTATTCCCTAGCTTTGGGTAGCTTAGGGGACACTTGTCATGCATCCAAACACCTTCCAAACAAATCAAGATCATCCAATCCAAAAGCCAAGTGCTAAGGTAGGAGAAACCTAACCTAAGAGAGGGATTCTTCATTATTCACTCTCCCTCAACTCTCCTCAACTCTACTCCAGCCTCCAACCTTCCTAAACCCTTCCCCATCTTCTCCAACCATTTCTAAGGCTTTCCCAGGCTTCTTCCCATCATTTCCAAGCCTCAAATCACTATTTTAGTGAGGAGAGAGCATTCTAGAGAGAGAAAGAGGGTTTTCCAACACAACTTTCGATCCAGCTAGATCTAGCTCTTGATATCTTCATGAAAGTTGTAGAGGATCACTACAGATTTCCAATGAGCCCAAGATCTCAAAAATCCGACGGTTGGATTGTAAGTTATGCTCATTTTAAGTTTAACTTTTAATTTGAAACTGCTCAAAAATTTCATTGTTTGGGGTCTCCAAACTCTAGGCAATGAAAGTTCATGTTCCCATGAGCCTATGTTTCAATTTTGTTAGATTTCGACGAGTATTTTGAAAGTTATAAGTATTTCAATTTTCTAGTTCATTTTGAACTAAAACGGCCTTGATCGATCTCGGCCGTCCGATTTTCTATCTTTCTCGATCGGACGGCTAGGGGTTTGTGATGGCGTGGATAGGTCGTTGATAAACAGTACTTTGCATATCAAAATTCCACACATCGCCGTCGTTTTGGCGCCGATCATTGCCAATGATTGGCGCCGCTTATTAATGGACTTAAAAATTCAAAAAAATAGTCATAACTTTTAAAATTCATAGTAAATTTATTTCTCCACCAAATTAAGTGTTTTTGGGCTCGTTGGAAAGATAATTTAGCCTAGTATTTATTAAAATTAATTTTAAGTTGATTTGATTACTGGTGTGTGAGATATTTCTGTTTCTTTGAAATCGGTTTTTTGTGATTTGCTCACAATCCAGTGGTCAATTGAGCCCCAAATTTTGGTGGAAGGTATTTGGGTATCTTAGGCATGTACTATAATTTTTTTAGGTTCATATACCCATTGAATTGCTATGATGTGAATTGTTAAGGTAATGGGTCTGTTTTGGATCCAAAACTTTGAAAATTCATAACTCCATTTTTCTATAGAATTAGGTTGCATAACTTTTGTGGTGTGATTGCATATGTGCAAGGGTTAGACAAACTAAATTTCAAGCCCATTTGAATCGTAGGGACACCTAGGGAAAATAATTAAGGAAAAGTCTAGAAAACTTAAAAAATTCTTAGGGGATTCTACACACACTCAAAAGACGTGAAACTTGAACATAGAAAATATAGTGACATGATGTACCTTAGGTTCAAATTTCACTGAATTTGGAGGTCATTAGGTTAGAAAATTAATTACCCAAAGTTTTAGCCCTTTTTATGATCCATAAAATTCAAAAAACTACAATAAATCCAAATTAACTCAAACAAATATAAATAATATCTCAAATTGACCAGAACTTAGTCCTCTACCTAGGAAAAATAAAAGCCCCTTAACTGGACTCCTAATTTAACTTGAATTTGACTTTTAATGAAAATCAATATTTAATTAAATTAATTAATTAAAAATCATTAAAAATCCAAAATAATTTCTAAACACTTGGAAATACTCCCATGGGTCATTCCTGACCTTTGGGATTGATTCTATGCAGTTTGGAATGAGTTTGGATCAAAATGATCAAAACCTTCCTAATTAGGCAATTTTAAAAATTCAATAATTAGTGAAATTTTGAAAATTCATAACTAATTATAGAAAAATCCAATTAAACAAACTTAGTGTCAATCAACTCCAATTAAGGTCTAGTATTTTTTAAAATGTCAAACCTCCAAAATCTGGTCAAAGTCAAAAAGTCAACCTTTTGGCCAACCGTAGTTCAAATATAGGCCTAAACTTTAAAAAATCATAACTTTTCATAGAAAACTCCAAATTGAGTATGCTAACAGTCTAACAACTCATCATAAGGTCTAATATTTATTAAAAATTTGAAACTTGCAAAATTAACTTTAATTTAAAAAGTCAACTTTTTACCCTTAATTAATATAATTAAATAATTCCAATAAAATCTAAAAATCCAATAATTCATTAAAATTCTAGAAAACTTTAATTTGATTAATAAAACATCAATCAACACTCAAATGCATAATAAACACTCCAAAGGTGAAGTTTATTGGATGGACTACTCCGGGCTGCGGGGCTAAGTGTCCTAAGGAGGCTTGGTTCCTCGAGCCTGGTGGCACAACGCCATGAATGAATTCAATGGAGTGTTAAACATAAAATTTAAGTTACTTTTAATTACTTAACCAAGTTAAAACTCTTAATTCAACTACATCAACAAGGTTTTTAGGATGGACTACTCCGGGCTGCGGGGCTAAGTGTCCTAAGGAGGTCTGGTTCCTCGAGCCTGGTGGCACAACGCCACGAACCTGTTGATGCAAAATATAAACTAATTCAAATTTTAAAATTAGTCATTAATTAAATTAATTAATATTAATTGATCCTTAATTTTCAACAAACTAAATCACCTTAATCAACCCCGATTGCTACTGGGTAACCAAGGCCTACGAGGGTATTAACTTAGCCCCAAGGAAGGTGAAATAAACTTCATGGCCTCGGTGAGCAACAAAGGTAGTAATCATTTGACAATTAAAATATATTTAAATCAAATTTTAACATAGTAATACTTAAATTCAAACATAAATCTCCCTTCAACCTTTAACAAACTTCAATATTAAACAACTTCAACAGATTACCCAACCTAGGATCTACCCCAGCCACACGACCTTCTACACACACTTTAGATGATTTGCTAGGACAACCGACTCTAGATCCAGGCTAGGCTGGTGTTTACTTTTCTGTTGTGAGCCAGGTTTTCCGAGTTTTCATTGCATGTCGTGATTGAAATTGATTGATGTGTTTGTTTACTTTTACTACACTCTGTGGATTGATGTGATGGGCGATTAGATTACCCTTAGGTTAGGAACGATCTGGATGCTCACTAGATTTTCTGCAGGTGGCCATGCTCGTGCAGGGTAATAAAGGGGGCTAAATAAATAATAAATTTAAATGCTACAAGTGCTTCAGCTGCTTAGCCCCCAAATAAAATAGAGTGTGGCCAAGTTTGTTTATTTTTCTGCACCTATACACATATAACTGCTTGGGATGCGTTTTAATATTTAAATGTTTAGGATAACCTTGCAGGATCGAGTCTAGAATTTTTATTTTTACATTCATGTAATTTGTTTGAGTGTTGAGTTGTGAAAGTGGCACTTTGAGTTTGGGATACATAGATCCAAAGGTTGGATTCCAAAGAGGAAAGGATACCCCTTTGGGGGATAGTCCTTATCCATTTGGAACTCCAAATTTGGATCACTTTACTACCCAAAGTGGAAAGAGTAACCTTCCCCTCAAGGGGAGAGTTCTCTTTTCCCTTTGGGTATCCGATCACAAAGAATCCAAGGGGCTCGAGGAAAAGAAGACCGAGAAGTTGAAGACATAGAGTATCTCACTCAAAGTCACTTACGTCTGTATTAGGATTAGAATTCGGGTTGTTGTTAGTGGTGCCCGGCTACTTTTAATTTATGTAAATCTGAGTTGTAATAAGCAAGGCAATTTGCCTATGGACATTTATTTAATTAATTTGATTATTTAATGTATTGTGATTTAATTTGATTGCGTATAGGATTGTCTGCTTTCCTTATTTTTTTTTTTGTGATTACATGTCATTTTTTTGTTTTAGCCTGGAATTCGTTAGGCTCTTTAAGGACCAAAATTTTTTTACTCATAACTTATATTTAAAATTTTAAGATTTAAATAACATAGAAACTTAACGATCTAGGGAATAGCCGGAATCATCCGGGGTCGTATGCATATTACTGCATCTCTCTCCCTCCTTGCTATAAGACACTTCCCCGCCTGTGGGTAGAGTCCAGATAATCTGACCTATGAGGATGAGGTGCTGGATCTGGGGAAGTCTGGTCTTTTCAAAAATTATTATTTTATAAGCCTTTTTAAAATCTCATGCATACCTGATTGGGAAATTTGAATCAGCATGTATCGTATTAGAAACTAATTAAATTAAAATTTTAATTGCATTTTAGTCTAAGCATTCCACACGACATAAGTTAAGGGGTCAATTAGGAATCTGCTCTAGATGTCGACCCCAACTTCTTAAACCAATCTTAAATAACGTCCCTAATCACTCTACATCAAAAGATCAGACTCATGGTTTTGAAGCGTTTAGGTGGTTTAGCTGCTCCCCAATCCAGGCCAGGGTAAGTCCAGATTTTGCACTACATTAGTTAGGTTCGGACCACTGTGTTCCAGTGTCCAAATTTAGATTTAGGATCTGGGGCAGGTCTCTTTTTGAATCATAAGACCCAAACTTCCGAGAATATAATCCCAAATTTCTAATAAAATGCTCAACTCAAAATAAATCTTCTTTCAATCCAAAATTTAAAGCCCAACACTTAGCTTAGGTCGGGACACTTCTGAATTATTTCAGAATCCCAAAGTGTCTCTATTCTTCTTCTTTTGATTCCAAAATAAGTGTTCAATCTTGCTCCAATCCCTCTTTAAAATCCAAAAATTCACCTCTTTGATATCATTTTTAGAAAATCTCTAAACAAAATTTCTGCCATTATTTTAATCGAAAGTTTTTATAGGGGACTCCGATCTCCCACGATGTAATTAACTACGAGGGCTTGTGCTCGTAGGAGATTTAGAACCCACAACTGATTTTCAAAATTGATTTTCAAAATTCAATTAGTCTTCATTGGAAAATTAAATTATTAATTATCGTTATCATTATGTTCGAACGATTATTAACAAATGATATCTTCTCCCTTCGGGGAGATATATCTTTTGTTAAAATGATTTCGAATATGAAATTAACGATCACTTTTCTTGATTATTGTAGCTTGATATTTGATTGAACTTTATTTTGACCCTTCGGGGCCATACAAAGTTCTCCCTTAAATCTTGTTATGATATTCAAGATAGAATTTATAATTCTAAATTTGAACCCCATCCTAAAATTTTATTTTCACCTCCCGAGGTGGTATACTTTTTCTAATGAGATGTTCGATTTTAGAATTGAAATTTTTAACATTAATTTAAATTTCCCAAAGAAAATTAAACTTTTTAAAACCCGCTTTCAAATTACCCAACAAAAAAAAATGGCGACCACGGTGGGACTAAATCTCTCTTTCCATCTTTAATAATGGCGAAATCTTGTTGCATCGGTAATTTTGATTACCTTTCCTTCCGTTGGTCCCTCTACCCATTTCTCCCTTGGGTGAGTGTGGCCAACATCAGAAAGAAAAGACACGTAAAAAAGAGAGGTGAGCGAGGAAACCTCTGTCTAAGTCGAACTTTGATATTTTGCCCCAAGTTAATTGGTGTAGTAAAAGAGTCGGGTTCAACCCTTAAGTCCTCCTTATCAATTCTACGAACCACTATTTTGAATCTAAACTCAACAGGATTGAATTATAAAATTTTGAATAACATTAATTAAATTAAAACTCAAATTTAATTTCAAAATTAACTAATTCAAATCACCTTTTTTTTAATCTCAAGATTTAAGCACTCAAATGGCTGGGAAACTCATCTTCTCCATGGATAGAAACTTAATAGTAGAAGGAATCACTTCTGAAAATTTCATCCAGTTTGAAATACAATTCCAAAACTTCAAGTTATCAGTCAATGGAGAAGAAATGATTGATATGTCTGCTGGAATATAAAAGGATGTCCCCCTTAGTTGAGATTATTTTAGGGTCAGGAGTTGACTCCCCCATCCCCAAGATGGAGGCCGCCGTCACCCCTTTACCCACTGTATCCTCTACTGAGGAGGATAACAACCAGAAGTCAATAATAATAGAAGAGCTACCATCTCAGCTTGAGATCGGGTCAAGTTCTAGTATCCCTGACACCAGCCAGAACAAAAGGAAGAACTACCTTCGTAGAGTCAGAAAGAAGGCTGTTAAGGCTAAAAAGACTTCTGAGGTGAAAGCCTTAAAGCACATCAAGTCTAAGGCTAATAAAAAATTCATTGCTCCTTCTACGTACCCCCTCCCTAGTGGAAATCATTTTCACCCTTCTCCTGTTACTCGAAGGAGGGAGGTTGTCGAAATGAGAGCACGATCTTCAATACCCCTTCTTGATTACTACATGGCAAGAATTAATCAAGTCAGAACTGAATAAACACCAGCACAAGGCCCTAGGCCCCCAATTGAAAGTTATGACCCGTCCACTCTACTAGAAGACATTAGGTCACATTTCTATACGTGTCCCACTACATCAGCTAGAGAGGAGGAGGTGTAGAAACCACTCAGGGTGCCACTCTCTTAACTACTAGGCCACTAGTAGAGAGAGAGAGGAAATAATCTAAGATTTTATCAGAATGTGATATCGTTGAAATTTAACTTTCAACGAGGTCCTATCGTGATAAATCTTTTGATTAAAATGATGCCACTAAGATAGTGCAGACTCCACAACAGTATCTCCCTCCAAGGAGAGTATAGGAATTCAATTCCATACTGTTGGGGTCTTGCCACCTAGATTTGCAAGTTCTTTTTAAGGAAAAACTTATCAATTTCTTAAGTGTACTAATTTTAAATTTTCAAGATAGTTGATTAATCTTTTTAATGAAAATTGACCTCTACCTTAAGTTTTAAGCAGAAGAAAGTTGTAGTTGACTCCACCAGATGTTTAAATGTCCCTCCCTCCCACCTCTTTTGTGGGATTGATTTAATTATTGAACTAAAATTAATGTCAAACTTAAGTTGATCTTCGGAATGAAAATCTTCTCAATCTTCCCATAATTTTCTATCTTAATAGATGTCTCTTGCATACTTAAAATCTGCTCAATGATTTTCAAAAGTCAAGCCAATATTCTTTTTAAAAAAAGATTGGGTCCTGCCTTGAGGATTATCCGTCCTTGCATAAGAGAATGAACTTTCTTCTCTTATGCTTGAGATATAATCCCGGCATTGAAATAAAGAAGGTGCAGCCTCTTCTCAAATTTAATTGAAATCAAAAGATGCGCAAAGCGCGCCAATAATCAAGAAATACACAAAGTGCACTAGAAGTCAAAAGATGCGCAATGTGCGCCACCAGAAAAAGAAAGAAAGAGACTCCCTTCTTCTAAATCTTTAAATTTAAGAAGACCCAGTCAACATCAAATTGCTTGATTTTGAGAATCTTGAATCCATAATTTCTATCATGCATTGATAATCTATCAAGATATAAAAATCTCTCATGCAAGAAAATTAAGAAGATCAAATTTCTTTGCTTAACTTAAACCACTTTGAAATTGATTTTAATTCAAATTAACTAAGGGAGACCCCAGTTCAGTCTCTACGAAACTTGGTCTAGGTCAACAAATTCCAAATCCTTAAACCTTTTCAAGTTCGTTGGAGTCACTCAACTTTGCACTGTAGTTCTGAATTTGTTCCCGTTTTTCATTCCGACAGGGTCCAAATAATTAGAGGAAGTTTTCTGATAAGAAGAATGAATCTTCTACTCTTGATAAAAATTCAAATCTAGTCCTTGAGGAATGTGAGTGAGTTCTTCTCATAGGCATCTTTCCTTTAAGACCTTCTCTATAAAATTACACTTTATGCTGGGTCCAAGATAAGACCCACTATAGGAGTATTTTATAATGCTGGAAATTGTTGTTCAAAATCAAACTATACCTTGTGTTGGGTCCTAGATCATTCTGATCTAAGAGCATAGTTTTCTTTGTTGGGACTTGCTATTCAAAATCAAACTCCAATTGAGTAGAGTGCCCGACTCCAATTCAAAGAGCTCAAGGGCCTTAAATAAAAATCAAATATATGCTCAATAAAGTTTGAAAGTTTATAAGTCACATTTGATTTGAGATCCTGAAAAATTATGTCACTTCAGAACTCCCCAAGTAGGAAACTTGGTCGTAGTCTTTTGGAGACCACTTTTAATTGAAAGATTGAATCAACATTGACTGGATCATTCATTCTAATGACAATCTTTGAGGGAGTTTCTCTTTGACTGATCAACCCTAAAGAATGTCACTTGATATTTTCAAATATTACGGAGGCTCTTCAGGAAGTACCATGCCAGATGAGTGTCAAACTTAAAATTAAATTCAAAACCCATCCAATTCAAAATCAAATTCAACATCAATTAAAATCAAATCAAAATTTAAATTTAAATCTCTCAAAATCAAATTCGTCAAACCAAATTTCAAATTCAAAACTAAATCAATTTAAATTCAAAATCATTCAAATCTCAAATTCCAGAATCCAGCGGGTCCTCTGTGGTGGGCATTCTTGACCCCATCATACGACCATCCAGTCTTGATTATTGTGGTGGGCATTCTTGACCCCATCACATAATCTTCGACCCTCTATAGTGGGCATATTTTGACCCCCACTATATGGTCACCCAACCGGTCCTCTGTGGTGGGCATTCTTGACCCCATCATACGACCATCCAGTCTCGATCATTGTGGTGGGCATTCTTGACCCCATCACGTGATCTTTGACCCTCTATAGTGGGTATATTTTCACCCCACTATATGGTCATCCAGCCGGTCCTCTGTGGTGGGTATTCTTGACCCCATCATACGACCATCCAGTCTCAATCATTGTGGTGGGCATTTTTGACCCCATCACATGATCTTCGACCCTTTATAGTGGGCATATTTTGACCCCACTATATGGTCATCCAGCCGGTCCTCTATGGTGGGCATTCTTGACCCCATCATACGACCATCCAGTCTTGATCATT
Source organism: Dendrobium chrysotoxum (assembly GCA_019925795.1). Lineage (NCBI taxonomy): Eukaryota > Viridiplantae > Streptophyta > Magnoliopsida > Asparagales > Orchidaceae > Dendrobium > Dendrobium chrysotoxum. The sequence goes on from CM034308.1 coordinate 51,971,110, forward strand.
ATGGTGGGCATTCTTGACCCCATCACATGATCTTTGACCCTCTATAGTGGGCATGTTTTGACCCCACTATATGGTCATCCAGTCGGTCCTCTGTGGTGGGCATGCCTTGATCCCATCATATGACTATCCAGTCTCGATCATTGTGGTGGGCATTCTTGACCCCATCACATGATCTTTGACCCTCTATAGTGGGCATATTTTGACCCCACTATATGGTCACTCAGCCGGTCCTCTGTGGTTGGCATTCTTGACCCCATCATACAACCATCCAGTCTCGATCATTGTGGTGGGCATTCTTGACCCCATCACATGATCTTCGACCCTCTATAGTGGTCATATTTTGACCCCACTATATGGTCATCCAGCTGGTCCTCTGTGGTGGGCACTCTTGACCCCATCATACGACCATCCAGTCTTGATCATTATGGTGGGCATTCTTGACCCCATCACATGATCTTCGACCCTCTATAGTGGGCATATTTTGACCCCACTATATGGTCATCCAGTCGGTCCTCTGTGGTGGGCATTCTTGACCCCATCATATGACCATCCAATCTCGATCATTATGGTGGGCATTCTTGACCCCATCACATGATCTTCGACCCTCTATAGCGGGCATATTTTGACCCCACTATATGGTCATCCAGCCGGTCCTCTATGGTGGGCATTCTTGACCCCATCATATGACCATCTAGTTTCGATCATTGTGGTGGGCATGCCTTGACCCCATCACATGATCTTCGACCCTCTATAATGGGCATATTTTGACCCCACTATATGGTCATCCAACTCCGATCATCGTAGTGGGCATATTTTGACCCCACTATATGGTCATTCAACCCGGTCCTCTGTGTTGGGCATGTTTCGACCCCACCACAAGATCATTCAATCCGATCCTCTATGATGGGCATGTTTCAACCCCATCATATAATCACTCGATTCTTTGTGTTGGGCATGTTTCGACCCCACCACATAATCATCCACTAGTGGTGGATAACGCCCTTTGCAGCACCATCCTAGTTCTATCTTCTCTTCTCTTCCTGTAGGATAGGTGCTGCCTTTCTTTAGGATTAGAATCACTAGTGGTGGAGAACGCCCTCTATGGCACCATCCTAGTTCTACCTTCAACCTTCTACCTAATCCTCTAAGGTTAAGGTTTCTCTCCTTTCCTTAGGATTATAACTCAAAACTTGACCTTCTAGTTCGGTTAACGCCAATATGTGCAATAGAACTTCGTTCTACTACACATATTGGGGGTCCATTTGTTGACCTCATTTTTGTATGAGGTCACTAGGACCAACTTGGATTTCTTTTTAGTGACCTAATGATGGGGAGATGTCCACCCCTCAATCATAAAGGTCCTAATAAAGACCCAATTCAATTCCAATCAAACCCAGCTCTACCTTTCAACTCAATCTTTAATCCAGCCTTCAATCAATATTCAATCAAATTTCAAATCATATCCAATTAATTTCAATCTTTCATTTGATTTCCATTGATATGAACGGTTCAATGTCAATCATTTAACTCTTAAATCCAACCCAAATCCAACATTCCAAATCAAACCTTCAAGGTCAAGGACCTAGGTCCTGAATCCCTTTATGGGTGAACTTTCTATCACCTAGAAACCCAGTCAAGTGACCTCCAAATCATGATCCATCAATTGTATATTGTCCAATCATGTCTCTAAGATCAACCCTCCAAATTTGAGCTCAATCCAACACTCCTAGCCCCTCAAACTGAATCTTTTCCCAAAGGCTATAAAACCTTCAATTATTTACAGCCTATGCCACTAGACTTGCCATCCAGAGCAATTTGATCTTGAGACCCTCTCCAAACCCTCCAATCATAGTCATGACTTTTACTATGATTGGTTGACCAGTAAATTACACTTTTCTAGACCCAATTTGACCCAGTGTTGACCAGGGGTCAAAATGACCAAAATGCCCTTTATAGGGATTTTTGGTCTTTTCCTCAAAGTTCAACATGACCTTCCCATATCAATATTCAAAACCAATTCCAATGGATCCTAAATATCATTAGGAACACATTGGATTCAAACTCAAGTCTTGGTTTGACCTAGTTGACCAAGTCAACCAAGGTTGACTAAAAATGCCCCTTAAGGTTTCAAATGTCAATTTCAATCCAAATGATCTTATCAATGTATGAAACCACCTCCATTGATCTCAAAATACTCATTTGAACCTTTTGACCCAAAGTCAACCCATGGTTTGACCAGGTTGGCCAAGTCAACCATGGTTGACCAAATCAACCCTTAACCCACATTAAGGACAATTTCAATGCTTGAACCCATTTTAAATCAAATCAATCCCTCAAAATCAATCAATTGGACACCCTTGACATGTACAAAGCTTTCCAAGTCAAGCTCCCCCTTGGGTTGACTTGGTCAACCCATTTGGAGGAGTCAAAACCTTCTCCAAACCCCTTTAAGCCTATGGAAAGAGGTCAAATCATGGCCACATCACCAAGCCACCTTGGAAATCCATGGCTTAATCCAAAACCTGCTCAAACCTGATATAAATTGACCCATTTCCTCTCTTAAGAAGCCCTAATCCAACACCATAAACCAAGCCAAGCATTGGTTCATCCAAATGGGGGAAAAGGCTTGTGGTCCCCTTTCCCATGGACCAAGAGAGGTCACACTCACCACCAACCCTATTCCCTAGCTTTGGGTAGCTTAGGGGACACTTGTCATGCATCCAAACACCTTCCAAACAAATCAAGACCATCCAATCCAAAAGCCAAGTGCTAAGGTGGGAGAAACCTAACCTAAGAGAGGGATTCTTCATTATTCACTCTCCCTCAACTCTCCCTCAACTCTCCTCCAGCCTCCAACCTTCCTAAATCCTTCCCCATCTTCTCCAACCATTTCTAAGGCTTTTCCAAGCTTCTTCCATCATTTCCATGCCTCAAATCACTATTTTAGTGAGGAGAGAGCATTCTAGAGAGAGAAAGAGGGTTCTCCAACACAACTTTCGATCCAGCTAGATTCAGCTCTTGATGTCTTCATCAAAGTTGTAGAGGATCACTGCAGCTTTCCAATGCGCCTAAGATCTCAAAAATCTGACGGTTGGATTGTAAGTTATGCTCATTTTAAGTTTACATTTTAATTTGAAACTGCTCAAAAATTTCATTGTTTGGGGTCTCCAAACTCTAGGAAATGAAAGTTCATGTTCCCATGAGCCTATATTTCAAATTTCGTTAAATTTTGACGAGTATTTTGAAAGTTATGCGTATTTTAATTTTCTAATTCATTTTGAACTAAAACGGCCTTGATTTGATTATTGGTGTGTGAGATATTTCTGTTTCTTTGAAATCGGTTTTTTGTGATTTGCTCACAATCCAGTGGTCAATTGAGCCCCAAATTTTGGTGGAAGGTATTTGGGTATCTTAGGCATGTACTATATTTTTTTTAGGTTCAGATACCCATTGAATTGCTATGATGTGAATTTTTAAGGTAATGGGTCCGTTTTGGACCCAAAACTTTGAAAATTCATAACTCCATTTTTCAATAGAATTAGGTTGCATAACTTTTGTGGTGTGATTACATATGTGCAAGGGTTAGACAAACCAAATTTCAAGCCCATTTGAATAGTAGGGACACCTAGGGAAAATAATTAAGAAAAGTCTAGAAAACTTAGAAAATTCTTAGGGGATTCTACACACACCCAAAAGAGGTGAAACTTGAACATAGAAAATATAGTGACATGATGTACCTTAGGTTCAAATTTCACTGAATTTGGAGGTCATTAGGTTAGAAAATTAATTACCCAAAATTTTAGCCCTTTTTAGGATCCATAAAATTCAAACAAAATATAATAAATCCAAATTAACTCAAAAAAATACAAATAATATCTCAAATTGACCATAACTTAGTCCTCTACCTAGGAAAAATAAAAGCCCCTTAACTGGACTCCTAATTTAACTTTAATTTGACTTTTAATGAAAATCAATATTTAATTAAATTAATTAATTAAAAATCATTAAAAATCCAAAATAATTTCCAAACACTTGGAAACACTCCCATGGGTCATTCCTGACCTTTGGGATTGATTCCATGCAGTTTGGGATGAGTTTGGATAAAAATGATCCTAATTAGGTAATTTTAAAAATTCAATAATTAGTGAAACTTTGAAAATTCATAACTAATTGTAGAAAAATCCAAATTGAACAAACTTAGTGTCAATCAACTCCAATTAAGGTCTAGTATTTTTTAAAAATGTCAAACCTCCAAAATCTGGTCAAAGTCAAAAAGTCAACCTTTTGGCCAATCGTAGTTCAAATCTAAGCCTAAACTTCAAAAAATCATAACGTTTCATAGAAAACTCCAAATTGAGTATGCTAACAGTCTAACAACTCATCATAAGGTCTAATATTTATTAAAAATCTGAAACTTGCAAAATTAACTTTAATTTAAAAAGATAACTTTTGACCCTTAATTAACATAATTAAATAATTCCAATAAAATCTAAAAATCCAATAATTCATTAAAATTCCAAAAAACTTTAATTTGATTAATAAAACACTCAATCAACACTCAAATGCATAATAAACACTCCAAAGATGAAGTTTATTGGATGGACTACTCCGGGCTGCGGGGCTAAGTGTCATAAGGAGGCTTGGTTCCTCGAGCCTGGTGGCACAACACCACGAATGAATTCAATGGAGTGTTAAACATCAAATTTAAGTTACTTTTAATTACTTAACCAAGTTAAAACTCTTAATTCAACTACATCAACAAGGTTTTTAGGATGGACTACTCCGGGCTGTGGGGCTAAGTGTCCTGAGGAGGCCTGGTTCCTCGAGCCTGGTGGCACAACACCACGAACCTGTTGATGCAAAATATAAACTAATTCAAATTTTAAAATTAGTAATTAATTAAATTAATTAATATTAATTGATCCTTAATTTTCAACAAACTAAATCACCTTAATCAACCCCGATTGCTACTGGGTAACCCAGACCTACGAGGGTATTAACTTAGCCCCAAGGAAGGTGAAATAAACTTCATGGCCTCGGTGAGCAACAATGGTAGTAATCATTTGACAATTAAAATATATTTAAATCAAGTTTTAACATAGTAATACTTAAATTCAAACATAAATCTCCCTTCAACCTTTAACAAACTTCAACATTAAACAACTTCAACATATTACCCAACCTAGGATCTACCCCAGCCACACGACCTTCTACACATACTTTAGATGGTTTGCTAGGACAACCGACTCTAGATCCAGGCTAGGCCGGTGTTTACTTTTCTACTGTGTGCCAGGTTTTCTGAGTTTTCATTACATATCATGATTGAAATTGATTGATGTGTTTGTTTACTTTTACTACACTCTATGGATTGATGTGATGGGCGATTAGATTACCCTTAGGTTAGGAACAACTGGATGCTCACTGGATTTTCTGCAGGTGGCCATGCTCGTGCAGGGCAATAAAGGGGGTTAAATAAATAATAAATTTAAATGCTACAAGTGCTTCAGCTGCTTATCCCCGAAATAAAAAAGAGTGTGGCCAAGTTTGTTTATTTTTCTGCACCTATACACATATAACTGCTTGGGATGCATTTTAATATTTAAATGTTTAGGATAACCTTGCAGGATCGAGTCTAGAATTTTTATTTTTACATTCATATAATTTATTTGAGTGTTGAGTTGTGAAAGTGGCACTTTGAGTTTGGGATACATAGATCCAAAGGTTGGATTCCAAAGAGGAAAGGATACCCCTTTGGGGGATAGTCCTTATCCATTTGGAACTCCAAATTTGGATCACTTTACTACCCAAAGTGGAAAGAGTAACCTTCCCCTCAAGGGGAGAGTTCTCTTTTCCCTTTGGGTATCCGATCACAAAGAATCCAAGGGGCTCAAGGAAGAGAAGACCGAGAAGTTGAAGACATAGAGTATCCCACTCAAAGTCACTTGCGTCTGTATTAGGATAAAAATCTGGGTTATTGTTAGTGGTGCCCGGCCACTTTTAATTTATGTAAATCTGAGTTATAATAAGCAAGGCAATTTGCCTATGGACATTTATTTAATTAATTGGATTATTTAATGTATTGTGATTTAATTTGATTGCGTATAGGATTGCCTGCTTTCCTTAGTTTTTTTTTTTGCGATTACATGCCGTTTTTTTATTTTAGCCTGAAATTCGTTAGGCTCTTTAAGGACCAAAATTTTTTTACTCATAACTTATATTTAAAATTTTAAGATTTAAATAACATAGAAACTTAATGATCTAGGGAATAGCCGGAATCGTCCGGGGTCGCATGCATATTACTGCATCTCTCTCCCTCCTTGCTATAAGACACTTCCCCGCCTGCGGGTAGAGTCCAGATAATCTGACCTATGAGGATGAGGTGCTGGATCTGGGGAAGTCTGGTCTTTTCAAAAATTATTATTTTATAAGCCTTTTTAAAATCTCATGCATACCTGATTGGGAAATTTGAATCAGCATGCATCATATTAGAAACTAATTAAATTAAAATTTTAATTGCATTTTAGTCTAAGCATTCCACACGACATAAGTCAAGGGGTCAATTAGAAATCTGCTCTAGATGTAGACCCCAACTTCTTAAACCAATCTTAAATAACGTCCCTGATCACTCTACATCAAAAGACCGGACTCATGGTTTTGAAGCGTTTAGGTGGTTTAGCTGGTTCCCTAATCCAGGCCAGGGTAAGTCCAGATTTTGAACTGTATTAGTTAGGTTCGAACCACTGTGTTCCAGTGTCCAAATTTAGATTTAGGATCTGGGGCATGTCTCTTTTTGAATCATAAGACCCCAACTTCCGGGAATATAATCCCAAATTTCTAATAAAATGCTCAACTCAAAATAAATCTTCTTTCAATTCAAAATTTAAAGCCCAACACTTAGCTTAGGTCGGGACACTTCTGAATTATTTCAGAATCCCAAAGTGTCTCATATTCTTCTTCTTTTGATTCCAAAATAAGTGTTTAATCTTGCTCCAATCCCTCTTTAAAATCCAAAAATTCACCTCTTTGATATCATTTCTAGAAAATCTCTAAACAAAATTTCTGCCATTATTTTAATCGAAAGTTTTCATAGGGGACTCCGATCTCCCACGAAGTAATTAACTGCGAGGGCTTGCGCTCGTAGGAGATTTAGAACCCACAACTGATTTTCAAAATTGATTTTCAAAATTCAATTAGTCTTCATTGGGAAAATTAAATTATTAATTATCATTATCATTATGTTTGAACGATTATTAACAAATAATATCTTCTCCCTTCGGGGAGATATATCTTTTATTAAAATGATTTCGAATATGAAATTAACGATCACTTTTCTTGATTATCGTAGCTTGATATTTGATTGAACTTTATTTTGACCCTTCGGAGCCATACAAAGTTCTCTCTTAAATCTGGTTATGATATTCAAGATAGAATTTATAATTCTAAATCTGAACCCCATCCTGAAATTTTATTTTCACCTCCCGAGGTGGTATACTTTTTCTAATGAGATGTTCGATTTTAGAATTGAAATTTTTAACAATAATTTAAATTTCCCAAAGAAAATTAAACTTTTTAAAACCCGCTTTCAAATTACCCAACATTCGTACAGGATGATTTTTGATCATCCTAGAGGATCTGTTCAGCTCACAACCCTAATTAGGGCATCTAGGTCAAGTAAACCTGATTAAGTAAATCATCCTAGTTGATACTCCCATCGTCCTGAATGATATGCTTAAATCAAAATACCAATTGCCAAACTCACTTAGGAAAGATTTTATAACTCACAAAATTGCACTAATCATACAGGACGATCCCATAATCATATCTAAATTGATCAGGTGATTAGGATAATAATCAAGGTTTGATTGATCAATTATATCATCCAGGATGATCTCAGAATTATACTAGACGATTTCTCCTAAGTCTCCTGGACGTTTCAAATTATCTGTTGGATGATAATGTCTAATTTTGTACTAATCGTATAGGATGATCGTGACATTGTCCTTGACGATCAGTTATATTTCTATATATTGTCTCGATTTATCTCCTGGATATCCCAAACTATCTGCTGAATGATAATGCCTGATTTTGAACTAATCGTACAGGATGATGTACACATCATCCTAGACGATCAGAATAAACTTTATGTTCTAATCGTATAGGAGACCCAAATAATCCCAACTGAAAGGGCTGATTTAAACTAATCATACAGTATGATCAACAAATTTTCCTGGACAATATTATCGGTAAGTTGAAATTTAGGGCACTTTTTGTGGCCTTATATTTAAGGTCTCTTAATTGCTGGTGTAAAAATCTTTTATTATTTTCTAATCCAAGAGAGCTTAGAGGAAAGGTAGAGTTTGGGAGAGAGAGAGAGAGAGGATCTTATGAGGGGGCATTTATGAGGGGATTCACAAAGGTTTCTCTAAGAAAGGATTCAATCGTCTTCTTCCTTCTTCGTCCTTGGTTCCTTAGTTGCTCTGGGGAGATGATCATCAACATCAGATCTAGGTTCTCTACCTACTCTAGGAGGGAGTAAAAGGATTATCATATCCTCTTCCTACTCCAGGAGGGAGTAAAAGGATTTCGGGTTCTTTTCCTTCACCAGAAGGGTAAAAAAGGATTTAAGGTTCTCTACCTCACCGAGTCGATGGAAAGATTTTGTAAGGGCTTCTCTACTTTGCTGTGGGGGAAAAAGAAGAGACACTAACTGATTAGTGCAATACCTAGAACAGAAGGTTCTTGGAGTGGAGGTAGGTCAGATTTGATCGAACCACTATAAATCTGTTGTGTTCTTTCTACTTATTTTTTCTACATTTATTTTCCCTTATTTTTGTGATTTGATCTGTGATTGAAATCTCTGATTTTGGTTATCTGCTTTTGTTTAGATGATGTGTTTAAAATATTTAAAAAGATTTTTTTTATTTAAAGAGTTTTTAAAATACAAATTCACCCCTCTCCCCCCCCTCTTAGTTAGCATCGGGCTATTTCTATAGGGTTTAACACCATCATGAACTTTCACATTTTTGTAGAGTATGATAATTTTTATAATTTTAGTTAACAGTGTTAGTATTTACAAGTGAGCACATCTTACTCATGGGATCAATACTTCACTATATCATTATATTACTTGATTTGGCACGTATACTAGCATATATTAAGTGAGGATTTTATGCTTTTTATATCAAAGAAAACCTAAGCATTGTTAGGGAATGATAGATGTTGCAAATCTGGATTTAAGAAGTATAGTTTTGATGATGATAAATATGTTTGTGTTCTATTTTGCTTGGCTAATCATTTCAGGTATAAAAGATCAAATATAATTCCAGCCAACTCAAGATCGGGTCCAAGTGTGTCCAAATGTAATTTTTCCCTTTCTTGAGTCAAATGTAATATAAATTGATCTCCTAGCTAAGTAACTTTGCACACATACACTCATGGGGAGAGTTTTAGTGAATTAGAGTTTCTGTTAAATTTTTATTTTGATCGTCCCGGACGATATACACATCGTCCTGGATGATCCAGTGAAAACATAAACCCTAATTAGGGCGACCAAGTTAAGTCTGTCTGATTAAGCCGATCGTCCTGGACGATCCATTCATCGTACGAGATGATAGGCTCAAATCAGAAATTCTCAGCCGCCAGATCAAGTTAGGCAAGTTTTATTTTTAGAGATTTGATCTGATCGTCCAGGACGATACGTGTATCGTCCTGGATGATACATATATCATCCTGGATGATCCATTATAATCATGCCTAAATTAGTCTGGTGATTAAGTAAAGTAATTAAGGTCTGATTGATTCGATCATATCATCCTGGATGATCGTAGGATCGTACGGGATGATGTGTTAAAAATCCTGACCGTCCAGCATGTTTCACCTGTATGTCCAGAGCGGTGATCAGGATGATTTTGGCACTTTTTGAACTAATCATATAGGATGATAGAAATATTATCCTGGACAATCAAGTCATTTTGAGGTCGTCCAGCACAAGTTCCTCTGGATGACCAGAGCGGTCTTCTGGATGAAATTCCTGATTTACACTAATCGTCCCAGACGATCGCAAAATCGTACGGGACGATCTGAATAACTTTTTCTACTAATCGTCCAGAAGAGCCAGATCGTCCAAGCTAAACCAGGTGATTTTGAATTGATCGTACAGGATGATCTAGCGATCGTCCTAGATGATATTGGCCAACTAGTTGAGATTTAGGGCAAATTTTGAGCCCTCCTATAAAAGATCTTTTTCTTCCAACAAGAAAAATCTTTTGCCACTTTCTTTTCTAGAGAAACCTTGAGAGAGAGAGCTTGGGAGAGAGGGAGAGGATCTTATGAGGGGGAGTTTTTGAGGGATTCATAAAGGTTGCTCCAAGCAAGGATCAGAGTCATCTTCTTTGTTCGTCATCTCTCATCTTGTCGGTGTTTTCTGTGGGAGGATCGTTCACAAGAAGATCCGGGTTCTCTGTCCACTTCAGGAGGAAGTGAAAGGAGTTCAGGTTCTCTGCCTGCTTCAGGAGAAAGTGAAAGGAGTCTAGGTTCTCTGCCTGCTTCAGGAAGAAGTGAAAGGAGTTCAGGTTTTCTGCCTCACCGGGCTGGTGGAAAGGAGTTTTGTACAGGCTTCTCTACCTTGCTGTGGAAGCAGAAGAAGAGTCACTTTTGTGTTAGTGCAATATCCGGAGGAGAGGCTCCGGGGAGTGGACATAGGTCAAGTTGACCGAACCACTATAAAATCTGATGTTCTCTTTCTGATTATTTTTTGCACTTTATTTTTCTGTTATTATCTGCTTGGGTGAAATCTATGGTTGATCTTTTCATTTCTGTGTTTACTTATTTCCATGCTAAATTATCGAAAAGATTTTTCCTATTGCTCACAAATTTTTAAATAACTAATTCACCCCCCTCTTGGTTAGCCTCGTGACTAGTTCATCAGGGCTTAACATCCCTATCAAACTTTAAATAGAGCCGTAAATCATATCATAATTTTATAGGTTACTCCACAATAAACCACATCAAGTTTTTGGTGCCGTTGCCAAGAAAAAATTTTATTTTTTGGTAAAATTTTCACTATATTATTGAATTAATTACATAGTTAAACCTATTCACTATTATTATTATTATTAATTAATTACTTTGATTATTTATATTTTTTATTCCATGCTATAAAGTCATAGAAGGGAACTACTATTATTTGATCTTGAAATTGAGAAAACCCTTTCTAAAATTAGGAAAACCAAAAAGATTTTGAAAATGAATGAACCTGAGCTAGAGAAAAATCATTCTAGCCCTCTTTAGGATTATGCAAACCCTTTAGTAGATAGAATTCATCGAAGTATATATATAACTACAATCTAAGCTAATATTTTTGAATTAAAACTAGCTATTATTCAAATAGTTGAAAACTCTCAGTTTGGGGGAATTCCTTTAGAAGATTCTAATTTACATTTAGTTAGTTTCTTAGAAATTTGTGCAATATTTAAATATAATGGCATCAATGATGATGCTATTAGACTTAGATTGTTTCCCTTTTTTGTAAGAGATAAAGTCAAAATATGGTTAAATTCTTTATTCCCAGGTTCAATAACTACTTGGAATGAGTTAGCTTATAAGTTTGTTGCTAAGTATTTTTCACCTCTAAAAACTATTAAGCTTAAAAAAGACATAACTTCTTTTACTTATTTTGAAGGAGAATCCATTTATGAGAGTTGGGAAAGATTTAAGGAAATGCTTAGAAAATGCCCACATAATGCATTACTTGATTTGCTGATTATTCAAATATTTTATAATGAATTAATAGGATCTCTAAGAGCTATATTGATATGTAGGTGAAGGATCATTAATGTCTAAGCCATTTGAAAAAGCCTACGAATTAATAGAGAAAATAGCTACTAATAATTTTTAGTGGCCTGGTGATATAGTTAATCTTTAAAAAGTAACTAGAATTTATGAATCTTATGCTTTATCAATCTTGACTACACAACAACAGTAACAACAACACCACCACCAAGCCTTTATCCCACTATGTGGGGTCGGCTACATAAATCCTTTTTCTCCATTGTAACCTATTAAAAGTCAAATTCTCATTTAAATCTAATAAAGAAAGATCATTTCTAATATTTTCTAACCAAGTCCTTTTAGGTCTACCTATACCTTTCTTAACATAAGTCAAATCTAATACCTCTACTTTCCTAACCAGGTCATCGGGAGGCCGCCGTTTTATATGACCAAACCATCTAAGGCAACTCTCTCCAATCTTATCTTCCACTGGAGCTACTCCAACCTTTTCACGTATATGCTCATTACAAATCCTATCTCTAAGGGTAAAGCCACTCATCCACCTGAGCATCCTCATCTCTGCAACACTTAACTTAGTACTATGCTTTTCTTTTAATGGCCAACATTTGGCACCATAAAGCATAACAAGTCTCACCACCATCTTATAGAATTTTCCCTTAAGTTTGAGGGGTACTTCTCTATCACACAACAAGCCTGATACATTCCTCCACTTCAACCATCCAACTTGAATTCTGCTAATAATATCCCCATCTATTTCACCATCACTCTGAAAAATAGATCCAAGATATCTAAAACGTGTACTCTTATTAATGACTTTATGACCCAAAGTCACAATCCCCTCACCAGGTCTATTATTACTAAAATTACACTACATATATTCCATTTTAGATCTACTCAAGTGAAAATCTTTAGACTCTAAGGTTGACCTCCACAATTCAAGTTTACCTTCAACTCCCTCTCTAGTCTTATCTGTTATGATTTGGGTACACTAATTTGTTCAAGTAAATTCTAATCCAAGTTATGTTTTTTATTATTACAAAAGTTTATTGTTTGTTATTCTTCTCCTAATAATTATTTGAGTTTTTGTTGTGTGTACTAAAGTATTTTTCAGAAAATGCACACTCCAGATTGCTAAAGACTTCAAGTTCACTTGTTCACTATAAATAAAGTCTGTAAATTTTTTTTTCTTGAGCCTGAGAGAGTGTGATTGTAAGTTGGATAACTATGCACACACACACAATGGGGGAGTAAAAATCTTAAATTTTTAAACTGATCGTACAGTATAATTTTATATCATATGGGACGATCTGTAGAATATGTCCTCCTTATCGAACCCATATGGCGAGGAAATTTTTCTAAGGCATGTTCGTACAGTACGAATACTATTCGTACATGATTTTTTCCTGTACGAACTACTCAAAATTGGGTTCGTCCAAAAGTTCATACGGGATGAACTGATCGGACGAAGCGCTCTATTCGGATCGTCCAAGGGTTCATCCACGACAAGATGTTCGTACGAAGCGCTCTGTTCAATTCGTCCAAGGGTTTGTACGGGATGAAATCATCAGATGAAGCGCTCTGTTCGATTCGTCCAAGGGTTCGTACGGGACGAAATCATCGGACAAAGCGCTATGTTCGATTCGTCCAAGAGTTTATATGGGATGAACTGTTTGTACGAAGCGCTCTGTTCGAATTGTCTCATTGTTCGTATGGGACAGATTGTTTAATATTTTGAACTATTCTTACAGTACGATCGTCGATCGTACGGGACGATCGGCATGGATTAAACTTGAAAATTCAGTTTTTGGATGGTTTTTTGTGTCCCAAGTATAAATATGACTTAAAACTGACTGAAGGAGAGTTCCTTCTGTGAAAATTCTTTTGAGAAGTCTAAGGAGAGTGATTGGGAGAGTGTTTGGGAGTGAGTATTGAGAGATCTTTCAAGAGAGAATTGTGAGGGGATTCACAAGGTTATCCAATTATAAGGATTTCTTTTACTTGTTCTTCAAGCATCTTCCTAGTTCCTTGGAGACTTTTGCAAGAGTGTTGTTCGAGAGGATTCCGGTACTCTGCCACACTTGGAGGGTGAAAAGGACGACAATTCTCTATCGCACTTGGAGGGTGAAAAGGATGACGGTTCTCTACCGCACTTGGAGGGTGAAAAGGATGACGGTTCTTTGCCGCACCGGGTTTGGTGGAAGAGATTTTGTAAAGGCTTCTTCCCCTTGCTGTGGGGGCAAAAGGAGAGTCACTTGAGTTTAATGTAATACCTAGAGAAGGAGTCTCTAGGGAGTGGATGTAGGTCGTGTTTGACCGAACCACTATAAATTCTGGTGTTTTATGTTCACTGTTTACTTTTTCGCATTTTATTTTTCTATAGTTTAGTTTCTTTGTGGTTGAATTTCTGTGTTTAAAGAAAGAGCAAAAAGTAACTCTATTTGTACTGTACGAAGTAATATCATACAGTACGATTAGCTTTAAAATTTTCTAAAATCCCAAGAGTAAATTTTTAACGGACCAATTCACCCCCCCTCTTGGTTAGCCTAGGGATGTGAGCAATAGGTCTAACAACCTATTTGTACTTTCATTATCAACAAGAAGAATATAATTAGTAAAAAACATACACCAAGGTACATCCTCTTACAAATATCTAGTGAGAACATCCATGACTAAAGCAAAAAGATATGGGCTTAAGGCTGATCCTTGATGTAATCCAACCAGAATAGGGAAATACTTGGTCAAACCACCTTGTGTTTGAACACAAGTAATAGCTCATGCATACATATCTTTAATGATTTGAATATAAGCGTTATTAACTCCTTTCTTTTCAAGAACTCTCCATAGCACTTCTCTTGGAACTTTATCATATGCTTTTTCTAAATCAAAAAATATCATATGTAAATCCACCTTATTCTCTCTATATTTCTCCATCAAACCTCTTAATAAATGTATGGCTTCCATAGTAGACCTACCCGGCATGAATCCAAATTGATTATGAGAAACATTAGTATCACGCTGCAATCTATGCTCCATAACTCGCTCACATAGTTTTAAAGTATAACACATTAACTTAATTCCCCTATAATTTGCACAATCTTTTGCATCACCATTATTCTTAAAAATAGGGATTAACACACTCATTCTCCACTCATCTGGCATCTTTTTAGTCTTCAAAATAGTATTAAAAAGTTTAGTAAGCCAAGAAATTTCTTCATCTTTTAAGCATTTCCACACATCTATTGGAATATCATCATGTCCAACAGCTTTTCCACTCTTCATTTTCTTTAAAGCCTCTATAACTTTGACTTTACTAATACACCGATAAAAACAGAAATCATTATTTTCATTTAGGGTGCTAAGGTCACTATAGTCAATTATATTTTCATATTCTTCATTAAAAAGTTTAGCAAAATATCTCATCAACCTTTGTTGAATATCATCTTCTAAGAAAAGTACTTTTTGATCTTCATCCTTAATACACTTGACTTGAACTAAATCCTTACTACTCCTATCTCTTTTTTTGGCTAACTTATGCATATATATTTCTCCCTCCTTAGTATCTAATCTATTATATAAATCACTAAAAGTTAAGCTCTTTACATCGCATATTGCTTTCTTAGATTCCTTACGTGCCTCTTTATATATTTTTTAATTATCAGTATTTTTACAATTAAACCAATTTCTATAACAAATCTTCTTATTTTTAATCTTTTCTTGCACATTTGGATTCCACCACCAACTATTTTTACTATTAGGAGCTTTTTCCTTTGAAACTCCAAACACCTCTTTTGCAATATTCTTAATATCACTAGCCACTTTTTTTCACATAACATTAGCATTCTGATGCATAGACAAAATTTTAAGATCTAAAATCTTACTCTCAAAAATATTTTTATTATTGTTCTTTAAATGTCCCTATCTAATCCAAGAATATCATTTTACTTTATTTTTTATTTTCTGCCCCTTTATCGTAAAGTCCAAAACGAATAAATGATGTTGGGTATATAAATTTTTACTCAAACTAACTTTATAATCTTTACAATATAAATGATTTAATTTTCTTATAAGAAAATAATCAATCTGAGTTGTACTATATTCATTTTTATAAGTAATGAGATGCTTATTCCTTTTCTTAAATAAGGTATTAGCAATTAAAAAATCATAAGCTAAATAAAAATAAAAAATGGACTTACCACCTTCATTTGTCGTTCCAAACCCATAGCCACCATGAATTCTTTTAAAATCATCTACCTCTCTACTAATATGTCCATTTAAATCTCCTCCAATAAAAACTCTTTCTTCAAGATGTATTTTTTGTATTAATTTTGAACCCATATCCAAACCCAATTGAGGAGCATAAGCACTTATAATGTCAACAATCTTAGCATCAATAATAATCTTTAAAGCTATAATTCTATCTCCAATTCTATTAATTTTTATAATATTATCCTTCAAACTCTTATCTAAAATTACACCTACACCATTTTTAGTACGACTCCTACCCGAATACCAAAGTTTAAATCATAAACTATCAATCTCCTTAGCCTTCTCTCCAACCCATTTAGTTTTTTGAATGCACAAAATATTAATCTTCCTATGAATCATAATATCTATTAATTCCATTAATTTTCCTGTAAGGGAACCTATATTCCAAGTTCATATCCTAATTTTAGTTTCATGGACTAGCTTCTTTGCCCACATCCGTCCTTGATGTGGAAATCCTTGTCTATTTAACACTGCACCCGGGCGCCAGTGCAGCGGCCCTTGCACATTTATCACTGTATTCAGGCCATACAGCACGTCGCTTCCAGGGGACACCCTAGCCTTAACATAATTTCTTAAAGGATTCATGTAATTATTATTCAACAAGTTTTATACAGGCTGTCGACTACCTAACACAACCCTCCACTTTTCTCATCCAAGACTTGAGACCTGGCAACGACAGTGTAGTCAATTAATCTTAACTACACAAGTTGCAATAAATTCTTAAAAATTAGATATCTTAAGGATTAAGAATAAGGCCGATGGATTTGACAAGTTTTACAACAATTCTAAAAATCTTCACCCCATAGCATTTAGACATATGGCACTGCAGCACTATCCCTCAAGTTATGAACAACTTTATCATGAAAGAAATGAAGAAACACCTTTGGAAAATATTATTTTATAATTAGGAATTCAAGTACAAAATCAACCTTATGCTTTAAAAAATATTACAGATCAAATAGGGAAACTCACAAGATTGGTTAATTATAAAACAAATGGAAGAATAATGTCATAATATCCAACTTAGAAGTGGGAGAGATTTAGGAGATCCTTATAAAGATAGAGATTTACATAAAAAGGGTGATAATGAAGTTGAGTAAGAATAAAATAAATCTTCAACAGAATAACATGAACTTATAAGAGATTGAATAAGTAATTAGGAGAGTTGAAGAGAGACCACCTCCACCTTTCCCTTAGAGATTGATCAAACAAAATCTTGATAAGCAATTCTCAAAATTTTTAGAAGTGTTTAAAAAATTGACTATTAATATACCTTTCTCTGAAGCTTTAGAATAGATGCCCACATATGCAAAATTCATGAAGGATATTTTGAACAAGAGAAGGAAGATAGGAGAATTTGAAACTGTGGTACTAACTGAAAAGTGTAGTGCTATAATTCAAAAGAAACTTCTTGAAAAACTAAAAGAGCCTATTTTCCATTCCCTTAACTATTGGAAACAAATTCTATGGTAGGGCTTTATGTGATTTGGGATCTAGTATTAATCTCATGTTGCTTTTTATTTTTAAACAACTAGATATTGGAGAGGTCCAACCTACTTCTGTTACTCTTCAATTAGCTGATAGATCTTTCACTTACTCTAGATGAGTAATAGAAAATGTATTGATTAAAGTTGACAAATTTATTTTTCCTATAGATTTTATTATTTTAGATATCAAAGAAGATAAAAAAAATACCTCTCATTTTAGGAAGATCATTTTTAGCCACTGGAAAAGCAATGATTGATGTAAAAAAAAAGTGAATTGGCTATGATAGTTCAAGATCAGGAAGTTAAAATTGATGTACTTTAAAACTATAAAATTTTCTCAAGAAAAGAATAAAGATTGCTTTAGGTTGGATTTAGAAGACCTGATAATAAAGAATCTAAAGGAAGAAATTCTAGAAGGGGGATTATCAAAAGAGGAAGAAATTAAAGATAATAAAGAAATATCATGAGATTATGTAATAAAGAATGGAAACTTAACCAATGAAAATTTTGAATTATTGGAAACATTCTCTCACAAAAAAAACTTTAAAACCATCTATTGAGGAAGCTCCTATGCTAGAGCTGAAGGCTTTACCTTGTCATCTCAAATATGCTTTTTGGGAAATAACTCTACACTTCTTGTAATTATTTCACCAAATTTAGATCCACATCAAGAGTGTTGATTAAGGTGTTGAGTAATTTTAAAAGGGATTTTGGGTGGACATTGTTGACATTAAGGAGAGTAGTCCTTCAATTTGCATTTATAGAATTTTAATGGAAGCTAATTCTATACCAAAAGCTGACCCTCAAAGAAAACTTTACCCTTCTATCAAAGATGTTATTAAAAAAATTCTTAAATGGATAAATGTCAGAATTATTTATCCTCTTTCAAATAATTCTTAGGTAAGTCCTATTCTTTGTGTTCCTAAAAAAGGAGGATTAACTATTATAACAAATGAACACAATGAACTTATACCCACTAGAACTATTTAAGGATGAAGGATTTGCATAGATTATAGGAAATTAAATAAAGCCACCAGAAAAGATCATTTTCCCTTGCCTTTTCTTGATCATATTTTAGATAAGGTGGTAGGGCATTCATTTTATTATTTTTTAGATCGATATTCAGGGTATCATCAAATTCCTATTGCACCTGAAGATCAAGATTAAATTACTTTCACTAGTCCTTATGGAACTTTTGCTTTTAGGAGAATGCCTTTTGGACTAGGCAATGCTCCTACTATTTTTCAAAGATGTATGATATCTATCTTTTTTAAATTTATTTGAGTGGGATATGGAAATTTTCATGGATAATTTCTCAGTATTTGGCACCACATTTAATTCTTTCCTTGAGCATTTAACTTTTGTTTTGGAAAGATGTGTAGAAATAACTTAGTCTTAAATTGGTAGAAGTGCCAATTTATAGTAACAAAGGGCATTGTCTTAGGGCATCACTACAGGAAAAACGTCATTTTTTGGTGGCCATTTTAATTGGAAAAATGGCTAAAATCCATCAGAAATTAGCATTTTCGGTAGATTTCCAGCGGAATTTATTACAATGGTAAAACGTGCATCAGAAAAGCCCTTCCGACGTTAAATAATGCGCCGAAAATATTTCCGGCGGATTTCTAGTGGAAAATTCATTGGAAATATTTTTTTGGCGGATTATTTTTGTGCCAAAAAATTAAAGAAAAAAAATTAAAATCTAACCACTCGAGCGCCGAAAATATTTCCGGCAGATTATTTTTGTAATTTTTTAAGCATATTTAATTTTCATCAAAATTTCGCCAGAAATTCCGTCGAAATAAATCTGCCGAAAAGCCTATCCAAAAATCCACTGGAATTCCGTCGGAAATCCGTCGTAATTCCACAGGAAAATCTGTCAGAAATTTTGTTGAATTTATTTTCGCCAGAAAATCTGCCGGAAAGTAGCTATTTTCCTGTAGTGCATAAAGTATCTAACGGATTGGAAGTAGATATTGTAAAAGTTCAAGTAATTGAAAATTACCCCCTCCTAATTTGGTTAAAGGCATTAGAAGTTTTTTAGGACATGCAGGCTTTTATAGAAGATTTATAAAAGATTTCTCTAAAATTTCTAAGACATTACGTCAAATATTGGAGAAGGATGTCCCTTTTATATTTAATTCTGCTTGTCTTGAATGTTTTAATGTGTTAAAACAACATCTGATTATTACTCTCGTGATTATTGCACTTGATTGGTCTTTACATTTTATAGTAATGTGTGATGTAGTGACATTGTGTTGTGGGTGCTGTTCTAGGACAAAAGAAAAAGAGAAATTTCATATCATTTTTTATGCTAGCAAAATTTTAAATTTTGCACAACGTAATTATACAAAAACTGAAAAAGAATTATTAGTTATTGTTTTTGCTTTTGATAAATTTAGATCATATTTAATCGACACTAAAGTAATTATTTGCACTTATCATGCTACTATCAAATATCTTATGATAAAGAAAGACAGTAAGTCAAGATTCATAAGATGGATTTTTCTAATACAAGAATTTAATGTAGAAATTTTTGATAGAAAGAGAACTGAAAATTAAATTGTTGATCATCATTCTAGAATGTCTAATTAAAAATATTCATTAAATGAAGATGAGATTAATGAAAATTTTCCGTGATAAATAATTATTTGCACTTCATGTAAACAATCCACCTTGGTATGCAAATGTTGTCAATTTTATTATTAGTGGTATACTTCTTTATGATTTAAATCCTAGTCAAAAGAAGAAATTTTTACATGATTCTAAATTGTATTTTTTGGATGAACCTTAGTTATTTAAATCTTCCAACGATCAAATTATGAGAAGATGTGTTTTGAAAGAAAAAAATAGGATCAATCATTAAGGAGTGTCATGATTCGCATTATGGAGGACATTTTAGAGGATTTTGAACTGCTTCTAAAATCCTTCAAGCGGCATTCTTTTAGACTACTCTATTTAAGGATGTAAACAATCATATTAAGAAATGTGATCAATGTTAAAGAATAGGAAATATTACAAAAAGAAATGAAATGCCATTGAACTATGTTATAGAAATATAAAAATTTGATATTTAGGGATTAGACTTTATGGGACCTTTTGTGCCATATGTTTAGTGTTGAAAGGGGTTTTTGAAAAGTTAATTTTCTTTAGAAAATTTTAGAATTGACTTTAAATTTTAATTCTAAAATCAAACATCCCATCAGAAAAGGTATGCCACGTCGAGAGGTGGAAATAAGATTTCAAAATGGGGTTTATGTTTAGAATTGTAAATTCCATATAGAATATCGTAAACAAATTTAGGAAAGAACTGTATATAGCCTCGAAGGATCAAAGTGAAGTTCGATCAAATATCTATCTTCGATAATCTAGATGAAATATTGTTAATTTCAAATTCGAAGTTTCATCAGCAAATGATATATCTCCCCAAATGAAAAAAAATATCATTCATTATCAATTATTCGAATATGATGATAATGATCGTCATTGATTCTGATTTTTCCAAAGAAGATTAATTTGAATTTTTGAAAATTGATTTTTAAAAAATTAGATGTGGGTTCTAAATCTCCTATGAGCGCAAGCCATCATAGTTAATCAAATTGTAGGAAACTAGGATCTCCTACGAATACTCTAAACTAAAATAATGGCAGAAATTTTGTTTAGAGATTTTGTATAAGTGATATCAAAGGAGATGAATTTGAAGTTTCAATGGGGATTGGATCAAATTTTGAACAATTATTTTCAGAGTCAACAGAGTAAAGATAGGAGACACTTTAAGATTTTGAAATGATCCAGAAGTATCCCAACGTAATCTAAGTGTTGGGATTTAAATTTCAGATTGAGCAAATCTTTAATTTGAGTTAAGTAATTTATTAGAAATTTGGAATTATATTCCCGGAGGTTGGGGTCTTATGACTCAGAATCTACCTTGGATCCAAAATCTAAATTGGGCACTGGACCACAGAAGCTCAAACCTAGCTAATGCAGTGCAAAACCTAGACTTACCCCGACTTGGATTGGTAAGCTAGCTAACCACCTAGTCGATTAAAATCCATGAGTCCGATCATTTTTATGAAAGAGTGGTAGGGACCTTATTGTTAAAGTTTTTTTAGAATTGGGACCTACGTCTAGAGAGGATCCTAATTGGTCCCTCAACTTATGTTAGGTGAGGATGCTTGAAATGAATGCAATTAAAATTTTAGATACTTTTGAATTTTTTTCTAATGTAATGCATGTCGATCGACTCAATTAAATGAATAAAATGTATATATAGCAATTTTAAAACGGCTTAAAATTTATTTTTCCCTAGAGATTCCACAACATCCCCTTGACAGATCTACACCCTCAAAGGACAGGTGGTCTACTAGAATACACGGGCAGGGAGGTGCCTAACAAGGAAGAGAAGTAAATTAATATGATTATACAAACTCTCGACCATCTTGAGCTTGCTTCTTAGATCATTAGAGTTTCTATGTTAGCCTAAATATTTTAATTAATTTAAGTAGAAAAAGTTTTTAGCATACCCTAATGAGTTTTCGATTGGATTCCAGGCTAAAATAAAACACGACATGCAAATCACCAAAAAACTAAGAAAAATAGGCAATCCTATACGCAAACAAAGTACATTAATCAAATCAACCAATCAAATTAATTAAATAAATATCTATAGGTAAATTGCATGTTTATTATAACATAGAATTTGCATAAATTAAAAGTAGTTGGGTACCACTAATAACAAACCCAGATTCTAGTCCTAGATTAACTCAAGTTGACTTTGAGTGGGATACTCTATCTTCTGCTCTTCATCCTCCTCTTCTACAGGCTCCTTGGATTCGTCGTACCAAGATACCCAAATAAAAAAGAAAACTCTTCCCCCTAAGGGGATGTTATTCTTTTTACTTTGGGTACTAAAAATATCCAAACTTGGGCTTTCAAATAGAAAAGGATTGTCCCTCTAAAAAGTATCCTTTCCTCTTTGGAATCAAATTTTGGATATCTGTATCCCAACTCAAATGTCTAATTTTCACAACTCTAAATTTTAAATAAATTACATCAATATTAAAATAAAAAATAATCTAGACTCTCCTTACAGGTTATTAAAAAAAATTCCAAGCAGTTATATATATGCATTAAATTAAAATCTCAGCCACACTTGGCCATGCTCTTTTGATTTCATGAGGGACTTGAGCAATTTTAGCACCTGCACAAAAATTTATCAGTTTAAAGCTTTAATTTTTCCCACTTGATTTATAGCCCTGTACGAGCATGGCACCTATAGAAAATCCAATGAGCAACCAGATTGTTCCTAACCTAAGAGTAAACTAGCGCCCATCACATCAATTCACATATTATAATTAAAGTAAGTAAACACTCACATCAAATAATTTTCAATCACAGTATACAATGAAAACTCAAAAAACTCGTCACATAATAGTAAAAAGTAAATACTGGCCTAGCCTAGACTAGAGTTGGTTGTCCTAGCAAACCATCTAGAGTGTGTGCGTGTGGCTGGGGTTGATCTTAAGTTGAGTAAATGGTTGAAGTTATCTAATGTTCAGATTTATTAGAGGTCAATGGGAAAATTAGGTTTAAGTGCAAATATTAGTGTGTTTAAGCTTAATTTAGGTATATTTTAATAGTTAAATAATACCTACCTTTGTTATTCACCGAGACTGTGAAGTTTATTTCACCTTCCTTTGGGCTAAGCTAATAGCCTCGTAGGCCTGGTTTATCCAGTAGTAATTAGTGTTGATTAAGTTGATTTAATTAGTTTAGAGTTAAGGGTCGATAAATTTAAATTAAGTGTGTTGATTATTGGATTGAATAATTAAGTTAAAAATTTTAGGAATTTTAAATGAATTATTGAATTTTGAAAATTTTTGGAATTATTTAATTACATTAACTAAGGGGCCAAAAAATTAGCTTTTAAAATGAAAGTGAATTCTAGAACTTTAATATATTTTTGAAATATTAGATCTTAAGATGAGTAATTAGATTTTATGTTTGCTCAATTTGAAATTTTTTACATTAAGTTATGATTTTTGGAACTTTTGATTTAGTTTTGAACTACGGTTGACCAAAAAGTTGACTTTTTTAACTTTGACTTAAATTTGGAGGTTTGATATTTCTAGAAAATAGTAATTAGAGTTCAATGGCTTTTAGTTTGACTAAATTGGATTTTCCTAGAATTATTTATGATTTTCCAAAATTTAGGTATTTTTTATTTTTTCAAAATTGCCTAATTAAAGGGATTTTTAGATTTTGATCCAAATCAGTCCCAAACCTCTTAGAATCACCCCCAAAGGTCAATAATAACCTAAGGGGATGTTTCCAAGTATATAGGGATTTTTTTAGTATTTTAAGTATTTTTAATTAATTTATCTAATTAATTATGAATTTTTCTTAAAAATTAAATTAAAGTTAAATTAGAGGTTTTATCATGGGGCTTTTAATTTTCATTGATTAAGGATTCAAATATGAGAAATAAGAGGCCTTATATGAAAATGTTTTATTTTAAAAGAATTAATTATGAATTAATTAGGGTTTTAGGTCAAATCTAAGATGGAATTTTTGGGTTCCTAGTTGGAGGAACCAATGGGGACTAATTCTAGTGAAACTTGGGCCATGAGATCACCTGATCTCAAGCCCAAGCACACTAAATTTGGGCCCAAGATGAATCCCCTAAGGTGGCTAACCAAACCACCAAGGTTACCTTAGGAAAATCATAGCTCACTACCCTAAGCTTGGAGGGGGATAAAATTAGTGGATCTAGGCTCCCTATTCTAAGCATAATCAACACACAAACATTCAAACCCTAATTCCCATTGGAAAGATTATAAATTCAATTTGAAATTAGTGGTCAAACTATGACCACTAATCCCAAATTAACTCAAAGATGCCCTTAAACAATATAAACATGGGGGAGGAAATTTGGACATGTCAGAGACATGCCCAAATTTAAGGCCTCAAGCTATGGTGAGTTCAATCCTAAGAGAAATGCCTAATATAGCCCAAGGATAATTACTAAAATTAACTAAGTTGCATGCAAAATCATAGCCTGAGACCATAGGGCTTTAATATGTCTCCTCAAGACCTTTCCAATGAGCCTAAGATCACCTAAATTTGCCAAGTGTGTGAGGATATATTAATTTTCAAAGTTTCCTAGGATTTCTAGAATTTTTAAACCCAGAATTACACAGTCAACATCGCTTTTACACGCAGGCGCACTCTAATTGGGCAGCCAATCATTGGCACTGATTGTGTAACTATGGGGTTAATCTCAGCCATCAAATTATTAATCAGATGGATGCGATTAAATAGACTTTAAAATCATGGGATTGAATATGGGCCATTGATCCAATGGTCATGATTATGTCTTCAACCTCCTACTGTTTCCCAAAGCTGTCGAGCTTCTTCGGCGTGATCCAAACCATCCCGTTGACGAATTCACACCAATTTTCATGGGAAGGATCAAGACACCACAAACCGTTAATCCAACAGTTAGATTTTGGCAAGTTGATGGTTTATTTCACACTTGAATGGCACTACCAAGCTAGGAGCTCAAGAAGAGGATCTCATCATGTAGAAAGTCCCAATGGATGGGTTTTTTTATCAAGAAGCTTTAGGGGGAGATGGGGAACACTTCTCCCTCCAATGTCTGGGCTAGAGGATCACCGGAACCAAGAGTTCGAGTAGGACGTGGATGGATTTCAAAGGAGATCGCTCGAACCACTGGTCAGAGAGGACTGGGAAGATGGGGAATGAGAGGAGAATGCTCAGAGAGCTCTAGGAGGCTTTTTGAAAGCTTGGATGAGAATCAGGATGTTTGGGTGAGGGAGTCCTATTCAAATGACCCCCATAGCCATGGATGGCTGGGATCGATCGAGCAGGCCATCAGATGGCTGCCAAGTGGAAGGGGACATCCTAGGAAGTCGTTTCAAGCTCAGGGGGATATAACTCAATCCCTGGGGAAGCTTAGGTCAAAGCCCATGAAGGGGGGCCACTGAAGCTAGTTTGTCATTCGTTTAAGCTACTTCTAGTAACTAAATGGATCAGGCTTTCATGGAAATCTTGCTAAAGGTCTGGTGAACTCAACTGGAGGGTCAATTGGGTATGGTAGAGCCTAGACCAATAATGGGGCTTAGATTGATATATACTGTTTAGGTCAGTTTGGGTGCAACCTAGGTCAAGCCAGGCGGTGGGATTGATAAGGAAAATGCATTGGGTCAGGGGGCACCCAATGCAAGTGTTAATTGGGTCTGGTCTGGTCTACGGAGGGAGAAGGCTCGGGTCAAAATGGTTTTGACCACTTTGGGCTAGTCTAGAGGTTGACCTAAGTCATCCTAAGGGTTGGGCTGACTAGGGTAGGTGTGTTAGACCTAGGGCCACCTAGTGGAGGTGTTAATTTGGCTTGGTGAGGTCTAGGTTGGGAAATGGATCAACCTATAGTGGTTTTGGCAACTTTGGGTTAGCCTAATTCCCAACCCAAGTTGAACCAAGGGCTGGGTCAACTAGGGTAGGTGTATTGGGTCAAGGGGGACCCACGCCACCATTGGTTTGATTTGGTTTGGCTAAGGTTAAAATTTGGCTGAAGGTAGTCCTCTCTTTGGGCACTTGGGTCAAACCAAATGGCTAACCCAAGTGGGCCCAAGTCTTGGGCCCTCAAGAGGGTCTCCTGGGAACCTAGGAGGTCATCCCATGGGCTTGGGTGGGCTTGACAAGGCCTTGGTTAAAGGGTTTGAATGGGAAGAAGGTATATATGAATTTAGTCAAACTTGGTTGACTTGGTCAACCAAGTTAACCTAGGGTCAAGGGTTGGGTCCATTGAGTTCAAATTGATCATATAAACTCAACGGAAGAGGTTTCAAGTCAAGGGCAGCTCATTTGGTTTGAAATAGGTGTTTAAACCCTTAAGGGCCACTTTGGCCAACCATGGTTGACTTTGTCAACCAAGTTAAACCAAAGGGTAGGTTTGGATCCAATGTGTTCCTAAAGATGTTGAGGAGTCATTGGAATAGGTTTTGAAGGTAGATAAGGTTGAACAAAGTTGAGTTTTGGGGAAAAGACCAAAAACTCCTTTAAAGGGTATTCTGGTCATTTTGACCCCTGGCCAACACTGGGTCAAACTGGGTCCAACAAAGTGCAGGCTACTACTCAACAAGGCATAACAAAGGTCATGGATGTAATTAGAAGGTTTGGAAAGGGTCACAAGGTCAAATTCCATTGAATGGCAAGTCTAATGGCACGGGCTATAAATATTTGAAGGTTTTGCAGCCTTTGGAAATCAATTAGTTTTTAGGGCTAGGGGCCTCAGAATGAGCTCAAATTTGGTGGATTATCCTTACCGATATATCTAAATAATATGTAATTGATAAACCTTAAATCAAAGGTTATTTGACTTGGTTTTAAGGTAGTATAAAAACCACCCATAAAGGGTTTCAGCACCTGGGTCCTTAACCTTGGGATTTGGTTTAGAAACTTGGATTTGGATTGGATTTTGGACTTTAATGGTTGGGTTTAAATCATCCACATCAATGACAATTAAATGAATGATTGAGATTGATTGGATATGATTTGAAGGTCGAGTGAAAGTTGGTGAAAGGTTAGACTGGAGATTGAATTGAAAGGTGGAATTGGATTTGATTAGACTTGGATTTAGTTTTGACTGGGACCTATATGATTGAGAAGTGAACACCTCCCAATTATTAGGACACTAGAAAGAAACCCAGTTAGGTCATAATGACCTCATATAGAAATGAGGTCAACACCATCTTATGGAAATTAATATTCTTATTGTTATGGATTATGTTTCAAAATGGATTGAAAGTGTGGAAACTTCTAAAACTAATGCTCAAACTATGATCAAATTTTTTAAAAAAAATATTTTCTCAAGATTTAGAATACCAAGAGTTTTAATCAGTGATGGAGGAAGTCATTTTTGTAATAAAAAAATAGAAATAGTCTTAAAGAAATATGGAGTCTATCATAGGGAAGCAACTACTTACCATCCTCAAACTAGTGGTCAGGCTTCTTTTTTTTTTTTTTGAAGAGAATGCAAATTGCATTAAAAAGAGAAAGCCACCTAGATACAAACTCTCAAATAAAGGCAACCTATCACATTCGTCCTTTAACAAAGGCATAAAAGAAGGAGGAATAATATTCTCACTAAAAATATCCCAAATAAAATCATTAGAACAAGCGAAGTTAGCACAATAATCAGTTATCTTATTACCACTACGACTAGCAAATTGAAAAATAACAATATTGAGCTTTCTAGAGAATAACAACTCCTCCACATCACAGCATCCAATCTTCCTATCCGGATTGTCAAAATAAACTTGGAGAAAATTGATAACATTCTGATTATTACCTTCAATAATAATGCCTTCTGCCTCTTGCATCCAACTCTGCAAACATACTCCAAAGATTTAAAAGCAAGCAATTCCAACTAAGCAATATCCCAATATACACCACCAAAGACAAAAGCCAACAAGACTCTTCCCTTACTATCTCTTACCACTCCACCAACACCAGCTTTATTGGAACTCCATAACAAAGCATCAATATTAATCTTCAACCACTCAAGAGGAGGAGGGTGCCAAAATTTAGAAAATAGCCGAGAAGGCTGGTTAACAACCCAGTGTTCCGAGATGATAATATTCTGATTAGAAACAGTCACAAAGTTGATGACTTTTGAAGCAATAAAAATAGCACTATCATCCACCCCTCCGTGCTTCACTTTATTCCTATTATTCCAAGAAAAGAATAACAATGTACAATACAACTTAGCAATAAATTGATTATTACTAGCAAACCTCTCCAACTCCAAGAAGCAACCTAAAAAGAACCAAAAATCGAATCCTGGAAACCCCAAGACTTCAGAATTTTGATAACTTGAATTAGTTTAAGGCAACCAGCAGCTATATGATTAGAGTCTTCAATAACATTGCAACCTCCTGGACATAAATTGATATCCAGCAATCTTCTATGCATTAGAATTTCGTTAGTTGGAATGGCATTGTTGAGTAGACGCCAAATGAACAGCTCTACCTGAGGGTTAAGCATTAGTTTCTTTACCCATTACACATAATGTATTTTCATCTCCTCCTCAAATTGAGCCTCTGTAATAAGTGCAAAAATTATTTTCCCAGACATTTTAAATTTCAACTCCTATTGGTCTTCACCTAAATCTAGATATATTTGAATTTGAATAATCATCTCCATGAGATCTACACCAAAAACCTGCTTAAGCCAAGTTCTGTTCCAAGATCCATTTTCAACAAATGATCTAGTGTAACATTTTCATCTTCCAATTCTGCCACAAAAGTAGGTCACTTATCAATGCTTTTATCTAGAATCCATACAACCTTAAGGACATTAATAGAAGAACCTGATGAGACTTTCCATCTGACAATATTATTGAGAGAATTCCACCCATCCAAAATAATTTTCCAAGAAGGTGAACTACTCCTCCTCCCCTCACCATTCCACCAATTAGCTCCATATTTTGCCAATGAATTTTTGTTAAGAAGAGTGTTCAGTTTGTCTATAAGATTCCAAGCAAACTTTGCCCTCAAAGGCCCCAACTTTGACACATCTGAATGAATGCCATGCCCTCCCAACTTCTTCGGTTTGCATAAGATGTCCCAAGCCACAAAATGAAGACCATGACTACCATCATGTTTATCCCATATATAACTTCTGCAAAATTTATCAAACTCCTTTAAAATACTCAAAGGAATCAATGAATGAGTAGAAAGAAATAAAGGAAGATTAAGAAACACTGCTTTAACCAGGGTAATCCTTCTTGCTAGAGAAATAAATTTATTACCCCAAGCATTCAATCTCTTTAAAGATTTATCCATCAAGTGTTGAAAACCTTATTTCCTTAATCTCTTTAATGCAATTTTAATACCCACATACACCATTTCTTCCACCACTTTAAAGCCCAACAATTTTGAAATATAATTCCTTCTCCTCCTATTAATAGATTTTCCAAACAACATAGAAGATTTATGGATATTTTTTGGCCTGTCCAATTGCAGTAGTCAAGAAGAATCTTCTTCATCCTCTTGATACCAATAACCTTAGCCTCCGAAAATAGTAAAATATCATCTGCATACAATAAGTGAGAAATCTTTTGTGCATTTGTAGAGATATTAATCCCGAGATTCAAGCCATTCTGAATGAAAGTATTCGACAGGAGTTGAGCACACATAATGAATAATAATGGGGAAAGAGGCCATCCTTGCCGAAACCCATTCTTCCCCTCAATCCACTCAGAGTTACCTTTTATTAATCATAATAGAAAACCTTGGCTCAACCACACATTCCATCAACAAGTTAGAAAATTTTAAAGGAAATCCCAAGTATTTTAACACCTGTCTTAAAGTAGACCACCACATACAATCATCAGCTTGCTCCATATCAATCTTGATTGCCAAGAGGCCCTTTTTTGAATTAGACCATCTAATCTTGTTGAATACTTCTTGAGATAAGAGAATGTGATTCGAGATTGATCTCCCTCTTAAGTAAGCCACCTGTTCTTCAGATATAATTTTAGGAATCACCCACAATAGTCTATTCAATAAAACTTTAGCCACAACCTTGTAAATTAACTCGCAAAGACTGATTGGATGATAGCTAGAAGGAAA
Source organism: Dendrobium chrysotoxum (assembly GCA_019925795.1). NCBI lineage: Eukaryota > Viridiplantae > Streptophyta > Magnoliopsida > Asparagales > Orchidaceae > Dendrobium > Dendrobium chrysotoxum. The sequence continues at coordinate 52,001,306 of CM034308.1, forward strand.
CAAAGGATCCTAAACTTTTGGAATTAGAACAATAAGAGTTTCCTTCCATTCATTGCAAAGTTTTCCATACAAAAAGAATTGATTCACAGCCCTACAAACATCCTCACCAATTATATTCCAATAAGTTTTAAAAAAGAAATAAGTAATCCCATCACACCCCGGAGACTTATATCCACCCAAATTCTTCACAATTTCCACAATTTCAGAATTGGTGAATTCCACCTCCAACTTCTTCCTGTCTTTGTCATCTAATACCTTCCAAGGTGTCAGCTAATTCTTCAGACAACAATCCCTATCCCTCCACTTGTCTTTAAAATAATTGAGAAACACATTCTCAATACCAATCTAATCTTCAACCATATTGCAATTCACATCTTTTACTTGATTAATCCAACTGCCATTTCTTCTTGCATTAGCAAAAGCATGAAAATTTTAGAATTGGAATCCCCTTCCTTAATCCATCTTACTTTAACCATTTGCCTCCACCAAGTATTCAAACGAGCTAGATGCACATTCAACTCACCAACTTTAGATCTCAAAAGCCATAATTTCTCTTCACTTAACCACCCAACAGTAGCCTCTTCTAATTGAAGAAGCAACACCTCCTTCTTAAGACTGTTTTTTAAAGACATAAATTCCTTAAGTTTAGCTTTACTCCAATAAAACAGATCCTTCAGGGCACTTTGCATTTCTTGTTCAAAATTTGCATATCATCCCCTTCCGAAGAAATATTTCAAACTCTAGAAACAATAATAGAAGAAGCATGAAAAGAATCCTAAACGTCTTCCTCTCTTCTAAGAAGGCGAATCAAATATCTTTAACACAATAGGACAATGGTCTATAGCCACTCTAGCAATGTGCCTCACAACAGCCACTTGGATGTTGTCTAAAGCAATGGAGTTTAACAAGCACCTCTCTCCAAAATCCTCCCACCTCCAACTTTATTGTTGCACCAAGTGAATCTAGGCCCCATTAACCCCGCCTCAGGATAATCATTGCTATTCATAAACCCCAACATCTCCTTAGGACCTTGAGAAAAATCAAACCTCTTCCCTCCCTCTTATCTTCTTGGGATAAAATATAATTAAAATCTCCCCTATCACAGAAGGGACATCCCTATGAGAAAAAGACTGAAGACATTCCCACAAACTCCTCCTCTTCTGAACATCCTTGCTACCATAAACCATAGAAACCATCCACTGTCCCTTATAAACATTAAGATCACCAATTACACATTGGGCCAAAGTCTCCAACACAGAAAAGGATGCCAAATCTGATCTCCACATAACCATAATTCCTCCTGACAAGCCATCAGAAGGAAGTTGGAAATAATCCCACTCATACCCCATCAATTAATTAAAAACCACTCTATCAATGACAACAATTTTCATCTCCACCAAACCCACAAAAAAGACATCAAATTCTTTAACAAACTCTTTTAAGTAAAGGGAGGCTTCTCTCTTCTTGGCCTCGCTACAATTCGAAAAAGCAATTGAACTCATTGATCAACCAAGGGGGATGAGCCCCCACCCTTTCCTTTATTAGCACCATCAGAGTTTCTGATTCGAGGAAGAATTCTAACCAGCCCAAGAGATTTAAGCTCCTTTGCAAGCTTAAATTTTGCCATCTCAGAACTTCCACCAATCTCCTTCCCATTATATAACTTCCCCTCAACTTCATTGCCTCTCTCCCTACTCAATTCAACATTCAGAATAGGCTTAACCTTACCCGATGTCAAAGCTGCATTTATACCATTCTCAGAGATGCGTTTTGAAATTCTATCCAACTCCACAACATCCTCACAACAATCATTTAAAGCTCCAAACTTATTCACATCAATAGGGATTACAGAAGAAACAGTAAAGGAATTCATACCCTGATCCGGTTCAGAGCTAGACTAGCCCAACTCTTCATCTGATCGTTTCTTTTTCTCCACGACTCCACCATTTGAAATAGCTACTAGTGGTCAGGTTGAGATTAGTAATAGGGAGATTAAGAGAATCTTAGAAAAAATGGTCAATTCAAATAGAAAATATTGTGCGATTAAGTTAAACGATGCATTATAGGCTTATAGAATTGCAAGACTCCAATTGGTATGACTACCTATAAATTAATTTATGGAAAGGCTTGCCACCTTCCTATGGAATCAAAATACAAAGCCTTCTAGGAAGTTAAAGAATTAAATTGTAATTTTAAAATGACAAAAAAAAGATTGATGCACTTGGGTGAACTGGAAGAGATTAGAAATGAAACTTATGAAAACGTAAGGATTTATAAAGAAAAGTTTAAAAAATGTCATGACAAAAATCTTCTTAGGAAACAGTTCACCCCTTGACAAGATGTTTTACTATTTAATTCTAGACTTAAGTTATTTCTTGAAAAATTAATACCTAAATGATCTAGACCGTTCACTATGGTAAGAATATTTCCTTATGGAATTGTGGAAATTAAGGATAAAAAAGCTACATATTTTTAAAGTGAATGGCCATATATTGAAGCCTTATTTAGAGGGGAATATTAATTGATCGTGAAATATAATTGAATTGGTTTATCATGAAATAAAATAACGGATATAGTCTAGCTGAAGACTTTAAAATTAGCACATATTGGAGGCAACCTGATTGATGTGATCTTCATGGTGCTTAGTGCACTAGTTATCTTGTACCCTATATTATATTATTAAAGTTATGTTATCACATATTTTATACGCTTTTTATCATTCATATGAAAGCATATGCGGTGTTAATTATTATTATGTTCCTTTTATTTACATGTTATTAAAGTTTCCCTTATGCTTACTGTAAACTTCATTTAACTTTTGTATTCTAAATTAACCTTATTAAAAATGATACTTAAAAATTATATAAAATTAGGATAATAATAAAACCATATATTATAGTTTAACTAAACATTGATTATACTTTATAGACTGGAAAAACTAATAATTAACCAATTTCGGCTCTTTAAGTTATTTCTTTAATTTGAAATTATAAGTTATACCTTTATGAATTAATTTTTGAAATAAAAATCAATAATTAGAATTAAAGATTAGATATGAGTAGACTAAAATTGGACATCATAAGCAAATCGAATTTGGGATTGGTTATCTTATTGAATCCTCACATAAAACTCATAAGATTGGAAAAAAGGTTTGAAGCAAAAAATTGATATTCAAAATCATTAACTATGTACTCTATAAAGAGCTGTGAAAATAGTTCTAAAAAGAAAATAAAAAGATAAAAATAAAAGAAAAAGAAAAAAAGATAAGTATATTCAAAAATTGGTATCAGTTAAAAGCATAAAATCTGATTATAATCTTATACTTAAACTCATAAATGATGAAATGAGAAAATCAGTACATATGATGGTGAACTTATAAAATTTTAATTTTAACTACAAACATATTTAATCATTAAAACTAAAATTTTCACTTTAAAATTCCAAAAATTAATAATTAAATCTATAACCTTTGAATTCAAATTAAGCAATAATAAGAATGTCTTATTAGTGTAATTATTAGTATTTTTTCAAACTAGAATTATAATATTGTTCATTTTACTACATCTAGATTGTGATGTATTATCCTATATTTTAGTAATTTTAAATTATCAGTTTTTACCTTGGTTAATCATATAATCATAATTATAAAAAATTTTATTTTTGCTTAAGGACAAACAAAAGTTTAAGCTGGGGAGAATTTGATAAGTGTAAATAATGTGAATTTTATGTGTTATATTTTTAGTAAAAATATATTATTTTAGCTATGATATGCAGGAAAAATACAACCAAAGGCACAAAATTCTAAGTATCATTCAGCGCCGCGGCAGCGGACAAATCATCTATGCCGCTCTTTTAAGGACACCGTCGGAGTGTTATAAACGGGACATGGGGGCATTGACTTCTCTATCGGGCAGCACCGTAGCGATCAAATATCAACTTTGTAGTGCTGAGTTCTCTGTTATCTAGTGTAGCTGCATCACTATCTATAATGCCTCAGCACCAAAATTTCCCTTTCGGTACTGCAAAGTTTGAAAGTTAGCAGCACCTAGCAGTTGTAACTTCCTAAGGGCACGACCTAGAACGAAATGACGCAACTGTTCACTAAGTAACTGATCCACATCAACAAGTGGAACTAGATCAACATTACAGCGGCGTTAGTTCAATTATTAGGCGCAATGACGCTGATCTTTCTAGCACCAGATGCCTAATTTATATTTTTTTATAAATAGTCATTGTGTTATGTTTGTAAAGAAGTTCAGCAACTTAGATAATTTTATTACCATTCAGAGTGCTTCTCTGAAATTTTCTTAGGGTGACAACTAAGGAAATTTAGAAAAGTACTTGATACCATCATTAGAGTGTTTATCTTAGGTTTATGGAAGCAATTCTATAAGTAAAAGGAGCATAGAAGAGATCCATTGAACATTTTTGGTGATATTTACCTCTTAAATTTTCTTTCTATCATGTTATTAATGAAAATGAGTTTACTTCAATTCTACTCTATGTCTGGCTAAATTCTCTAGTTTTAGATTAATGATGTAAATATCATATATAGTACTAATAAGTGCTCTTATTCCTTAAATAATTAAAAAAATATTTTAAATATTACCATATATTAATTTAATACACATAGTGGTCATATGTGTAGTTAAAATTAGATGCAATATGGAGTCTTGATGGAGAGAAGCAGGCATAATAAGGAATATTTAATTAGTATGCGTCATGCCTAAGTATAGGGTATGAAATATACTAAATTTTTAAGGAGATAATATAATTATAGAAAGTCGATAGATATTACTTTGTTCCTACAATCTTGACAGAGATCTAGGGATGCTTATGCTCTGAATAGCATCACAATTAAAAGAGATTCATAAAGAAAAATATGTTATTTATATTTATCAGTCCAAAATATTATATCCATATAGTGTAGTTATTATCTTTATCTAATTTTATTTAAGCGATTGAATCTCTATGACATCCATTTTTATTAAGCAGGATAATTTTTGTAATTTTAGTGTATACTTACATATTAGTGTTTGTAAGTGAGCACATCTTCTTCGTAGGATTGATACTCAACTCTATCACTGTATTATTTGATTCGGCACATATACTTACGTATATTAAGTGGAAATTTTATAATTTTTTATATCAAAGAAAACCTAAACATTATTAGGAAATGATAGAGCCCTAAATCATATCATAATTTTATAGGTTACTCCACAGCAGACCCCATCACTCTGCTCATGTAATCTCTACATTCATCTTTCCTTAAAATTTCTCTATATGCTGTCTAATATACCATCTCTTAGCTTCTCATTCAAATAAAAATACTACTAGTGGTACTTTCCTATTCTTTAGATACTGCATACTATCAAATATCTTCCATATCCTCAGTAGCAAATCTTCTGCTTCCTATGGCTTTATAGCTCCCTTGAACAACATGGGCTTCTACTTGTGGAACATCTAAAAATGTTTATCATCTTTAATATATTTGCTCCTAGTTTGTATTTTATATACATTACTCATTAGTTGTGCTATCAAATTGGCATACTTGATCATGTTATCAAAACTCATTGGGGCAACTGCACTATGTTCATTTGCACTTCAGGTGGATCCATTACACTCAGTATAATTCTCTTTTATATCAAATTATAATTTAATCAATATATGTATGGAATGAATGCAATGAAAATAAATTCTAATACTACCCATTTCCCATATTAATCATTTCTTATAGCTCTGGTTATAATTCAATTCTTCCAATAACCTTTGTTATGATACTAATTATAACACCTCAAAGTCAAATTTGGGGAGAATTATCTATTTATCTATTAATTAATCAACTAGAACTTCTATAAATGTATTAATATAAATCAATCTTGTTGAAGTAACTAAAAATCATATACATTAAAATATAAAATAACATTCATCTCTCAAAATTCATATATAGAAGCCAGGAGATCAATCATTACATTATTTTAACTTTCTAAGCTATTGACTAGAAAAAAATTAAAACTAAAGAAAATGCAGAAATGAAATAAAACATGCCTCACTCCCCTATATCTTGACCTTTCCTAAAAATATGTAAAATCAAATAGTGAGCTAACAACTCAATTGGTTACCAAAACCTATAACTAAAATCAATGCAAGGCAATAAAAATAGTATGTATGTAATCATTCAACCACTATCAGTATAAACATACAGCTGTAAGAATATATAATAATTAATGAAATAGTAATATGTCATATGATCGATAAATATAAGTACAATTGTATATCTTAAGAGTAGTGATCAGTAACTCAAATGAATAGTGATCAAAAAGTTCTATTAATCATATACTTAGCAATTACAAAATAGTTTATATATCATCTTATTACATCAGTACACCTATTATCATCATATGCTTGTCGTATAATGTCTATGCTATACATGTATATCATGCAAAGTATGTGATTCATATATATCAAATAAATTTGCATCAGCTTTATTAGTCCTATCAAATATTTATATTAGTCATTTCATATATCTAATATAAATCATGCCATATCAATTATGTAATTTATCATATATATATTCGTGTCATATGCATATACAAGCAGTGTATGCAAGAAAGGCATCCAGCTATTTGTGGTGTTTTTCTTGTATCCAATCTTGTAGGCCAACCCTACAGAAATCAGTCATATCACAAGCTCTTTATATCAAGTGGCTTTGATATCAGAATTTATCACTTTCTACCAATCACCTTATCATATGATATCAATCAATCGCCTTTTACTTCCTTTTTCATATCATTCAAGATTACATCATAAATTCTATTTTAAAAGAAAGTTCATTGGCCTACCCACCCGTACAGGAGAACATATCTCCACCCAACATGAATTAGTTAATCATTTCAGGCTAGTATTTATTACATACACACATTTTACAGTATATATAACATAATAAATATATAATAATAAACTCAATGTTTAGTTCACTGTATCATATTAATGCATACAAAATTTATATATTAATCAAAACTCGTAAAATTTATAACAAAATATATTATGCTTTATTCATATTTATGTATTCACAATAGCTATATTATAACAAGTATGCATGTCATATATGCATATAAAAAGATTTTAATTATTATTTCTCAAATTTCTAAATTTATCCAAATTACCTAAATTAGGATATTTCCCCCAAAATATAAAAAGACCCAGTAAAAATTAATATATTTAGTCCAAATGCTCATATTGATGATATTTATCACATACCAAAAGTTAAATGGTGAAAGTTTACTAAAAATTAAGATATCACAACTTTATAAGTTTTAACTAAATTAAATACATAAAACATAAAATATGTAAACTCATTGAAATTAGAAGTAGGGTAATGATAGCCTACCTCGAAATGAATAATTTTTTTCAACAGGACCGACTGGAAAAAATCATTCTATGACTTCTAAATCCTAACTTTTTTTCTCTCTCCTCTCTTTTTATCTCATTTTTCTCTTTTCATTCTCTATTAAATGAATTTGGGATGGAAAGGGCATATGAAATATTCTATGTAGGATATGATACTTAAGAATAAAATATGTAAGGGTAAACATATAATATAAATTATTTATTTTTTTTAGAGTAGAATCTTTATAAATATTTTTATATATTTAAATTCAGAGCTCTAAAAATTATAAAAAAAAATTCATAAAATAATCTAGCATGTCTAGAAGGCTTTGGTAAAATCGGTTTATAAAATGAAAACCTAACGATCCCAAAAACCCTTCTTGTATTGATATATGTCAATTCTCTACACTGCCCCAAAAATTAGGAGAAAATATTATAATTAAAACATAATAATATTATATATAAGTAAAGATGGTTTATAAATTGGATTTATAATGACTTCTAAAAAATTATTTGACTGAGTCAAATTATGGATTACTACAAGTTATATGCTAGCACCATCATGTTCAGTACAATAGTATGTGAATAACTACTTTTAATTTGATAAGTATATATTAATATAATATTTAAAATTTAGATTAGTGGGTGTGATCTATTGAGTTATGTTAGGTCACACCTATTCTATATTTTATTTCAAGTCAGCACAAGGATAAGGAGTCGATTGAGTAGTTAAGGTTATAGGTTTTGATAGTTTGAGTATATATATCATGGTTATTCTCTTATCTATTTTATTTTATTTGTAGTTATAATAACCCAAAGTTCTTAAAATAGATTTATCTGAAAAATTTAAAATTTCTAAACTAGAGCATTACAGTGCTGTGCTTTTGGGAATAGTGGCACTAGGGGGAGTAGCAAGAGTAGTACTGGGGTGCTGGACTTCAATATTGTGGTGCTGAGCTATCTATTATATAGTAACTTTGGATTGAGCATGCAACACTACGGCACCAGGTCTAGAACACCATAGTGCTGGGCACTAAAAATATTTTTAATATGTTTAATATTAAATATCCCTCACCACAATCTTTCCCTCCCTCATAATCGTTGGCATGCTAGGGAAGGAAAGGAATAAGAAGGAGAAGAGAGAGAAAGAGGAGAGAGAAAGTTGATTGGGGCATTTTCATCTTTTGATTCTACTGAGATTTTTTTATCATGATAGATAACTAGAATCCTACCTTTATTTTTATTGATTTTGTATTTCTTAATTTTAATCTTCCTTAAATTAATAAAAATATATTTTCTCCTTATTTATCAAATTTTTATCATGTTGCCTTTTTTATATGATAGATATAACTCTTATGAGCATTTTGACTACAATATTATAGAATTATATTGGACAGATTGATAGTTATAATTTTATGAAGTTAATGTATAATATATAAATTTTATTGCATTTCATAGATTAGATCATTTCATACATGATATTGAGTTATATTGCACAAAGAAAATGATATGACTGATATATAAGATAAATGTGACATTTGCATGTAAGCAAGAAAGCTAGCTATCAATACTTTAATTAATATGGATTGGCTCTTAAAATGTTAATACCCTATACAAGAGGGTGGATCAACTAGCTTTCCTTTAAATAAAGAGGTTTATGGTTTAATCTTAGATGTTAACATGTAATTGATTGATCAAATTATGCCAACATGTAGAGGGTGATGACTCTTAATGATTTACTGAAAGTCACCTATAAATTGGTTTAAGATTTATGAACAATGATGGTAAAATAAAGATTGATGACCAACTGGTTGATAGTTGGGGTTAAATAAAATATAATGACCAAATGATCGCTAGTTAGGGTTGAAGATGTTTAAAACACCACATTAAAGCTGGATATCCTATCTTGTTAGTTACAATTGCATCCACAATTACATTTACATGATAGCATATATGAATTTATTGATAGATAGAATTGAAGAACCTGCATTGATATTAATATAATATGGCATAACATATGATAGAGACTTAGATTTTGATTGCCATATTGATACAGTACACTAATAAGCATACTAATATAGCATATTAATATAACATACTAGCATGTTATATTGATCGATAGATATACATGGCATAATGATTGATAGAATCATGTGCTAGAACCATCAATACGAATATAACTTATCAAATATGTAAATATTCAATGAACAGTAATATAATTATGCTTTTTGCATATATTGCCCCCTGTGAGCTCTGGTTGATGTTTAAAAATGATAAAAATATGTGTAATTCTTTTGATTTAGATTTTGGAGTGAATAGTCATGTACTATATTATACAAATTTTGTTGTATATACATTTTGAAGATGAATAGAAAGGAAATTATGGATGAGTATGTTTTATATGCATTGACAATTAATTAGTAGCTCTGTTGTTTGTTAATAACTTAAAATTTAAAAAAGTTCTCCAAATTAGATTTTGGGTTTGGTTTGTCACCATCCAACATGATATAAACCATTTTATTTATGGGTTATATTGAGTTAGGCTATGATAACACACACCACAAAGCATAAATTATTTATTTCTTATGTTGAATGTTGAACCAAACATGTTTGGTTCCCAAAAGCTGAGCAGGATTATAGTTTTGAGGACTACCTAGTAATCAAAATTATTAAAGGCATATGGTACTAGGATCGTGCATGTTAAATAAAACTCAAAAGTGTGATGTGAGGTTATTTTGCACCTTCGTTTATAATTACTACCAATAGAGATTTATTATCATAAAAAATGGGAGATTGTTGATCCCATGAGCCACATGACTCATCACTTTAGATTTTGATGATAACAAACATATGATTTGATGTTACTGACATTTTATTTTAAGTGTTTTAAATGAGATAACAAACTCGATCAGCCAGCTCAAGAAGATCAAAATAAGCATGGATTCGACTTTGTTGGGTAATTGTGTTATTTTAAATAAAATGATAAATATTGCTTATAACAATTAAAATTATGTGCAAAATAAATATTATTTTATTTATCAAAATTATTTAAATTATTTTGTGTACATTATTTAAATATTATTTGTAAATTATTTATTTTAAATTTTATAATTATTATTTCTTGATAAATTTAATCATTTGCATTAAATGAGCATGTATCCAATTACATATTTAACAAAATTTATTTTATACAACTTACATTAACTAATTATTCTTTATGCGTACTTATTCAAGAACAATGTTTTTGCATATGATGAAATTATTATTACATTATTATTTATCATTCTCCTACATTATTATTTTCTCTCTTCTATATTATTTTCATTATTATAATTATTTAAAATCACATGTTGGCCAAATCTTGCATTAGATAATTTCTTTTGAATATTTATATTATTTGATTAGAGAGAACCATCTTAGATGGTTTAGTCAGTTAAAACGTCGGCCTTCTAATGACCATGTTTGGAGAATAGATGTAGTTGATCCAAATTATAGTTGAAAGATAGAGATAGACCTAAAAAGAATTAATTATAAAGAATTAAGAATGACTTTTTATTAAATTTAAATGAGAATTTGTCTCTTTATTGGACACAATGGAGAAAAAAGATTCTTGTAGGCGATCTCACATTGTAGGATAAAGTCTTATTTTTTTTCTTGACATTCATCTTCAATATATATATACACTAGAGTGCATGGCTATCTCAAAATAAAATAGAGTAGAGCATAACAGACAATAGCCATGATTGTACAAAATCTATAAACTAAAAAGCACTTATACTAATTCAGACAGATCAGAACCTGCAACTTTAGCTACTCAATCGACTCTTTATCCTTTCACTGACCTGAAATAAAATGCATAATATATATGAGCCAACACAACTCAGCACGTCATATCTACCGATCTAGATTTTTCATAATTATATCATTATGTATTTAACTAAATTTAAAAGTAATTGGTAACAATTTATTGTACTAAGCAAACTGAGCATAATATTGCTTACAGATAACTAAAATATAACAGACTTTTATATTGAATGTAAATAAATATGTACTTCATATATCAGAGTAGAAAGTAACAGGTTTTTCTCAGGCTCTTATACCTCACATCAGAAATAGATATTAAAATTTAAGCCCTTATGACTCCCTATGCTAGTATATCAAAAAATATTCCCTTATGGCTCATAATGCTTAGCACATATGAGATAGTTAAAAACTCAGACCCTTCCGACTCTTTGTGCATTCAACACAGCAGAACTTCGTTCAGCATAAAAGCTTCACAAAATCACATATTTCAAATAGATAAGTGCAAATATAATTGCATTGAAGATATCTTGAGTGCAAATATAATTGCACTGAAGATATCTTAGAGATATTTCCATCCAAAGAAAATCAAAGAAGCCTATAATTTAAAAAATAAATAAATAATTTATATATATTATGAATATAAAAATCAATCGATTATAGTTTGTTCATTATAAATCTTGTATGTTCCTATTCATTTAATTCAATTTAGCTTCTTTAAAGTTTCAATACAATAAATTGTAACCGTCTATATATCAAATCATATTGAATGATTTTGTTCATGTTTGCTTGGGCTTTTCTCCAACTGTTTTTTAAAAGAAAATAAAACCACTTTTCAAAAATAAATGTTTGGATGGAAATTTTTTTATTATGTGAGAAATAAAAAAACACTTTTCAATATATAACTATTTTTTAATAGTTATTTTAAACAGATGTTAGAATCTGATTTCTAAAAACAAGTTCATTAAAGGCTAAATTATATCATGAATTAAAAATATTTTTTTATATTTTAGATTTTGTTATATTTTTTTTTTCTCTGCATACTTTATTTTTTGGGTAAATTTCTTCAATTTTTTAGTAAATTTAGACTTATGATAAAAATTGTTTTATAATAAGTTAATTAGTCTATCAACTATAGTTTTAACGGAAAAATAAATGAATGGAATCATTTTTGTATAACAGTGTTTCCAAACAAAACATATCATTTAGTTTTTACATTATTAGCATCACAGATGTAACAAATAATTTCAACTATTATAGATTTATACTTAGAACTTTTTTTCCTACAAGAGCTTAATAACTATAACGATATTGCATTAATCAAATCAAGTAATACCTTAGCTAAGGTTGTTAAAGATATGGTTTCTCATCAATCCAATTGTGGCTAAAAATCAGCTTAAAACATGCGCTATGATCTTGAAATTTGTTGAATATGATCTCGAATTTAACTAGTTCGTTTGAAGCAGTTGTAGCTTTTGTAAAGGTTATTATAAAGTTATTATTGTAAATATAATATTTTTATAATCAGTTATAGGTATCACTACAGGAAAATAAGCTATTTCAGGTGAATTTTACTGCAAAATAATGTTCGTCGAAAATGTCGATGGATTTGTGACGGATTTTTTCGCAGAAAATTTTTTATGACTTTTGCGGCGAATTTGCGACAGAATTTCTACGGCAAATTTGCAGTGGAAATTGCTGCCGCAAATTCGCCGCAAGCTAACCTTATCTAATTGGCTCATTCTGCATTCGTTCATTTGCTTGTTATGCATCATTTCTCTATTCTTCGACTTCGCTCCTCCACCGTTTGTTACTCTTTGACTTCTCTGCCTCTTCCCCGCCTATTCGTTTCTCTTTGACTTTGCCTACGCTAGTTCGTTACTCAAACTATTCGCCTCCGCAAGGCCAATTCTTCGCCTCCGCCTCTCTTGGTTTGATCATTCATTTCCTTCGCCTTTGCCGGGTCGGTTCACCACCTTTGCCTCTCTTGGTTCGATCGTTCACACCCGACCTCTCGATTCGATCGTTCTCACCTGACCTCTCGATTTGATCGTTCACGCCAGACCTATTCGTTGCTCTTCGACATTGCCTACTTCCACGTCTCCAGCTCTTGGTTAATCTTCGACTTCGCTTAATCTTTGGCTCTTTGTTAATCATAGACTTCGCCTGATTCGATTTTTTTCACTATATCTTAGCAAGTTTGGGCACACCCCTTTCTTGCTTACTTGAGTCAATAAATATTTAATAATACCTTCAACGATCACTTATAGGCCAAAATTGGAAGTCCACCTTCACATTATTCCTACAAACTCATACCAATGCTAGAATCAATATTACATCATCTTCACTTCATGTCAACAAGGAGAAAAGCATCACATTTCATGTATAATTATTAGGATCTATCTTACTTTTTGCTTGGTTGAGGTTTTAACAGATTATTACTTTGAAATATTTAGTTGGGGCCTTCAGTCATTTTGTCTTTGTCAGTTAGTATTTATTGGACTTCTATTTGGTGCGATGGAGCTAGCCTTTTTGTATCGATTGGAGACAAGTTAGAAGATATTTTGTTCTCCCTAAGATCCTATGGCTCCACTTCAAGACAAATTATGCATTTTAACTTTCCCTTTAAAGTTAAGTGTTTAACAATGAAATTAATGCAATTAATTTAGTGTAAGAAAGAGCTTAATTGAAAAAGAATGTAAAGAGCACGCATTTGTAATGGAAAATATAACACATACAATAATTAAGCATGCCCATGGGATCAAATTGACTTGATGTGGATTTTAGATTTAGTATGGAGAGTTCAAATAATGCTTAAGATAGGATAAGTACTACTACTTCCCTTAGTCAGACAATCCAATCTTTTAACAAAGAAATTGCACGCAAGCTTTTTGGGTGTGGGAGCTATCAAATTATTTATATTAATTTCTCTTTTATGTTAGTTATAATGGGACAACACAACAGTGGAGGAATCACGTAATTTTATGAGTAATCTATTCAAAATGTATCCTTTGTATCCAAAAACAAGTAATTGTCTCTCTTTTGATTTACAAAAAATACTAGCTCAATGAATCAGAAGCATCAACATTTTTCATTTGAGGCTAGAGTTGGTGGACATGTTCAATATTTATAGATGTATCCTTTTGAGAGGTAACTTCCTACAAAAATAACATCTATGACATTATTAATAAGTTATCATTTCGTAATCATACTTCATGCTGGTATTTAAATAAACTTAAGAAAATTGTTAAGAACAAAGCACATCCCGAAGGATCGTTAAGCGAAGCATACTTGATGTATAAGACTACCCAATTTTAGTAATACTATTTCGACTCAGAGTTACAATCAACAAGGACTACTATACCTCAAAATTTAGGTTATCCAGATATATGTCAATCTACCTGTAACATATTTGTATTCAACGGATGTGGCAAGCTAGCAGGCACTTGCATCGTGCACTATTTGACAGAAAAAGGAGATGCAAGTTGCCACAGTGTATACACTGCTTAATTGTGCTGAAGTTGAGTCATATCTCGAGTACGTTTGAGTTAACATTTCTTATATTTTATAGACTCAAACATAGAGACCCTAAATTCAAAAATTGCACTGTTATGACCACAACCGCCAGGAGGATCAACAGTGGGTGGACAAGTGAGTGAGGAGAGCCTATATAAGTATATATGTTTATAATACTTAGAGAAATATTGTAAGTGATGATTATAGATGATTGATCTTATGTTATGTTTTATAGGATGAGTATACACGGCTTCGAGAAAGCCAGGTAGCAGCTGGTGAAGCATCCACTAGGGGTTCAACAAATATTTTTGACTATCGCATTTGGTCGCAGGCAATAGGTGGAATGCAAAAGGGATAAGTTTATAGATTAGACTCGTAGGCTTACTCGTATGAGAGATAGTCCTCTGATGCCTCCAACTACTCTACAAACATCCCGGAGAGTTTGTATAACCAACATGTGGCTAACTTGACATGAGAGGTAGAGCATGTCTGAAAATCGCAAGTTGACATGCATATGCAAATACTGGATAAGCTTTAGAGAATGAGAGAGCTGATTATTGAAAATCAGCCTACACCTACATCAGTCGAGCATGAGAGTGAGGATACATATTTTGATTAGATTGTCTTTGTTTTTTGATACATTTTACTTTTTCTGATATATAAGAACTAAATTGATTATAGCATTTATTATAATAGTGTTGTGCTATTGTAGAACAGTTGTAAATAGTTTGTGCAATATGTTTATTGTAGCAGTATTGTAAGCAATATTTATTAAAATATTAGCATATTTAACCATTACTTAAAAACTGCTTGGATTGTCATTGTTGTAAAGCTAAATAATTGAAACGATGTGCTATTTTTTTGTTTATGGTATAAGTTTGAAGCTGAATTTCAGCTGCAAAGTACAATAGGAAGAATTTTCATGGGATTTGCGGAGGCAATGTCCATCGTAAATTGCAGCAGATTTGTGATGGAATTTCTACTGCAATTTATGGCAGACGTTCCGCCACAAATCTGTCATAATTTATGGCAAATTATGCTATAATTAACTGTAATGAAAATGTTATTTTTTAAACTCAAAATCCATCATACGTCCGCCGTAAATCACAGTAAAATATTTATGGCATTTTTTGTCCGACGCAAATGAATTTTTGATGCGCCTTTTCGCGTCAGAATAGACTCCACCATAAATCCATCGAAGATCCTATTTAGTGGCTGATGTTAACTATTTTTTGACAGATTTTACCTGTTTTCCGGCGATTTGCCCGTCAAAAAATGTTGACTTTCTTATAGTGTATTATAAATATTTTTTTATTGAAAAATTAGATATCAATTTTCTTTCAACTTTAGCACTTTAATATATCTGATTCTCAAAGTAAATTTTCACCATAGAAATTTTCAAAGAGAAAGAAGAAAATAGTAATCAGAGAGAAGTGTGGCAATATTATGCGCGGTACAAATGTGTTGCATTGGTTGAAAGCAAAGCACCGATGAAAGAATAGTTCTAGAACAGATAGGTCATCAAAAAAATCCAATTAATCGAGCATGAATCTCAAGGTAAATATTTGAATAGAAAACTTCAAAATTATTTTTAAGATTATATGATCTCCAGTTTCAACATATTTAAGGTTGAATTGAATAGCTCGATGAGACAAATCCAATGATATAAAAAGTGATATGATTCAAGTTCAAATGAGCTCAGATCAAGCACTAATCATAGTTGAAAACTTAATGACATTAATTGAATGACCAAATGATCACTAAATATTTTATGCTTAAGTCAAATTGAGCATCCTGATGAGATGAATCCAACCAGCTAAATATTACTTAATTCTAATGTAAATACGGTACTTAATGAGAAAGAAAGGTCTATTATCATGGGATTGATGTAGGTCATTTAATGGAGTATTTTGGGATTATCTAGATTTATCAAATTGCAGCTCTTGTAAAATTATAAGGAAACCATGATTATTATTTATATGGAGGGAGTTGGAGTTTGGAACTTGATTTGAAATTAGTTAGAGTTCCACCATCGAACCACCACCATCAAACAACCATCATCCAATCATTATTGTTCATCCTCTGTTGTCGGACTACCTTCTTACAACCACTATTACTCGACTACGATCCACATCACTATTACTTAGTTGCTATCGTTAGATCATTGCCATCGAACTGCATCCACATGACCCACCATCACTCAACCATGGTCCCCTGATTATCATCACATGATTACGATCCCTGGACACTTGTCCCCAAATAATAGTCCTCTGACCATCATCGCTTGATTATAATCATCTAACCATTATCACCCAATACAGTCTCCTAAAAATCATTTTGCAACTACTATCTCCAAATCATTGTCACTCGTCTATAATCTTTCAATCATCATCACATGTTTAATGTCCACTTATGGAGTAGTTAAATTACCTATAGTCACCTAGTTTAGAACTAGTAAGAATTTATATATTTAATTAATATTTGCAAAAATTTTATGTACTTCTGAATTTTTCTTTAGGGCACTGAAATGTTGTATTGTTGGCATTGTAGTTGTCTTCTCTATTTGAGAAGCTCTGCGGTGCTAAAAAAGTGAGCACCGGAGTACCGAGTGCCAAAAGTTAGCACTATGGCAGTAGGGAGGGGCACTGCGGGGCCAAGCTCTATATTTTAAACTCAAAATTTTTCATTGAGAGCACTATGATGTTGGGACAGACAAAGTTGTGGCGCTATATTTTATAAATATCAAAATTCACTTTATTTTTTCAATTTGCATGGGTGGACTGTCGGCTTATAGAGAGAAAGGGAGAGGGAAGAAGAGAAGAAGAGAGGGAACGTTAGGTTTGGGGTTAGAGCCAATTTTGTTCATTGAGCTAGTTGAGAATATTGTCTGGCTCGAGATAGGCTATCGTTACTCTACCTCTAACTTCAACGATTTTACCTATTTTGTACTCCCTAAATTTTAATTTGGTCAGAAGTTACAAAATTTATGATATCTCAAATTTTAGCAAACTTTCACTGTTTAATTTTTAATATATTATAGATTTAATCATTCTGTACGTATTGACATAAACATATTAAAATTTCACCAATTATTTTTGTATTTGAGGCATATTTCCTAAGATGAGTAAGATAAACAAATGAAGGAATTAATACATGATCATTACATCAAATTTAAACACAATGAGTGACACATATATCTTGAACAACTCATTTGTTATGACATGCATAACTACTATGATTCAATTGTTATAAATATATATATATATATATATATATATATATATATATATATATATATATATTTGGAGCATACTTAATTATCCTATGAATCTCATTTTTCATGATTTACATATTGTTTTATATGCACTAAAAAATGATACAATGAGTTGAATTTTGAGCATGATATTAAATGTTTACTATGATAAATATGTTGTGAAATGTGTGTACGCAAGGAAGGTTGATTACTATGATTTAGGTTAGTGGAGATATAATATCTTATGCAGGAGGTTGAGCCAGGGCTTTCCTATAAACATAATGTTAGTGGTGTGAACCCAATATAAGATGGGAGATATAAGTAAAATGTGATATGATTATAAGTGTTGACGGGTTGGGTCTGACAACTCCTAAATATTATGCCACTATTCTTATTGATATGATATGTTATGATATTGCATCTAACATTTATGATTGGCATAAGGAAAACACCACATAATATGACATGATTAGCTAGATCCCCTAACTTGCTATATAAATATATATTATGATGTATTGTTATACATTATGATATGAATTAACTATTGTATATACACACACACACACACTTGTTATAATGTACTATTACCCATGATGATTGTTTCTACTGACATAACATGATATTGTATATGGAAAAAATCACATGATATAACATAAATTGCCGGAGTATCCAACTTACATAATATATGTTATGATATATTACTATACTTAAATATGATATGATTAGCCACAATCTCTAATCCATTTAATACATATTATGATATATTATCATACATAATGTGATGATAAGTGAGAATCCTTGTCTTGTCTAAATATATAGGTATAGTAAAATACTACTATACACGCTAACATGAATTATTTAAAATCATTTGATATGATATGATGCCCCGAAACACCTGACTTGCTTAATATATATTATGAAATACTGTTATGCAAGACATGAATTATTTGGGATAAATTCTTATACATACGATGCACTACTCACATATGATTTAAAATAATGCTTTTGGTTATAATTACATTGTATGTAATTCAAATATATGAGTAGCATAGAGATTTTCTCATTCAACACATGTTAAGATTTTATGATTAACTGAGTTGCAACATATATATTATTTTATTTTTATGCATTGTATGCAGTTTTAGGTTATGTGTAACCTATTGGGCTATTTGCTCATTCTTCATATTTACATGTTTTAGGAAAATGTAAGACCCCAGTGGAGTGAGGCCAAGTTTGTTGATACTGATACTCCTTTTTATCATTATAGATAAAATTTTATTTAATCATGGGTTAAAGGTATTTTGTAGGAATGATTAAAAACCATAATTATTTGTGTATATATATTTTAAATGTAAATAGTTTTGATACATGTATGTATATATATATATATATATATATATATATATATATATATATATATATATATATATATATGCTAAATGATGATTTCTATTTTAGTATATTGATGATTTAGCGACTCTGTGATGTTCATTTGGATGAGAAAAAGAATTTCCTTTTAAATAGCTCTTGGGCAAATCCTTAATGACTTGAATATAAGCATTATTAGCTCCTTTCTTTTCTGGAGCTCTCAAGAGCACTTCTCTTAGAACTTTTTCGTATGCTTTCTCTAAATCAATAAATATCATATGTAGATCCTCCTTAATTTCTCTATACTTCTCCATCAAATCTCTCAAAAAATGGATAGCTTCTATAGTAGACCTACCCAGCATGAATCCAAATGGATTTTGAAAAATATTAGTATCACGCCATAACCTATGCTTAATTACTCTCTCCCATTATTTTAATGTATGACACATTAACTTAATTCCTCTATAATTTACACATTCTTATATGTCTCCTTCATTCTTAAACATAGGAACCAACATACTCCTCCACTTATCTGACATCTTTTTTTAATTCAAAATAATATTAAAAATTTTAGTAAGCCGAGAAAATTTTTAATCTCCTAAGTATTTCCACACTATTAAAATATCATCATGTCTCACTACTTTTTCACACTTCATTTTCTTTAAAGCCTCATGAACTTCAATTTTACTAATATGATCATAAAAATAAAAATATCTATTTTTATTTAGGGTCCTAAGATCACTAAAATCAATCGTATCCTCACGAACTTCAATGAAAAGCTTATCAAAATATCTCATACATATATGTTGACATTTCTCTTTTAAGAAATATATATATATATATATATATATATATATATATATATATATATATATTTATCTTCATCCTTAATGCACTGCACTTGAATTAGATCCTTACTTCTATATTTTTGCTTGGCTAATTTATTCATATAACTTCACCCTTATTAGCATCTAATCTGTTATATAAATTACTAAAAACTAAATCTTTTGCATCGAATATTGCTTTCTTAGAGTCCCTACAAGCCTCTCTATATATTTCCCAAATTTTTTAATTTTTACATCTAAACCAATTTTTACAACAAAGCGTCTTATTTTTTATCTTTTATTACACATTTTGATTCTACCATAAACTATTTTTACTATTATGAGTTTTTCTTTTTGATTCTCCAAGCACACACTTTACAACCTTCTTAATATCACTAACTACATTTTTCCTACAAAATATTAGCTTCCTCATGAACAATCTAAATCTTGAGATCTTGAATCTTACTCTTAAAAATATTTTATTTACATCGTTTAAATACACACATTTAATCCTATAATGATATTTTAGTTTATTTTTTATATTTCACCCATTCATCTTAAAGTTTAAGATTAATAAGCGATGATGGATACATAAACTTTTATTGGAATGACTTTAAAATCTTTACAATCTAAATGATCTATTTTCTTATAAGAAAATAGTCAATATGAGTTTTACTATGTCAATTCTTATAAGTGGTGGGATGCTCATCTCTTTTCTTAATGGTATTAGTAATTAAAAAATTATAAGCTAAAATAAAGTTTAATATAGTCATACTACATTCATTAGTCGCTCTAAATCTATAGCCATCATAAATGCTTTACCAACATATCTATTCAAATATCCTCTAATAAAAATCTTCTTCAAGAGGTATCCTTTGTATTAATTTTTCTAAATCATTTTAAAATTTTAATTTTGAACATATATTTAAACTTACTTAAGGAGCATAACACATAGTATTAATAATCTTAGCATCAACAACAATCTTTAAAACTATAATTTTATCTCCAATTTTATTAATTTCTATAATATTATCCTTCAGACTTTTATATATAATCACACATACACCATTTCTAGTACGATTCCAACCTGAATAACAAAGTTCAAATCATAAGCTATCAATCTCTCTAACCTTTTCTCCAACTTCTTTAGTTTCCTGAATACATATAATATTTACCTTCTTATAAATCATGATATATATTATTTTCATTCATTTGCTTGTAAGAAAACTATATCCCAAGTTTCTATCCTAATTCTAGTTTCATAGAGTAGCTTCCTTGCCTACATCCGCTCATGAAGTGGAGACTCTTGCTTATTTAATACTGTGCACGTGCACCGGTGCAACAGCCCTTGCACACACTGTTCATCGCTTCTAAGGAACGTCTTAGCATTAACGCAATGTATTAAAGAATTCATGACATAATTATTCAATAAGTTTTATGCTAGCTGTTAATTACTTAACACAACCCTCCATTTTTCTCATTTAAAGCTTGGGATCTCGTAACGACTGTGTTAAAAGAAAATGATCAAAATCAATAATTATAGTAGACTTCTTTGTTTCTAGTTTGTTTTCCTTAAAGAGAACGATCAGACACATCATGAATAATCTCAAGACTCCTATACTTCCACCATTAATTCAATCTTCCACCATTAATTGCATGATTAAGTTCATTTCTACTATATTGTATGAACACTCTTCCTGAATTATAGGAAAGTGCATCATTTGTACTCGACAAATATATAAGTGAAATAATTTCAACTAACCCATATCCTATGAATTGTTTTAAATTCCAAATTTTTTTAGATAAAAATTTTGGTGTCTCATTGCAAAGTTCTTTTTTGTATATATGTGATGAATTTTCTTATGAACTGATACATTAGTATTTTAACATGCAATAAGAAACATGATTCATTAGCAATAACTTGAGACCAATTTGAGCAAAACTTTGATTTTTATGTCAATTTTAGATATTCTAAGCCGAAAGTTAAAAAAACTTGGACTATAAAAAACAGTTAAAATTTCTCCCCTCTCTCTTGATTTGGTCATCAATATACGGTTTTGATCTGCTTTTTGACTGGTTTTAATTTCTAGCTGATAAAGTAGAAAAAATAAACTTCGGCTCTAATCTGCTGGCGAACGAAGCGGAGAAGAGGGCTGAGAGCTTGAGAGCGATCGGTATTTTTCTTTGGCTCCTCCTCCTGCTCCCCTTCTTACTCCGAAGGAGTAGCGGTGGGTGAGAAAGCCATGGCGGCGACGGTGGCAGCGCGCTCCGCTTCCCTATTTGCCTCTCATTCATACAAAACGACAAAAGCGGTGATTATCAGGCCCTTCACAGCGTCCTCTTCGGCACCTTTTGCTTATGATATTCTTTTGCGTCCTACCTATCTCTCCGTATCGGGCGGGATGCTTTCTAGGTAGGTTTTGTTGCGTTTTGGAATAATCGTAGCTCGTTTCGTATGATTTGAGGAGTAATTAGCGGTTGAGGCATCTATTTTTTGGATGAGATCATTGAGGCTTTTTTTTGTCTGATTCTTTTTTTTTTGTTTGTCTTATCATTGTAAAGTTCTCATATTTCTACAGCTAGGGTGTTTGGATGCAAGTAGGATTTGGTGAATCCAAATTTGAAAGAATCTAATTAACTACGATTTAATAAATCTTTTCTGTGTAAATCATGTTAACTATTTGGTTGAGTAATTTTTAAATCCTGCTAAATCCCTCAGTTTTTTGGTTATAGATTGGAAGATGTGGGCACATAAAACGGCGGCCTCCTGATGACCTGGTTAGGAAAGTAGATGTATTAGATTTAACTTATGTTAAGAAAGGTATAGGTAGACCTAAAAAGAATTGGTTAGAAATATTAGAAATGATCTTTCTTTATTAGATTTAAATGAGAATTTGACTTTTAACGGGACACAATGGAGAAAAAGGATTCATGTAGCTGACCCCACGTAGTGGGATAAAGGCTTGATGATGATGATGATGTTGTTGTTGTTGTATTGGAAGATGTGGGGATTTAAAGATATATCTAAGGTTTTGTGAATTAAAAACTACCAAGGTAATGAAATCCCCAATAATTTTGCTAATCCATATGATTAATAAATTTTATTTGAATACTTAAAACTATATATCTCATTCCACAACAAACTTTGCACTTTGTGTGATTCCCTATCGGAGGTATAATTACCAAAAACAGCATAGTTAAACTTCTTACTATAAATTTAGGCATAATAAAAGAATTACATAATCCCCTATGTACCATCATACTTAGTCAAGCAACATCAATATAATATTTAGGGTAAACTACATCTGAGTCTTTGAGGTTTAGGGTATACTTCACTTTATTTTGATCAACATTTTTAAAGGCCGTACATTTGTGTGGTTGAAGTCGATTATATTCAGGTCCTCAAGGTTTGGTGCATTATCGGGAATGCTGATCTCAAGCATGCATAGTAATGGGTAGGTATTAGAATGTATATCTTCTTCAACCATAAGTGGATTTTTAATGACAGAGCAAGCTGTTGACTTAAATATACATGGTAAATTCACTGTGTGATTAGCTAACTAGAATGAGTTTGCACCTACAATATATCATGCACTTGATTAACCTGAATAAGTTCATCTCATATCTCATTGCTTACTATTGGAACATAAAGTTCCTTATCCCACTATATCCACCGTTGTTGGCTCTCTCATAACATTCTTGAAATCACTCTTCATGTTCTTAAAATACGTCATACTAACGCCAATGGGATACTTTGTATTAATGTAATGCTCTAAGGTGGTGACAATCTCATTACCCATCTCTTTCTTGTAATCCCATTAGAAATGTTTCCTAGTAGAAAGTGCTCCATTATTATCTCTTCAAAGACAATTTGTGTTCTTTTGGCCACTTAAAATAGTTATGCTAGGCCCTTGTTTTAGAACTATCAAGTAGATTTTTTTATCATTTCTTCTCTCGTCTCAAGTTCCCAGAATTAGCACCCCAAATATGTAATCATACACAGTAAATTCTAATTATGCATGGATATTAAAATTACAATTCAAATATGCATGCATTAGACAAGATGTAATTATTAATCAATATTAATTTTATGCCCATATGAGGCAATAATAGGCTAGGCAGACAAGATTTAATGAAATTAGATGATGAAAGCACCTAACTTTGAACTTCTACTTTGTTTTCACATGCAAATTCAACTCAACGAGTCAGAATAATATTAACTAATGTAAATTGTTGGTTTCCAACTCTCATTTTCAGATACAATCCTTGTCATTGGTTGTTTTCTTCCCAAATGCAATTGAAGATTCAAAACTTTTGATGCATTTGTATTTACTATGGGGAGAAGTGGCTATTAAAATTCAACAACAACAACAAGAAGCCTTTATCCCATTGCACGGGGTCGGCTACACGAATCATCTTTCTCTATTGTGTCCTATTAAGAGTCAAATTCTCATTTAAATATAATGAAAAATGTCATTGCTAATACTTTCTAACCAGATCTTTTAGGTTTACCTTTCTTAACATAGGCCTAATCTAATACATCTACCCTTCATTAGAAGACCGACATTATATGTGACCAAACCATCTAAAGCGATTCTCTCTAATCTTATTTGCTACTAGAGCAACTCCAACTTTTTCATATATATAGTTGTTTGGCATTCTGCCTCTAAGTGTAAAGCCACTTTGTAACACTTAACTTAATTTTATGCTTCTCTTTTAATGGCCAATATTCTACGCCATAAAGTATTCCATGTCTCACCACCAACTTATAAAATTTTCCCTGAAGTTTAAGGGGAACTTTTCTATAACACAACAGGCCCGATCCATTCCTCCACTTCAACCATCCAACTTGAATTCTACTAACAATATTCTATCTATTTCACCATCACTTTGAACAATAGACCTCATATATCTAAAAGGCACACTCTTTTTAATGACTTGATCACCCAATGTTACAATCCCATTACTAGATCTATTACTGCTAAAATTACACTCCATGTATTTGGTTTTAGATCTACTCAAATGAAAACTTTCAGACTCTAAGGTTGACCTCCATAATTCAAGTCTTTCATTAACTCCTTATCGTCTTATCAACAAGAAAAATAATAGCAGCAAAAAGTATACACTAAGTTACATCCTCTTGCAAATGTCTAGTAAGAATATCCATGACTAAAGCAAAAAAGATATAGGCTTGAAGCTAATCCTTGATATAATCCAACTAAAATGGGAAAAATATTTAATCAAATCACCTTGTATTTGAACACAAGTAACAACTCCTATATACATATCTTTAATGACTTGAATATAAGCATTATTAACTCTTTTCTTTTCTAGAACTCTTCAGAGCATTTCTCTTAGAACTTTATCATATGTTTTCTCTAAATCAATGAATATCATATGTAAATTCTCCTTACTCTCTTTATACTTCTCCATCAAACTTCTTAACAAATGTATAACTTCCATAGTAGACCTAATTGGCATGAATCCAAACTAATTGTGAGAAATATTAGTATCACGTCATTTATGCTCGATGACCCTATATGACACATAACTTAATTCCTTTATAGTTCCCACAGTCTTGTGCATCACCTTTATTCTTAAAAATAGGAACAACACACTATTTCTCCTCTCATCTGACATCGTTTTAGCTGTCAAAATAAAGATCCATGTATTAAATGAATCATTATCCAATACAGCTTATCCAATGACAATGAAAGAAAACAAACAATAATTCAATTTCACTAGGAAGACAATCACCAATGAAACAACTAGGTATGCATGGAAAAAAAAAGATTTATCCCACTGAAAAACCAACTTATTTATCTTGAATGTATATGATTTAATGGTTTATTGTTCTGAAAAACATCTAGAATCAAGAAAAAATACGTACAAGTTTGTATCTACCGAAATAAGAGTCAATGGCTCGGCACTGTTCGCTTCGTCTCCCCTCCTTTCTCCCCCGATGCCGACTTCTCCTTTTGGCTCTCCTAGCTCGTCTGCCCCCTCCCTCCTTCCTGCAGCCTGCTCGGACCTTCATGTCCCGCGCCTTACGGGTTCTCCACCCCGCCGGCCGTCTCCCTCCCCCTCCTCTTCCTCCTCTTCCTCTCCTTCTGCTATGGATGCAGACCTCCCCTCGTCGGACCGTGGGACTTCTGCCTCTGGGGGTGTTCATGGTGCCCCTCCTGCTGCCCCGACTTCGGCCTTCCCCCCTGGGGCCCGGGTGTGCCACTACCGCCGCCACCTTGTCTCCCCCTGTTCTGCCGGGGGCTCCGGCGGGGGCCCCTTCTCCTCTGAGCCCGTCCTTGGCTTCCTCCCCTCTGCGGCGCCACGACCATGCCCCCGCCTCGTCGTCCCCGGCCCCTGATTCAGGCTCCTCCCCCCCTCCTTCCCCTCGGTCTACTCCTGCTAGGCCCTTTGCTTGGAACAAACTTCAGTACACCAAGTTGCCTGTGCTCAACACTACGACCTTTACGGCGGATGATGGCATCTCCATGATTCCCGACCATGAGGCTGTTCTTCTCAACACTGACAAGCTCAAGCGGGCATTTGTTGCCCAACTCATCGGGCGCCGCCTCCCCTTTTCCTTCCTCGCTTCGGAACTGTGGCGCATGTGGTCCCAATATGGGGACTTCCAAATTGTCACTACCGGCCCCTCGTCCCTCATAGTTCTCTTCACTTCCTCCGAAGCCCGGGATGCGGTTCTGCAGGGCGGCCCTTGGGTGGTCGCGGGCAGTCTGTTGGGTATGGTCCAATGGACTCCGTCTTACTCCCCCAACTCCTTGGTGGGAATGTTCTCTTCGGTTTGGGTCCGACTGCCTCAGCTTCCACTGCTCTACTGGGATGTGACTAACCTCACGCGTATGGCCAAATTTCTTGGGGAACCTCTCTGGCTCGATACTCCCACCTCGACCTGGGGCCGCTCGTCGTATGCTCGTTTATGCATATGCATTGATCTCTCCAAACCGCTTGTTCCCGGTATCT
Organism: Dendrobium chrysotoxum; assembly: GCA_019925795.1. Classification (NCBI taxonomy): domain Eukaryota; kingdom Viridiplantae; phylum Streptophyta; class Magnoliopsida; order Asparagales; family Orchidaceae; genus Dendrobium; species Dendrobium chrysotoxum. The sequence continues at coordinate 52,028,438 of CM034308.1, forward strand.
GGATCAACGGGATCCATGGTCGGTTCTTCCAGAAGGTTGAATACGAAGGTCTGTCTAATTTCTGCTTTGCCTGCGGGCTCGTAGGCCACTCTGCTGACCGCTGCCCCTCGGACTGGGTCACTCCCCCGACCCCTGAACCGGTCAGCTCTTCTCACGCAGGCCCCTCGGCCCCGTCCCCTCCGACCCCCCTGCCACGCAGTTTGCCAGCCCTCCCCGGCCGCAGCCTACCCCCCCTGCTCGGACGGTGCAACCGAGCAGCTGCCCCCGGGCTCCAACTGTGCAGTCTAATCCCCCCCCCCCCCCCAGCCCACCCTGATGAGCTGGGAACGTGGAACATTGTCCAACGGAAACGCCGTCCTAAGAAGCCTCCACCAGCACCAGCTAAGGGCCCGCCTCCCCCGCATGTCCCTTCTCTGAACCTGACCTCGGCGGCTCCCCGCGCCCTTCTGACTCGGGCCCGCACCCGGAGTGCCATTCCTCCAGCTGCGCTCCTTCCGGTCCGCCCTCTTGTGGTGTTTTCTCGAAAACGGCGTAAGGATGATGCTGATTTCACTGGCGGGGACATTGTCCCCTTAAGTGAATGATGCAGCTCCTTTTTGGTGGCTGCCGTCGTGCAGTTTGGTTGATGGCCCCTTCGCCCGGGCACTGGGATTCCGATCTGCCCCCGTGGCATGGTTACCCCCCCCCGGACTTGGCTCCCCATCTTCCTCTCTGTTCGACGGTTGGCTCTCCCTCTCAGGGTTGTTTTTTTCCTACTTTTGTTTTATAGTACTTTTCCTATGTTGTTTTGGCTCCTTGCTGGAGCTTTTTGCCCCGGTTTCTCTTTACCCTCCCCCTCTTATTTTGGGGAGTTTGGTGCTTCGGGCCCTTATATGTACTTATATTCTGCTTAATGCATTTTAATATTTCAAGAAATAAGAGTCAATAACATATTCTATTTTATATTACATAACACCTAAAGTAGTCCGTCTCCCAGAGGTTAATTGAAGAACTCAATGCAATTTTAGGAACTTTGGCAGCTTCCGAGGAAAGAATTTATCTTATGTTAAAGAAGGTCGTTGTTTGATCCCTCATGTTTTGTGTTAACCAAAATTGTATCTTGTAATGTGGATGAAATAAGTTGGTAATTATTCAATCTATCCATCATTGTTCATTATATGAGATTTTAGCCTATAGAATGATTGTGCGCTCTAATTTTTTTGTACTGTTCTTTTTAGAAAACGATGAAACTGTTGCTAAAGAGAACTACAGATGTCAGCTCTGTCATCCGTTGATCTTTAGTACATGGAAAATATGATTTCATACTGCTTTTGAAAAATGAGCTTGAAGTTGGCGCCAATTAGTTGGCATAAGACTTGTTTTCTTGGATAGATTTGAACTTGCCATCAATTTGGAAGGCTAGGGGAAATATACCACATGGATAAGACTAATGAACAGACGTAATAACTAAGATAACAATGATGATGATAATGGTGATAAATAAGTTGCTAATGCATATCGTTGTTTTTATTGATAAAAAATGTTGCAGTTTTTTATGTGATTAGAGAATGGAATTTTTTATTCTGATTATTTATCAGAAGGTTAAACGCAATGAATTAAAAAGATATATTTGTTGCATAGAAGTTTTCTCTGTGATGATAGAAGTTTGCACCACAAAAAAATTTGATTCTATACCCTATTGCAAATTAACTTGCTTTCTATATTTCTATTAGCAATTTTTTTATTTCTATCTTTGTAGGAAATCATGCCAGAGAAGGGCAGCAACCTTGCAAGAGAAAGAAGAACAAGTGGGAGTGGAAGACTATTTTCATGTTAAGACGATGCCTAACATTGTTGAAGAGCCAACAGATGATGATAACTCATCTTCAAAGGAACCTGGTATGGTGGAGAAATGGGTTATCAAATTTGAGCAGTCACTGAACGTCCTCCTCACAGTATGCTTTCCTAATATATCCTTATTTGCTGATTGAGTGGATAAACTTGTCTATGATATTATCTTTATCACCCCATTTGCATTTCTTAGCTTCAAAAATCTATGCAGGCCAAGGTTGTATGCATCACATGTATTGTTTGTTAACAATTGTAAGCCGTTAACTGTGGGGTTTAATTCTGCTCCAATCTTTGTTTACTTATTCAACTCCTAGCTTTTAGGATTATCATTTCTGGCTCTGAGGTTTGCCTTTTTTTTGTTTGTAAATTCTTGAAGGATTTAATCCTTTTTGGAGCCATTTTTTTTCCCTTAGACCGTTTCTAGTAAATTGTTAATTTGATATTACCCGATACTTGGAAGGCTAGTGGATTTTAATTATGCTTCAAAAATATAAACAGGAAGTTTTGAATGTCAGGAAGCATTTATCTTTTTTATGCTAGTTTACACGCATGTGAAATATCATTTTGTGGTGCTCGGTGATCAAAATATGCTAGAACTTTCTAGGCAGCAGATTAGTTCACCAATAGTATGGCTTGGATAATGGAAAAGAATTTTATGTTTCGTGGAGTTTTATTGGTTAGTATCGTTAAATATCTCTGGAGACGCCTACACCATTAGATTTTAGAAAAGATTTGGAGGTACAACTTACCAGATTGGAGCATTAGACCGCACACGATGTAATAATGTCCAGAAGAGCTTGATCTGTAGATTTTAGCTAAATCCTTCTTGTTAATTAAACTTGTGAAGGAAGCTATGATAGAATTGCAACCTCTTAATAAGTCTCCTTCAGAAAATCACCAACCTGTTATCAAATGTCATTTTTTGATAGCTTTGACTTCTCGAGTTTGTTGAATCCAAAAACTAGTCGGCATTTGTTTCAAATTCCCGAGCAACTTGCACTTGCAGATTGAACTGATGAGAGTGATCAATTGTGTGCCAACATATTATGGTAGAATGTTTTGTTTTGTCACTTATTTGTTACTCAATATATTGTTGTGATCTTCTTCCTCCACAAGTGTAGTAGTTGACGCATAGCCTCTTTGTGTAATATTGAAGGAATTTGATTCTTTGTGTCGTTATGCTGAGATCTACGACCATGAGTTCGCCTATGGATAGTAATCAAGGCAAATGAGAATAATTGGAGCCAGTAGTAGTATGATCCTCCAATATAGATTCGATTTAAATTATGTTGTATTAAATTTGTCCTCTAATATGATAGATGCCAGTAAATATTCTTAGTCAAGTTATGATTGACTTTATAATGTGATAGTCTGCTGTCTGCTATTGCAGGTGAGTCAATAATTTTTGTTATCATTATTAATATGTTTCCATATTTGTTCTCTACTCCGTCTTGGTGGGGGCATTGATTTATTTATTCTATTATTTAAAGAAAGCGTCTCTATTTTTTTTAAAATTATGGAGGTCAACCTTAGAATCTAAAGATTTTTGTTTGACTAGATTGAAAACCAAATACATGGAGTGTAATTTCAGTGGTAATAGATCTAGTGGTGGAATTGTGGCATTGGGTGATCAAGTCATTAAAATGCACATTTTAGATTTCTCAAGTATATTGTTCAAAGCGATGGTGAAATAACTGGGGATATTATCAGTACAATTCATCGGTTGAAGTGGAGGAATGCATCAGTCTTGTCGTGTGATAGAAAAGCACCCCTCAAACTTAAGAGGGAATTTATAAGATGGTGGTGAGACCTGCAATTCTTTATGGAGCAGAAATAGCTGCAAACGAACAGAGCCGAGCCAAACCGAGCAAAAGCTTGTTCATGTTTGAGCTGGTCTGTTAATAGCTTATTCGAGCTTTTATATTTGTGTTCAAGCTTGGTTTATTTAAAATGATATGCTCATGTTCAGTTCATGTTCAGTTTGTTTCGTGCTTATCGAGCTTTAAACAAGTGGCTCGTTTAAATTAACGAACGAGCTTTATCGAGCTATTAATGTTGATGCGCCTTTGTATCAAAACAACAACAAACTCCAAGAGATTCAACACAAAAATGGATTTTAATTGATAGAAAACCAAATACGAACAAAGCAAGATACAATGGTCCTCTTTCGAGATGAGGACCTTCTCTCCCAAACCCTAGACGCCGCTAGGATCCCTCACAGAAAGAAAACTATAGCACTCTCAAATTAAATTCTGCATACAAAACATAACATAAATATTACTACTTATAACAAATTTCAAATCAGTCCTCCCACAATTCTCTCTCAAATCAGCCCCCAAATCAGCTCTCTTCAATTAAGAAATGTCTCCAAATTAATCTCCTCCAATTCAGTAGAGCCCTGCATTGGGTACCCATACCCACGTACCCACCCACGTATTGGGTATGGGTGGGTATGGGTATGCCTATGGCTTCATAGGTGGGTATGGGTGGGTACTCAACATCGGGAAATAAATCAATTTACATTGCTAATCATCGTATGTCTTATATTACAGTAATCATCACTACACAGTGCATAGCACTGAACAGTGTTGCGACCAAGGTAAATTCTAATATGTTGCTTGAAAGTTTGTAGTGAGAACAAAGTGCAATAAGCCTCAAGGTCATTAGTCTGTGGAGGACTGTATTTAAAAAGCATAAAAAGTGGGTGGGTGTGGGTGGGTGTGGGTGGGTGTGGGTGGGTATGATATCCTGAAAGTCACCATGGGTGGGTGTGGGTGGGTGAAGCCAGCCCGCGCAGAGTGTGGGTACCCAATGGGTATCCAACCAGGACCTCATGTAGGGCTTTGCAATTCAGCCCCCAAATTAACCCCCAAATATGCTCTTTTTAATTAGAAAATATCTCCTAATTAATCTCCTTTAATTCAGCCCCCAAATCAACCTCCAACAACAACAACAACAACAACAAGCCTTTGTCCCACTACGTGGGGTCGGCAATATGAATCCTTTTTCTCCATTGTGTCCGGTTCAAAGTCAAATTCTCGTTTAAATCTAATAAAGAAAGATCATTTCTAATATTTTCTAACCAAGTCTTTTTAGGTCTACCTCTATCTTTCTTAACATAAGTCAAATCTAATACCTCTACTTTCCTAACTGGGTCATCGGAAGGCCGCCGTTTTATGTGACCAAACCATCTAAGGCGACTCTCTCTAATCTTATCCTCCACTGGAGCTACTCCAACCTTTTCACGTATATGCTCATTTCGTATCTTGTCTCTAAGAGTAAATCCACTCATCCACCTGAGCATCCTCATCTCCGCAACACATAACTTAGTATTGTGCTTCTCTTTTAATGGCCAACATTCTGCACCATAAAGCATTGCAGGTCTCACCACCATCTTATAGAATTTTCCCTTAAGTTTAAGGGGGACTTTTCTATCACACAACAAGCCTGATGCATTCCTTCACTTCAACCATCCAACTTGAATTCTACTGATAACATCCCCATCTATTTCACCATCACTCTGAACAATAGATCCAAGATATCTAAAATATGTACTCTTATTAATGGCTCGATCGCCCAAAGTCACAATCCCCTCACTAGGTCTATTACTGCTAAAATTATACTCCATATATTCAGTTTTAGATCTACTCAAGCGAAAACCTTTAGACTCTAAGGTTGATCTCCAGACTTCAAGTTTACCTTCAACTCCCTCCCAAATCAACCTCCAAATTTGTCCTTTTAAATTAGGAAACATCTCCTAATTAATTCCCTTCAAATCAACCCCCAAATCAGCCTTCTTTCCTTATTGATTTCCCTCTCTTATTTGAATTAAAATAGGATATCTTTCCATCTTTAATTTCCTCCTTAATTCCCTCCTAATTACTCTCCTAACATAATGATTTACTGCTTTGTTAGGCCCAACAAGAGAGGCTGAAATCTCCTTGGATTTGGTTTCAGGTTCCGCCCCCTCCACCGCCTGCTGGGCCGGCCGGCCCAGCCTCTCTTTGCCTGCAGTCGTAACAGTACTTCCTCCCCAAAGATGCATCTTGTCCTCAAAGTGGAAGGATGAGATGCTATTCATGGCTTTCTTTAGCTGCTTAGTTAGTGGCCTTGCTATCGTCCACTAGAACCAAGCTAGAGCTTTCCCCTCCAAACATAGCCCTGCAGCTGTAAACTTTTCCTCCTCATTCAACCCATTCATCATGAAATACATCTTCCCCTAGTACACCCACCCATAGGCATCCTCTCCTTTAAATATTGGCATCCTCAACTTCCTCTCTCTAGGATCACTATCACCCTAATAGCTTCCTCCTCATCTAGTGTAATGGCTGTCGTGATCCCTCCAGATTTTCCCCGTGTATCGAGGGTGGGACTCTCACCTTTCTTTCATCCGTTCTTGCATGACACGATCCCATGGTTCAGCTTGACCTCCTCTATCTCCGGTCGGCCAATCCCCTTGACCAAAATGCCTCCCATAATTGTCGGCCACTCCACCACCTCCACCACACAATTCCCTCCTTGCTATCTCCTCTTTTGGAAACCCTGATCCACCCTTTATTGGAGCCCTAGGAGGCTTTTGATGGACGAAACTCTCCTTGTTGAATCCCTTCCGTCCGATCTCTTTTCCCTTAGATTCGGCCAAGGGAATCCCGATCAAATCTTGGTTATGGTTTGTGATTGGAACCACCGTTGGAGTTTTGGATTGCATCTTCATGAGTTTTCTTAACATCTCTTTTATCCCTCCAAATTGGCTCTTCATCCGATTCTCCATAGTTAAAAACTTCTCCTCGATGTTGGATTTTGAATTGTTCTATTTTGCCTTTCAATGCATTCACTTTCTTTGTTGTCATCTCTCCAAAAGCTTCACTCTGATACCAATTTGATGCGCCTTGGTATCAAAAACAGCAACAAACTCTAAAAGATTCAACACAAAAATAGATTTTAATTGATATAAAATCAAATACGAACCAAGCAAGATTTAATAGTCCTCTTCCGAGAGGAGGACATTCTCTCCCAAACCCTAGATGCCGCTAGGATCCCTCACAAAAAGAAAACTAAACACTCTTAAATCAAATTCTGCATACAAAATATAATATAAATCATCTACTTATAGCAAATAATAAATAATAAATTCCAAAATAGCGTCCCCCAATTTCTTCTCAAATCAGCCATCTTTAATTAGGAAATATCTCCAAATTAATCTTCTCCAATTCAGCTCTCAAATCATCCCCCAAATCTGCTCTCTTTAATTAGAAAATATCTCCTAATTAATGTCCTCCAATTCAGCCCCCAAACCAGCCCCTAAATCTTCCCTTTTTAATTAAGAAAAATCTCCTAATTAATCCCCTTTAAATCAGTCTTCTTTCCTTATTGATTTCCCTCTCCTATTTGAATCAAATAGGAGATCTTTCCCTCCTTAATTTCCTCCTTAATTACTCTCCTAACATAATGATTTATTACTTTGTTAGGCCCATCAAGAGAGGCCGAAATCTCCCTGGATTTGGTTTCAGGTTCCTCCCCTTCACCGCCTGTTGGGCCGGCCAGTCCAGCCTCCCTTGGCCTGCAATCGTAACATAATGAATGCACCTTATGGAGCTATTAACGAACGAGCCATATTGACATGTTCATAAGCTTAACAAATGAACCTTATCGAAACTACTAACGAACATTTATACCAAGCCCGTTAATGAACATTTCTATTAACCTTTGTTAAGCTTATAAACGAGCAATCTTATTGAGCTTTCGCCAACCCATACCGAGAAGCTTATCAATCTTATAAATGATACTTTTAATAAACGAGCTTTTTAGTGAACGCTAAAATCAAACAGTCTATTAAACATGAGAAAGTATATTTCGATCATGAACAAACTTAATCTATAATGATCCTTAATCATATTTATATCAAACATTAATCGAGTTTTCTCGCGAGCTCCGTATCAAACAAGAATCGAGTTTCTTAATGAGCTTCTTATCGAGCTTCATATCGAGTATGTTTTTGAACTTCAAATGATGTTGTTCATGAACATAAACGTGCAGAACACATAGTTGTTCAAGATTGTTTATTTGATCATTGAGTATTTAAAAAAATATTTAAGCTTGTTTGATTACTTGATCAAACGATTATGAATGAGCTATAATTGAGCTGAGCCACGAGTAGCTTATTGAATGTGTAGTTCGTTTGCGGCCCTATGCAAAATATTGGCCATTAAAAGAGAAGCATAAAATTAAGTTTAAGTGTTGCAGAGATGAGGATGCTCAGGTGGATGAGTGGCTTTATACTTAGAGATAGAATGCGAAATGAGTATATAAGTGAAAAGGTTGGAGTAGATCCGATGGCATATAATATTAAAGAGAGTCATCATAGACGGTTTGGTCACATAAAACGTCGACTTTTCGATGACTCTATTAGGAGAGTAGATATATTAGATTTGACATATGATAAGAAAGATAGAGATATACATAAACTTATAAAGTATCATAAATGATTTTTTTTTGTTAGATTTAAATGAGAATTTGACCCTTAATATGACACAATGGAGAAAAAAGATTCATGTAGCACGTAGTGGGATAAATGTTTGATGTTGTTATTATTGTTGGTATATTTCTTCTTTATTTTGTGGTGTGCATAACTAGCTAAAGCACTAATATAAGTGTGGACATGTAGATCACACTCTTTATATGATATCCAAAATTAATAATCAGATTGAAATCCTCTTCGATATAAATAAACTTTTATTGCATCTGATGTAAGACATGTTAGTTTTCTTGTTTTTAGAAAGTGGACGTCTAAACTTTCCTTTGAAACAAAAACATGTGTTGGATAAATTTTGTCATCTTCAATGGATTGCATATTGTGATCGAGCATGACATAAAAAATAATATATTATCTCTAAGGATAAAAGTATTATTTTCTTACAGATTTAATAACAAAATTTATAATTTTAACTTTTAAAAGAGATTTTCCCTTATTCAATGTTCGGTTGAATAGAGTTTATTTTGTTCTAGGATACGGATGCCCCATAGGGGCAGGCCCCTATAGTTAATTACGTCTTAAGCATTTATTGCTTGAGAGAACTTTTGATTAAACTAGTGATTTTTTTTAGAGACATCAAAACATTGGCTAATGTTTTCTATGAAATTGTTATTTAAAGATTTTGGTCTTTAGGAATTTCAAGGATGAAGGGATCAACTTTAATCAGATTTTTGGAATGAGAGTCAAAAAGAGAAAAATATAGGAGCACTTGATTTTGAGGAAGTTCAGAGATGCTTGGACTATTCTATATTGGGTTTTATATTTTTAAAATCAAATTTTTATTTAAGTTGATTATTTTAATTTAGAATGTTGGGGCTTACATTACAACAAGAAATATTGGAGGAAAGGCCCAGAAGGTGAGGGATTATAAAGTGACTAAAGTTAATAATCTCCTCAGATCATAGAATTAAGGTGAGGACTACGGAGGGGTAATATCTCGAATTTAAGTCTAACGAAGTGCAAAAGGATTTATAAATTACACCTCACCTAAGGCATAGCCAGCCCGATCTCTGGAGTTATTGCTATGCCGAAAAAAAGCTACCAACTAACCCACCTAAACGCTTTTAAAATCATGAAATTCGATCTCAATGCATATGACGAGGAGGGAAGGTTGTTTTGCACAGAGAATAAGGCTTAAAACTTGGATTTGAAGCCAAAATGCCTGATTATATAGGTATGCACAACGTCAACACACAAAAATGCGGGTTTTTGTTATTTAGTCCTTAAATGAGGACTTTCTATATGTGACATACTTGGCTATGCATGTTTATTTTAAATTTTGAAAAATTTGGCTCCTTGAAAGAATCTATGCAATTTTCTTTTATTTAGAAAAATGTGATCCCTTAGATTGATTTTAGATTGTCTATATTTTTAATGTGTAAAAAACTTTATTTTATCCTATGAGCCTACCTCATAAACAAGTCTAGGCCACCCCAAGCAAAGGTAAAGAAGAAATCTAGGAAAAAGCATGCTTTTATTGTACACTCAGTGAACAATCAACACATACATATATATGAATTAATTAAAGCAGGAATGTACAAGTTATTATAATTATTATTGGCAGCTGAGTTGCCTGTCATTATGCAACCCAGATAAATTTTTACAGGCTCCGCCTGTGGGGTCTTCAAGCTTTGACTTTAGGTAGGTCTTGGGCTTCACCTTTAGTAGGCTCATCCTCCTGATCCATCTTTCCTTTAAATATGCTCCACAGGCTCAAATACACCTCCTAAATCTATACATATGAAAATGTGAAAGACTCAAACCTACAAAATAGGGGAAGGAGTAGGAGCATGTATATATATAAAGCATGAACAATCATTTAGAATTGCTTGGCATTTAAAGTGTCAAGCCCTACTTTTATCCTATAGGCCATGCCTCCTTGGAGTGTTTAAGCAGCACATGTTAGCAAGTATTTTATTATGATTTTATTGCACCCCTCTTAGAATGGCCACTTGCAAAAAGAGCATATACACACACACACACAAACCACTTAAGGGAAAGTTCCCACAACACATACAATCCAAAAGCATTACATCAAAATATCAACCGCATGCGTAGAAAAGAAAAATCCTAATTCTATCATGCTCAGGGGCTGTGCACCTAAATGTGTGCCAGCTGTGTGATATATCACTATACATGGTGTTTTTGTTTTGTTGAGGAATGAAGGCATTTAATCTTAGTCCATAGGTGATTTCACTTTAAGTTGTTTGTGACTTATAGAGTTTATTTGGCCTTTAAGTGTTTCTTATTTAGGAGGGTTATGAAGAACCCATAAAACAACCACTATTTCCTTTGAGGCAAGTTTGTTACTTATGGAGTCCTAAGATATAATGATACAAGCACCACACCTTTTGGGTTGGAATAATTGATCATTGTATCAAATAATGCTTAACCAATTTTAGAGATTTTTAGAGTTCTCTTATTGTTTGGATAATAGATGAATGTTCATCTAATAGTGTAAGGTGAACATGCTTAAGAGTTTTGTTTTGGACTTTGTGAAATTCATCTAATAGAGTAAGATGAATTTCAATAGAGGGAAGCACCTAGAGGACAGCTAAAGCTTGCATTTTAAATGTTATGAGAGGAGGAGAATTATTTTTTATGTTAAGTGAAAGGGTACTTAGATTTGGGTCTAAGAAGGAAATGTCCAACACCTAGCTTTTTATGCTAAGAGTTGGAGGATCCTCCTTAACTTTTGGGCTAAAGAGGGAGAATGAAGGAATCCAACATGTAGCTTTTGTGCTAAATATTGGAGAGTTCTCCTTGGCTTTTGTAGTTAGGGAGAGAGAAATGAAACTCATAGTTTTATGGCTAAGAGTTGGAAATTTCTCTAAGGCATTTGGAGCCCGTAGAGAAAAGGGATGACTTGTGAGTTTGGAGTCACAAATCATGAAGCAATTGTTGAACGTTGTATTCAATAATGCATGATGATTTGTGTGGTTTGGTTAGGCAAACAAGAAAGGGTGAGATGTATAGATATAGGCTACAAGGCACCATGAATTTCCTTTGAACTTTTAGATGTTCAAATAAGAGAGTTTATTCTTCCAACTTGGGTTGGGAGAATGAAAGGGAGGTGATATGTGGATTTGGATTTCAAATCACAAGGAGTTTTTCTTGAACTTTTGGATGTTCAAGGAAAGATGTTCACTCACCTAACTTGGGTTAAATGAAAGGATTTCCTACAACTTTTGAGTTGTAGGAGGGAGAGAAGAAGTGTGCAACTTGTAGGTTGCCGATTAGAGAAGAGTCTTTGAAATTTTGGTGTTCAAAGAGGAGGATTCATTCATCCAACTTGGGTTGGAGAAATGAGAGGAGGGGAAGATGCAACTTAGGAGTTGCAAATTCATTAATATTCTTTGAACATTGATGTTCAAAGAAATCTATTCATTTGCTCTATTTGGGGCTAGGGAAATGAAGGACAATTTGGATGTTATCCTACAATCTTGGCTTGTACGAGATGAATAATAAAATGCAACTTAGAGGTTGCAAATCGGAGAAGTTTCTTTGAACATTTGGTGTTCAAGAAAATGGGTGTCTACTCACCTAACTTGGGATAGATAAATGAGAGAGTTTTATACAATTATTAGGTTGTAGAAAGAGGAAGGAGCAATGTGCACCTATGGGTTGCAAGCTGGAGGAAATTCCTTTAACATTTCAAGCTTATGTTGAAGTTTTGGAGGACTTCAAGTTATCATGCATGAAGATGATTGGTGATAGCTCCTAAGGTATGCTAGGAGTTATGCAATGAAACATTTGAAGCCTTGAGGAGGCTCAAAAAGTCATGCATGGAGGAGGAATAGATGAATATTTGTTGATTGTGTATCTCAACAAATAAGGGATGTGTTACTTAGGATTTGTTTCTAAGATCCAAAGACTCATGTAATATAACATTTGAAGCCTTGAGGAGGCTCCAAAAGTCATGCATGAGGAAAGAGAGATGATTGTTTATTGATTTTGTGCTTCAACAAATAAGGGATGGAATGAACCTAGAATTTTGATATCAAGGTTACATGAATTATGCAATAAAGTATTTGGAGTGTTGGGGGCTCCAAATCATTCATGCATGAGAGGGAGGAGGCTCTACGAAGGAGCTCTTAATGTGAAGTCAAGATTCATGCAATCTAACATTTGGAGTCTTGAGGAGGCTTTAAACATCTTGCATGAAGGAGATGTGAATGTGAAAGAAAGTTTCCTAATTTTATTCGAGTGTTTTGGATTCATGTGAAGAGGGAAGACTCATTCCTACCACTTCTAGAAAAATTTTGAAATTGAATTTGATATGATTTAAAAAAATCTAGAAGTGTGTGGACATGGTTTGCATTTTAGGAGAGTGATCATATGCTCAACTGAATTATCATTGCACTCAGACCTTTCAATTTACAAATCACACTAATCATACTTAGATAATTCTGATATATGATTGGATATGATTCATAAACCTTTGAAAGCCATAGAAAATTCCACCTTTGCTTTACAAGCACTTAGGAATTAAATAAGTATGTTTATAAATTTGCAAACTTTAGGTGAGCGAGTTAACAAATGACCCACAACATATGTATGTTTTGATCATTACATTTCAAACTTCTAATTTGGAGGTTACATAAATAGGGTCAAATAATTCTAAGACATGAAAGCCCATGGGCCTTTGAGGGCCCACACAACACCTCAGGCTCGTTTCAAAATTAGATGATCCTATTTGATCGTCTTTCCAAATTTTTAGAAGGTTGTGGGTGTTTCAAGCAAGTGATGATTGTTATGGTGAATGCACTAAACTTGATGAAGAAGTCAATCATGGATTTGGTTGATGGTGCATGTTGTGAGGTTTACAACATAGGTCTTTGGAGATATATGGTAAACTTCACAACAATTTGATATCACAGATGTTCATATTGGATCAAACAATTCCATTATAAGCTTTCACCAAGTTCTAGGGGCAATCAATTTTAGCATATGTAAAATCTCCTAAACACATATCAATTTTGTTGTGACAATGAGAGTTGAAAAGTTTCATATGAAATTGATACGTTTGAAGCCTATCCATGCATGTAGGAAACATACATCTAAAGCTTAGAGGGAATTCCAATCAATTTTGACATGATTGGTGCGTTGGAAGCATGAATGCAAGTCTCCAATGTTAACGATCTTGTGGATTGGAGGGAATGTTTATTGGTTGTCATCTCCATGAATTTTATAAAACACCCAAGATAAATTTGATTAGTTCTAGTTGTTCTAGGATTTGCACAAAACGAAACCTTGGGGTTCATGTAACAAATTCTACAACAATTTTTTTCATCTTTTGATCAATCAAATGCATTTTGGATATTTAACAAAGACATGGAGAATCCGCAAATTTCATTAAGCGCAAGCTTATGTTTGTGCGTTAATTTTGTCATGACGCATAAATCTAAGAGATTGAACAAAGCATGCAACCTTGGAGAGAACCTACAACTCGACATTTGATTTATCATCAATAAAATCTCCTAAACTTAGGGGTTTAGTTGTAGGTGAAGGCGTTAGGCTCAAAATGAGTGCAAATACATACATTTGAGAGGTGTTGGATGACAATCCAACGCCCCTACCCGCAACTACACCCTCCTTTGGCTCTCACATGAGAGCAATTTGATGAAAATCACTGGACTTCCCCAAATTTGCTAAGAGGACAACGGGTTCTTGGGTTTAGAAATTAATTGCAAGGATTTCTAAGGGTCTAATGGATTTGGAGCGTCAAACACAACCAAGGGCTTGGAGACCTGGGGCTTTTCCTAAACTTGAGAGATTTTACCTTGCCGGGTAAGTCACAGCACAACCAACTATCCATCGCCTTGTAAAGACGAAAAAGCAAAGGAAAGAGGTGACGAGCTGCTATCCAAGCCTCTCCGAAATGCATATTTGTTGTTATAAGTTCTCTGAATTGCTATCTTCACTGTTTGTATGTTCCCGGATGTCCCTTTGTTATCCCGAGCTCACCGGAGTTGAAAGGAGGAGGAAGAAGAGGTCTCCTACAGTAGAAAATCGGCCTCCAAATACCATTGCAACCTTTCCACTCCACCCCCTTCCGTTAGACAGGGAGAAAATACTAGCAAAGGGAGCTTTTAGTTCTTAGTTGAGGGAAAAAGAGGATGGCAACAATAGGAAGACTTCAACACAGTCCAAGGAAGAAGACAACGGGTTCTTGGGTTTAGAAATTAATTGCAAGGATTTCTAAGGGTCTAATGGATTTGGAGCGTCAAACACAACCAAGGGCTTGGAGACCTGGGGCTTTTCCTAAACTTGAGAGATTTTACCTTGCCAGGTAAGTCACGGCACAACCAACTATCCATCGCCTTGTAAAGACAAAAAAACAAAGGAAAGAGGTGACGAGCTGCTGTCCAAGCCTCTCCGAAATGCATATTTGTTGTCAAAAGTTCTCTGAATTGCTATCTTCACTGTTTGTATGTTCCCGGATGTCCCTTTGCTATCCCGAGCTCACTGGAGTTGAAAGGAGGAGGAAGAAGAGGTCTCCTACAGTAGAAAATCGGCCTCCAAATACCATTGCAACCTTTCCACTCCACCCCCTTCCGTTCGACAGGGAGAAAATACTAGCAAAGGGAGCTTTTAGTTCTTAGTTGAGGGAAAAAGAGGATGGCAACAATAGGAAGACTTCAACACAGTCCAAGGAAGCTCGTTTGGCCGCCCCTTTTTCCCAGACGCACACACAAGGAATCCTCCCTCACACACTCTCTGCTTGCTCACGTTGGATGGAAGCATGCCAGGAAGAGGAATTCTTTCCACTCTGTCGTATGCTCAGGTATATCGCAAGCCAAGAGACCGAATGGAACTAATATCCTCTCCCGCGCTCTCTATATGACGTCTGCTCGCTCGAAATGATTTTCCTGCGCTATCTAATCTTCCGTTGCAGAAATCAGAGGGAAAGACCCTGCAGTAGCTGATCTTTGAATCTAGCCCTTGGATCTGATTTCCTGATTTGGGAAATGATTTAGATTGGCTAGAAAGTCAAATTGAACCTATTTGGAA
This sequence comes from Dendrobium chrysotoxum, assembly GCA_019925795.1. Classification (NCBI taxonomy): domain Eukaryota; kingdom Viridiplantae; phylum Streptophyta; class Magnoliopsida; order Asparagales; family Orchidaceae; genus Dendrobium; species Dendrobium chrysotoxum. The sequence continues at coordinate 52,043,814 of CM034308.1, forward strand.
TGAAATTGAACTTGGGTTAGGCTAATTGGGCCGAAATTGGGCCCAAATTGAACCTGAATTGGATCGATTTTAGTCAAGGTTTGATTGGGTCCGATTTAGTCAATTTTGCAAAATTGAACTTGAATCGATGCCGAATTGAGTCGAATTTGGTTTGACGAGGCTAAATTGGGTTCAATTTGGACCGATTTGGGTCAATCTTGATTGATTTGATTTTAATTGGATGAAATTTAGCTTAATTTGACTCAATTAAGGTCTGATTTGGGTCAATTTTATTTCGACGATGCTCGATCGAGTTGATCGAGCGCGATTGAGCCCAGACGGGCTCGATCGGGGTCGGGTCGATATGAAAATAATGTCAACAACATGTTGAGAAGCTACCAGCACAAATAATTTGTCTCCATTAAGAAATTCACTCATTGATCATTTTTCCATAAGTAATAGTTTATTATACATCTAAGATTGTTCATTTTTTAATATCTATAATCTATAATTATATAGCAAGATGCGGACATACAGACATTTATATATGTGTGTGTGTATATATATATATATATATATATATATATATATATATATATATATATAGAAGCATAGATACAAATATGCAAACACATACACACACTACATATATTTTTACACACATACACATGCTACATACATTCACACGCCGCACACACAAATAAATAATTCATTTTAGTAAATTTACCAATTAATATTATTTGTATGTAAATCTAAAATTTGTAAATTACTTTAAATAATATAAAATTAATTTTAACTATTCTATGTTATGCTAGAAAAAATTAAAAATTTTAAACTTATTTATTTACATGAAAATTAAAAAACTATTTATATTTAACAAACCCAAATCTAACATACAGCCTAAAAACTATGCAGTTAAACAAATTAAAAAGGTATAGGTTTGAACCAAAATTAGAGATAAAAAAGGGATTGATATAAACCAAGAAAGCATAAACCTGACACGGAGCTAACATTCTAACAAAAAAAAAAAAAATCAAGACCCTAAATTTATTTCATAAAGATATAGAAATTTCATGGATGAAATTTAAAAAACAAATGGATGAAATTAGGAAGGAAAAGTTTGTGGGAGGAAAAAGAAGGGTTGTTCCTTTAGATCTAGAAAGAAATTGGCTTGAAATAAGGGTCTGATAAGTAAGGCAATGAAGGAGGCGAAGAAGTTCAGGGAAGAGGAAAAGAGAAAATAGGAAAAGGGCGCTGGTCCGTATTTGATATTTTAGGTTCCGGTAGCCTAGTCTTTGAAAACTCTTCTCACTTAAGATCGGTTGTCTGCATCCTTTAAATCTGCAGCAAGGGTTGACAGAAAAATTACCTGTGGCCAGGCCACCAATATGGGCTACCAGAAACATTTCTGACAGCATATGTGGGGTATAGATGAGGTTGCAATGTAGAGTTATTGTTGGGTAATTAAAATGGAGTATTTCAAGATTATTTTGTGGTAAGATGATAATATGGAGACTAAAAGCTAGATTTTATAAAACAAAAAGTAGGCAAGTTATGATATAAAGTATTGGACAATAAAAATTGCAAATAGTTTAGTCGAGCATGATAGAAATATAAATGTTAAATAGATGTATGACAAAAATATGAAGAATAAATTGATTAATGATTGTATCATATGGTCAACTACATTAGCATTTATTGAGAATATGATAGTTAAAAATAGACTTGTTGCTTTGGACATATGCAATACAGATTAGAAATTGCATGTCTAAAAGTAGCGTCAAAGGATTAGTAAGAAAAAAAAAAAAAAGAATAGACCTAAGATAACATGGATAGTTAAATAATTCCCATGAAGAATAGATTTAGCACCTCATGCAACAAGTAGATAAACGAAAGGATAGGGAGATTTCATGAAGCTGGGCCCGATTTGTTGGGATAAGGCTAAGATGGTGATGACGATGCTTTATAAGACACTAATACACTTTCTATTACTTTTCTATAAACATCAGTTTTATCATTGCTGATTGCTAGCTTTACCAGTTTTATGTGCCTTATTTTATAAAATTCCAGCTCTCAGATTACTGCTGTCATTGATAGTCACAGGAAAATAGTTGTTTTAACATCTCAGTGCCTAGAGATGTTTCTTGATTTCCGTACTTCATTTCATTTCCCATTCTTGACTTATTTGAGCGGACTACTGACTAGTATTGGCTTCCGATTATAGAATTTAGCAAACAAGCTGAGTTCTGAATGCTATGGCATCTTCTCTTACAGGATTCGGTAATCAAGGTACTTGATTTATTTTATCATGATCGAAACTATGCAAGATTCTTTGTGTTGGAAACAATCGCAAGGGTTCCATACTTCGGTGAGTGTTTTTGTTATATTGTAGCTAGAGATAGTTTACTTCTTTGTGGTATCTTAGTTTTTCAACAGTTTTGTCAGATCCCTTATGTGCATGCTTTAGTGATCGAAAGGTAAGGTTTATACTAATCTCTGCCTTTTTTTTTCTCCCAGCCTTTATATCTGTACTGCACATGTACGAGAGTTTTGGCTGGTGGAGAAGAGCTGACTATCTGAAAGTTCATTTTGCTGAAAGTTGGAATGAGTTGCACCATCTATTGATTATGGAGGTATTACCGTCTTCTCAAAGCTTTTCACTTTCACTTTTTTAGGTATTCAATCTTCATTTTGGTCAAATTAATAGTTTAATCTCCCTCTCTCAAAATTTGCTCCAGTTTGTCAGCTTGGAATTAGATTTACAAGTTGTTTTTGGCTCTCATAAAGATCAAAGCTTTCATATTGAATTTTCTTTAATTTTTATTTGTATATACTATCTTCCCCTTTCTTTCCTATAAATGGTTGGATCCAATGGCATATTGTATTTTTTTTCTACTGTACAACTGGATATTACTGTAAATCTGAAAGTTTTTATGCCCAGGACTGGACTCTTTGTTATTTTTGTTGACAGCTTGATACACTTATTTTACTTTTGTATCATGGATCACTACTTGTAATTTTTTTTATTTTAATTCAGGAGCTTGGGGGTAATGCTTTTTGGTTTGACCGTTTTCTTGCCCAGCATATTGCAATCTTTTACTACTTTATGACGGTCTTCATGTATGCTCTGAGCCCAAGAATGGCATGTGAGTATACTCATGCATTTACGTGTTTCTTTTTAACAATGAAAACTTATTTTAAGGTTTTAATACTGGATCTTTATAGAAGCATGAAATTGTATTCTTGATCTAGCCTTCATTGGTAGTCAACTCCACGTTGCTCCAAAGTTGCTTGAGCTTTCATTTTGACCTTTAACAGAATGGTTTTGTGGACCACGTTTTTGTAGCTGTTTAGTGATACTATTTTTCACAGTAATAACATACAGCACATCTGATATTAAATTGTGGTCACCATATTACTCTTACATTTTAGCAGTCTTTCTTTTCAAATTTCAATGCCATATTATTGTCATGGAACAATATCTTTTATATTGGAAATTACTTGAACGTTTAGTAACCGGTTTCTCCTTCGAGTCAATTTCAATACTGTCTGTTGACATCGACATCCAACCATTTTTGATGTAAGAATTTTCTTGATGACAGCAGCATTAATTTGCCAAGAATTAGGATTGTTAGGATTTTTTATTGAATAATTTTTTAAGTGCTTATTTGGGATTGCTTTTATTTTGTTTGTTTTTTTTGTTTTATAAAACAGGTTAAAGAGATAATTAAACAAGTTTGATAGGTTGTTTTTGTTTTTTATATTTTCAAAAACAGATTAAGGTGTTTTAAAATATTAGTGACTCAAATTTTGCGTGTTTTGTAACTTTTCAAAATAGATTCTTATATTCGAACAAGAAGCAGCTTCTGAATTTGGGCTAAATTAGAAACAAATATATCACTTAACCCTAGAAAGAATGTTGGATTAGGAACAAATATTATTTAAGCATTTAATCATATATAGATTTCATTAAAAAATCTGAAGTATTAAAGTCATCCACTAATATGATTAGTGTTAATAATAAAATATTGAAAATACATGATATTGTAATATTTATCAATACATATAATATATTCTAATATAATATTCATAATTTATAAATGTTATTTGTTTAAAAATTTACCAATAATTAAATAGCCAAAATTGGAACTAAACTTCTAAATTATTATAACTTTTATAAATGGATGAAATAGGGCAGAACGAAGAAGAGAATAACAAAGCAATATTATGGGCCTCCTTACTAGTGATTCTATCTCCTCATTCAAAGTAAGTTCTCACTTCAAAATCAAGACAAATGCTAACATAGATATGTGAGATTTCTACATAACCAGCTCTGCTCTTAGGCAAGAATAAGAATCTCCAACATGGAAACTGTTACATAAATAGTAGCTTTAAGCATGCTGGAAGCTCCAGACGGTGGCGATGCAATGGCCTCCCCCGCAACCCTTTCCCACCCCCACCCCCCCTGCGCACTAATTTCCAAACCTGTACAAGCATCTGATAGGAAGTGGATGCAGAACTTGCGAAGTTTTTTGGCTGAATTTATAATTTCAGTAAAATAGAAATCAGTAACAAGTAAACGAAGAAGAATAACACTCAAGAACACTCTTTATTGGATTATATATGAAAGAAAAGACAAGATACATTTAGATCTTCAATTGGAGAGGAAGATCCGGCTCTCCCAAATCTCTGGACGTCGCTAGAGCCCAAAGCGCCCTAAAAATGCTACAATTTCAGGCATTCCGCAAATAAGACCTACCCCTAACTCTAGGAAAATCTCTTACTTAAAGCAAACAATAAACAACAAATACTCAAATAGTCCTCCCCCAATTACCTCTCAAATCTGTCCTATTTCTTTAATTATTTCTCCTCCAAATCAGCCCCCAGATCTGCCCTCTTCAATTAGACAACATTTCTTGATTAATCCCCTCTAAATCAGCCCCCAAATATGTTATTTTTAATTAAGAAACATCTCCTAATTAATTCCCTTTGATTAATGACCTTTCTAAACAACTCCTTAATTAGGAAACTTCTTAATTACCTCCTAATCAAATCAGCTGGTCCATCAGCATCATGAGGAGATAGAGACCTCCTCACCACTAATTTCCTTTGCCCCACATGCCAATAATAGAAAGACATCTGTCCTTCTCCTAACAACTCAAGCAAAAACAAAGAAAATTAAATCAAACAACTAGTTTCTTTGTACTCAAACTTCTCCCGGATCTTGTCGGTTTCCCCATAGTTTAGCATAGTCAGTTGTAGGCCAGTTCGATATGCTCGTTCCTAGTGACTGTCCTTAGCTCTGATCATGACTTGGCTACTCCTATCAATTCCCTCCTTCCTATAAAAATCAATCGTCTTCAAGGTTGTGGTTTGTTGCCTTTTGTAGTTTGCTGCCATTATCCATGTGGCGTCTTCTAGTGGGATACTCTGCCATTGGACAAGGAATTGTTGTTGGGGGTGTTGCTAGATGGACAACTTGGTTATTGAGCGAAGAAGCTTGTGTTAATATTGCTCCATGCAGTTTGGTGTTTCCTAAAAATGGTTTGAGGACTGAGACGTGAAAGACTGGATGGATTTGAAAGTGAGGAGGTAGTTGTAATTTATAAGCCATTGGATCGATTTGTTCAATTACAATACCAACGTAGCAATGAGAGAACTTTGAGTAGCGGCAATCATGAAGTGAAATTTGTCGATTGTTACTTTACAAGAGCTAGTAACCCAAGGGCTAATTGTAAGTCTCGTCTGTGTTTATCAGTTTGTTGCTTCATGCGATCGATTTTTTAATATACTCTCGGATGGAGCGTAATATTTGGTAACGTTGCTGCAGCCATTGAATGCCTAGGACAAGGCCAGCTCCCTGAATTAGCAGCACATAGCAATCTCTTCGGAACGTATGGCTTTGTGTTACGCTGGTTCACTGGGAACCGGCTCAAGCTCAACCGGCCCAAGGGGGGCCCGTCCTGTTTACCTACAGGAGGCGGACTGGGTCCGCCTCCTCTACTTCTGCCGCCCAATTGGGTGGGTCCCACCCACCTAAGTAAATTCAAAATCACAAAGGAGGGGGCGGCTAGGGCTTTGGGAGGGAAATTAATTAGGAAAGCTTTTGTATTAGAAGGAGAGAGAGACTTAGGAGGGGATTATGTGATGTTTTGGAGAAATTAGGGTTCTTGGAGGTGTGGGCTCTAGATATCTTTGTCTAGAGATTTTGGGAGAGTTAATCTTCCTCTCGAATTGAAGATTATTGTATCTTTTCTTGCTTTTATCCTTCATCTAGTGAAATACCATGTTTGGCTTGAGTTTCCTACAAGTTTCCTCTAAATTTCCACTGTTTTTCTTACAGTTTTGCTGATTTCCTGCGGTAGGCAGCAATCTTGCTGCGTTTGGATCTCCGATTTGGACTAGGTTTGCTTGCGAACTCAAGTATTCCCTTCGGGTTACTTGCGAACTCAAGTATTTCCTATCAAATTGGGTATCAGAGCATCGTTTTTGGGACCATCGGCGGCTGAAATCCAGAAATTTCAGCAAACTTTTGGGCATCCGGAAGAGAACTCCTTGTGATTTGTGAAGGAAAAATGGCTGGGAAGAAGGTGGAAGTCTTGGAAGGTGAAATCGGACAACTGAAATCAGATTTGGAAGGAAAATTTTTTGACTTTCAAAATCAAATCACTTCCAACAATGAAAGGTTGGAAGGAAAGTTCACCGTGGTGGAGGAGATGTTGAAGAAACTAATGGAGATGAAGACAAACCCGGCGACATCAGAAGTAAGAGAGACCATCGACGACCATGGCATAGGAGGAAATCCGAACCCGTCTCGGGGGAGGAAAAATCCGGAGGTGGAGATCCTTGAGGGGGAAGACGACATGCCGCCTCTAGAACCGCTCTCTAGAGAGGAGATGAGCCAAGGGTACGAACGAAGGGGTGCTGATTTTGTGGGGAGAAGGGAAGAAATGCATCGCAGGGGTGCTGATTTTGAAGGGAGAAGAGGGGAATACGAGGAAGGGTTTGGGTACAATCGTCGGAGGGACGATCGGGACACTTGGGGAGCTCCCCCTATTCGAGGAGCGGGAGGATACGGAGGATACCGGGGATACGGAGGAGATCCGTAGGTGAGGAAATTGAAGATGCCCATCTTTGAGGGCGAGGATGGCCATGGCTGGATCTACAAGGTGGGGCGATATTTTGCCGTCAACGGATTGACGAAGGAGGAGAAACTGACAGCAGCGGGACTGTGCTTGGAAGGGAAGGCATTGGCGTGGTACCAGTGGCGGGACATGAGGCGACCCATTCGGAGCTGGAGGGAGTTCAAAGACTGCTTGTTAGAGCGATTCCGAACCAGTCGGGGAGGAGACTTCTACGAGCAGTTCTTTGCTTTGACGCAGGAGGGGACAGTGGCAGAGTTCCGTGACCGATTTGAGTACCTAGCTAGCAGACTGGATCGCCTTTCCGAGACTGTGCTCGAGGGGAATTTCATGAAGGGGCTTAAGCCCGAGATCAGAGCAGCTGTTAGAGTGATGAGACCACACGACCTGGGGGAGGCCATGGAGTTGGCACAGCTGGTCGAGGACCAAAAGCATCTGGAGAGGGGGGCTCGAGGCAGTAGTTCCGGGGGGTCTTACAGGATGACGACTACTTTTCTAGCTCCCAAAGGAGCCGTACCGGGAGGTTCACGAGATGTACCCAGGGAGAAGTCTGGAGGAGGAGGGCCTGGGGAAATTTCAAGAAGCTGACTGAAAAGGAGGTACAGGAGAAGAGGGCCAAGGGGTTGTGTTTCCGGTGTGATAAGAAGTGCATGCCAGGGCATTGGTGTAAGGACCGAACTCTTCAGGTTCTCATCGTCTGTGATGACGAGGAAACTGAAGAGGGAAGAGAGAGCGGGATAGTGGAGGAGGACGAAGAGAAGCTGCACTTGGATCTTGCTGAGGTTTCCCTGAACTCAGTGGTCGGATTCACTACGAATCATACCATGAAAGTGAAAGGGGAGATAGAGGATAGAGCAGTAGTGGTGCTGATTGATAGTGGGGCCACCCACAATTTTATTTCCACTCAGGTCGTCGACCAACTGGGAGTGAAATTGGTGGATACCGGTAGTTACGGGGTGATGATGGGTACGGGAAAGGTGGAGAAAGGCCAGGGGGTTTGCAGAGGAGTACTACTGACCATCCAGGAGATTCAGGTGAGGGAAGATTTTCTTCCACTGGATCTTGGGAGTACAGATATCATCCTGGGGATGAAATGGTTGCAGACTTTGGGAGACACCAAGGTGAATTGGGGAGCACTCACGATGGAGTTGACGGTGGATGGAAGAAAGGTGGTGATTAAGGGAGATGCGGGGCTATCCAAATCCATGGTTTCTCTTAAAACTATGGTGAGGGACATACAGTTGGCGGGCGGAGGATACTTGGTGGAGCTACACAGTTTGGAGGGAGCTAGAACGGAAGAGGGAGGGGACATACCCCCCTCTGTGCAGCTTTTGATTCAGCAGTTCCATGAGGTATTTCAGCCGCCTCAAGGATTGCCACCACAGAGGGAGCAGGAGCACGCCATCATTCTGAAGGAGGGAGTATCACCCATCAGCGTACGACCTTATCGCTACCCCCAGTTTCAGAAGGATGAGATTGAAAAGCTGATTAGAGAGATGTTGGAGGCCAGCATCATCAGACCGAGCGTCAGTCCTTTCTCTAGTCTAGTGCTATTGGTGAAGAAAAAAGACGGCAGCTGGCGATTCTGTGTGGACTATAGGGCACTCAACAAGGAAACTGTACCGAATAGGTTTCCTATTCCCGTGATTGATGAGCTGTTGGATGAATTGAGTGGGACGGTGATCTTCAGCAAGATAGACTTGAAATCAGGATACCATCAGATCCGGATGAAGAAGGAGGATGTGCCTAAAACTGCTTTTCGAACTCATGAGGGACACTATGAGTTCCTGGTGATGCCCTTTGGCCTCACCAATGCTCCAGCCACTTTCCAGGCGCTGATGAACAAGGTTTTCAAACCTTATCTACGACGATTTGTACTAGTATTCTTCGACGACATTCTAGTCTACAGCAGGACGGAAGAAGAACATTGGGAGCATCTAACAAAGGTATTAGAGGTGCTGCAGGAGCATCAGCTGAGAGCCAACTTGAAGAAGTGCTGCTTTGCACAGGCCAGTGTAGAGTATTTGGGCCATGTTGTATCAAAAGAAGGAGCGGCAGCGGATCAGTCTAAAATTGAGGCCATGTTAAAGTGGCCAATGCCAAGAAATCTAAGAGAGCTGAGGGGATTTCTAGGACTGACGGGTTACTACAGAAGGTTCGTCAAGGGATACAACACCATAGCGTGGCCACTCACTGAGCAGTTAAAGAAGGATGGGTTCCTATGGGGGGAGGCAGCCACATCAGCATTTGAGAGTTTGAAGAAGGCTATGACGACGGTGCCGGTCCTAGCCTTGCCAGATTTCACGCAGATCTTCACAGTGGAGACGGATGCATCCGGATACGGGTTGGGAGCCGTACTTATGCAGAGTCGTAGGCCCATTGCCTATTTCAGCCAGGTATTGACGGCCCGAGCCAGACTGAAGTCAGTATATGAGAGGGAATTAATGGCCATCGTTTTGGCCATCCAGAAGTGGCGACCCTATCTACTTGGGAGACATTTCATAGTCAAAACGGATCAGCGGAGTTTAAAATATCTGCTGGAGCAGCGAATGGTGACAGAGGAACATCAGAGGTGGTTGTCCAAGTTACTGGGGTACGACTTCGAGATTCAGTATAGACCAGGGGTGGAGAATAAGGCAGCAGATGCCTTATCTAGGTGTATGGGAGAGCTGCAGACAGTGACACTATCTGTTCCTTTGATGCTTGATTGGGAGGCTATCAGAGAAGAAAGTGCTAGAGATGAGGCTTTGGGGAAGATCAGGGCAGATCTGCTGAAGGAAGGGGGTAGCCACCCAGGGTACTCTTTGGAGGGGAATAGACTGTTATATCAGGGGAGGTTTGTGATGCCCCGATCCTCGATCCACATCCCGAACTTGCTCCAGGAGTTTCATGGAAGCGCTATAGGGGGCCATTCAGGAGTGCAGAAAACTTACAGGAGGCTAGCTTCGGAGCTGTATTGGAAGGGGATGCACAAGGATGTAGAGGAGATGGTAGCCAGATGCGAGGTCTGTCAGAGGAACAAATACATGGCTATGTCACCAGGAGGACTACTACAGCCGTTGGCTCTACCGGGACGCGTATGGGAGGAGATATCCATGGACTTCATTGATGGGCTGCCCTGTTCAGAAGGTTTCACGGTGATCCTAGTGGTGGTGGATAGATTGAGCAAGTACGCTCATTTCATCCCCCTCCGACACCCTTACACAGCGATGACAGTGGCGTCAGCTTTCATCAGGGAAGTGGTTAGATTGCATGGAGTACCAGAGGCGATAGTATCAGATAGAGATAAGGTGTTTCTCAGCCACTTTTGGAAGGAGTTGTTCAGGTTACAAGGGACAATTCTAAAAAGGAGCACAGCTTACCACCCACAGACAGATGGCCAAACGGAAGTAGTCAACAGGAGTTTGGAAACTTACTTGAGATGCTTTGTGTCAGAGACACCCAAGCTATGGGTCAGGTGGCTATCATGGGCGGAGTACTGGTACAACACCTCGTTTCACTCGGCTTCCCAGATGACCCCATTCAAGGTACTGTATGGACGGGATCCTCCCCATTTGGTGCACTTTGGGAGTAGTAGTACTCCAGTTTTGTCAGTTGAAAAATATTTGGAGGAAAGGGATAGAGTGCTCGAGGAGTTGAAGAGACATCTACTGCGAGCTCAACAGATTATGAAGAAACAAGCTGACGGGCATAGGAAGGACATCAAATTTGAAGTGGGGGAGAGGGTATTCTTGAAGCTCCGACCCTACAGACAGAAGACAGTCGCTAACAGGAGGAACGAGAAGCTGGCTCCAAGGTACTTTGGGCCTTATGAAGTGCTGGAGAAGATTGGGGCAGTAGCATATCGGCTGAACTTACCACCCAA